>JANBXA010000740.1:42161250-43530000 GCA_030556225.1 Cricetiscus sungorus | reverse complement strand
TCTGAACCCTCTCTCTGGTAAGCCAAGACCACATGGAAATATTTAGATTAATAGAAATTGTTTAATATTTAAGACAGAGCTAGCCAATAAGAAACTAGTAGCAGGCCAACAGCAGTATATCTAATATAGTGTCTCTGTGCTTTATTTGGGGCTGGTGCGGCTCTGAGACCAGGTCAGCATGAAAACCTGCTCGTAACAAAATAGTGCTACAACATGGACTTGAGAACTTTCCCTTAAAACTTGACAAAAGCTTAAAAAAGTGTTTTAGAAACAAAAGAACACAGACAAGCAAGGCTTTCTTGGTAGCAACATTTTTCTCAGCTCAGCTCTGTTTTGCTAGAGACAGAGATTTGTGTGGCTCCTTTAAGGGAGGTTTCCTGACTCATCATAAGTGGCAAAACAAACAAACAAACAAAAAATGGTATGGCTTTTTAGAAGGGCTGCTAACAATTCAGTGGTATGCAGGAGCACCTGGAGAGACTAGCTGGGTATAATGGCACTCACCTTTAATTCCAAGTAAACCTGGTTAAGGAGTGAATTCCAAGGCAGCCAAAGATACACAGAGAAATCCTGTCTCAAAAAATGAAAAAAATAGAAATGAAATAATAAAGTAATAAAAATCCACATGAAAATGGAAAATACAGATAGAATATGGATATTATATGCTAATGTGTTGTCTTTAAGTTGCTCAATTGCTAAGGAAGGAACACTTGTTACAGAATACTTGACTATCAATGCTGCTAAATTAATCCAATTTATATATTTTGAAAATTCTTTGATTTCAAAATTTAAGTCTAAGGACAAGTTACTAGAATAAAGGATATCTACTTTTGTTTCCAAAGAAAATGAAAAGCTGTGGATTCTTTCCAGACTAACATGGTTTGATCAAGCAAGACCCCCTAAAGCAGTTTCCCAGATGATCCAACATTCAGAACAGCTGGGACAAGGCAGCCTTGCAGACCACTACAGACAGAATTTCTGTGTCTTCTTAGGATCCCCATGACAGTGCTCCCTACCAGCAGAAAGTAATTTAGAAAGAAAGACGCCAAAATTACCAAATAACGTTTATAAATATTTGTTTTTATTTATATGAGGTTGGTTCAAAATGGTTAATGACCACAATCAATCTTTTAAAAGGTAAAAAGGGATTATGGTATAGATATGTTTTGAAATGGATTTTCACTTATTGATACAAACTTAAGGCCAATTTTGTGATAAGTATATTTCTCCTCTTGTTTAGGTATTATTGTGTTTATATAGCTCATTAAAAAATATAATGTATAACTGAGTCAAACTAGAATCCAGATGAAGAGAGAGGGGACAAGACCAGATTGCAGAAACACATAAAGACAGCTCACCTGAACAAGGAGGAGCTAATGGGCCCCCTAGACTGATAGCTGGGAATCCAGCATGGGACAGACTCAGACCCACTGAATATGGGTCTCAGCTAGAAGGACTGAGCAGCCTGAGGGGCCTCAGACAGTAAAACCATGATGTATTCCTGGTGCACAAAAGGACCTTGCGGACACATCCCCCATGGAGGGATACCCCCTTAACCTAGAGACAGGAGAGAAAGTCCTAGTCCCTACTTCAAATGACTTGACAGATTTACATGAACCCACTTGGATAGCATAGGCCTAAATATGGAATGGGGGTGGGGGGATGAGAGAGGAGGGTGGCCAGGGTGTATGTCACAGGGGAAAGAGGGTAAGAGGTAAGGAGGGAGGGAGGGAGAGGAAACTGGAATCAACATGTAAAATTTTAAAATTATATTATTAATAAAAATATAATGTATAATTTAGTACAGATTATACTTATCTATGATAGTCAAAACTTAGGTTTGTTAGGTTTTTATAGTTATATAGAGATATATTTCAAATGGATAGGCATTCTTCAAAATTTTCAAAGACCTACAGAATAAGGTATTTAAAATATTTTGGGGTTTTTCTTGACAATGAGGCACAACTGCTCCTGGCAACACCACCTGAGTCAGAAAGGAAGATGGACATCAAAGAAACTCGTTATGGAGTTTACTCCCAATATGGCAAAACTAGCAATTTGGGCAAGATACTGCCCTTTTCTGGATTGTTTGACTTCATGCTGTATAAATTGGACATGCAGAACCTACAGGAAAGTGACTGCTGATACAAGATATTGCTACAGAGTTCCTGCTTCATGAAAGAGTCTGCCAGACAGTCTACCAGACAGAGAAAAATGACTGACAAACTGCCAATGACTGACAAACTGCCAATGCATGTGGACAGTTTAAAGTTTCCTGCTTTACTGAGGAGAATGCCAAACACACTGTGGCCTATAGGCTGAAGATGGAACATTACAGAAGAACTTCAGGTGACTGACCTGGTAGTGGGATGTCTCTGTCATTTCTAGAGTTTATATGTTATCCTTCTGTGGTCTTTGATAAAGTTAAACACAGATAGTTATGGTTATAGTTTTCCTTAGTTAATATTAAAGATAACTTACATATAGGACTTTAGACTCACAAAGACAGGATAGATGATAGAAATATTTTTTTTAACTCTTGCTGAATCTTAATGGGCTAAATATTGTTAATTGTGGTTCTTATTTGATAGCCATTTTGTTTGAAGGTTAAAACTCTTCTTTTTGTTTTAGATAGAAAAGAGGTGATGATGGGAGATGTCATCCTGTAAATATTAGTTAGTGAATAAAACACTGTTGGCCAATAGGAAAGCAAGACAGGTGGGACTAAGAGACAATGAGGAGAGAGGAAGAGTAGGGAGGAGATTCAACATGGAGGACATAGAGAACAGAACTCTGAACCCTCTCTTTGGTAAGCCAAGACCACCTGGAAACATTTAGATTAATAGAAATGGGTTAATATTTAAGACCGAGCTAGCTGATAAGAAACTAGCAACTGGCCAACAGCATTATATCTAATATAGTGTCCTGTGTGTTATTTGGGTTTGGCGCGGCTCTGGGACCAGGCTGGTGGGAAAACATGCTCATAACAAGTTTCAATTTTCACACTGCTCCTTATCTCTGTATAATGCTTTCTAACTTAAAAAAAAATGCCTGCATCAGTTGTTGATTGTTTTATCACTGGGGATAATTCCATTGCATGGAATATCTCTCAGACTTCCCTTAGTCTTTGGTTCAAATGCATAGTGGTTTGATTGAGAGACGTTTCCCCATTTCTGAACACTTGGTCCCAAGTTGGTTGTGCTGTTTGGGAAGTTATGGAAATTTTTAGGAAGTGGAGACTTTCTGGAAACAAGTGTGTCTCTGTGACCAGGCTTTGAGAGTTTACAGCCTGTCTGCTCTCTCCCTGTCTCCCTGTCTCCCTGTCTCCCTGTCTCCCTGTCTCCCTGTCTCCCTGTCTCCCTCCTCTGCTTCATGTGAGGATGAAAATGTTATCATCCAGCTTCCAAAATTCTGGCCTCTCCCACCATGCTTTCCTTGATTGTTGCCATACCTTCCCTGCCATGATGGACTCTATCCCTCTAGGACCACAAGTTGTCACCTCTAAGTTGTCTTTGTCTTTTGGTAATGGTGACTGGAGTATTCTAGTATGTGTACACACACACACACACACACACACACACACACACACACACACTTCATTGTGATCTTAATTCACATTTACTTAATGCTTGCTGATGTTAAAAGTTTCTCATATGCTTATTGTCTATTTGTAGATTTTCAGTGTAGTGTCTGTTTTTATCCTCTGTTCATTTTCTACTATATATATATATATATATATATATATATATATATATATATAAAAGCAGGTCTTCTGAGTTCTATATTTGTATATTCCAATTCATTAGTGGCCTATCCAATGTTCTGGTGTCTAGCTTCTACTTACCTTAATATAGTGGTTTTTTGTTTGCTTGTTTGTTTGTTTTTATAGAGAAAAAGATTTACATTTTAATGAAATTCAATTTACCTTTTTCCTTTTATGGAACATTCTTTGGGTTTTATGTCTAAGACTTTCCATTGAACTCCAAGTTTTGAAGTGTCTTCTTTTTCTTCTCCTTCTCTTTCTTCTCCTTCTCCTTCTCTTTCTCCTTCTTCTTTTCAAAACGAAACAAAACAGAACATAATACCTTCCAAATGTTTTATAGTTGAAAGTAGTATAATTTCATCCAGAACTGATTTACAATGAATTTTAATGGCCTTAATCTTTCATATTGTGACAAACATTGCTTTAGGTTTTTCCATGCCTTTTGGAAATGAGTTCATTATTTATTTATTTATATCACTGAATAATACTTGTGCCAGGAGTTACCCTGGTTTATTTATTCATTTGCTCACTGAAGGGCATCTTGATTACTTTTAAGGCTGGAAAATTACAAATAAAAATTACACTAACATTTCTGTGCTAGTTTTTATGTGAAACAAAGAATTAAACTCATTTGATAAATACCAAGGAAAACAATTTCTAAATATGTAATGGGACCATTGTAAGAAACTGACAAATTGTCTTCCAAAGTAGATGTGTCATTTTCTGTTTCTAGAGAAATAAACAAGTGTTGTCCTTTGTGCACATTAACATTTGAAATTATTAGTTATTTTCATTTTAACTCTTCCAGTAGGTGGTAGTGGCACATCATTGTTATTTTAATTTACAATTTTCTAATACATTTATTAATATGATTCTTGTTGAGGTTTGAATGTTCATTGCATATTTGGATAATAGTATTTTGTCAGATATGCATTTGCATGTTTTTTTCCCTCAGTTGTTGATTTTCAGTTTATCTTTAAATAATACAATATAGAACAAGAATCTGTTTGCTCTCTTTTTAATGTAGTTCAATTTAAATCTTAAAATTACTTCATAATAACTTTAATGTTTATATAAAAAGACACCCTCAACACAAGGTTGTCTATGTTTTTGCCCATGCTGTACCATAAACTTTATAGTTTTTAAATTTTACACTTATAAAGGCAAATCTCATATGAAGATTTGTTTATCAATTCTTCAATTATAACTTGAAAAGTTTCCTCATTTTTCACTGAATTATTTTTGTTCCTTCATCAAAAATCAATTGACTATATTAGTTTGGGGCTTTTCCTATGCTTTCTATTATGTTCCATTAATGTATTTGTTTTTAAATATTATTTTGACTTATTTTGTGCCTCTCACTTTCCATGTTAGTTTTAGAGTTAGCTAGCCAATAAATTAGGAACAGCAACAATTATTGAAGTCTTGGCTGAGATGGCAAAAAAGAATCTATAAATCAAGCAGGGAAAAACTAACATCTCAGTAATATTAAGCTTTATACCCATGGATATGAAATATTTCCCCATTTCTTCAGATTTTTATTTCTTTCAGCATTACTTTGAACTTTAATTTGTTCTGCATATGGGATTCATATAGATTTTGTTATATTTATTCATGTATATGTACTTTTTGATGCTAATGTAGGTAGTGTTGTGTTTTTCATTTCAAATGTCTCCTTTATTGTATAATAGAGGAAAGCAATAACCCAAATATATTGACTGTGTGCTCTACAATATGTTATTATATTCATTACTTACTAGTTGATTTGGGGGGATTTTTTTATGTACTATAACACATACAAACAAAATTTGTATTATTTTTTCTTTCCCAAGCTATATGTCTTTCCTTTTCTTATTGCCTTAGTTACAGACTCAAATGGAAATATTGACTAAGTGTGGTACTAAGGGTACATCCTTGACTTGTCCTTAGTTTTAGCAGAAATATATCTATATTTAATACTTTGCATATGGTGTTACTATGCAGATTCTCTTTTCTAAGCAGAAGACCTTCCTCCTATTCCTCACATAATGAGTTTTCATCCTTGAGTGGGTATTTGAGCTCAATTGCTTTTTATAGATTTCCTTAACAAGACAACAAAACTTTTCTCTTTATCTCTCTAAATAATGACTTTTTTTCTTTTGAGAGAGTGTACTACTTTAGACCCCAGCCTGGCCTTGAGCAGTAGTCAGCAATGCTGACCTTGCAGCATTGTGCTACTTGCAGGAATGTGCTACTATGACTGACTGTGACCTTTGCATTTTAAAAATAGTTCTTTTGTATAAAGTAGGCAGGTCACCACCTTGGCTCTATATCCCCAGGTAGCCTTGGATGTATATTCCTCCTGCCTTAATCTCCCCAGTGAGCACTTCATTTATAGATAGGCAGCACTATAGCCAGACTAACAAATGATGTCAACTTCACATGCTCAGAACAAATCTCACTTGTCATGGTGCATAATTATTTCATACCCTGCTACATGTAGCTTGCTAATACTTTGTAGTATCTGTATAGTTCCTCAAGAAGATTTTGGTTTTATTATGAGGATAATATATGGCTTGTAAATTAAAATATGATTTATTATTTCTATTTATCTTTACAGAAAAAGAGTGTAAAATTTTGCAGTTATCAAGTACACTGCTTTTAAAAATATAGTATGCAGTGTACATTTACAATGAATCTATTTTCAATTTTAACTAACAAGTAAGATATATACCTGTAGCAAAATATCCTTAATTCTCTTCATTTATTCCTTGTTCTCATTCATTTTATTAGTAGCTTATACTAACCCATTATATTTCTTCTAGTTTATAAATTAATGGTTTATTGTTGCATTCCTTAAAGCAAGGAACAATTGAAAATTCTGTTTCGCTTTTATTCATTCATTTTCTCGTGATCTCAAGGTTTTTAATGAGTGTGTGTGTGCGCACACATGTGCTCACTTGTACGCCTTTATGTATGTGTACCACATGCATGAAAGTGGTCGCAGAGGCCAGAAGAGGGCACCATTCCCCTGGAACTGGAGTAACACAGTTGTGAGCTTCCACATGGCTTCTGGGAACCAAATTCAGATCCTCCAAGAGCAGTGTGTGCTCTTAATTATTAAGTCATCTCTATACATAAGTTACAATTAGAAATATGTAGATAATTATTTCATTCTCATTGTTGAATAATTAAGGCTTCAGAAATCTATGTGGATTAATGTGTTTTTCCAATGTTTAAATGTTTTATTTAATTTCTTCTTCCTGGCATGTTTCTTCTAGAACTCTGTGTGGGTGTTATCCCACACAGATAAAGTTAAGAATTTAATTTTAGTTTAATTTTCTTACATTTAACCCATATGTTCCTCATTGAGAGTCTAGTAAATGTAGTGGGTATATGTAATCATTTGTCACCATTTTTGAAAATTTCTCAACTATTACAACTTCAAATAAATTTTATTTTTCTCATCTATTAATATCTTTAGGTCTGTGTTACACATCTTTAGTTATACCACAATCTTTTGATGTTTCTTTAGACTTTTAAAATCACAGATTTCAGTGTGCAAAGGTTCTTTCAGCATATCTTCATTGCAACTCCTTTAGTCTTTGCCTTTGTGTGGACATGTTCTTGCTTTCATGGTTCTTCACTCTGTGACATTTTTCTCTTCCTTGTTTCTTAGTGCTTACATTTCCTGATTCTTAGTCTTTTGCTCTTGATTGGTGTCCATTTTCCCCCAATAGGGACCTTACAAGTTATTTTAAACTCATAGTGTGACAATTCTAAAATTTCTATCATGTCTATGCCTTATAGTTTTCTCATCCTTCTCCTTGGTGAGTTAAAGACATAATGTTTGGTGCATGCTAGAAATTATGTGTTGGATAAAATAAACTGAGCCAATTAGAGCTCCATTTTATGTCTGGGAGTTAATCTATGTTCCTAACTTCCTTTCTTGTTTTGGGCTTGTGTTTCTGTGAAGATTCTCCTTAAATGAAGTGTGAGACTTGCAAATATTCAGATCTCATGCTTTTACTGTATGGAGCTCTCCTGCTGGGGTGATGAGTGTGGACCAATTGCAGTTCCCTGCAACTCAACAGCTGCTTGTGGCTTTTAGCAATCATGGGCTCTAGGCTGTGACCTCCATGTTTCTGTCTTCTCATACATTAAATGGCACAAGAAATGCAGCTAGGAATGCACTTAGTTATTTCTTAGCTTAGTATTTCTCTGGTTCTTGGTTGACGAGACTCTGGTAAAGTTCAGGATTGTGTAAAATGCTTTGCTTTGAAAGTAAGCATTGTTGAAGAGGACAGTAATACTGTTGACATGTTCCAAAGTGGTTGCTTTCTCTTTCCTCCCAAATGAAGTATAAAGAACATTATCTCTGATGGTGTGGGGTTTTACCTAAGGATGTCCTTTGGAATCTTAACTCCTAGCCATGGCAGAGTGAGTGCCCTAGAAATTTTTCTAGTTATAATTCTTCTGTCATGGAACTGACTCTAGAGTGGACCCTATTCCCTGATCTCCTCTCTAGGTAACTGTGATTGTTGACATTGACCTTCCTCTCTAATTCAGAAGCAAGAGTTTGCCCATAACTTAAAAAAAGTCCTTTTCAAATTTGATATTTGTCATTTTGAAATTGAAAATTTGAAGAGATTTAAGCTGAGACTGTAACCATTTTAAATTAACTCCATTTTTGATGGCTAGACAGTAGAGAGTTTGTCATGGATGATTTGGACCTGAAGACAATGTCAGCCATGTAGCACCTGTCACTCACTGTAATAAACACCATGATTTGGTGAGTGTTATTCTGGTCATTCCACTTTAGTGTTCTGCTGATACACAGAAATAGTACAGAAAGCACTGACTCTGATTGTATTCCACGTTCACAGACACATGTGGAGGCATTGAACCACAAGTAGATAATGGGATGGCACACAGGACTCACATGTGCATAAACTCGACTTCTTGTCTCAGGGTCCTGTATAGCATTACTCAGTGAATAATTCAGAATGCTTACGCTTGATTTTTAGCTATAACTTCACAATGCTATATTTCATTTAATTACATTGAAAATAATTGAATGTTTCCTGAAAAAAAAACAAAAACAAAACTCTGAAGTCAGATTAAGTATTTCTATGCCACACGAGGAGTGAGGTGAGAGCTATTAGTTGAGAAAAGTTTCATGTTCGGGGCAACCCTGGCTTAGGAGAGTAACATCACAGGCCAGAAGATATCATTTTAGTGAAGTTTTAGAACATCGCACAGCACAAGTAAGTATTCAAAGCCAAAATGTGTGCAGCATTTTATCCACAGAATGAAAAGCAAATGGCATTTAAGAAACCATGGCTCTCAATAAAGTGTATGAATGGACTCCACAAGAGGACAAGGAAAATGAACTCTGGCATTGATAACTTAGTAATAAGAGCTTCAACGAGATCTACATTTCTTTTCTTGAATCTCTCCTTCCTCTTTTCATTGCCATTTTTTAGTTCTATTTTAATGCAATGATAGAAAATTCCAAAAACATGGAAAAGAATAACGAAGATAATTTAAATCCCACTTAATCCCTCAAAGTCAATGCTATATCACTTCTCATTTCAGTACATACTATTTTATTCTTCCTGAATTTTTTCTTATAATGGGCTTAAACCAGTGCTACTAAAGTAGGATAAGAATGGGCTGGAATGTTAGTGCTAGAGATGAGTAGTGTACCAGCAAGGAGGGTAAGTAGATGGAGGAGATGTTATTAAGTCTATAGCATAAAGGGGTAAATGTGAGCTGTGGGTGCTTCTGAGGCCATTCTCAATTCATTGAACATTCTTGCACCTTGAAAACAAAAACATCTTTTAAAACAATTCTTTCCTCTGGAGTTGTGAAAATTATGTTCCATGAACAGCTAAGGCTAGAAAGTATTCATTATTGTTCTCTGGAACAATTCCAGGATCATGTCAGTTTAGCAATGTTTGGGTTGAATAAAATCAATTGGGTTTCTTTACCGTAGAATGCCTCCTATCATTTGAAATGAGACAAGAAGAGTGTTGCCAATGTACCTGCTGAAGGGTAAAATTCTCTACAAATGGTGATCATGGGGAGGCAGGATTCCAAAGCTTCAATGCATCAATAACAAGATGATAGGTTCTGAAAAGTGCATTATTGGGTGACTTGATTACTGAATAATCATCATGGAATAACCTTAAAAATTAAAGATTACAACATTATTAAGTGATGTAATTTAATGATTATATATATATATATATATATATATATATATATATATATATATCTGATCTTCAACCAGAATGCCATGATACTGAGCATGGATGTTTTAGGGCAACTTTGGGGGACTCTACTCTATCTGTTTGAGCTGATGCTTTGCTTATGTTTCCAGAGATGTATGTGCAAGAGCTCAGATATCCTTCAAAGGAATGTCAGGAAGCAGAAACCACTGCAATGCCTATGTGTAGCATGGAAGAGGGGATCTTCTGAGTTGGTCATTAAACACTCAGCTTATTTAGAGCATCAGGTGGATGCTGCTGCTCAGGATAGGCAGAGGACAGAATCAGATGTGAGCCAGGGATCTCAAACACACAGGATCAGTTGTTCCAGCTCTTATTTGGCCCAATTGTGGGTAGCTGTGGAGAAAGCCAGCTAAACATGCCTTCTTGGAAACCAGTAATGGTTCCTGGGATTTCTCATTAGGTGAGAAGCTGCTACTTTTAGTGGCCATGATCATCTAGTAAACAACTATATTTTTTTTTATCTTCTTCAGGGAGGTTACACACTATAATGTTCAATGGAGACTAAGGCAAATCGTATCAAGTTTATAGAGGAGCTGAATTAAGTCAAAATGCAGCAGTCTTCTGGTGTAGTAACTGTTGTGGGTATCTTTCATCTGAGATGATATTGGGCTGGCAAATGGATCTTTTAATTTCTCATCAAAAATGAGAAATTTTAGGTCCTAGCAAACTGCATGATGGAGACGTTAGACATGGGAATCCAGTTTAAGGATAATGAAGTAGTAAAGTCCTTCATTTAAATTTTTATGTAACATAGTTGGGACATAGAAGGCTCACTTAGCCTCTTAAGACCCTGTGGTGCAATGCCCTATACTAGAAAAAACAAAACAAAGCCTTAAGTGCTCTCTTTGCTTTGTACCCAGGCCAAGACTTGAGCCAAGGCATATATAATTATAATGCCCAGATCACCGTGTGCTCTGTCTCAGCTTAGCTGTTTGGAAATGTGGTGAACATTTGACTGTTAATGTAAAACCTCAATTCTGCATATCAAAAATTGGATTGGTGTTACTTAATCCATAAAGTTCAAATGGTGTAAAATTTAAACGTGTATAGCATGTTCTACAAGGTCTTTAAGACCACAGTGAGTGAGTTTTGAAAAACATTCACTATGCAGGTTAGTGACAGACAGAACACATTTCACCTCATTTGGGGTTGAAGGTACAACTCATCAACTCCTGACATTTTCTTTAAATGGCAATGAAAGGCCTTGGCTATTAAAAATGAGATGCCTGGATAACTTCAGGTAAATTATTTAATGTAGCTGTACTCTGTCATGTGTCTTTAGAAATAAATCCATCTTAGCCTAGCAGAAAATAGATTTGAGATTAAAAGTCCTGGGAAGAGGTTCAAATTCTTACTGTTTGTAAGTCTCAAATCCCTTGTTCATCAATGATCATGTTATTTGCAGTCCATGTCACAGTATTAGAGTCAGAAGCAATTGAGATAAAGCACTTGGAAGTGCCATGTAAACTCTACAAAGTGGATTCCTCTTAAAGTAGATTCACCAGTTTCGGAGGAGGAAGACTGTTCGCAGGTGTCTGCTGCTAAGCCCTCTTTAGGATGCAGGTGGAAGAGGCGCTGGAGGGGGAGGTAAGATGCCCTCATCTGTGTCAGCCTGTGTTGTCACCTAGCTATTTTCCAGCTGACTCTTAAAAAGGTTCTCCCACTGATGAAGGACACTTGGGAAGTATAAGAAAGGGGATCTGAATAGGATTCTAAGGTTTCTTTCTGCTCTCCATTCTAGGAGTTGATTCCAGTCCTTTACTGCTGGCCTCCTAAGGGATGCAGTCAACATTTGTAAGTCTAATTGGATTCAGTTGTTCCTAGAGAGATACCTGCCAGAGGCATAGTGTATTTTGATAAGCCTGCTGTGCTTCTGCAAAATTACAACTGTTATTTCTTTCTGTCTGAGAACATAAAAGCACAGCCTGGCCTCTTGTGCCAAAGACTTTTTGTCCTACATTTTTGCTGGGTGGACACCAGGTGCCAACAAGCAAGTGAGCCTTCAGGAATTTCACCTAGCCACTGAGGACAAAGGGGTCATTTAAAACTTTTCACAATTCCTGGGCAAGTTCTGCACCTAGTATGGGGTATGGAGCCTGATTAATTGGGCTGTCACTCCTAACAATTCTGAGCTTTGGCCTTTTCATTTGCCAGGCAAAAAGAAGAAAGTAACATTCCTACAATTAATTTTCACAACCTTGAACCAAGAGAATTCAACAGAGGCTGGGTATTTTTCAACCATGAATTTCTTCTCCAGATATTGCTTAACTTCTCTGGTTCATTTCAATTGTCAGAGTGAGGAAGCATATTATAGCCTGAATGTCCTAAACCCTATACGTTTACGTCTAAGACACATCTATCCACCCCTGCCCATTCACAAACACACAGCTTGGAAAACCAAAGTATTTGAAAATCCAAGTTCATTTTGTTAGTGCTTTGAAGGCTTTATTTTCCTTTGTGAGATAGATTATATTTTCCATTATGTATGTTATTTCAGTTAATCATTATTGGCAATATTTATAGTGATGGTCATAACAGCTGACTTTTATTGAATGATGATTCTAGTCAAGGCTCAGAACTATAGTTTTTATAAGCAGTATAGTCTCAGAAACTGTAGGACCATGTAGAATTGGTACATAAAAAACAAAACAAAACAAAAAAGAAAGTTTAAATAAATGGTTAATAAAGTTTCTTGCTAGAGAATGCACATTTACTGAAAATTTATGATTTGGCTCATCACACATGTATATTCAAATTTAATATTTTATTGCATTTACTTATTTTGTATGTGTGTACACGCTCTAGAGAATTAGTAGACAACTTGCTGGAGTTGCAGTGTCTTTCCACTTATGTGGGGCCTGGGAATTAAATTCTGGTTATCAGACTTAGTGGTAAGTGCCTTTACCCTCTCAATGAATCATACACACTCAAATTTAAGATCTCAGACCACCAGTGTATTTTAAAATCCAGAATACTTAGACACCCTAATCAAACAATACCTCTTCTGATTTGGACCTCATTCTTGTTATGAAACAGAATGGGTAAAAATCCTCTCCTAATCACAAAGCAGGAAATGAGCAGGAACTTACAGGAGAAACTACAGCAGTTCTCTCTCTCTCTCTCTCTCTCTCTCTCTCTCTCTCTCTCTCTCTCTCTCTCTCTCTCTCTCTCTTGTGTGTGTGTGTGTGTGTATGAATGAATGGTAGTGAGTGTGCCCGTGTAGGTACACCTGCAAGCTCAAGATAGATGTCCAATATTGTCTCCCTTCATGCTCCCTATTCATTTTTGAAGATAGGATGTCTCACAAAATTGGCATCTAACCAATTGGCTGGACTAGTTGACCAATGGACTCTCTAAGAGCCACCTGTCTCTTCCTGCCTCCCCCAGCTCAGGGGTCACAGATGCCTGCTGCAGCAGACTTTTTCACAGATGCTGGGAGTAGAACTAAGTACCTCACATTCAGGCTGCAAGCATCTTACCAACTGAGCCATCTCTTAGCTGCCTCCACCACCACTTCACTTTTTTTTTTTTTTTTTTTTTTTAAAGACAAATCTTACCTAGTATTGTGGTGACAAGCATGTCCCATTACACCTAGCTACCATTGGCCATTTTAAAGCACAGAAGTCTCAGTCTAATAAGAATTAACAATTCAAACTATTATCATAAACCAGAGTATCACAAACTGGATCCAGACAAGACATTTTAAGGAGTTAAACAAGAAACATTAATTATGTGAAACAATTGATAAAAGAACTAAACTTGAAGTTCAGACAGTGTGTTCTTAGCATCTTCAACACCCTGCTTTCAATCCTCATCCCTGGCCCTACAAGAAAGACAAATGATGTTGATGGGCAAAGTACTGGAAAGGGCAACCTTTGCCAGAAGACATTTCCATAACATAAAAATAAAATTACCAACAACAGTCAGTTTTATTAGCCTAGTTTAAAAATCAGACTTGATGACCATTACAAAAAAAAAAAAAAAAGATTGAATCAGAGATTTGAGATTTAGGAAGCTCAATAGAAACGCAGATTCCTGGAGGAAGCCCTTCAGGGCCACAGACAGGAAGAATTTCAGTGAAGTGACCATGAGTCATTTATTTTTAAAGGATATGGTTCTATAGTATTTACCAGGACACAGGAGTGACTACTCTCAGAATTTACATAATATCTGGATTAATGGAAAACCAGTTATGACACAATGTCCCCCTAACAGGTACTACAGAACAGGACAGTAAAGCATCAAGTAGTCCCCAAACAGCTCTATGTCACAGGCCTGTGCAGGCTGTCATGAGAAAAAAAATGTTTCTAAAAAGTTTGGTCTAAGGGCTAAAGAGATTCCTGTGCTCATGATGTTCACAACTTGAGTTTTAACTATTTCTGAGTTTGTTTTTCTGTCCTGACTGATGCTGGCAAGAAGGAAGAAGCCCGGATGAATCCTGGTCAAGTGGTTACTTCTGTATTCCTTTGCTGTTGCTTTTCTGTCAAATGGTGTCAGCTTTTCTATGCACAAAGACATGCTTAGCTTATTTGAATAGAGATGGAGGGACCCAAGGCCTCCCAGATTTTCCCAGGGGGAGTTGGGCTCCAGGCTCACTGTCATTCCTGGGAGGGGGAGGTGCTACTCAAGCCAAATTAAGTCAGTGCTGGGACTGACATGTAAATGAGTACAGGCTCCTTGGCTCTGTCTGCCCTTTCAGAAGGCAATCAAGTCAAATTATCTCTGAGAAGAAACGATGCTTATGGCTAAGAGAGAGTGTGCAAATGAAAACCAGATCCAGAGGGAGGTTTGTATGAGAAAGTAGGCAGAGGGAGAAGGTGTGCATGGCTGGGAGGGGGAATGGGGCTTTCTCTCCAGAACCAGACTCTAGTTTCTTTCTTTATTTATATCTGTTTGTATCACTCATTATCCTTGTCCCTTTTGCATCTTTATATATTTGTCTGAATCTCCTGAAACCAAGCAAAAGATTTCAAGAATGAGAGTCAGGGATAAATCTTTTGAAAAGGTGTGGAAAGAGTAGGGCTCTGGGCCCATAGTGACTGTCATTTAGGAATGACAGAGGTAGTCTAAAACTCAAGGCTGACCCTCTTGGTCTAAGCCATGGCTTACTCGTGAACTCTGTGAAACTCTCTGAATTCTCAGGACTCTTGGCTGTACAACAGCAGTCTTACTTCTCAGAGGACATTTGGCAGGACCTTAAGGCATTTGAAGTTGGCACATCACAGAAAGGTGAGATTTGTTGCTGACACAGTTGAGACCTGGCGGCTGCTACACACTGTTTCAGAATGCCAGGACAGTTTCCCACATACAGAAATAGCCAGCTCAAAATGTCAACTGTGCCCAAACTTAGAAACCTGATGAAGGAAAAATAACAATAACAGGGTCTACAAGGAAAAACTATCCTTTCCAACTGCCTCTAACCCTCTCCTCACTGTGATCTTAACATCATTGTCTCTCCCTTTCTTTGAAGCCAGAAGCTGTGTTGAGAGTTACTTCTCTAATAGTGATCTCTTCCTCTTGGAAACACAGCAGAAATTTGGTAAACAGCCATGAGAGGTAATGTTATTGAGCTAGATCTATTCTTCCATCTAGCCTTGAAAACCATAGTTTCCCTTTTCTACTAAAAATCATACTCAGAATGCAACTGACAAAACTAGATTATGGGTACTTATAACACCCCTTACCCAAGCTTTCACGTGCGTGTAGGTAAAATCAAGGAGGCCGTAAAGAGGGGAAATATTCAGTAGTCTTTATAGAGTGTACAGGTGGAAAGAGAGGAAATCAATTTATTATACCATGACTCCAGAAAAAAATGGGTTTCTCACCTATACAGCATTGCTTTATAAACTTATATAAGCATTGCTTATATAAGCTTGAATCTACGAGGCAGCTGAACAATGGGAAGGTAAGAGCTAGGCACCATAGTGTCCTGGAGTATGGCTCATTTTGTTCCCTGACATTCATAGACTACCTCTCTACATCCACACTGGCCTGATGATCATTCTGTTTAAACAATTTGACAGTGTCTTTGCAACCCTCAGTGTTAAACTCTGCTCCAGTTTCTATGTAGTATTCTGAGCGGAAGCCCACCATTTCCACTTTTACAGAAAATGTTTAATCTGGGCTTTCAAAAGCCCACACAGGTTATAACCTGATTCTTCAGTAAGTTTAGTCAGGAACACCAAGAGATTTGACTGAACACAGAGATCTGCTCCCAAAGAAGCAAATGGCCATGTGCAACTGGTGAGGCCTGGGCAAGCATTGTTGAATGATTAGGACTGTTCTTCACACTAAGTGAGAGGCAGCATCACAGGCCAGATTTTATCAGAGCACATAGGAATAAGAGAGCACAGGTCCAACTTATAGGAAGACTGTTTACGTATTTCTTTCTTCTCCTTTCCTTTCTGCTCCCACTTCCCTAGCTCCCACTTCTCACCCCATTAACTCTCTTTCTAGAGCCTTGCAAAGGGTTTTCCTTTGCTGTGACAATAGCATCATTTCTCATTTCTTTACTGTGGTTCAGCATTTGGGCCTCAAGGAACAGGACTTTTGGACTCAATGACTGTAACCCATTGAAAGGTATGAGGTTACATTTCATTTTAAATCCTCACATGTTAAAGGAGGAAACAGCAGGTCAAAGAGATGCTAAATGGTGTTCTTCCTCAACAGATCATGGGTCAACATGGACCATTCACTCTGGCTTTAGTATTTACTTTGTAAATTCAGGAGGCCACACTAGATAATTCTAGGTCCTAGGAGTTCCAGTGCTTTTTGAATGTCTCAGGGAGGATTCACCCCACCTCTACACTCCTTCAGCCTTGCTACGGTGTCATCCTATGATCTTTGGAAAGGCAGAAAAATTGATTCTGAGACTGGATTTTTTAAGTGGGCAACTTCCACTAGTTTTCATTCTGCATAAAAATGAAGAAATGAAAGAAAACCAACCCCTCAATAATACAGGTCCTGTGGAATGGAACCCTTATCTTTTCTTGCCTTTTTAATGATGGGAGCTGTGGGAGGGGTTTCAGAACAGCCTCTCCATTGGGACATCAGGAAATTGCCTTGTTTGTAAAGGCTTAACTATGCTTAGCAGAGTGAGACACACAAAGGCTGAGCAGTTTATACCTTACAGCCCCTCAGTCTTTTGTCCAGTTGACCTCTGCTTGTTTGCCAGGAGTAGTGACACAGTGATTGCAAACGGGCTCTGGGGCGGGCAGTCATAGCAGGTCCGAACAGTGGTCCAGCAGAGGCACAATGCTGCACTTTTGTGGGGCCAGCAATGTGGCCTTAGGAGAGGAAAGAGCTCTGCTTTGTGTGACCACTCCAGCCTGAGGTCAGACACTATCACCCACAGCATAATAAACAAACATACAATCAAAAACAACCACAGAAAACAGCAGCTTCAAGTCTTGTTATTGGGCCTCCATGCCAAGACTGCCTCCCTTCACTCCAGAAAAGTTCACTGTTGAAGTGAGCAAGGCAGCCTGCTAAATGCCAGGCCACGAGACAGAAAAAGACAAGTGCTTCCTGCCTCTAAGAAACTCAGAAGGAAGGGACAAAGCAAACAAACCCTTAAGGGCATCATGTGACAGCTTTGTACTGCCTGTGTGATAGAACTGTCTTCCACATCCGCCCGTCCTCCCACAGAGTGCCGTTTCACGCAGTTGAATAAACAGAGAGATGAAATAATTGGTTCAGTTCCACTAGGCTTGTCAGGGGATTTCATAATCTTTCAAATCCTTGCTTCGGGATCCTTGCAGGGCGTCAGGCTCTCACTCAGGAGAAGAGCTTAACTCCTTGTAGAGGCGTCCTTTCATCTCTCCAGTACCCCCGATGGAGATAATTTCCACAAGGTGTTTCCCAAGAGGTTTCCATTTGATTGCTAGCACATTGCAGGGGCTCTTGGTCCATAGTTGGACTTAAAAAAAAGATTTATTTTTATTATTTCTAACTATGTCTGTGTTTCTGTATGTGGCTGTATGCACAGTGTAGGTGGCTGCAGAATGCAGATGAGGGTATTAGAATCCCTTGCAGTGGCCATCCCAGATGGCTGTGAGCATCCCAATGTAGGTGCTAGGAAATAACTTCAGTCTCCTGGAGGACCACATACTCAACTTCTGAGCCATCTTTCTAGCCCTATAATTGAGTATGTATATATACATATATATATATATATATGTGTGTGTGTGTGTGTGTGTGTGTGTGTGTGTGTGTATACAAGTACACACGTGTGCTCACACACAAGTGCTATAATACATGAGTGGAGGTCAGAGAACAACTTGTGGGAATCAATTCTCTCCCTCTACCACATGGGTCCAGGGATGGAACTCTGATTGTCAGACTTGCAGGCAGGTGCCTTTGCCTATTGAACTATGACATGCCCTTAAATTAAGTTCCTCAAACTGTTCTTTTACTCTTGGATTCTTTTACTCTTTCCTTCCTTGTTCCTGTTTTACTGCATTTGTTCGTTTGTTATCCCCACCCCTACCTCATGATAATCTTCAGCCTGCTTTCATGGCCTCCCGAAATGCTGGTGCTGCCTGAAATCTCACTCTTGTGTTGTGTTGGGCTCTTTTTGTTTCTATGTTTTGCTTTTCTCTGGTTAGATGATCTTGTTAGTTAGCTCTGGCACTTCTGTAAGCCTATAGTTTCACTGGTACCTGTCCAGAGATCTGCCCATCTCGGGACTGATTCTCATGCCTGCCCCAAGCACACACCTGTGTTTGCTGTACCAGTTCTTTTTCAGTGTGGATTGGCACCCATTCTAACTATCCCCTGGTTACACTTTCCAGAGCTCAAGGGACTGACACAGCTTCAGTTTTGGTGGCAAGCCTGTTCTACTCATCAGAAGAGTTCAGATGATGTCTGAAAGATGATGAGTGCTGGGGAGCACTGTTGTTGTTTTGGATGGGCTGCTGGGACTTTTTTATTTGTTTGTTTTTCTTCCCTTGAAGTAGTGTTTTAGCTTTTAGCTTCATGGGCATTGAAAACATTCTGGCTGATAGGATCCTGAGATTTGTATTGTAGGGATACCTTAGGGATTTCTTTTTAAATGTCTCAAAAACACTTCATTAAGTATAGCTGCAGAATAGCACACACACTTGGTAGCCACCACAAGGGAACTTTCCTAAGTGTCCACAGGGTAGTGGTGTTTAGACTGAGAGCTTTATAAACCATGAACATGATAGATATTTTCACTTACTACGATGCTATTTATCTTATGTGAGTTTTGTTATATCCAGGGTAGATATGTTTTCACATATTTCTTTAAATATATTAATGAATATTGGATGACTTTCATATTAATATTGAGGTATAATTTACATTTTATTTATTACTTGTGGAAAATCCAGTTTTTCATGTTTGCTTTGTATAAAGTATCCTTGCTAAATGTATTTTCTAATTTTTAATCAGTGTTGAATTAATTTTGACCTATGGAGTTATATTGTTTCTAAATAATAGCCTTAATTCCCTTTCCATAATTATGGTTATTTTTCTTTAATAAATTGTAGAAGCTCTAATGCAATTAAACATTTTTAATTCGTGTGTGTGTGTGTGTGTGTGTGTGTGTGTGTGTGTGTGTGTGTGTGTGTGTACTCATATTTTCAGGAACCTACAGAGGTCAGATGGTCAGAAAAGGCCATCAGATACCCTGGAACTATAGTTACAGCTGGCTCTAGGGAATGAAATCCAAGTTCCTTCCATCAGAGTGTTATGTACTCTTAACCACTGCACCTCTCAGCAACCTCTAGTATAAGTCAGGATGAAAATTGTATTAGCATAAGCCTCGTCATTATTGTTTCAGAAAGAAAACTTGCAATAGCTTTCTATAAAAGTCTGTGGCTTACTACACACATACTGCTTCCTGCAGTTTCAAGAAGCAAGCAGTATTCCTAGTTGAAGTGCATCCATACTGAATGTTTTTGTATTTTGTCAACTGATTTTTCTGCATCTAATTTATCAAGAACTTAATATACTTATGTTCTCTTTTTGTCTGACATTGTAGGAGATTTTTCAAATTGATTTTTGAATGTTGTCTCATCTCTTACTGAAACAACCCTGGATTGATTGGACTCTAGTTTGCTTTAAATATATGTTGATGGTTTTAATTTGTTTTCTTAAATTTTGAATGATTTTTAACCTGTGTCTACATCAAAAATTCATTTGGTAATTTCCATTCATACTTTATTCTTATTGCAGGGAGGGGGGAATATTATATAAGAAATGGAGAATTGTTCAGTCCACTTCCCAGAAGACTGAAAATCTGATTATTTTTAGTTTTTGTAATTGGAGATATCACTTTCTATGTCATCTTTGGTAACTTTTCAGTTTTCTAATTATTGATTTTGGTTGATAATGTTATTTGAAGAAGAGCCTTGCGTGTAGCAAGGATTACCATCAAATTCTTCGTGTAGCTCAACTAGACTAGTGATTTTCTCATCTCAGCTTTCCATGTTTTGGCATTAGAGGGTACACCAATACCCCTGGACTTAAGTTTCATTTTAAGAAATTTGTTTATTTTATCTAAGCTGTAAATATGACTCTTTTAAAGTTAATCATAAAATATTGTCATTATTTTAATATCTGTAAGATATGTAGTTCTCATTCCTGCTATGTCCCGTGTTATCACAGCCTAGCTGTTATTTTGTTCTTTCTTGTTTTTATTGTTTTCATTAGTATACAGAGCAATGAGTTTCATTATGACATGTCTCATAACTACCCTCAGTAGACTGCACCCGCACCCTCAATTGTCTGCTTCCCACCAGCAAAAAAAATCCCCCTTGTACATTAAAGGCACATAGATGTACAGATGCTTATATATGTGTGTGTGTTTAGATATCACATGAGAAAATATGAGTACCTCATCTTCCTCTTCCACACATTGCCTCCTTTTGTTTCTTCCTCTTCCCTTCTTTTGGGCATCTTCTATCTTCTATCCTCTTCACAGAAATCCTAGTTTCATCTCCCCCCACCTCTCTCTCTCTCTCTCTGTTTCTCTCTTTCTCTCTCATCACACACACACACACACACACACACACACACACACACACACACACACACACCACACTCACTCATGCAGTCAGACTCCTTTGAAGAAAACTAATTTTTCCTTTATGTTCCTTTATGTGCAGTTATCAATTAAGAGGTTGCTTCTGAATTAGGGATGGGAGGGTTGTTTCCACTCCTCTCTCAGCACTGGAACCCATCTGGTTTAGATCTGTGTGGGCCCCGTGCTTGCTGCCACAGTCTCTGTGAGCTCATATGTGTACCAGTTTTATTCTGCCAAAAAGTTTAACAAACCTTCCATAGCCTTTAGATCTGAGAATCTTTCTGCATCCTCTTCTACATAATTTCTTGAACCTTGAGAAGAGAAATATGATTAAGATGTTCCATTTATGACTGAATGTTCCAAGGACTTTTACTCTGTGCTCTGTTCAGCTATGGATAGCTGTAGTTTTCCCAAATACTACAGGAGGAAGCTTCTCCCATGTTGGTGAAGCAAGATGCTGATCTATGAATATAGCAGAATATTATTAGGCTTTATTTTATTGGTATTTTCTTTAGGAAGATAGAATTTGCTTTTCTCTTAAGTCCATTGTCTATCTAGTCTCAGGTTCTTGGCTACCCAAAAAGTATCTGGCATGGGTTCCATCTCACAGAGTAGGCCCTAAAATCAATTAAGTAGTAATTGTTTACTTTCACACCTTTTATGCCACTATTGTATCAGCATAGGTTGAAGGAAGGTCACCATTGTAGATTGAATGGTTTGTAGCTAAGTTGCTGCTTACTTTTCTCCTCTGGTAGCTTGTAGAGTACCTTCCAATACTATGAACACTAGTCAATAAGGACCAAGTGATGGGAGATGTTATTCTGCAAACATGTTTTCATACTGGTTAATGAATAAAGCACTGTGGGCCAATGGGAAAGCAAGGTAAGTGGGGCTAGAAGATAAGGAGGAAAGAGGAAGGAGGAGTCAAGATGGAGAGCCCGGAGAGGTAGAATGCCAGCCGCTCTGGCTGGTAAGATGAGACCAGATGGAAATACTTAGATAAGTAGTAATGGGTTAATAGTTAAGACAGAGCTAGCCGATAAGAAATGATAGCAACTGGCCAACAGAATTATATCAAATACAGAGTCTCTGTGTGTTATTGGGGGCTGGTGGCTGGCCTGGCGGTGGGACCAGACCGGCGGCCGGGGGGAAAAACCTGCTCGTAACAGTCAAAATCCAAGGGAGGCATCATATTAATTTCCAAGTGCTCATTGAGTCATGTAGACCTTGTCTTCAGCAGTAGGGCCTTGTTGTCAGTTAGTGGATGATGCACCAATGACTTTGGCAATAGCTAATACATTTGTGAGTTTTCCTCGGGCACCTACTGGCCATCAACACAATTAGATGTAACCTATTCCTGGAACTGAAGGTGTTATTTGGCAATGAAAGATGTCAAGTTGGGGCTTTGTATGCCCTATTATTTGGTGATTCCATTTAGGTTTCCTTTAGATATGAATATATTTTAAGAAGCTTCTCCTGTCTTAGGTTTCCATATAACCCCTCAAATAGTCTTTAATTTTAGGTGTCTCCCCCTGTATTCCCTACCTTATATCCCTTTTCTTTCCCCAAAGTAACAGATACCAATTTAACACACAAAAGTCAGTAGCCTTCATAGAAAATGAGAAACAGACTGAGAAAGAAATCAGGGAAACAATACCCTTCACAAAAGCGTCAAAATATATCTTGGGATGATTCTTATCAAATAAGTAAAAGGCTTGTATAACCAAAACTTTCAGACTTTAAAGAAAAAAATGAAGATATCAGAAGATGGAACGACCTCTCATTCTCATGGATCAGTAAGATTAATATAGTAAAAATGGCCCTCCAACCAAAGCAATCTACAGATTTAATGCAACCCCTCTTGAAATTTTGACAGAATTCTTCACAGAAATTGAAAGGACAATTTTCAGATTCATATGAACACATGCCATACATAACCACAAAATCTAGGATCACTTAAACAATACTGAATAATCAAATAACTACTGGAGGTATCACCATCTCTGACTTCAAATGGGTACTATAAGAGCTATCATAATAATAATAATAATAATAATAATAATAATAATAATAATAATAATAATAAAAACCAGCACAGTAGTGACACAAAACATGAACATGTTGCTCATTTTGACTGAATTGAAGACCCAGACATAAATACACAAACCTAGGGACACATGTTTTTTTTTTAACACACACACACACACACACACACACACACACACACACACACACACATATATATATATATATATATATATATATAAGCAAGAAATATACAATGCAGAAAGATAGCATCATCTTCAATAAATGCTGCTGGTCAAACTGAAAGGCTGCATGAAAAAGAATCTAAATAAACCTATATTTCTCACCCTGCACAAAACTCAACTCCAAATGGTTCAAAGTTCTCAACATAAAAACAGACACACTAAGACTGGTAGAAGAAAGAATGAGGAATAGCCTTGAACTCATTGGTACAGGAAAAGACTTTCTGAACAGAATACTGTTAGTACAGGCACTAAGATCAACAATTAATAAATGGAACCTCATCAAAATGAAAAGCTTCTGTAAGGTCAAGGACACCATCATTTGGACAAAGGAGCAGCCTACAGATTGGGAAAATTTGTTTTTTCAACTACACATCTGATAGAGGAGTAATATCTAAAATTCATACACACACACACACACACACACACACACACACACACAAAACCCAGAGAACAAGAAAGCAATATAACAAGAAAACAACCCAAGTAAAAATGGGACACAGGTTTTAACAGAGAATTCTCAAAAGAAGCAAAAATTGATGAGAAAAACTTAAAGGAAATGTTTAACATCTTTGGTCACCTTGGACATGCAAATCAAAACTCCTTTGAAACTTTGTCTTTCCCTAGTAAGAATGGCCAAGATCAATACAAAGAAATAACAGTCACTATGTGTAAATCTATCCTTTATAATCACATTCAGAATATTTAGTATTAGAGTTTTAAAATTTCCCCAGAGGCTATTTATCTGTTTCTCTTCTCACTTTCATTCTTGTTATTGTATACTAGGTAACCAATGCCTTAAAATTACTATGCAACCAATGTCTTAAGATTACTAGTAACCAATTTCTGAAGATAAAGCTGAGTTTATCTTTTTCTTTTTCTTTTTTCTTTCTCCAACAGGTTCTTAGGATGGCAAATGCTGCTTATTTGACACAGGCTCTGCTTACGTTTCCTTACTTTTAGTTTATTATGGACTGTAAGCATGTCATTGAAACTGCTATAAAGGATAAGTGCATGTTTGTCATTGTTTTGGTTTTTTTTTGCACCCTCTATACATACACACATGTGTACACACACACACACACACACACACACACACACACACACACACACACTTGACAGGATTCAGTGGCTTGAGGGTTTTCTCTCTGATTGCTTCTTGAGGACACAGCATCAAACATGGCCTATTTTATTTTGCACCCTGGCTTCCTGCCAGTTAGTATTCTGTCAGAGGCCACATGTGAGACCATGAATAAAGTCCAGCTTCCTGCCTATGCTGATGTGTTGATGTACAGGATAGGAAATATTTTCAAATGCTCCCAGACAGCTCTGGTTACTTCCCTATGATGTAGCACTGGGCACACTCAGCTTTACCTGATCCTCATGTTGGCAGGAATTCTAGAAGGGGATGCCCTGCCTGTCTCTCTGGATGTATAGGGCTGCTATGCCAGTTTGTTTGTTTTGTGGTTATTAACCTCTTAATTTCCCTCCACGAAGGTTCCTGCTGTTTCACAAGATGCTTAGGTATGGCATTGTCCACACTCTATCTTTACCTCAAGGCCTTTTACTCATAGTATGCCTCTCCCTCCTGGATAGAGTCCTATGTTCACTCTGTAGCAACCAACAGAAGACATCTGCTTGATATCATTACATCCCTTGGTATGAGCACCAAGGCAGATGGCACCTTCTGATTATTTTTTTAGCTTTGACCTTTTAGTACAGAACTTTCATCATACAGAAACTCATTAAGAAGGAATCAGGGTCCCAGTCTTTTGAGTCCCCAATGTCTAGACTATCTGATAATGTAGGTTCAGGCATAAATTTATTGGGCCATGACCACCTAGAACAGCACTTCTCCAACTTGGGTCAGGAGGAGATGAGAAATACAAATTTGGAGCCGTAGACTATTTTGTGAGGGAAGGTAGAGGGCTTGGTAGCAGAGGAATCTGTAATATAGCAACTAAGTTGGAGAAGTGAGGTTGGATTATGTAGCTCAAAAACTTGACATTTTTTAAATACTTAGTAGATTTTCCCTTAGGAGAATTTTTATACACTTTAAATGTTTTCAAGCATAACTTCCATCATTAGTTAAATTGATTTTCAGGGAAGGTCTGTTGAGTTTGTTATTCTGCCATCCCTGATCACTTACTTTTAGCTTGATCCATCTTTCTCTTGATCTATATACTGTGGGAGTATATTTGAATTCCAGTTTTAAACCTCATAACATGTTATAATCTATGCTCCTTTTCTCTTTGTATTTATCCTTATATTCATCATTTCCTCTGTTACTCATTCCTTCTATACCAAGCCATCTAATCTGGGATCACTTTGTTCCTAAATAAAGTATGTATTCTAGAGTTTTCCTTTAATGAACTCTAGGAATAAATGCACAGTATTCAAAATGTTGCTAACTACTTACTTTGAAAGACATTGCTACCAGATATAGTCTGTTGGAAGTATTCTGCAACAAAGTATGCTTTATTCCCCATCATTTCCACCTTGCCTTTCCCCTTCACTCTTCTCTTCCCCACCCCTTTCCTTTACCTCTTCTCTCTATCTTTCTTTTTTCCTTTTCTTTTGGTACTGGAGCTTGAACCCAGGGCCCCATTCATGCTAGACCATTACACCAGCACCAGGCAGCATCCCCAGCCATGTATTCTTTGCACTCACATAGGACATATTATTCCCATTCATCATAGGGCAGAACCTGCTCTCAGCGTCTTTTCTCTCTGGCTGCTCTCATACTCACTATTGTCTTTGGAATTCTGGAGTTAGCCATCCAGTAGCCTAGATCTTCAATTCCTGATCTGATTTTATGTGTCACCATAAATCTGTTTGTCAGAGCTGTTGCTAGTCTTGTTTTAACTCTCATTGGTTTTGAGAGAAATTCTCAGCCATTGGTTCTTTCATAAGTTACCTCCAGCTCACTTTTGGGTTTTGCCTTCTTGTCCCTGGTCTCGGGTTTGACCATCCTGCACTGTTCTTCAGGTCTCTTTCACAGGGTTAACCTGTACTCCATTCTCACTGCTAATCAGTGCAATATTTCCAATGATTCCTTTAAGTCCCTTTAATTTTGACTAGCTCTGTATTTGGTTCTTAGCTGAGAATGTTTTCAATTTTTCATATTTTCTTATTTTAGTGTCTTCTCCCTGACACCCATGGGCTTCCATTTATCATTCATAATCAGTTTGCTAAATTATACCCCAAAGAAGATATCTTGCTTTCTTTATGAAAATAAATGTAATGCATGATCTTATATTTCTTTTTAAATATACAGAAGTAGTTCATCTGTCAGCATTGTAAATAATATAACATGCAAATAGTTAAATATTGAGCTTCCCTACTGAACCTCTATGACTTTTTTTTATTTCTTTCTCATCTTATATGTCTTTGTTTTTCTGTTTCTCTTGTGGTCTTTTATTAGATCCCTCTTGTTTAAATCTTGTAGTAACTAATGCTTTGAGCTATTTCTGTTTTTCTCTTCCATTTTTAAAGATAACACATATTTATAATATGATAAGGTATAATATGATAAGGTATAAATGTAAGTAATATGAAAATAATTTTAATATGAATCTGATTTTTTAAATAAAGACACTATATTTTATTTTTACTTCATCATTTGGCATTTAAAATTTTTAAATCTTAACATCTCATAACTCAACATCCTAAATTCTGTGTGTGTGGGTGTAGGGAGGGGAAGCGTGGTATTTTTGCTGTGTGTGTGTGTGTGTGTGTGTGTGTGTGTGTGTGTGTGTGTGTACAAATTTCCAGGTATACAAGTGGTTTTGAAGGTGGTCAGCAATGGCAGGTCACAGGCACAGACTCACGTCTTCCCATTCAGCAACCTGGGAACTCCCTTTGTCTTTTAGAGTCTTGGACTCAAACAAACCCAAGACAGAAAGACTTCAAAACTTGCCATTATGAAGCAAAGTTGGAGATTAAAAAATAAATTTAAAAATTGTATTAACTGTCACATGTTATTTTGTTTGTCATTTGTAACTTGATTGGCTATCAATCAAGTTACATCACAAAAAAGTTGGTAGGAAATGATTTTCTTTTTCTTTTTCTTTTCCTTTTCTATATGAGGTGATGGAGTGACCCTAGAGGTACCTTGGATAATTCTACAATCTGGTAAGAACATACAGGAGCCACTGGGGCTGCACACGGATTTGGGGGTGGGTCTTCTATTATAAAATTTTTTCCTCTCAGATTTCTAAATAGTTTTGGGTTTACCACTAGGCAAGAAAAAGTCCTTAAATCATTGTCAAGTGTGTTGCAATTCTTTCTTCTTAACTGATGAGAGGCTTCAGTGAAAGTAATAGCACCCACCCCAAACCCAGTCCCATAGTCCCATTATTTCTCCCAACTTTCTCTCCTGCCTCAGAGGCTAGAGATCAACCTCTGGGGTCATTCCTTAGGCACCATCTACCTTCTATTTTGAGACAAGACCTCTCACTGGGATCTGGAGCCTGCTGATTATTCTGGCTAAAAAGTAAAAAATAACTATGCATCTCCATTTTCCCAGTTCTTGGGATTATACCTTGCCTGGATTTTTATGTGAATGGTGGGGATTGAACTCAGGTCCTAGTGTTTGCATGGCAAGCACTTTATACTGAGTGAGCCATTTCTCCAGTCCTCTCACTGTGTTAAATTCTTGCTTGTTTAAATTGATGTATTTTGCTTCTTCCAACTAATCATGCTCCATTGTTTAAAAGATCCTTAATAACAGTTATCTAAACCATTCACTGGTGTTCTAGAGCCAAGCTTTTGAAAAGTTGTCAGTTATCATTTGGCTCTGTGCCCCTTTGCCTCCTTGACTATATACATAATCATAGGGAAAGCTCTGAACTTTCTTCCCTACCCTTGGATGTGACATGTACCCTAAAGGTTCATGTGTTTCAATGCATTCTCAGCAGGGAGCAGTGTTTCCTGAGCTTGTGAAACTTTTGGGTCTGAGATCAAGTTGCCAGACTGGGTAAATAGGGCAGGATTAGAAGGCTACACTAACTTAGTTTCAGGCCTTGGTCTATGCTTCTCCAGTTGCTAAAATGAACACATGAAGCCTAATTCTACTGCTGACATAAGCCCAGCTACCGTGATAGACTTTATCCTTTCAAATGGTAAGCAAAAATACACCCTCTTCCTACCTCCCGTCTTCTTTCAGGTATTTTTTTTTATAGAAAAAAAAAGTAAATAATTCAGAGAGAAAACACAAACTGCTCTCTCAAACTTTGCCTTGATATTTACCAAGTCCTGATTTTACACCTGCTTTTCAATGTGATTACTACTGCTGCTAGCAGCTATTTAGGCAGCATTTGTTTTATCTTATTGTCACTTCCTATTTTCTTTTCCCATTTGTGTTATATATCTTTTCTCATTCTTTTTATTTATTTATATTGTAAACAATCTTGTTTTACATGTTAATTCCAGTTCCTTCTCCCTTCCCTCTTCTCGTGCCCAACCCCCTATCTCATCCCCTTTCTGCTTCCCAGGGAGTGTGAGGCCTTGCATGACACCCACATTCAGGAGGCCTGGCTCGGTCCAATGCTGGATTCCCAGCTATTAATCTGGGGTGCATGGGCTCTCCCTTGTCCAGGTAAACTGTTTCTGTTGTTTTCTCCAGCCTGGACTTGACCTCTTTTCTCATCACTCCTTCCTCTCTGCAACCGGATTCCAGGAGTTCGGTTCAGTGTTTAGCTATGGGTGTCTGTTTCTGCTTCTATCAGCTATTGGATGAAGGCTCATGGATGGCATATAAGATAGTCATCAATCAAATTATAAGGAAAGGGCATTTAAGGTAGTCTCTCTACTATTGCTTAGATTTTTAGTTGGGGTCATTCTTGTAGAAATCGAGACATTTCCCTGGTGCCTGATTTCTCTTTAGACCTATAATGGCTCCCTCTATTATGTTATCTCCTTTCTTGCTCTACTATATTTTTCCCCAGACTCAATCTCCCTGCTTCCTCATGTCTTCCTCTCCCCTTCTCTTTTCCTCTTCACTTTCTCTTAATTCCCTCTCTTCTCCCCCAATTTGCTCAGGGGATCTTATTCTTATTTAAGAGCTTCAGGTTGCTGGCCAGGCAGGTAGTAGTACACAAATTTAATCCTAGCACTCAGGAGTTTGAGGCCTGGTCTACGAGTTAATGCCAGGACAGGCTTCAAAGCTACACAAAGAAACCCTTGCTAAGAAAAACAAAACAAAACAAAACAAAGCAAAAACATCAATAAAAATTAAAACAACAGGTTGCTATAAGAAGATCCATCCTGAACTTCTAATGTGTATTAGTAATGCCCCTTACTTGGCCAAAATGGTTGTCTTCCTTAGTCTTACAATTATGTCACTTCATTCAATGAAATACGATGTACTTTATTTTATATAATTTCTAACCATATTTTTAAACCCAGTATTGACATGAGGCAATAAATCTTGTTGCATAAAATCAACAATTACTATTCATTGTAACCTACCTAATTACTCTGATTCAGACTGGATTTAAAAACATGCTTAGAAACTCGAGTAGACAATAATCATATTAGTATTCTTTTTGATTTATTTATGTTTTTATTGTATATGCATACTTTGTCTGTATGTATATCTGCACACTAGAAGACAGCATCAGACATTTGTGAGCTACCATACAGGGGCTGGCAATTAAACTCAAGACCTTTAGAATAGCAGTGAGTGCTCTTAACCACTGAGTCATCTCTCCAGCCCCCATGTTACCTATTCTTAAATCTAGTGGAAAGCACTCATGTTGCTGTAATCAGAAAGGGAATGGTGTATTCTGATAAGTTAGAACAAGGTCAAAATTCCTTGAGCTTTAACTCATGAAATGGTGACAATAATGAGAAGCATTTTGTATTATGAACATCAAGAAGCAGTGACCTCTTGCACTTAGTACTCTATATCATCCAGCACTAGGCAACTATTGGCTACTTCTCTGTATCAGTATGAAGATTTCAGTAAATATTTGTCTTGTGATTATCATGTCTGACAATCACACAGTTCCAGAATGGGAAACAAGGCAGGTAAGTATTAAAAGTAATATGTTTTGTAACATAAGTTAAAAACTCTTAAAAAGGGGTCACCTCCAGTCAGCATGTCTGGGGACACCAGACGCCAAAGATATGGGCTGGACATGTATGAGAAGAAAGGTTAGCTTGGACAATTACATAGATTTCCTAATGACAGTCTTGAACTCTTTAATTATCATACTCTTGGGAAGTATAGATTGTGGTGACCTTTTTCAAATTTAGTTATGTGTGGTATAGGTTCACATTTAACCACAAATTCATTTCCATCTTTCCAATGTTTAGAACCAAATCCTATGGGGAAATCACTGAAAACTCATTTTCATTTGTAAATGTAAGTAAACACTGACCATAAGTGAGAATGGTAAAGGGAAGGAACAACGGAGAAGGGGCAGCAATGGCTTGAATTATGAGTGCGCGTGAACCTTCTTTTAAACCCATTTATACACTTGTTTATAACATCTCATTTAAGCAGAGACCCTTTCTAAGTATATCTAGCAAGATGTCCCTGCAAGACACACACAATTAATATCTGATCAGGGTTCTCACACCCTATCATCTTCAGGTGTGTAATCAATCTAGCCTATCCTCTGTAAAATTCCTTTTTGGTTAGTTCAGACAGAACCCCTTATCCTTATTATTTGGTTGTAATTTTCTTCCATCTTCAGGACTTATTCATGATAAAATCCCACTTTCCCTTCCTCATTATTAAATCTTTCTTTTATATTATAATACTCCACTGTTGCTATACCCAACCCTACTGAGAGAGTTCTGAATGTTTGCTGGCTTACTATGTTTTTGTTTGCTCATCTTTACCTCATTGAGGATTGAATCCAGGGCCTTATACATGCTAAGCAACTGCTACACTACAGAGCTCAATTCTAAGTACCCCTTAGGATGCTTTAATGTCTCATTAAATGTTTTTATTCATAGCTGTTGGTGTAAAAAATAAATTAGAGATTCTTCATAATACGACATAGCTAATGAATATTATAACAATTAGAACAGTGATGATGTCAATGGAAAAGGAAGTTCAAGGATGGTAGGATGGAGGACAGGCAGTTTTATTAGACAAGTATAGGCCTTTTGTCTTTCATGAAGTTATAAGGCTACTTATAACTGTTAAAATATACAAATGTTATATTCACATTTATGAGCTGGCCTAATATTTCTCTATTTTAAAATAAAAAGTGGATGAGGTATAAAATTTAAGAATATTCAACACATCTCATTATTTTGTAAAACTGCAGGGTATACTTTAGTATAGGTAATATAAGTTTATTAAAGGCAATGTATTTCAGGCGTTTCTAGCTATTCTCCTTATCACTATACTCCTTAAAATGATGTGTGAGGTTTTTGATCTCCAGCTGGTTTTTTCTTGCTAACTCCAGCAGCTGATTCATCTTTCTGTCAGATGTTTCAATCAACTTGATTTTTGCTTATTAAGAATATAATTTTCATAATTTTATTACTATAACTAAAAAGCAATCAATGTAAATAATCATGGGTTAGTGCATATCCATACAATATTTGTTGCCATCTAGTTACAGCTATACCCCACTTGCCAGCTGACACTAAGTTGTCAATGGAATGGCTCAGTGGGATCAAGTTTGCTTCAGTGAGAACCAGACCAATAATAAAGTCTAGGGATGACATCATTATATACCGCAAGTGACCAGAATCCCTCAGGACATTGTTTTCTTCCTACCCCAGATATCTGAGGACTAGCCTCTGGATTCTCATTTCACTAGTTTCTAGATTCTGTTCAACTTTTCAGTTCCTGCAATGACAGGAGCTTGTGGCTGGAGTTTTTATCTGAGGCTGGACTTTTTGGAGTTTTTTCTCATTTTATGAGGTTGTTTGTGCTGGTTTATCTTCTCCTCTTCCATGGCTTTCTCTGTCACCCTCTTACACTGAAGACATCCCTTGATCCTAGAAGAAATTTTCTCCCAAATGTTAAGTCCACTTATTGCTCAGGACAAATTCTCTAGTTTCACAAGTATGCTGCAAGAGTTCCCATCTTACCACCCAAACCAAAAAACTTTCATGATTACTTCACAGTGCTAAAAATCCCAGCTCTTGCCTCATTTTCATACCACCACACATTAGATGGCTTGACCTTATTTACAGTAACCAAGGTATAATTTCACTTTATTACATCTAGTCAAGTTTTCTCCCACCAACCTGTTGAAACTGTTTTGTGCCAAGGTCCCCCAAAGCATCTTCTTACTAAATCCAGTTACCAGATCACTCCTCATGTTACTCAGTTTTCTTCATTATCTTATATCTGGCTATTCTGAAAAATCACTGTCTTCACTGGCTTTCAGGACTGCCGCTCCCCGACTTCTCTCTCTGCTGCCCATTTCTTCCCATTCTCGTGTGCAGACTCTTCATCTGTCCCTTTTTGGATGCTAGAGTCCATTAAGGTCAGTCCCTGGTCCACTGCTTTCTATTCATATTTTCACTCTCACATTGCAACCCTACTTTAAATATGAGCTGCATGGGGTGGGGATGGCTACAGAATTATAGCTCTGCCTTATAGTCATGGGTTAGAAAGCTACTTGCCTCCTCAGCATTTTTACTTTGTTGTGAAACAGGCACATAACAGTAATCAGCCAATCAAAATCTTATGCTTTCCCTCATACACTTGTTTCTATTTAGTTTCTAAATGAATGAATGCTATCATCATTTGTCCAATGACTTTCTTGTCTGCATAGTCTGCTCTAGATCCAGTACCTTTGAGACATCTCTGCAGCTGATATCTAGTTTAGCTGTTGTCTATGACATAGTTCTTCATCAGCCTACACATCTTCCTCATTAGACCTCATTTTCCAGACCTTTCTTCACACAGCATATAAAATCTCCCTTGAAACTTTAATGTCATATATTTTTTTCTGTACAAAATGTTCTGGTGGCATTCCTTTATGTCTTACAGCAAAATTCCTGACTATAGCTACTGGAAACTATGCAACATTCCCCCATCTACATTTTTCATCACTTATCCTTCTCTCTCTTATAAATATATGCTAATTCAGGCTCATAGACTTTATACTGTCTATTTCTTGGGTTTATATGCTTGACCTTGATCACTGAATGCCCAGAATCTTCCAATATATCAGGATTATTTCCAAACTCCTTCCCTAATCCCATTTAACATGTAGCCCCCAAAGACTCTCGGGGAATGGCACTATTGGGAGGTGTGGCTTTGTTGGAGGAGGTGTATAACTAAGAGGTGGGCTTTGAGGTCTCAGATGCTCAAACATGGCCAGTGTGTCACCATCTCTTCCTACTGCCTGTGGATCCAGATGTAGAAATCTCAGGTCCTTCTCCAGCACATGTTAGCCTCTGTGCCACATAGTTCCTGCCATGACAACATTGGAGTAAACCTCTGAAACTGTAAGCCAGCCCAGATTAAATATTTTTCATAAGAGTTGCCATGGTGGTCATGGTGTCTCTTCACAGCAATATAAACCCTAACAAAAACACTCTCCATGCCTGATCCCATTGCTACTTACTTCTAGTATATGTTCAGTGTGTATCACCATCTCAAACTTTCTGTAACCTATTTTAGTGGAGTGTTAACTTACAACCTAAGATTCAAGACTTCAGGGTGACATGTGTTTTTCCTCTAAAGAACATTACAGACTCCTAGTAACATCAAAAAGTTCAGTCATGTCTTTAAATGATATGAGGTCAGAGCTTCTCTACTCTTGGAAAACAAGCTTCATTTTGGCTTCAGTATTCCTCACATAGACATTGGGCACATGTTCACATTTCTTCTGACTTCATCGATGTGCAAGAGAAGGCAGAGAAATCAGCCAGGTTTTAACATTTTCCAGAACAAATATTTTCTAGCCAGATGAGAGATTTATTTTCTATTCAGGAAAACATGTCTCTTTTCTTCCTCGCTTTTTGGAAAAGTCTGAAGCAAAGTTGCTTTGAAAAGTCAACCAACTATTCTGATTAGTCATTCTCAGGATTGGCCTCCATAGGTAAATTATTAGTTATAAAGGCCACAGCATGTTCCCAGAAGATACAGGAAACTGTCCTCTAATCAGAACCACTGGTAAACAAACATCTTACACCAAAAAAAGTTCATTTGAATTATGCCCTGAAAAATATGCTGTGAGAATCCAAGAAACTTGAGGAAAAAATTGGATCTTTCCCCCTAGTCTCTAAACCAAACACTTTGCCTACTCAAATGTTTCAAATTAATGATAGCTTAAACCAAGTTAGAATCATATCTACCTTTCAATATAAGAAGAACAAAGAAGAAAATTTTCAAGGAAGTTCTGTAAGTTTAGCAAGCAGTGATATGCATGGAATACCTGTTACATGACAGAAAAATTTCCAACACATTGATAACCACATACTCTGTTAAAGTCATGATTTCCAAATGAATGTGTGATCATCTTGCTACTGTTGAGTCTGTGTGCTTGGTTGTGGCTTAAATATGAAATCTAGGAAAGAAGCTGTCAGGAGAAGATGCTGAAATAGGCTGTTGAAATCTCTCATCTGGCTAGAAAGTATTTGTTCTGGAAAATGTTATGCTTTGGGAGACAGAGTTATAAATCTTTCCATTGTCAATACAAGTCAGTTTTTCAGTGGAAAGTGATCTTTTTTGTGACACTTCTGTTTCTGGGGACAGTTTTCAAACATTTGGTAACAAAAATACACAGTAAAAACCAAATATCTTTGGTAAACATGAAAGTCAATTATAGGTAAGGCATAGTGCCTGTAATTATCTGGAAACTGTTATGCTCATGGCTTTTAGGTTATTAGATTACTAGAGTGCTAAGTGTAATAACACATGCTGAGTCAGGAGGATCACAAGTTCAATCCCAGCTGGGCTACATATCAAGACCCTATCTAAAAAAAGACAAAAGCATATAAAGCATAAAGCAATAAATAAGCTAATTCATTTTAAAAGGATGGTGATTCAGATAACTTTTATTTTTAGTTCTGACATGAATTATGTCAGTCTTGGTGAAAGTATATCTTTCTTAAGCCAAAACATTCCCTTTAGTAAATTGTATTCTTCAATAATTATTGATTTAATGACTTTTGCTAGAGTATCTTACATGGTACACACACACACACACACACACACACACACACACACACACACACACACACACACACAAAAGAGCTCATGTCCAGAAAGCAAACAAAGGAAAAAATTAAATTTAGATAAGTAAAGTGCAATAGGCACTTAGAGCAACACAGAGATAGTTTTGTGACAGCACTTTAGAAAGATAGCTAAACTATTCAGGAAAATTATGGTGGGTAATCAAGGCAAAATGAGAGTTGAGTAAAATATGAAGGGCTGACTGGAGTTGCCAAGTAATGATAGGTGAGCACAGGAAGATGCTCTGTCAGAGGAAACCATAAAATCACAAAGACAATTGAGAGAAGCTACAGTATAGGAAACTGAATATAGAATTGAAACATGCTCTACATTCAATTTGAATTGTGTTTTCACATTTACCTACTTTTCAGAACTCACTTTAAGTACTGGATGTAGGCTATCAAGAAAATAGAAACAGCAAGAAGAAACATAGATTTCATTTTCAAAGACAGGACAAACTGCTTTAAAACTTCTTAAGGATTCTCCTTAATAAAATCAGTGCCACAAAATAATCACTAGAAAAATTGCCACCAGAAACAGCTCACACTCTGTCACAGGCTTTGGAGAAATAAAGTAGGTTCAGACATAGAAGCTTCCTTCCTTCTTCATCTCTCACAGTGGGAGAAGGTGTTACAAAAACTATTGGGGCAGAAAAGTTGTCATCAAATCTACCTAGCTGCAGACCTTGCAAACTACAATGATAACCAGCAAATTGTGCCCAATGGTGCAATAGTGGCTTTAGCTTTTTTGGGGTAACCAATAGCTATCTATTTGGTCTCAAACCTCTTCAATAGAGGGAACTTATTCCTAGTAAACTGTAAACAGATAAGAACTCGTAGCTGAAAATGTCATAGACCCAAGAGAAGTGAGAGCTCACTAGCATCATTTTTGATAAAATTGATTTTAAGAAGTTATTCTTTTACCCTTAGATAAGTGCAGCTTTTACTCCTCTCCATCTAACATCTTCTGGAATGGCAGGGAAGTTGTACCCAGGAACTCTTAACAATATGGTCGCCCACACAGATCTTCTAAAGAACACACAAATCAACGTACCAGCATGAATATAGGCAGTGGGCATATGACTCCATCCCTAGTTGAAGAGCTACAGGCAGTATTCAGCTGCAAAGGCAGGGAGAGTTGGTTTGCTTTTGTGATGAATGCATTGGTTAGTTGTCCACACCTAAGTGGTCAGCACTATACCTATGTACACGCAGACAACACTGCTTGGATTCACTAGGACTCTAACACACACACACACACACACACACACACACACACACACACACACACTCTCTCTCTCTCTCTCCCTCTCTCTCTCTCTATATATATATATATATATATTTCAAAAATATATATGTAAATATTCATATACATACATGTGTGTATGTGTGTATGCATATATATTTATATTGTGTGGGTATACAGTGTGTGTCTAAGCAATAATTATGGAAGAAGAGTACATGAATTTGAGAGGGGAATGAAAATGGGGTCATGAATTTGAAGAAAGGGAAAGATGGATAGATGAAAATACATTCTACCCAAATTGTAAAATAAAACAATTAAAATTGCCTTATTTAAAATGAAATAGGTTGAAATTTCTTCACATACTCACAATAAAAAACTAAATGCAATGCTGTTTCCAAGAAAATGATGGCAATGAGGTATCTTTGGTTTTTATCAAATACTGCAAATCCATGAAGTTTCATAGGACACACTAGTCAGTCTTCATGCACTAGTAATTATATATTGCTTAATATAGGTGGCTATGGGAGACAGGCTAGTACATTACTGAGCCTGACCAATAAATGTCAATTAGTTTTGGATTGCTATTGTAACTGGAAAATATATTTGTTATCTAATCTCACTGCTTCTAGCTAAAACCTCTATTTCTCTTGCTATGACCTCCATTTTCAAATTTTTGAAGTCCATCTAAGCATCTGAGCATGGTGTATTCTAACAGAAATGTTAGATCCACTCCATATCTCCAGGCTTTGGTTGTGCCATTTACCTTTGCAAGCATGAGCAGATAGGATGATCACTGTTTTCTTTGTAAATAAAAATCTGCTTCCATAGACTGTCTATGGGATCAGAGCCAACACCTGCCATAAAGCAATCCCTCAATTGATAGGAAGCACTTGCATCTTGGGAACATAAGCAATGTATCAGTAAAATCTGGCGGGTAGTTATAAAGTGGGAAAAATTTAATGTCAAGAAAGAAGAGTGTTCAGAAAAAAGCTGATTGAGGTAATGAATGAGAGTGTGGACTTTAAGTTTTAGTGTATCATATGTGTACAACTACAAAAATTCCCATAGAACTCAAAAAATAGTGAAAGCAATGAGAGGATATATATAATATACATCATATATGTTATACATACATGTATACATTATATATGTATGGGTATATATAATGAAATTCCATTGTATATACTTGTATTTCATAATATGTACCTATCCAAAACATAAAATATTTTCATTATATTTGCAAAAATATTACATATATATGTATGCATATCATATAAAAAGCATGTAATGTATATTGTATAAGTACATAATGTATATAAATCAGATGGTATATATTATTTAAGTGAAGTATGTAATTAATATATATCACATATACCCATTATACAATATATATTATTTATACAATATAATACATATAATATGCATGTGGTTTTGGTTCTAAGTTTATAGTTTCAAATGTGATTAAGTTGAAGAGAGGACAAATGAAAAAATTAAGAAACAAACTTTCCTTAACCTAAATACTATTAGACATTATCCTAATCTAAATACAATTACAATGAAATCGATAAAAGTGAGATAGAGATATAGAAAAAGATTCTGGTGCTTTTATGCAAAGGTCTGAGTGGTAATCTCTTAAGAATTAAAGTAGGAAAAGGTGTTTATAAATTTTAAAAATACACAGCTATTCATATTAACTAAGAGATGAATCAAAATAATGAACTCCCAGCATGGAGAGTGTGCGCTATTATACTCACAATGAGACCAACAAATAAGAACTGTGTTCACATGGTAACAAATGGTTCTTAAATGCCAAACTGTATTTTTGAAATAAGAGTTGTATTACAAAAATAATAAGACAGAAAATAAAAGATCCTAGTAACTGAGGTTGAAAAGATATTCAAGAAGCTGAATTAATACTGATGCTGTCCCAGGAAGAAAAGTCAATACAATGGAACATTTGTTTGGGTATTTCTTTCCTGATGAACCCTTAAATGAGTTTAAAGTATTTTCAAAGATAGTTTATATCTTAAAGTAAACTTTTATTAGATTTTTTCAAACATAAACACACACCTTTCAAAATGTCAGAAAAGATTAAGAAAAAAATACACTGTTTACATGAGAAATAAATTGATTTTTTTTTAAAAAAAAGCAAGAAAGGAAAATATAAAAACAAACATCAACTAAAAAAACAAAGTAATTTAACTTAAAAACTTACATAAGAACATAATAGACTTTATGGTAAAACAATTATTTGGTTTTTATTTGTGAAAGACAAAAATGTAATGAAAAGAAACTTTGGACCACTAAAACAGAAAAGCAAGGTAGATTTTATCAACAGCACCCATAGTGGAGTTCAGAGAGAACAGCATATCCTATATATTAGTGAGGAGTCTCCAAAGTAATAGGACCAATAAGAGATAACATAAAATGGGTAGACAGGCAGCTTGACAGATAGACAGATTTCTTATAAGTGATTGGTTCACAAAGCCATGGAGCCTGGGCATTCCCATCCTCCACACTCTGCCATATGGAGGTTCAGGAAAGGTACTGCTGCTGAATCTGTCAGACCTCAGTCTCTGGAACCACACATGTGGCATAAGGGAGGGAAGACTGATTTGATCTCATGGTTTCAGCCATCATGGCAAGGAGGGAATGGGAGGGTATAACATCTCACTCACAGTGACCAGAAAGGAAGAGAGAATGTATACACTTCTGAACTTCCTGTTTCCTTTTATTTTTATCTAGGACCATAATCTATGGAATGGTACTGCCAAGAAGACCCAGGGTCTTCCACAATTTAGCTAATCCTCTTCAGAAATGCTCTATAAATGCAGTATTGTTGTGCCTTAGTAGATATTTCCCAATTCAAACTAGTTGTCCATCAAAATTAACTATCATAAAGTCCACCTGCTGTTACCATGTCACCTCATATCTCCTGATACCATAGCATGACTTCAAAAGGCTGGTGTTCACCTGTAATGTAAAATATATCTCATAGTCAATCTCCAAGAATCCCAAGGTCTTAATAATTCAAATATGGCCTAAAAACCTAAATTTAAAATCTCTTTTGAGATTCAAGGCAAACTCCCCTAAGATTAAAATGAGCTGGTGCTGGAGAGAGACCTCAGCAACTAAAAGCACTGTCAATTCTTCCTGAGGATATGAATTTTACTCACAGTACTTAGATGGTGACTCATAACTGCAGCACACACCTCGACCAGCGAGGAAGAACAACCACACCTTGAGGATTCTTCTCAAATCACGCTTTATTGGAGCCTCTTGGTTGAAGGGAGAGCAGGAAGCAAGGGGCCCCGAAAACCCAAATGCAGCTGCTTATATAGGGAAAAAGGACACGGGTCATACCCTGATTGGTCACAGCCGAACTGCAGACACCCGAGGCACCGTTCCTATTGCGCATGCAGGAAGTGCAGAAAACAGAGTTCAAGGAGGCGTTGCCCAGCATGGAGCCATTCACTGCATCCTGTAGGGGAGCGGTCGCCATCCTGCAATGGTGGCGGCTCACGGCTCCCCACACATAACCACCTATAACTCTACTTCCAAAGGATCCAACTATTCTTGGCTTCTGTAGGTGCCAGACATATATGTGGTGCATATATAAATATTCAGATAAAACACTCATACACACAAAATATTAGATAATAAAATATTTTAAAATATAAAATAGTAAGTTACATACCTATTATATATGGTGGCATATGGTAAACCTTCCATTCATTTCTCTTAGGGAAAGAATGGGAGTATAGCAAGGAAGAATTGTATCAAACAAATAACAAAATCTAGGAAGGCGAACACTAACTCCTACAGATCTATGTTTGATAGCTGAGGCATGCACAGTCCTGATGTGAGCTCTGACGGATTTGTAAGCCCAACTCCCCCACCATCATATCGTCTACTCTAGCACATGGTCTTTCTTTTAGGATAGCTTCACTTGCCGTCCACTGCTTTCCCTAGTAGATATGACATTCTTCTGACATCACCAATATTTTGGGATCTCCAGTTCAGCTTAGGTCTTAACCCTTATTGATGGGAGATGTTATTCTGTATATATGTTTCTCATACTGGTTAATAAAGCTCTGTGGCCAATGAGATAGCAAGATAGGCGGGGCTAGGAGACAAGGAGGAAAGAGGAAGTAGGGGGGAGGAGTCAACATGTAGCACGGGGAAGAAGCAGGACGCTTGCCGCGGCTCCCCGATAAGACGACCACGTGGAAATACTTAGATAAGTAGAAATGGGTTAATAATTAAGACAGAGCTAGCCCATAAACAATAATGGTAACTGGCCAACAGGATTGTATCAAATACAGAGTCTCTGAGTGTTATTTGGGGCACACGTGGTTGCGGGACCATGGCGGCAGGTCCGGGAGGCCGGAGGGGAGAAACATGCTGTAACACCTTATTGCTTCATGCACCATCTCTCAGAGGCTGCCTGTGTAGACACTACTACACATTTCTTGCCCTCCTAAGCTTGCCTTCCAAATCTTGATGGAAGTCTTCACAACCCTCTAAATCTTGAATTTTACATACTTGGTAAGTCAGCATCCTATCAACCCTACCAGAGTCTGCCACCAGCTCAGGTTAGTAGCCAGGGCCCATTGGACAATGTAAGGATGGACCTCTCAGTGTCTGGTAGGCTGAGCATAGTGAAACAAATACTGTGCAAACTTCCAGGGCAGCTCTGTGAGCACAAGGTGTCCTGCATGTGCTGTATTCCTGGAGGGGAAGATCTTTTAAATGAATTTATTCTTTATACTCTTAAGTCTGAAATGGGTAACATATTCCTGAATTACAGACAAGACATCTTTCCTATTATCTCCATGTAGAGTTCTTAGCTAATCTCTTTAAAAACCATGATTTCCTTCACCCAATATTTTTTGTTTCTTTTTTAATCATGTTTTTCTAATTTTAATAATAATATTTTCTCATTTTACATATCAATCCCTGTTCCCACTCCTTCCCCTCCTCCTGTTGCTCTCTCCTTTCCCCCACCCCATGGTCTCATCCATTTCTCAGAGAGGGCAAGGCTTCCCATGATGAGTCAATGAACTTTGGCACCTTACATTGAGGCAGTATCAAGGCCCTCTCCCCTATATCTAGACTGAGCAAAGTATCCTCCAAAGAGAATGGGCTTCAAAAAGCCAGTTAAAGCACTAGGGATAAATCCTGGTCCCACTGCCAGTGGACCCACAGACTGCCCAAACCTCACTACTTAGCCCCAAATTTATACAAATTTTCTACCTTTTCTACCCAAACTTACAGATTTTGAAGCCATTGTGCTATGCTTTTTGCTCCTGACTATCACTGTAAAGTTGGCTGAAAATAGCAAATATTAATCATGCTACAACCTGAATGCCAAGCTCTCTTGAAATTTCTGCCACTGGATGAATTAGTCACTCACTTTTAAACTTAACTTCCCACAAATTCCCATTATGTGAGTAAGATATAAAACAGTCTTTGCCAGAAGTTGTGTGTGACCTCTAGTCTTACCTCCAACTGAGACCTTATTCCCACCTGAAACCTCACAAGTACAGCCTATACTAACTGTTTCAGTATTCATTCTGATCTGAGATTCTCACCAGAACTGTCCTGCTCTGCTTACAGCATTCTGTTGCTACTCTAGCCCACATCTATGATATTTTCTAATTGTTTCTCCATACCAGTTTCAATGTCTTAAGAACTACACAATCAGATTTAGTCACAGAAGCTACCCTACTATTGTAGTGCTTGTTTCTTTATTAATTGGACTTTGGTCACTGTGATTGAACACTTGAGATAACTTAAAGCAGGAAAGATTTTAACTCACAGTATCAGTCCATTATGGTAGTGAGAACATAATAGAGAGATGAGAGAGACAGACAAGAAAGAGTGTGTGTGTGTGTGTGTGTGTGTGTGTGTGTGTGTGTGTGTGTGTGTGTGTGTGTGTGTGTGTGTGTGTGTGTGTGTGAGAGAGAGAGAGAGAGAGAGAGAGAGAGAGAGAGAGAGAGAGAGAGGCTGACTGACTGACTGACTTGACTGACTGATAATATGCCAATATTTCTGGGCTCTTTCCCTTTCTTTTAAACCATTTGGGCATCTTTCACATGGATTGATGCTGCCTTCATTAAAGACAAGTTTGCCTCAATGTTTTTTGGAAATGTACCTACTCACTCTTCTGTCTCTACCTCTCCCTATCTCTGTCTCTGTATCACTGACTGTGTCTCCTTCTAAGTATAATGTATCTAATAATATAATTACATACATTATATAAAATAATATGTTTGTATTATACATGATATACTGTATAATATTAATTTTGTATATATGTGTAATCTTCAGAGAGTACTTCACCATGCATTGTTTCTTTATATGGTATGGTAATCCAAAAATGCTACAGAAGGTCCTGGGCCTTTATCTCTCTTGCCTGGATTGATTTGCAGTTTTTGTTTGTTTTGGTTTTGGTTTTTCACCTTACTCATAAACTGTAGTAATCTAAGAACTATTTTGTAAACATATGAGAGAATAAATAAATTAAAACGAAATATCTCAATCAATCAAAAAAAAAAAAGAAAGAAATACTTGTATTCCAAAATTACTTTTTGTTAGCCCCCTGCCTCCATTGTGAAGTCATTTCCCTATGGTGATCAGGTTCAATCAATACAGCCAGCACAGTTTCCCATTACCTATTGACTCTGAAGCATGTGGAGCATGAAGTACTGTGAGGCTTAGCTTCCACTTAATGGAATCCTGATCGTGTTCCCTGAAAATAGCTTTGTTTTTCTCTTGAATTTGCAGTCTGAAAGTATAGGTTCATAGAACTAAGCAAACACCTTATAATGACATGGTAAATTATATTGCCTCTAGTTCCTTGGATTGCAGAATCCATGAGCAGTGGATATCAGAGAAATCACCAAGTTTATATTGGATCGTGACACAGATAACATACAAGAGAATCAAGAGAATCTTGTTATAGACCTAGAAGATATTGCTACCAAAAAGGCTAAAGAACTGAGTTTTCAAACAGCCTTCCTATGACACTGTAAAGCCAACCACTCAAATAATAAAAGGAACATGACAAGACCAGCAAACTCCTTGAGATGGACCTACTGCTTCATGGTTGTAAGAAATACCATGATAAATGGAGAACATATTTAGTAAGTAGATAATTAGAGTTTTGAGAATTTTGAGTATAAAAAATGTGAACCCATATTCAGAATATAAGCCTAGTAAGGATAAAAATTCTAATACAAGTATTAATATTTTTCATAATAGAAGAGGCCCCATTTAATCTGCTTACCACAAGGTAGTGTGTGATCACTGGGGTTGACCAGAAGCTCATTGTTGGTGTATTGTGATGGGAGGTTCAGAATTCAGTGCTGTCTGTAGCCAGATTAGATTTGGTGAATAAAAATAGTTACTAATGTCACTTACAAATTCATCATGGGTACAGTGGCTGTTTTGCTTATGAATCCACTGGACATTGTCAATGAAAGGGAAAGAGACTGGTTGGTATCTACCCACACAACAGACCATTAAATACTCTTGATTGGTGAAGTCTTGCCTGGCTAATTTGGCCATTTTATGTGTGTTCAAAGGAAGTACAAACACTTCCATGGTTTTGCCTATTCCAAGAGCTCAGTACACAGACTGTTCTATTAACATTTAGCCACCAACTTTCCAACTATGTTCTTTCCAAGTTCCTGACCATCCAGACAAATCACAAGCTACAGATGATGAATTGCTACATATTTGCATGTCTAGCAATTTCTTTGCAACAAAATGAACAACTAGATCAGTTGGTTGAAGCTGTGCTAATTGGGAAATTTTCTTTGTATAACTGTCCTTAGAGAGGTTGTAAGACTGCAATTGTCTACTTCCAAGTTGTTCCTCCCTATTTTGCAAAATTTTTGGAACACAGAGTTTTCTTTTTATGCTAGTTGACTTACTGGATCTACTTATGAGTACATAAATGCAGAGTGGTACAGAGAAAAAAGTGCTGTACAATTGAGGACCATGGCAATTTGTGCCACTTCTTGCTTTGACTTGTGACTTCAGGGGAATTTCAGCTTTAATCTGATGATAAAATGTTGCAGTAGGTTGTGGTACAAACAAACCTTTTTTGTTTTCAGACACAAATATTATACATGAGGCAAAGGTATGGAGATGAAGAGACTTGGTAAATCATAATTATGACAGAGGACACACAATCTTTGTCATGTCACAGAGATAAAATCGTGATAAACATGGTTTAAGATATATGTATGTATGTATGTATGTATGTATATATGTGTGTGTATATGTTGTATATATATATATATATAATAAGAGAAGGCATTTTTATAAGTTCTATTTAATATTCTTCCTTAAATTCTATGCATGCCACAAGGCCATTCAACAGTGAAGGGACAAAATTTTATTCTATGGAGTGTTATATTAATTATAAAAGAAATATTTAAATAATAATTATAAAATATGTTAAATTTGGTTACAAAAAAGCTGGTATGATGAAAGGGAATAGAGTTAGGGGAAAGGTAATTAGTAAGAAGCTACCAGTTTAAAAATTAAATACACTTGGGGTAGGGAAATGGCTAAGTAGTTAAAGATATGCACTGTTCTCACAAAAGATCCAGGCTTGGCTCCCAGGGCCCAGACATCTTGAGTACCTCATAGCCACATGTACCTCAATGGAATGGAATGCCTCCAGTCCCCATGGACATCTGCCTTTCATATGCATACCTGTTCACAGGATCACATACATACACATGCATAAATAAAAATATATCTTTAAAAATACTGTGTTTAAAAGGCTTGGGGTATGTGTGTGTGTGTGTGTGTGTGTGTGTGTGTGTGTGTGTGTGTGTGTGTGTGTGTATAATAATACAATTCCTGTCAGGTCCAGTCAGCTTGGCCACTTAGCCTTGCTTATGTGAAAAGTTTATGGACTGTTTAAGCTCAGCCTGCACAGAAACACTTATTTCTTGTCAATTGCCATCCTATATCAAAACTCTCCCTGCTTTCCATTGTGGAGTAAATGTATACAGTACATGCTTTCTTTCTCCTAAGTTCATACTTCAGTTCGTGGTCTAATTTATGCTTCCTGTTAATAATTGAGCTATGCTGTGTTGGCTGCCGCAAAATGCCCTTTGAACCTATTCCTTTCTTGTTTTAGTGTCTTCTGTAATGGTTCAATAAGCTTTTGGTTTCCAAGGTCTGTCCCATTCTCCACAGTTCTGATTCAGGATTCAATTCTCCTTTCTAAGTAACCATGTCCCTAAAACAAAATAAAAAATGTACTTGTTTTTGTGGGTTTGTTTTTCTCATTTTGTAAAGCAAAGTCTGAATTACTATTGATGTAATATACTTGGCTGACTATAGAGTTTTCCTGAATTTAATGTTCTTGAAGGGCAGAGAAAAACATATGGCTGTTTACAGCAAGTGCATGTGTTTGCTCAGTCATGGAGTCATTTACAAAACACTGATCTCCAGGAAAGAACCACTATAGGCACCCCTGAACTTATTATGATTTTACATATTAAAACTAATTAACTAATTAATGTTTCATGTGTATGATCATTGACATAGTAGAAATAACTGCATTATAAGATAAACTTATTATTCCCCAGCCATTCTGCTTAATAGAGTAGTGAAGAATGAGAAATGAAGAAATGTTGCATCTGACAGCAAAGACCACAAATGGAGAAGCATAGAGACAAACTTTGCACTGCTAAATATTTTTGTTTTCACTTAAAATAAGTAAATATGGATCCAATAATTTGCATAAAGTCATAGAAATGAATCTGGAATGTGAATAGTAAAAGAAATACATACATAAAAATAATAGACAATATAGAGAATACTATGTTTATTCTTCATGTGATTTTAATTTGTCTTGATGAACTAATTAATAATTTAATTAAAGTATCTAAAATATATTTCATTAAAGTTTATGGTTACAAAACTAAAAAAAAATGAAATATATTAAACACGCTACCATGATTAGGAGATAATTGAAATTGTATCATGTAAGGTTTTCACCTGTTCTAAAAGGAGTGTTTGTAAAGAAGGAAGGTAGATGAAAGAAAGAAGGGAGGAAGGAAGGGAGGGAGGAAAGAAGATAAAAAGGAAGGAAGAAAGAAAGAAGGAAAGGAATGAGGGAAGAAAAGAATGAAGGCCTTTAAAATAAACCCAAAATAACGCTTAATTGATTTTTCGAGAGACCATATAAGGAAGGAAGAAAAGGGAAAGAATAAAGGAAATGAGTTGTGCCTACTGGGACTGGTGGTAATATAAGGCATACACAGTTTTGGAATGCCCTGTGCACTAAGTGACATCCAGTCCCCCAAAACAAAAGCAACCAACCAACCAACCCAATCAATCAATCAATCAATCAATCAATCAATCAATCAATCAATCAAAGAATCCCCAAACAGAATATTCAGTCCACATTCAACCCAATTACATCAACAATTAAAGGAAAATGGACTAAATACAGAAACAAGATCCAGTTAAATGCTATTCTCAAGAGTCACAACTGAAATTCAGTGTAATAAGTTGGAAATATAAATATGGGAACAGATGTCATATTAAAAATAATAAAAGAAAGTGATGGTACATGTGTCAATACCAGAAAGGGTAAATTTCATCACTAGACACTATAACATATAAAGAAGATAGGCAGTCAGAAGTGCCTTGGAACTAAACAACAGACATTTTAACATACAAATTACTAGATAGAATTTCAGGGAGTCATAAAAAGTGCCATATTACACATGGAAATGCAAGAACTCTGTTTAAAGCAGATAAATATGAGTGAAATGTAGAAACTGTGAGAAAAAAATTTTATCAACCAATTTGAATAAAAGCAAGAATAAAATGTTTCAGCAAAACGAGATATGTTTTTAATTTTTAAATGGAAACTAGAAATAATGCAACCTTGGCCCATATTCATTTTTTTAACCAAGGCAGATCATATAGTGTGTCATAAATCCCAATATATTTCAAAGGAGTAAGTCTTCTAACTATGACAGTGATAAAAATTCCAATACCAGTAAGTTCATTTTATCAGATATCTAAAACCTTAGGAAATGTAGGGTGCGCACCACCTGAACAGTCAGAGCATCCAAAACAGGGATTTTTTGAACTGACAGAAAATGAAATCACACCATATCAAAACTTGATGCTTGTTAAGCATGTCACAATTTTAAAGCTGTAAGTGACTGTGGGGTTTTGTTGTTCTTGTTTGTTTTAGATTTAGCAGAGGAAAAAGCAAGCCCAGCTTGGAGATGAAGTATGAAGAAATAAATAAAGAGTTGACCTAATAGATCAGAAAACAGTGATCAACAAGGCCCACCATTGTTTAATTTAACAAAATTAATAAACTGTTATAAAGTCTGAAAACATGAGCCATCAATATTAGTAATCAGGGAAGAATATCATTGTAGCATCTACTTACACTAAAAATATAAAGGAAATCTATGAAAATGTTATGCATGCATAATCAACAACTTACACTTTTTATAAAATGTGAATAAACAGAAAACTGAATATCATTAACTTTGTGAAGACAAATGAGCTTACTAATTTAGAAAAGTTTCTACATGGAGAATTCTGGTGTCTCCACTGGTAAATTCTAACACTAATTTCTAATTTAAAGAATAATTAATGCCATCATGAACAATTTAAGAAAACAGAATTAAAGTTTTATGAATCTAGCACAACCCTGATACTTAAAATATCAACACTTTGTAAGAATAGAAAATTCTAAAGCAACATGTCTTATTAGCGAATTCTCAAATATTAATTGAAAATCTGTCAAATTAAATCTAGTGACATAAAAATAAATCATGTTATGACTAAGTGCACTCAATGTGGGAACAGAAAATTGGTTTAACAACAAGAATTCAACCAACTGATTGATTAGTACCCCAAAACAGACAACCTAAACTGAAAGAGGAAAGACGCCTGTTAAGAATAAGTTGATCACATTGGGGCCCTGTCCATCATACATCCAAGAAAGTGTTGCAATCTAGGAACAGACTTTCCTAAAATGAAGGAAAGTCGGTAGAAATAAAATGTTCTATTGCTTGTTAAACATGGATAACACCCACTATGGCTGAGAACAAAGCTGGGATTTTCTCTTTTTTTACTCAACTTCCGAAGTCAAAGATATGGAAATAACAAAAGAAAATAACAAATAGCACAGTATAAGGTAAAGAGACATAGCTCTGCTTATTGATGTTGCTTGGTTTTATGTGCATCTTAATGATAAACAACATCCAAAAGAATGGACATAGAGCGTTAAGGACTGGTGTTTCTGTTGGAGTAATGATCTGAAGATGCCCTCCAGAATTCATGTACTGGTAATTATATCCTGAGTACACTTGTGCTGGAAGGTTGATCTCTTTAGGTTTTGAGGGTCCACCCTAGTGAATATGTCAACATTATTGTAAAAGGATGTAGGGGGAGTTCATTTATTCCTAAATGAAGATTCAGTCTTTCTCCTCTCAAGAAGATAGAGCCACATAATTCTATCTAGGAACAGAGAAGGTCACCACTTAGACAACAAATCCTTGACCTTGGCTTTTCTAGTCTTTGGAGCCATGGGAAAAATAGTCTTGCTTTTACTAATACTCAGGTTCTCTGTTGTTGCAAAGCCAAATGGATTGAGGCAACTCTTGATGTACTGTTGAAAAATGAGGTTTGATAATCAGCATTCTTTATACCAGGAAAAAAACCAAATACCCTCAAAATATGTGTGTAAGGGGCCAAATTTAAAAAAAAATGTGCTGTAAGAAATTGAAAAAGTGCTTGCATAAATAAACTGGTAGGCAAATTCATGATCTAATGTATTTGATACCGTTAACATGGACACTGAGTGCAAAGTGATATAGTGATTGACACTATTCTCATTTAAAATACCACTTTTTTCAGAAGGAACTCTGAATTCATATGATAATTGGATTGGCATATAAACAGGACAACCCTGAAGACCAGGACCAGTTTGGAGAATTTGACCTAGTTTTATGATTGGAATATAAAGCTATGTAATTTTATACCAGCTATATTCTTATTACATTACATGGTTACATAACTGGAATTTCGTGAGTCCAGAAATAAAGATATATCAATATATTATCATATATATGTGTGTCAAATTCATTTTCAGCAAAGTTGTCAAGCCAGCTAAGAAATGAAATTATTTTTTATACCATATTGTGGTGGGATTTGGATATTTATTTATAAGAATCAAATTGTAATATTGACTTCACCCCATGCACAAAAATCAATTTGATACAGAGTTCCAAATGCAAAGCATAGGTCCACAGACTGAATAAAGAAAAATAATCATGTACAAAATACCCTGTAAGTGGGACTTCTCAGAAACTAAATATTTCTTCTGGTTAATAGTCACCATCACAGATACGTTAAAACATATTCCTGAATACTATGATGGACATGGGATAACTCATAGACAAATAGTAGTAAGGAAACAGAAGAAATAATAGACATTTAAACATTTTAATAGATATTTAATAGATATTTAAAACAAAATGATTAAACAGCCAACTTACCAAAACCAGGCAGAGTGACTAGTAAATGGCTCAAAGCTGCTCATCAGTAAAACTCAACAAGCTTTCCCCATTCTGTGGCAGTATCACGCAGGTATGCCAACAGGTATGCATTAAACTACGTTTACAAAAACTGATAGCTGTTGGTCTATGGATCCTAGCCTGCTACCTCTCTACTGTATTTTTACTTACTTTAACTAATTGATTACAATTATTTAGAGAGGTTTCTTAGTCTCTTTTCCTATGGTGGTGAAATACTTTTATAAAAGCAACTTCATGGTTAGGGGATTTATTTTAGCTCAGTATTCCAATTTGCCACGCTATCAGGGAAACCACAACAGCATGAGCCTAAAGGGGAAGGTCACACTATCTCCACAACCAAGAGCTCAGAGCAATGATTTAGGGCACTGATGGCTACATTTAGCATCCCTTTTCCACTCTTACATGGTTCAGGACCCCCTGCCTGGGGAATTTTGCCATGGCAGTGAACTTGTCTTCCTACTAAGACTAATGTAATGAAGACAAGTGCACATAGGCTAACCTGATCTACACAATCCCCTATTGAGACTTTCCTCCCAGACTACTTTAGATTGTTCAAACAAGAAAAAAAAAATCATAAGAGGGGTAAGAAATTATTTTCACTATTACAGTTCACCAGTTCCTTATACTGTAACATTTTTTTTCATGCATGCAATTTAAATACTTATTAATGCTCTGATGAACTTAAATTCTAAACATTTGGTTAGTGATGCATTTTTATCTTTAGAATAATAAGTCATAGACTTTAAAGTTAAATTTAATGTTACATCTATTAAGTAGTAAATTGCTGCCAACTTAAAACATATCTGTGATAGAGATCTGTTTCTTTATGTGTAGCTTTTCTTTGTTTTTATTTTTCAAAACTTATCAGCTGCTTATCACATGATTTTTAAAAAGTAGTTTGAAGAGCTTTTTTTTTTTTTTTTTTTTTTTTAAGATTGGAATGGCTTATGTGTTTGCCCTTCCAGTAATTTTGTGTTTGTGCACTTGTGGCACTTGTTAGTATTTTTGCCTTCTCTTTAAGCCCCATTTACATTATTTCCCTCCTGTTCAGTACATATATTTTGTTGCTTTTTAAAACTTTCATATGTTTCATGGTGAGTTTATTCTTATCTGTTAACTTTCTGTTTCTATGCTGCCTTCTGGGAAATCTTTTCTCCTCTGACTCCCCATTGGCTTAGGAACAATTCCTAAGAAGTATCTTACTGGTAGGGGAGTTCAGGCAGGCGTGAACCCCACCCAGAGCTTTGGAAATGTAGCTGAAATCTCAGGTGCTTCATTCCGTGATCAGAGAATCTACATCTAACCCCCAAGAACAGCATTGCCCTGCATGTTTACGCATGCACAAATGATATCAGCACTGTTTTGAGGCCAGCAGCTCTGAGTCAGTAGCATTGGTTAGCTGGGGCACCTCTATGGAGCTCACTATTGTGAAAAGTCGCGTTTTCTCTGAAGTCTGACAACTATTTCAGACACAGAGGCTTTGCATACATGAAAAGTTCTGAGTCTTCTTAGTATACATGTTTTTTATGAAATTTCCTAGGTTCATGGACAGGAGACCCTTTCCAAGATCAACTCAGGCTCCCTTGAGGAAGAAGCATTTGCTGAGATTTTATAGTCCATTATGTAGTACTATTATGGATGACTGGTTCATAAATTGCACCTGAGTTTCAGTCTCCTATTTGATTCCAATATAGTCATTTTATAAATGTTTCATATTTTTGAGATAATAATATAATTACATCATTTTATCTTCCTTTTCCTAACTCCCAACCCTCCCATATACCTCTCTCTTGATCTCTTTCAAAATTCACGGCCTCTTTTCTCTTGCTACAAATACAGTCCTTTGTAAAGCAGAACTCAATCAAGACTCTGAACTGTAAGTCGATACACCCAGTGACCTCCTGTTTTTGCTCAATCTTACTTTTTCATCTTTATCCAGTATTTTTGGGCTGTTCAATTTTAAATTAGATACTGGTTTTATACTACTTTATAGCCCAGTTTAGTATTTTTCTTATATCTCATACTTTATTCTTTAGCATCATTTCCCTCTTACTAAGCCTATCTTTCAAATATTCCTTGAGTCATTTGAATTAACGCTATCAGTTTAAAAAGTGTTCATTAGGGGTGTGTGTGTGTGTGTGTGTGTGTGTGTGTGTGTGTGTGTGTGTGTGTGTGTGTAAGGCAGAGGACAACCTTAGATGTCATCTTCAGGAATGCTATTCACTTTCTTAGAAACATGGTCTCTCATGGGCATGGAGCTCATCAGCTATTCTAGACTGGCTGGCAATCCTGACCTAGGGATATTCCTATCCCAGCCTCTTAAATGCTGGGATTACAGATGAGTGTCACCATGTTTTACATTTTTACATGGTGATCAAAGTCAGGTTCTCATGCCAATCACTTTGCTCTCTGTTTTTGTTTTAATAAAACTGTATTTTCCCACTCTCTTTCTTCAACAATAATTCATCCCTGTCTCTCCCAGAATATTAAAGCCATCATTTCATTGTCATTTCCATCCCATACTTGGAGTTAAAAAGTCAGCTTTGAGTTGGGCCTTTCTTCACAGGTAGTCTCCTTTTATGTTGGGATCTTTGAAGTCTTCCTGTCTGTCCTCTGTGTCTTGCAGTTATTTAACTTTCTACCTTTTCATCATTATCATCACTACTTTTATTATTACTGTTATTATGTTAGTAGGTTTTTCTTAGGGTTCCTTAAGTATCTCAAAGCTAAAGAGATTTTTCTAGGCATTTTCAATCTTTAGCTGACTGAACAGTTTTTCTTTTTTAATCTGTTTCTCATTTATTTATTTTATGTGTAAGTGTACATGTTCAGTGCTTACGGAAGTCAGATGAGGGCATTGGATCTTGCTGTAGAAGAAGTTGCAGGTGACCGTGAGGCCCTTGACATAAGTGCTGGGTACCAAACCTTTAACTGCTAAGCTATCTCTCCAACTCTTTTTGTTTGTTTGTTGGTTGGTTGGTTGGTTGGTTGGTTGGTTTTTTGAGACAGTATTTCTTTGTGTTGCCTTGACTGTCCTGAAACTCACTATAGACCAGGCTGGCCTTAAACTCACAGAGATCTGCCTGCCTCTGCCTCCCAGATGATGGGCTTAAAGGTGTGCACCACCACTGCCCAGCTCTCTCCAACACTTAATCAGCTCCTTAATAGCTCTTGACATGACCTCAGCTCTTTTTCCTGTTTCATATTTCTTTACTTTTCTACAAAATGGTGGTAATTTCTCTAGATACCTGGTTTTCAGTTGTTATCTGTTTTTGAAGTGCTGTTAAACAGACTAGTTAAGTAACCTATTAACTTTACAACATTTCAATAATAAACATTTTCAGTATTGTATTCTCCTCTAGGTCTGTTTGAAAATTCATCACTCGTTATTTTGTGTTTCATAGGCTCAATTATTTAAACTACTTAACACACACATTTTCTATGGTACTAGTCCAATACATGAGATTCTTATTTTAGTACATGTGTTAATTATCTCTGCTGCTGCTATTCATAGCTTGTTTCTGTTTTGAGATTTGTGACTGAGGGTTCTTTTGTCCTGTGTATAGTGAAATGTATTTAATCTCAGCCACAGAAAGGCTCAGTTTGGTTGTGCCCTTTATAAAAATAGACACTTTAAACATTCAATTTTTATTATTTTTCATGCCTTATGGAAAAGCATGTGCTCTGTATGTTTCATTCTTTGTGTTTCTGACTGTGCATGTCTTCATGAAACATTAGTCATGACTTCAAAACAGTATGTTAACATGACATCACAACTTGAACTCTATCAAACCACCTTAGCATTTTATCTCTTTCCAGTACACTGTTATTTAATTTTCTGAGTTGGGCATATAATTATTATTAGTTAGCAAGTCCATTTGTTTTCCTTGCATCTCAACACCTTCTTCTAGATTTCCCCCTTCCACCCAAAGTCTAAGTTCATAAATCTTTCAGAAGTTTTAGACCCATAGTCCTGAGGGTATATCTTCTGTGAGTAACTTAAAAACAGTAAGGTATAGCTGGGACCCAGACTTCACCTGTCAGACATATGCGGTGCATCCATGTGTGATGGATCCACCTGCCTTCCTGAAGGCAGTGCCGTGTAACTTCATGTTGGTACCTTTTTTCTTTCCCCACTGCACAGGAACCACACTGCCTCTGATTGGCTTGCTACTGTTTTAAAACTGGAAATCCCTGTGTTGTCACTTGTATTTTCCTAAGTAAATGCCTCCCCCTAATAGCTGCCCCACTTTCCTGTCTACAGGAATCTGGGTTTCCTGGTCCCAGCCTCTTCTGATCACTCTCACCCCCTTCTTGGATCAATGCAGTAGCTGTTATTTATCCTGAGTTGGTACAATATTGCTCTGATTGTCCAGACTTTGAAATGATGTACCAGTCCATAAGACATTCTATTTCAAGTGATAACTATTAAAACCAAAGAGGAACTGAGGGATTCATAAATTATTTACTTATTCATATACTATTCTCAGTGTACAGAGAAAGGACTGAGACAGAAAGAAATGAAGAAGGGAGATGAACGAGGTAGCAGGAAAGTTATAGACTGCTACATGGAAGAAAGTGACAAGATGAAAGCACTCTCCATTTCTGTCCAGTTAGACCATATGACCTGAACTCAGTAGGCATGGAATCCCAGAATGGAAGAGCGGGGATAGGCAATTTGTCACTCACCCTGAAGACGCTTGGGTGTAATAAATTATATGTAACTATGTAACATGACAATGCATCCTATTATGGTGCATGGTGATAGGGTTTGAATGAGGTTCAGTACAATGCACCAGCTCTGCAAATCTCCCAGGCTGCACTGCTTATAGGAGCAGAGCAGGGTGTGTGTGCGTGTGTGTGTGTGTGTGTGTGTGTGTGTGTGTGTGTGTGTGTAAACAGCTGAGTTGTTTTCTGACAATTGATCTACCTTCTATTCAAGAAATGATGGATGGTATAAATGTAGGAGGAAGAGTGAACATGTGCTTCCTGAAGGAAGAAACAGAGTGAAGGGCCTGCCTCCGTGAGTCTTTGTCACAAGATATTCATGGCAATCAGAACTGCAAACCAAGACTAAGCAGAAGTGAAATAGTCACAGCTACTGCTATTCTCCACATTTTGCAATGGTAAATGAAGGGACACAAAAGTAAGAGCACATATGTTGAGCATAGGAGTAATAAATAAGCAAAACCCATAGCTTTGTATCTCTAAATTTCTTCCTTACAATGTGAGTGAGATAACAGTGACTCCGATGTGCATCACTTCAGCACCATTCTATGAAGAAAAACACAGACATACTCCCTGAAAACAAAACAAACAACAGCAATCAAAACAACAGAATTTGATGGAATAGAGGGAAAGGGATTCATTACCACTCACTTATCTTTTCCTTCAATTAGGAATTTAATAGATGTAAATCATGCTGTGTTTAAATGAGAGGTACAGACTCTCCAGATGATGCCCTGAGGGGGTTCCGAGTCTTAACTGCATTTGTGTGTTCTGTAATTTTGGAGACTTTCCTCTTCTGTTAAGTGTGATGATTTGGATTGTAAATGGAAGTCTTTATACATTGTGAGATACTTGCTGTAGGTAGTGATCAGATCATTCCAAGTCAGGTAAAATCCAGCCTCATAACCTCATTTGACAATGACTGTCCAGTACAAATGTTTTTTCTTCTCATGCCGATACACACTTTCTAAGAGGATGCAGTCTGAATGGGGATGCCTTGGGAGACTTGTGACTGTCACTGCATACTGATCTCAGGAAGTCCCATTGGATATTTTGTCACACAAAATGATAGGCAGACAGGGCTTTTCAATGACACATGGAGATGCTGGACACAAGGGAGATGTTAATTCTTAATATATATATTAAGAATATATATATATGTATGTATATATATATATATATGCATGGTGCTTAACACTAAGCCTCTAGAAACCCCACAGATTTCTAATAAGATGTTCAGATATTTTCATAAACAGTGTATGGGAAATGCAAGTCTCTGCCATCTTACACCCCATAGCTTACCTCATCTCAAGGGTAGGTACTGTCTTTCCCAACTCATTCTCCTTCCTCCTGCCTCTGTGTATGTAAGTCTCCATTCTTCTCTGACCCTGCCTATTAATAGCCTGTTATTAAGCTATTCTGTAACAAGTCCTCTGTGGGTTTGTGGGAAGCAAAGACCTCAAGGATGCAAAGTTATCATCCTTTTGTTTGTGAATCATCAGTTATTAGCAGGAAAAATAAAACAGTCTTGTAGAATATAACATCACTCCATTAGTTAGTGAGCTTTCCATCACCAGGACAGAATGCCTGAGGTAATTAACATTGAAACAGAAGATTTGTTTTGGCTCCATTTTGGAGGCTCTAGTCCAAGCACAGTTGTTATTTTTGTTTTGGGCTTGTGGCAAGTCAGCATTCATGGGGTGTGTGTGGGGGAATGTGAAGGAGTAGTCAAACTCTTACATCACAAGCTGGAGAACAGAGAGGAGGAAAGAGGCTGGAGAATGTTTCTTTTAAGAGCACACCCCTAATGAGTTAAGTCCCCTGAAGGGTTTCCCACTTCTCCACAGCCCCAGGCTGGGAACAATACTTATGCAAGGATGGGATCTGAGAGAATAATTTCCAATTGCCAGAGAGGTATTTGTGTATATGGGGGGGGGCAACTTAGCCTCGTGTTAGTTCTGGTGATAACAGACTGTAATCTATGTGTTTGATGATGAATGGATCACAAAGATGACATAATGTAGAGCCTGGCTGAGGAGTCACAGCTTCTAGAAGAAGCCAGCCTTAATGCAAATGCAGAATAGTCAGGGAGACCCATGAGTTATAAATCATTCATCTATTCATGTCTCATTCAATTTTCCTCTGCAAACTGACACTTCTGATCAGTGAGGTCTGCAGGCAACAAGCTGGTTTCATACTTGAGTGGTTTCTCTCCCTGCTTATATTTGTCTCCAAAGGCTCTATTAATAGAAACAGAGGAAGCAGAAAACAAAGACCTGGGATGGAATAAACAAGTATCAACATTTGGTAGGAGAAGCACTTAGCTGTGACTGTGGGGTTTATTTTTAAACTTTGGTAAGGATGAGATGGTCAGAGTTGAGAGCACAAATCTATCCCTAGTAAATTGTTGTTTGCATCAGACACACTTTCCATCTGTAAATGGACTTGCTGACCTGTGTTCATGCATAGTGCATGCTTTTATGGGGATTCTTGCTTAGGCTTAAGAAACACATGGTCTACTATCACCTCCCCCGCTGTTGCCAAGGAATCTCTAAGAAAGAGCCCCATCATCAAAGACCATGCAGTTCTTGTTGCTATGACAAGGAGCTCTTACCTGCCCTACAGCAGATGTACCTAAGATTTAAGAAGATTTAGAGTAAATAGAAGTGAGTCATGTGAAATGACTGTGTTGCATAAGAGAGCCCTAGATCAGTTCTTAAAGAGAAACAATGATTGAGTTGAAAGCCTTCTTTTCAGCTAGTAGATTCTGCTCACTAAACTCCAAAGTGTTGGAGGTAATTTGCTTTGCTTCTTTAAAGGAAGTATCTTTCTGGATAAAAAACAATGAACACCATGTTATAACCATCCCTAAGTGCTCAGGTGAGAAAACAAGTCTCTCTCCAGAAACAGGTTATTGTAAGCACATTTGGGTTGGGAAAAATGGAGTTAGAACCCAGATTCTTCACTCCTTCTGAGCCTAAGTGCTATGATGAATGAAGAGTGCCTGCTCTGTGGTAGAGGATGGGCAAGATGCTAGGCACAGGGTGTGTGCTGTCACTTGCTTCCTGTCAGTATGGGATTTAGTGATTAAATGATAAGCATTTGCTGTAGTAATCACACATTCCATCCTGAACAGCTACATTCATCCATCAGCCAAAATGTATATTGTAGTCAGCCCCATGATTAAAACTTGGATCACAAACCTCTTTGAATATATCATTAATGCCATCAATATTCTTTCTTCTAAAGAAAAATACACATATTTCAAAAACATTAACCAAGTACACTATGGTTCCTAGCAATTTTATTCACCATAACCAAAAACAGAAACTACTCAAATGTTATGCATGAGGAAACAAAATACGGTATATACTGGGAAGAAAATTCACACTTAAAAATTCAAAGAGAACTCAGATACGTACTATAAAGTGAATGACATTATGCTAAGTAATAAATTTTTCTGAGAAACAAGCTGTGCATGATCCTAATTTTATAAAATACTAAGAATACCAATAATATGTGTAAAAACAATAGTAGAATAATGGTTACCAAGGGACAGGAGGGTGGGAGAATCTTCCCAGTTCAGTTTGAGATAAAAGCATCTCAGAAATGGATGGTGATGACAGTAGCACAGCAATGTAATACAGGTAATTCCTGCACTGTATATTACAATGATTAATGTTGAATTTTGTGATATATGTATCTACAACCTAAAAAACAAAACAAAACCCTGAACCAGAAAAATATCTGCTCTTTTCTTCCTTCCTTCCTTCCTTCCTTCCTTCCTTTCTTCCTTTCTTTCTTTCTTTCTTTCTTTCTTTCTTTCTTTCTTTCTCTTTCTTTTCTTCCTTCCTCCCTCCCTCCCTCCCTCACCCCTCCCCTCTCTCTTATCTTTATGTGTTCTAATGCTTTGGCAAAATGCACCTATGTGCACTGTGCACATGCCTGGTGCTGGAAGAGGTTAGCAAAGGGAATGTGATTCTCTGAGACTGGAGTTACAGACGGTTGTGAGCTGCTGTGTGGTGGCTGGAAACTAAACTTGGGTCCTCTGCAAAAGAAAGCAGTGCTCTTAGCCATCTCTCCAGCCCTAGAAATATGGTTTAGCAAGTTTAGTGTAAAGCTAATATTTTAAGAAGCAATATCAAGGTAATATTCATGCAGTTAAAATTCTTCCACTTTAAGGAAACATTTAGCTCATTATCAGTAAATTCAAGTCTATGAACAACCATCACCACAATAGCTTTCCAGTGTTTCCATCACAAAAATGTTTACCTTATGTCCATTTGTGGTAACTTAGTGTTTTTAAATCTGAATCAGACAAATAGTTGAGTGATCTATATCCCTCTAGCTTTTCCCTTGCCTTTTCTTGAAAATTATACAAAAATAAAATCCCTTAATACATACTACTTTCTGTCTTGTTTCTTCCACACAGGATTTTATGATTGTTTTTTGTTTGTTGTTAAATTCAACCACATTGTTGTAGGTATCAAGATTTATTTCCTTTTGTGAATAGGTAATACTTCATTGTATGGCTATGCCACCAACTTACCTGTTTGTTCACTGACAACGGATGCTTTTAGTTTGTGGCTGCAGTGAGTAATGTTTCTGCGAACCTTCATTAGCAGGTGCTGGTGTGGACATGTGATTTCATCTCCGACATAAGTGCCTGGAATGTGACTGCTGGCTTCTAATGGCAGTGTACACTCAATTATTCAGAAAACTGTGACTGCTTTCCAGATCATGAGGACCTTTTACAGCAGGTAGGCCAGTTCTGGTTCCTGTGGTTATATGTGTGTTTTTATTTTGAAGCTCTGTAGAGATGTGAGGAGCAACTGGGTATGAGGCAGAAGGATCAGGTGGAAGCTGTTTGATTAGGATGTTGGGCACTTAACTAATATTCGGGGTTGGGGTGGGGGGTAGATATTCATTGTCTTCTCACCGTCCTTTACTTAAATATGAAAAATCTCTATCTTATTTTCTTAGTCTTTTTTCATCTTCCCCTTGGACTTTGTCTAAGACCCTATTTCTGAAATCACCACACACTTCAATCATAGAACGTGGAGAAATTAAGCTAATAGTGATCTGGAAGCTTCCTCCCCGATTTTTGTTGCTAACAACACAATACCACAAAAGGGATTAGTTACAAAGATAAGAGGTTTAAAGTGGCTCACAGTTCAGTTCCAGGGTCAAGGAGCTATACCTGGTGATGGCTTTCTGATTGAAAGATATGTAAGTAGCACAGGTCATTGCTGGGTGAGATACATGGAGCTCAAGGAGACCTATTCAGCCTGACTTCAGAGCAAACCCACTGTGACAATAACTCATTAACTGTTAGTCACATAGATGGATGAATCCAGTAAGCAAAGTCTCACGGTCTAGCTATCACATAAAGGTCCAACCGTCATGTAGTTTTTTAGTAAATCATATTGGGAATTGAATTGCGACTTGAGTTTCAGAGAACAAAATGCTATTCAGACTCTCAACTCCTCTCATTTCATACCCTTGGAGTGTATAAGCTTGAAGAAACTTCAGGAGCTTTTAGAAATGATACAGTAAAATCTGTCTTTCGAAATGAAGCAATGAGGTCCAAATAGGTGAAATGACAGTGTCATAAAAGACACATTTTCAGAGTAGGACTGGGATTTTGAAAATTTTTCCTTCAGGCTAAATTGTGCTAGACCCACTGGTCTTGGCATCTTTGACTTAGAAGGAATGACTGTGTAATTGGGAACAGTCAACTGTTATTTTCTCAAGTTCCACAAGTGCCTTTACATTTCAGCCTGACAGTTGCATTGCATCAGCTTATGCTTGCTCTCTGAGAAGAAAAGCCATACTTTTATCCCCATGAAAACCAGATGCCTTGGTACTGTGCTCTGATATGACTGCAGAGCTCACATCAAGCATATATTGCAATAGGTAAGCCAATATTTACCTGAACCTGCTTAATGTAACCTCCTGTGTGAGACATGGAAAACAGCTTCTGTATCTCAGTATACCATTTTCTTGTTGCCAGACTCCAGTCCTTATTAGGGTTTATAACATGAAGGACCTAATGAATGATCATGACAGTCGTATTAACTGTGCAAGCTTTCTCAAATCATTGAAGAACTTCTGGAATCTGTAACTGAGTGATGCTTTGGCTAATGGCTTCTGTGAGAACTCGACAAAGACCTAGAGACAAGGAGATATGAAGTGCTAAAAACTTGAATTAAAACTTTCATCAAATATTGCATGGATATGATAAAAAAAACCCATGAGGATATATTCCTTAAAATGCCAATGTATTTATCTGAATGCTGAAGAAGAGTATCTGAGAGTGTGGATGCCAAAGAATGATTATATAATTAGTAGTTATTCAATTATTTTTAAGACAGATATTTCTCCTACATTATTGTCAGTTGGGGCCCATTTAGTCCAGATCCCAGTCTATAACACAACATAGCCTATACCAACAGTAGCTAAAATAAAATAGACTCTATATGTTACCAATCATGAATACTTAGAATGAGGGAGATACTATTTTAAGACCATCCCTCATATAGGGTATCACATGTTCTTTACAGAAATATAATGACTAAAATACATTACATAAATTGTATTAATTATCATTCTGTTATAGTAATATTATTATAATTATTCCTTCACATAGGAAGTATCTGAAACTGGATACTGAGTCACCTGTGAGAGGGTATCCCCAGTGATCTAATGCCTCTTTCTAAGCCCTAACTCTTAGAGTCTGCATCACCTTCATTACCTACCAATAGTACTTTGAGTTCCTACCTCATATAAATTTAAGGGATATTAAATATACACACCATAATATTTCTTCATGACAATTCCTCTAACACATTTCTCTTATTGTTTTGTCTACTTTTACAATGTTACTATTAGTAACACCAACAATGTTGTTTGATTTTAGATTCAGAGGCACTCAGTGACTGAGTGAATATAACTTTTGCTCCAAATTTTAGTTACCATATTTTTCTATGCTTCTCTTATCCTTCATGTATGTTTTTATGTCTTCTTTTTCCCTGTTTACTGGTCTTCCTTCTCCCTTTTTTGAATTATCAAATTAGACCATATGCTGAGCTAAGAATTTCATCACTAGCTTTCATCATCCCTTATTCTCTTTAGAAAACATTTGGAAACATCTGTGGCTCTTCTGGTTGTCATTTGAGAAGTCTGAGGACTGCTATGCTGGCAGTTAGTAGATGGAGCCCAGGGAGGCCATTGAATAGCTACTCCAAACCAGCATGGCACAGCTTATTTCAAGAAAACCTCTACATATCACAGTTGAGAATTAGGTAGTGAGATGTAGAAAAATAAAAGTTTATTGTCTGGTGGAGAGGTAGCTCGTGATAAATCTCAATAACATGTATAGCTGAGCATCTTTATGAAAGTATAAACAAGTTATCGGAATGGCCCAAGGGGGAAATATTCATGTGGAAGTATAAAGAAGATTGGCATTGAAAGGCTTGCGGGGTCTCAGACCCAAATTTTAACCTAACTCTGCTGGGGCATCAGAAGGATTCTGAGAATGAAGAGAATGCAGGAAAATACAGTCTGTCTGGAAAAGCCCTGAATCATTAGGATTTCTGGAGAACTGATTGCAAGGACCTTAGGTTTTGCATTAGGAACATGCCCTTCATTTATGGATAGCAGAGACTCACCAGGTTGATTAAGGTAGAAAAATGACAGGATCAGATGGACTCACAGAAAGGTTACAATCTATAGCAAAGACTCCAGGTTGTGGCTAGAAGACACTAAATGCATCACTGGAAAAGATGCTGTGGCAAGAGGCCAAGAAAATGGAAGGGATGTGAACCATGGCAGTAAGATTTGGGATACAGACAAAGGGAAAAGAGGAGGAAATTTTTATAGACATATTCAGTGACCCCAGTGAGTAACCCACAGTTAGTGGAAGAAAACAATCCAGACAAATTTCTTACTTTGAACCTTGGAACTTGTGCAGAAACCATGAAATGTGTTACAGACAAAGGAGATTGGCTCCCAGGGGTGGTGGGTTCATGGGAGTCACTGAGCTTTTTAATGAGCATAATGAGTTTATGGAAATTGTGAATCATACAAATGGAGATTTTGGAAAATTTTTTAATGAATGTGGCATTCTGGCAAGTGTCTTGGATGATAGACATCTAGGGAATAGGGGGAAGGGAAAGTACAACTTTGGAGAAGACATCAGCTGTTCACTAGACAACAATGAAGGAGGAAAGGGCACAGCAAAATTAGACCTTGGAGGAATCAGACCTATGTGGTCTATTCTGATGGACCAGCCCTCAAAGCAGGATTTCTAGAGAGAAATAATTTGTAAGCCATGCTAAGTAATCAAATTAGGGTTTTGAACACAGATTAAAAAATAAAATGAAAGAGCTAGATCCATGACAAGCTGATTGATTCGAGTTAAAACTCTGAGCTAATTAGAAACAATAACAGCCAATAATCAAGATATAATGTAGGCTAGCCCAAAATGCTGCTGCCTGTTCCTGTCATGGGTGTCTAGCAATTCATTAGCAATTCATTGCAACAGCCACTTGGGTTAACAATATTCCTCACTAATATTCTTTCAGAAATCATGAAGAATTATGTCACAAGGAATCGGGGAATGTGGGACTAGCCCAGGTCACCAAATTGCCATCTTCAGGAAGATCCCTAGGGATTATACCGTATTCTTCTTATTCAGTATAATTTAATAATATTACTATAGCTACCCCTCTTGATCTTTCTGGTAAAACTGCCAGATTCCTAAACATCACACAATAGTCATCTTGCATTGATGGACCTATCACTGAAAATTCTGGTTTTGAGTCCAATCATGTTTCTTTCCTTTTATTCTGCAGACATAATTTTCTATTATTTTACTGTAAACTATGTCACCCTAAATTACAACTGTAAATAACATGACATGTGTTTTTCTTGATCTTCTTGGTGTTTTGGGTATAGGAAGAAATAAATCAGCATCAGTGAATTAAAAAATAAAACTAACAGTAACTTCTTCAACTCATGCCTTGATTTGGGTTTGTTGTTGACCTCATCTTTCAACCACTGATTTGGTTCAGTTAGCCTCTAATATTTCCAGTTGTTAGCCTATGCATACACACATACACATGGAAGCACACATTTTTTCGTTTGTTCAACAGTAGCCTCTGCTTCTTAAGTCAAGTGCTTTCTTGTTCTAACATTCTGTCTCATAATCACCATACTCTTCTTGCTTCATTGGATACATTATGAGACATGGAGAAATATTTTGAAAATACAGTGTTCAAATTATATTTGACAGAACATGCCATCTTTCTCTTTCCCTAGTCCCACACTTATAAAGAATGACATCAGATTTCCAAAACAATATAAGAATTAAAAAATTAACACAGAAGAGATTTACCAGCTTAAACCTAAGCTATTTCACCACTGAGACTTATAATTGCTTGAGCCTCACTGCTAAAGCCCCTGGCAGCCAGAAAGCTCAGTTGTACTTGGGAAGGGAACCTACAATAAAGAATATGGGTAGGAAATAACTTCACAACCAACTGTCTTTGATGTTTTAAGTTCTCTGGGACAGCATTAGTAGCTCATGAGTGAGTCCTGTAGGAAACAAGGTACAACTAACTATGCCATAACTGAATTATTTTCTAATACCACAGCATCCTGGGAAGTTCCAGAGCCTAGTCTGTTGTATGTTAATGGTTTTTTGACAAGGCTGGGTAAGGACACTTCTGTCTACATTTACACTACACCTAGCACAGCCTTGGAATGTTAAGAACTCTGTATTGGCATTGAAAGGCATGCAGATTTGTGTCAAGGTGTGATGGTTTGAATAAAAATGGCCCCCATAGGTCCATAGTGGGTGACACTATTAGGAGGTGTGGTCTTGTTGGAAGAAGTAGTCACTAGGGGTAGTCTTTGAGGTCTCAGATGCTCAAACCATACACAGTGTGGTAGTTTCTTCCTGCTACCTGTAGATCCAAATGGATCCCTCTGCATTACCATGTCTGCCTATGTGATGCCATGCTTCCTGCCATGATGACAATGAACTAATTCTCTGAGCTATAAAACCAGCCCCAATTAAATGTTTTCCTTTATAAGAGTTGCCATGGTCATAGTGTTTCTTCACAGCAATAAACCCCTAAGATAAATAGGTATAGATAGTTGTTGCATAATAGAAATCTCAAGAAAAGTAAAAGTGTGACTCCTTATTTTTAATTTAAATTTGAAACAAGCATATTTTACATGTCAATCCCAGTTCCCTCTCCATCCCCCCTCCTTCTCTGTAACCCCCCATCCTTTTTTCTGCTCCCCAGGGAGGGTGGAGGCCTTCCATGGGGAATCTTCCAAGTCTATCACATCATTTGGAGCAGGGCCTAGGCCCTCCCCTGTGTGCCTAGACTGAGAGAGTATCCCTCTATTTAGAATGGGCTTCCAAAATCCATTCGTATACTAGGGATAAATACTGATTCACTACCAGAGGCTCCATAGGTTACCCAGGAGTTCCACATATAGGGGGTTCTGGGTCGGTCCTTATGCAGATGAATATTATTCCTTAATGCCAACAGTAGGGAAAGGGTGTGTCATTATCTTAAGATTACTTCCAGCTGAAATGGGACGATGATGACTCCATGGGATCCTATTGGAAGAAATTTTTAAGCAACAAAATTTCTCCAGGGATCTTAGACATTTGTAGCTAGTCTCTTCATGGCAGGAAATGCTTGACTGACATTCTAACTGAAACTCTGGTCAGGGTGTAATAAGAAGGTGCACCATTTCAGCTAGCTAGTCTGGAGTTGCCTCAAGCATTACAGACCCAAACCAGTTATAGTGTTATGTGTGTAGTCTAGATGCATCAGGTTGAATCAAGTGAAAACAATGAAATGGGGCCTTGACTTCTTTCTGGAGAGTTCAAAGATTGCTATAAGGAATTATTATTGTTCCTTGTGGAAAACTTAAACATCAGTATCAACATAAAAATTTCAACTTTTATAGGTATGCATATTGGGAAAGACAACATTAAGCATGAAAATATGTATGAGGAAAATTAGGATTTCAGAGAGAAAACACATTTTAGACAAACAACAGTCCCCAGATATTGTTTTCTCTTGTCTTATACCAATTGGCTTCTTGGTACAAGGCAGAAACTCTGAATTTAATTTTAACAACATGCTTGAATTTAGAGAAAGAAATCCAAATCCAACTCCAAAGCCAGCATTGATTTACATGAGTTGGGACTAAAGGAGTACTAGGAAGTAAAGAGAAATAGATTTTTGTATAGAAATGGTTCACTAGAGTAAAATAGTGGTACCATATACCAGATTCCTCTTCATTAGATGTTTCTTTCTGGAGAGCCATTTTCTCTTCTGTAGGTACCGATACATTCAGTGTCTTTGAAGATGGATGTTTTCTGTCTTCTTGTAAAGATAAAAACAGAACACTTCCCCTACCTTTGAGAGGTCTCCACAGAACTCCTGGAAACTACTTAGGTGGATGACTTGTCATTTCTCCCTATTAAGAGGTTTCTCTTGTTCAACTCAGATCTTGATTAACTTAGATGGTATCTACAGCTTTTCTTCTCCTGTAGATACAAAGGCGAAACCCCTACCCCAACATAGCACATATTATGGTTTCCATACTGAGGTGAATACATCCTTGAAGTACACTGGCTGGTTTAGTTCAGAAGTTTTTTCTATTGTTCAGTGTCTTTCTGCAGCCATTTTACCTTTCTCATTATCATTAAGAAAGTTGAATGTTAATAAATCATTCTGTAATCTGTGTCTGGGTGTCTTGGTTTCCCCTGCCTGTTTATAAGGCATATTATTTAAAGTATGATTAGATCTGTCAACCACTAGTTGTCCTATAGGATTGTGTTGTATACCAGTTATGTGCTTTATGTTATAACATTCAAAAAACTGTTTCAATTTGCTGAAGACATATGCCAGAGCATTGTCCACCTTTATTTGTGCTTGTATGCCCATAATTGTCATTACCTCCAATAGTGTGTGATAACAGAATCAGCTTTTTCAGAGCTCAGAGCAGTGCCCATAGAAACCCTGAAAATGTATCTAGAGTATGATGTACACATTTTAATTTTCCACATTCTGCAAAATGGAACACATCCATTTGCCATATTTCATTCCTATTAATACCTTTAGGGTTACTGCCTGATAGTAGAGGAGTTTGGTTATAGAATGAACAAGTAGGACATTTTCTTACCTTAGCTTCCTGCCAAGTGATAGGAAAATCATTTTTTAAACCTTTGCTGTTCGCATGATGTTTTTTTATGAAACTCTGAGGCTTCTAGCACAATTCTTATTAATGATCGATCAATTTTCTCATTGCTTTGTGTTAGAGGACCTGGCAGACCCATATGGGATCTGATGTGATATACATACACACACACACACACACACACACACACACACACACACACACACATATATATACACATATATATATATATATAATATATGAGTTCTATTCCTGATAGTTTCATGTAATTGTATAAATAATAAAGTTAATTCTGTGTCATAAAGAATAAATTCCACAATCTTAATGACTCTCTGCATATTGAGAGTCAGTAACTATATTGAGAGGGTGTGTAAGATCCAGAAGTACCATGAGAATGGTGTACAATTCTGCCTTTTGTACAGAGTTATAAGGGCTTTGAACTACTTTACTTACATTTCCTGATTTATATCCTGCCTTACCTGATTTTTTTTTTTTGGTGTAAATGTAGGAACTCCAGAGATTGATATTTTTCTTACAATGCATGGAAGGATCCAAATTGTTTTCTTTATGAATTTGATTCTCTCACTTTTGGAATAATTGTTGCTAATCATTCCCAAAAGAATATTGCAAGCTCTCTGCAAATATTCTCTTTCCATAAGAAGGAAATTTCCTCATTTATTAAAGGTACTATAATTTTTGCTGGGTCCCTTCCTGTCAGTTAACAGTCTTGATTTACATTTTAATATAAAGTCAGAGATCTTTTCTATGTATGTTTTTAGTTTTTTTATTCTGTTTATGTGGTAGAAATATCCATTCTAAAATGTTGTCTTCCCTGCATATCAAAATCCCTGAAAGATATTCTGTAGATGGTAATATAACCAGAATACAGGTAAGTTTTGGACCCACACGGTCCACATGTGCTTCTAGTATCCTCTTTTCTACCCATTTTAACTTCTTTTCAACTTCAGCTGATAGTATTCATGGAGTATTTAAATCCTTGTCCCTTTTAGGGCCAATTTCAAGTTTTTCAAATCATGCCCTTTTATTTCAATAGTAGTCTGTAGTTGAGAAATCTCTCCTAGTAATTTTTGATGATCATTAAGAGTCTGGTAACAAGTTATCCTGCTCTGTATTTTTTGTGGTCTAATTTTCTGAAGACTTATTTGGTATCCTAAGTAATTGATAGAATCTTCTCTTTGTATTTTTTTCCAGTGCAATTTGTAATCTCCAGCAAGGTAAAACTTCCTTTACTTACTCTAACATTTTTTCTAATATTTCTACTTTAGAATCAGCCAACAATATATCATCCATGTAATTGTAAATTATGGGTTGTGGAAACTATTTACAAATTATTTCCAAAGGTTTTTGCACAAAATATTGACAAAGGGTGGGGTTATTTAGCATTCCTTGTGGTAAAACCTTCCTTCCATTGGTATTTCTTGACCGGCTGAGAATTATTGTAATTAGATATCATAAAGGCAATTTTTTCTTTCTTTTTTTGTAAATGTATAGTGAATAAGCAACCTTTTAAATCAATAACTATGATAGGCTGTACCTTAGGTATCAGAGAAGGCAAGGACATTCCAGGCTGCAGAGAGCCCATTGGCTGGATTACTTTATTGATGGCTCTCAGCTGTGTAAGCAACTCCATTTTCCAGGTTTCTTTTTGATAGCAAATACAAAAGAATTGCAAGGGCTGGTTGATTCCTTGATATGTCCAGCATTTAGCTGTTCCTGAACCAGGTTTTCTAAAGCCCTTAGCTTCTCAGCGATCATAGGCCATTGCCCTTCCCAGACAGTTTTATTTGTTAGCCATTTTAAGAGTAGGGCTTTTGGTTCCTCTGTTAATTTGGCACTTGTATTCTCTTTTTGTATAGCCTGGATATTTGGTGTCTATCTTATATAGTACTTTACATTTTTTTTTCTACAACCATGAGTTCATTTAAGGTTCATATCTAATACTGGAGGAATGTTAATCTGTGTATTCCATTGCTTCAATAGATCACGACCCCATACATTTATTGCTACATCAGCCACATATGGTCTCAACCTTCCTCTCAGCACTTCTGGTCCTATACATTCAATCCATCTCGCACTCTGTTTCACCTGAGATATGGTTCCAATCCCTAAGAACTGAACATTTACCTCTTGCAAGGGCCATCTTGGAGGCCAAGATTCATTAGTTATATTGGTCACATCAGCACCAGTGTCAAGGATCTCTTCTACCAATCTGCTATTCATCCTCACTTTTAATTTGGACATTTGAATATTTACAGAAGTTTGTCAAAATATATATATTTTTTGTTTTCTCCATTTATGTTTGATTGATCTTCCATAGCTAATCTGTTATCCAGAGTGGTATGATTTTCTATGATAGGCACTGCATTCTAATCTTCCTGGGAAAGATTGTCCTCTGCAGTGACTGGAAATGTTCTAACCACCTTTGACATGGGAAACTTGATTGTAAAGTGTTTCCTTGGTTGTCTCTGGTTGATCTACAGTCATTGGTCCAGTGTTGGCCTTTGCCACTTCTTCTACATAGTCCAGAAAGCTGGGGCCTTCTGTTTGATTCATTCCTATGAGTTTTATTTCTAGGATTACTTTGCCTACAATTTCTTCTAAAATATTCTGTCCTACCACAATTAAAACATCTGGTATTTTGATGTATTTTCAAACCTTTAGAGATAGCTTCTTCGACCCAAGCTTCCGTGTCACCACAGTTAAGACATTTGTTATCTTGATGACTTATCAATCATGACTTATCAAGCTTGATGACACAAGCTTCAGTGTCATCTTCATTATACTCAATGTTGGCTGTATACAGGACCCATTTATCCAATGGTGCTGATCTGATTTTTAAGTGCCAAAGCACTTGTTTGCACTGTGGGTTCACATTCTCATAAGCTAATGATTCTATGAATATTTGCCTAGAATCTGGGTCTGTTACCTTTAATTTTATTGCTCTAGACAATCTTTGTAGAAATATACTAAAGTATTCTCTGCCTTCCCTGCCTCACCTCGGTATAGAATTCTATCCTCTCCCCTGGTTCATGAACCTTATCCCAAGCATTCAAAGCTGCTGTACTGCATGGAGACAATATGTGTTCATCATTTGAAGCTTGAGTTTCTGTATCAGCATAAAGACCCTCACCAAGAATTTTATCTTTGGGAGTTTTATAACCTTTCTTTAAGCCCTGAAGTTCAAGAGCTTTTGCTTCTTCTCTCCACAAAGCCCTCCATTCTAATTGAGATGACTCTTCAAGGATAGCTGATATTAATTGATCCCAATCCTTAGGGGATACCTTGTTATTCTTTGCCCATGATTCTACTAATTGCTTCATATATAGTGAGTGCATGCTGTAAGATACTACTGCTTCCTTTATACCTTTAAAAATTTTCATATATATTGGTTCCCACTGATAGGCAATGAAACCTTTTGGATATTATTTTTCATTTTGTGTTGCTTATTTTTCAGTAAGAGATACAAGGAAAGCCATTTGGGGATGTCATAATGACCTTAGGCAAGTCTTCCCTGACCCTGAAGAGTGTAGGAAATTTTAAATGTCTTTCATGCCCTATTACCTGTACCTCTTCTTCTGATGTATCAAAGTGAAGGTCTTCTAAGGCCTGCAATCTATTTATCATTTTATTTCTCTGAGTGTTTGAACTTCTTGAATCATATAACTTTCCAAAGACTTATTTGAATCAGTTTCTTGTTTTCTCCAGCTACAAATGATTTTTATGCTTTTAATATTCTCATTCTTAGATATTATGTGAATGGCATGTAAACTGCCTTCCAGAAAACAATGTTCTATCTGCTAGCATGCCATTATCCTCAGACATGGTACAAATTCTATCTGCCAGTTTTTCCATCTGATGTTCCAGTTTTTTAATCTTATTATTTAATTTGTCAGACAAGGAATGGGCTGTTTCTGCTAGTGTTTTCTGTTTTGGTCATTGACTCATCGGGCATAGAACAAATTCTGTTTTCTAGTTGGTCATTTTTTGTGTTCCATGTTTTGTATTCTACCTGTCAAATCTCCTTTGCCATATTCAATATTCTAAATCTTTGTTATGAGGTATCCTATATTTTGTACAAGTTCCTTATTCTTTGTTTTAATCTCAAACCTTTTTTTAAAGAATATTATAATGGTTATGGAATTAATTGGCATTATTAGGAAAATGTATATTTGGGTAAGTCATGGTTCTAAGTTCCCCTCCATATATGAAACAAAAAGATTCCTAACCTCCTACATGGTAAGATTATCTGCCATTGGTATGGTACAATTGATCCTAGTTATTATATCAGCTTAAATTTCGAAGGTCATTGTAGTTACCTTAGATATAATCCTGTTGTCCTGGACGTTTGATGCTTTTGATTGCAGATCTCAAGTTGTAGTAATTATACCTGGCCAGTAGGTGTGCAGGTGTACCACCAAATAGTGTCTGGCATCAGGAGACCCTTCTGATCCTGGTCCCTGCAGAATAGTTGTTAACAAAACTAAAGCCAGAGTGGGGGGGATGGTCAAGAGAGGTGGTGAGTGCAGTCACAAGGCCCCTTCAGGGATATAGGAGTTGCAGTGCAGACATAAATGTCCCATGTTGCCGTAAATCCCGCTGGTCGGGTTGGTGGTAGCAGCTGCCTCCGGCACAACATAGATGACTACTAGCAGGTTTCCTTCCCAAGGATGCCTCTGGATACTGTTTCTGACTAGGAAACTAGAGAATGAGCTGGGGCCTGGGATCCCAGACCTAGTCCCCCAGGTCATGCCTGCACCTGTCCCCATGCCCCAATGGGCGTGGTCAGTGCAATAAGTGCAGGAGGAGTGGATATCTCACTATAAACAGATGAATGGGTAAATAAAATGTGGCATATCCATACAACGGAATATTGTCTGGCGATGTAAAGAAATGGTGTGCTGACACACAACAATATGGACAGGCTAGGGAACAGTATGCTAAATGAAACACACTACTCATTGGAGACCACATATTGGATGGCTTCATTTAACATAAATGTGCAGAAAACAGAAATCAATGTAGAGAGAAAGTAGTTAGTAGCTGCTAGGACCGGGATGGAAGCAGGTTGGGGCAAAATAGTGAGTGTTAATGTGCACATGGTTTCTTTCTGGTAAAATTTGAAATGTTCTAAACTTTACTGCAATAAATGTACAATTCTGTGAATATACTAGACACCATTAAATTGTTAATTTTAACTGAATGTATTGCATGGCATGGTAATTATATCATACTAAAGCTGAGACAAAAATTGTTTGATACAGTACAGCAGACAACTTTCACTTGTACCCCCACCCCATCACATAGTTGACTCTCAAAATCAGCACAAGATGTGCAAACCTATCACAGGAAGAAAGGGGCATTCAGTTTCTCTGCAAACTTGGAAGGGTTCCTGAAGACATACAATTAGGGTGGTTAAGAGACTCATTGATGAGAACCACCCTGCATCTTGTCTTCTGGAGGACAGCTTTCTATCACAAGTGCCATTATCATGGTCGTCACACCAGTACATTCTTCTGGCCCACATGTTCTCATTAGGAGAGTAAGGTACTTTGTGAAATTGTCAAGACAGTAAAGCAGGCAGAGAACAACCTGAAGGAAAGATATCAAATCTTCTTATCATACTATCCCATGGTCCTTCAGATCCTGAGAGGTGACAGAGCCACCTAGGAAAGAGGAGGGAAGCACACTTACAGTGGGGCACACATAAAACCGAGACAGGCAATTTTCTTTGAAATAATCCACCATTCAGATTTAGCTATTTAGTTTACTGGCTCTCCCAACACAGGAACAAAGAATGCCATCCCTTTCCAGAGTGTGGAGAGAAGTGTATCAGGGTTACCTCAGGAAGCTTCCTTTTAGGGAATAACAAAGGCCAGAGCTTCCCTTCCATGCCCTGCTCCCATGAAAGCAGGTCTTGAGTGAGTGACAACATGTCTGAGCTGGGAGCACTCAGGAGATGCAGGAGCAACAGATCACATGGACAGCCTCATGGCTGCTTTTGAACCAGATGCATCTGCTGCATTTTTTTGTTTTGTTTTGTTTTTTTTGTTTTTTTTGTTTTTTTTTTTTTTTACCTAAACAGCAATCAGGACAGAGCAGTGTTTATCTCAAAACAGAGAGAAGAAAAAGGAAACACAGCCAGCAGCCACTGCCATGGTATTCTTCATACATTCTCTTGCTGCAATGATCCTTAGTGGGATTCATGTCCAGATACTTTAATACATATTACCTATGCTTGGTGCTTAAAACCATCCTTACACTGCATCTAATATCAGTTTCACTGATGTGGAAATTCATGTGAACACAGGTAAATGAGACCCCAGGATCCCACACATAAGGGGGGTCACAAACCACTAAGTCTAATTCATAGCTACTGATTCCAGTTTGTTCTTTTTCAATCAGTAGAAGGAATTTTTAACAGTTTCACAAAATATTACAAAACAAATTCTGATTTTTCTCTAAACATTTCAAGGTTACCCCCTGTGACCCATCACTTCATCTTACAATGATTATCCATTTTCCATGAATTCTGTTTTTTAGATAAAAAAATCTTTTATTGTGTGTGTGTGTGTGTGTGTGTGTGTGTGTGTGTGTGTGTGTGGCAGCCAGGTTGAGGTCAGAAGACACACACTAGGAGTTGTTTCTCTTTCCACCAAGTGGGCCCTAGGAATCTAACTCAGGTAGGCAGGCTTCATGACAAACAAGTATCATTACTCATTCACTGAGCCAATTCCACCAAGCTTTCCTAAATTCTTAAACTCTAAACATATTTATGCAAAGAACTTTCTATTTAACTTTCATTATTCATCTTATCCTCAAAAAACCAAACACTCGAGACTAGATATCATGTGCATGCATTGATTCATTGTAAATGTTCAATAAATACTTGAAGAACTGCATTCTTCAGAAACTTCTCTATTGTGTTTTCTATTCTCATTTTGAGCTGTTTGCTTGTGAGACCCTATACTCAGTGCAATTCATGCATTCTCACATATAGAGACTGTTGTTATCCATCCTTTCCACTCCAGGGAACTGAGAAACAAGGCACAGGGTTTCTTCTCACAAGGACCCAGAGCTTATACCTTCATCAGTCTGACCTCAGGCCTCTGCAGTATTTTGCCACAAGACCACCCATCAATGTGGTAATGGGACCTGAAGTTGAACCCAAGAGCCTTGGCTCCTTGGCTGCTGGCCTCATTATTAGGCCCTCCACCAGGGGAAATCAGCTAGTCAATAAGCATGCATTCCCTTCCGACCATTTCCCTCCACCTGGCTGACAGGGTATTCCCCAGATGCTTTCTACCCTGGCACGCAAACTACACGTTAAAAAGCCAGAGCATCAAACTCCAACATTAGCCCGATAAATAGTGCATCTAATCACCCTCCTAAATCATCATACTGAGCCCCTGGAATGCTAATTCTCCTTCTCTCCATTCCCCTCAATCTCTCCTGAGGCTTTCATTCGAGCCTTTCCCTCCCAACTAAAACCAGATATGTAAGGCTGGCATTATATTTCTTCACAGCTAATAGCTAGACTATGAAATCATCCAGCAAGCAACTCCCAAGCCATGTGAATCAGTCGTAACAAATTTCCTTCATTTTTATAGCCCTGGAGATGGAAGAAGGGCCAGGAGGTAGATGAAGCAAAGGGCGATTGCCAGACATGGTTAACGTTTTCCCTGGGTGATCCGGGAGAGAGCGGAGAGGTCAGACGAGAAGCAGGATCTCTCTGGAAAATCGAGGGCCTACGGGGCCTGGTTGGCCCATATTGGATTGATTATGATGCAGGAAGTGAAATTTGACATGACTGACACTTAACACTCTCACCGCATCCTGTCTCCTAGACGATGAGAATAAAGATATCGTATTTTCGGGGGCACTGACATTTTTATTCCTCTTAACAAAAAGGGAAACGGCGTTTGGGGACTGGTGGAAAGGACACGGAAGCAGAGAACACACTCAGTGCTTCTGGGAAGAGGAAAACTTTAAACAGGAAGCTGTATAGGAAGGAAACATCCAATCCTACATTTATGGTAAATAAAGGAAACTCACTGCCTTTGTCTGAACAAAAAAATGGGTTCTATCAGCGGTTCTCAACCTTCCTAATGCTGCCACCCTTTAATACATTTTTTTTCATGTCATGGGGATTCCCAACCATAAAATGATTTTCATTTCTACTTCATAACTGTAGTTTTGCTACTGTTATGAATTGTAATGTAAATATCTGATATATGAACCTTGTGAAAGGGTCCTTTGGTCCCCAAAGGGGTAGCAACCCAAAGGTTGAGAACTGCTGGGTTCTATAAAATAAATCAAAATAAACCAAAATTGAAAACCCCAATATGGGAGCATTCACCACCTGAAAGAGTTATGCTTTTAAGGGATTCATTCTCAACACCTTCCCCAATTCTAGAAAGTGAAGGGACTTAAAATTGTGTTTACTATTAGAGGCTGGTGGAGGGTTCACAGAATTGAAGCACAGCTCTTTCTGTCCACATTAATAGCAGCATAACCTATTGGGGTTGCTTCTGAGACAGAGTCCTACTAGAGTGCCCAGGTTGCCTGTGGGCTAGTGGCCCTTCTGCTCCAGCCTCTTAAGTACATGCCATGGTGCCTAGGAAATCTTTGTAGCAGGCCTTGATCAATACGTAGAGCTTCACTGTCCTGCCTGAAGCTTTGACCTACTTACTCCCTGGAAATGATACTTCCAGTGGTTAATCTGAGTTCCATTCCAAGAATGTCTTCTAAACATAGGGAAAGAAGCACTGAAGTATCATGTCTTGACATCTCTGGGTACCCAGTGGCTCTGTTTCTTTCATTGATGTATGTCCAAGCTTAAGTAGCTTTCTGAACCCAAGTGTCTTGCCATAATTAATGGCCAATTTATCAAATTCTTATTAGATGCAAATAAAAATAATTAGCTTGCTATCTTTCCACGATAAGGTGTGGAGGTGACATCATAGAGGAGATCTCTTCTACTGTCTCTAGAGGACTGTTTAGACATTCTGCTCTGTATGAAATGGACTCACAGTCAAATATGTGGGAGCCAAATAAACCACGAATGAGCATCAGGAAATCCACCAAGGGTGATGACAGTTACTGCAGTTATTGCAGTAACTGTAACTGCAAGAACAACATTTAATACCACAGAGAACTTGACACAACATATTTCATTGGATAGACATTTTAATATTTAGGATATTGTTATTTTAATTATGTGTATATTTGTGCAGGAGTTAGGGGGTTGAGCATTGAAATGCAGTGCCCATGGATGAAAAGAGATGACATTGGATCCACTGGTGAACTGCCTAATGTGAATATTGGGTTCTCCAGAAGAGCAATATGTGTTCTTAACCACTAACCCTTCTTTCCATATCCAGTTTAATATTTTCATTATTTATTTGTTTATTTGTGAATGTTCCTGTTTGCATTTTTGAGGTGTCAGTTCTCGGTAGCTGCTCCAGCTTCCTACCCTTGCCACCATGGACTATTATCCCTATGAAACAATTAGCCAAATAAATTCTTTCTCTCCAAATTGCCTTGGACATGTTGTTTTATCAGAGCAATAGAAATGTAACTAAGATGTATGCTATTCCTTAGGTGTTGTCTATCTTTATTTTTGACATATGGTCTCTCTTTGTCGTAGAATTTACAAAGTAGACTAGTCTGGCCAGTCCGTGAGTCCTAGGGATCTGCTCATCTTCAGCACCCCTTATCTAGAATTAACAGTTTGTGCTCCCACATATGACTTTTTTTTTTTAACTTTGCTGACTGAACTATTTCTGCAGCTTTGAATACTGATTTACAAAAACATTTAATATACTTATAACTCCTCCCTTATGCCATCACAAAAGTTCCTTTAAAAAAGTCTAGAGAATGTTTTCTTCTTGTTGGAGCTCTCAAATGCTTATTGATTTTAGTTTTATTATTTTAAAAAGGAATTTAAATTCTCATCTATAAAGCATTTAATCTTCATTTTGGTTGTTTTCCGTACTTTTTTCCACATCCAAAGTGTAATTCTCCTTTTTCACACAAGGGAAATAAGTGCCATGAAGAGATATTTGCGTGACCCTCTCAATCCATGCAGCCTTACTCACAGCCACTATGAAGTGGAACCAACTCAAGAGTCTGCCGCAATAAATAGGAAAGAAACCCAAGCCCTTCCCTTTCTTCTTCTACTTTGAATTTATAAAATCCCATAGCTGTCTCTCTATTGCCTTCCTGCGGTGTGGCCTCATCACCACCATAGCCAGGACTCTGTTATAAAACAAATGCGAAGATCACAAATTAAAAACAAAAACAGAATCTCAGCCACTTCATGGTTAACTCAGCCAAAAGTCATTCATTATGGTGGATTCAAACATCCAGGAGATCTATAATGAGTTACTCTTTCTCATGTATTTTCTCTTTGGAAAATCACCTTGCTTGTGTTTAATTCCTGGATATTACCCAATATTTCTATCACATTTTCTACATGTGATGACCTCTCATTCATTTACTAATTAACTCCTTTTTTTTTTTTTTAGAATTTCTTATACATATGCACATATAGAAGGTTCTTTGGCAAAGTCTCCACCCCATTACCCTCTGCTATTTCCTTCACTCTCCCACCAAATCCCTTCTTCCCAACTTTTTCTCCTACTTTCATGTTTCATGGTGTGTGTGTGTGTGTGTGTGTGTGTGTGTGTGTGTGTGTGTGACCTAATAGTTTAATTACAATTGTCTACATAAACATGGGTCTGGAGTTATTGTTTGAGTGGACAATGACGCCCTTATAAAATATGTCAGTGTGTAACATATCAGTGACCACATCACTAAGGAATGTGACTCTCTCCACACAACCTTTAATTTTCTATGCCTCTTTAAGGAGGAGTAGACAGTCTTTTGTAATCTTAGAGCTCTTATATTCTTTTCATCCTCTCTTCTGAGATGTTCCCTGAGACTAGCAGGGGTGATAAAGAGGTACAATTCAGTGCCAACCAGTCAACATTGAACAGTTGCCCAACGTAAATAGAAGTTTCTCTGATTGAGGTTAAGGGCAGCACTCATCTATTGGTGTAGACATAACTATTTAGAGGACAGTTTGACACCATGTCCATTTAACAACATAATATTAGTAGGTTCCACTCCCCAAGGCCTATGACTTCCTCAGTCATGGGCTTTGATCAAGTTAGTGGTACTAGGTTCCTTCTATGCAGTGGTTTTTTAAATCTAACCAGGAAACTCATATAATCAGATGATAGTCACCATAACAGTCATGCCACTATTGATGTAGTAAGCATATCTTACCAGGAAGGTCTATATGTGAGTTCACAGGATTCACAGTTGGGTATGACCATTGATGCAATTTCCTCAGCAGCAGCTCACATATCCCCTGCCAGCACGATGAAAGCTCACCAGAAGTCAGGAAGTCCTCAGTTTAGCTTCAGCTTGAGTTCTAGGTATCTTGAAACCAAAGTGTTTATATCTTGAGCAATAGGGTACTGACATTGATAATAACTTTATTTATTCAAACAAAGAGTGATTTAGGTTAAGCAAAGAACTATAAACTCAGATATATTCTGGAAAGATTACCAACATCTCCCATTGTTCAAACACAATAACATCATGTGTCTATAGCTTGTACAGTGTCTTATAGGAGTATCAAGCATTATTTAAAAATCAACTAAAATTGCTGTTAGTATTAACAATAGGTTCTTTAACTTTATATAATTAACACCATTTAAATAGTCATAAATAAGCAAAGACACTGAGTGGGGGAAATCTGTTGAACTGTCTTTTACTGCCTAGTGTGCCTTGAGGGGAAAAAATGCTATCAGTCTAACAACCTGCCCCAACACCATGATGCTATCACCAGACTTTTGAAACACTCCAGATGAATGCCTTGAGACAACTACTACACAAAGATAGTTGCTGATTGCCTGCCTCCTAGAAGAACAATTGAAATGCTTTGTACTTACTTTTGAAATTACTTCTTAGAGAATTTCATACAATGTTTTTTGATCATATTCATATCCATCCCTCACCCAAACCCCTCCCAAAGCCAATCCCTCCTCCCTGCTTGTATTTTTCTTTTAAAAAAGAAGAGACAATCTCCTTACAGCTGCCCAGCTGTCTTGCCTTGGTCTTGAGATGTTTATATCCTGACTCTCCCATTTCTGTGATGTTTCTTTGAATCTTAAGTATAGGGATTGTGTTGTGAATGTGTATTGGACATGAACACCTCCCAATCAGTTGATAGCTGCATTGGGACCAGTGATGACTCTTTGTAACCATCTGTCTATTGAAAAATAAGGTTCTTTGATGAGGGGTAAGCTACAAACCATTGGGCATAGGGATGTGGACATGGGTAGTATGGCACATTGCATTGAGTTTTGTGATTATAAAAGGTTTAGATAAGAACCTGTTACAATCAGTTTCCTAAATCATCATAATCTGTAACTGTGTTACAAGAACATATCCTCTCAGACCTCAGAATGAGAGCCAGAACACTAACTACTGTCCAACTCTAGGGGTCCCAATAGTGGAGGCCTGCACAAGGCCTATGATATTTCATGGTGACATTTTTCATTGCTTCCTCCTGCCCGTTCCCATCACTTGCTGTCAAAACTGGGAGGAACAAAAATAGCCAGAGGACAACATTTGAAGCATTTCCTGCCTACTTACAGCTTCCATTCATGTAGAGTGAAGACCCCTCAACCTGCTGATTGAGGACAGTGCTGGGGATGGAGGCCAGTGTGCTGAGCATGCTAGACCAATACCATACTCCTGAGCAAGTACTATACTTCCCTACTCTTTGTAATGATTTTAATTGATTTACAACACCAGCATTTCTGGGTAGTTCATTTTACAGACAGGAGGCTAATTGCCAGGGTTTGTATCCAGGGTTTATGAGATTCTAGTTGTATAACCTTGCTTGCCCTTCTGTGCTTTAGTCTAGTTACACCTCCTAGGGCTCCTGTGACATGATCCCATCCCTACTCAGCATAAGCAGAGTTCTTACAAGAACATTATGGACACTTCATAAAGCCACTGCTGGTTACTGTTATTGATCTTACCACATAGTTTAAACAATTTTTTTAAAACTCTTTTTCTGTAACTCATGAACTTTAGATCTTTCTTGGTCTTTTTACAGTATTGACATTTTCATTGATTAGAGTTGGAGTTTTTTCACCACCCCAATGGCTTGCAAGTTATGTTTAAGATTTGTTCATTAACCTCTGGGATCTTGTTGTCCCATTTGCATTATTGGTTGCAAATGAAGTATTGACTTTGAAAGACTATCTGTAACTAGTTGGCACCTTGATTATGTCATTGGCTTCTCTTCAAAGCTGACAGGAACATTCTAATAAGAAAGCATCCCAACAACCAAAGCACTGTCCTATTTATCTGTCGGCTGGTTCTCTGTGTTTCTAACTTTTGCTCACAAAGAGCTACTGTTGCAGCATCTTTCTGTACCCTTGCAGGCTGGACCACATGGCACGAACTGTTAGACAGAGGCTAACTGTTTGATAAATCCAATCTTTAAGAGGAAGTAACTCCAACTACTTCTTTTCGAGGTATCTCTCCATTTTCTCTGAAAGTCAGGAAAATGGCAACTTTGTCCTTTGTCTCTGGCTATATTGCATGTCATTCTTGACATGCTTCCCAGGCTCCAAGACAATTTCCAACTCCAAATTTCTATTAAAATGTTTCAAATGTATTGATTCTCCTATATAAAAACACATACAACATAAGACAAGCAAGCAAACATACAAAAACTGCTGATTTCAGTGCATCTCTCTTTCACCATTTACTCTTGTTAACTTCCTCCTATCTGCCATTGGCAGGCAAAGGTAAACCCCAATTACATTTGTCACAGAGCAAGCTTAAGAGTGAGATCTGCCCACCTTGAACAAAGGCTTTTCCGGAAATCTTTGCCTCGTGGCTTACATTTTGCTTTCCTTTTTTTCCTTCTTAAACTGCCCTGCTTGATGTTTCACTGTTTTCCTCTTCCTTCCTGGATCATTGGCTACTTTCTCTTGAGTCCTTCTTACCTTGATTTCCTCCTTCCCCAGGGGTGTTCAGCACAAACCTCCTTGCTCTTGGCCTTCATCCTGATGTCTCTTAAACCCAGCATGACCTCCCTTTTGATTCCTGCTCACTCAGAGGGCAGAAGTGTGAGCTTTGATTCTCCTTTAAACTTTACTTGGTTCATGGCTGTGCCCCTGTGTTTTAAATTTTCTTCCTGTTGGTCTTTGTTATTTCTACCCAAACTCCTTCACTTTCCCCTCCCATTTAGGAATTCAGTTGCATACCCCCACAACTTGAACTTTTCATTTAATTATCTTAAATGTCCTCTTCCTCCTCCTTCCCTTCTCCTTCCTCCCCCATTTCTTTATTTTGCCTCAACTTTTTGGGTGTAAAACTGGACTGATCTGGTCCTTATTTTTCTTACCATCTTTCTACACGTGTTCTTTTTTAACTTGTGTCTGTTCACCATCCATGTGCCTTTGTCAAATTGGTGTCGAAGAAATTAAATTCAGCTTTTACCAGAGCATAGAGCATAAGTGGGTACTAGTATTCATGTAACACTTCTCAAGCTTCTCCACTCTGCCCATAAATCTAGCCTGCTGTGTGATTCTCTGATTTTCTTGGTCAGTGAATGTCAATGGTAGGTCATTTCAACAGTGGCTCATGTTCACAGGTATTTTACAAATCTGTCAGCACTATGCTTTTTGCCTGTGTAGAATTTCTTATATACACAGCAAAAGCTATCAAAACAATGTTCAGGTTTAAAAAAATATTTCATGAGATTTATGATGGACAACACACTGAATTATTTTATTATATCAACTCTTTTTTAATATGTAACTCTTTGGTATTCTGTATGACAGATAGAGTAATAGAAAAATTTTATACTTACTTTAAAACATGGCTTTACAAAACCGAAAATGGCAACTTCCTGCTTCATCTTCTTGGGTGGTGGTATTATAGGAATGAATATTTTAACATTTATTGTTAATTTAACTTCTCTCTCTCTCTCTCTCTCTCTCTCTCTCTCTCTCTCTCTCTCTCTCTCTCTCTCTCTCTCTCTCTCTGTGTGTGTGTGTAGGTTTTCACCAAGGCTGGAAGAGGACACCATCTGTGAGCTGTCACATTCTCTAGAAAAGTAGTGAACACTCTTACCTATGGAATCATCTCGGCAACACAAGCTTGTAATTTTTTAACACATAGAATAATGGCTGACAAGAGTGATGATCTCAGTGGTAAAATCATTATTCATATGCATGCCTCCCTATTTTCACTGTGTCATACAATACACTGTTTTCCTTAACTATTTTCATACTAGAAAAAGCGGTAAAGCATTTTTGACATGCACACAAAGGGGGAAAAAAACAGAAAATAAATAATCTGGCAAATTAATGACTTGCCTTAATATTTCCCCACATTGATTTTAGAGTTTTTTTGTGGCAGTATTTTATATAAATAAAAAGAATGAAGATAAAAGTGTAGATACTGTGGTATAACTCAATATTGTGCTGAATAATTATTTCCAGTCAATATACAGTACCAGGATGGAGAAAGTGTTTGGTACTCATTCCCTGATTTTGCTTGCATTTAGTTTGTTTGTGTTACTTTATGTCTCTAAGAGCATGCTCTTTTGATTTCTAGGCCATATAATTTCTGCTAGTGGTGTTAGCAAATGGCTAAAGTCAGGAGATGCCTGTGCAGGTGAGATATTGTCTACTCTATCTGGAGTGATACAAGAAAGCTGGATCTCAGAGTCTTAAAACCCAAGAATAGTTTGTATCTTATAAGGGCTCACCTGGCCCCATTTTTAGTGTTAGAGACTTGGTCAGTTTTGAATAATGGTACAAGCTGGGTAACTTACTTGTATTTGGTGTGAGGAGTTCTTATATAGAGAGATTACTTTCATTCATAAACTGGTACTGCAAATTGGATTTTTGTTTTTCTTATTTATCCGTGACTTTCTAAGTTGCATTAATGTAGACCTTGATGCTACATTCTCAGGTATGAACCTGAGTTTGTGAAGAAACAGAACACATTATATACTATAATATTACCCATGAGAAGACCTAAGTGGAGTCTTCCCAAATCACCACGACCAAAATGCAATTTGGGAAGGAAATGATTAATTGAGCACACTTCTAAAATCATAGTCAGTCATTGGAGAAAGTCGGGACAGGAACTCAAGCAGGGCTGAAACATGGAGTTAATAAAGAGGCCACAGAGGTGTGTTGCTTACCAGCTTGCTTCCCCTGGATTGCTCAGCCTGCTTTCTTATAGAACCCAGGACCACCAGTCAAAAGATGGCACCACCCACCATGGGCTGAACCCTCCTCCACTGATCACTAATTGAGAAAATGAGTTACAGCTGGATTTCATGGAGAAGTTTCCTCTGTTTAGGCTCCTTCCTCTCTGATGACTCTAGCTTGTGCCGAGTTGATACACAAAACTACCCAGTACATTAGATTATTATGCTGTTAACACTCATGGACTTGAGTTCTCTCGGCATTTAAGAAGTCTGACAAAAATACAGGTACTATGGCACATGGCTTTAATTCCAGCATCAGGGAGGCAGCATGGCAGATCTCATGTCAGCCTGAGTTACATATTGAGACTGTCTTTTTTAAAAATGTTGTTTTTATTTCATTAAAATATAATTACATAATTCCCCCCTCTTCCTATTCCTCCTTACATAACTTCCCCCTCTTCCTATCCCTCCCTCTGAAATACAGTTTCCTTTTCTTTTGCCTTTTTTGCTATCTATCTATCTATCTATCTATCTATCTATCTATCTATCTATCTATAAATATGCATAATAAATGCCTATTTATTTGCTGGGTCAATTCAGTGTTGTTTGCACCGGTATGCTATGCTTCTCAGGTTGAAGAGTTGTTTTGGATAACCAATCAGAAGTACATCCCTGGGGAAGACTAACTGTTACTCTCTAAGAAGTTGTTAATTGCTTGCATGCTTTATCTAGGGATAGGGCTCATGAGATTGCCCTCACCTATTTAGGATGTTAACTGGTGTTGATAATGATCAAGAGGGAGTTCCAGGACCGACTGCAAAGATACACAGAGAAACCCTGTCTCGAAAAACAAAACAAAACAAAACAAAACAAATACAACACACACATACAAAAACAAAAGGCCCAAGTCTTCTTTAAGCAGCCATATTGTTGAGATTTCATGGGTGTAACTTTCTTGTCATAGCTACAAGGCACAGTCTCATAGCAGTTTTCTTGGTCCACTGGTTCTTACAATCTTTCTGTCCTCTCTTCTAAGATGTTCCTTGAGTCTTAGATGCAGGAGTTGTGTTTTAGATGTGACAAAGAGGCTGGTACCCTCAGCTGAGTTGTTCTCTGCATTTGATTAGTCCTGGCTTTGTGTAGTGAGACCTGGTCCTGAATGGTTGGGGAACAGAAAGCTTAGCCTGGTTAGGAGTTCCTTAGCTTTGGAGGAAGGTTGAGAATTTTAGTAAAATGAAACTTCACAAAATCAGCAGCAACACCAAGAGTTAACTAATAGTATCTTTGAACATAATAAAGCTAATTATTATGCAGTTACTTGAATCAGACACAGTGGAAATTGCTTTAAATAAGCAATCTTGCTTAATATTCTATTGTTTGATTAAGCATTTTTAGTCTTATTTTCAAATAAGCAAACTGAGTCTTAGTTTCAGAAATGTATGCAGGAACCCCCTTATTAAACAAATACACCCCCCCCCGTGTGTGTGTGTGTGTGTGTGTGTGTGTGTGTGTGTGTGTGTGTGTGTAAGACTAAATCTCAGGATACAGCTTTGGCTGGACTTGAACTCACTAAATAGATGAGACTGGTCTCAATCTTGCAGCTATCCTCCTGCCATTGCTTTCCTGGTGCTGTGATTACCACTGTGTGAGTTACTATGCTGCATTCTGGAGATGCTCTCTTATCTGTCTCACAGGAGGGTGATCTTTCTTCCCATGGGGCCTGCCATCTCCTAGTGTTTAATATATTAAAGTTCCCAAGTAAAGCAGGAAAAAGTAGTCATTAAACTAAAAACTTCTCTGATCTTCCATGTTTCTACAGCAAGTGCTACATAAGTAGCCACTGTGTCCAGATCATGTTGGTTTTCATCTGCTTAACCCTTTGTTTGACACATTATACATCGGTGTTCTATTATTTTGCATAAAATCTAATGAGAGATTTTTAATAATTTTTTTAACCTCAGCCAAACAGTTCCCAAGATCCAAGGACCAACATTACTTTATGTATTGTACAACACACTTCTTCACAAAGTTCTGTTGGCTTTCTTTTCAAACTAAAGATAATCATGATGCATATATGGCATGTTTGGAATACCATAATGCTCTTAGGATGCAGAAGATGGCAGGTAGAGTTAGATCACATTAGTGTAGAACCTGGAAAACAAAAAGTGATCAGTCAATGTAGCATGGTCTTATTATCTTTAGTCAAGACAGAGCTGTACCAAGGTAAAAGGAAGATAAATAGCATGAAGAATAGATAATGACAATCTTCAATAGGTTTCTACAGTACCTACCCTGACAGAAAATGTACAGAAAACCATTAGTTAGCATTTGAGTAGGTTCTAAATTTCTTTGTTAGGCATGAGAGACTTACTTAATGTTTGCAACATAGAATTCCTAATATAAACTATTTTAACCAGACTCTTATTTATTTTCTTTCTAAGAGATACTCATGCATCAAATGAAGGAAGAGCCTTTGCTTTTGCAGGAATTTATATTACATGAAAATATTGCCCCGGGCTCAGTCCCTGCTAACAGCAATTTTCATTGAACTTGCTTAGGATTTTCACACAAATTATTTTACCCTTTAGAATGCTGTGATTGAATAGCTGCAGCAATTTGCAGATGGGGAGACTGAGAAAGAGAGGTTAAATAATGTACGTGAGGATGTGCAATAAACAGTCCACATTTTCCATCATCAATTCAGGGTGTTTCTGATATCCAGCCTCACATCTGGGGGTGTGAAGCCATTCCTAGCACTAATTATCATAACAAATTGAGGCGAAGCCACTTCAAAACAATGGGTTATTATGCTTGGATAAGAGCAAATAATGGATCCTTTCCAAATTAGTACATTTATAACGTGCCTGAAAATTGAGAAGAACTTTAGTTGTGTGGTTGGCTGCAGGGCCCAGAAGCTCATTTCCTTACTGACTGGCCACTCCATCAGGACCTCCCACTGTGCAGCTTTCTGTTGCTCCTATCCAAGGCCCAAGGCTGATTCCCCCAAGACTGGCTCACCTATCCAGTAGAATAGATGAGGCTCCCTCCTCACAGGGATGAGTCCCACAGGCCCTAGGGCTTTGTCATTTACTACCTCTTCAGTGAGGAGCTCAATGAGTCAGGAAGCAGATCCTTGGAGTCAGAAGCTGGAAAGGTCTGTACCCTTAAGACTTTCTCCTGGGGACCAATGTCTTCTAGCTAGGCACTGTGTCCCAAAGGGTTTACAATGTTCTCAGTGTTGCCAGCTGGAGTACAAAGTTTCAAACACCTGAGCCTCTGAGGAACATTTCTCATTTACATAATCACAACTCTGTTTGGCTTCTCAGGAAAGGGGCATTCTGTCCTCCTTTCCTATTTCTACTTACCACTTATTCCCATCCACAGCCACGATTTGCTACAACTGTCCCAAATTTATGTGACTGGGGAACTTAAGGTTAGCAAGACTTTCAGCAGAGCGGAAATTGCTAATGAAATAATTTAAAACATATAAATATCCATTGTAGACCATGAGCTGAAAGTTTTGTCCATTCATAAAAGACATAAGGCCAACAAAAGTAAATTTTATCCAAACATTTTCCACTGAGAATAAAAATGCTCAAATGTCAATGATATCTAATGTGTGAACTTATTCCAATAGGATTTTATAATACTTCATTTTCCAGAAGGGAAAAGATACATGAGGCATTTAGGAACATGACAATGACTCCTTGGTAAATTGGTAAGAGTGAGTAGGAATTTGAACACAGGATTCTGGATTCCTCAGTCTAGAAGTTGTGGGGGTCAGTTCAGCAGCAAGTTTCTAAACGTTACGATCGGCATCTAGGGGATAAGAGCCTTTAAGTTCACATTTTGAGAGAAGCCAGTCAGCTTGAGGCACTATATAGATCATCAAATGTGGGTAGACTATTTCAAATATATTGGGACAAAAACAATAACAACAACAACAACAGAAAACCCTCAGCATCACCTTATCCACAAGTGAGTCTAAAATATGCCTACTTTGTACATTATTATTATTATTATTATTATTATTATTATTCACTATCATTATTCTTATTGTTGGTGATGCTGGTGGCAGTGGTCCTGGGATTATTTGTTTTGAAGCAATATTAAAGGAAAGAAGACTGGGAAGAGGCTATTACATCTTCTGAATGCCACTCCAAGAGGAAAATTATTGTAAAAGTATTGAAATTGAAGCCATGGAAAAGCTGTGCAGAAGATGCTGGGCAAAAATCAAAGAGGAAGGAAAGTGTCTGTTCTCTAAAAAAAAATCAGCTTGATTATACACAGAAAACTATATGAGGAGAAAATCTAAGGGTGATTCATTTTGTAAAACCTCAAGAACAGAATTCATAAGCTTACAGAAGGTGTAGATAAATGCCAGGGTCAGTCACAAGAATTTGTACATTGATTTAAAAATTTTGTGCTGCTATTAAAATGTAAATTGTTGGCTAAATCAACATCTGGAATAAACCATGTTAGGAGCCCACCAGGCCAGTATCTGGGGCTGTAGCAAATACATACAGTAAATCCTTTCCTTCAATGGCAGCATTCAAAATGTGATGTATAACTTTTTTTTTAGAAAGGCCCTTAGGCCTGGTAGAACCAGCATATTATTCAGAAATGTGAATTACCCTAAGAAGTTAGAAATACTTGACAGAGGGGTGGAAAGTTTGGAAGAAAAGACTGAGTGGGACAGGGTGCTTCATGTTAGGACTTAAAGAGTTATTTCACTTTATTCATTAAGTTTTACTGACCAATTACAAAGACTACTTTAAAATAACACAATTTATATATTTTTAAAGGAAGAATCTGTAGTGGGGGGGGGGGGATAGAGTATTGTAGCTAGGCTGGAGCCATAAAAGGCTAGGATCATAACCAAAAAGATAAGAGCTCTTTTGTCTTTTGGGATCACAAAAGTAGCCTTGAGTACTTTTGTCTAGCTGCTCAGGCAGGGATGTGACTTGTGGATTTGAAGCTTTGCTTGACAGTCCTCAGATCATGAGCCATGAAGGGAAGGTCACCAAAGGTTGTAGTCTTTTCTTTTCCTTTTCTTTGTTGCCAATACCCATCAGTGTAGACCTGTGCCTATGTTCTTTGAGTTGCACCTCAGCTGTGGACACTGGGGAGCATTTTCAGTTTCTTGGTTCACTCCACACTGGCTTGCCTCACAGGAAGAGAGAGGCTGCTAATGAGCTGGACCATGGGCAGTCGCTGCATCCATTAATCATGCTTGTGACAGCCATTCTATCTCATTCATCTCTTCTGGGCTTGATTAGTCAGGGCAGCCTTCATCTTCTCTTTCCTTGCTAGGCATACACATACACTGCACTGATTTGATCAGTGCATCCACTGATTTCCTTCCTGATCATGAAGCAGAGTGGATAGGGGAAATCCATTGTTTACACATTGGCCTTGGGATGGGTGGGATGGCATGGTTAAAGTTACCCTGATGTGGATTTTAATTCCAGCCTGGTATGCTAGATCAAATTTTCCAGAAAGTTCCATGCTCAAGTTTGGAACTTGATTCCTCTTATAACACAAGGACACTCTGTATTATTTGCCTTCTCATTTTTGTTTATCACTTAGAAATTCAATGAGGGTGTGTGTGGATAGTTTTAGGGCAAGACTATAGCGAGCTTGGGTCCCAGACTCTAAACAATACACATATTTTTTAAACATGTTATGGGCTTTTTCTTATATGAAGTTTATTTTCAAAGTGAGAATCATACTCTTCAGACTTAGACAAGATTTAGATTTATGAAACAGAATCATCTAAACTCTGTAGGTGAGGTGAAAGAACAGGCCTAAGTTCCTGTGTACATTCTTTGAATCTCTGTTACAAATACATGGATGCTGGTAACAGGATATATACAAGTATTATCTTAATTTCCTAGAAGTGGTCTTGCCAGTAATGTTACAAGTAGGTTCCCCCCCCTCCCGCCGCCAGTCTGGTCCCACCGCCACGCCAGCCCCCAATAACATGAAGAGACTCTGTATTTGATACAATGCTGTTGGCCAGTTACTATCACTGTTTATTGGCTAGCTCTGTCTTAATGCTTAACCCATTTCTACTATTCTAAGTGTTTCCACGTGGCTCATCTTACTGGCCAGAGCAGCTGGAGTGCTACCTCTCCGGGCTCTCCATGTTGATTCCTCCTTCCTCCATCCTCTTTCCTCCTTGACTCCTATCATGCTTTCCTATTGGCCAACAGTGCTTTATTCATTAACCAGTATGAGAAACATATCTACATATTCCATCACAGTAAAATTCACATTGTCAGCAATTGCCTCATGAGAATTGTGGAATCTGAAATTATCTCTCGGTTATGCAACAGTTTGATGTGATCAGTGGGTATGGCTCAAAGGTGTTCTCATTTGCAATGGGCAACCTGGGGTAGGCTTGTCTGCAAGGTTTCTGACTCCAAAGCTGATCAGAAATGATGTGCCTAGGCTGAGTGAATTGTTTTTGTCTTGGAAGCTCTTGTTACCTATCTATATCCACATTTTAAAGCTAGACATGTTATAGAAAGGAAGTTATTCAGATGTGTTGAAATATTATTCTCTAGTGAAAACTCTTAGAACATGTCATTTGAATACTTGCTCCTTCAAGGGCCAGTTTTTTTTTTTTTTGACATTTCTGGAATCTCGACCCATCTTACAGGCCAATGTCCCTTCTGGATGCTGTCTGAATATCTGTGTTTTTATCATGCAGAAGGGAGAAACTCTGATTTCACACTGCACATGAAAGATGCCAGAACTCTGTCAGTGAGTGGAAGCCACCTTAAGTAAGAGAGGGTTATTTCTGATGTTTCTTCCATTCCTTCTCTGTCCCTCCTCTTCTTCCCCCCTCTCTCCCTTTGTATGGCTGGTATGTCTAAAATGAAAATTCCAATGACAATACTATGTCCGTTTGGTCAGAAAAATATCAATTATCAATCAAAAATTGCTCATAAATGATACATAAATGATCACCGGGAGACCCCTGTATTTTGCTAGTTTCACTCAATGTCTCCTTGTCCTAAGTGTCACTCATATTGTTTTGCATTGCCTCTATCTAGCTAATAAAGTTACTTGAGCAAAACAAACCAATTAAGCAAAGAATGCTAAGCATCACTATCATAGCTACTGTAGAAGATGAATTCATCTACTGCTGGTAGATGAATGATAATGCCCACAATAATAGGCCTAGCAGGGAAAACTGGCATCTCATTACTAATTAATGCATAGCACACCTTAATAGACAGTATGACATACACCAAGAAATATGTAAGAAGAAGGCAACATGGATTTAACAAATGCAAATATGCACCTGAATGAGAGAGATCAATAAAATATTGCATAGAAATTCTTGTACAATTCTTTCACATATTTTCCTCACATGGTCTCATAAGAATTGTTTTTCAGGCCCACTCTATTTCTCTGTCACAGCCCACACTCAAATTATTGTTTGCACTTTAAAATTTGTCTTCTAGATGTCTACCCCAACCACCCACTCCCAGAAAGACGGCCTCCCTGTCACACTGTACCACACAGCATTGCCAATGTGGGTAGCAGAATGTAGGTTAGGCCAGGAAGTCTTTGTGAAAGAGTGGTTGTTGGTGGTTTGGCTCTGGGAGCACAAATCTTTCCAAGGGTATCTTTGCTGCTAGCTTTAGAAGTGATGGATGGAGGCCACAGGCAGTTTGGGACCCAGAACTCAGAAAAAGTTCATGAAAAATGACATTATTACACTTGGAGACTAACTCACCAACCCCCTCCAACCTCACTCACAGGGCACAAGCCCTCTTTTGGCCCGAGCTTGTTTTATGCCATGTCTACTCTAGGGGAAGACTTTTTAGAAGTCTTGAAATTGACTTTAAAAGGGTGTGCATGAACAGGGTAGTCTTAGATATTAAAATTTCTCCACACACCAAACCTCCCACTGAAAACCACAGAATAGGCTACCCATTCCCTGACTCACTGTTTGGCACTGATAAAGGCCCTGTTTACCACTGGCTCCAACACTAGGAAAAACAAGAATTCTTTCCTAAGTCCCCCAAAAATATGCTGGAAGATTCTTTGGCTTAGTTCTTCATCTCTTTCCCTCTACAAAGGGGAACAGTATCCATTACATTCTCAGGGAAGTTTTGTGTAATAATAAAGCCAACGATGAGCTTCAGAACCAAAGTATGCTCTCTTTTCACGAAAGCAAAAAAGAGGTATAGACCCCACTTGGCATTTTAAATCAGAAGATGCAGTGTGTGTAGGGCTAGACATTCAAATAATGTTTTTTTTTTTTCAACCATCTGTGATCGTTCGTGGAGTACCACTGGAACTTCAGTCATTACAGAAGACATTGGATATTTGAAGATGCCTGAGATGTGTCCCTCAAACCCAAGGAGCAATGAACCTGGGCAGCAACCTCTCACAGTGACTTGTTGGGGAGTTGGAACAACAGCGGTGCCCATGGCACAGAGGCAGTACCTAGAGGCTGGGAAGACCCCCCACTCTTTAAAAAGATGAATTTGCTGAGGTAGAGGGAAAAGTGACGAAGTGGTTAAAAACACACACTGAATAATATTCTCAATTTGTCTGCAGGGGAAAACTATGGCCCAGAGAGGTGCAGTGACTTACCTTACATCCAATGATTGCAAGTCAGTACTCCTGCTCTTAGACAAAAGAGAAAGAACGAGTTGATGAGCAAGCCACTTGGCAAGCTGAAATTCCAGAAATGTCAAAATACCTAAAGTAGCTGGAAAACCTCATATCTGAGGGAGAATTTTAATGCTTTTTAAAGAACCATGTGAACCACATAGAGTGACTCTCTGGGATATATTAGATGGAGATATCCCAAGAAAATTCTACAAGGGGGTAGAAAGTTCTATAGAACTATATATCTAATGTAATTTCTTATTCTTTTGATTTGTAGCTACTTGTATTGAATTCCTATTCTGCCCTAGCTCCAGATTTTAAAATGTTCCAGTCAGTGAAATGACATTTTAGAGATCTACAGAATGACCCACCGGTATTATGGCCAGGGATTGACTCACAGTACGCCCATTGATGAATCATTGTGTAAATGGTATTCTGCTAAAGCCTGCATTGTGTGAAAGAGCCCCTAAGTTACAGCTGAATGCTACATCTGCATGGATGAATAGAATTAAAGGAAGGCAGTGAAACATTTAAAGTTTAATGCATCTGCATGTGGCTCTCTTCAAATGCTTCCAGTTACTACTGCTGGTTGCGTGCTTTCTCCCCTCTCTGACTGACGTCATTCCTCAGAGCTCTTCAGTCTGCTGGCTTCTCTCCTCTCATCTTCAGCCTGACATTCTTCTTTCTCTTTTGATTCTTCATCTTCCTCCACATTATCACAGCTTTGCTGGCAAGGTTGATAACGTCCATGTATGCCATCCCACCCGCAGGCAGCTAACATGTACTGGAAAGCAAACTCAACCACTTCTTAATGAGGACCAGTGTTTGTCCTGAACAATTTTCCTGGCAAGTGATGCCAGTATCACATCTGTATCGGGAATCTGACCAGCATCCTGTTGTCTTTCTCTTTGACCTGTTCTTCTCTATGACTTACTTAAGAGCTGTTGACCTTGAGGAACAAAACTCTCTTTGTATGGACTGTATAAGAAAAACATTTAAAAAAAAAAACAATGACAGAGAAGCACAGACATCCACAAAAATGATGGAATTGTGTGGTCTACAATGAAGCTAAGACAGAAACTGGCATTCAGGCCTGGGGATCTCCTCCAGCATGTAGGAACCTGGAAGATGTCTTCTTCTCTCTGTTCCTGCCTCCTCCTCCTCCTCCTCTGCCTCCTCCTCCTCATCCTCCTCCTCCTCCTCCTTCTCCTCCTCTCTCTCTCTCTCTATACACACACACACACACACACACACACACACACACACACACATATAAAATTGTCCTTAAGTTCATAGATACAGTCATTCCTTGATGAATGTGACTAAAGGTGGTTTAATGGTTTAAGCTGTTCCTGATCTTTACCTCATGGATTATCACATTGAATTCTCAATAGTTATGAATATCTAGCTTACCCACTACATTCCCTCAAGGCTGTGAAGTCTTGTTTGTATCTTTATTCTGTGGGATGCCTTATAATCTGTGATATATGAGACATTCCATAGAGGCATGAAGAATGGATGCTGGTCTCTGCATTTGAAGGCTCACCTTTGTGGTAACTGCAGAATAAACTTTCTCATTGTGACATCACTACATCAAACTCATCTCTATCTTCTATCACTTCCCACCTAGCTGGATTCTCCTTTCTCCCCTCTCTGTTGCCCACATTTCAGCTGGAGTGATTGCTTTGAAACCAAAGACAAAACTGCTTATACCTTTTCTAAACTTTCTGATGACTTTCCATTTTTCACAAAGAACCAATGCCTTATGTTGTTGTGGGAGACCCTGTAGGACTTGATCTTCTACTACCTCATCCCCTCAGCTCCTAATACTCTGCATTCAGTTGCAGTAGTCCCTTCAGTGTCCCCATCAAAGCCCACCGAGAGGCACCTCTCCTTTCTTTGCCTAAGAGACCTGTCACAGGTAAATTCATGGTTGTGTCTTAATTTATTTTGTCTCACCTGACATATGCAGAAAGGACCAGGTCATTCTGGGAAGACACCCCTGTACTTCTTTCCATTCTGTGATCTTTCATGTGGCATTTCACAATGAATGCCTGTTACACATATTATATTAATTTTGTACTCTTTGTCTCATAACATTTAATTTGTGCTTAAAGTGGAAGATTTTTAATTTGTTCTCTCATCCATAATCTAATTCAGTCCTTGTTTGCTTTTCAGGGCTGAAGAGTGTTTTTTTAAATATGGATTTATAAATAAACAGAAAGATATCATGGTGATTTTCCCATTTATTTCTCAGTTTGACCTATTCTTCTGGATTTCTTTTTTAATATTACCGCTCTATTGGTTTTTGACAAATAGGCCACATGTCCTCCACCTTTGGTTGGGGTAGAGAATTTTTCTTTAGTATTTCAGTTTAAGTATAGCAACTCTCCCCCATACCAGAAAAAAAAGAAACATTCCCATGGGGCTGGCTTGGAGGAAGAGCTTTCAGTAAGAATGCAGTATTTCTAAAATAGATGTACATTCATGCACTTGTGGACTATGGATAGATGCTTATGTGAATATACTTGCCTTCAGTGGATACACTAACTTATGCACAAGCGTATGTGTCTATGTACATGTGTGTAGACTTGCAATCATTCCCATCAGGAGTATTTAAGGACATCCTAGGCCATAAATAAGGGAATAAATAAACAAAATGATTAGCATACAGATCCTGGTCTCCCACTCTGAAGACAAAGCGGTCCTCAGAGTAATGGCTGATGGCACTGTTAGGAGATGATCCAGAACTGATTATGCCAGGAAGGATGGAACTGATTAAAAGCATAGGAGAGGATATGCCACATGGAGGTGGCAGCCATCCTGAAAATGTCCACATTGGTTACTCAGTACAATGGTAAACCATGCACCATTTTCAATGGGTGGAATCTTCAGTCAATATTGGTAACAAGTAAACAAAAAGTAAAATGAGATTAAAATGTTTGGTGCTGATGGGAAGAATGTTGGGGTGGAAAGCCATTATTTGAAGCTGTCACAGGAAAGATTGGCTACTATGAAAATAGGGATCATAGATCTTGAGATTAAAATTGACAAAGACCTGGACAGCACTTTGCTTTTAATTCCCCATTACCCATTGTTAATTAAAAAATGGACAAAGTTGCAATTGCACATTGGAGAAATTGGGTGTCAAAAACATGTGATCCAAATCTCTTTCATCAGCAGGTGGTAGATTATATGGTATGTCCTCAGGTAGGCATCATGAGAAGGACTCAGCATCATCTAGAATGTGTTCAGAGTAGCAATGAATAGTCTGTGTTCATGACTATGAGTCTATGTGCCACATACACTGTAATGAGAAATATTTTTCTTTTGAAAGGGAGTAAGCTGTATTCTTTAACTATATCAGTATAATTAAATCTACAAAGAAGAATTTAGAATTTCTTTAGATTAGATACGACTACAGGGATACAACTTGCAAATATAATTAACGAAATCCTGGCTGCATCTTATCCCATAAGAAAACAAGTGTTATTGAGAACAACACTGAGCCATTTGACTGGGTTGTATTGTGAGTGTCAAATTACAGGATTTCAGGCATGTTGATGTTACTGACACCATTGGCAATGACCCTGCAGTTAGTAACGGAACATTCTGATGAACAGAAAATGTTCACTCTGGTATTTAAGAGTGAAGCACCTTAGTGTATATAATTTATTTACCCCCAGGTGTTTCTATTAAAAAAATTGTGACAGTGTGTTGATGGACTTAGAGTCAATTATAAAGCAAAGAGTCAAATGTCAACAAGTGTCTATGGGAAAGGTTTATGGATGATTTTGCACTGTGATTATTCTCTGTCTTCTGTTAAGGTTGAAATCACCTAAAGCTACAAACTTGGATTTATTTTAAATGCACTGTGTGTAGGGAGCATTCTGCACACCCAGTAAGGCTCATCTCTGTTTTTGCCTGTGTCTGCTATAGCAAAACTATATCACTGAGACACCTGAATCCTACCTCCCTCTACCACAGGCAGGTGGCCTCACAAAGCACTAGAAATACAAGTAGGAGACCTTTGTTGAAGACCCAGACATTGGAAGCATGGTGACTTCACAAGATAATGAGCCTTTCAGAGCAGGTGTGGTTCAGTGGTGGAGCATGTGCTTAGCATGTGTGAAGTCCTAAGTTCAATCCATAGCATCAGAAGAAGAAGGAACCAAGAGGTGAACGTGGAAACAAGAAAAACAAGAATTAAAAGACAGTTAGTGTGCCACTCATTCCCCCCAGTATCTGGGTTGACAGGAGCCATTCTCAAGGTCTGTTCTTAGGCTCTAAGTTCTTTCCACCATGGAGCTCCACGTCTCTCATCTCTCCAGGCCCTGAATCATAACATGCTGCCCTCTCAGAAGTGCTCTAAACTTTCTCTGTGCTAAGCAAGTCAGATTGTTCATCATAGCTCACTTCCCTCCTTACCAGTCCATCAAAACCATTTCTAACTAACCACCTAGAGGTGCATCATCCCCTATGTAGACTGAAATGGTTGACTTCAGAGTTCTGTTGGGAAACACAATTTTATTTTCATTGCCATGTTTGCTACTCTATTAGTTTATCTCCTCCTGCTGTGATAAGGCACCATTAGCAAGGCAAGTTCTAAAAAAGAGAGTTAAATTGGGTGTATAGTGCAAGATGATCAGAGTCCATGATGGCAGAGTGAAGGCATGGCAACAGGAGGCTGGAGCAGCCGCCAAGAGTTCACATCTTGATCCACACAGGAGCTAGGTTGAACACTGGGAATGGCTGGGATCTTTGGAAACTTCAAAGGCTACCTTGGGCAATGCACCTCTTCCAAGACTACATGTTCTGACACTCCCCAAGACAGTTTCACCACCTTGTGGCCAATCATTGAAACGTGTGAGCTTATAATGTAATTCTCATTCAAACCACCACAGCTACAGATTGCTGACATTAAGACAAAAGACAGATGAGAAGACAAAATAAATGTTCAGTGTATACCCCCAATCTATACAACTTTCTTTACAGTCATAATTGATTCAAAGCTTGAACAGCCCCCCCCCACTCCTAAATGTAGTCATCAATAAGAGTCCCACATCCTAGTCAATGAAATATGTTGTAGGGGGCAGTTTGGTGTCCAGGCTCATGAATCGTCTGCTTGACCTTGGCTTCCTGCTTGTACAATGGCTGACTTCCAGATTCAGGGAAGATTAGCATTCAGGGAAGAATGAGTGTGTGTGATGTCTAGAAGTAGACACGGCATTAGGGCAGGTACAACACAGGTGTTTTAAGATCAGTTTTGAGGACTTTAATTGGCAATCATTGGGAAGTCGGAAGTAGGATGGGAAGAACTCTGCTGCCATCTTGTGGACACATTGGACTAGGAGTCTCACAAAGGATTGGAAGTTCATTTTGTATAAAATCAAACCGTGCAGATGTCATTCAGAGCTTGAATATCCATTTCATTTTAAAATCAGATTTGGAGGAAGAGACTTTTCAAGCATAAGCCAAACTACAATTGCTCCTAGAAATTGGCCTGCATCTCAGTGCCAAGTCTCTCTCCATCATGTCTCCCTATTGAAGCAATTTTTGTCTTCCTTTCATTGTGTTTGTTTTGATTCACATTATTGGAAAGTTTATAGCATGTTAAAACACATCTTGAATATTTAACCTTCCATAACACTCTAATGGAGTAAAAACAGACTTTGGCTCCCAACTTCCACACACTCCCTGGGAACCAACTGGCCAGGCAAGCCAAGGAATCAGATAGATGAGCTTCAGACCTGCATATTCTCTCCTTTCCTCCAAATCCCCCCCCCATCTCATTCCCAGCTCTGTAGTAGACCATAGGCACTAGTCTCTCCTCTATTCTTGCCCCCATTCTCAGGGCACTAGGCAGGTCATGGCAACATAGCCTGCTTTCCTCCTTCCTGCAGACCCCGCCGAACACATCTCCATCCCTAAGTGTCAACTCCAAATCCCAAGAAACACCCAAAATCCCTAGTGGCCACACCTGGAAGGATCTCAGAAGTGTTCCCACCTGATAGTAACAGTACTGTCCTAAGAACCAGAGAGGGCAACAGAAACAAAGGAATGAAATAGCTATCCATCAAACACAAGACCAGATATCAGTACCTAGAATTACAGTTAACTCAAATCCAGACGCTGAGACTCCAACTTAAAAGCACAACAATAACAGCCAGGAAGATACGTTTCCACTAAAGCCCAGCAACCCTACTACAGTGGGCCTTGATCAATGCAATATAACTGAAGCACATGGGGACTTCAAAAGTCTCTATGAATATAAATACCTTAGAGAAATCTATGAAAACACAATTATTGGAATGAAGTGAAGAAGGCAGTTCAGGATTTGCAAGTGGAAATAATTAATAAAGAAAACTGTATTGGAGGAAAACTGAAAATTAAAAATTTAGGAATTGGAGTAGGAAACTCAGAAGCAAGCCTCACCAACAGAATACAGAGATGGAAGATAAAACTTCAATCACTGAAGGCAAAATAGAAAAAAAAAAATGTAAACCCCTGTCAAAGAAAATGTTGTCTAAAAATAAAAATCCAAACTCAAAATACACAGCAAACCTGAGACACAGTGAAAAGGCCAAATGTTTGAATAATAGTAACATAGGAAGGGAAAGAAAGCCAGGTCAGAAACACAGAAAATATCTTCAATAAAATTGTAGACCCAACCTAAAGAAGTGGATGCCTACCAAGGTACAAAAAGAATACAGGATACCAAATATGATGGACCAGAAAAGAAATTCCCCCTGACACATAATAATCAAAACACTAAATGTACAGAACAAATGATATTTAAAACAAGAGAAAAAAACCAAGTAACACATAAAGACAGACCTGTGAGAGTAACACTCAATTTCTCAAAGGAGACTCTAAAAGTCCGAAGGGTCTAGATAGATGTTTTACAGACCCCAAGGGACCACAGTTCCAGCCCAGACTACTATAGCCAGCAAAGCTTTAAACCATAATATATGGAGAAAGAAAGACATTTCATGATAAAACCAAGCTTAAGCAGTGTCTCTCTACAAATAGACACTAGAAGGACAACTTCATCTTAAGAGGCTAACCACACCCCCCCAATGGAATAAATAACCAGCAAATCAAAAGGAAGTGGGGAGACCCACACCAACACAACAACAAAATAAAACCAATCAACAAGCACTGTTGATTGATAACTCTCAACATCAGTGGTCTCAGTTCCCTAATAAAAAGACATAAACTAACAGAATGGGTTCCAAACAGGACCCATCCTTCTGCTACACCTAAGAAACACACATTAACATCAAGGATTGACATCACCTGGGGTTAAAGGGCAGAAAAAGATACTTCAAGCAAGCCCAAGAAGCAAGCCAGTGTAGCCATTTTAATATTTGACAAAATGGACTTCAAACTAAAACTAATCAAAAGAGATAGGGAAATAGACTACATACTCATCAAAGGAAAAACTACTAAGAGGATGTTGCAATTCTTAACATCTGTCCACCAAACACAAGGGCTCTCAATTCATAAAGAAACACTACAACAGCTTAAATTACACACTGACTCTCACTCAGTGATAATAGATGACTCATCAATAGACAGGTCATCCAGATAAAAACTAAACAGAGAAATAATGTAGTTACCTGGCCTCATTAGCCAAATTGACAAAACATTATTTACAAAACATTTCACTCAAATTTAAATGAATATACCCTCTTTTCGGCAAATCTCAACGGATACAGGAAAATTTAAATAACCCTCTTTATCTCATCTGACCACTGTGGCTTAGAGTTGGATATTAACAACATCAGAAAACTTACAAACAGATTGAAACTTAACAACTCAGCACTGAATGAAAAATGACACAAGACAGAAACTAGTCAAAGAATTCAAAGCTTTCTTGAATTGCGTGAAAATGGAAACACAACATATGCAAACTTATGAGGCATGGTGAGGTGGCTCTAAGAAGAGAGTTCAGAGCACTAAGTGCCTACATAAAAAGTTTGACAGGTCTCATATTAGCAACTATGCAGCTCACCTGAGAGCTCTAGAACAAAAAGAATAAGTAACACTCAAAAGGAGTAGAAGCAAGAAATAACCTCCGACTGATTCAATAAAAGAGAAATAACAACAGAAGTATATTGAGTCAATAATATGTAGAATCAGTTCTTTGAGAAAATCAGTAAGATTGACAAACCCTTAACCAAATTAACTAAAAGAAGACAAAATATCCAAATTCACAATTACGAGAGATGAAAATGGGAGCATAAAAGCAGACACAAATGAAATCCAGATAAGAGCATACTTACAAGCCTGTAAACTGCCCAACTGGAAAATCTAACAGAAATGGCTAATTTTCTTGAAATATATCACCTACAGAAGTTAAATCCAAACCAGATAAGCAATTTAAACAGACCTTTAACCAGCCCAGTGAAATAGAAGCAGTAATTAAGTTTCCCAACCAAAAACCAAAGTCCAAGGCCAGATTCCTTTAGTGCAGATTTCAACAAGACTTTCAGAGAACAGTTAGCCCCAATACTCCTCAAATTATTCCACAAAATAGAACAGAAGTAATGTTGGTCAGTCATTTTCCTGAAACCACAGTTACTCTGACACATAAACCACAGAAAGACCAAAGAAAGAGTAACAGGCCAATCCCCCTTATGAACACAGATGCAGAACTTCTCAATACAATACTTGCAGGCTGAATCCAAGAACAATCACAAAGGTCATCCACCATGATCACGTGGGCATCAAGATGCCGATAATCTGCGCTTTCATGTGCTGAACAGGGCTCAGAGTTTTAGAGGCTGTTCCAGTCCTGGATAGCCTACCTCTGTCTTTTCCTGTTCTATGCTTTTTTGTTAGTTGTTTGTTTAACTAAATTTTTAAAAGGGAATGGCAAACTCAAGAGCTAGAAACCATTAGGGGAAAGAAACTGTATCTTCTCTTAAAGACAATTGGATAATAATATGCAGTCTAGGTGGGCTAGCTTTGTAATCTTTTTTTCCGGAAGCTATAGGGCATAGACATTTTGCCCAAGCCAGAAAACAACAGCTTGACCCTGGTCTTGTTTCTTTCTTGTTGCTCTTTTGTATTGATCCTTTCTTCTTCATGAACTCCTCAATTGTGAGAATGGACACAAATAGCTCCTTGCAGGAAACCCATTACATGTTTTCCTCGGGGCTTCCCTATGACCTGAACTAAGACTACCCTGCAAGGGAGGCTCTAGGTAAATCCCCCTCCTTCCTGTTCACTTCTGATCACTGACTGTGATCTTGGAGTTATTCAGAAACAAGGCCACATCCTCTCTGTCAGTAGCCACTGAAGTTTCCTTTAGCCCCTGAGGTTAGTGTGTAGAATCCCTCTGGAAGTCATCTCCTGTGTGCTGTGGAGTATCCAGTTCCTGTCCTGTGTTTGTACTATTAAAATAATTTTCTAGCTTCTATTCCCAGTTGTCTATTTGCAGACTTGTTGGTGTCTGTCAGTGTTTGCTTGCTGCCTATCTCCTTTTTGTTGTCTCTCGGCTTCATGCCACGTGGCTCTTATTGTGCCCTAGTGGACTCCTATAAGTATGGCCCCAAATCCACACCAAGAGTTCAGACACTTATTATGAAGGAGGCTGCTTTCTTAGAGGCTAATTCCCCTTCATTAGAATGCTGTGCCAATCCTACTAAATTAGCTTCTTGTAATTCTTCCAAACACTAGGATTTTGCCACTGGGAGAGAGCAGACCACTCCCTTCGCCTTTTCAACCTGTCAAAGTTTTAAGTCCACTGGGCTGCAGAGTTACATTGGACCCCATAGTAGATGCTGCCAGATAAAGGGTCAATGGGGCCAGATGGCAAAGGTTTTGGTTTAGTGGCTGCCAGATGGGAAAAACTAAGCAGTGACTCCTAGAGCTGTTTTTGAGTTCAGGTTTACATCCCTCTTGGAAAGCCAAGATCAAGGAACTTGTGGCTGTCAGCTGGAAAAGTGTAAATGCATTTTGTAAGTCAACAGATGGCAAGGGCCCCTTGCCATCTACTGGGAGTCTATACTCTTCCAAGGGCCCAGTACTCTGAGTGGTAATGAACTTTGTTATTTTCTTCCTCCCACCCCCCCCCAAGATAATGCTGCAGCTGGACCTCTATTAACCACATTATTCCTTTCCAAAATTTGCCAGGAAATACACAATGCAGACAAGGAAGAGGGAGTATTTTCTGTTTTTACAGCTCAAGGGTCTGTTCTGGTTTATGTGGACTGAGATATTGTGATGCCCTCATAGTCTTTCTTTATTTCAAGGATGTAACTCAAGGCTACCTAGTTTATAGTAGTGAATTGTGCGACAAGGTGGCTAGCCTTATCCTTATCTACAAATGGCTACATGGTGAAGAAACATGACCATATTCGCAGCTTTCTCAACGATGATTGTAGGGTTTCACAGAGTCCATCAGTGTTGGGTCATGGACAATTGGAAAAGTAGGCATCTGAACTTTTGCCAACTACAGTCCTCTTCATCCATTTTACTCACTTCAAACTGCTCAACAAAGATAAGTGGGACAAAGCCCAGATGTTCAGAATTCTTAAGTATCACTCAGCACCTATGTTTGTTAAATGGGGATAAGAACAATTACTACTAATTTTACACGAGACACAAACTGTGTTTTGGTAGCCATTCTTCATGTTTTATGTTTACTTAATAATTAAAAACAAGTGAGTTAAGTTTTTATGGCAGGTGTGTTGTCAAGCCACAGAAAGGCTTCTCATAAGAGCATTAATAAAGGAAATGTGCATGATCAAAATGATGTCTTCCAATTCCTCGAGGCTCTCATAGTGTCACATTTATTTGGCATGTTTTGAATTCATATGAGTACTAGCTCTTGTCAAGTCAGAAACTCTCCACTGATGTTTCATTTTCTTCCTCTGGCATGTTGGTGAGACAAATTTAACTCCTTCCTGGGTCTCTGTATATGGGTGGCACCTCTAATGGTCATAAACCATTAAAATGTCACAACCATTTTAGGAGCTACAGGGAGGAGACTCTAATATATGTTCTCACTAAGTTTTATAAAAATAAAGCTTATTTATGTTAATAAGGCTCATCTTATTGACGAGGCAGTAGTGTTAGGAAAAGTATTATCCTGTTTTACTATTACCCTGCAATATGGCAGAGCTGACCCAAGGCAATTGAAATTAATGTCCGTAACACCACCTGATACACTATACTGATTTCCTATGCAGACTGTGGCAGGAAGAAAATGAGATGATGAATGAAGAAGTGTATGACAGATACTGAAGCATCATGTATGCTAAATAATATTAGTTATTATGCTAAGGGAGGTACCCATGGAATTGGCTGGGGACTTCCTTACAGCTCATATTTCTATCAAGCATGCTTCTTCTCCTTTCTTCATATGTTACTCCAAGATCATCATCTAATAAGCATTGTAATCTCTCATTTCTGTATAAAATGAGCCAGATCCCTGGGAACTCAGTACCCAGCCAATCCTATGAGAATCCAGAAAGCTGAATGACCTCTTTGGGATTGTTGTGAGAACAAGGAATACACGCTTTTATACCCCATCATTGATCAGTTACTAGATGCAGGCTGCCATTGGAAGCGGTGTGATTTTTTTCTGTAGTTGAGGCCATCCTCAAAAGGCTCTACAGCTAAGGCTGGGAGAACATTTTTCATTTTCATTCTTAAGATGAAAGGGAATGCTCTAGGCTTAGGGATCACCACTTAGGTAAGAATCATCTAGGGGGTTCTTTCACAAATGTCAGACAGGAGTCCTACATTTCGCTTGACAGGGGGTTAAGTTATATGTGTGTTGTGTGGGTGGGTGTGAACATAACAGTGCTTGCCTCATCTTCATGAGTGGCAGGTCCCTGGTGACTCAAAACCTCTGGACTGATCACATGTATTGCACAGCATGTGTCTCTGCACTTGGAATATTTAACAAGCTTTAACGCTGAAAGAGAAAATTCTTTGCTGATACCAACTTCTAGGAGGATGACAAGCGCGTTAGTCCAGTTGTCATTCTTGCCCCAGGGGTTGAGCAAGATATATTAATGAGAGTCTGCCTGCCACAGGCTCTCTGTCCCCCTATGAGGCTCCTTCTTCTTTTAGCTATCTGTTCACTCTACCTCTTGCCCATGGCTTGCTACAGAGATTAGAGATCGGAAAAAGGGCACAGGCAGGTAGAGACAGTGACAGTTTTGTGGAGTGTGTTTCCTTTTGAAACCTGACATTAGAAAAGCACATTGTGGACCCACTTTAACAAGTTTCCTTGCTAGGGACTCTTGCAGTTATTCCTTTAGACACCCGAAGAGCTGCGAGGGTCTGGCTGTAAGGTAATCACCAATGTACATAGGAACTCTGTTCTCTGAACTGTGTACCTAGGATTATTGGCTGACACCATGAGAACTGGAGTCTTTCTTCCCTTTTCAGTAAAACAAGAACACGGCTGTGCTCTAATGGATCATCTTCAAAGATAGAGCATACAGTCCTGATCAATACACCAGTGTGACCACTTGGAAAAAAAAAAAGGAAAGAAAGGATAAGGTTAGAACGGCATTAGAAACCAAACTTAAAAATATTATATCAAGCTTACAGCAGTCACTGGTTGGTGAGCATTTGTTAGGTGCCTGGTGCTGGGCTAAGCACTCTGCATGCCTGATCTCCTTTAATCCCTCAACAGCCCTGGGCAGCAGGGACTATTCTTAGCTCTAGTTTGTAAATGAGGAAATTGGGGTTTAGAGTAATTTGCACAAGATGATTCAAACAGCCATGTGGAAACTGACCTAGTGAGGTCTATGGCATCCCAGAACTTCCCAGGCAGCAGCCACCATGTTCCCCTTGCTTTCATTAGTAATCAGAGAATAGCCCAGAGAAGAGTGATTTCATTTCCACGTCTCTGCGGTTCTCTGCAGCCCACTGTAGTGTCTTCACACCTCCAGATAATTCTTATTAGAATTTTGAGCTCAAAATTGCAGCACAATTTATAAAGTTAGGCAGTCTGTTCTGAGCAGATTTGGATATGGCTCAGACTTCCAAATTCTGACCTTCACTTCATGCAAATCTTTATGTCCACACCAGACTTCACAAGGCCTCCAACTAAGGTCAGACCTTTAACTTTGACTGTTAAAGCTCTTCATGGTCTGCTTCTGGGTGAACCATGCCCCCTCTGGTTCAGATGGACTAATACTGCCTAAAGCTATCGAGGCACACTCAAGCATGGTCTCCTGGCAGGTTAAGTACACTCATTTCCCTTTCCTCAGCTGGAGAACCTTAACCTGTCTGTTCTTGACAGGTTATAAGTATTGTCAATGAAGTGTATAGATATATGTATGTAGACATATGTGTGCATCATCATCATTTGTCATCTATCTTCCTGTTTAAGATTTTAAATATGCATGTATATGTGTTTCTTTGAGGCTGTGCATACAAGTACTGGTGCCCTTAGAGGCTAGAAGTGAGCTATCCACCTGGGGCTGTAATTATAGGCTGTTGTAATTAAAGTCATCTGCAAAAGCAGTATGTTCTCTTAAATTCTGAGCCATCTCAACAGCCACTATTATCTTTCTGTCAATCTATCTGTTAACCTATCTATCATCTGTCTATCTATGCACCCAATCTTTATTATTGAAACAGTTAAAGGAATTTAAAAAATTATGGAGACATTATGATATCTACTACAACTGAAATCTAGAGGACAGAAGTGTGTAGCCTCAGGGAAGAGCTAATAGGACAGTTGGATTCTGAAGGACCTTTAGTTGCAAAGATGTCTTTCTATAGGCACCTAAGTCTTTTCTTGGAAAGCCAGTTAACTGCTTGGATGAACCTCATCCACATAATGGAGTATGAAAAGTCTAACTCAAATTCTATTTAGGAAAATGCAAACCCTATCTGAAGATAGTTTTCAGAGCAGCAACTTTGACTAGGGTCTGACCAAAACTAAGTACCACACACTTGCCACACTGACACATAATGTTGACCATAAGTCATTTTAATATTGTTCTTCAACAACTTATTTATGCATCACTGAGCTACTATGGATGAATTATTGCAGGCAGCAATCATCAAGTTTAAAAACATACATTTATACACTTGTTCTCCGTACATAACTGCAAGTGTTGCAGCTGTTTTCAAAAACATCCCCCTGGTGTGACTAACTCAGTGGTCAATTCAAAGATGGCAGAGTACACAGAAATGACTGTAGCCATTTATCACAGTGAATTGATATTCTAGAGTAGGGAGCTCTCTAGATTTAAATGTGAAATTGACTTTCTTTCCAATGCTTTTCCTTGGTCAAGACATATCTCATGACCATATGTGCTCACCTCTGGCAGGAAAGCAGATCTTATTCCTAGTTTTTGGCAGCTCAATGTATTAGTTGCAAATGCACCCTGTTGGGGTCTCTCCTGGTGAGATTTTTTTTTTTTTTAAAGAAACTTCTGCTTTGATTGTGTTCTATCCAGTTAGTTACCATGACTTCTCTGGAGTGATGAAGGGTGAGGAGGCAGCCCACACTCTGCTGTCCACTAGGTGGTGGTGGAATCCCACCTCTGGAAGTCTTAGTGCTCTCTGACCAATGAAAGTCTGGGGAGAAAACATCTAATCCACAGCAGAACACAGTTGGAAATTTCAGGTTAACTGAGTAAGCCACTTTAATTTTCTTGGGAAAATAGTTGTACTCACACATCAGATAAAAAGTTCCTGAGGCACCAACACTTGTGGTGTAGTTTTTCCCGCCACTAGGCTGGAGGAAACTTCTTTTTCCCCACTACACACAACCCCCACCTCACCTCACTCTCAGAAGTCAGGTCAAATCTGGTACTGACACCAGTCCGCTGAAAACTTGCTAGCTTCATTCCCCAAACCAGGACAGAGCTGAGGCCTTGCCCCTTCTGTTGGAGTCTTCCAGTGGCCTCATAGCTCTAAAAGCCTCCTGTCTACTGCTCCATTATAAGCAGGCTCCCAGTTGGTAGATAACTACCCATAGCTGTCATCTTCACCCTCTTCTTCGTGGGTCCTACTACTAATTTTTGGAGTCAAAAGAAATATAAGAAGTAAAAAACTAAAGCACAATTCTTAAACAAATTTGGAAGTTGAGGCATTAAAAGATATTTCTTCTTTCTTTCCCTTTTTATATCCTTTTCTTCTTTTCTAAATGAATTTATAACAGCCCAACAGCTAATTATTTTTGATGGCCAACTATTCTAAAGACAAGAATAATTTGTAGTTTTAGTTTCTCTGGTGTACAAGTATACAGTGGGGTGCTCTGATACATATGCAGAACACTTGCTCATAAATGTCAGTTGGTGCTGACACTTCTTTCTGGAACTTTATGGAGGAGCTTTCTTCTCCTCATGACTTCAAAATCCTTCACCTACAGGATCACATTTTCCAGTTGGTGACAACAATGGACACGGATTATTATCTTCCACTGTAGGTAGGGACAATAAGTCAGAAGAAAATGATCTTCTCAAGAATACAAAGCAAGTCAATGGCAGAAGCTGCCTAGTTATTTGTGCCAAGCAGCTCTTGGTAATTTTTTCCAGTGAGGGAATAACATGTTATTCCTTGAACCCCAAAAAGTACAATTAGAATCTCTTGCAATAGTCTGGAAGCCTGGACTCTTCATTCCTCACTCTCTTGGTGGCCACCACTGCTTCTTGCTCTTGATTCTTTTTACTGCTCCCTAGTCACCAGCAGGACAGCTCATCGATGCTGTCTTCAGGTAGATCAATAGCAACAATATCTCATTACTGGGAGAATCAGATTGCTACAGCAGGCTAGTTCTGATTTCCTTCAAGTCAGTACATTTTAAAGGATTAAGCATGGTTCACTTCCAAACTCTTCATACCATTGATCCAAAACTCCCATCTGATGTCACCCTTTGAAATGGTGCACTGGAAATCAAGTCTGCAGAGTAATAGTGACACAGATCCCCAGATTGTGCAATGTGGTAAAGTCTACAGATGTTATTCTCCCCTCCAAGACTCCATTCATGTTACTTATAAGCCATTCTGCCTACACTCTCCTTTAGTTGGTATTAATTGGTTATTAATTGAAACTCACTCTAAATGTCATAGCTATTTGTCTTGAAAGCTTTCTTACAATAGCTTATATTACAGCTATGTATCCAAAGTTGTCCATTGCTCATCTTATCAGAACTGTGATCACCTAGGGAGAATATATTATGTTCTACTTGCCTAGGGCTGCACCTGGAGATAGCACACTACTTGTCCCCAGCACAATGTCATAGGGCAATGTCACGCAATCACAGGAAGCTTCAATAAATGCTTGTTGAATAGAACTTAATTCTCCCAACTACCTGAATGTCATTTTAGCCATATTCAGTCCATTCAGAATTTGGCCAGACTTTTCTTCCTAAAACAGCACAATCTTCATGTCATTTCTGTGCTAAAACTTTCTTAATATTCCTCCACTGCTGTATAATTAGATCTGAAGCAGGGAGCATAGAATGAAAAGTCAACTTTCTTCACTTGGATCTAATTTTTTTTTCAGTTTTAGCTGCCTCTACCTCCAACATTTCATCCTTTACTGCCCATAGGCTTTACGCACCCTTTGAACAATTATTTCATAGCTTTTCCTACATGCTGTCATTTTAAAGTCATGTTTGCACCTGAAATCTCCTCTCTGCTTCTTTGCTTCTCACACTCACTCCTCTTTCTCTTAACAGGAAGGCGACGAATGGAGAACAGATTATTAGATTTTATAGAGAAGAGTGAAAATGATTTTTTGTGTCTGGTTGGAACCAAAATTAGATCTCCCAAAGCAAGGGAAGAAAGTAGAGATGAGAACAGCAGTGTTACTATGGAGGAAACTCAGTGACCGCAAAGGCAGTGTGCTTCACATGGGATGTCCCTACAAAGGCATTGTGCTTGGGGGTATGCACACAGGTTGTCCCCAGTTTGAGTAGATATAGTAGCAACATCTGGAGAAAATCATTCAAATGTTACTGGACGGGGACAGCCTGACTGCAGTCACCTCTCCACCAAACACTTAAAGTCTTGTTTTCAGCTACTCCCCACTGCTTGCCTTCTCTTCAACTTTAAAAAAAAATCCTATGATGTTCTTTCTGGATTCATGTAACAGCCCTTGTTCTCTACCTCTACTCTAACACACATTCCTCGCCAGTACCACTATTATTATTTCATAAGACTTCAAGTTCGCTTTCCTGATGCTAAATATTCCTTATCTGTTGAAACACCAACCATCTTGAATCCAAATATTTATTATCTTTTTTATTATATCTCAAAATTAAGATATGGTAGAAAACTTCGTAAAATAAGACAATTGTTTCATATTTAGTTTTGTTACCAAGTTCAGGTGGTTCCCACAACTGCCAAAGTTCTTAGTAAATTTCAACGTCCATGCATTTTATCACCCATTATACATGCATCAAGTTTCCTCCTATGATATCCAAACTAGCATTACCTTTCTGGTGTTCTCTCCACAACGTGTGCTTCTACTACACATTTTTGTACTTATTCACTTTCTCACTTCTACTTTTGAATAGGACACAGGAACTGTTGGGTAGGCCTTCCTCTTTGCTTTCCCTACTGTAAAATGGAGCACTGCCTCTCCTCCCTTGTAAGGTACCTGTTTGGCTTGAGTTTTGGAGGCAGGTCATTCCAATCTCTTAGAAGACACCAGTCCTTATTTAGTTCCCCTTCTTGGCTTGCTTTCTAAATTCCAATATCACTATCAACATTTCATACATGCTGTGTTCAGGGCTTTCTAAAACATTTTAAGGTAATGAGAACGCATCTTACAGTTTGCATACTATTGTTTTCCCAGTTTTTATTTGACCTGATATTGGGGAAGCTTTAAACATCCTTGTCCATACCATCTTTCTCCAAGCTCCTCTTTCCCTGTTCTTCATGACATTATGTCCTGCCTGATTAACTATTTGGCATTGCTTTCTCTTGTCTCCTTGGGAGAACCATCTTGTAACAATGGTTATGATAGATGATGATGATAGTAATCATTAAGAAACAAGAGAAGAAAAACTAATGTTTAGCAAGTGCTCATTATGTGGACACACTATTCTTAGGACTTTGCCATTTTATTAAATATTTCCAAAGCTCTAGGGGGCAAGTATTATTAGTTCTAATTATATCAACGAAGGAATGGTTAAGCTAGGGGGCCAAGTAAATTGCTTGAGGCTGCATAGCTAATGTGTAACAGACAGTTATTTATACATAGGCAATCTGGATTCAGAGTCCCAACCCATTCTTACTGGTCTTTGGCTTCCTGTTTTCTGAGTTACTCAGTATTTTTCACCACAGCATGCCCTTCTGTATGCCTTGGATTTCACTGATCTCTATGAAGCAATCATGTAGGAGTTCTGTTCTCTAGCCTAGATTTCTTCTTCAAGCCAGAGTTGAGATTTCCTATCAGATGATTCTCTGTTCATTTTATGTATTCATTTAGAAAGCATAAAGGATTTCCAGAGAAAATCTAATCCTAAACTGTTACTTTTCTAATTTTTGTCTTTTCTAGTTGTTTCAGCAGCTAGCATCATTATTCACCAAGGAGCTAATTTCAAAGACCTAGAAGTAACAGCCTTTGCTAGCTGAAATAAGTATGAGTAGTCTCTTACTGTGATTTAGAAATCTGGCCTTGTTAGAGCAAGGAAGGGGAATGTGCCATACCCTTCCTTACCTCAGGACCAGCCCTCTCCTTTGCCTGGAATGGTCTACAGTTCTTCTGGATGGATTCTCCCAAATCTCTAACTGTTCCAGTTCAAGTATTTTCTTATAATAACTTTCTCATCTCCCCAAATTCTCAGGTTTCTTTGTTATACAACCACTTTGTTTGCATGCTCATCATTTAAGATAGTACACCTGCTCATGGAAATAATAGTTTTATCTTAGTTTCTCAAATATCATTTCCTAATTTGATTACAAAGTCTGTATAAGTAATAACTTCATCATCAGATAAAATAGAAAGAAAGAAAAGAAATATTCAAGCCCAATACTGGAAGAAGTCAGAGAACTAGTCTAGAAAAATTAGACAATGTGCCTAATAAAATGTATTTTCTTTTCTATTTCCTGTATGGTCTATTTACAGAGAGCTCTGCTTGTGAGGAGATACTGAGTTTGTTAATCATGAAAAAATATGGCTTCATTATTGTAGTCTCAGATGAGAGGGGATAGTAAAAGGTAATAGTGTGTGTGTGAAGGAGTGTGTGTGTGTGTGTGTGTGTGTGTGTGTAGGAAGATTAATAAAAGAGAGAACAATATGGCACATGTACTTTTGAAATCTTCTTGTAAAGCTATGTATGCTCTGTGCAGTCCATGTGAGCCACTAATAGCTAAGAGTTGTGAACTTTGCCTCTCTTATTACATGCAGCTTGTGACATGGAGTATCAGCTTCTTTGACTAGATAGTCTAGAAATGCTTGTTATCTAAATCTAGACCTACCTATCAGGCAGGGGAAAAAAAGGAATGAACATTCAACATAGATCATAGCTTACAATGAAGGAGAAGATTGAATTCCAGTTATGGATAATTTTCTTGAAATCAATGTAAGTGATGTGTCCCTATACACCAGCAGCACAGGGTCAGTCTGCCTCAACAATTCTTGGGATCATGGGGAGATGCTAAAACATCTTTTAAAAAACTTTTAAGTCTACTAGACCTTAAGAGTCCACAACAGAGTGTTTGGGACTTTTAGGCCTCTGATCAAAAGTTGTCATTAAGGTTATAAGTAGAATACCCAAGTCTCAGAGATGTCTAAACCATGTACCATGTGAGAGCAAGGCCATGGACTAAATGAACCAGTGCAGAATTTACCTTCGTACACACTGACCACATGGAAAGGTGATTCTGGTTTGAGGTTAAGTGACAGACATAGCCTATCCCTCTGCTTGGTCCTCTTCTCTAGACTCTAGACACCAATAAACAGCATCTTTCTCCCATTGTCTGCCTGTTCCCATCTCTATGTCTTACATGGCTAATGTGGAACAGGATTATTATTGTCAGGTCCAATCCTGAGTTCTCTCTCTCTCTCTCTCTCTCTCTCTCTCTCTCTCTCTCTGTTTCTCTCTCTCTCTCTCTCTCTCTCTCTTTCTCTCTCTCTCTCTGCCTCTCTCTGTTTCTCTCTCTGTTTCTCTCTGTCTGTCTTTATCTGTCTCTCTCTCTCTCTCATACACACACACACACACACACACACACACACACACACACACACACACACAAACCTTAAACACACACACCCTTAAAAGAATAGAAAGTCAACAAAAGCTGGAGTAATCATGGAACAGAATGTTCAGGGACCTGCCTCTATGTTGTACATGGAACCCTGAGCTACAGAGGAGTTAATCCCTCAGGAAGGGCAGTGTATTCTATCATATTCTATCACTGCAGAGGACTCTGAAGGAGGATTTTGGCTAGATCTTTTTTTTTTTTAAATCTATTTATTTAAATTAGAAACAACCTTATTTTACATGTCAATCCCATATTCTGCACCCTTCGGTCCTCCCCTATTCTCCCCACCAACCCCCATCCCATTCCCTTTCTGCTCTCCAGGGAGGGTGAGACTTTCCACGGGGAGTCTTCAAAGTCTGTCATATCACTTGCAGCAGAACCTAGGTCCTCCCCCATGTGTCTAGGCTGATGGAGTATCCCATTCTCATTGGAAGGAGTTGTCAAAAGTCAGAATTCCAATCACTATATCCTCTCCTGACCCTTCAGGGTATTGCTTAGCTAGAGATAGCACCTGCACTGAAAATAGAGTCAGTTTTTTGAACCAACAGCTAGGATGCTGGAAAGGAAAATAGGATTTTCTACTCTCAGACACCTCTTTGCTGTTGGATCTCTAACATGCCTCTTACTCTTTCACAAGATGATTTTGTTTATCTCACTGTACCTATTACTGTTGTCAAGCAGGCCCATCTTCTTCCCAGTGTCTCATTATTCCTAAAGTGCACAAGTTGGTCTGGCTGCACTCTCTGCCTAGTTTGGCTTACTTTGTTAGGTTTTAACCACCCACATCCAGCAAGAGGCTGAAATTTCACAGATGGTGAATTTCATGGCCAGGATAGCCCTCAGCAAAATCCCCTCACCTATTTTAGTGTTAGGTGCTGAGTTTGGATTGTATTTGGTGTTCAGGCAGGAATCTGGAGCACTGGTGTTTAAAAACAAACATGGGGAGGATGGCAGGTGAGAAGTACACAAAAGTTGCTCAGGGGACAAACATTAAGACAAAGAATGGCTGAATCAAATGGGGACTTAAGGTTAAGGCTTTTCAGGGGGTACAGGGACTCTGACTTTATTGTCCCACTGAAGCAACATGTTTTTATGTTTTTCTACATCAGTAGTAGAAGAGGGAGAAAAAGTTGCAAAGCCTTTGGGAGCTACCATAGAGAATGCTTAGCTATTTCTCACTGGTTGGGAGATATAGACATATTTTCCATTAGGAAAGAGCAAATACTGGTGCTATCCACATGCTATTAAGTATTCAGTTTTGTAAAACATTTCCTTTCAATAGTTTCTTCCCTGTGAAAGCTCAGAAGCACAAGTCTTGAAGCCATCCTTTGTAAGACCATTAGGGCAACTGGTTTAGTGACTGCAGAAAGAAATGTAGATTCTCTGCTCTCCTCTCCTCCTCCTCTTTCTCTTGCCATGTGTTAGTGTTTCTTGAGTTGCAGTTGAAGGAAGATTCACCTAGAGAAGTGATGCTGTTGGTATTTTCTGTGGAAAGGTGTTTTCAATAGTGGCTGGTGCTGGGGGACAACTCCTGTGCTTGAGGGGGTGAGTTGCTTTTGAGTAGATCCTGCCTCTACCTGCAAGGCAATCCAGCATCCTTAATTAAATCCTTGGCTCTCACACTGTGCTTTTCTCTCTATGCTCTGCCCAGTGGAGAGTGCTTCCAAAGGCAAATACATACATTTGTAAATGAAAGGTACACAGAATAATTGACCCCTAGCCAGAGCAAAGCTGACTTTTAAGATCTTTGCATCACACTTTCACTGGAGTGAATGGTCAGCCAATGAGTATGTATGGGACTTGTAAATGCTTTTAAAGGTCTCAATGTGTCCCTTTCCTCATCTGTGCAGAAGGAACACTAATTCCTTACAGTGAAAATTAGTATAATTTATATTAAACTTTTATTTCTAAAAATATAAAGCCCTAAATGGTTAATTTTGTTAATACTGTTATAACTCCAGCCCTTGTTAACTATTGTATGTCTATTCAACCCAAACTTGCAAGTGTGCATTGTGAATGTGAAAATATAGTATACTAAATAACAGAAGTTCAGCGTGTGTGTGTGTGTGTGTGTGTGTGTGTGTGTGTGTGTGTGTGTGTGTGTACACGTCTGTGTTGTGTGTGCCTGTTTAATATTTTGGAAAACTTTAGTCTGATTATCAAGTGAACCAGACTCTAAAGTAGCCTTATTTTTATTTTGATTTCAGTGTTTCTTTTTCAAAACCTAGAAAAGATTTTTTTTTATTTCTGTCAATCTCACACAAAAACTCTGAGCATCACTGAGATGGATACATTTGAGGATTTTTGAGAGTTTTTAAAATAATTTTATTACTGCTGCTGCTTCTACTGCTACTATTTTACATTCCAACCACAGTTTCCCCTCTCTTCTCTCAGTCCATCCTCCAACTTCCCCTCTGCCCACCCCCATCCATTCTTCCTCATCCAATTCTATTCAGAAAAGGATGGACTCCCATGAATATAAACCAGGCATGGCATATCAAGTTGCAGTAAGACTAGGCACCTCCCCTCATATATTAAGGCTCGACAAGGCAGTCTGATATAAGGAATAGGGACCCAAAAGCAGGCAACAGAGTCAGAAACAGATTGTGCTCCCACTGTAGTGAGCTCCACAAGAAGATCAAGCTACATAACTTTAATATATGTGCAGAGTGCTTCGATCAGTCCTATACAGGCTTCCTGATTATCTGTTCAGTCTCTATGAGGTCCTATGAGCCCAGGTTAGTTGATTTGATGGGTTTTCTTGTGTTGTTCTTGAGCTCCATGGCTCCTACAATTCTTCATGTCCTTTCACAGGATTCCCTGAGCTCTGTCTAATATTTGGCCTTAAGTCTCTGTATCTGTTTCTATCAGCCGATGGATGAAGCTTCTCTAATGATAATTGGGCTACTTACCTGTATCTGGGTATAGCAGAATATCATCAGGCATCATTACATTGACTTTTATTTTTTGCCTGTTGTATTTGGTTTTATTCTAGGTCTTTGGGCTATCTACTCTCAGGGTTCTGGTACCCCAGGTAATATCATGGGTGGGCACCCTCTTTGTGGCATGACACGGGTCTTAGTTTGGACCAGTCATTAGCTGAACACATTTATTCCCCACATATCTTGTATACAGGACAAATTGTAAGTTGTAGGCTGACTGGGTGTCCCAATCCCTCCACTGGAAGTCTTGCCTAGCTGCAGGAGATGCCACTTCAGGCTACACATCTACTATTGCTAGGAGTCTTAGGGTAACCCTAATAGATTCCTGGAAATTTCCATTGCACTAGGCTTCTACCTCACCCAGGAATCCCCTCTTTCAAGTTGTCTTTTCCAGTACTCTCTCCCTCTATTGCCCTGACCTTGATTCTTCCTTTTCCCATATCTACCACTAGTCCATCAGCAAGATTAATTCTATTTCCCCTTCCCATGATGATTCAAGTGACCTGCCTTGAGCCCTCCTTGTTGCTTATCTTTATAGTTAATATCCATTTATAACTGAGTGCATACCATGCTTGCCTTCCTGGTCTGGGTTACCTCCTCAGGATGATTTTATCTAGTTTTAGCCATTTGCCTGAAAATTTAATGATGCATTAATTTTAATAACTGTATAATACTCCATTATACAAATGTGCCACATTTTTCTCTACCCATTAGTTCATTAGGGACATCCAGGTTGTTTTCAGTTTCTAGCTAATGTAAATAAAGGTTCTATGAACATAGTTGAGCAAGTGTCCTTGTGGTATGATGGAACATCCTTTGGGTATATGCCCAAGAATGATAGCACTGGTTCTTGACATAGAATGATTCCTGATTTTATGAGAACTCACTGTATTGATTTCCAAAGTGGTTGTATACGTTTATATTTCCACCATCAATGGAGAGGTATTTCCCTTGCTCCACACCTACATTAGCACAAGCTGTCACTTGTATTTTTGATCTTAGCCATTCTGACAGTTGCAAAATGGTATCTCAGGGTTATTTTGATTTACATTTCATTGATGACTAAGGATGTTGAAGATTTTCTTATTAACATTTTTTTTAATTTTACATACCAATTCCAGTTCCCTTTCCCTCACCTTATCCTGTCCTCACCTCTCCCCTTCCCAGCCCTCATCAACTCCTCACAATGTGTAAGGTCTTCCTTGGAGAGTCAACAAAGTGTTATATACTAAGTTGAGGCAGAACCAAGCCCTCGCCCCTATATCAAAGTTGAGCAAGGTACCTCACCATAGGGAATGGGCTCTAAAAAGCCAGCTTATGCCTCTGCAATAGGACATATAATTATCACCCATGTTCAAAGTGACTAGTTAAGTCCCATTGAGGTTCCCCAGCTGTCAGTCCATAGTTCATGAGCTTCCACTACCTCGGGTCAGCTGTTTCTGTGGTTTACCCTATTATGATCTTGACTCCCTTTGTTCATATGATTCCCTCTTCCCTCTCTTCAACTGAACTATAGATCAGCCCAGACTTTGGCTGTGGGTCACTGCATCTGCTTCCATCAGTTACTGAGTGTAGATTCTATGATGACAATTGGGGAAGTTACTATTCAGTGCCTATTCAGACAACATTTCCATATTGCTAGGAATCTTAGCTAGGATCATCCTTATGGATTCCTGAGAATTTTTCTAGCAACAAGTTTCTTTCTAACACCATATCTATCAAGATATGTTTTCCATTGCTCTTCCTCCCTCTTTCTCCCACAATTCAGCTTTCTCCATCCCTCATGTTCTCATCCTCCACCTACTCTGTTATACCCTCCTCTCAGTTTACTTAGGAGATCATACTTATTTTTCCTTTCTGGGGCCCTCCATATATGTACTTCTTAGGATCCCCCTTTTTACGTAGCTTTTCTGAGATTGTGGATTGTAACCTAGTTATCCTATGCTTTACATCTAATATACACTTATGAATGAATATGTATCATGTTTGTCATTCTGGGTGTGAGTTACCTCATTAAGGATGTTGTTGTTGTTTTTCTAGTTCCATCCATTTGCCTGCAAATTTCAAGATGTCATTGATTTTTACTGCTGAGTAATATACCATTGTATAAATATAACACATTTTATTTCTCAGTTCTCCAGTTGATTAGCATCTAGGTTGTTTTCTAGTTCTGGTTATTACAAATTAATGCTGCTATGGACATAGTTGAACAAATGTCCTTCTAGTGTAACTGCACATCCTTTAGCTATATTTCCAAGAGTGGTATTGCTGCATCTTGAGTTAGATTGAACCCAAATTTTCTGAGAAACTACCATACTGATTTCCAAAGTGGCTGTACAGGTTTGCACACCTACCAGCAGTGGAAGAGTGATCATCCCCTTTCTCCACATCCTCTCCATCATGAACAATTTTTTATGTGTTCCCCAGCCCTTTGAGATCCCTGCAATGAGATTCTTTATTTAGATCTGTACCCCATTTTTAATTGGATTATTTGGTTTGTTGATATCTAGTTTCTTGATATATATAACTCCTCTGTAAGATGTGGGGTTAATGAAGATCTTTTCCCATGTTGTAGGCTGCTGTCTTGTTCTATTGACTGTGTCCTTTGCCTCACAGAAATTTTTCAGTTTCATGTGGTCTCCTTTATTAACTGTTGATCTTCGTGTCTGCACTATTGGTGTTCTGTTCAAGAAGATGTCTCCTGTGCCAATACATTCAATGCTATTTCCCACTTTCTCTTCTATTATGTTCAGTGTATCTAGTTTTATTTTGAGGTCTTTGATCCACTTCAATTTGTGTAGGGAGATAGATATGGATCTACTTGCATTCTTTTACATACCAATATCCAGTTAGACCAGCACTTTTTGTTGAAGATGCTGTTTTTATTTTCCATTGTATAATTTTGGCTCCTTTGTTAAAAAAATCAGGTGTCCATAGCAGTGTGGTTTTGTGACTGGGTATTTGATTCAATTCCATTGATCAACCTGTCTATTTTTTATTATAATACCATGAGGTTTTTAATACTAAGATTTGGTAGTAGAGCTTGCAATCAGGGATGGTAATACCTCTTGAAGCTCTTTTACTGTACAGGATTGTTTTAGCTATCCTGGAGTTTTTGTTTTTCCATATGATATTGAGTATAGTTTTTTCAAGGTCTATAAAGAATTATGTTGTGATTTTGATGGGATTGCATTGAATATATAGACTGCTTTTGGTAATATATAAAAATTTTCCATCTTCTGATATCTTTTCCAATTTCTTTCTTCAAAGACTTGAAGTTGCCATACAGATCTTTTAACTTGCTTGGTTAGAGTAACATCAAGGTATTTTATATTATTTGTGGCTATTATTAAGGGTATTGTTTCCACAATTTTTTCCTCAGCCTGTTTATTGTTTGTATATAGGAGAACTACTGATTCTTTTGAGTTAATCTTGTAAATCAACATTTTACTGAAGGTATTTATCAGCTGTTAGAGTTCCTGGTAGAATTTTTGGGGTTGTGTGTGTATATTATATATAATATATCATATTATCTGCAAATAGCAATATTTTAAATTCTTCCTTTCCAGTCTATATCCCCTGATCTCCTTAAGTTGTCTTATAGCTCTATGTAGAACTTCAAATGCTATATTGAATAGATATGGAGAGAACAGGTTGCCTTATCTTGTTCCTGCATTTAGTGGCATTGTTTTGAGTTTCTCTCCATTTAATTTGATGTTGGTTATGAGATTTATGTATATTTCCTTTATTATGTCTAGGTATGTCCCTTGTATCTCTGATCTCTCCAAGACTTTTATCATGAAGGGCCTTTTCAGAATCTAATGAGATAATGATGTGGTGTTTTTATTTTTTCTTTCAGTTTCTTTATATGGTAGATTGCATTGACAGATTTTCATATATTAAACTATGTTTTTTGGGGGGGGAATCAGGGTGACTATGGCCTCATGAAATGATTTTAATAATTTTCCTTATATTTTGTGGAATAATTTGAAGAGAATTGCTATTAATTTTTCTTTAAAAGTCTTCTAGAACTATGTGCTGAACCCATCTGTCCTGGCCTTTTTTTTTTTTTTTTGGTTGGGAGACTCTTAATGATTGCTTCTATTTCTTTAGGGTCATAGATCTATTTAAATTGTTTATCTGATCTTGATTTCACTTTTCTAAGTAGTATCTATCAAGAAATTTGTACAATTTTGCTGAGTAGAGGCTTTTGCCTGCTATTACCTCCTCTTCCTTTCTAATTTTGTTAATTTGGATATTCTTTCTCTGCTTTTTAGTTGGCTTGGGTAAGGATTTGTCTATCTTGTTGATATTCTCAAAGAACCAACTCTTTGTTTCATGGATTCATTGTGTTGTTTTCGTTGTTTCTGTTTTATTGATTTCAACCCTCACTCTGATTATTTCCTGCCATCTACTCTTCTTGGGGGTGTTTGCTTCTTTCTGTTTTACATCTTTCAGGTGTCTTGTTGCTAGTGTGAGATCTCTTGGAATTCTTTATGAAGGAAGTTAGTGCTATGAACTTCCTTCTTAGCATAGGTTTCATTTTGTCCCATAAGTTTGGGTGTGTTGTGCAGTCATTTTTATTGAATTCTAGAAAGTCTTTACTTTCTTCTTTAGTTCTGCCTCAACCCAGTAGTCATTCAGTACAGAGTTGTCCAGTGTTCATGAGTGTGTAAGCTTTCTATTGCTTCTGCAGTTGTTGAAATCCACCTATAATCCACACAAGTTTGATAGAATGCAGGGTGTTCTTTTTCTTTTTTCAAGATTTTTGTGTCTGTTGAGACTTGTTTTGTGACAGACCATGTTCGTCAATTTTAGAGAGTGTTCTATGAGGTGCTGAGAAGAAGGTATTTGTGTGTGTGTGTGTGTGTGTGTGTGTGTGTGTGTGTGTGTGTGTATGTATGTGTTTGAGTGAAACATTCTGTAGTTATCTGTTAGCTCTGTTTGGTTTATAACATCTATTAACTCCGTTTTTTGTTTAATTTATGTCTGAGTGACCTGTCCATTGGAGAAAATGAGAGAGTCAATGTGTGATGTTTTTAGCTTTTGTATTGTTTCCTGAATAAATGTGGGTGTCCTTGCATTTGGGACAGAGGTGTTGAGAATTTAGATTTCATCTTAGTGAATTTTTCCTTTGATGAACATGAAGTATCTCTCCATATCTATTTTGATTAATTTTGCTTTGAAGTTTATTTTGTTAGATATTAGCAGAGCTACATAAACTTGCTTGTTAGGCCCATTAGATTGGAAAATCTTCTTCTAACCCTTTACTATGAGGTAATGTCTATCTTTGAGGTTAAGGTGTATTTCTTGTATGCAGCAGAAGGATAGATCTTGTTTTTGCATTCATTCTGTTAGTGCATTGGTGAATTGAATCCATTGATATTAAGATCAATGACTAATGATTGTTTAGTCCTCTTATTTTGCTGCAATTGGTATTGTTTCTGGATGTGTTCCTTGGTTTATGTTTCCTCTCTGTTCTTTTGGCTGGAGTTGCCTATTGTTGAGTAGAGGGTCTCAGTTGGACTTCTGATGGCCTGGATGGCCTCTCATCAAACAGGGGGCTGCTGCAGAAGTTAGATTCTGGAGTTCTGGCTATGTGTGTCTCTGATCTGGCCAGTGGTCATCTGGCCTTCAGGATGCTGGCCTTGCTTCTGGTGGGTGAGGAGGCTTTTACCTAGGTTTCCAGGGAACTGACCTGGTCTCTGGAGTTCAGGATGCTTGTACAGCCTCTGGTAGATTAGGAGACTTCTGTTAGAAGTGTGGGGTCAAGATAGAAGCAGAAGTTGTGGTTATGAGGACAGTCTTGGACAGAATGGACAGGAAGTTTTATCTGGGGCCCAGGATGCTGTCCTGGGCTCTGATGGGGCAGGAGGCTTTTGCCCCAGGTGTGAGCCAGAATATGGTAAAGAGAAGAGGTAAAGAGAAGAGGCTGTGCTAGATGGGCACAGGCAGGGCAGGGGATGGAATCAGGTGGTGGCTTACCTGGTTTTCAGGGACCTGGTCTGGCTTATGGTCAGGTAGGAGGAGTTTGCTGGAGGTGTAGGTGTCGTTATATTGATAAGAAGAGGAAGGATTGGTAAAAATTTTTTCCCAGTCTGTGGGATGCCATTTGGTCTTGTCAACTGTGTCCTTTGCCTTACAGAAGCTTCTAACTTTGAGAAAGCCCCATTTATTAATTGTTGATCTCAGTGTCTGTGCTACTGGAGTTATTTTCAGGAAGTGGTCTCCTATGCCAATTTGTTCAAGGATACCTCCTACTTTCTCTTTTAGGAGGTTTAGTGTGGCTGGATTTATGTTGAGGTCTTTGATTCATTTGGACTTGAGTTTTGTGCATGGTGATAGACATGGGTCTATCTGCAGTCTTCTACACACCATCATCCAATTGTGCCAGCACCATTTGTTGAAGATGCTTTCCTTCCCCCATTGTATTACCAATCCTACATCTGACAAAGGGCTGATCTCCAAAATATACAAAGAACTCAAGAAACTAGTCAACAAAACACCAAATAGCCCTATTTAAAAATGGGGAACAGAATTGAAGAAAGAATTCTCACTTAAGAAAATGTTCAACATCCTTGTTATCAGAGGAATGCAAATGGAAACAACTTTGAGAAACCATCTTACTCCTGCCAGAATGGCTAAAATTAGAAACACCAATGACAACTTATGCTGGAGAGGATGTGGAGAAAGAAGAACACTACTTCATTGCAAGTGAGAGTGTAAACTCGTACAGCCTTTTTGGAGATCAGTATGGTGGTTCCTCAGGAAAATGGGAATTAGTTTACCACAGAACCCAGCAATTCCACTCTTAGGTATATACCCAAATGACTCATATCCATGCAACAAAGACATGTGCTCAGCTATGTTCATAGCAGCATTATTTGTACTAGCCAGAACCTGGAAGCAACCTAGATGCCCTTCAACTGAAGAATGGATAAAGAATATGTGGCACATCTACACAATGGAATACTACACTGCAGAAAAAAAATAATGGAATCTTGAAATTTGCAAGCAAGTGGATGGAACTTGAAGAAACCATCCTGAATGAGGTAACCCAGTCACAAAAAGAGGAACAGGGTATGTACTCACTCATATATGGATTTTAGAACTAGAACAAAGGTTCACCAGCCTATAATACACACCACCAGACAAATTGGGATAGAAGGTGTATTCTTAGAGATTCATATAGATCCCTCACAAAAGGGGGAAGAGACAAGTCCCCCAGAGCACATGGGAAATGGGGGGGCAGTGAATGGAGAGAGAACTAGGAGAAAGAGAAGGGGAGGAGAGGAAAACACATGTGACTAGATAGGTTGGGTCAGGGTGAAGGGGGCATAAAAAGGGAGCCATTACTGGTTTGAAGAGAAAACTGAACCTAAAGAAAGGTCTAGAGAACTACAAGACCAACTTCAACCAATAATTTGAGAAACCATGGAAAGGCTACCATAAATGCCCTTCCCTGATAGTGAGATCATCAACTAAATTATCCACCATCATGGAGTCCTTGTCTAGTACCTGTTGGAAACAGAAGCAAACACCCATAACCAAGCACTGAGTCTAACTAGATTCCAGATGCAGAGAGAGAGGATAAGACCAGGTTGCAGAAACTCGCAAAGTCAGCTGACCTGAACAAGGAGGAGCTTGGTCCTCCCAGACTGATGGCTAGGAACCCAGCAAGGGACTGACTCAGACCCCCTGAATATGTGTCTTAGCTAGAAAGACTGAGCAGTCTGGGGGACCTCAGACAGTAGAAACAGGATCTATTTCTGGTGCACAAAAGGACCTTGCAGACACATCCCCCATGGAGGGATAACCCCTTAACCTACTAGAGACAGGAGAGAAGTCCTAGTCCCTACTTCAAATGACTTGACAGACTTACATGACCCAACCTGGATAGCATAGCCCTACAAGTGAAATGGGGATGGGGGGATGGGAGGGGAGGGTGGCCAGGGTGCATGTCACAGGGGAAAGAGGGTAAGATGGAGGGAGGGAAGAAGGATGGAGGGAGGGAGGGAGGGAGGGAAAAGGGTTGGAGGGAGAAAGGGAGAGGAAACTGGGATCCACATGTAAAATTTTTAAATTATATTATTATTAAAAGAAGAAGGAAAACTGCTACTGGATTAATTATATATATATGTATATATACATACATATATATACACATATATATGTATATATATATATATATACATACATACATACATATATAATATGCTTTGACTTCAAAATTTAAGCCTAAGGACAATTTACTGGGGAAAAGGATTTCAAATTTTTTTCCACAGAAAATGAAAAGCTCTGGATCCTTTCCAGAATAATGTGGTTTGATCGAGCAAGACCCCCTGAAGCAACATCAATGGGACATGCACCCTTGCAGACCACTATAGCAGCCAGGATTTCTGGGTCTTCTTAGGATTCTCCTATGACAGCACCCCCTACCAGAAGGAAGCAGCTTGGAAAGAACGATGCCCAAATTCCCAAATAATTTTTATAAATGTTTGTTTTCATTTTTTTAAAAAAGGCATGTATAATATGTCCAGCATAAAATAAATAAATGTTTAAAAAAAAAAGAAGAGGAGGGTCATTTGAAGTTATACTGGGCTGGCTGGGTAGGTTGTGTGTCTTTTCTGGATATCAGGGAGCTGGCCTTACCCCTGGTGAGGTCAGAAGCTTCTTGGTTTTAGGGAGCTGGTCCAGCCTCTGGAGGAATTTTGAGTTTCTAATACAAATACAAAACAAAACAATAGCAGCAACAAAAAACTTGGCTATCTATCCAAGCAATGACTTTGTTTATGGTAAATATTCTTCATTTCTAGTCCTAATAAATTTTGAATATATATATATATGTATATATGTGTGTGTGTATGTAAACATATATGTATATGTGAACATTTATGTGTAGATATGTATAAATATATTTTTGATGTTATAACTTAATTGTAGTATTTCTCCCTCTTTTTGTTCTTTAAACCCTCCCATATACTTCTTACCCTCTCCTTCAAATTCATGGCTTCTTTTCTCACTAATTGATGTTGTGTACCTACATGTATTTGTATGTATACGTATATTCATTAATATAACCTGTTGAATCCATATAATTTTACTTGTATGTACATTTTCAGGAATGGGCCAAGGCCCATTATGTAACCTTGTCTGGCCTGGAACATCTCTTTTTATGTAGACCAGCCTTGCCTTGACACTACCGAGATCTGCCTGGCTCTGCCTCCTATGGGGCTCCACCAGGCGCAGCCCACTATAGCTTTTAATGGCTCTAACTTCTATTTTGTTTAGCCATAGTCCTTTAAAGTTTTAATATTAGATAAATCAACTTCGAGACATTATATACTCTTCCCTATGAAATGTTCTACTTTTTAAAAATTACTAAATCATTATTCATTTGTTACCATCAATTCTCATTTTACTAATGAACTTCTGGGTTGGTACCTTTCCCACAAATGATGTAGGTTCTCTGGCATAACAAATGCCATTTTGTTCCCTCAGATGAGTCCCTGACTTGTTACTGTGTCAAGATTTGGCTCAGCAGGGAGGGACTTTCCTAATCATGACATAAATAAAGTCTAGAAGAAGAAACTTTTAATCTCTCTTTCTAGAAGCTTCAGTAGATACTATGACAGATGAAGGAGCTCAAGGGGGAGGGCATTTGTTAGCTACCCTTTGCTTTGTGACAGCAAGGGCCATCTGTTCCCACGCTTTGTTCTTTGTTCTGCCCATATTGAACACTTCCCACAGCTCATCATCATCAACTTTGTGTTACATAACAACAAAGTTCTGATTTTTAAAAAATTTTATTGAACAAAACCTAAGTAACCTTCCAAGAGAAGCTAGTATTTTCATATTTCTTCTTCCATTTCTTTCTTTCTTTCTTTCTTTTTTTTTCTTTTTTTTTTTGTCATTTTGGCACTATGAGTCTGGCACTCTTAATTATTAATGAAATTTAGAGGCATGCCACTTGGGGGTTTTAGTGTGATGTGGAAGCTGTAATGAAAAGACAGCAGGGTGTGTGAACAGGCTGCAGGAGGTCATAGCAGTGCTAGTCCTTAAAGTCTGCATCCTCTATGCAATACTCCATCCAGCTTCCCAGGAAGAAGCTGGCTGTACATAATGAGTCGACTGTGGAGGCGAGAGAGTTGGTACATTACGATAAACCTATGCACCTTGCAGCTATTCATATGCCGTGCTTAGAACTCAATTTATTTCTTAGTCAGCCAATAGGCATAATGCAGAGAGACAGTCTATGGTTTTTATCTACTATGGACAGCACAGAATACTGCTCTAGCAAGTATAATGTGTGGAAATTAGGCTTAGAATTCTGGCTGGAGAATGCTTGCCATTGAAGGAAACGGATGCAGAAAGATCACAGCACTTTTAGGACAGAAAGGACATCTCAATGGTCCCCACAAAAGGCTCTCATAAGTGGGAGCCTGGTCTCCTGCCTGCAGTAGCTGTTTTGTCATTAATTTCAGATCTGAGCTTTGTGTAGGAAGGGACTATGTGAGGTCTGTCATCACTTCCTCTAAGTTCTATCAATGACTCATTCTACCATATCCTGTCACCTTTTCTCTCTGTACCGCAAACTAACAGACTATTTTGTCCACCTAAAATGCTAATGCTAGTGAAAAATTATCTACTCTGCTACAATTAGAGCAAGAATTCAGGAAGGATGGGTCACAACGTAGAGATAAGGAAATGGAGCTTTTCCCATGAGAAAAGATAATATTAGAAAGCTTTCAAGACAATAATATGAAAAGAAGAAACTAGTTAAAATTAATGGAACATTATAAACCCTGCCAAGTTTCTGAATATAATTCAAATATCCCCCTTTTATATATAAATACTGTGTATGCAAATACCTAAAAACAAGACTATGTGATTCTGTGTGTTTCAGAGTATATCAAAAGTCACTATGTCATCTGAGTCTTCATGTAAGGACTATGGGCAACTATAATTCTCCTTATTGGGTTGTTATGGAAATTAAATCTTAAAAACACAATTGGCACAATGTTACAGAATAAGTTAGAGATGTCATCTCACAGAATGTTAGGCAAGTAAAAGCCATTTGTCAAATGAGTTCACAAATGGAAAATTCTGAGCCTAGTTCAATTGTACTTTCTCATACAGCATTTCATAAACTCCTGGCCACATCTGGTATATTGTCAAACATAGGAAAAATTTGATAGATACTACCTAAAAATGTATAAGCTTCAAAAACTACTATCGTTCATTGCCTGATACAGTTTAAAATAAGCTTGCAGATATATAGCTCCATGCTCTCTTTTCTTCACTCATCTGGGAATGTGTGTGTGTGTGTGTGTGTGTGTGTGTGTGTGTGTGTGTGTGTGTGTGTGTGTGTGTGTCACGCACGCGCGCATGTGCATGCACGCACAAGCATTTAAGGGCTAGAGATCAATCTTCGGCTCTTGTAGCAGGTTTTATTTTTTTAAATAAAGTTCTAAGAATGAAGACATGAGTTATCAAAGTTGAATCTCATTTTTCCAGAAGTTCAATATTGAGAGGAGTCAAGGACTAATTTTCAGCACCAAGGGGTCTGCTCCATTGTGTTACTTTGATTTATGTTGCAGCACCAGCTCGCCTTTCTTTATACAGGTCTCCAGAAACTGATGGGGTGAGGGACTGAAACTTATATCAAGATCTTTAAACTGAAATGAATCTTTCAATGAATTCCTTACACTGGGTCGCTGAGAAAGCGATCTTGGGAAGTCAAGGTTCATAAAGAGAAATAAAAACCAGGACTGCAGAAGACTGGTGCTTCTGGCCCATATGACTGTAGCTAACCCCTAGCCTTATAAATAGAGATTCTTACTCAAAAAGCCTTTTTACATCAATTTCCAAAGTCCCATGCAACAACATTCCAGCTTGCAGCACCCACAAATTTATAACAAAATTAGACTCAGAGGAGACTACAGAGTTGGAAGAATCAGATTGGAAGCTGTAAATAAGTTTGTCTCATATGTAAGGACTCTAATGAAAGAAGTAGGTGACATGCAAGAAGACATGGGCAATGCAAGCAAAGTGATGGAACACTAACAAAACATGGAAGTGAAATGGTTGGAAAACATTCACTGTTGCTGGGTATGACATACCATGTCTGTATTCTCAGCACTGGGAAGATAGAAGCAGCAGAATCAGATGTTCAATAACAGCCTTGGCTACAGAGAAAATTCAATGCCAACCAGCTTACCCAGTTGAAACACTGTCTCAAAAATTTTTTTTAAATCCACTGTTATCTAAAAGAATTTCTTTGATGTTCCACTAGACAGACCTAAGGAATGGAGGGTTACCTTGAAGAGGAGCTCAATAAAATGTCCTCAAATTAAAGTGTAAGAAGATAGAAACATGAAAGCCATTAGACAATATGAAAATCTATGAGAAATTGTCATGTCAAAGAACACTTACCCTAAAATGCCAAAAAAAAAAAAAATCAAGAACAAAACATTGATGGAGAACAAAAAGCCTAAAGTAATAACGTCAAAGCTTTTCCAAATGTAATTACAGATAACACAATACAAAGCTCAGGATGCTTGAGGAACAGCCAGCAGGATGGATAGAAAACAAACAAACAAACAAAAAGCTATGACTATCATATTTAAATTACATAAAGCCATTATTTGTTGGTGATGACAAGTGCTTGGGACACTGCTTATCTATAGAGGCACAAGGAAGAAGAAGGTTTCTCAAATAGTGGAATAATTATTCAAATTTAATGAAGAACTAAAAACTTTCAAAGAAAAACAAAAAACTAAGGAAATTTATTACTGACACAATTCCCTTTAAAGAACTCTTAAAAAGTTTCTCCCTCAGAGAAAGGGAAAATTAAAAATAAGATTTAATAAAAAGGCAGACTTATTAGAGAAAAATGAAAATAACATATTTTACATTTCTTAATAACTTGTTCAAAACATGACTACTTGAAAAAATTATAAGCAAACATTACTGGTTAGAGTGACAGTCTAAGCAGCCTGCATTCATGTCAAGTTTAATACAGTAGGTGTAATGGACTTAGATGGCTTACATGTGTGTGTGTGTGTGTGTGTGTGTGTGTGTGTTAAAACACTAACTGAAGCATTTAAAACAATGTATATTTCAGATGAGGGAAGGTTGAAGACAGTTTCAAACAGTAGAGATTATATGTTATTGGTCAGTGATAAAAGTATAGCACCAAAAGGCATATGGTATCATGTGATTAAAAAAGAGATTTAAATTGTCTAAATAAAACAACTTGCTATAAACAGAAAGATTATAAATGAAAGAAAATGAAAGATGTACAACAGGGATAAGAATAAATGGAAATATGAAATAGTTATGGTTATTTCAGACTAAGAATATACCATAACCAGGGAAATAATAGCAAATGGTCAATTAAAAAAATAGAAACCTAAACTTTAAAGTGTATGTCACTTTTTAAAAAGCAGCATTTAATTTATGATGCCAGAAAACAGAACTGAGAAAGCAATAGACAATAGACAAATGCGTTCTCATAGCTGAAGACTTTCAGGGTTTTACTAGTAGAGAGAGCAAATGAGCAGGGAAGCAGGAAGAATATATGTGACATGCACCACACTATCAATCAAATTGATTTAATTGGCATTTCTATCATTGTCCACAGATCACCTGGCTGAAACTTTTTCTCATATACACAGGGATATTAACCTAGAAAGATCATATTCAGGTCTAGGTTATAAAATATACATCATAAATTTAAAAAACTAAAAATCAAACAAGGGAAATGCTTGAACTATGGTGGAATTAAACTAAAAACTCATAGCAAAAAGACAATTGGAAAATATGTAAGTATTTATAAAAAGAACAGTTCCAGATTTCCTTTCTTCCTTCTTTCCTTCCTTCCTTCCTTTCTTTCTTTCTTTCTTTCTTTCTTTCTTTCTTTCTTTCTTTCTTTCTTTCTCCCTTCCTTCCTCCCTTTCTTTTTTTCTTTCTTTTTGTTTTTCAAGACAGTGTTTCTCTGTGGCTTTGGAGGCTGAACAGTTCCAGATTTTATCCTGCTCAACAAAAAAGCAAAATCAATTTAAAATTATTTGTAGCTAAATGAAAATAAAATATAGTACATGAAAATGCATAGAAGGCAGATGAAGTGATGTTCAACATTCTGGAAAAGAAGACATCAAATTCTTTGAAACTGGGATTCTTTAAGTATAAGCATGCAAAACAAAGATACAATGACAATTAGAATAAATTCAGTGAAATTAAAAACAAAAATCAATACAAAAATCAATTAAACTTAAAGTTATTTCTTTTTAAAATTAATAAAAATGTCAATCTACCCAGGTACAAATTCACACTATTTTTAAAGAAAGATGAAAAAAACCTCTCTTGATATATCAGTAAGTATAAGGAAAAAAAAGGATGTTAACCCCTGTATTTGTACAATTTGTTTTTGGCAATGTGGGTGAAATTATCATGTTACTTTAAGCATACAATCTACTAAAGCTCACATAAAGGAAAATGATCTTTGTCTAAACTCACTAAGCAAACTGAACTAATAACTTCTCCAAAGAAAAAGAAGCAGAAGTGCTATGGAATTGAAGCATTGATAATTATCTCAGGCACGTAGCAAAACATTTTTGATGATCTCTGCCATCAAATAAAACTATGAGCAAAAAAAAAAAATTGTACAACCTGAAATTGCATGAGGTCAGCACATTCCAAATACCCAAATGGATAAAACTATTGCAAGAAAATAATTTTTGTGCTAATTTTATTGAGGAATACAAATGTAAAATTCTTCAGAGTTAATTTTAGTGATGGGTAAAAAGAAGTTAAACATGGTGATATGGTGAATTTATCCCAAGCATAGAAGGTAGAAGCCTTGACCAATTATCTGGGAATCAAGACTATATCAGATTACTGAAGAAGGGAAACCATATTATCATATCATGTGGGGCTTATCCCCAAAAGACAGGATTGAGGCAAGAATGTCCATTCTTCTTAATTTTATTTGTTATTAAACTAAGAGTTTACATAGTTTAAGTAAATACATGCATATATAATTGGTCATAAATGATTTAAAAATAAATACATATTATGTACATTACACATGAATAAAAAAATCACACTTTCCTTATACCTAGATGATATGGTTTACCATGTATTGAGAAAATACCACAGTACTGACAAAAAACAAACAAATAAACAAAAAAAATATGTGAAACCAACAGACATTCATGACCAATTTTCAGAATGCTGAGTTAATTTTAAAAAAGTCACCCTGTCTCCTAAATACCTTGAATTAAGAACTGGAATTTAAAATAAGAAAAAGAACAGTGTTTGCAATAAAACTCAAAGCATGGAATATTTAGGTGTACATGGGATGAAATAGAAGAGCTAGGTGCAGATAATTATCAATCTCAGATGAAAGAAATAAGTAGAGATCTAAATAATTTTGTAGTTGTTTGATGTCTATGCAATGGAATACTTAATAATGTGAAGATAACTTCTTTACCATCCAAGTCTCCCTCCATATTCAAAAATATCTAACAAAAATCCTCACTATCCATTTTGTAGATATCCACAGATAGATGCTAACATTTGAACAGAAAGGCAGAAGCTCAAGAATAATTATTATAATACTACAGAACCTGGGTGAAGGATTCATATCATTCATTTTGAAGACATTCTACAAAGCAACAATAATTTGGAGAGGATACTATTAGAGAAACCCTAGATACGGAGATTAATGTAACAGATTAGAAAACTTGGGCAGACTTGCATGAATACAGCTAATTGGTGTTTGACAAAGGCATAAAAGTGTCTCAGTGTGGAAAAGACAGCCTTTCATTAACAGATGAGACAACTGGGTATCTGCATGTAAAATACATACATAAACAACCAATCAGAGGACGGAGACACTTTACGATTTTCACAAAAATGAACTCAGACCAGATTGTAGAAGTAAATGCACAGTAAAAAAATAAAATAAAAAAGTATACCATTTCCATAAAAATGAGGGGGGAAATGTAGGCAATCTTGGCTTTTGTAATGAGTTTCAGAAGGGCATCCAAACTATGATTCATGAAATAATAAAACTGACAAGTTGGAGTTTATAAGTTTCCGTTTTGTAAAAGACACTGTTAACAGGATGAGAGGAAAAAAAATCACAAACTGGAAAAATATTTATCAATTGCATTCTACATAAAATATATAAATAACTCTTATGATTTTATAATAAAGAAATAACACAATTACAAGTTAAGGAATAGTTGATTGACACAATACATATGACAACTAAGTGTATGAAAATATTTGTCATCAGAAAACTGCAAGACAAAATATGCAATAGTGGTATAAGCCTACTAATATGTGTAAAATTGGAGAAAATAATTAGAATACTAATTAAAGGCTAGGGTTGGAGGAAAAGGGAATTCACATTCATTAAGGATGAGACGCCAAATGATAGGGCCAATTTTAAGTCCAGAGTGTCGGTTTGTTAGAAATATAAACACAGCCTTTCTATTGGATCCAGTAATCACTGTCCTTAATACTTACATAGATGATTTGGAAAACTTATGCACACACTAAAACTTGTACATGAATGTTTATGGCTGGTTCATTCATAATCTACAGAACTGAAGCAAGCAAAATGCTGTTAGTAGGTGAGTGAATAAACAAACTGTGGTGTATCTACACCATGGGACATCATTATTCAGTGATAAAAAGAAATGAGCTAACAGACTGAGAAAATATATGGAGGAAACTGAAATGCCTATTGCTCTGTGACAGGAACTGGCTTGAGAAGGGCTATCTATTGTATGGCTCAAATTGCATCACACTGTGGAAAATTAAAGAAACAGTAAAACCATGATGAAGCCCAATGAGAACTTAGGGAGCAGGGCAGCAGAGCTCAGTAGATGGAGTGTGGGTTCTGTTATTTAGAAACTATGTTATATGCCAGTGAAATGGGGCACTTATGACCTTGTACACCTGTTGACCTCTGTGGAAGAAACAGTACCAGCATTACTCCACGATGGATCCAAGATCTGAAAATTCAGATGAAGGATCAACTAACCTCTACATGGAAAGTGTAGTTTGACAAAAAAGATCTAATTGTAATACATCGAAGGAGGTAAAAGGGGTGGCTAACAGTCAGTAGTGTCTGTGAGACTAAAGAGGAGAGAGAACATCCAGAAGTCTGCACTACAGTTTTAAAGACACTGTCCCCTAGGATACAGGACCACAACTCTTGACAGTGTTCACATACCACTAGGAGCCATGTCTCTGTTGAAATGGAAGGTTAAGATGGCATGGACAGAAGACCAGAATCACTCCCAGGTATGGGATTAAACATAAAGGCATCAATATGAAGTCCTGTCTAGTTCATATAAATAGACGCACAGTGCTACAGATTGGATCTGGGGTGTCTACCAAAGTTTCTGTTGAAGGCTTGGCGCCCCAGGATGCTTCTATTAGGAGGTGGAAGGAATTTGAGAAGGAAGAGACATGGTTGGAGCCAGTTAGGTCATTTGGGGGGGTTATTATGACTTCAACCCATTTCCTCTTTTTCTTTTTCTATCTGACATGATGTAATCAGTTCCTCTGTCATTCAGTGCCAGCCATGGTGTTCTGACAGTCTCCCATATAGTGAGGAAACTGAACATGGACTGCATTCTCCAAAGCCATGAGCCAACCTTTTCCTAACAAATGGTTTATCTCAGGTATTTTGTCATAGTGATGGGAATCGTAACAACATAGATCTTGCCAGCCATGCCTATCTATAAAATGGTTGAGAGCCACACAGGAATTTCCTTGCTCTGTCAGGCAAGAGGAGCTAGAAGAAATTACAACCAGTAGCAATATTCTAGAAAAAAAAAGGAGAAAAGAAAATCAGGTCAGAATCCCAGAATCCCACAGACTATTTATATGATGTAGTTATTTAAGAAATACCCCAAACCAGGCTTTAGAGATGGCTCAGTTAGTGCATACCAAATATGAGGACCCAAATTTGATCCCAACCCACACAATGAAAGTGAAATATGGTTGGCACATATTTGTAGTCCCAGCACTGGGGAGGTGGTAACAGGTAGGTCTCTGAGGCTCACCAGCCAGCAGGTCTAGACTACTTGGTGAGGTCCAGACAAACACACTTTGTTAAAATAAATAAAATCACTAAAATGTGGATGGTACCTAAAGCATGTCCTCTGCCCTCTGTGGGCAGATACACACATGTACATACATCTACCTTTCCATACACACACATGGTTCTGCAATACATGAATGCATATATCTTCTACACACACACACACACACACACACACACACACACACACACACACACCCAAACTTAACTAAACAATAAATAAAACCCCTTATGATATGGATTTCACATTCATAACATGGTATCTCAGAGCTGTTCCATAATGTATGACAGTGTCTCAGACTTTAATGAGGGTTATTCTAGAGTTTGTATAGAAAATACAATGGGTTATTATCCTCTTTTGATGTAAAATTGCAGACCATGGAATTTTTTATGCTATGAAGAGTACAAATAGACTCATGTATAAAAAAATGTTACAACTAATAATAAAACTGGTATTAAAGCTATGTGCCAGGCATGGCTCAAAGCTTCCTATGACATGCATCATCTCGTTATCCAGCTGAAAAGTCACAACAACTTCAGATAAATAGCATTACTGTCTCCATTTCACTGGGATTTCAAAATGTAGACAAGGTTTAATATCAAGTGGATGAAGGAGCCTAAATTCTAACCTATGTAATTTGACTTCCAATCACTCTTTTCTAATAAATGCGAACTCATTTTGCAAAGGTAAGGAACCACCTTAAACCATCCCTGCTCATTGCCGGTAGTCCACTAATTCCAGATGGCACCATCTGCTGTGGAGTACCCACGTACCAAAGAAAGGCATGGAAGTTTTTAATTATCCACCTACCCTCTGGAGCATGAGATTTGATGGCCCATCATTTAAAGCATAAGTGCTTTAATGGCACAAAATAATTTGGATCATGTGCAAGTCCTGCCCCCACCCCAATTTAAAATATAATTAGGATATCTGTGGAGGCAGTGCTACTAAAAGCCTGGAAAAAAATGCTATCTCTGGAAAGTATCAGAATGGTTCCAGAGACTCCTGTATAAATCTGTAACTGAACACAGTGTAGACAAGACCCGAATCCTCAGTCTGATGAGCTGCTACTATGTACTTAAATGACTTTAGGATCTTAGTATATATCATCTCACTTAACCCTCTGAAGCAAGCATTATTCTATACATGTGATAAAGGAGGAAACTGGTACCTACAGGTAGTGATTTATATATATTTACATATAGATAGTTCTATGATCACAAGGCAGTTGGGATGTCTGATTGCAAAACATGTTTGTCAATGGTGAACAATCTCCCTAAAGCTAACGCAAACTGAGAGAGGAGTGGAGAGTGGTATGTCTCACATTTACTGAGACCTCAGAGTTCTGTGGCAGCTTGTAGACAAGTGTGCTGTGTCTTAACACCAGACATGTTGTTTGCATGTGCAGTGAAAAAAACTAAGGAAACATTCAGGTAGAGTGAGAGCTGTGGGTTTCTCATGGTAATTGAGCATGCATTCCAAAATGTCCATCTAATTCTGCATCATTGTTTGCTCTCCATTGCTGTTCTAAATACCATGGCCAAAAGCAACTTGTGGAGAAATGGGTTTATTTCTTGTTAGAGTTTACAATCCATCATAAGAAGTAATGCAGGAACTCAAGGAGGAACCTAGACTCAGGAAATGACTCATACCCTTAGATGGAAGCTGCTTACTGGCTTGCTCCCTTAGCTTACTTGGCCTACATTTTATACAACTTTAACACCACTGGTCCTCAGGGTAATATAGCCCACTGGAGTATAGCCCATGCACATCTATCATTAATCAGGAATATGGCCTAGAGGCTACCCAACAGATTATCTGCTGAAGGCATTTTCTTAATTGATGGCCTCCTTCCTGGGTAACTCTAGCTTATGTCAAGTTGTCAGAAATTTAACCAGGATATTCAGCTGGTGCTTAAGAGTGTGTAATGAAAATATAGTTCAGGATTCATCCCTGCATGGTCCATGCTCACGCATGCTTCTGTGTGTGTGTGTGTGTGTGTGTGTGTGTGTGTGTGTGTGTGTGTGTGTGTGTGACCGTGCACATGCATGAGTGGTTTTTGCTGCCACAGAAAAGATTCAGCAAATGGCCTATTACCATAAGGACTAGTAAATCAACACAATATCCAAATGGGATGGCACTCCTGGAGTATGAAGCTCTGTTTTTGATGATCTTTACATTTACCCAACTGCTCATAATTCTTAGAGACACCAAATCTCTTTGTGCAGTAAACCAACAGAATTTTTGAAGCAAAACAATGAATCAAAAAATGTGCTCCACTGTCTACCCCAGGAAACCTGAGGAGAGTCACAGTAATTTATTTTTGTATAGCTCTTTTCTACGAAAAAGGCTCTTAGCTCTGGCCTCTATGGGTCCTTATGTTGCCGGGTAAGGCTACAACATGTCTTAGAGATAAAATAAGACTTAGATGTTAAATGGCTTGGAAGGTCTGCCTATGGAGTACTTATATAAAATTTGTTCTTGAATTAGTCTTGAGTTTGTGTTTTCTTTTAACCCTGAACATCATCAGGAATAGTGTTTGCTTCTTGGTACTGGAACAAAGTACACTGCCCATCCAAGTTTTTGTGGGTCAGGATAGGCATACCTTATTCACATAGCACTGTTCTGAGAACTGTGAAGTCCTCTAGTGTAGGAAAGTGAGAATTTGGGTAAAACTTTCCAATGATCAAAAGCCTTAAACTACTTCTTAACAGAGAACAAGCTTTAGTTTTAATATCTAAATGAGAAATACTTTAAAAATACTGCTTACTCATGCCAGGTATGAAAATTATATAGTAAAAATTAATATTAGTTTATGATAATGTCACTGTGACAACTTTTACTGCTCTGTCTACAAGAAAGAGCGTAAGTTTACCTTGGCAAGCTGCCTGACACATGGGCAGAGAGTGACATTATCTACATAATGTGTCCAGCACTTTTGATTATGTGGCTGGAATAATACAAAAGATGGCTATGCCGTTAAATGATTATTATGTAATAACGAACCCCTAGCACAGAGGATATGAGGCAAATTTAGAGAAGACTAGGGGTTGGAAACAAGTCCCCTACAACAGTTAAAAGTTTGACAATTGAGGCTGACTCTATATAGTCATAGTACCATTTCAGAATCTTGTCCATTCTCAGCTGGGAGGAAGGTCACCTCTGAAGTGCAGAGCTCCACAGTTGACAATGTTACTATAAATGTCTCTCCTGAGAAATTTGGGGAGGGGGCATCTATTGGATCCAGTGGATGCAGAGTCCCAGATCACTGCTCTAATTTGTGACTCTAATGGTAATGCCTGTCCACGTAGCCAGGTTTCTTTCTTTCTTTCTTTCTTTCTTTCTTTCTTTCTTTCTTTCTTCCTTCCTTCCTTCCTTTCTTTCTTTCTTTCTTTCTTTCTTTCTTTCTTTCATTTTTAACAAAAAAAAACCCCAAGTTTTTATTTTATTTTTATATTTTTGGTTTTTCAAGACAGGGTTTCTCTGTGTAGCTTTGGAGTCTGTCCTGGAACTCTCTATATAGACCAGGCTGGCATTGAACCCACAGAGATCTGCCTACCTCTGCCTCCTGATTGCTGGGATTACAGGCATGTGCCAGCACCTCCCAGCCCAAGTTTTTTTCCCCTTATTTTACATATTGATCCCATTTCTCCCTCCCTCCCATGCCCCCCACTACCACCCTGCCATCCCATCCCATCCCCCTCTCCCTGCCACTCTACAGGGAGGGTGATGCCTTCCAGGAGGGATCAACAAAATCTGTTGAGTCATTTGGAGTAGGGACTAGGCCCTCCCCCCTGCCTCTAGGTTAAGGGAGTATCCCTCCATGGGAAATGTGCTCCCAAAGTCCTTTTCAAATGCCTTCAACAGTCAGTTCAGTTCATATCCTTAATGCTGCAAGCCCTGTAAACAAAAAATGGTGCTACACTTCTCCCCTTGAGGTTCCTTTGCTTCAGAGAAGGGTGAATGTCTATTAAGCAGGACATCAGTCATGTCAGTTGTGTTTTAACTATGGGTAACCAGCCCTGTTCAGCTTCTTCATAGACACAAAAGAGAACAGTTTCCTTATTGAACACTTGCACTGTGCTAGTTTCCTTTTGACTGTGACAGAATACTCGACAGGAGCAATGCACAAAAGGAAGGATTTCTCCTGGCCCAAATTTCAGAGAACTCAATCCATCATGGCTGAATTCTTGGCAATGGCAGTGTTAAACTTTGGCTCCTCACATCTCTCTTGGCAGCAGGCAGGAAGTAGATTGAAGTGGACAGGAAGCAAAGTTGGGCTACACCTCCACAAGCCTTCCTCCAAAGGTCCTTCTTCTGCCACTCCCCACAACATGTACTGCAGATGCTCAAAGACATGAACCCCTGGGTGACATTATAGATATGAAACACACATAACACAATGACTTCAAAAGGTATAGATATCTCCCAGAAAACTTACAGTTCCTTAACATTTTCTCATTTTCCTGGAAAATAAGGATTGTGCAGCCAGGTATGTGAGAGAAGTGCCTTAGGAATGTCATTCCTGGTTTTCAGACAGGTTGTCACATAGTCACACTGAGTAGCCTAATCTGGACAATAATATAAAACCTTTTACCTCTATCAACCAAAGTCTACATTTTAACACTTTAAAGGTACACACACACACCTACCTCAGACATACACCACACATACACACCCACACTCGCATGACATATACATATACACATACATGTACACACACCACACACACATATATACTCACACCCACAGATCATGCACATAAGCACACTACACATTAATCACACACATATACAAACATACACATGCACAATAAACACCCCACACTTAATACATACACACCATACACATATACACCACACACACACACACACAATATACACACATTACATATACATATACACATCCATACACACACACACACACACACACACACACACACACATCCACACACCCCATACACAGATGCATATACATGGTCCTACACACTCACTCACACACACACACACACACACACACACACACACACACAGCAAATGCTGTTACTCACATTTACCCAAGGCTTTCTTTAAAGTGCTGAAAGTTTAATTACTGAGCCAGTTGTAGAAAGCAGAGGTCAACTTACAAATCTTTCCTATACCAATGATCTTTCTACTGCAAAGCACAGAGCAGTATGTAGGAGGGGAAAAGACAGGCAGAATGGGTGGAGAATAAGAGATCTTGCAGCTGAAGGAAGTCTAGTCACACAACAGTCATCTTCTGCAAGGTTGGTCTTAGGGGCATATGGAGCAAACATCAGGTCTAACATTTGATAGATGTAGTGGGATTGGAATGGGACTGGAAGTGTTTGATTAGGAGTTTGCTGTGCAGTCCAGCTCTGTAGCCCATCTCAGGAGCAAAGGAGCATACTGAGAAGCAGCACCTTGACATGCATGGCACACTCTCTGCTTGTGTGTGTTAACTGACTACTCTCTAGTGATGCATGCCTGCTACAGACTCATCCCCAGGAGACTTAGAAGAGGATGAGGAATAGGCCTTGGCTCCAACAGGGCTAGAAATTAGAACCGTGGGCTTCATCCAATGTCTAGAACTCAACCTCTGTTGGTCACCCAAGCCTCATTCTCTCACCTGTCCCCTCGCAGTTCTTGGAAGGATCACAGAACTTAACAATGCCCCCTGTAGTACCTGATGGGCAGCAAGAGTACAAGCATGGCAGTTCTTATTGTCTAGCAGCAAAGGCTGAGGAATTCCCTGGAGGGACCGCCAATAGGCCCTCCAGATGGTGACCCAGTTATGTGGTGACTTCACACTCAAACTGTGGGCTCAACTGCCAGGTCCATTTAGGTTTGCAGAAGAGGCATGAAGAAAGGCTCTAGCCACTCTCTTACTCTCTCACCTGATCGCCAGATCACCAGCTGTTCTCTCTGCAAGTGCATGGAACCCTTTGCATTTCTTGCAATGCTTCCGTCTTTGCACCTCTTTTAGCTTTTAAGCAGCACCATCCCATTTCCTTGAGTTAATAGGATGCTGTGCAGAATGCAAGAAATAAAACTGCATGTGCATGTGATTAATGTATTAATTACAATTAAGATTATAGTAACAAGGGGAGTTTTTTTTTCTTTCAAGAAAGAGAAACCAATCAATTTAATTTTGTCCTCTTAGAACAAATGATAGCGTGCTTGCTGCACACGAGGCTGAGAGTTTCATGGGTTAAATTGTGACCCTCACAGCAGATATGCTGGAGTCCTCTGTGTGGGCTTTGATTTGAAGAAGGGTCTTTACCCAATGCACACATGGTCCAATACGATCATTAAGATGGGCTTTGCTCTAATATGATTGGTAACTTATACAAAGGCAAATTTGGACCTAGAGTCAGAAATATACAGAAGGAGAATACAGTGGGTAGAGAAAGTAAATCTACCTTTAAGCTAAGGATTCAGTTGTTATCAGTAAAACAATAAAAGAAGTAGGGAAGAGTTCTACTTCACAGCCCTCAAAAGAAGGCCTTGTGCCCTGACATCAACCTCACAGCGTACAGGATGGGGAAAGAATACCTTCTCATGATTTAGATGGCTTTGTGGAGCCTTGTCAGGACAACCCTAGGGGACTGATTCAAAGAGCCCTCAGATCTTCACCCTTTGTATCTATGAAAGAAGTGGTTTTCATATGAGTCTTTAATGTATCCTTTATTGAATCATAATGCAAATTTGGCAGCTAAATATATCAAGTAAAATTAAACATGTCAGGTAAAATAAATATTCCAATGAAAAACAAACATTCATTTCTACATCGTCACATTTACAGGTGGGACAAGTAACCAGTTCCTCTCCTGGTTCTGTCATTCTACCATATGCTCAGCTATATGCTAAGCAAGAGGAGACACCCAAAGGCATAGTGACTGGCTGATGGTGGAACACTCCTCAGAGAGAATGACACCATTCATGGAATACAACTGTGGTCACACACTCCAGTCATGCTGACAAGTCATCACTAGAATCCCCCTCTGCTTAAAATAACGATGCCTGAAGCAAGAACCTCTGTGCCCAAAGGGTATTTTTGGGCATGCATGTTTAGGTCCTTTATTGTAAATATTGTTTCTTTAAAAATCAATTGTGTGTGTGTGTGTGTGTGTGTGTGTGTGTGTGTGTGTGTGTGTGTGTGTGTGTGTGTGGGCCCTGCACACATATACAAGCCATAGCATGGATGTGGAGGTCAGAAAGCAAATTTCTAGAGTCCTTTCCTTCTTACACCATGTGGGTGGAGCTAGAACTCAGACAGGCTTGGCAGCAAGTACCTTCACCTGCTGAGCCATCTCATCAACCAGCAAAATCAAGACATATAATTTGTTGATGCACTTGACAAAACACAACACATAGTATGACCAAGAGATGGAAGTGGCATGATTTGAATTCTAATATACACTGTTTCAATGTTTACAAAAACTTTACAAAACTTTTGCAGAATGAATCTAGGAAAAAACACAACTAAGAAATGCTAATTATGCATACAGATTTCTCATGGCTGTGACCAATTATGAGACAAGAAGCAACTTAAAGGTAGAAAGATTTGTGTTGTTTTAAGAGGATAAAGTCCTCAGCAAGGAAGTTTGGGTAGCAGAGAAGTTTGGGAGCTTGCTAGGATTGGGGGCATCAAGAAGCAGAGAGAGGGAAATGTGACAAGAAACGGTAAACTAGTCCCCTATGGATCTGCTTTCTTCAAGCAAGGTTCTGCTCTTAAAAGTTCCACAGCCTCCCCAAACAACACCACCATCTGGAGACCAAATGCTTAAGCATATGGGCCTCTCAGGATCATTTCATATTCAAACCATAACAACACGGATTTAATTCTCATTTTTTGGCAGAAGGCATGTGTGGGCAAGATCATAGTAAAGTAAGGGGTGCAGGTATTTACCAATTGCTAGGTCAGTACTTTGGGGTGGCAGTCTCGAATTCCTATGAGCACTAAGCCCTTGTCCTTAAGGAGAATCAGAAATGACAGAATAAATGTTAATAATCTAGTAAAATATCCTTCAGAAAAACTAGTTGATGGAGGCAGGCAGCCACTCACTGAGATACACAACTTATCTATAAAGCACTAGTACGCCTGAAGCTTTACTGTTAACTGTTACACACTTATCATAAATACACACACACACATGTATGTATGTATGTATGTATGTATGTATGTATGTATGTATGTATTCCATTGCAGAGGAAAGCATCTTTAAAACTAAATCATGGTTTTGTCCTAGATCATTTGCAGCATTATGTGTATGGTTTGAGTGTCTATATGCTTTATAGGGGGCCCAGTTGTTTTCCTGAAGGTGAGTGAGCAGAAAGGATGGAGGAAGTTGCTGGTAGTACTCTCTGCCTGCTCAGAGAAGAGTAGAACATAAAATGTGGCTGGGAATAGAGAAAACCATTTCTGACACCTAGCTCTGTAATGTTCCCCACTCACAGTTCTTCCCCAAGCATAACTCATTACACAATATTTCCAAGAAGAAAATTACCTTTCAAGTTAAAGGTTCCCAGGAAACAAGTCAAGGCTATATGTTTTTATTTTTAAGCTTGGGTTTTTTATTGCAAATGGAGAAACAACTCTGGAAATATGAAAATTGATTGAGAAAACCTTGGTAGAGAGAAGAATGGCCTTTGAAGTCAGGTCACTTCACTAGATTGGGGACTTTCTAATAAAAGTGTTTTAGAACCCCAACACTTACATGAAGGCTGAGGAAGAGGGAAAATCATCCCTGGATGTTAGGTGACAGGGACTAACTTCCCTGAAGCTAAGTTTTCCTATGGTCTGAGGGTATTGAGTCCCAACAGACCTGTATTAGGCATCTGGCAGCGATTCTTCAGGCTGAGGTGTTGGCAATCTGTCTGTGGTCAGTATTCTAACAAGGAGGTCTCTCCTAGTCAAAGCCAACAGTGCCAAACACCTGATTTCTTAGGCTTTGTTGTAGCAAGAACATCACCCAACTCTGGCTAACTGGACCTTGGGGAACTATATTTGACATCAAGAAAGACTTTGTCTTGAGCCATTTGTGAAGATGGTTTTCTTAGGACACATGCTCTGATCTATAACATTCATCTACTTTTGTAAGAGGAAGGTCAGAGAACAGACAACCAACACAGAACCACTGCCAAAGGAGCAGAGAAATGTAAAAGAGGCTAATGTCAGCACTGGCTTGGTTTTCCTCCAGGTCACCTGCAAAGTGAGGTAAATATCCTTATTTTAAAAGTGTAGGGAGCCAGTATTCTCTTCCTGGTGCAGAAACATTCTTACAGTACTCAAATCGCTAAATTTGATCACAAGTTTAAGTTATGTGAATTAATATAATGTAAACACATAAATGATAAGGAGTGTAAAAAAGTTATATATTTATATCCTCAAGATTTTTGGGGAAACAAGCATCAACTGAAATAGTTTAGTAGGGTTATGTGACAAAAATACTTAAAAAAATTTTTTTACCACTGTTTGGAATTAACATAACTGAATATTCCTGTAACTATTGTAATTCTTAAAACATATTAAACTTTATGGTAGGCGATAGATCCACAAATACAAACACAGATAATGCTTCTATCATTAGGCTTTCATTATGTTTTGGATCCATTCAAGGGGTAGGAGAAATAGAAACAGACCCTAGGAGGGTGTGTTTCCCCCACCACTGTCCCACACTTGGGCTGGTAAGTGTGTCTAGACAACTGTATTCAAACAGAGGTTGGTTGCCAGGGTTTTGTCTATAACCCCCACAGAGCTTCATCTCAACTGCTAACCAAGCTTCCCTTTCCCACTCTCTAAAGTGAATATTCCGTACCTTCACTGTGATCCCAGACATCAACTTAGCAAATCCATCTTCACTCTTCATGAATGGCCCAACTTCAAACTTCAGACAACATAGAAGCCAACAAAGAATATACATCACCTTTCACCCACTGCAGCCTTGGCCGTATGCCATTTTCCCCTTTCTCTTTGCTCCTGGAGAACTGAAGCGAATTTATCACTATGCTCTCAAACCCATTTTCTTGGTAGCTCTCTTGTTCTGACAAAAGCAACTTTAGGAAGGACATTTTGGCTCACAGGGCAAGGTCCATCATGGCAGGGAAGAAGGAATGGAGGCAGGGGCTTGAAGTGGCTGGTCACACTCAGCCAAGAAGCAGAGAATGGTGGGGACTTAGGCTCAGTTCACTTTGTCCGTTTTGTACAGTCTTTTGGGACAGAGCAGTTCCTACTTACACTTAACCTACTTCACATCTCAGGATCCTCCCGTGTGCTGGTCAGTGTCTGTGAAGCCTTTTGTCTCTGTGATAGCACAAAGGATTGAGGTTCTTTGTCATCGCAAACGCAAGAACCAGAGACCTTACCCAACAATATTCAGGTTTTCAAATATTCTCAAGGGCACAGCAATTGCAAGGCTGAGGTCCCTGCAAGCATGTTTTCCTCTTTAGTAACCGAATTTTACTCTAAGTCTGGCTTCTTAGGGATCATATGGGTCCATAGAATTTACTGGCTAACAATGATTATTTATAAGCTTCCCCTAGAAGTCGGGTCTGTAGATCTTCTTCCTCTTTTCCCCTTGGGTCTATGTGTAAAGATACAACTTGAAACTTTAAAAAGAAATTTGCTTTCAGGTTTGTTTGCTCATGGCCTCAAGGTAAGCTGGAGGTGAGTGACTATTTTCCCCTTTCCCCTGTCTTTCCAAAGCCCACAAAGTCCCTGTCAGACTGTTAGATCTCCAGGAATACACCGAGATATGAAAAGGACCCTATGCTTGTTTATGTCTCTAGGATTTCCCTTTGAACTTCCCACCAGACAACCCCAGGGAAATGAAATGTTCGCCACTTGTGCTTCCCTGAAGGTAAATCCCAAGCCTGCCCTGCTGCCTATATACCGGAGCATGGAGCCTTGTTTACAATCAAATCAAGTAACACCATACTCAGAGTTTCTATTTGTGGGGAGCCTGGCTTCTGACAGCTCTGGGGATTTTATGGAATCGAAAAAGCCTTCAGGATCCTGTCTGTCTACACTGCTGCTGGCTTGTGGTTACCATTTGCTGAGCTGGAGAAGGTATGGCAGGGATTATAGTTTTAAGTTCAAATTTCACTGCCTCATCTAGTTTCAGTGTTTGTTTTTGTTTTCATCCCTAAATAGGCTTTTTTTTTTTTTAACCCCAGGTCTTTCTGCTGGAATTCTTAAATTGTCTAATTTTTGTGTGTGTTTACCTAAATTTTATTGTTTCACAGGAAGGGAAATTTTACTGAAGTTCTCACTATTCTAGAAAATGAACACATCTGTGTTCTACCTCTGTGGATTGTAGTCAAGTTCTGTTCTGCCTAGCCCCAACCCCTTAGCCCCAAATAAATACACAGAGGCTTATACTAAATATAAACTGTTCTGCCAATGCTTAGGTTTCTTACGGGTTAACTCTCTCCTAATTATTAACTCATTTCTATTAAACTATGTATTGCCACAAGGCATGTTACTCCTTCAGCATCATGATGCCTCCCTGGCGGCTTCTCTCTGAGTCCTCTCCCTAGAATTATTGCCTGGTAACTCCACTTATACTTCCTGCCCCTATCAGTGTTTTATATATCAACCAATAAAAGAAACATATATACAGAAGGACATCCTCCATCACTAGGTAGGCAACACAATGCTCCTGCCCCTATCTCTTATGGGCAAATGCATTGCCTTACATGCCAAAAGACAATTTCAAATGAAACTGGATCAAGCGTGGGTGCGTTATATTGACTTATTATGTTGATTATCCTAGAGGGGCTCCATGGGTTTAATGAAAATGAAAGTGGGAGGCACATCCGTGGAAATGAGGAGAGGAGAAGAGATATCAACAGCAGGCATTAGAGACAGAATATTGCTGATTACCAAGACAGAGGAAAGATCCAGGAACTGAGAAGTCCAGGCATCTCTATAACCAATAGAAAGCAGTTTTTTCCAGGCTTGATTTGGATCTTAAATACTCCCCCAAAGGCCCATGATTTAAATGTGTGGTCCCTAGTATGTGGGACTATTGGCAAATGTGGGGATTTTCACAGGAGGCTGAGCCTGTTGAAAGGATGCCAGGTCACTGGGAGTTTGTCTTTAAAGGGGATTTGGGACCTTGACCCTCAATTCTCTCTCCTCTTTGCTTTATCACTATCAAGAGGTGAATAGCCCTCCTCTGCCATGCACTGTTGCCATAATACACTGTCCTAACACAGGCTCAGAGCAATAGGGTCAAGTGGTCATGGACTGAAACTGTGAGACAAAATAAACTTGCATCTATGGTAACTTGATTATTTCAGGGACATTGTTGCAGTAACCAAGAAATGACTAATACAAGCACCTAAAAGTTGTGAGCAAAAGTTTAAGCACTTCTGATTAAATTTCAGTTCAGTGAAATATACCTCAAGTTTTTATCTTAAAAACTGTTAGATAATAAATTTGTTTTATTTTTAAGTCACCAAATTTATGGTAATTCGTTATAGTAGTAATGGGACACTAATACATTTTATCTTTAATTTATTTGATGTGTTGTTTTATATATAGTGGCTTAAAATAACACAAATTTAATATCTTTATGCCTACATTGCTTACTGTATGTTAAATTATGTATAGGTAATTTTAACTGACTATTCAATTATGATGTAAGCTTCTTGCTTTCAAGGGTCCTTTTTATTATGAATACTTAATGACCTTCCTGCCATATATTAGAAACTCACAAAATGCTCATGAATGTTTTCAATGGCAGAAAAGGAAAATTTAGTTTTACCTGCTGGATTAAAGTGTCAGGAGAGAGAAGGGACTATGACATTATCTCTAAATTTATTTCCTTTTATTTTTGAATTGCTGGGAATAGGACCTTGTACATGTTAGCTACATGCTTTTTCTCTAAGTTACATCATTTATTGGAGAAACATAATTAAAATAAAGGGGATAATGAATGAAAATTAAGGCTACTTTGAAAAAATTTTAATACAAACAAATGGAAAATGAAGAAAATAAAAGTTTTATGAATGGTGATTATGTATTCTGTTGTCTAACCCATGAACTACTCATTATTAATATTATGGTGCAATATGTGTATTTTAGAAAATAAATAAGTATTTAAAGCATGAAACATACTATGAAGCCTAGAAGAATAATTATCTCAGTCAAGAATACACCCATCAATTTTTATGCCTATATAGAAGACTGAGCTACAAGAATTACTATCATCTGAACAGCACTCTAAGCTGCTATGTAAAATTTATATTTAAAATCTTTGCTAACAATTTATGTTTGTGTAAAAGCATACAAAACTTTAAATATTATATCTGAAGGTCTTTATAGCAAAGAAAAGTTATAAATATTGAAAAGTGCACTTTCTTTCCCCAGAATGATTCTCAGAAATGTACTACATTTACCTTGTAATTTGCTTCTCAAAGCACCAATTTTCTCATCTGTAAGATATATTTAATAGTGCTGCAGTGATCTACTTTAAAGGGTTTGTTAATATTATTAAATGTTACAGTGTACATTGATTACTTATCAGGTGTTACTATGTCTTGTTTTTCATACATTTCTCCATTATCTGTTGAGTAATGTTTCTTTAGCTACCCTTCTAAGAGTCAGTGTGGCCAAGAGTCAGTGCTTTGCAGGCATATACATAGGATTGTAATCCAGACATGAGACATTTTATCTACAGAAAATGCACAAATGCTGAGCTTCCTTTTTGCTGGAGGGAAATGTTATCATTGTAGAATGATAACAATACCATTTACCAAACACAGCTACTTAATTGGCTTGAATACAGAATTTGGGGATGGGACTGCAAAGTCATATTGTGTTTCTGGCAAAATATAGCTGAGAAATTTACCACTTAAAAGTACTGAGGAACTTCTGAGACTCTTGAGAACCTCAGGGGATGTGCTCCAGAGGTAGGCTGACATTTTAGTGTTATGTCTCCTGTAGAAAACATGGCAATTTAAAAACAACTCTATGGTGGTTTAAATGAGATGTGAACTCCACGGGCTCATACATTTGAACACTTTCCCCAGAGTTGATTGTGTCTTTTTTTGGGAGGTTATGAATCCACCAGGAGGCACAGCTTTACTGAAGGAAGTATATTCCTGGCTTTGAAAGTTCATAGCCTAACCCCATTTGCTGCTCTCTCCCTTTGCTTCTATGTGTGGAAGGAAATTTGATCAGCTACTAACTCACTCCTGATGTAATACCATGTCTCTCCTGTCATTTGTAGACTCTTATATTAGTCAGGGTATTCTAGAGTAGCAGAACTATATATATATATATATATATGGCATTTATTAGAATCACTTACAGGTTATGTTTTGACTAATCCAACAATGGTGGGCTTTGTACACAAAGTCTAAGAATACAAAAGTTGCTCACTCCACCATACTGGATATCTCAGCTATAGATATATAGACTTTGATAAATGATGGAACTCCAAAGAAGTAGGGTCTAACACCAGTGAAGGAATGGGCTTGCTAGCAGTGCAAGAGCAAGCAGCCAAATAGCAAAAGGTTTCCTTATTCCATGCCCTTTCATAAACTTTCAGCAGAAGGTGTGGCCAGATTAAAGGTGTGGGTGTGTCTTCCTGCCTCAAGATGCTAATCTTCCTACCTGTGTCCTTCCAACATGTGTCTTCCTACATCAAAGGTTAGGACTAGAAGTAGATTCATCCACTTCAAATCAAGCCAAAAAAAAAAAAAAAAAAAAAACCTCTTACAGGTGTGTTCTCCATTTTTAGATTATAGTTCATTCCAGATATAGCCAAATTGGCAACTAAAGTAGCAATCCCAACTCTATCCTCGAGGAACCAAAGGCTAAATTAAATGATTTCTTGCATAATTTGCTTTTATTCATGCTATCTTATCACCTAAAAAGTAACTAATGCAAACACATAAAGAAAGACTGAAAAGTAATTAATAAGACTATTCTCAAAATTGCAAATAATAAAAATTGAAGTATCAACAAATGTAGTTTAGCATGTAGAAAACAAATAAACAATGCATGATGACCAGAAAATATTCATGCTACTGACTTAAGATTTCATTTGATTTTTTTAATCAATCTATAATTTCCTATATTGAGTCTAATGCTCATCACAATGGATTTAGCAAAAGTACAAAAAGAAATCAGTTCTGGAAAAATAATAGGAATATTCAGCTTTGGCTTCAATATGTAGAATTTGGAAATCAGCCTTCTCATCCTCATAGGAAAAAATCCATTGAGCTAAAATGCTTTTCTTAGATACAAGAGAAAGTTGAGGCCAAATCTCTGTCTAAAAGTATTCAAAGAAGGCAAATAGTTCAGGTAGAAATGACCAAAAAGTTAACCAGAACCCGAGAAACATAAAAAACACTCCTAAAACCAATACATAATTTTAGAAAGGCTCCAGGACACAATGTTAATATTTTTTAAAAACTCAATTGCTTTTCTATATAGCAGGAATGAAAAATAAAAGTGAAATTAAAAACAACACATATTAGTGGTCCTAGTTAGATTTCTATTACTGTAATAAAACACCACAACCTAAAGCAAATTGGGGCAGAATTTATTTTATCTTATAATTCTCAGGTCTCACTCTGTCTCAGAGGGAAGGGCAGAAATTCAAGTTGAAACCTGGGGACAGGAACTGAAGTTAGAATCCATGGTGTAGTGTAGCCTTGCTCCCTGTGACTTGCTTAGCTTGCTTCCTTATATAGCCCCAGGATCATAGCTTCAGGAGAGGCACTGCCTACTGTGAACTGAGGCTTCCTACATCAGTCACTAAGAAAATGCCCAACAGACTTTCCTATAGGCAATACAATGGAGACAATTTCTTAACTGATCTTCTTCTTCCTCGATTACTCAAGCTTGTGTCAAGTTAACAAAAATCGAATTCAAGACATTAGTATTCTGAACATCAAATTAGTATTTGAAACTAATAAGTAAATAATAAAATGTACACAATAATCCATATAAGTAAGTTACAAATTTCTGTAAACAGAAGTTTAATAAGATTTAAATCAATGCAAAACAATACATGTTCATGAACAGTGAGCCTCAACAATGCTAGATTTTGATACTTATTCATTTTATCTTCATATACTGTCCTGATCAGAATCTCAAAAATTTATTGAGGATGCCACCAACCTTGTCCTAAAATAACACAGAAAATCAAAAATTTAGACTAACACTCATAATACTGACAAAAAATGTCTGACCACTGACCACTGTCCTTCTATATTCAAGCTCTACAATAAATGCATAATAAACAATGAAGAATTCCATTGACAAAGGTAATGGCATATAGACCAATAGGACTGAACAGAAAGTCAAGAGGAGACCTACACAAAGTCATGGGATTTGATACATAAACCAATGAAGAAAGCAATGACTAAAAGATTTTTAACAAATGGTACAAAATAAATTAGATGTCCATATGCAAGAAAAGAAATATGCACAGATTAGATACTATTTGTAATGATTAAGTCAAGATGCATTGTGGACCAAAATGTAAACTGTAAAAGTGGAAAGCTTCTAGGTGATAACTTACAATGAAACCTGGATGATTTAGGATTGGTGGTGACTTTTCAGAAACAATTTCAAAGCATAATACATGAAAGAAAACAACTGATATTTTGATTGTCATTAAAATTACCCACTCTATTCTGTGAAAGAGAATTTTAAGGGAAAGAAATTATAAACCATGCAAAAATTAGATAAAGGAGTTGAGAATTAGAAGTACACAATGTCCTTCATGGAATCAAGAACACAAATGAAAATGTAACTGTCACCACAATTTTTATATAAATGTTTTAGTCTTACTTCCCAACTCCATTAGTTAGGGTTTCTTCTGTTGTGAATAGGCACCATAATCAGAGCAACTCTGCTTGCTTATAGTTCAGAGGGTTAGTCTATTATCATTATGGCAGGAACAGGACAGCATTCAAGAAGACGTGGTTCTGGAGAAGAAGCTGAGAGTTTTTATATGTTGATCTGAAGGCAACAGGACATATCTTCAGAATAAGAGAACCCAAAGCTTCCACAGTGGCACACTTTCTCCAACAAGGCCACACGTACTGCATCAAAGGCACACCTGCTACAGTACCATTCCCAATTAGCTTGTAGGGGTCAACTACATTCAAATTTCCACAGATTTTATGCCTCATGTTGCTTTATGAAATACTGCAAATGGTTTAATATATTGATAAGTTAAAAATGCTTAGTTTTTTTCTTTGCAGTGTCAGGATAGCTATTAATAAAACATATTCAAAGTCTAAAGGAAATTTTGCAAATGTTACTTTAGGTCTGAATTAATAACCATACTTAATGAATACTTGAAATCCTTAATTTAGAGAATGTCAATGAATAGATTACATAGCCATTTGAAAGCAGCATTATTAGGTAAAGTGTACTTAATATCTTTCAACATTATGAATTACTTAATGTCATGGGGAAAAAGATTCGGATCCCATGGTCATTTATGTCAAATATTTACCCCAAATAGCAACACATTCTGGTTATTTCAATTATTTCTGAAAAATCAAAAACTTGAATTTTTACTGAAAAATTTCTATACTTGTAAGCACAGAAATATCAACTCTATAAAGGTCAACCATTGGGGGAAGTGATGACAGATACTATATTTTGGAAAACTAATGTATTCTAAAACAGTATCTTGTTATCTTTATTACATTTGTGGTGTGTGTGTGTGTGTGTGTGTGTGTGTGTGTGTGTGTGTGTGTGTGTGTGCACGTGTGCGCCGCGTGCCACTATTCAAGTGTGAAGGACAGAGGACACTGGCAGAATTTTCATTTAACAGTCCATGTCAGGGCTCAAGAGATGACTCAGCAGTTAAGAGTACTGGCTGTTCTTCTAAAGGACACAGGTTCAATTCCCAGCTCCCACGTGACTGTTCACATCTGTTGGTAACTGCAGTCCCTGGATCTGACTTCTTCACACAGGCTCCATACAGGAAAAACCCAATACACTTACAAAACATATTGAACAAATTATATGAACAAAGCAAAAAGCAACCCATGTGTTGCCTGCCCATGCATGCTATCTATTCAATTCCTTTCAACAAAATTATATATACACAGCATAATATTAATCAGCTACAAAATAAGCGTAATCATGAAATTAGCAGACAAATGCATAGAATTTGAAACTATACCGAGTGAGATCTCTTAGAAAGATGAACATCACTTGTTATCTCTCACATACATATTTCAGCTTTGGATTATATGTGAAAGCTAGAAAACTAAAATGGGGCATTGGTGTGGGATGGAATAAGGGAGAGAAAAAAGTAGAATGTAAGTAAAATGAAAATTAAGTGAACACTGGGGGCAGAAAGTTTGTAGTGGAGAGTGGTAAGAGATATGGGAAAACAACACTGTGAGAGAAGATGCAACCAAGAAAAGGATTATCAAAAGGCTATAGAGCAACCTAGATTCCTGCAACCCATGTAACAAATATAATAAGACTGGATAGAAGAATACATGAGATATGAAAGTAAGGGGTGACTACTGTAGTTAAAGGATAATTAGAGGCGGATGTGGATATAAGGGGGAGGAAGGGATGCAGGCAAGTTAACCACAACACAAGATGTATGAAAAAGCCCCGCAGAAAGCCTCTGATTTGTAAGCTATTTGCTTTTGTTCTCAGCTTACATACTGTTGACTTTACATTTTTTTAAGTGTCAACTATGAAAAAACAATATAAACTGACTTTATAAGCTGCAAAATGTAAAATCTCAATGCTTAATATGCAGCTGCCAAAACATCCTTAGAACACTCAATTAAATAGCAATCCAGCTGCACATTCAGTTTTGTCTTGGAAGGCCTAATAATGCTGTATTCTTAATTAAAGAAAATGAACCTGATCATCTTGTAATTTTTGTCCCTGTTAGATCAAGGGAAAAACACAGTGTACCTCTGTCAACATCACTCAGGATAGATCAGTTGCAGGTTGGTTTTAATGGCAAACAAGGAAAAATTCCAGTCAACGATCACATTCCGTGTTCACTTGTGTTTTGCTTCAAGATTCAAATGTGAATGTTAAAGTATTGACAATTGATCCAGCAGCTAAATTTTCAACCTGTAACAGCCAAACCACCTCAGCCATCACTCTCAATGGTGGGCTTAAGCTCTTTGGTCTGGATGTTCCTAAGGCTGATATAATGAGAAACAGAATAAAACAAAACCCCACACAACAAGCAAAACCCAAGAATCTTCCTAGTTAATGAGTGGGCTGATGGACAAATAGATAGTTCTCAAAAGATACATTTATCCAACAGAAAAGAATGCAATAGAGCTCTTCTGATATTTTCTCCCACTACATCCAGAATGATAATCATCAATAAATCAAATGACAACCAATACAAGTGAGGATGGAAGGAGCTAACTTTGGTCATTATTGATGGTACAGCCACTGTGAAATCAGCATGGAGATACCTAGCATGACTAAAAAACAGAACTACCACATGACCTATCTGTATCACTGCATGATATGCCCTATGGACTCTATATCTTATCACAGATGTAGACTGAATTTCTTACCCGTCAGGTCCCACAGCCCTGTAGTCCTAAATAAATACACAGAGGCTTATATTAATAATAAACTATTTGGCTGATGGCTCTGGATATTTGACTAGCTCTTTTTTAATTATTAATGTATTAATAATTTCTATTAATTTATGTATCTCCATTTTGTCTTAGCTTACCAGTGATGCCTGGCCCTCTTTCTCTGTTGGCATCTATCTCTGGCTGATCTTCTCTCCCTTTCTTTTTCCAAGAATTCTCCTAGTCTACTAGCCCCACCTATACTTCCTGCCTGTCTACTGGTCTACCAGTATTTTATTCATCAAACAGTAAGAGAAACATATATACAGATGGATATCTGCCATCATCTCCTCTTTTCTTTCTAAATAAAAGAAAGGTTTTAACTTTAACATAGTAAAATTATATATAACAAAATAGTTATCAAGCAAGAACAATAGTTACCAATATTTAGTCCGTTAACACTTGGTAAAATTTAAAGAAAACATTCTATCATTTATTCTATTTTTAGAATAAATTTTTATGTATAAAAATTTTATGTCTAAATTTTTATGTATAATTTATTTTTTATCATAACTAAGGAAAACCATATCCATAACTGTTTTCAACACCATCAAAACCACAGAAGGTTAATATATAAACTCTAGTATTGACAGAGACATCTACTGCTTGGAAAGTAACCCAAAGTTCTTCTGCAATGTGAGACCATACATCTTCAGCCTATAATCCCACAATGTCTGGGAGACTTCTCAACATAGCAGGAAATTTGAAACTGTCTCACTTGTATTGGCAATTTGTCAGTCATTTTTTTCTTGTGTCTTGCGGATTGTCTGGAAGAATCTTCCTTCAGTCCTTCAGGCCTGCCCCATATTATTTTGGCAAGTTCAGCAGTCACTTTCATGTGGGTCCTGCATGTCCAGTTTATACAGCATACATTCAAACAGTCCAGACAAGCAAGAGCAGTTTCTTGCCCAAATGGCTATTCTCACCACATTAAAAGCAAACTTCATAATGATTTCCTTCAATGACCATCTTCCTCTCTGACATAATTGGTGCTGCCAGGAGCATTTGTGTCTCATTATCTTGAAAAAACTCTAATAAATTTTAAAGGCATTATTCTGAAGGTCTTTGAAAGGTTTTGAAGAATACCTACCTATCCTTTTGAAATACATCTCTATATGTCTAAAAAACCACAACTAACATAATTGTGTCTTGACTATCATAGGTGACTATAATCTGTATTTATTTACACATTACATTTTTAAATGAGCTGTATAAACATAATACCTAGACAAAAGGAGAAACATGCATATATTTTTATATATGCATGTTTTGTTAAAACAAAATTCACTTCAAATTTGTATCAATAAACCAAAATACCAATGAAAATCATTTCATTTCTATATCGTATTTCCTTTTTTCTTTACAAAAAGACTGATTGTGGTCATTAACCATTTATAACCAATATTTGGGAATTTGGGTGTTGATCTCTCCAAACTGCTTTGTGCTGTTTAGGGGCTTTGTCAATCCCAAGGAGATCCTGAGAAACCCCAGAAACCTGTCTAGATCCTGGCTGTAATAGTCTGAGACTACATCCTTTCAGCCATTTTGGATGTTGGATCACCTGGGCCACTGCTTCAAGAAGTCTTTCTTGATCAAACCATATTAGTCTGGAAGGAATCCACAGCTCTTCACCTTCTGTGGAAACCAAAATAGAGCCTCTTAGCCTCTTTTCCAAAGTAACCTGTCCTTAGACTTAAATTTTTAGCTCAAGCTATTTTCAAAATATATAGTTTGGATTAATCTAGCAGCATTTATAATCAAATGTCTTTTAGCAGCTGTTACTTTTTCCTCAGCAATCAAACAATTCAAAGACAGCACAATAACATGACAGTAATTAGACTTTGTGTATTTTCCATCTTTATGTGATTTTCTTTATTCTTTCTTCTACTTTTATTATTTTATATTTTGAAACAGGGTTTCTCTCTGTATTTTTTGGCTGTCCTGGAACTCACTCTGTAGACCATACTGGCTTTGAAATCACAGAGATCTGCCTGCTTTTGCCTCTGGAGTACTGGGATTAAAGGTGTGCCCCATCATACCCAGTTTCTCTATTTCTTTTGTTAAGGACTTTCTCTATCCTTTTCCTTTTCTCTCCCAAGGCTATCTATATTTTGAAGCACAGTGTAAAATGTTCCATAGGGAATTCTTTCATTTTATAAGCTAATAAAAATGCCTGAGACATTGAATTGATCCCTTGTACCACTATTATTATTCTTGGAAAAGTTTGCATTTAATGCCATATTTGCATTTAGTCTCACATTGGAGATGCCATAAGACTCCATGAAGGTATCTCAACTGATATCACCGTAGGATTGTATTGTGGACAAATTATGGAGTGTATGTTCTTTAACAAATCTTTATTAATAGAACTCACAAGCAATTCCTCAAGCTATGAAGTACTACCGAGTGAGACCTATGCTCCTCCAGAACTGTTTGGGTCACACAAAGATTGGCTTATATAGTGTTTAAGTACTTAAAATTCTGAGGTTTCATCGTAAGAGTTGAAATTGAAAATCAATTACTTTTACACAAAATTTGCATCATTTGAAAAAGGGGAAATCTATAGATGTAATAAAAACTAAATGCATAATGTATAGTTTCAATATAAGCTTTTGTACATGCTATATTTTTCATTGATTTCTGCACAGGGGGAAAGGTAAACAGTAAACATGCCTTTTCTTGGCTTGAATTGGAGGATTTCTTTGGCAGTGGTGGAGTCTTGTTTGAGAAAAGAGAACAGAAGTTACAGCATTGGCAAAACAGCAAGCAAACTCAGATGAGCTCAGAATATAAAGGCATTGAAGAAAGACCAGGAAAAAGATTTATATACACAGCTTAGATGGAGGGAGCATATGAAGAGCTCATGACAATTGTTGAGTTGCAATGCCTTGTTTTGGTTGTAGATTTGCTTTTGTTTTATTTATGGAAAAGCCTGACTCAGTCATTACCTGAACTAGGCTCTGAATGCCTGTAGGAGAGGGAGGGGTTAATTAGGAGCAGTCCAAGTTCAACAAGTTCTTCATATTTATTTATATTCTTAAAATAAAATTTCATAGTGTCCTCATGGGATTTAATGTGCCATCTCCTTCTATAAAAAAGTTATGTATGTCTTATATAAATTATATATTATATATAATATTTTTGTCATATAAAAATATATGTGAGACTTTAAAGGCATTCCTTGTGCAGTTTCGCCTTCCTTACCTTACCCCTGTGTACTGAGGACAAGACCCAGGCATTCATACACACTAAGTAAGCACTCTCCCACTGAGCCAATACTCAGTCTCCTGCCCCCCCCCTTTTGAGACAAAGTCTTACCATGTTGCCCAGTCAGACCTCCAACTTGAAATTCTTCTGCCTCTACTACCTGAATAACTAGGATTATGGGCCACCCTTCATGGCTCCATTGGCAGTTTGTTTTTCCCACTGCCTTTAAAGGTTATGCATCACCTCTCCCTATAAAATGCATACTTCCTTCCAGACCTGTCTCTTCTCCTGCTCCTGAGGGCATACCACCAACAGAAACTTTGCCTGACTTTACACTTAAAAACACATCTCTCTTTCAAGGAACAAGCCGTGATTTAAAGGCCTATTTAATTCTAATTAATTTAATGACAAAATAAATTAATGTCTATAAGTAGAAAGTTGTTAATTATGCCCTAATAATAGGGATGTGTTTCACAACCCAAGATGCCATCAGCAGCTAGCCCTGTTCTGTTCTGCCAAGTCCCTCTTGTTCTGTTGCTACTTAGCTAACAAGTTATTTATTTGAGTTAGCTTCTGGGAGTCAATTTTAAAAAAATCATCCTGAACCATTTCTAGGAAATAGAATCCAAACTCTTTTTCTTAACTAAGATATATGTAGTCATTTCTTGATTTATTCATTTTTCATGAGTTTATATCCATTGCTTGAGCCTTTGCTGTTCATCAACTATTCAAAGATGAATGAAATACTTCCAGCCATTCATTTAAAACAGGTAATACTGTTTAAAGTTTAAAACAGGTAATACTGACACCAAAATAGCCCAATAGAAAATGTAGAGGCAGAAGTTGAGACTCTACAGAGGACAGCAATGACACATGACACAAAGCAGATAGGTGGCAAGGGCTAGAGGAAAGCAGAGATATTGGAGAACATTTGCCTTCCTGATTGAGTAACATTAGGAAGGGTAGGAGTTCAAGGGATGAGTAGCAGTTATTCCAGGCAAAGGAGGAAGTCCAGGCAATGGTAATTGACAACATTAGGCGATCTTGAGTAAATGTTACTCAAAGAACACCAAGACATGAGCTTGGTGAGGGACACATGAACAAGCAACCATGCCAAGCTAGAGTTTCTGTTTTCTCTTCTGGCCATGATTGTGTGCATGTCCATCCCCAAAATGCATAGGCAATGCAAGGCAGCATACCTTGAACAAATCTACTGTTTTTTTTTTCAAACAAATCAACTCTTAAGTTACTCCTTGTTTAGTTCTCCTGTCATGTGAAGCTATACTATCCCTTACTTTTGCATCAATTACAGTGGATTATGCTATGCACAAAAGATGAGCATTTATTTTCAGACTATAAGGACACAAAATTCTTGGAGTAATGAATGATATGTACTTAAGATATAAAACTATTTGTCAGTGTATGAAACGGGTTAAGAGAGAGAAAGTCATAGAAATACATTCATTCTACCATATACCTTTGGTCCAAAATTATTAAACTAAACTCCTAAAGGACTGAAGAGATAGATCTGAAGCCACACAACTTGATAGCTGGAAATATGACATCTGATCTTGACCTCTTGGCAGCATCCCAATGTTGTTTTATATTGCTTTGTGCACCAGAGCAGGAGATCTGTGCTTGGATGTGTCATAAAGGAGGGCTCTAGGCATGAGCACCTATAACAGCCCACAAGAGTCTTGGAACTTTGAGAAGACATGTGTGTAATGTGTCAGACTACAGCCTAAGCCATTAACAAATGTAATTTTATTAAATATATCACCTTTGCTTGGAGCTGATGCTCATCTTCATGAGTGTAATGACAATGTAACTCACAATTTTTGTTTGGTTTGCTTGGTCCCAAAGCCTTTCTGGATCAGATAGTGGTTGTGCTTATGAGACTCTGGAGCAGAGAGAACTGAAGGCCTTCTGAAAAACCTGCATAACTTCCGATTGCTGCCTGAGGAGTTTTACAAATGTGTCGCGCGCAACCTTTGCCGATAAGGAAGACGCAGCAACCGAAGATGTGTCCAGCAGAATCTTTATTGTAGCGCTCTTTACATGCTGATGGAGAAGGACCCCAAGCCCCGAATACGCACGGCTTAAATAGCCTGCAGGGCGACGTATTCGTCTGTAATTGGTGCTCCGCAAAACGCCCGAATGATATAGCTTCTCTGATAGGGAGAGCTACCATATAGAAATTACCATACAGTGGCGCATGTGCAGTCAGCATAGCTAATGCTGTAAACAAGAACCAGGAAACAGGAAGCCAGCGCCATCTTGTAATGGCGAATGCGGCTCCCGACATCTCCCCCTTTCTTTAAAATTATATGCAAGGCCACAATTAACACTGTGAAGTTTCCGATCAGCCCGCTGAATCAACAGTTTGAGCAATCAAGGAGATTACACAGTGAAGGAGACCCCTTGCATCTGAGATCCCGTGCAATGGGAACCTGAGCCCTGGGAGATGCAAAGGTCTGTGCAGAACAGCATCCTGGTGCAATGGGAACCTGTGCCCGTCAGGAGTGCTTGGAGTTCTGACAGCGTCTCAACGGCTTAGCATACTTAACCATACTTGGGGGGATGCTCCCTGCTCAACAGCCAGCATAGCTTGCACGATGGCCACATTTTTAGCATGTTGTTGTCTTTTGAATTTGCAAAGCAACCAAAAACAGAGGAACAGTCCCAAAAGTAAGGTCGTTCCAAACATTCCTACACCAACCCATTCTTTAAAGAAAGAAAAGGCAGAAGACATCCAGGAAAACAACCCTTGTGTAACAGAGACATCCAAACGAGTGGAATTAATTTGAACTATTGCAAGACGTAATTTGCTCAGGGTTGCATCAAAATTTGCATTCCAATTGAACTGCAACATTTTGGACAATTCTTTAGAAAGATTTGCTGCTTTGGTAAAATTATCATATTGAACAGAGGTTAATTTTACATAGGTTACCACAAATAATAATATATAACAATGTAAGCTGTAATACTAATGTCTCACTCTTACTAAATAATTCACAAGAAAATAGGCTAATCTACCTATATCCATTCTGAACCATACCTTTCCCAACCATACCCTGTTCCTGTCTAAAAGATATAACCAAGTCTAAGTATCACCTTCCAAACCAACCCCAAGTAACTATGACCAACCCTATGAAGATGAATATCATCCCTAAATTCCAAGAGTGGGGAAAGGGGGCGTCGTTGTCTTAAGATTACTTCCTGCTGAAATGGGACGATGATTTCTCCATGGGATCCTGTTGGAAGAAAATTTTAAGCAACCAAATTTGTCAACAGAACTGGCTGTAACATATGTAGGTAGTCATTGTGTGGCAGAAAATGCTTGACTGGAATTCTACTTGAAACTCTGGCCAGGTTGTAATAAGAAGGTGCACCAATACAGCTAGCTAGTCATGAGTTGTCTCGAGCAAAGCAGTCTCAGACCGGTTTAGGGTAAAGTTTGTAGTCCAGATGCATCGGGCTGAGTCAAGTGGAAGTGTCCAATTGGGGCCCCATCTTCTTTCCAGAGCGTTCAAAGATTGTTGTTGAGAACTGTTATATTCCTTGTGGAAAACTTAAATATCAAAATCAAGGTAAAATTTTTAATTTTTACGGTATGCATTAGGGAAAGGCAACAATAAGCATTAAAAGGTATATGAGGAAAATTAAGATTTCAGAGAGAAAAACTGACTGTAGGTAAATGACAGTGCCCAGATTTTGTTTTCTTCTGCCTTACACCAATTGGCTTCTTGATATAAGGCAGAAACTGTGAATTTAATCTTAACAACATGCTTGAATTTAGAGAAGGAAAGCCAAATCCAACTCCAAAGCCAGCATTGGTTTAGATAAATTGGGACTAGAGGAATTCTAGATAGTAAAGAGAAATAAATTTCTATATAGAAATAGCTCACTAGAATTAAATATATATTTTTTTTTTTTTTTTTTTTTTACCATATATCAGATTCCTCTTCATTAAATGGTTCTTTCTGGAGAGCTGTATTCTCTTCTGTAGGTACCTACACGTTCAGTGTCTTTTGGCAGTTTGAAGATGGGTGCTTTCTGTTTTCCTGTAAAGACAAGAACAGAACACCTCCCCTACCTTTGAGAAGTCTCCGCACAACTCATGGGAACTACATTGGTAGATGACTTGTCATTTCTCTTCATTAAGATGTTTCTCTTGTTCAACTCGGATCTTGATGAACTTAGGTAGTTATAATACTCAAAAAACAGTTTCAGTTTGCTGGAGATATATGCTGGAGCGTTGTCAGTTTTTATTTGTGCAGGTATGCTGAGAATTATTGCAACTAGGTACTGTGAAGGAACATTTTTATCTTTTACTTGTAAACGTATAGTGAAAAATTAAGTATAAGATAAATTGCTTTAGTGGCTTTATCGGCCAGATCATTAGCTCTTGCCATGGGTCCTGGTAATAGCGTATGTGCTCTCATATGTTGTATAAAAAAAGGATGCAATCTTGTCCTGATTGATTGCTGAATATCAGCAGACTTGTGCAACAGCACTTTTTGAGGAAATTAATCCCACTGTTTCCAAAATCTGTACTGCTCCTACCACATAATGTGAGTCAGAAATAATATTCAGAGGTTGAGGGAAAACTCGTAAAACCTCAGCTACAATAGCACATTCAACCAATTGTGGGGATGAAAAATTAAAACATTTTTGAAACACCTGATTATTAACAACATAACTGCCAATGCCTGTTTTGGACCCATCAGTAAAAACATCAATAGCTCCTATTATCGGTTGACTTCTAGTAATTTTTGGAAAAATAATGGCATTAGTAAGAACAAACTGCAACAAAGGATGCTTAGGATAATGATTATCAACATGCCCCGAAAAGGTGCAACGAAGAATCGCCCAAACATCCAAGGTGGCACATAACACATTTACTTGATAAGCAGTATAGGGTACGATAACAGATTCTGGTTCACAGCCAAAATGAATTAACGCCAGCTGTAGACCTTTTAAGGCCATTTCTCCCAGTTGAGTGGGATAATGGCTCAAAACTTTGCCAGGGGAGGTTTGAGGATGGACCCATAATAGCGGTCCCTTCTGCCAGAGCACAGCTGTAGGCTGTTGAGGTGAGGGAACAATGCATAACTGGAATGGGCTAGATGGATCTAGCCGAATTAAAGAAGCTTCCCCCAATTTCTTTTCCACTTTATCCAACACTTGGGCAGCTTCAGCGGTAAGTTGTCTACTAGATGTGATGGCTGGGTCTCCTTCCAGAATGGCAAATAAAGGTTTAAGTTCTGCCGTAGTTAGATCTAAATATGATCTTACCCAATTAATATCACCTAAAAGCTTTTGAAAATCATTAAGTGTTTTAAGAACATCTCTTCTAATAACAATCTTTTGCGGCTTTACCTGCGTCGGATAAATGGTAGAACCTAGAAAATTTCCAATATCTCCTTCTTGTACCTTCTCAGGAGCTATAAACAAACCCTTATTATTCAACTCTTTAGATAGAACGCCAAAAGCTTGCTGCAGAAGGGCTTGATCAGAATGGCATAACAAAATATCGTCCATATAATGACATATCTTAATGGCGGGAAATTGAGATCTAACTGGCTGAATAGCTTTTGCTACATAAAGTTGACACATAGTAGGACTATTCGCCATGCCCTGCGGCAAAACTTTCCATTGGTATCTCTCATCAGGTTGTTCATGATTAATGCTAGGCAAGGTAAAGGCAAATCTAACTTTATCTTGCTCATGTTAGGGTATAGAGAAAAAGCAATCTTTAATATCCACTATTAAAATTCTCCAGCGAACTGGTAAGGTGGATAACAAAGGCAAACCCCTTTGAATGGGACCCATGACCTGCATTTGTTTATTTATGGCTCGCAGATCATGTAATAATCTCCATTTACCAGATTTTTTCTTAATTACAAAAATAGGGGTATTCCAAGGAGATTGAGACGTTTCTATGTGTCCCTGATTTAATTGTTCCTGGACTAATTGATTGGCGGCTTCCAGTTTTTCAGAGGTAAGGGGCCACTGAGGAACCCATACCGGGTCCTCTGTTTTCCAAGGAATGGGGATTGCCTCCCCAGCAGCCCCTAGGAAAAACCCAGTCCTGTTCTGTCTTGCTTCCCATTAGAAGGCAGGGGACTTGTACGTCCCTGCAAGTGTTTTCCAAGGCCTCGACCAGGGACGCAGCCCATATTTTTCATTATCTACTGGCTCTGAGGTGAATAGTCATTTGTGAGCACAAAATCTAGTTGTTGTAATACATCTCTTCCCCATAGATTTATAGGGAGGGTTAGCACATATGGGGTAATAGTTCCTCTTTTTCCTTCCTCATTTCGCCAATGTAATTCTTTTGCGCTCTTGGCTGGAGCCTCTTCAGCGTCCTCGAATATCCTTCCTGCTGCTTCCATCATTCTAGCCACAAAATCTGAAAATGGTTCAGTTGTTCCTTGAATAATCTTTGTAAGATTTCCTGTCACTTGCCCTTTATTAGGTAGACTTTTCCATGCTCTCATGGCAGCCTTATTTATTTGTTCATAAACCTCTAGTAGGTAGGCTGTCTGATTTACAGCCCATTGACCTTGACCTGTGAGCATATCAAAGCTCCATTGAGGTCGTTGACTGGCTATATTCATCTTTGCCTGGGCCGCACACAATTCCTGAAAAATGGACTTCCAATCTAAATAATGACCCATAGATAAGCATGCTTTAACTGTATTGTTCCAATCATCTGGGGTCATTGCATTCAAGGCCAGCCTTTCAATAAGGGCTGTGGTAAAGGAAGCGCTAACTCCGTATGTTTGCACTGCTTCCACTAAGGCCTTCAATTGTTTCAGATCCAATGGCGTATCTGATATCATAGAATTTCTTCCTTTTTTGGCCATTTTTTGCTGCTGTACAACATCATAGGGCGGTGCCGTTGGCTCATAGCCTGGAGCATAAGGTGGGGCACGCCCATATCTCCCAGCCTCATAATTTTTAGCTTCCTCATCTAATTCTGCCTGCTTGGCAGGGTTCAGCTCTGGATCCCCTTCTGACCCAGATAGGTCAGACTCATCCTCCTCTCCGGGGGACGTCTCCTCCTCGGAGGAAGAATCTATAGTATAATGTTTAAACTCAGTGAGGAGAGGGTATAATTTTGGATCCTCACATTCACAATCCTTACATGCTCCTCCTTTCGGAGCAGGCACAAGCTTTAAATCTTTAGCTCGTCGGTTAAGTTCCTTTTCCTTTTCGGCGAGCTGTTTTGCTTTCTTTTCTAGCTTTGCTAGTTTACTGTGCACATTTTCATTCTTATTTGACTTCTTTCTGGAGAACCTTTTCTTTTGTTCTCCCTTTCCCTTTTCAGCTTCTGATAGACTATCCTGATGGTCAGAAAGCACTCTGTCCCTCTTTGACCTGTTCCTTACATCTCTCATCTTCAATACAAGACTTTAACAATTTATATAACGGCCATACACCAGTCCTTAAAGTTCCTTGTTCCTTCTCCCGCATAAGATCTCCTCCTAATTTATCCCATGTTCCTTTGGAGAGGGTCCCAGAGACCACAAACCAGGGAGCAACACGGTCAACTTCCTTAAGGAAGTTCCGCAAAACTCTATCTGGAATCTTTAGCTCCTTTTGCTTCAGCAGCGCCTGCGCTGCATCTGCAATAGGCTTGGTCGGCTGGTTCCCCATAACTCCTTTATCTACAGGGGAGGGTGTGACGGCTCAGTTATTTACCTGAGACTTAAGGCCACTTATGCTAGGTCACAAAAGAGTGAGCGGCGAGTATTCTCCCGTTTATGACAATTAAAACACAGACAGCACAATAAAACGAAAAACGAAACAAACAACAAGAAACGGGATCACCCAGACCACAGGGGTCATACCTTGCTGAAAAGTGCTGCAGCTTCTCGCTCCGCTGGCTTGAATCTTCCTTCGACGAGCAGTCGAGGGTCCTTCGAGTCGTTCCTCCGCCCAGGGTCGGCAGGTTCCCGGGTTTCGGCACCACTTGTCGCGCGCAACCTTTGCCGATAAGGAAGACGCAGCAACCGAAGATGTGTCCAGCAGAATCTTTATTGTAGCGCTCTTTACATGCTGATGGAGAAGGACCCCAAGCCCCGAATACGCACGGCTTAAATAGCCTGCAGGGCGACGTATTCGTCTGTAATTGGTGCTCCGCAAAACGCCCGAATGATATAGCTTCTCTGATAGGGAGAGCTACCATATAGAAATTACCATACAGTGGCGCATGTGCAGTCAGCATAGCTAATGCTGTAAACAAGAACCAGGAAACAGGAAGCCAGCGCCATCTTGTAATGGCGAATGCGGCTCCCGACACAAATGCACATACATTTCTGTAAATTAGGATTGTTATTAACAGGAAATACATTTTACCTCCTCTTTAGGATAAGCCAGATTATCTCCCAGAAAGTCCAGAGAACCACTTAGTTTTGTCAGCCTGATTAAAACTAATGGTAAAGATGCCTTGAGAAAATTTAGTGGATATATTTGTCATCTACACTATATTGATTCAGATTAGATCAGTCTGTGAGAAGACCAAATCAAAGGCTAGAAAGTGTAATTTTCAAGGGCATGTCTTTCATTTTTGAGTATCTCTATCCAGCTATTCCTGAGATCTATTTATACTTACATAAACCTTTTAGTTTCATGAACAAATATTTTTCTTTTCTTACTCAGCTGATTTGCATTGATTTGACCTCAACTACTCACTATTATGATGACACTCAGTTAGTACTCTCAATCCTTTTGTTTATAAGTATTCATTCTTTTTCACATCCCTGTAGGAATCATGTTCAAATCACAAAGAAGTTGTGAACAGGTTTCTCTGTCCCACCTCTTCCGTAGCTACTGCCAAATGATCACTCGGAGGCTTATATTAATTATTAATGCTTGACCAGTAGCTCCGGCTTATTAATACTTACATTTAAATGAGCCCATATTTTTTTTTAAATTTAAGTTTGAAACAAGTTTTCTTTTACATGTCAATCCCAGTTCCTGAACCCTCTTGTCCTCCCCTGTTTCCTCCTACCCCTATCCCATCCCGTTTCTGCTTCCGAGGGAGAGTGAGGGTGAGGCTTTCCATGGGGAATCTTCAAAGTCTGTCATATCATTTGGAGCAGGGTCCAGGCCCTCCCCCATGTGTATAGGCTGAGGGAGTATCCCTCTATGTGGAATGGGTTCCCAAAGTCCATTTGTATACTATGGATAAATACTGATCCATTACCAGAGGCCCCATAGACTGCTCAGTCCTCCCAGCTAACTCTACATTCAGGGAATCTGGGTAGGTCCTATGCTGGTTTCCCAGCTATCAGACTGGAGTCCATGAGCTTCCCTTTGTTTCCATGGGTTTCTCTAGCCTGGTCTTGACTTCTTTGCTTATCACTCCTCCCTGTCTATAACTGGATTCCAGGAGTTAGGCTCAGTGTTTAGCTGTGGATGTGTGCTTCTGCTAGATACTAGATGAAGGCTCTAGGATGATATATAAGGTAGTCATCAATCTCATTATTGGGGAAGGGCAATGAAGGTAGCCTCTCTGTTATTGCTTAGATTGCTAGATGGGATCATCCTTGTAGATCTCTGTACATTTCCCTAGTGCCAGATTTCTCTTAAAACCTATAATGGCTCCCTCTATTATGGTATCTCTTTTCTTTAAATTAGCCTATATTTTTAATCTATATTTTGCCACGTGTACCTCATTTTTCAACACGTACTGCTTGTTCAACATCTGACCGGCTTCACTCTCAACTTCCTCCTCTACATCTGAGTTCTCAGTGTGATTAGTCCACCTAATCTTATCCTGCCTGGCTATTGGTCAAACAGCTTTTATTATTTACCAATGAGAGGAATACTTATTTATAGCATACAGAAACTGTGATCTGTTGGAGTAGAAAATTACCCTTCCAGGATTGTTGACACTTACATAGAGTTCTCTGGTTGGGTCCACCAAGAAGCACCTCTTGTGTGGGTCAAGCATAGGTGCCTTTCCAGTGATTATGTTCATAGAAACTGGCTAAATGATGTTAACATCAATGGTTCTCTCTTTTAAAACTAGCCAGTGTTATTGTGCTATAATGGTGATCTATAGAACTAATTCATGGCTCCAATTGCAGACCACTTTTGTCTGTAGTGCTCTTCATGGTGTGGCAATTCAACAGTGCACCCAGCTGGCCATGTTGGGCACACTAGGAGAGACTCCATAGAGTTGCTAGTAAATTGAATTCCATTTAAAATATGTAAGTTTATTGACTTACATCCTACTGAAAATCCCATAAAAAGTAAATGACTTGGTTTTTAAATTTAGATTTTGTGTATAACCATTTTTTTTAACATTAGGTGTACCTAAAGTAAGATTTTTTGAGGGGGGAGAGAACTTAGCACACTTTCATTTCTTTTTTCTTTTTTTGCCAACTTGAAAAGATGATTCCACCTCTTATTCAACAAGTAGGCAAGACCTTCTTGCTCATATCACAAAATTAGTGATTTCATATCTTTTTTTGTACTGTACTTAATGCTAAGTTTTAGTCACAGCTCTGATTACATTTTTCAAACAAGAAAAGATTTAGTCTCCTTTTTAAATGGTGTCTATCTGTGAAGTGAGAAAGTATGACACACTCAAATTCCACTCTTTACAAGTAGTACATTACTTCAAAATGAGTGTGCCTCCAGTATTTTCAAATACATACATAACAAAAAACAAATAAACAATAACAGAAAGACAAAACAGTAGTGTGTTTATGTAGAAAACCATGTTAATACTTACAGTTTTTGTGTTGATTATAGTATGTCATAGAAATACTCCCTCTATGTGTCTGTAGACACTGGTTTGGGGACATTGGGGACAACCTGCTCTCTTTTGGTACTCTTATTTTAAGAAAACTTGATTATGTTACCCAGACTTTAAAGATATCAGCTATTGCTCTAAATAAGGCTCAACTTGGGTTCATTCTGGAACCTTTTGAAGCCTGGTGTAAGCCTCCTTTTGTCACTTTGTCATCAATTTTAGATTGACTTCTGCATGGCTTTTGTGCACAGATCAGTATCTGGTGGATCCCACTTTTACCTTCTTTGTGGTTCATGTTTCAGTACTCTGCATTACATAGTGTGATACATGGCTCTCTCTCTCTCTCTCTCTCTCTCTCTCTCTCTCTTCTCTCTCTCTCTCTCGTGTGTGTGTGTGTGTGTGTGTGTGTGTGTGTGTGTGTGTGTGTGCCACAATTACTGTATCTGTTTTATTTTTAGTCACTAGTGCTATGGGTCTCCAATTGGGATTTATTATCAGTGGAGATTTGCAAAGACTTTCTGAAGGGTGGACAGCATGCACAATATTTAGAGAACTCAGTTCTTCTCAACTCTATGTATTGTTTTCTAAACTTGATTTTCACCTAAAGTCAGTTAGAATTTCATTGGATTGCCTTTCTGTTTAAAATCCCAGGCCTTTCAACATGGCTTCACTCAGCTCCAATAGAAGAACACATTGGATATTTCTCCATCTTATTGTTAAGCATCACCCTGGGTGAGGAAGGTATAATTTGAAATGGTGCTGTTGAAGAAACCATGCACCCTTCTTGGTTCTGGACAAATTCCCTACCCAGAGGGAGAACTATGTCTTAGATAAAGAGTGATTGGTATTAATTCTAATTCGGCAAATGCAACATCACTTAATCCAGAATATTTTCTCAAGTTGATGTGTATTCACAAGCATATCTTCATATAAACAACCTCTGAAATTGATGAAGGAAAGGTTATGTGGAACAAAACCATTAAAGTAGGGTTAATTCCTTTGAGACAATGATTGAAAGCATGATGTCAAGAGTGAAATGCTGTGGATTTTGAGTATCAGAAAAACATTGACTGATTTTTCAAGGAGAGATGATCTTTAAATAGAGAAGAATTTTAATTAATAATACATAAACACAGACATACTATCCTGAATGTGGCCAAGCTTGTGTAATAATACTTTAAAATTTTATTCTTCGTATCATAGAATAAACAATATTCATTTTCTCCTAAAAATTCTTCTTTGTAAAGTCTTATGTTCTTAAAAGCAGTCCTAGAACAATTCCACATATTCAATGAATGTGAAATATTTGGGATTCATGTTAAATAAGAGGTTTTAAATCCATATATACAGAGGTGAAAGGTGGAGAAAGATCCAGTAAATGTGTATTATTGACAAGAACCAATGCCTCAGATCTATGGGAATGCTCAAAGCCTTGCTTGGATTCATATGTGAATGTTGACAATGTAGAAAGCAGAAACTACACTTTCCTTCCTCTTCATATTTATAGCCTGAGGCTGCTCCCCTACAGAGACCTCCTACCTGGAGTAGCTAACTCCTCCTCCCTGTGCTGTATATAAGAGCTTGCATGGTAGGTTCCCCCATATCAGAGTGATCACAGCCCACACAATTTCAGACTTCCCATATATGTGTCTTTGTGACTGAGTGTTCTCCATTCCCTCACCTGATTTCAAGGTCCAAGCCATTCAGAACACATCGCATAGATATGGGAGAAGTTGAAATTCTGCAGTTCTAAAGGCTTCATAGAAGATGGTATGGTAATGTTACCCTTACTCCATCCTGTGAGAATCATGCTCTTTGGTCCATAGTCTTCCAAGGTTCAGTCACTCACTAGGATTTGAGTGTTTTATTGCGTGTTCCTGTGTCACAGAATTACCTCCAAATTGAAACATTTCTTCAGAAGCCTCACTTGTATACAAGAACAAAACATTTTTCTACAACTCCTCACACAATGGAAACAAATAATTGTGAGGGGTCTCTGGTAAGCCAAACTGCAGACAATTTATCTGCCTTCCATCTGCCTACATAGAGTGCCAGGATAACAGGTTTTCAAAACTATTGCCCTTGTTAGGGTAGGCTTTCCTGGCCGAAGCTATTGAATAACAGCTTTGGAATTATCCCTTCTTCTTCTAATTAACCCATCACCCATATTTCTGTCAGTAGCCCTAATTAAAAAAACTTAAAAACACTATTTCACCGAATTGGACGTTGGTGCAATCATTACTTTGATCTCTCATGTTGTCCCTTTTTGGAGGGAGTAGACATGTATTTTGTGCCTCTCCCCCAGTGCCTGTCATACAACAGGCAGAAAATCCATTGAGTGGATTTTTGACAAGGTTATTTTAAAGTAGGAAAGAATAGCAGTGTTCCAATAGCCATACACCATACCTATAGTTTTGAGAGTCCCAGGTTCCAGAAAATTCCTGATTCACAGCCCCTACACTGACACTGAGTGGCTCAGCTGCAAGTCCCAACCCAGTGAAAGAAACACACCCTGGATTTGGGACCCTGGCCAGCAAAAAAGACAGTTTATCACTAAGCCTAGGGACAGGAAAAAGAAAAAAGAAAAAAAAATTCTACCTCTCTAAGTAGCACCAAAACCAAAACTAAAAGCAACATAAAACAAACAAACAAACAAACAAAAAAAAACACTTGGCCCCTGGACTGGATTCAGGACATGTAAAAAAAATTTTCCCAGCCTCTAAAACTGGAAACAAACAAACAAACAAAAAACAACAACAACAAAAACAAACAAACAAACAAAAAAAGACCAACCAATCCCAGGCCAGCAGACTAGTCAGTCATTCTCCCTAGGTTTGGAACCTTTTTAGGGTCTGGATTCCTTTAGACTGTGAATTCCTGCCACTTCAAGGAGTCAGCCAATCACCATCCACAGGGCTTGGAATTCCCCTAATCAGCTCAGTCCAAATACACCCAGTCAGAGCTTGAACCAATTCTTAGGCTTTAACTGTGCAGTTTTGGAGTGCTTGTGTCAATCCCAAGCCAGTAGCTAGGCAGATTTGGAGTTTCCTAAGCCCCACCCTTCTACCTGGCTACTATATAAATCCCCTTCCCTCATGCTCTGGGTGTCTCCTGCTCTGCTCCTGCTGCTGTTGCTGCTACTGCTGTTGTTGTTGCTGCTGCTGCTGCTCCTGCTGCTATAGGTTCTGCAGCTGCTTCCTACAGACAGTGGGACCAGTTAACTCATAAATAATGGCTCTTTGTTTTTGCATTGTAGTTGGTCTTACCGGGAAGATTCGGGTTCTGGATTTCGGGCGTAACAATTTCAACATTGAGGAACTGAGGAAAAATTGTGAGTTCCAAGTCAGCAAGAACTATATAAGCAAGGGTCCTTATATGATATCAAACCACTGAAGAGCTTTACACACATTAAAGTCATTGTTTCATGCAATTCTGTTTCTTTTTAAAGAGTGTTTGAATATAGGTCTCCATGTAAAATATATTCTTTAAGCTGGATTTGGACAGACAGAGAATCCCTGTCATAAAGGAAATGGCTTGCCTTAACTAACTTTCCCCTTGGGTGTCTATGACCGTGCTTAACCGAAAGAAGTAAGCAAGCTGTTGCCCAAATGCATAAATATACAAATGCTTTGTGGCTTCCACATAGTTGCAGCTATGTTTGACTTTAGAGTAGGGAGCCATAGATTTTTAGTCATTTATAAACTCAAAGAAACAGAAAATGTACAGGTTTGATATTGTTCAATGCTGTGCAATTATTTTTTTTTACACTCGAGTAGAGGTGGGAAATGCATCCCTTGTCTCTTCAGGATACAAAGTTACAGCACACACACACACACACACACACACACACACACACACACACACCTGTTGTTAAAAGAAAATTACACACCTTAGAGCCTTTAGTTGATTAGTGCCCAGGGTCTAGACTCCTCAAGTGAGTTTGATAGTTACTAAAATCCAGCAAATTTACAGGGGTGAATCTATACAGAGAAAGGTGTTTCTTTTTTCTTTTCTTTCTTTCTTTCTTTTTTTTTTTTTTAAAGAAAATCTTATTGTTTTCTGAGGAAATAATCAATTTGCCCATATTTACTATATTATTTTTTTTGCACATTCAACATACAGAAAACAACTCATTTAACAAGGGTTCTGCCTGTAGGTAGGACAGGAGGCACAGCTATATGACCCCCTAAATATGTTTCCACATAATTTGTTTTTGTTCACAATTTTAAAACTAGATTCTCTTTAAAAGTGCCTCCAGGTGTGAAAATAATAAATAGAAACACAATGAACTCAAGTATTTTAAAAGGGTCTGTGGCAGTATTAAACACAGATAATAAAAATGCCTGAAATTTCAAGCATTTCAAAATATCTATGTTCACCCTGGGTCTCCACAAATCCTCCAAAAGCCAAGACTCTGTTTAGCATGAGAGTTTCCAGGAGCGGAATACAATTTAGCACGAGACTTGAGAATCATATTTCAGAAAGAGATCTGTGACAGAGAATTTAGGAAGAAACAAAGATGGTGTGGTTGCACTCTGAACTGAAGTCAGGGAAGAGCTGTCAACAAAAGATGTGGTATTTCTCCCCATCAGCTCATTGAATTGCCACACAGTTTCAGTCTAGTGCTTTTTGCTTACCAGAAGCAAGGATAGTCATGTTTATCTGATACTCATCACCTATGTATGGTTAACTCAAATTCCATAAGAGACATTTTCTGTAACTTGCATTTGTGCCCATGTGACTGGGGATGGTGAAACTGGACTTTTCAGGTGCTTGAATAAAGGATCTTGAGATAAGATGGTTGGGGGGCGGGGGTTCTGTTTCTGATGTAGTCATAGAAGTCTATCCAAGCCAACAAGAGAGACAGCGCATACACAACATTCCTCTGAAGACTCCACTTTCCACTGCCAGCTCTCCAGACTGAGAAACAAGGAAGGTGGGCAGTGCTTAGCAGCTGGGTATCACATGGAATAGAACCTTCCCCAGAGCCTTCAGAAGGAAGAGACCCCTGAGGTTAGCCCCAGTGACACGTCAGGTCTTCTGAGCTGGATGACAATGAACTTCTATTACCACATTTTGTCTGCTTTAGTTCCTAGAAGCTACAAAAAAAAGTATAGTTGTTAAAAGCATAAATAGCAAAATAAGATGTAGAGAAACGACCGCCTGACATAGTGCAATGGAGAGAATGGGGCCAAGTTTTATGGCCATAAAAGCAATAAAGTTTCAGTAGTGTAGAAAACCATCAAGTTCACATACACACCTAGTTCATAAGTCCCTGCCATATCCATCGTCCTGACCAACCATGTCAATACTGCACACTTAGTCCTATATGTAACAAAAGGGGCTATTCTAACTTAATTTCTAGATTAAGTTCTAAATTTCTAAAAGTATTCATGGATGAATAAATTTTATACTTCAAGCAATACTTCTTTTTTTCTTCTTTTTTAAATTTTTTTTCTTATTTTACATATAGATCCCAGTTCCCTCTTGCTCCCTCCCATCCCCGCCTTCCAACCTTCTCACTCCGCCCCAACCCCAACTACACTGGGAGGGTGATTTCTAGCAATACTTCTGTGAGTGTCACTATTCATAAAAATAGGGCAGAAGGGCTTGAAAAGTACTTTCATTTAATTAATACTGGTTGATTAATTCACAGGTTTGATATACACAATTGTTTGCATTTTACAGAGTTATGTACATTTAAATTGAGGATGAAAGTTACAAAGGTATCCAGTACAAGTCATCATGAAACTAGGCGATGGGAAAACAAGCTTGGGCTTCTCACCTCTAAATCCAGCTTTCAGTGCAGCTCTATGCTTGTGTCAACTACAGAGGATGCTGGAAACACCCCAGAATGCAGGTGGATAGGCTAAGTTACAAATGGGTCTCTTAGCCCTGTCAAAGATAAGGATGTAATTTTGCTTATTTTAAACTAGATAAAATTGCCATTAGTCTGATGTATTTTCCTTCTTGTGTCATGATTGATTCTGTCAATGCATACTTGAACATGGGCACATAAGGATACACTTATATATTTATATATACATATAGTGCTGTGGAATAATTCTCTTGCATACGTAAAGATTTGTCACTGGAATTGTTTAATAAAACACTGATTTTCCAGTAGCTAGGCAAGAAATATAAGTGGGGCAACCAAACTAAGGGTGACAGGGAAGAAAAGGGGGGAGTCAAGAGAACCAGCCAGCTGCCAAACAAGCACCCTATATAGAAAATGAAGTAACAAGCCATGAACCACATGACAAAGTATAGATAGAACTATGGGAGTTAGCTAGTGATAAGTCTGAGCTATCAGCTGAGCATTTGTAATTAATATAAGCCTGTGTGTTTATTTGGGACCAGGATGCTGGGACAGAAAATTTCTGCTTACACATATAATGTCTGTTTATGTATATGCCTGTGTACATGTACATAAACATGATTTTGTATATTCACATATAATATGTAGACTCCATGCGTAGAAAATGGATATACTTAAGCATTCTTTAGCTCTTGTTATGATGACCCTTTACCTCTAAAATGCTAAGTATTTTCTAAAAACAAGAACCTTTCCTCACAAATCAGTGTTAAAATTATCACTAGTTAAAGCATTATTGATAGTATTAAGATATACCTCTTTAAAAGTTTTTCATTCTATTCACCAATTGTCACTCTAATACATTCCATTTTTTAGTTCCAGATAAAATCTAGTAGACATATTCACTTAATTGCTTTACAGATTTTTTTTTTCAGATTTTCATACCATGAAATATTGGTTTAGTTTGGTTTGCTTTTGTCTTGTTTGTTTTTCTGAGACCAAGCTGCTCTATAAGTCCAGGCTAGCCTCAAACTCTAGGGTTGGATGGCTGTCTTTTAGAATGTGCCTCACTTTTAACTGTCCTATGTCTCCTGTGACCTACATGCTATGTATTTGGGGCAGTAACTCTAGAATCAGGAAGACCCTTGCCTCTCGTTTTCTAGTATCTGAAGCTGGCTATTTTCTTAGCCTGCTAAAGGAGTGTTCACTATACCAGCTGTGTTAGGAGTGGTGTCAGCAAGTTTTTTATGAAAATTCTTGTTTTAACTTATGTAATGGATAAAATCCTGCAGATGATCATGTTAAGACCATGTAAATATCTCACTTTTCATCTTAGTTTTGGCAATCTAGGATCAGCTGATGTTTCTTTCTGGAAACAATCACTTCTGTGGGATGGGCCCTATGTATCTGTATGGTACTGGAGATGGAGCCAAAGGCACAGGATGTCCCAGGCAATTCCCCTGTCACTGAGACACATTTCTACCCTATTATGTACATTCTTCAAGGTTACTAGTTCCATAACAGTGTAATGAATTATTTTGCATTGTGAGTTACTTGATAATTTTGCCTTCAGATGGGAGTTTTATTTCTCAGGCTTTGGAATGTATGTATTTAATTTATTAGCTATGAGAGGGTCTCAGAAATATTTGGTCAAGCAATTTTCTTCAGGAACTAACTTTGCTGCTTTTATGTACAGATTTATATCTTGTTATTTTTCTGCAATATTTTCTCAGGGCACAATTATAAATATTGTTACATTTCACTTTTTCAGGGTTGTTTACATGGTCCCTCTTTTGTCGGCCTCCATTTCTGCCCATTGATCTCCGACTTTGCTTGTTTTGAACCTTTCTTCAGTTTTCTTGTTTATTCTCACATCAATCTTCAGAGACCCTTACTAAATTACTATTTTGTAAACTCTCTCTGTTTTTTTTTTTTTTTTTTTTGTAAGGCATGGTCTCGCTATGTATGTCAGGTTAATCTGAAATTTGCTATGACCTTGAACTTGTAACCATCTACTCTGATTCTTCAGGACTGGATTTACAGGTGTGAGCCATTACACACAGCTTGTCCAGAATTTATGAATTTCTAATTCAAAGTTTTTTTCCTTCCATTTCCAAACATTCACTTGGAAATGTTTAATTTGGTTTGTAATGACATTCTACATTTTTTCTATGCTTCATATTTGGAATTGGGATGGAGTGTGATGAGCTTAGGATAGCTGATTTTTACTCTAACTAGTTCTGTTCTGATTGGTTCCTAAATGCTTCTTGCAAATGCTGTGGCCAAGTTTATTCTCTTTATTGAATTTTCATGTGTATTGTGCCAGAGAAAATACACAGGCCCGGTAATATATTCTTCGTACTATCAAACTGTAAAATCTCTTCTTCCACTAAATTCTTCCAGTTGTCCCTTTATTCTTCCTTTAAGACCTATGTCATTTACATCTGCTTAAATCACAGGGCTCTGAAATCCTCAACTATGAATTCAGTGTCCTCAGAGATTAGCTAGAATCTTCTTTCAGTATTCTCATGTGCAGTGTGAATACTGTCTTTTTAAAAGATTTGTTTTTATGGTTTTTCTATGTGTGTGTATGCTTTGCTTGCATGTATATTTGTACATGTAAAAATCCATATGTCTGCAGTGCCCAAAGAGAGCATTGAATCCATCAGAACTGGAGTTACAGAGAGTTGTGAGACACCATGTGGGTGCTGGGAATTGAACCCAGAATCTATGGAAGAGCAGTTCGTGCTCTTAACCTCTGAGCCATCTCTCCAAGCCTGAGTGTCTTCTTTTTGACAGAAACTGTAGAGATGTTCTTTCCCTGCACAGGGTTCTTGGTTGTGGCTTGCATGTCTATGTTCAGGCTACCTTGTTTGTAGCAGACTTTTTTTGTTTTGTTTTAGATCAAGGAATTGCTTATTGTAATTTGGCTGGGCTTCATTTTTCCCTTTTCATTTATAATGTTATTTAGGTGTGGACATTGAATCAAGAAAAAAAAAATGTTGGAGGGAAAAAAGCATTTCCATTGTTCTGATCATGGAATTTATGAATTCTGGTTCCTCTGGAATTTCAATTCTTTGGGGAGCACAGAAGAGGAGGATCTGGTTTTCTGGCCTTTCTTTCATTTGTGGGGAACACACAGGGCGACTGAGATCTTTGGGCAGCCACACCGTCTTCCTCTGCTCATGATTATCCCTGTCTTGCCTTTAGGAGACGTCTCTATCTAAGCATTGTGCACCATTCACTGGGCTCTTTCGACTTTACACCATCCTGAACTGTTAGCAGCTTCCTACATACAGTTGCTTGGATGCTCCTGCTTATTTATTTAAAAGTTTACTTTATCCAGTTTCTATGTACATACAGCATCTGGCTAAGCTCTTCAATGCAGACTGTTCCTCTAACACCTGTGAGAACTGATCTATTCTACTTTTTCCCATTGTCTGGTGTAGATGCTCAGGAGCTTCTTGCAAAGAAAAATTGTCCTTTCCTTCTTTGCTATTGCATACCTTGAGACTCACAGGTGGGACACATTGAAAGTACGGCAAACATCAATCGAATTACACTGTACCCTTGCACTATCTTGATTTCTGGGTTATCTGTAGTCTTAGCTTTCACCTTGATCCTTCAGAGACAAGTGTCAGTTGTGTTTTGTATGCTGGAATGCAATCAGCAGGAAATAGAAGTCAGGACAGATACACCCTCCTGGGATTTGACAAGAGGACACATCTATGGTCAAGTTTATTTTCTCAATATGAATGGTAGCTCAATGTTAAAAAAAATAGCTTTATGAGTTAATAAAAAACAAGTATATAGATGTCAGGGAAATTACTAATAAAAGCCATGGAATAGAACATTTATTGCAGAAATTGAAAATCTTCCTAACATAAATGTTCTCATCTAGATTTGTTCATACAGCAAAATGAGAAAACAAGAAATATCCAATGTTTGGGCTAGAACAAACTCAAACTAAAACATTAATTTCTATACCAACACCAATTTTATATAAAGAAACAGTAGTAGAAAACATAAGCACCAGTAGTTACAGTTTATTAAGCATTAATGTGTCAGGTTCTGTTAAATATTTGGCATTCGTTATGGATTTAGTCTCTCAAGAATCCAGTGAAACTTATTGTGGCTGATTCTATTGTATCCTTACTTAGTATCCATTTTATACCATTTCCTTTTAAATACAACTGCAGTTGGGGTGACATTACACAGATATGATCAGAGGTAACCTCTGATCATATCTATGTAATAGCCTCTATTAAAAAAACTTGTTTCAAATTTAAATAAAAATATTATTATAAAAAAAGAAAATGCCTAATACCTTACTCTAATTTCTCAGTTTCTATTCTGGTTTGGACTTAAAATATATCCTGCAGGCTATGTGCTAGAATCCTGGCTGCATGCTGATGGGCTTTGAGAAGTGATCCTGAGGGCTTTGAATCTACTGTGAATTCAAAGCCCTCAGGATCACTTCCCAACTCAGTGGATTAATCAATTGATGGATTCAAATGTGGCAGAATTGGAAGATGCTAGGAACGTAGGAAGCAGAACACAATTGAAAGAACTTGGTCCTCAAAGGCATGGATCTTAGGCATTGGATTTTCTCTCTGTCTCTGTCTCTGTCTCTCTCTCTCTCTTCATCCCTCCTTCTCTTTCTCTTTCTTTTCTTCTAATTCTATTCCCTGCCACATACTCTCTCCATGGTGCTCTGCTTACTACCACACAGAAATGATGAAGTCAATTGACCATGGACCAAAACATCTGAAACCATGGACGGAAATGAGCTTTTCTCCTTTAAGTTGATTTCCTCAGCTGTGTGTGACAGTCATAGAAAGCTGACAGCTGACTGACTCATGCAGTGCCCACACCAGTTGGGTAGGCTATCTGAGTAAATGTGAGGGTGGCAAAAAAAATGTCACAGAAAAAAGGTTTCGGAACACAGAATAACCAAACTTAATTCAGAGTCAAAGGCAAGGAGACTGGGGTGTTTCTGGTAACACTTACTTTTGTTGCATTGCATGACTTCACTGCAGTGTCCATTCTGAACAAACAATACGCAAGTTTTGTAGTGTGCATGCCACAACACCACAGTATAGCAATGATCCCTGGCTCAGGTTCAAAACTCCTGAGTTGTAGTGTTTCAATAACCCATGCAAAGGCTTCCACTCTCATAGAAACACAATGACTTAAGTTTTGGAAAATAAATGTTGCTACCTTATAATACAAGCATTAAAACTGTAACTTTTGGGTGTTTTTATAAGAACATTTGATTCTACAGATGGCTTTTTGAATTGCTGACTCAAGATTCATGAAATATTGTTCAATGGACTTTAGCTTGGGATTAGCTCAGAATTTCCAATTGTAATTGTCCTGAACACACTTCTGTCAATTTGTGCTACATATTTATGGGAAGCAGTTTTCTCAGCATTAACAATTATAGAATCAATATACCCATCAACTCTGACGTAGATGTGCTAACTCCTATAATACCAAATATTCAGCCAAGATTTATCTCTTTGTCTAAATAACTTTATCAACTCTTTAGTATGCAAATTGACTTTCATCTTAATAAGTGATATATTTATGTATATCACACACACATATATATGTATATATATATATATTAAACAAATTGTTTTTTAAAAGGTTCAGAGGAGCCTGGTGGGCAAAGCTGCCTATTGATAATTGAAGACAATCATCTCCTTATCCCAGAATCTGTCAATAGCCAATAGTTAGGGAGTAAGGAAGGCATAAGGCCCAATGCCCCATTCATGACTGTTCATGACTCAACAGAGCCAGTCTCCTACAGGCTCAGTGCAGACATTTGAAGTTGCTCTGAGCTCATGATTCATATCCATCTGCTTTTTTTCTCTGTACTGTCTTGAAGCAAGGTGACCTGAAATTCAGAGTGCATGGATCTGTAAGGCTGAAAATCCCAGGGTCTAAGTGCCTGCTTAGAGGAGGGCTGAGCTGAGTAAGATGTCAGTTATTTGTGTTTAGCCTCTAGGTTATTATGACATAATCTATTATATCTTGGATCATAGAAAAATTTATACTAAGCATAGTCTTTTTATCACAACAATAACAGAATTCCTAAGCCATATGGCATCTAAATGAGTCAGAAAGCAATGAAAAGAAAACTGAGATGAGCCTGGGAACTTAACTGAGATAAACTAGGCACAGAAAGGCAAACACAACATGTTCTCACTCATAGAAATGAGGCATTCTCTCTTAGAAAAACAGTATAGCACAGTGACCATCAGAGAATGGTAAAGGCAGGGACTGAGAAGATTAGAAATGGGCCTCAAAACACAGAGAAGAATTTGTCTTGCTTTTCCCCATTCTATGATATACTTCAAAATTACCAGAAGAGTATGAAAATCCTGGTACACATTCATGATTAAGATCCCAGGAGAGGAAGTTGCTCCTCACCCTGATTTCAACCTGCCACATTGTATGTGCATATCAAATTATCACTTAAAGCATGTGTGTTAGGATATATTTCATCATGAGAGAGGAAAATGGCACTTCTGCAGTAACTAGACAGAAACGCCAAACTCAGTGACTTTATAATTATGGTGAAGACATTGGAAGCCAGACTACTAATAGTGTGTGAAACATTGTTGTCATAGTTAGCAAGGTACTACAGAAAGAGACTCCATTAAGTCATAACTGGATGATTTTTCAGACAAAATAACAGTAATAAACAGCCTAGAAATTCAGATCCTTGTTTGATTGAATTTCTTCAAGCTTCTAATCCCAGAAAATTAAGATTTGGTTTTCAAAAAGACATTGAAAAACTAAGGCCCTATGAAACTTTGTAGTTGATTGAAGTGATTCAAGGCATAACTTCTCAGTGGAAGGAAAATCACTCAAGGCAAACATCAGATTAAGAACCGGGCCTTCTCATCTTCTGTTCCATGTCACCTCAGGGAAGTAGCTCTTAAATTGAAAAGGGGTGTTAAAGAAGCAAAATCAGGCAGGCTCTAGAATTATATCTGAAAAATAATTTTCTAAGGTTCCTGCCCAGGGAACTGAACAGAAGCAAACAGATCAGAGGCCCAATATTTTTTTAAGGAAATTGTATTAGGAAAACAAATAACAAACAGAAGCCTTTGGACAACAGAGGGTTTGGTTTTGAATTTAAAAGAACCCTGCAGGGCCTGCCTTGTTCACAACCAGCAGGCTGGCATTGATGGTTACAGAGTTCTCACAAAGGGTAGCCCTGTAAAGTCCTATGAGGTTGAGGTCAAGGAGGCAAAATGAAAAGCAGAGCCACTTTATCCTGTCAATAGGCCTGCAAGTCATCCCTTAGTCAGAAAACCTGCACTCTGGCCTGGGTATAGAGTCCATGCTTCCAGAACCACAAGATTGTAGAATGCAGAGCTGTTTATGGTAATGCACGATAGTCATCCTAGAACTCAAAAATTTGAGGCAAGAGGACTGATATGAGTTCGAGATCAGCCTGACTACAAAGCAAGTTCTATTTCAAACAATCAAGCAAGAACAGATTTCAGAATGGAACTAATAGCTACAGTCTGTGAGTGTTCACCCTGGTTTTCTGAACGAGAATGTTTGTCATTCTGCCATTGCCATGGATGTATGTGGAGAAATGCATGGACAAACAACTGTGCCTTTAAGGTTACTGGTTATTAGTCTAGTAGGAGCCATGTCTAGAGCTGAAGTTTAGGTGCATCAGGGTAATGTCCTTGATTCAAGAAATGAATCTTATTACTTATGTCTCATGATAAATTAATAAAAAAAGTGGAGGAGAGGGAGAAAGAGAGAGAAACATAAGCAAAATATTCCCTTCAAAACCCCAGTGCTATACGTTAATTCTGCTCCAATTTTTAATGTTTTCCCAACTTCCCAATAGCTATGTGAGTCATCATGTTTATTTAATTCAAGGATGATATTGGAGCCCTAATGATCCAAATGATCTCAAGGTCCCACATCTGAGTATTGCTGTATTAGAGACCAAATCTCCAACATATGAAATTTTAGGAGGTGGTTTTACATTCATTTTTTAAAAATTTCATATGCACCTCTCCTAATGTATCTGTGCATCTCTGTGTGTATGTATCTGTATGTGACATGACTGTGGAGACTAGAAGAGAACATTAGATCCTCTGTAACTAGAATTGCAGGCAGTTGTGAATTGCCAGATGTGGGTGGAGGGAACCACATTCAGCTCCTCTTGAAGAGCCCTGCCTGGGAGATTTTCAAATCCAAACAATAACAATGTGACTGAACCATTGAATCAATCAGGTCTTGATAAGTTTCCTACTTCTGTTCTGGTTTGCTTGCGTGTTGACACAACTCTAACCCAGTCCAGTCTTGAACTTCTTGTGTAACTAGGGATGATTTTGAATTTCTGATCTTCCTGCTTTTACCTCAAAGGTGAGTGTGAGGATTAGAGGGAAGTGCTACCTTTCCTGCTTGATGTGGTGCTGGGCATCATATTGATCCCAGAGGTTCACACATGCTAAGCAAGATTTCTACCAGCTGTGCCATAGCCCAGCTCCTACTTCTCTTCTTAAAGATGTGTAAGGTGACATAATATGTTATGGTTATAGGTAGGTAGGTAGATAGGTAGGTAGGAAAGTAAGTAGGTAGACCTGCTTTTCTATTATTTGCAAATCAATGAGAAATGAATCAAGATATATTACTCCCACTTCAATAATAAAGACATTTAGAAACAAAGAGTTAACCTGAAATGCGTGAATATTACAGGAGTCAAATCAGAATTCTCTTCCAGCAAACTGCCATTTGCTGTTACTGAAAACTGAAAGAAGAAAAGAAACAAACAAAAAACCCAAGCCCAAACAGAAAAGATCAGAATAGAACTCAGGATCCCTGTGTCCCAAGAGAGTATTCTGTCTGGAATTCTTACATCTATTTTCAGCCAGCTAAATTAGAAAATTGATTCCTCTTTTGAAGCCCTGATCACCATAGAGGGACTTCTATTATCCTTTGTAGAAGTGTAGCCACTATAACAAGGCCCAGTGATTACTGGATCTGAGTTCACCACCCTTGTGCCAGAGGAGCTATAGAAAAGGGAACATGCTGTGGAGTCAGTAAACGCAGCATGTAAAAACAGCCATCAGCTGTGTCTGACACACATCTGGGCTGTTTCTGCCAGGGGTTAGGGGGAGGGTTTGGCTACACTAGTTGCTGCATTTCATACAAATTAACAGTTGAGAACTTAAGGTCAGCATGTTGAACAAAAACAAGTCTTGTATTTCCAGATGTGAACCAGATATGAATATACATTTCAAAGAGGGGTGTCTGTGGGTGTCTGCTAGGAGAATAGTAAGGCAGGTGCTTTCTCACCGGCCTGGGCTTTTCACACTAGAGGCTTTGTTCATGGCCAGAAAAGAGGAAGAAGGTGTGTATGTGTGTCAGGGTGACAGCTTAAAAGTGTGTACACACACACACACACACACACACACACACACACACACACACACACACGGGTTGTTCTTAACTTTTTTCATTAGGCAGGTAAAACATTTCAACATGAATTGGGTCACATGCCTGGTGTCTTTAGTAGATTCTAGTTGCTCCATCATAACCTGCCTCTGAGAACTACTCAAGTACTGCCACTGTCAGACCTAATGCTGAAAGGTCCTGAGATGTGACCTATTGGATGGCAGTGACAAAGAGCTGCATTAAAATGTGTCTTATTTCTGTCATTGAAATTCTCATGAGAGTTAGAGTTTATAATCTTCTTGATTAGGTCTTTATGATCAAAGGTGGCAGGAAACACCAAAGAGAAGAGAGCGGGACATTGTTGTGGAATAGTTAACTCTGTAAAGATGCTTTATAGGTGTTTATGTGTAGAATATTGCTTTAGCTGTGTAAAGGTATGTTACATTTGGTTATGCTGTATTTGTTTAATTATGTAAAGCTGTGTTATATTTGTTTCACCTTGCCTGCCCAAGGCACCGGATTAGTCTAATAAAAAGCTGAATGGCCAATAGCTAAGCAGCAGAGGTACAAGTGGGGCTGGCAGGCAGAGAGAATAAGTGGGTGGAGAAATCAAGGCTCCAGAGAGAAGAATGAGAAGAGAGAAAGAGGGAGGAAGAGAGGGAGACACTTGGGTCCAGCTGACTGACAGCTACCTAGACAGAGTAGGTCATACAGAAAGAAAGAAAAGTAAAAAGCCCTGAGTCAAAACATAGCTAAAGACACATAGGTTATAATTTATAAGAACTAGCAAGACAAGCATAAGGTAAAGCCAAGCATTCATAACTAATAAGAAGTCTCCATAGAATGATTTGGGAGATGGTTGGTGGCCTAAAAATAAGCCTGCTACAATTGTGGATCTACTTGTCATTGCAGATCACCCAGATTGGCATGGCCCCAAACACCAACATTTCTCCAGGTGGTAGCACATACCCCAGATACCTGTTCAGCCTTCAATAGTAACAGGAGCCATGAACATCTACACAGACCCTGGCAGCAGTAGGATCACACACCCAAACATGGCTCCTGGCAGCAGCCCATGTCCAGGTGATACCAGGGCCCTGGGTGGCAGTGCAGGCTACTCAGTTGCATCACCCTGGTGGCATCTTGATCCTCTAAGACCAACATGGCCTCAAGTATTAGCCCTTGGTGGCAAGAGGAGCCACAGACATCAACTCAGAGCCCAGTCAAAACAGGGCCAGAGACCCAGACTTTGCCCCTGGCAACAGTCTGGGTTGGATATCACCATGGTCCTGGGTGGGGGCACAGGAATCCTGGATCCTTGGACATCAACTTGGTCACAGATAGTGGCCCAGAGTCCATGTGTCCATAGGGCCTTCAGGGGTAGAATCAACATAGACCCTCACAGCTGCATCAGAGTCAGAGGCCAAGTCATAGCCCTTGGCAGCAGCCTAGGCACAGACATTGTTATGGTCCTGGGTGACAAAGCAAGGCATCTACCTCAGTCCATTCCTCATTGCCCTTGCCTCTTCAATATCTGCCTCTTTCCTTAGCACATGAATCATCTGCCCCCGATCTCTTTCTCTACCATTTCACCACATTGCACTCATTCACCATAATGGTGCCTGCCTGCCAAGCACCAGAGGCACTGGATGGGCTTGTGGGTAAATTTTTTCCTGCCTAGAGACCTCAGGTAGTGCTGTGCTTGCTCGGAGCTGGCCAGGCCTAGAAATGTCCGGTGGTTTCAGAGTCCATTTTTTGGAAAGAGCCAAGAAATGTAGCATTCTCTTTATGGGAGACCAAGGACCATGGGCCACAGAGCCTATGGACTCAGACCTTTGCTGATTCACAGTTACCTTCATCTTCTAGGACCTAGGAGGTTTAATAGGCATTCATTAGTGTCTCGAGTCCTGAAAAAAAATCCCAGGTTTTTCTCTTAGAAGATGATGATGTAACAACACCTGGTATCAGGAGATATTAAAATTTCAGAAGTCTATTGCTACTCCCTCATCCACTGACTCATGCACCCTGGTCTATGAGACACTGACTACAGATGAAAGATGCTATGTCAAGTGAGATTGTGGCCAAGACAGCAATGGCTCTACCTTGTTATGGTATAACCACCTCCCACCCCCAGATTGCCTCACAAAACATCTTCCAAAAAAGATTTGTCTCTCAAGTCATGTGTAATTTCTAACACAAGCAAATTAAGTCTTCCTCTTTCAGTTTTAATAAATAATGAGAGCATACAATTATTGATCTCTTGTGATTATTATAAAGAAATCCCCTTATCATTTTACCCTAAACCAGGTATTTGATCATTTGACTTGCTTGATGTAAAGATGTTAACTTGTCTCCCAAGATCCCTCTTTTATGTAGACAGATTTTTTTTTTTTTTTTTGCTAATTTGTTCATCTACTGAGGTCGGTATAGCTAAACCTTCTTATTTTATAAATGGAGACCAACATTTGGAACTTAAAGAGAGTGAGTAGAGTGAAGTCACCTCAGGCCCTGTAATTTTGATACCAATGCCTTGTCTGTTTCAGCAACTGAGAAAACAGCTTCTTTTCTGTGTGTGCTTCACTTTTTATCTTGGTTAAGAACAGAAAAATATAACAAGACAAAGACTCAAGAAACCCTAGGGAAATGACTTCTTGAGAACTGTTAATGGCCATTGCTAGCTGAAAAAAAACATATAACTTCTTTCAGCTGAAATCTGGACAAAGCAGTAATTCTATTTTAATCTTTGAACATTGTATTAAAAATTAATTCTGCTTCACCAAACAAAACAGAGACGGATGATGATCTGTATTAGAAACTAAACTCCATTTGACTGTGGAATGCATAGTCAGAATCACCTCTGCTTCTCCACTAATGAGCTGTCCCACTAGGTCTTCAGCAAGTCAGTTCAGATCTCAGAATCTCTAAGTGCCATTCATTATTTTGGTAGGCAGGGTCATGAAAGGAAAATGCGGCATAAAGTTCCTTCTAAATTATTCCTAGTATATGCACACATTTTTTTGTAGCTTTGAATGATTGCCAACTTCTATGAAAATTTACATTTTCTTCAAACATGTATTCATGATCTTCCCTTTTAGACTAATTGTGAATACAGAATGTATTTTATTTTCATACATATGATTCTATGATAATTTGTGTGATTTTTACCAGACCTGTGTTCAGTTCCTCCCAGGACCATACCACCATCTTTGATCCATGGACCAACAGTCCAGGGGTAGCCTTAAGAACATTCTGCTTCATGGCATCCTTTTTTACATTATCATTTAATTCAGTTCTCCTACTTTTAGAAAGCTGTATATACCTCTGCCTCTTACCTTCCTAGCTAGATTCTAAGCCCCCTGAGTAGCATGTGCCCAGGGCATAGACCATCATTATGCCCAGAACACATGGCTCTAGAGTTCCCAAACCAACCCCTAACTAAATCTATTGCCATCTTTTAATATTCACCTATCAAATAAAGTTTAAAAATGACAACTAATGATAGAATGAAACACTTAGAATAAATATATTTATTAATATTTATACAATATGTATACTATTGAAACATACTACATCTTTGTTGAGCCAATTGATAGTAATAATAAATAGTGACCAAATTATCATTGTTTTCTTATGATGACATATCTGCACAAAATCTACAACTTATTTCTCTTCTTTGAATGATGGAATTCAAACACCAACATTCAGAAAAAAAAACTCAATGAGTTATTGTCTAAATGTGTTTATTTTAGGCTGTCATTAAACTTCAGGTATCAATTCATGCATATTTAGCCTTAGAATTTGGGATCACCTCTTCATACCCAGATACCTGTTCCCAGCTCTTATAAACAAAGAAAGATTTGGTTTGGAAATTGCTGAGATTTAAATAATTAACATAAAAGCACCCCAGGCTGCTGGGAAGTGGGGGGGGGGATCCTTAGCAAAATGAGGGCCTCACAGGCCCCTCTCTTGAAGTCATCAGCATCTTCTGTGAAGTAGCATCTGATGTTGCTGAGGTTGAAAAACACCATTCATTTTTTTTTTATTTGCTAAAGGAAGGCCTTTGTTTCGCAGTTTGATATTTTTCATGAATAATTGGAGACTGGGGAAATTGAAAGGGATTTTTTTTTTGTCTCAGGCTGAACTGGAGGTAAACATTCTTGGAAATCAAAACCTGCAAAGCAAGAAGCCCTATTTTATTTTTCTGCTTAAACATAATCTGGAAGTTGGAAAGCAAGAATCAAAACAGAAACAAAAATGCATAATAGCCATTGGGTGCCTGCTCCGTCCTCTTTAAAGACACCAGAAAAGTGTTTATCTAGGTCTCTGTGGTCTATCTATGAGTCAGTAGTTATTCCCCTAGACAATGCTTCCTGCTTAGTCCATTGATAGCTACTGTGGTTTGTGTAAATAGGTATTCAGGTATATGGAAGCACACAAATATGATCACTGTGCCTTTTAACTAATAAATGTATTATTTGTTGTGTGAACCAATGCATGCTATGATAGGAGATGTTATTCTGTAAATATGTTTCTCATACTGGTTAATTAATAAAGCACCGTTGGGCCAATGAGAAAGCAAGATAGGCGGGGCTAGGAGACAAGGAGGAAAGAGGAAGTGGTAAGGAGGAGTCAAGATGTAGACCAGGGAGGAAGGAAGACACAGGCTGCAGCTCTCCATAAGATGACCACATGGAAATACTTAGATAAGTAGAAATGGGTTAATAATTAAGACAGAGCTAGCCCATAAACAATAATGGTAATTGGCCAACAGGACTGTATCAAATGCAGAGTCTCAGTATTATTTGGGGCTGGTGCGGCTGTGGGCCCAGACCGGCAGCAGGTGGGCTGGCAGGCTGGCCGGCTGGCAGAAAACAGACACGCTACAATGTTATATATCTCCATCCTTTGTGGAAATAACTTATTCATTCATAACAAACAAGCAAGTATATAACACATGGATGCAAGCACACTAGCACATACAATGACAGCTATTGATTAAAGTATGCTAGTTTCTGGGCACACCAAGGACAGTCACATGTCCTGTGCTGAGTTCAGATTCATAGCATTCTTCCAAAATAGGTATCTTGCACCAAAATGAAGGATTTGAACCTGACCATTTACTTCCAGGATAGATCCTAATCCTAAATAGAACCAGCATTCCAATTCAAGTCTGCTTGCCTCTTAAGAAGTTGCCCATTTTATTCAATGTGAAGCATCTAAACACGTTTAGAAGGAATGAGACCAAATGAACATAATTTCAAATGACAAGAGAGTGTCTAGACTGAAGAGTGTTCAGAGAAAGAGCTGTTCATCAAGAGGTTACTCAATAGAAGGGTTCATGGGACTAGCCATGGAGGCAGTCAATCCTTTGAATGGGCAGAGAATTTTTTTATGGTGGTCAAAGTCAAGGTAGAGATGAGTGAAAATGAAAAGATCTTTCTCGTGAATACCTGCTCTCTAAAGCAATCAGAAAAGAACATTTCTGTAAGTTAATTCTTAAACAAAATGTTTATGTTATAGCTCTACTTATATTCTCCTCCCCATAGGCATCAGGAAGAAATGGACAGTGAAATTTACTGACTTCTTTTTTTCATAGCCATTCTTCATTAGAAGTATGATGATCAAAGATGAGGGACTCAGGGTGGGGAAACCAGAAAAGAAAGGCACAAGGATTCCACGGCATGTTCAGATACAAAATGAATAGCAATGACTTTAAGGTATCTCCAGAGGCAGGACTTAGAAGAAAGCGGAAAAAACAGACAGTACATGGGGCTCAAGTTTGAACCTCAAGTGAGGGGCATCTTACTAGATATGAGTCAAGATCCAAGGTAACACATGGGGATCAAGGCTTCCCAAGTTCACTGCATATAGGTCTGGTGTACCTGGCACTCACAAGGCTCCTCTCAGGTGTTTCCAGCTGGAAACAAGATGAGCAGTACACAAGACCTGCAATTTCAAAGGAAACAGTCATCTGTTAAGCATCTCTAATCAGAGAATTTGAAACCTCAGGTGTTCTAAGATCTTAAAGTACCTGAGTTCCAGCATGATTCCAAGAGTTGAGAGTTCCATACCATAAAACTTTGTTAAATTTGTAAAACCATGAAAGTGCTGCCTAAAATTAATACAAGATATATGCATAAGGTATACAGACTTGTCAAAGATTATATGATTTCACTCAAGTTACATCATATGTGTATGTGTGTGTATGTGTGTGTGTGTGTGTGTGTGTGTGTGTGTGTTGGAGGTACACAAAGACACAAACTGACAAAGAATAACATCAACAAACTGAAAGTTCCATGGATGAAAGTAAGCAGCAAAACAGAACATTATTTAGCCTGGTATAGTCCTGGAGAAACAGAATCAGGATTCCTACTGTTAAGAGTGGGAGATTAGGAGGCTGGGCCTGGCTTGGGTAAGGACTAGCCTGATATCTAAAAATAAAGAAACAAAACACAGTTATTAACTTGTGGATGACAGACTTCATTCCTTACATATTATTGTACTTTCTGACAATGATTTGCACAGAATACAAGGTTAATCAAGATTCTAAATTGTTTGGTAATAACAAAAACTGAATCAAAATAAAATTACACACATAGACACATGACAGAAAGGTTTCTCTGAATTCCTTCTCTGTGTCTGGTCTGGTCTCTTGAAATGCAAATGGTACGAAATTGATGGAGGGATGTCCTCCTTCTGTGAGAAAATTTACAAGTCTTTATATGAGGCACAGAAGGAGATGGCCCAAGAAGAGCTACCAGGACCCTGTAGCAGGAAGTCTAATTGTCTTAATAATAAAAACCTAGAATCAGCTATCACAGGTGAAAGCTGAAAGATCAGAGATACAGCAGCCAGCCACTAGTTCTTGCTTCTACCTCAGACCAAAGTGGTGATCCTATCTCTATGAATCCTCAGACTGACTGCTGTCTCTAGGAATCTTCAGATTGAATGCTCTCAGTTCCTGTCTTATATTCCTCTCTCTCCCCAGCCATACCACCCCTGTCTCTGCCTCTCAAGTTCTGGGATCAAAGGTGTTAGCTCTGTTTCACCAGGGTTGCCTTAAACTCATAGAGATTTGTTTGCTTCTGTCATCAGAGTGCTGGGATTAAAGGTGTGTATCACCACTGGCTGGTCTCTGCGGCTAACTAGTGACTTAGTTCTGTATTCTGCTCTTCAGGCAAGCTCTATTGGTTAAAGCACAAACAAAATATCACCATAGGACCCCATTATCAGCTGTCATTGACAGAGATGACAGCATCCTGGAAGTCTGTGCACCATTGCCAGGGACAGAGAAACCAGTCTTGGATACACACAAAGCTAAATTTTGCCCTGGCCTATTATTATTCACCGGAAATAGAAGAAAGAATCACAGTGGAATACAAAGCAAAGAAGATACTTAAAATCTAACTAAAATAGAGTAAGTCTCCATGAGATAATGGAGAAACCAAACCACCCAACAGAAATCCTCTTTCTTCATAGTATGTTAAAATAAAATCCTTCAGAAAAAAAGGGTTTGAGCCTCAGCTCAGTCTGAGAAGTTCACTTACATACATCAAAGTGTTCTCACTGGTCAGCTGCAGCAGCCACATTAACAAATTGTAAGAAATGCTAATTAGTGCCCCAGCCCTAACTTAGTGTTAGAAACCCTGCAGGTGTGGTTTAGAAATCTGCATTTTGACAGGCTCTGAAGAGCCTCAAGATGCATTCTCAAATTTATGACTCACAAGAGCAAAGTGTGGATGAGCAGCTGTTTTCCCTCAATGTCCTTTGTCTCAATCTGACCTTCCTGAAGTGGTTTCCCATAGAGGAACCCATAGAGTAGATCCAGTGTTTGGACCGACCAACAATCATATCTTGGAATAAAGGCTTTGGGGATGGTGATGAGTAAAATACTTAGGATCACATTCCTAAAGATTCCTCAGTTCAAACCACGTTCAAAACTTACCCTTTCTAAAAGCTCAAATTGTGACATGTGTGGACATGGAGCAATTCATGACAGTTGATGAGGATACTAGTAAGATGATAAAACAGACAAATGGGTGTTTATATACACTTAAAAATGTGTGTGAGAGAGGGTGTGGTTCAGTGAGGGAGTACATGCTTAGCATCCATGGGAGGCCCTGAATTCACATTGTTTAATGCTTGAAGAAATAGTAACTCCATAACTGTTAAGATGATCTTTTATATGGAATGGAAATCATGTGCCTTTCTTCATGGCATAAATCTATGTATTAATACTGGGAACTTAATTAGCTGTAAGCAGGAAAGTCAAGCCTTGTATCAATCCCTAGAAAGTTATTGGGTGGGCCTGTTCAGTAACTTCCAGAAATGGCACTTGAGGGACAGACAATCTCTACATGCTTCCTTTATAAGCCATGGAAAGGTTTCTCATCAGAGAGAAGAGCCAGACTTCCGGTCCTCCTTCTTAGAGGGGCTGGATGGGCTTCTTGGCTTGCTAGAGTCTGTGAGATACATTGATTGCAGGTTAAGCCTCTATTGTTGTGGTGGTTCACTCCCTTCCTTGTTCCCTTTCAGTCCTGGGTATGAGTGGCATGTCTCACTTGTTACCTTGCTGGAGCTTGCCACTCATCCAGCCTTGGGTTATTGGCAATTGTTCGTCACCAGGTTGTTATCCAGTGATTTTGCTTTCACAGAGGGCATCTGCAGAGATCATCACCAAGCGCTCATTCACATTCAGGAAGGAACAGTTCAAGTAAAACACCCATGTTCCCAAAAGCTCCTAAACAGGACCTGGGTTGTTTCCGGGAATGCATTTCAAGATGCTGATCACATCTCAGCTAAGCCAGAGGAGACAGATATGAAGGAATAATTTTTAAACATCAGGACTCAAGACACACAGATTGATAGTGTGACTGGGATCCTGATGGCAAAGCAGCTGGGTGGCAGTGGCCTGAGAAAAGGCAGACTCCAAGGGAACACTAACTACATTTAATCTCTTCTCTCAGAAAAACTGACCTTGGTGACCATCACACTGTCAGTGTATTGCAGGGATTCTGGGGACCCAGGAACTTTCCAGAAGAAGACACATGATTTTAGTAGACATAGTGCGGGATCTATATTTTTTATTAATTCTGACTAAAACTTAATACTTTTTTAAATTATAAAAACATTGTCATTATAGCTTTGCTATTGGTTCCCCTCTGCCCTCCTCACCCCCAGTATAGTTGAGCATTGTGTGTTTACTATTTGTGTGTGTGTGTGTGTGTGTGTGTGTGTGTGTGTGTGCTCGCGTGGGCGCGCATGTGCGCATGCATGTGCACACATACACATTTATGTGTAGTTGTGCATATGGATGTGCATGCATGTGGAAGCCTGGAGTCAAGGTTAGGTTCCTTTCCTTCATTATTCTTTACTTTTGTTGTTTTGAAGCAGGGTCTGTCAGTGAATTTGCAGATCATTGATTTGCCTCCACTGGCTGGCCAATGATCTTGAAGGATCTGCCTGTCCCACCCCCTCACTACCCTCAGAGCATGGGTTTCAGGACTGCTTTGCCACCCCTTGGTTATTTATGTAGGTTCTGAGATCTGAATTCAGATTCTCATGATTGAGGGACATCTCACAGACTGAGCCATCTCCACATTCTTCTGTGATTTCCCCATCACTGCTTTCTCATTGTGTTTGATTTTGTTATTTAATGTGTTGATAAGGAAACTCATGTAAACCATATGACGCATTTATTTCAATATTTTAATATAGTTTCCTTTGTACTCTATGTCTTTTACTGTATACATTAACATAACATTTTTCTGAGAATAGATTCTTACACTACACTAGATCTCTGAAGTGATTTGTTGCACAGAGATGCCCAGAAACCTTCGTGTATTGCAATTTTACACAAAAGAAAATAATGCAAAAATATGTTTTCTTTAGTTTTCCTGCCAACTTGGGTTCCGTACATTTTGTGGTAGACTATTTTGCTTTGACTAAAATAAGAATGTAATAACCTGTCTGTGGTTATTATAGACTTTATTCATCTGTATTTACTCCTCCTATACTGAAGTGTGTGTGTGTGTGTGTGTGTGTGTGTGTGTGTTGTTGTTGTTGCTGTTGTTGTTGCTTATATATACCCAAATAACAAACACCTAATTTTTTTTAAGATTACTGGCTGTTTAAAGGTGTATGACAGTGTTTATAGTTAGGACACTGAAGAAAAGCTATTCTGAATATTTCAGGGCTTCTGGACTTTATAATAAGATCACAAGCAACTAATACTCTTTAGGGCCTCCCCTGGCACTTGGTCTTTCTGCTTCGGAAGCCCTTCGCAAGAGGGTTTCTTCTTTAAGTCTTGGATGCCAGATCAGGGTGAAGTGGTCCTTGCCGATCATGTGCTTCTGAGTCAATGCATAGGAGGAATGAAATAATAAAAGGGATGTGATGTTATTTTGTGACCAAACCGGTTATTTTTTCTTGGTTTCTGATTTATATTCAGCATTTGGCATGCTTAAAAAATGTTATTGGGAGGAAATGACAAGGACAAGTGTCTTTCCTCCTTGGCTTTTGGTTCTGGGTTCTGACACGGAAAGCCAGATTTGAAGTCAGAAGCTCAGAAGTAACACATTCTAAGGTGACTGAGATGGATGCAATTACCTGCCACAGCTGTGTAATGGTGTGTGATCAAAGATGTGTTATTTGGTTACTAGACTCCTTATGCATTGTAAACATCATTGCACTGTCTGTCTTTAAGGAAAATGACAAATCAAGTGGATATGCATCTTCATCCCAGGATTCTGCTTGCTCATTTAAGTTTGCCAGGCTTGAGAGAACATTGCATCAACATTTATTTCTAGGCACCTTCAGCTAGGTGTTACTAGAGAGGGATGGGGTTCAGAAAAGTGACTCATCTCATTCCCACTACATTTTCCAGTGGTAATGTCTGAACTGTCATGGGAAAACGGTGCTGCAGCCATTGCTTATGCAGTTCTTTTCCTAGAACCTTTAGTGAGATGCAGGGCAAGGCTAAGGAGTCCATTGTGATGGAGGATGACAGATGGTCTGCATTCCCTTTTCTGTACGCCAGGAAGAGTGACACCATGGCAAGCACTGTCAAAACGTTGGAGAGGATTCAGAAGTGTTGTTTGGCCTGTTTGGAGGAAGAGTACCTTCAGGACATGCACCTCAGGAAGGGAGGATCTGAGATGATAAGATGGAGAATGAACCTCTATCTTAGAACAACTTACTACATGTCAGACATTGGCAAAATTAAGAGATTAGATAACTATTTCCTACCATTACACAATATGGCACACCTCTGGACAACCCTGGAAACAACTGGACCAGAGAGAGGGGCAAAATTAACAGACTTGATTATATTGGTTGGGGTTGATCCAGCAGAACTCAAGTTATTGATGTGAATGTTCCCTCTCAAGGCTGGAGACAGTCTGAGGAGTTCTGGGTTATACAAAAGCAAGCTAAAGTTAGTAGACTATGAGCCATTTTAATAAGCCACTTAGCCCTGTACAAATGTAGAATTGGGGATTTTTTTTTTTAATTCTCCGGCACCCATGAACAGAAAACAAATGTTCATTGGTTCAGTGAAGGCATAATAACAAAAAGGCTAATTTTAGGGCTGATCAAACTAATTTACTCACAGTATCCATTTATGCTAAGTGAGAGATTTTTTTACCCACACTTAAGAGAACATCAAACAGTTGTTCATGTATGAACCTGAGGAAAGGAACTAGCAAAGAAGAGCAAGAAATATTAAGAGAGCCTGGTCCTGCCAGGCTGCTAATTTTCTCCAGTGTGGAATAGTACCCCAGGTGGTGCCATTTGCTGCTTTTTCTGTTCTTCATTCAATCATTAAGGAGTTCTAGTGATGATTCTTTACTGTAATCAAGCTTATGCATTTGCTGGTGTACTCTATTTTTAGAATCTAGAAAGATAAAAGTAAATACAGCTTTATGGCCTTCTAGGTTGCTCATTTTCAAAAATAATAAAACATTATTGTGACTCTTTTTGAAAAATATGGGCAAATATTCAATACTTATTTTTATGGCATACTGGTTAAGTCTGGCAATAGAGAATCAAGGGAATTTGATGAACCACAAGTGAGTCTGGTTAGATGTAACTGTTTCTTCTTAGAAATTCTAATATTTGAGGAGAGAGCTTGAGTCAATTCCTTTGGTACAATCTTACCACCAATTTGTTACAATGTTGACTTTCAAATTCTGTTCTTCTCATACAATTTGTTAAGTAAGCAAACATCCATTGGGAAGAAGCCACAGACTAATTCATGAAAATTTACTTTGCAAGCTAAGAATGTTTTGTATACTTTTTGAGAAGTCTAACTACACAGGAATCAAAGGCTTACTCAAGTCAGCCACTACAGATTTCAAAAGGCAGATTCTGTTGTGTTTATAGTTAGACATGTGACCCTTAAAGTAAGAAGCCTTGGGAGTCCACTAGTGCCAACACTGTAGGTAGGCAGAAACTTGTTAGCCAATTCACATATATTACACCTGAGTTTGGATATTCACATGCCCACTAGTGATACTGTGTAGCTAAGAAATAAGGGGTTGGTAAGGCATTTCAAGTCTAGACAGGAAACAGTAGTTTTAAAGAATTCACATATGGCAAGTAGGGGATCAGGCACCAGGGCGTCCTGATTTTCATTCTGTGAAAAATGACATTTGAATGTTTTACGTTTTGTTCATGCCATGAAATACTATTTTTCACTTGGCTTTTCAACTATTTCTAAATGTAGTTCTAAATAGATTGAATAATTACACTAGAGAGCAATTGTATCTGCTTTCCAACAAGCATGTTAAAATTTAACATTGTACAAACAGGCATCTCAATAGTAGAATGTAGAGTCCTTTGTGTATGGGCCAAAGAACAGCATAGATTGTGTGATGAATATATTTCTTGCTTTCTGAGGAACTTCCACATTGATTTCCATGGTGGCTGCATCAGTTTGCCCTTCCATCATCAGTGAATAAGTGTTTCCCTTTCTCGAATCCATGCCAATATTTGGTATTTATTGCCATTCTGATTGGGGAAAGATGAGATATCAAAGCTTTTTTTAATTTGCATTTCCATGATGGACAAGGATGTTGAATACTTAAAATAAATTTTTCTCAATAATTTATGTTTCAGCATTTCAGAACTCTGGTTTTATGCCCTGTGGCTTAATTGGGTTCCTTGTTTTCTTTGTCTTTAATGTTTAGAATTTTTGCATATTTCATAAATCTCCGTCACATGTGTATCTGTTCAAGAATATTTTTCTCTATTCTGTAGCCCATCTCCATCCTTGAATGGTGGTGTCCTGTGTTGTATAAAAGCTTTTTGGTTTCACTTGCCAGTCTTAATGTTTGCATTGTCTGGTTCTTATTCATAAAGTTCTTTCCTGTGCCAATGTGTTCAAGCATTTTTTCCTTCTCAACTAGATTAAGCTATTAGATTTTATGTGGAGGTCCTTGTCCATGTGGAGCTGTGCAAAGTGAGAGATAATTATCAAGTTTTAGTCTTCTACACGTAACTATCTACATTGTCAAGCACCATTTGTTGAAGATGCTATCTTTTAACCAATGTGCATTTTGGCTATGTAAAAATAAAATCAAGTGGCTTTGGGTGTGCAGGCTTATGTGTCAGTCCTCAATTTTATTACATTGATCAGTAGGTATATACCAGTATCATGATATTTTTATTACTTTGTATGTTTAATATAACTTGAAATATTGGATAGTGATACCTCCAGCAACTGTTTCCATTGCTAAAGATAGTTCTAGCTCTTCCAGATATTTTGTATTTTCATATAAAATTTAAAGATTTTTGTAAAGAATTATGTCGGAATTTTGATTGGGATTGTGTTGAACCTTTAGATTGATTTTGGTAGGTAGGCCATTATTGTGATTTAATAAGAATCAGGATAAACAGAAGTTTATTAAGGGAGGAATAACTCACAACATAGGCAGATGCACGCGGCGGGTTCCAGCAGATCCTGAGCCTTCCAGCGTCCACCACCCAAAAGGGGCAGCCAGACCCTCTCCCAACCTTTTCTCTCCGCTCCCATCCGGCCCTGTCTCCGCCCCAATGGGCATGGCCTAAGCCACAGGTGCAGACAAGGTGAATATCTCGCTACAGGCCATTTTCACAATTGCTGCTCAATTCACCAATAGTCAGGAAATGGAAACTGCCTAGATGTTCAACAACTAACAGATGGATAATTAAAGTACATTTGCATTGCAGAATATCACTCAGTTGTTAATAAAACTGAAGTGTAAAGGTAAATGAATGGAGCTGGAAACAATTGTTCTAGGTGAGGTAACTCAGAACCAAAAAGATAAATACAGCATTCCCCAGACGTGCGAGTTCCATTTGGTATAAACATGGAGGTCAGAAAATTATAGAATATGAAGGAATAGGAGAGTGAATATAATTGCACCAAAGGTTGAAAGGGGATAATGGAGCAGGAAGGATTAAATGGTGGGAACAGTAGAAAAAAATATTAGAGGGGTAGAATAACATCCTTTTGAAAAAGGAAGAATTTTAATAAAATACATTCACACAGACATAAAAGTAATTTAAATGGATTTGTTTTACAATGAAGTAACATTGTTCCTACTAGACATGTAGAGACTGAAGAAAACTCAGGCTTGCATGGTATGTCTATATCTTATCCCCTCTTCCCAAGGCTCAGGGAATATTGAGGAAGAGGAGGCAAAAAGAATACAAAAGCTGGGGTGTGGGATGACTGTGATGAAGCAGTGTTTCCACATACAGCAGGGCAGCTGCACTTATAAACTCATAGGAATCCCACAAGCTTAAGCCAGACAAAAATCTCAGCATGGAGAGAAGAGGTGGGTACAAAGTTCCACTCCGGGTGTATCACCCGTGAGCCAGTAGAAGACCATCCATCCAAGAATAAATGAACAACATGTATTGTACTTTAAAAAATAGTTTAAAAAATAGATAACACAAAGTTAGGTACATAGAGAAATGGGGAGTTGATTTGGAAAGTTAGGTTGATTGGTAAATATGATCAAAATTGATTGTACTAAATTCTGGAAAAAAAAAGGTATTAAAGAGAGAAAAATATTAACAATGTGCTGTGTTCCCAGCTAGTGTCATTTTCTATGTAAAGTAACTTTCATAGTTTGTTTTCTATTTTGATTTAAAAGAAAATGACAGCCAGCAACTTGAGAGGAAAGGGTTTATTTTATCTCACAGATTTCAGCATTTCATGGTGACAATTCAGGACAGGAGCTCAGGAAAAGAACTTGGAGACAGAGAAAATGGAGGAGTTCTGTTCACTTGCTAACTTCCCATGATTTGCTCACCTGGCATATATATACCCCAGGATCACATGCGATGGAGTGGGACTGCCCACAGTGGCCTGAACCCTCCCCCATCAGTCATTAATAAAGAAAATTCTCCCCACAGATTTTCTTGCAGGCTAATCTGATGAAGCCACGTCTTTAATTCTCTTTCTTCTTCCCAGGTGACTCTAGTTTGTGCCAAGTTGACAAAAAAGTTAACTAACATAGAGGTCACTCAGGACAATACTCACTTCCAATGACTTTCTGAGGAGTTTTTGTGCATCTTCTTCAGTATTTCATCCTGACTTTCTGACCCTGAGACTGTGGTCCCAAAAGACAACTTGTCACAGTGCAATTTATATTTAATTTGTTAGGAGCATCCTAAATGTTACCTATGAGTGAGAAAGTTGGATGTGTTGATGCAGAGATGTAAGGTTATTTTTTTATTTGCTTATTGTCCCTGGATTTGATTTATTCCTAGAATGACACTTCTACTCCATTGCCTTTCTCTTCACACACAGATACCCACTTCCACATACCTCTGGAATGAGGGAATGAATGTCAGAGAAACTTTTCTTACTATGGAATTTAATTTACATCAAAAAGATGAGCTCTCACTGAGATTAAAGTTCCAAGTCCCCCTTTCCTAGTATTAAAACCTACTGAAATTGTCAACCTTCTTTTGAGAAGGTGATTTCTTGTGGCCATTGTATATTCATCAAATTTGGAATCATACATATGTAGATAAGATGAATTAATATTTAATGAAGAAAAATGTGAAAATGATTTTCAGCTTGCCGACACAGGCCATCTCCAAACAGACCTCATTTGGCCTACAGAGTGTGGTCTGGGGACCCCTCTTTTGAGCGGCACTACTTCAAAGTCAGTGGCTGACACTAGACCATATGTTCTGTGACTGGAAAAGATGCGAAGTGAAAGATCATAATTACAGAACAGGAGCTTGCAATTGTTAACTGTTGTAGTCATTACAGAAACCCTAGTTATACATGTGAGGACTTTGATCCTTCATAGAGTTGGAAAGGAGGGCTCAGTAACACAGTAAATTCAGTCACACCAGAGCACCTCCGTTTTTCTCTTGAAACTAGTGCTTGTGAGTTTTCTTTTAGAAATGAGCAATGATCTCATCAAAGCAGACAGAATCCTAGTCACTGCCTCCAAAAGCTAGTAGCAGCATGTGTGTCTCCCATGGGACTATGGTTCCCAGAACAAGTAGGGTACTATGCAGGTGAAGCATCTTGATACCTAGCTGAGTTGGATCTGTTTTTTTAGGTTTCTCCTATTTTTGACCATGCATGCTTTGGGAGGCTTGGAGACATGTCTAAGGAGTTTAAGCTCTGGACCCAGATGGGCCAGTGTAGTGTTGAGATTTGAGACTGTGTTGAGGAGAAGAATCCAACACCAGATGCATCTCTGATAAGCCAGCCTATATTGAAAGCAAAGTGATAATTACAGAAGTCTATATTGATTTAGAAGAGTAAAAGCGTATTCCAAGTTTTAAAAAATTGGTATAAGTATTTTATTTGATAGAGGATCAGACAAAATACACACAAATCCCATACAAAATAGAACTGTAAAGTTTTCATGAGTTTAGATTGAATGATGTATTAACTAAATATGAATTATATAATTGACATTCTTGTTTTTTCCTTCTTGATAATTTTGAAATGGAATACTCTAAACATGAATTAGAAGGGCAATTTCACAATACTTATTTCAATTCTAATATTGAAATACCACTGACATGTCAAATATTGCATGTGCTAATACATAAATTACATAATTTTATATAAGGAAAAACATCAGAAATGGCCTAAATACCCATAAATTTAGTTGTAACTGATTGATAATCATATATCCATGGAAAGTTTCTGATATTTAAAAGATGGAATCATTCTGTATAAAATGCAATTGACATTTCCAAGGTAAGTTTTTTTTCATTAAAAATAGTTATTTATGAGCCCATATTACTTTCTTTAAATATGGTCCCATCAGAGTTACATTGTATGTGCATATTCACCTATGTATTTTGTTTCTGTACGTCAAATAAGACATTTATTGTATTTTTTAGGTGAAAGAAGTACCAAGAAGAAAAAAATGAACAGCACCAAGCCTCTAAAAGGAGCTATTAACTAGGTACAGTAGGACACTTATATAAGACTAGCGAAGGAGAGGTCAAGGCAGAAGGGTCATGAGTTCTAGGTAGGTCAGGCTAGGCTACATAATAAGAACCTCTCTTAAAACAAAACAAAACAAGCACAACAAAAAGCCTAAAGCACATTGTGAGAGTTTTCAAAGTCAATGTGAAATAAATGTATTTTGTCTTAGTAAACATGGTAAGCCTGTAGTTAAAACCCCTCTTTAAAGATATTTCTGTTCTGAGAGTCACATGTGTTCAATAGTTTGAGGCCTGTGGCACTGGGACTGGTAGGAATGAGGCCTAACAGAAGAGTGTATACTTATTTAAAACATAAGATTTTTTTTTGGTAACTTATTTTCTAGGATCTTGAGCTTGAACTTCACAAATGACAACTTCTTGTCACAAGGTCAAAAGTTTGGGTATGCCAGTAGCATGCTGCTGACATTGACCCTTCCTCACTTTTGAAGAGCAGAGCTAAATCTTTTCCTCCAGTTTCGCTCATTTACACAGGAAGCTCATGTCTCTTATGAGAGTAGTGCTGTGTTAACAGAAACACCTCATGTGTAGTGTATTGAAGCTTTTCCATATATCGTTCCATATATCGTCTCTGCATGTGCACATACAGGCTCACTCAGTCCTGTATAAAAGATCTTCTTAAATTGTCTGTACTTGAGAACCTTATCATGGGGAAATTCTTGTGTGATCCTATGCATGTAAGGTATTCACTTCTGAGTTATAAAAAAATTAAAACATTTTTTTTTGGTACACATACAATTTTAACATTGATTGTGAAAGAAAAATGCATATATAATGAGATAGCTGTGAAGGTGTACTTATTTATTTTTACATAAAGTATTAAATCTTGCTGTATTTGATACATAGAGCCTCTTCAATATCTTCCAGTCTGTATTGACAACATTGCCCCACACAAACACATAGTATGTGTTACAAGCATGGTTTTCCCTGCTGGTTGGGTCCCACCACCACACCAGCCCCCAATAACACACAGAGACTCTATACTTGATATAACGCCAGTTAATATCTTTTCTTATCGGCTAGCTCTGTCTTAAATATTAACCCATTTCTACTTATCTAAGTATTTCCACGTGGTCATCTTATCGGAGAGCTGCGGGCCTGCATCTGCTCTCTCTAGCTCTACATGTTGACTCCTCCTTCCTACGTCCTCTTTCCTCCTTGTCTCCTAGTCCCTCCTATCTTGCTTTCCCAATGGCCAACAGGGCTTTATTCATTAACCAGTATGAGAAACATATTTACAGAATAACATCTCCCATCATCTCTTCTTTTCTGTCTAAAATAAAAGAAGGGGTTTTAACCTTAACATAGCAAAATATATCACACAACAGTTATCAAATAAGAATCACAGTTAACAATATTTTGTCCATTAACATTTAGTAAGACTTAAAGAAAATATCATCTATCCTGTCTTTGTGAGTCTAAAGTTCTGTATGTAACTTATCTTTAATCCTAACTAAGGAAAACTGTAACCATAACTATCTGTCTTCAACTCCATCAAAGACCACAGAAGGATAATATATAAACTCTAGAAATGACAGAGACAACTCACTGCCTGGTCAGTCACCCAAAGTTCTTCTGTAATGTTCTGTCTTCAGCCCATAGGCCATAGTGTGTCTGGCAGACTCCTCAGCAAAGCAGGAAACTTTAAACTGTCTGCCTGTATTGGCAGTTTGTCAGTCATTTTTCTCTGTGTCCTGCAGAATGTCTGCTTCTTCCATAAAGCAGGAATCCTGTAGCAATGTCCATCTTGTTTAGGCAGTCACTTTTCTGTGGGTCCTGCACGTCCAGTTTTACAACATAAAGTCAAACAGTCTAGACAAGAGCAGTATCTTGTCCAAATGGCTAGTCTTGACATATTGGAAGCAAACTTCCTAATGAGTTTCTTCATCTTCCTTTCTGACACAGGTGGTGTTTCCAGGAGCAGTTATGTCTCACTCTCAAGAAAACCATATTAAATGCCATATTCTGTAGATGTCTGAAAGGTTTGAAGAATGCCTATTCATCTCAAATACATCTCTGCATATCTAGAAAACCTAACTCACCTAAGTTTTGACAATTATAGGTAACTATCTATAATCTGCATTAAATTATACATTACATTTTTCAATGAGCTATATAAACATAATACCTAAACAAGAGGAGAAATATACTTAATCACAAAATTGACCTTAAATTGTATCAATAAATGAAAATCCATTCCAAAACAAAGTATTCATATCTATGCCATAATTCCCTTTGTACCTTTAAAAAGATTGCTTGTGGTTATTAACCATTTATAACTAAGCCCATTTAAATGAAAACAAACATTTATAAACAATATTTGGGAATTTGGGCATCGTTCTTTCCAAACTTCTTCCTGCTGGTAGGGGGCGCTGTCATGGGGATGCTAAGAAGACACAGAAATCTTGGCTGTAGTCTGCAAGGCTGCTTTGTCCCAACTGCTTTGAATGTTGAATCACCTGGGGTGCTGTTTCAGGGGGTCTGGCTTGATTAAGCCACCTTAGTCTGGAAGGAAATCATAGTTTTCCATTTTCTGTGGAAACACAATTAGAAATCCTTTCCCCCAGTAACATGTCCTTGAACTTAAATTTTGGAGTCAAAGCATTTTTAAAATAAATAAATTGAATTAATCCAGCAGCATTCCTTTTATCAGTAGTTGTTATTTCCTCAGCAGTCAAACAATTTAAACAGAACAGTGTACAATATCCGAAGTTTCTCTGTGCTTTTCATTTTTACGTGTTTTTTTTTATTACTCTATTTTTTTTTTTTACTTTTATTTTTACAGAATCTGAGACAGGGTTTCTCTGTGAAACTTTTATTTGTCCTGGAATTCATTTTGCATACCAGGATTACTTTGAAATCATAGAGATCTGCTTGCCTCTGTCTTCCAGTGCTGGGATTAAAGGCATGTGCCACCACACCCAGTTACTCCACTTCCTTTTTTCTTTTTTAAACCATTGTATCCTGTTTCTTTTGCTCTCCCAAGCCAACGTATTTTTTAAAACACACTGTAAAACTTTAGCAGTTTTTCTTAATGTGAATCTGTCTTTACTGTAAATCTTTATCTTTTTTCTGGCCACGAGTCTTTATCTGGCAAACAACAATATTGCTAAAATGAAATTCACAGTTGTTTTAGCTGTGGTCTATCCAAGATGGCAGAGGCTATTTTACCGCCAGCACTGAGAGCTGTGCTCACCCCCTTGGTCTACGCTGCCATCCAGCAACATGCTGCCGGCTTGGAGATGTGGTCACTGCCATTGCCAGCTCTCGTACACACCAATGAATTGTTAGCAGAGCTCTTTAAAAACTGCAGTTTTTTGCCGCTTATGCTGAGTCAGGAAGCCTCCCTTAAAAGAGCCTTGCAAATCTTTGCTTGTCTCTACAAAACAGAGTCCTACCCAGAAAAATGCTGTTAGCAAGAAGCCTTGCTTGTCTCTGTTTTTTTTGTTTTTGTTTTTAAAAACTAGTTTTTAAGCTTTTGATAAGTTTTAAATGAAAGTTCTCAGTTCCACTTCTGACACCATTATGTTATGAGCAGGATCCCCAGTCTCCCCCCCCCCCCCCGCCACTGGTCTGGTCCCGCCACCATGCCAGGTCCCAATAACATGCAGAGACTCTGTATTTGATACAATTCTGTTGGCCAGTTACTATCATTGTTTATTGGCTAGCTCTGTCCTAATGATTAACTCATTTCTACTATTCTAAGTATTTCCATGTGGCTCATCTTACCGGACAGGGTGGTACTGGTGTGCTACCTCTCCGGGCTCTCCATGTTGACTCCTCCTTCCTACTTTCTCTTTCCTCCTTGTCTCTTAGTCCCTCCTATCTTGCTTTCCCATTGGCCAACAGGGCTTTATTCATTAACCAGTATGAGAAACATATTTACAGTATAACATCTCCCATCAAGTATGAAATAGCAGAAATGCATTTATGTCCAATTCAAAAACTTGGAAATTCATTGAGTAAAACTCAAGTCAGTGACTCAAATATTCAGTTAAAAAATTCAAATGTTCTAACGTAATCAAATCCAAAGACACACTACTCTGACACTCCCATGCTGAGGTATGACTGAGGACAGCATTGAAAGGGGTTGTTTTCCATAATTAAATTACTGAGGCATTGTAAGTGTGAAAACTTTTGTACTGCAGAAACAAACAAACAAAACAACCACTTCAATTCCTAACAGACAACTATCTTGAATCAAATCTGAGTTGTTACAAGCAGTGTTTGCTAGTGTTGTGTGGCCAGCATGCACAATGAAAAATGTGTGTGTTGGACACTCAAGAACCACCCACAGGGACAGTGATGTTAAACAAAGAGACATGGGCAAACACCATCAGAAAGACATTAGATTGTTTGCACGTTTGACACTGCATTGTCTTTTGGTGATTTTATGTTTAGAAACCTTTTTACTCTTGCCAAACTTCTTTCAGTCCTCACAGTGAACTTCACACCTCATATGTGCTGTAAGCAACTCTCTGCTAGAATACTATTCTATTGGTAAGAAAATTGGTCCAAAATGCTTGTATAATTTGCCCAAGGTTTCAAAGTTGCCATGTACGGGGCATTGCTTTATCCAAGTACCATGGCTGTTCCATGTGTTTTATCGACTATCTCTTTCTGAACTAAGTATTTACACTGAGTGAGATAACTCAGTCCCAGAAAGATAAGTGCCTCTTGCTTTGCTCATATGTAGATCCTAACTTCAAATACCTTCTTTTGTGTGTTTAACTTGTAGCACATGTGGAAGCCTGGAAATCAGAGAAGACAATGGAAAAGAGCACAGTGAGTTGAGGGAGTTGTAGAATAGAGGTGAAAATTAAAGGAAAGAGGAATAATATTTGAATCAGAGGCTCCAAGAAGATAGTGGAATGATGGAAAAGAAGAAACAAGGGACAGGAGGAGGTTTAACAAAATGATTGTGCATGGAGAATCCACATAGAATTTATGATCTTGCAACCCAACTGAGAAATATAACAAAAGGGGATAACAGAGCTCGGGTTGTGTGTAAAGAGTGGGGGTGAGGGTGGTTCTGACAGCTAAAGGTTTAAGCATGGAAAGAGGCAGGAGGTAAGGGAAGGAAGGAATGAGGGTAGGATAAGGAAAACTTACTTCTAACCTTAACTTTTTGCCCTTACTAGTTTTAAGTATTTGTTACTTAATTGATTTATTTCTATATTTATTTAGATATATTTGTTTTATGTATATGAGTATTTTCCATGCATGCATTTCTGTGCATGTGTGCATGCTTGATGCCTGCAGACTGACTACTCAGGGAAGCTTTGCGTTGCAGAGAAGTGGTTGCAAACCATTCTAGGTTTGGAGAAGTATTTGGAAACATGACATAAAAAGGTTTACTAAAATTTTCCTTGGGTACTACATAACTCAAGTATTATCAATTTTAATCATTTCCTACCTCTGCTGCATGTCCATGATATAGGTGTGGTTTCCAGAGACAACTAGACCATGAAGGCTCAGACCTAATTGATGGATTAAGTCTTTGATAGATTCATAATATCATTACTAGGAGGGGTTAAATGATAGGAGACGGGGCTTTTAGAAGAACCAAGTTAGAGGTCTGTATCCCTGGGTCTCTATTTTATTCTGCCACCTTCTTGAGTTTATTTTTCTTTGCTTCTTGGCCACATGTGTCCACCACTGCCATACTTTTCCTAAGAAACTGGAGGCCAACCAAGCATGGCCTGGCTTCTCTGAAATCATGAGCCAAAATCAACATCACTTCTAATTTGATATTCATGTTGTGTGTTTTTTATCAATGGCACAATAGGAACTAATACATTCAGCTTGTATTTCCTGTACTTTGCTGATATACTGATTTGAAATTATGGCTTCCTAATTGCTTTAGAATAATTTTGGGTAAAAAAAATTGATCTTGCATTTACTCATATAATGGAAATTTAAGTAATCTACTTCATTCACCTTATTCTCACTAAAATGGTATGATTAAGATAAACTGAGGCAGAGCCATGTTTAAAGCCAAGACACAGATGTCATACTTTTAAGACCACAAAGACTACCATCTTTAAAACATTAAAATAACCCTGATCAAATATGAGGAGTCCTTCCCCAGGAAACGCAAGGACAATGTGTTTTCTTGCATAATTCTCCCTCATGGCCTATGTGACCTTTAATAGTTCATTCTATTTCACTTTGCAACCTCTCAAGTATCTCTTCATTATTTTTTAGTTAGCACACTAAGATGAGTTTTACTCTGGTATGTTTGCACATGTATCGCAAGTGTGGGTGTTGGTTTTGTGAGCCCTCCTATTTCTTTACTCCATGACTAATGCCATGTTGTTAGGACTACCTTGGATAAATAAGCAGAAAGTGTGCTGCTTTCCACCATGAGCCTACCTGCTGTTTGGTAACACCTGTAGTCATGCCTGTTAATTCCCCAGGCTGTGTCACAAGTTCCAAGTGACATCTGGCATGCTCCATTGTCCCTGTGGTAGAGATGCTGTCATTCTTCTGGCTCCACTGGGGTATGTCATTATCCTATGGGACTATGCTGGTATGGAAGGTCACACCAAGGGTATTCCTGCCACATGACTCCATTGTTGACCCTGACACACCCCTTCAACCTTCACACACACACACACACACACACACACACACAGAGAGAGAGAGAGAGAGAGAGAGAGAGAGAGAGAGAGAGAGAGAGAGAGAGAGAGAGAGAACATTATCACTCTGCCTTCAGTCATGATCACTAGCTTGGAATGAGAGGGTTATAAGGAGAGGTTTTTGCACAACTCAAAGCACAAGCCCAGTAATGAATAGAAATGAATTGTTTCCTCCTGTGCTTCATTCAATTAAACAGGTATCAAAGATAGAAGACTCTGGCTACACAATGTTCACATACAGTTGAGGTAATTAGCTTATGCTATCTTACCTGCAGCTGTTTGTTTTAAGTTACAGAGACTGCAGCAATGAAGAAGTTGTAGTAACAGACATTTTGCTATGATTCTCTAGCTCCCCGCTGCTACCTACAGCACTGTCTTAAGACCAAAATCATGTATTTGACTTTTATTCCTTTCTGATGAATGCTTCCTTGTTTGGTCCAGGAGCCAAAACAGGATGCTGGTTGCAAACACAGCTTGCAATAAAGCTGAGTCTTTGTTTACCCCAAGTATATTACAGAAACTTTACAATACTGGAGAACTAACTACTGCTCTCCTTGATGGCAACTACCAATATATATGTGTGTTTAGCAAAGGGAGGGGGGGCGGGGGAGAAGGTATCCTGAGAGCACAGTCCAGAAAATGTTGTATGCCATGAATGTTAGTTCCTTTATCTTGACATTCTAAAATTAAGCCTGAAAACACACCCCCACTTGAGGAAGATTAAAATAAAACATGAAAGCAGATACAAACTTGAACCAGCTAGCCATCTCTCCCACTTTTATGAAGATGAGCACGGATAAGTAATCACTGAAGACACATCCTTTAGCATACAAAATGTGCCGGGCACTTGGCTCCCTGCGGGAAGCATGCTATGTGTCATGTGTGATGAGAGCCATGGTGCTCACCACACACCTGGATGGAGCAGATGAGCACCACCCTGCGCTGGGATGTTGGTACAGGTGCACTTGCTGCAGTCCCAGGAGGGGCCCGAGGCAGCAGGAGTACACAGCATCTCCTTTCACTTCAGAGTAAAAACTGCAGTGTAATTTATTCAGGATGGGCCAGATTCTTAATTGGACAGGTGTGTGAGAAAACTCTGGCTGTGAGCACAGCATGTTCAACCATCGAACACTTCTTTCGACAAGCTTTCAGCACTTCCTGTCAGGATCACCTGACTCTGGGAGGTCAGTGGCAGGCAGGTGGTGGGCCAGTGAAGAAAAGGAGGAACGTGAAGTGTGAAGTGAAACACTAACCCACGGAAGTGATGTTTCCTCCATTTTTTTCTCAAGTTCCCAAAGGCTAATAGGAAAAGGAAGAGGCTCTCCTCTCTGTTCTATGCTGTACAGTCCCCATCTGTTGGCTTTGATTAATTAACTCTTTAACTTGTCAACACCTTGAAAGTGGGTCGGAGGTGGATACAGGGGAGGGAAGAGGCGGAAAGGAAAACACCTTCTTTAATTATTAGAAAGAACGATTGCAAGATTGATAGGAGATTAAAATATTTTCTCAGAGATGAGACATTAAAGAAGGAAGGTGACGAAGTGGGGGGGGGAGATGAGTCTTTGTTCACTTAACATTGTATATAAGGCTCCAAGATAGGTCCTTGTAAATATGGACACCCTTCTCTTTGTCAGTCTCGTTTTATGAAGGAAGAAATCTTCCCCCATTATAAGTGTAATGTATTCATTCTCACACCATCGAGTTTACTAAGGCCTTGGCTTCCTGGGGTCATTTTTGCCCCCACCATTGACATCCATTGTGTGACTCTGAACATTGTCCACTGCATTCAAATGAATAATTTTCTCTAATGGGAAGAAATGGATTAAGCATATTATACTTGCCTTCCCTGAGAATATACTTAAGACATAATGCCTGTAAGAAATGCCAGTGGAATAGGATCCTGCTATCGAGAGAATGCTATTATTGATGCTGTTTGGAAAGGCGCTCTTGGCTATAGGTTGGGAAGCTGGCCAAATAGAAACTGGCATCCCCCTTTTCTCCAAACAATTAAGCAGTTGCCATTTATCACTTCCTAGAAATAATGTCTCCAGCACCACATGGTAGGTGTGAGCATTAATCAGATGGCTTCCAGGTAATTACTACAATCAAATGCTCTTGAGTTTAGCATACCCCTAAGAGCCACAGGAACTCCCACATTCCCAACCAGGGCAACTGAATGGCTGGGAGCCCAGATGTTCCTTCACACATCTGGCATACTGACTTACCCTATGTCCTTTGTGTATGTTGCTGCTTTAGGAGTAATGAGATCCAAGTCCTCCCACCCCCACCCCTAGCCAAGGGCTTCATCACTCAGCTTCCTGCTGGCTCTTCCAGCTGCAGAAAAGTATATCTGACCTTACCCTGCAGGGGTCACATATCAGGGTCAGGGCTGGTGCAGTGAAACTAAACTGGCCTATCTCCTATGAATCCAATGCAAAAATGAGGTTCCCAGGAAACCCACAGCTTTGGACTTGGCCCATGGAAAAGCAGGTAAGCTGAACCCGTTTTTGCCTAACAGCATTTCAGGTATGGAAAAAGGCTCCCTTAAAACTTGTCTCTTGCATATATTTTAATTTAATTGTGTATATACACCTTTATCTTTTCATTTCTCACCTGTGAGTTTTTCTTTAGGGCAACCAAAATTAAAAGAAAAACTCTACAAACAATTCTCTTAAACAGACTTTTAAGTGGCATTAATACTTACATTCACATGGAAGTGAGAATGCAGTGAGGGGACCTACAAGAGGAGAAGCAGGGTATAAAGTGATTAGGGGAAGTAAAGAAGCAATTTTTCTGTAAGCAACTTTGATGGTAATGATGGAAAATAACAGTTGCACAATAATAGAATAATGCTAATATTTCAATTACCTGCACTTTTTCAGGTACAAACCTTCTGTACAAGGGCTGATTATCTCCAGTTTAGAACTGCTAATCACTGGAAAGAGAACAGCAGTATTTTCTTTCCATAATTTGAATTTATTTCTGCTTTCCTGCTTTATCGTCTTCTACTCACATATTCAATAGCTTTGTAGATTTTTAAACCAAGGTTTTCTGCTGGCATGAGTGAAAGACAATAAAGAAGGGAAAAAGTTGTTATCTGGAAGGCAGAGGGAGGAAACAAGGGGCTGTGTGCTCAACTACAGGAGAGGACCCTTTAGAGAGCTCACTGTTAGGTCATCTGTCACTAGAGATCACAGGAAGGTCACAATGTTTTCCCATGGTGGTTTGAATGAGAATGGCCCCCATAGACTCATATATTTGAATGCTTGTTTTCCAGTTGGTGGAACTCTTTGGGAAGGATTAGGAAATGTGCCCTTGTCAGAGGAGGTGTGTAGTGAGAGATCCACCCAGTCACTGACCATGCCAAAATGGGGCAGGGACATAGGTTTGGCTGCATGGATCTCTTACTATAATGGTGTGTTACTAGGGGCTTTGAGCTTCAAAAGACTCACAGAATTCTTAGTCAATCACTCTGCCTCCAGTTGTCTCAAGATGTGAGCTCTCAGCTACTGCTTCAGCATCAGCCTTCCTGTCTATTGCCCTGCTCTAAACTTCTGAAACTGTAAACCCTAAATAAACTCTTTTATTAGTTGTTTAGGTTATGGTGTCTTATTACAGCGATAGAAAAGTAACTAAAAATAAAAAGAAACATAAACAAACATGCTGACATTGACAATCCAGACAGTTACCCTTCCTAATGCCTTTACTATTTTTAATTGGTGGTAGTAGTATTGGTACCGAAAAAACAGTTTCCACATACTCTAGAATTCATATTTATAAGTTGTCATGTAGAATAATTTTCATGATTCTCACTTGACTCCAAACTGTAAAAGGAATATGGGCACCTTTTTTTGGTTGTTGTTCTAAATCTATCATGATCTCACATACCAGTGGCCACAGACCCTCAGGAAAGTTACTCTATGTTCCAGCAGCTCTTGACTGCCTCAGCTATGAGTGGGGTCTCCATACTGAAATTTTTAACTAGTTAGATCTTCTGTATAACTCAATGGTCTTATGAAGAATTATATTAGCCTCCTTTTTTGCAGGTTATTATTTCCTCGTGTATACCTCTAAGGATTTTAGCAATCTTTTTAAATTCCCATTTTTTAAAAATAATAGTGCTGGCTAGTCTGTCCACTTGACACAAACTAGAGATATTAGAGAGGAGGGAACAAGGCCATATCTATTCCAACAAAGCCTTGCCTTCTAATAGTGCTACTTCCTATGAACATATGGGTTCCCATTATGTTCAAATTATCATAGTGTTGTAATGGCTGGTTTTGTGTTTTGTGTGTCAACTTGACACAAGTTAGAGTGATCAGAGGAAGAAGCCTCAGCTTAGAAGATGCCTCCATGAGACCAAGCTGTAAGACATTTTCTCATTTTGTGATTGATGGGGTGAGGGCCCAGCCCATTGTGGGTAGGCCCATCCCTGGGTTGCTGGTCATGGGTTCTATAAGAAAGAAGGCTAAGCAAGCCATGAGAAGCAAGTCAGTAAACAATATGCCTACATGGCCTAGCATCAGCTACTGCTTCCAGGTTCCTGCCCTGCTTGAGTTCCTTTGCTGACTTTTTCCAATGATGTACTATAATTTTGGTCATGGTGTTTCATCATGACAATAGAAACCCTAACCTAGAAAATAATCTTTTTTTTGATGAACAAAATATTTTATTTACTGAGTCTTATAATTTTTCATAATGTTTAAATTAAATCATTAAGAACAGTTTAGGTTTAGAGGATTAGTTAACAGATGGTACCTAGAGCCAGTACATACTGTACAAATTTTATTTAAAGCTAGCATCTTACATTTTTCTTAATGAACAAGAGAACAATACATTATCATCATCATTATTTTATTGACTAATATCTATATCTTATAAAATTTTCTCAGCTATATGTAATGTCTTTCTTTGATCTCAGAATTCCATTCTAGATACCATGTTGCAATATTCAGTCCCATGTCTTTAGACCAAGCCTGCCTCAAATTTGGAGACCTGTCTCTGGTTACACTTCCCAATAGCGATGATTCAACAGGGTGTGAAAGAAAGTAACCTCTGCCTGGTAACTAATGATTAAAAATTCAAGCCAAATAACATAACTCATCTCGCCTATGATTCTTGTTGTGAGATAGTTAGAATTTACTTTTTCAGTTTTTTAAAAATGAACAATGTATTTTTATCTACTACTTTCACCCTGATGAATAATAGATCTCAAAAGATATTCTTCCTGTCTATCTAAAACTTTGGTCCCTTTGATCAAGGACTCCTCCTGTCTTTCTCCTCCATCCTACCCAAGTTACTAGTAATTGGTGTTCCAGTTCAAATGTATCAGATTTCATATACATGTGAGATCAGGTGATATTTGTGTTTTCCTGTCTGGCTTGTAGCATCTATTCTCCAGAATCTTACATGTTGTTGCATTTTCTGATACAATATGCTCCAGGCTAATCAGCCTTAGAAGTGTTCACTTTTCTAAGGAGAGAGCCCAGCTTTTATTTCTCATACAATAATATCAGAAATCAAATTTTTCCTGCTGCATATGCTTGGCTTTACACACTCTGATGAGATGACATTATTTATAAATCTCTTCAGATATCACAGCAAGATACAAATTACCATTTTAAACATATACAAATTCTTTAAATATTCATGCATAAAGCCATGTCAGTTATGTGTATGTATACAGACAACTCTAGCACTTTCCTCAATTGAATCACATCCCTCTTTCCAATACTAGTAACATATTTCCCTTCTTCTACCATTTATTTACTCTTTATTTGCAATAAATATATATACATATATGCATTCATGTATATACACATACATACATACATACATACATACATACATACATACATATATGCACACACACACTAGGTTCTGAGTTTTGATGCTGCTGATGGGAGCCTTACAGTATGGTTGTTATGTACATTGCTTTGGCCATAGTCTAAAAGATGCCACACTTTTCCAAAGTCCCTTAGTTTTAGATCTTTTCTTCTTCACTCCTTTCAAAGGGTTGGAATGCAATTTGATCATTTTTCCAAATTTTCATTCCTCCCAGATTCATTCAAATCCTTAAGCCACATTTTAAAATGTGTGCTTATTAAGATTTCCTATTCACTCCTGTATTTGCTACTTTTGTCATTGCTGTGATAAAATTCCTGGCAATAAGTAAATTGAGGGACTATTCTAGTTAATTTTTCCCCCATGGCTGAGATAAATACTATGAACAAGAACAACTTAAGAGGAAAGGATTTTATCTAACAGTGCATCATGTTGAAAAGTCAAGGCAGGAACTCAAGGCAAGAACCTGGAGGTAGGTATTAAAGTAGATCTCAAAGGAATGCTGGTAATGGCTTGCTTCATCTGGTAGTTCAGCTTAATTCTCATACTATAACCCAGGGCCACTTGCCTAGAGATAGCATTACCCACAGTGGTCTGATCCTTCCTACATCAATTAACAATTAAGAAAATGCCTCAAAGACATGGCCATAGCCAATCTGATACTGGTAATTCCTCTGCTGTGGTTCCCTATTTCCAGGTTTCACAGTGTCAAGTTGAGAGTGAAAGCTAACTACAACAGGGATGAAGGGTTTATTCATCCCTGTTAATTTGAAGAGATGATGTGGTACAATGACAGTCTTCTTTTTCCACCTGGGTCATTGTCCATAAAGACTGGAATGGGAAGATAGCAAAAGGAAAACAGGGATAAATCTATTTCTATGTGGAATGACAATTTGAACAAAAATGCAACAACAGGATTCCAACTGGAAGAGGCTTGTAGTGTTCTAGTCCTAAGACCTCAGCAGGATCCATGGTCCATAACCAAAGAGCCTCATGTGTTAAATCCTATGATTTGGGGAAGTTTCCGTTGCCAACTGAGAGACTGTATTACAGTTCATAAGATCTCAGTCAGGTTTGGGATGATAACCCAAAGCAGTACCTTGGAGAACAAGTCTTTGTGTCACTGATGGGTGTAGCAAGGACAGTTTTCCTGCATCCAACAGTTCTCCAATGCTCTAATTGCAAGTATCTAGAAACTAAGCCTTTGCCTATAGCCCCTTGAGGCTAGCTGGGTTGAACTTTCTGTTCAGAGAAGAATGCTCAGTTATGGGTGACTTCCAGAGCATACTACCTGTGATAGAAACCTCAAGAGGAAACCTCAGGTAAGCACTCTATCTGAAAGTTTAACTCTGAACTCTTAAAGCTTTTTCCTACAAAAAAAAAAAACAAAAAAAAAAACAAAAACAAACAAACAAACAAACAAACAAAAAAAACAGGAGCATTAGAGAGCGGGGCCCCTATCTGGAGCTATGAGTCAGACTCAGAAGTCTCCCTTAACTTCTTCCTCCTTGGAGCTCTTGTCATTATCTGTGTGATGAAGACTGAAGTGTCTGCTAATGTATTGAGAGACTGATTGGCTGGATATGGTCATGCAAATAAGGTAAGAACTTAGGACCAATCAGGAAAGAGCTCTCAAAAGTTTATGCTTTTCTGTTGTTAAGACCACCTTGCAGCCTGCCATCTGCTCCTCTTGTGGCTCAAGGCTTCAGGTTTTCATCCAACATCTGTATTTTGACAGCTCTCTGCAACTCTTTTGTCCTTGGGGCTTAATTTTCCAGCACAACAGAGAGCATTGCTTTGGATGGAAAGCAGTTCTGTGTTTGATGGGAAGCTCCATATGGAGTGGGAGAGATCCATACTTAGGTTCTATTTCTGGACCTATCAATTTCAAAGAAGGCATGGTGGCTGGAGGTGGTGACCACTGGTCATATTGCAATTTGCATTGTTGTTGAATTCTCAAGAGAGAATATTGAATGCTAGTGTTTAGTTGGTGTTCTGGTTTTTGTACATATTAGGATCCTAGACCATGGCATCATACTACTACATTAAGATATATCTTCTCACCTCAGTTAATCTAGTCCAAGGAACCCATCGCAGATTTGCCTACAGGTTTGTCTTCTCAGGGCTATAGATCCTGTCAATTTGACCATCACAATTAACTAACTTATCATCACACTACCAAAAGTTCTATAATTTTTGACAAATGCACAAAAGAAATATATCTACTGCTATGGAATCATGCAAAAATACTTTTAACCATCTTTAAAACCATCAGGTTTTCCAAATGCTAGTCACTGGATCTGTGTGTGAAGAACTTGGAAAAGGCCACTACATCCAAATAAGTAGGAGCTGACTGGTATAAAGGAAGAGCTCCTATTGAAGCCATAGGAAAACAGACAACAGTAAGTAGGTCACTGCCTACTAAGCTAGTGAGACAGGCAGGCCCAGGCAGAAGATCATGTTTACTAGGGTGACTTATGGGTGGAAATCACTATGGGATGCAGCACCTTGACTGGAAAACCTAAGCTGTAAATGAAGAATTATTGAAGGCCCAGTGTGGACAAGTCTGAAAGTTCCAAACTGCAGGGAATTAATATTTCTATGAGTTTTTTTTCATTATGAGCTCTACTAGGTAGCCACTTTAAGTATCAGAAAATTGTCTGATGCTTCCTGAAACAAATGAGAAAAAAATGACATTATTTAAAATTTATTTTAATTAACTAATCATGTTTTTCCTTCCCAATCACAGTATTTCCTCCCCCTCTCTTATCCTCCCACTCCCCCCCAAAGTCCTTTTCTTTTTCCTCCCAACCCACTCCTCCTCCTTTCTCTTCAAAAAAAGAGCAGGCCTTCCATGTATATCAGCCAGCCATGATATATCATGTTGTATTAAGTCTAGGCCCATCCTCTCTATTGAGACTACATGAGGCAACTCAGTAGAAGAAGGGTGTCCCAAAAGCAGGTAACGGAGTCAGTCTCCCCTGTAGGAAACTCACAAGGAGAATATGCTACACAAGTGTAACATATGTGCAGGGGGCTTAGGTCAGTCCTATCTAAGCTCTCTGGTTGGGGGTTTAGTCTCTGTGAGTCTCTATTAGCCCATATTTCATCTTATACCTGTCAGAATGGCTAAGGTAAAAAACACAAGTTGCAGCTCATACTAGGGACGATGTGGAGCAAAGGGAACGCCCCTTCTTTGCTGGTGGGAATGCAAACTTTTTCAGCCACTTTGGAAATGAATATGATGATTTTTCCAAAATTTGGTACCAGATCCACCTCAAGACCCAGCTGTACCACACCTGGGTTTATACTCAAATGATATTCTACCATTCCACAAGTACACTTGTTCAACTATGTTCATAGCAGCTTTATTTGTAATAGCAAAAATGTGGAAACAACCTAGATGTCCATCAAACAGAGAATAAATAAAAAATAATACATTTACATATTGGAGTATAACTCAGCTGTTAAAAACAGTGACAGCATGAAATTTTCTGACAAATGGATAGAACTAGATAAGATCATCATGAGTAAGGTAATACAGATCCAGAAAGACAAACATGTATTCATTTATAGGTGAATATTAACCATAAACTGAAGGATAACCAGAGTACAATCCACAAACCAAAGAAGCTAAGTAAAAGGAAGGCTCAAGATGGGTGAGGCTCATAAAAAACTACTATTAAAAATTGTAGAACACTTTCCTCAAAAAGCCTGTGTTCAAAAGAAATGATTTAACTAGAACCTCACTGATGTTGGAAAAGGGGTGCTGCAGATCTCATTAGCCACAAGTTCTACAAAAGAACAAAAACTACTTCTAATGTGATAGACTCACTAATTAATAACTCAGGGGTACACACAGTACTATACAAACATGTTCTCTACCTCCATCTTGTCACACATTGATAGGGGCCCACTTATAGCAGGTCCTTTGAAGGAGTTCACATCTACCTACACAGAAATAATTAGAAGTCATATAAGAAGTCATACACACTGTTTTATCTGAATTTAGATTTCCTATCCTAGATGGAAGAGGGAGGCTCATAATATTCAGGAAGTAAATGTAATTTACAAGGCTCAGGACTCAACCGAAACTTACAATCCTTAAGAGGCTCCTGAAACTTACAAGATTCACAAATACACTCCCAAAAAGCTGTACTAGTTGCCAGGGAGAAGAAATTCTCTCACTAGCTGTACTATTTGAAAGTTGTTCAAAAAGTTACTGGAAACCACCTCACTCAAGCTGAAGTAAATTTTCTCATAATGGAACTGCCATTGCATTATGAATGCTCCTTTAAATAACCACTCACCCATACTCCTGAAGTAACTTCAATAAATATGTTGGTTCACTAAACTAGACCTGAATAGAACTGTCTCTTTGTTTTACATGTTATCAGTGCCTAATTTGAAGGAACAGATACTTGCTCATGTCTATTCAGAAAAAAAATAACCCACCAAATAATAGGCAAAACACATAAAAATCCCAAAGTTTAAAGAACCAGATAAAGTATTATGAGACACAACAGCAATGATATTAGCATTTGCAGACAGAATTTAAATAGCAATAACCAATAATTGTAAGACTATACGTTACTCACACTTTTCACTGCTATGACAAAATACCCTACGAACAAAGATTTATATTGGCTCATGGTTTCAGAAATTTTAGTATCTAGCCATTGACATTATTGATTCAGTCCTCATTATGAGGCAGAATACCATTGTGGCATGAGCATGTTGCAAAGCTACTTACCTCATGATGATGATAAAAAAGAAAGCAGATAAGACCAGGGACAAGACATAAACTTCAAAACATAGTCCCTGTGACCTGTTTCTTCTAGTTGTACCTACCTATTAGTTTCTACCATCACCAAAGGTAGAGCTACCAGCTGGAGGATCAAGCATCTATCACATGAGATTTTAGGATAAATTAATATATAATAAATACTAATAAATAAATTAGGAAGCATAAAGAGCAAATGACCATTGTAAGCAAATGGAAATGATGAGGTGAACATCAAAATCTCTGTAGGTAACATAAAGAATATCTTCAGCAAATTTATTATTAGTATAGATGTATCTAAGGAAATATTTGAAAAAATAATCTCTGAGGCAATGGAAATACACAAAACTAAAAACAAAACAAAATTAAAGAAAAAACAAAGGCTGCTAAACAGTATCATAACTCAAGTAAAGAAGGACAATTACAAGGAGTACAATATATGCATCCATCAGAGGAATACAGAAAAAGAAGGACTAGAGAAATTATCAGATGATGTACTTGAAGCAAACATTAAGAATTTCTCCAAATCAATGTCAAATGTCAAACTAAAGATTCAGGACATGCAAAGAAAAATTAAAAATATAGACATCATACCTAAGAATATAGTTTTCAAACTACATAAAAATAAAAAAAATAATTTTATTTGAAAAGTTGACATAAGCACATGTAGGCAAACACACGTATGTCTGTTTACTTGCTTGTAAAGAGATACTAATTAGAATCACATGTAACTTCTAAAAAACATACAAATTAGAAAATTGTGGTTAAATGTTTAAAATATGCAGAGAAACACAATGCAACCTAGAATTTTGTATCTTTTAAATTTTTCCCCCAAAATTTATGAGAAATGATGACTTCAGCAAACAAAATGAATGCAATTTGTTGGTGGGAGACTGATCTCTCAAAATATATTTTAAAAGCTTAAAAGAGTATTAAGAAAGATTTTGTGACAATAAAGGAAAATACTTTGCATTATTAGCACTCATTGATCTAACAGGTAACTGTTTATTTATATGGATATATCCATACATCAGGAAAAAGTGTATTAAATATAAAGACAATTGGTTCCAATATGAGTGGAAACAAACATGCCATAATAATTCTATTATTTTAAAGAAGGGAATAGTTTTTAAAGGTAAACATAGAGAAGATTTCATAGTAAGGAAAGTCATCATGTATAAATGGTAGTATTACACAATTATGAAATTGTCATTCCTCTAAAAATACATAGCAATTCTTAAGATATATATGTCTAGTAAGAGAATGACAATATAACACAGGGGTTAAAAAGAGAAATACATAAAGTATAAGTAGAGACTATACTGCACAGTCAGTTACAGACATAGCGGGGTGCAAAAAAGGTAAGAACATCATTAAATTCAGAAATAAATAAACACCTGAACTAATTCATATCTGTTTTCTCCTTCACCTGACAACAACTACATGTATATTCATCTCGAAAACAGGTGGACTAGTCTTCAAGTCCTATCATATTCTGGACCATAAAATATACTTCAACTGATTGAAAATTACTTAAGTCATATAGTCACTTTTCCAGAACACAATGGGATTAAACTAAAAATCAATAACAAAATGTAAAGAGAAAAATTTACACACCATGAATACATAATGTTGATATATTATTATGTAACTGATAATGAAAATACTTCCCACTTTGTGAGATTTGGTGAAAGCAGTATTCACAGAAAAATTCTTAACCCTGAATGTACATGTTGGGAAAGAGAAAGATCTACATTCAATATTCCCAGTTTCCACTTTAGGAAGCTAGAGAATAGCAAATTAAAATAATGGGGAGCAGAAGAAAAGAAATAAAAATTATAGAAGGAAGCAATGAATTTGAAAATTGAATAGATAGAAAAAAATCAATGAAAGCAAGGGCTGGTTCTACGAAATGAGTAATAAGATAATGGTTTCATCATGCTAAGGAAAAGTGGGCTTGAGTTACTAATGTCAGAATTAACAGAGAGCAAAGTAGACAAACCTTGAAAATAAAACAAGAAGAGAATTCTTTGAACAGCTCTAAGCCTGACAACATTCAGGCCTGGAAAATATTAAAAAAAAAAAAAAAAAAAAAAAAAACCACACACACACAATTTAGAAAAACTCACATAAAACAAATGAAATTGAGCTAATAATTACCAAATGTTCCCCAGAAAGCAGTTACCACAGAAGGTACATTGGTGAATTCTATCAAATATTCCAGGAAGAAATTACAGGCATTTTCTACTTCAGAATATGGGAGTAGAAAAAATGTTTTTAACTCATTTTATGAGGCCAATATTACCTTGCAGATGTAATAAAATTATAGATCAGTATCTCTCAGGAACATTGATGTAGATCTTTAACAATATATTAGCAAATGAAATCCAATAAATATACAAAAACTATTACACATCGCAATCAAGTGGAATTTACCACAGATGCATAAGACTGGTTCAACCTTTGAAATTCAATTAACATAAACAAAGTACACTAACAAGCTGAGGAAAGAAAAATGCATGGTCATCTTAACACATTAAGAATGAAGAAAAGTATTTAGTGAAACCAAATTTGTCATGCCTTTAATCCCAGCACTCACGAGGAAGAAGCAGAAGGATCTCTGAGTTTGAGGCTATCCTAATCTACAAAGTGTATTCCAGGACAGCCAGAAAAACCCTAACTTGAAACGAACCAAACAAACAGACAAACAAAAATCCATCTTGTCTTCATAAAAGTGGAATGAAAGTATACTTATTTTTTTCCAGTCAACTTGACAACTTGACACAAACTAAAATTATCTGAAAAGAGGAAACCATAATTAATAAAAGTTTAAGAAAATGGCTGCAGAAGATTGGCCCATAGAGAAACATCTTCTAAGTTAGTGATTGAGATGGAAGGGCATATCACTGGGGGTATTGTCATCCTTGGACAGATAGCCTTGAGGGTGGATAAGAAAGTAGGATGAGCATGGCATGGAGAACAATAAACAGTGATTCTCCATGGCCTTGGTTCTTTTCTTGCCTCCAGATTCCTGCCTTGAATACCTGCCCTTACTTTCCTAAGTGATAGAGTCTCACCTGAGAGTTATAAACTGAAATATTGGGTAATGGTGTTTTACCATCTCAGTTGAAATCCTGACTATAATAAAAACTGACACCAGGAGTCAGATTATAATGTGACAAGTCTAGATATATTTGGGGAAGGATTGTGGAAGGACTTTGGATTAGAAGAGTCATTGAGAGTTCTGAGCTTAATTAGCTATTATCATAGGAGCTTAAGAAAATAATACAGAGAAAAGTGTAGACCATAGAGGCCTGGCTTTTGAAGTTTCAGAAAGAAGCAAGGATATCAAGACTATATATATACTTTTGCTTTACTCGGATAACTGATCTGATGCTGGTCATCTGGGACTTAAGATTCAGCTCTGATTAAGAACCAGCATCATTGAAGCCAACTTTTTTTATTTATTTATTTTGAATAGTTACCACAGTCTCTTCTCCTCTGGGTCTCCCCATACCTGCTTCCCTCTTCCTATCTACCACTATATCATTCCACTCCTCTTCTGTCTCCATTCATGTAGAGGCAGGCCTCTCATGGGCTTGAACAAAACTGAGGGGGGACTAAGCTTCTCCCCTTGCAAGGCAATCCAGCATGGGAAACAAGCAAATCCAGCTAAGCAGGTGATAGGTCCAGATCTCTCTGCTAGGAGACTTACAAAGAGATCAAACTACACAAATGTCACACACATACAGAGGGTCCAAGTCAGTCCCATCCAGGCTCCCTAACTGTCAGTCTGTAAGACCCACAAGAGCGTGGTCCCTCACGCTCCCACTCAGGAAAGGCATCCCCCACCAATCACTCACGAGAAGCAGTCTTGATGCAAATACATGAGGTCCTTTATATTCCAGTATACTGGGGCCATCAGCCATACGCCATGCAGGGTAGAGGGCTGAGGACCCCCAGTACAGAATTGAGACAGCTTTTATAGGGTTACAACAAAGTCCGCACATTGTGAACCAATCACCTCGTAGCATCCAGTGGGGATCAATTAATTTAAAGTATCCAAGCCCGCTCTTAGCTCAGGAAGTCTGCTTTCGCACAGGCTTCTGGGTTTGGCAACAAGGTTCATTTCCTGTGTTCATTCACTCACAGGCTGTCGTAAACTTTAAGAAGGTGACCGTCAGCTTGGGATTTAAGACTCCCAGCTTCCTGGGTTTACTGGAGAATTGTGCTAAGTTTTTTCATCCTAACAGGTCCAGACTTCATGATCTCTCATGAGCTCAGGTTAGCTATCTCTGTAGGCTTCCCAGTCATGACACCCCTGGTTCACACCATCCTTCCTCCTTTTCTTCAGGAGGACTCCTGGAACTCAGCTGAGTGAGTGCTTGGCTGGGGAGGTCTGCCTCTGTTGTTGCAAACTCTTATGGGAAATATTTCCTTGGTAGACAGAACACACAAATTATGGACCAAAAGGGACTAAGGCTGTACCATGTGATGGAATCTGAACTTGGTCATGTGTTAGACTTTCTAAGGTGCTACTAGTACTGAGCCACCAACCAAGGTTATCAGTGAAAGTGAAGCATCAGTTATGATAGAAGCCACAGGATTGAAGAGGTCAAGAAGAAAAGTTGAGGCATATGTGGCAAGGCTTGAATGGCCGCGGAGATCCCAGGAGAGGATATTGATGAAAGCACAGCCCAGTTTAAGTGAACACCCCAACATTTTGGAGATCCCAAACCATGGTTTGATCATGAAGACAGCAATGTGTCTAGAGTGAAGCTGACCTTGTCCTATGAAAGGAGGTAAGTGCATTGTAGTTGGGAGAATACCAGAGCTGGAGCTGCTGAAACCCCTTTGGAGCATAGAAGATCATGAATCCAAGACATTGGATATGGAAGTATTTATACTGTTGGAGTTTGGTTTCACCTTGTTTACATTCTGACTATGACCTGCTTCTTCTTTCTGGGACTAAGAAAATACTAACACTTTTTTATTTTATGGTAGGGTGCATTTGAAGGATTTGAAAGTTTGAGAAACTAGTATTTTAGAGGAAATTTGAAGGTTTGGAGAGTCTTTGGAGTTTTAGAGAGACTTTTGACAGAACTGTTCAAGTGTTTGGAGTTTTAAAGACTATAGGACTTTTAAAAGTTAGAATGTTTCACGTTGTCATATTAATAAAATAACATGGCATCTTAGGAACAACAAGAGAAAAATGGTTTGATAGTGATGTGTTTGTGTGCCAATTTGAAAAAGGATCAATTGCCCTGGCTCATTGTTTGTCAATTTGACACAAGTTAGAATTATTTAGAAAAAGGAACCTTTATTGAGAAAACATTTCCAGCCCTACTTTCTGTAAGTGGTCAAGTCTAGTGCCACACTTGGCAGGTAGTCCTAAGTTATACAAGCAAACTATGAGGATCAAGTGAACAAGTAGTATCCCTCTATAGCCTCTTCCTCAGTTTTTGTCTCCTGGCTCCTACCCTGACCTCACACCTACATGTCCTGCCCTACCTTCCTTCAGTGAAGGACAGTGATTTTGAGTGTAGAACAAAGAATCAATCTCTACCCCAAGGTGCTTTGGGTAATGATGTATTATCACATTATAGAAGCTACAACTAAGACAGAAATTGAATACTTTTCCTTAATAAAAATAAAATCTATAGAAATTCTTCACTTGATGTTATATTTAATGGTGAAAATATAAAAAGCTTTCCATTAATATCAGAAAGAATGCAACCATGTCCACTTTTCAACTCCTTTCAATCCCCCATATATCAGCAGCAAAAGTAAATAAATAAATTAAATTAAATTAAATTAAAAATATCAATTTCAAAGTTTAAAATGTTAGGTCTTCATTTTAGCAATTCCCAAAATACTTATTATAAATCTTATGAAATAGATACAGAAATTGTGCAGGAAATTTTTCCAAAGACTAATAGAAGGAATTGGGGAACTAAATATGGAGAGATATCCTATATTCATGAATAGTAAGAACTAACATTGTATACTGAAGGGAAAGTCAAAATATAAAAAATGTGTATGTTGTAATTTAAAAGATATTTATTTATTTATTTATTTATTTATTTATTTATTTGTGTGCATTCACACCTACCAGGGCACAATTGTTAAGGTCATAAGACAATTTGTGGGGGTGGGTCTTCTCCTTCTATCCTATCAATCCAGGAGAATGAACTTGGGTTGCCAGGGTTGACAGCAAGAACCTTTACCCACTGAGCCATCTCACAGGGTCCTGTATTTTTACAAATATTTAAGTCACTGTTCCTGTTTTCCATATCCACCCAGGTCTATTTTTCTCTTCAATATATATTTAAAGTTGATATTGTATGCTGTAACACTACTGCCTCGACCAGCAAGGAAGACACAACTCTAGGAAGATTTTCTTCATGCAGTTTATTCAGGATCCTTGAACAATCTGCTTCTGACCCCAGGGATCGCCCACAGAGGCTTAAATCCCCTTGTGAGCTACCAACCCCAGTGAGCTACCTGGACCCTGCAGATAGGCTACTCTAATGCAGAAGCAAACAGGCTGAACAGGCTTAACCAAATAAGGACTTGTTTACGCCAGAGAGTGCTCATCATTGGGAAGGTGGAAGGCGGAAGCCAGCGCCATCTTTAAGGCGCGGCACTTTGCAGCTCTCTACAGTTCCCCCTTTTCGTTTTATTAATGCAACAGACAAGGGTAGTGGTCTGGTCTCCAGTAAAGCAGTGGACATTGTAATGCCCCTGAATCTTGGTAGTCAGCCAAGTCAGTGCCATACCCGTCCAGTATCTTTTCCCTGGAGGTGGGGCCTCGGACACCAACCCACATGCAACCAGACTTGCCCTTCTTGGAGTTGCTCGCTTCCAGAGCTAACTTGGAGTGCAGTGCTATGCCATACAACCTGAGTGTAAAGGACCAATTCTTATTCATGACTGCTAGCTATACTTGGGGAGACTGTCCTGCCTCAATGGCTGTAAATGCCTGGACAACCATAGCTGCATGCCGCTTCTGAGCAAACCATATCTTACAAAGGCACCACAGGCCCACAAAGGAGATGAGCAACAAGAGGACAGCCATGGCTCCCATTCCCACCCACTCTTTCAGATGATCCGTGGCGACAGCGAACCATGATGACAATTTGGCAGCTAGTCCCGCATCCACACGTGTTGAATTTACTGCAACGATGGCCACTTGCAACTGTACCATTAAGTCATCAAAGTCAGCAGACCAATTTCCTAAAAGATGGCTCGACAATTGTTGTGACAAATTAGCAGCAAGTGTAAGATTCTCATGCTGAACGCTGGTAACACACAAGCCTGGATACTTCATTTCACATCCCAATTGGGCCAGCTGCCACAAGATATCTATTTGCTCCTGCACCAGATCAATTCTTTGGTTTACAATCATTAAACTTCCTTTTAGTTGAGCACCAATTGTGGATTGAGCATCCAAGGTGGTAGCCAAATTCTTGGACAACTCTCTCCCTGCCAAAATCTCTCCCTGCAGCCTCTGCCAAATGGGCCACAAAAGCTGATAATGGTTCCATGGGGCCTTGCAGTATCTTAGTGAGGTTACCACTCACTTCTCCCTTATTAGGTAATGACTTCCATGCTTTTATGGCAATCTGATTTACTTGTTCAAAAACCTGTACTGGGTATCCTGTCTGTTGATTGGCAAAGTGTCCCTGTCCAAGTAACATGTCCCTGTCCCATGCTGTGTTCCCGGCTGCCAGATTAGCTGCAGCCTGCACATTGGCATACTCAATTAAAAAGTTTTCCAATCCACATACTGTCCAGGGCTTAGGCATGTTCAAACCAGCCCACTCCAATCACTAGGAGTCATGCAATGTCTATTTAGGGCTTCAACTTGAGATATAGTAAAAGAAGCTGAAATTCCATATGTTCTCATGGACTCAGACAAACCCTTGATGATGTTAAAGTCTAAAGGCTCTTCATATCTATTGCCTTGGGCATCCTGGAAAACTGGATAGGCCAGACTTAAGTCAGTTCTTATAGCTCTCCAGACCTCAGGGCAAAAGGAACGCCCTGTACTTGGGCCCTGCCCTTCCTCACTCTTATAAGGAGGAGGTGCCAAAGGCATTGTCCCGGGAGGGTCCTCCTCCTCCTTACATCACCATTTCTCCTTTCCTTCCCCTCTCCGTTCTTTAAGGGACTGTTTCTGAATCTTTTCTATGAGGGCCTGTAATTCTTCCTCAGAATCTGTTTCGTCCGTACCTGACTCTGCTGTGCTCTTAACCTCTTCTGATCTTTCTTCTTGTAGCATTTCTAGCAAAGTTTCCCTTTTTCCATCACCTCTTTACCGTACCTCTGTTCTTCAATATAGCTACACACTAACTTCCAAACAGGTCGGCCTTCGGACTTTAGTGTCCCTTGTTTCCAAGCAAAGTCAAGATCCCTGCTTAACTTGTCCCAGCACGCTACCGTGAGGTCTCCCAAAACTGCGAACCAAGGTGCAATGGCATGGCACTTGCTCAGGAATCTTTCTAGTGTGCTTTTCTTTATTTTAAATTTTTTTTTTTTGACAAAAGTAGCTCCTGAAGAGCCAGAAAAATTGGATGAGACTGGGAAGTTCCCATTTTAAAAATTTTACTTTCAGTTTATTAGAACCTCTCGCTCAATGACTGAGATTTTATTGCTGCTTTTTTCTGCGGTCTTTATCTTGGTTCCAACTTACCTGGGACTTACCAGTTGACTGCCTTGTCTGAATACGGAACTTTATTGCTCCTTACCAGAGACCTTATCGCCTCTTTACCGAAGGCCTTAACTTGGTCCCAACTTACCTTGGGAACTTACCAGTGCTGCCCTGACTGCAAGAAGTTCTGATCTGAAGAGGAGGTTCCCCGTACGGGCCACCATTTGTAACGCGACTGCCTCGGCCAGGAAGGAAGACACAACTCCAGGAAGATCTTCTTCATGCAGTTTATTCAGGATCCTTGAACAATCTTCTTCTGACCCCAGGGAAATGCCCTCACAGGCTTAAATCCCCTTGTGCTGACCAACCCCAGTGAGCTATGTGGACCCTGCAGATAGGTTACTCTAATGCAGAAGCAAACAGGTTGAACAGGCTTAACCAAATAAGGACTTGTTTACGCCAGAGAGTGCTCATCATTGGGAAAGTGGAAGGCGGAAACCAGTGCCATCTTTAAGGCACAGCACTTCACAGCTCTCTACAATATGCAAGTTTATATTATCAATGTGTGTGCTCTTAAATAAATTCATTGATACTTTTGATCTATATTTACATATTAGTTAATTGAAGTATTTTCTTGGTCACCTTCACAGTGACATTTGTAGCCCAACTGAATGTATTAAACCCAGTGCAACAGGTGATACTGAAAGTAGACTTTATAGGCATTTCTTGAGAAGTTTTCAACTGATTTGGGGAAAATGAGGCACAACACCCAGCAAAACTTGGGGTGCGAGGAAGTTCTGTAATCAAGTAAGAAATGGAAAGGTAACTAACACTGTCTTCAATACTGGATTATAGATATAGTACCAGTTCTGTTCACCTTCTCCTTACTGTTCTAAGTACAGATCTCTGACTTTGGACTGAAAGACCCCCACTCAAGGCTAATAGCTTAAGGCCTGGCTTAGCAATGGTAATGCCATTTTGCAAGGCTTCCACATAAACAAGTAAAAGTACAGGACAAGGTCAGTACTCACAGGCTGCCAAACAGGATATCTGTGAACAGACATTTGGCCTTGGGAAGGGAGCAGAGAGCTCGGAGAAAATCCAAACATAAGCTAAATCAGCTATTATCAGATCCCCAAACACGTAAGAGACTTGTCCTCGGATGACCCAATACCTTATTTGAGCTGGCCAATGGGACCCCTGTAACCCCTGTAACTATGCATCTCACTTCTCTACCCGTGCTTTTGCTACCTAGCCCTATAAAAGTCCCTCTCCCCAGCCTGTGGGTGCGCAAGTCCTCCGAGAGACTTTGTTGCCCACAGGTACCTGTGTATATCTCAAATAAACCTCTTGCAGTTTGCATCCGCATCCGTGGTCTCGGCTCGGTCTTTGCATCCAGGGGTCTCTTCCTGAAGGGAAGTCCTCTTCGGGGGTCTTTCAGGACATCATTTGATCTTTAGGACACACAAATGTACCTTGAATAAGTTTTTAACTCTGAACATAAGTGATTTTCCTATTAGTCTGGAACCTCAGATTTGTCAGTAATACATTAGGGCAATTCATTTGTGATAATCGTTATAAACAAAATGTAAATCTGCCACCTGCCCCAAAAACTTGTCACCCCTAGCCTGTAAGGAATTTTCCTGCATGTCAATACATATTTATTTAACAGATTCAAAACCTGAGGTAGAGAGGTTACTAACTGGTCAAAAGACATACAACTCAAAAACTAAGGGTCAACAAACATGATTAAGGACCACAAAAGCACACCAAATATTGACTTCACTTGTAATTAAGAACATGTAAATTATAAATAAATAGAACTAATCTGGACTCAGTAGTTAAAAGCACCAACTACTTTCTAGAGGACCTTGGTTCAATTCTCAGCACTTTGCAGCAGCTCACAACAGCTTATAACTGCAGTCCTAGTAGATCTGACACTCTGTGCTAACTTCTGAGAACACAGCCATGCATGTATGCAAAACACCCATAAAAATAAAAAATAATCAAACTCTTAAAATCCAGATGCAGAGAGGACATGACAGGTTGCAGAAACACACAAAGACAGCTGACCTGAACAAGGAGGAGATAATGCCCCCCCCCAAGACTGATAGCTGGGAATCCAGCATGGGACTGACGCAGACCCCCTAAATATGGCTCTCAGCTAGAAGGACTATGCAGTGTAAGGGAACTAGACAGTAGAACCAGGATGTATTCCTGGTGCACTAAAGGACTTTAGAGGTACATCTCCCATGGAGGAATACTCCCTTAACCTAGAGACAGAAGTCCTAGTCCCTACTCCAAATTACTTGACAGATTTACATGACCCCACCTGGACAGCATAGCCCTACATATGGAATGGGGGTGGGGGCATGAGAGGGGAGGGTGGTCAGGGTGCATGTGATGGGGGAAAGAGGATAAGTGGGTGGGAGGGAAGGAGAGGAAACTGGGATGGACATGTAAAAATTTTAAATTATATTACTAATAAAAAAAGGGGAAAAAAGGAACATATATTATAAACACAGAAAAAAGTTATAAATAAATAGGAAATGGATATTGATTATAAACATGGAAAGATTTTATTTTATTAAAATAATTTCAAGAATATCACGCATGTTATTTCCTGAGTTAGGCATAACATTGCAAAGAGAGATAATTCAAAGCCAATTCCTGTATTCTGGGTGTACTTTAAATTTTATTGAAGTGCTTATTAATTTAATATTCATAGTATTAAAATATAAAGAATCACATTTAAAACACTCTGAATCATTTGAAAAAAATGTATATTTTAAATGCTTCATGTCTTGTAATATGTCAAATCAAAAGTTTAACTTTTCTACCAATAAAGCTCTCAAGAAAGAGAACTCAAAATCACATTTCACAAATGGTAGCCACAAGAAATCATATTTAATCTATAATAATAATAAATATAAAACCCCATAAGCCAGCATATATGACACAAGCTATTTAATTAGATATTTTCCAATAATTGTGAGTCCACAAAGATTAACATTTAAACAAAAAGCTTGTCAAAATGATATCTGCACATTGCTAACAATGTTTTTGACATGCAAAGTTTTTTTGAGGATTCTAATTTAGAAACTGAGCTACTACTTCAGAAGACATGTAACTTAAGTCTTTTCTCCACTCCAATTCTACTGTACAAAAAGTATTAGTGATGTCATCAATCATGCTAATTGAATGTGTCCATTTAGTCTTGCCAATGTGCAATATAGCGACTGCAGAATCGATCTAGTAGCTACACTGTTGGGTATCATATTGCCAATGTTTTAAAATGAGACTATTAAATTTTTAATTAAAAAGCCAATATTAATAACATTTAGAAACAAGCTCAGAGCTATTTTTAAAACGATATATTTTTCTATAAAGGTGATATAACTATTACGTTTCCTGTAAATATGATACTTCCCATTTGGAAAAGATGTGTTTTATATGTTGCTAAGTAAGAATGATAGAAAGAAGTAGTGTGTATGATTAGTTTCACATGGTGGCTAGAACTGAGTGAAGGGAAAGCAAAATAAATCCTCAAATCTATACAAATAATAAGACTGCATGTTTGAGACCATGGTAGTTTAATTAATGGAATTAAGTGAACCTGATTTCAGTGCAGAAACAGAGTAAGGGAGGACAAGCGCTGAGTAAAGCCAACTGTGTTTCAGATGGAGTTGGTTTGAACATAAAACTATTCAAAGACTAACAGAAACTCTGTGTCTTAGAGTTTCTATTACTGTGATGAAACACCATGACCAAAAGGAAAATTGGGAGGAAATGATCTATTTGACTTACACTTCATATTGCTATTCATCATGGGAGGAAGTCAGGTCAGGAACTCAAAGAAGGCAGGATTCTGGAGGCAAAGCTGATGCAGAGGCCTTGTAGGAGTGTGCTTACTGTTTTGTTCCCCGTGGCTTGCTCAGTCTACCTTCATATAGAATCCAGGACCATTAGCTTAGGGATGGCACCACCCAGCACGGGCTGAATCCTCCCTGCTGTGATCACCAAATGAGAAAATCCCTTACAGCTGGATCTCATGAAGTCATTTTCTCAACTGAGGCTCCTTCCTCTGATGACTCTAGCTTTTGTCAAGTTGACATACAAAATCAACAAGTACAACAATGAGGTATTCTGAATGTAATTGGAAACCACCAGCTCATAGGGAGTGGTGCTATTAGGAGGTGTGGCTTTGTTGGAGTATATGTGGCCTTCTTGGAGGAAGTATGTCACAGTGGGGATAGGCTTACAGGTCTCATATATGCCCAAGCCATGCTCAGTCCCTCTGTATACTTCCTGCTGTCTTCTGATCAAGGTATAGTCAGCACCACACATGCCTGCATGTTTTCATACTCCCTGCCATGATGATAATGGAATGAACCTCTGATTCTGTAAATGAGCCACCCCAATTAAGTGGTTTCTGTGATCATTGTATCCCTTCACAGAAGTTGAAACCCTAAGACACTGGTCTTGATGTTTGGAAAAAAGCCTACTCAGATATGAGGGCTACTTATGTATCAAAAATGTTTAAATTAGTCGCAGTGTATATGGAAAAGTAAAATTATAGAAAATACTATGAGAACTAAAAATAAATTACTGCTAGAGAGGAGGGAACCAGGAGGCCAACATTTGTGGGTTTTTTCCCCCTGAGGTTCCCTTTGCAAGAAGACATAGTCAGAATCATAATATTCTAAGCATGGAACTTACAGGAAAAAAATGTTTACTTAAGTTCATGTTTTCAGAGGTTTCAGACCAGGGTTGTTTGGTGGTTTTGTTGTCTGCCCATGGTGAAGCAGAACGTCATGGTGGAGTGCATGTTAGAGGAATATATTTACCTGATGTCTGTCCCCTGAGAAGTGAAACAATGGGAAGAAAGATAGGTTAGAGTGCCATATCCCCTTCAATCATCCAGAGACCTCCCAACCAATCAATGATTCAAAGACTTTTCAATAGTGCCTCATGCTGGAAACAAAGCTTTCAACACATGGCAATATCAACTTTCTAGATCCAAGTTACATCATTCTAAAAACTGGGGCAGGAGTAGGAAAAAATCCTTACACTTGAAAGCCGCTGAGGTGTTCAGTTGCTGTTCCTGCATTGCTTGACTTAGGCTGGTTGATACTACAATCAACACAGGTAATATGCATTGCTGCCTGGGAGAACAAAGAAGGGACCTACACTGGAACAACTGGTTGCCCCTCCCACCCTCAGCCACACACTTGATAAGAGGACTGCTTCTATATTTTGAATGAGAAATTTCTTTGTCTTTGTGAGACACTGCCTATTGGTAGTCTTTTCTTAATGACTGCTAGACCATCCTATGCCAACAAACTACAAAAAGATGCATGAGGGACAGGTGTCTTATAAACATGCCCTAGAGAGCAGGGGTCCTGTGCATCTTTACCTGCCCTGTTCCATGACAAATATTCTTGAACATGCTATCCTTAAATAATTGAATGATCTACCATCATTTTAAACTCAGCTCTATGCAAAAAATAGGACCATGGTCTCCCTAACTCCTACCCTAAGGTAATTTACATACAGAAAGTAGAATTTCTTAGGCTTGAGGATGGAAACTGTGAGAGATTATGCATACATGTGCCCCTGAGTTCAATGTATACATATATTAGAAGTTTTACCTCAAGTAAATTATTAGTTTTTTCCTTATTGCCTACCTTAACAAGAATAACAAGAATAATACCAGTCTCCCTCCCTCAATATTCTGGAAATGGTTAAATGAACAATCCAGGTTATGGGAAGTGCTGAGTGAACTTAAACCAGCAGAAACCTCTCACATGGTTCCTTCTGTCCAGTCCAGATATTGGTGGGCAGCTAACGAAGTTTCCTGGGCCTTCACTCTGAGATCACAGGGAGAACAGACAGGAGGATGTGTAAAAAGAGTGTCTAGAAGTACTTGCTTTTCTCTGTGGGGTTCATACTAGACTCCATGTGTTGTTAGAAGCCAAGCAGCTCCCTTCTCTGCTAATTGGATCATAGATCTTAGAGGGTGCCAGGTTTATCCTTAGGCAATATGAAGCACTGAGGCTTGAAGAAGAAATAGGAATAATCTGTGGTGAGGCGTCATGGCAGAAAGACATCTTTGCACCTGCTCCAAATGAGCACAGCCAGCAGTTTTCTCAAAAGCTTAGTAGAGGAAAGTGTCACACATAAGGGACTTAGATTTAGGATCTCAGCATTCCTTATTATGTTTGCTCAAGGTCCTCTACCAAAGAATGAGAATGGACATGCAAACACACAGAACATTATCAGCTAAGGTAAGATCAGTGGAGTAGGGCCTTACTTCTTTAGAACAACCACTTGCTTCAGAAGAGAGGAACATGTGTAAGCCATGTCAGTGCCTATCTGTGACTCAGAACTCTCATTAGAAATGTCACACCAGGATATTGGTGCTCAGGGTCCACCAGGTGCATTCCCCATTGTTTTATACTGTCTATTGTTTGTGATTTCCCGAGAAAGAGAATTTTCACTCTGCATCAGCAGCACTGGAAGTGATGGGCTTCATTGATGCCAGCTTTGTCTGTCCAGCAAGTTTGTTAAATCTTCTTAGGACAAAGGCTCAATCTGTGTTTTCTTTCATCTCCCTCTTATCACTTAGCAGAGTGGTGCATCAACTGTTGACCACTTGAACAGCTGTACCTAGAATCACACTCTAAGCATTTATTATTTTATCCATTAATCACTGATAGCTAAAGCATGTTTTTCATTGAAGTAGCAAGGACATCAAGACTGACTGCTTTTCAGTTTTGAAATTTCCTTCCTTCTTGCACTATAGTGAAGCCTTTATTGAATGTGTGCAGTAAGAGCACTTGATATAAATGGTTTTTTTGAATGCATAAGACATGCTAGAAAATGTGGAAACTTGGTTCTGGGGAATGTAAGGAAAAAGGTCTCTGGTTCTTTGTGACCTGCAGAGAATCCAGAGTTCCAGCCCTGACATGCAGTGACCACTTCAGTAAAATTTATGCTCTTGAAAGGAGGAGAAATAAGGCAGCCAGTTTGGGCTCTCCCTGTATCTTGACCTGACCTGTTCTTCATTGCTTTTTATGTTTTTTTTTTTTTTTTCTCTGCTAACCACCATGTGATTAATGGCGCTTCAGCATGGACACTTTAAAAGTTATGGCTGGGAATGATGGGATTGATGGTGCTGAAGCTTATAAGTGTCTCAAACTTTGGAAATACCTCTTAAGTTGGCTGAGACTTTTGGTGGGATTCATTGGGACTCATGGAGTGCTGGGTCTATGACTTTTGAGGATTCTTCTGTATATTGAATGGACCGCTCAGGAAATCTGAAACACTTTCCAAATCTGACAGCATTTGTTGGCTCTCCCATTATAGTGCTTCTTTTTGATTTCACATTTTCTTGACAGTGAGCCAAGGATATTTATAGATATATTCAATATTCTTTGCTTCTCAGGCTCAGGGTCATCTTTGATAGCTACTCTAGAGACTCATTGTGAAAGATAAAGTGCGAGGAGAGAAATAACACAGACTTGGAAGTTACAGGACACTGACTTCATTGTTTTGTGTTTACCTAATATGTAAAATACAGGTAATAGTACCTTTCTGGTGGAGTTATTGGGAGAGGTGAACAGGATAAGACAGAGCCATAAAGCAGAGCCATTCTTTGTATGACATTCATTACATGCCTTCAAGAAGTGCCACTAAGGCAACCTTCAGACTGTTTTCCCTAAAATAACATGCTACATTCACAATCCTCTCTTCCATTTGGATGTGTGAATTATCCTGAGTTCAACATTACCTAGTTTATATATGAATCAAAACAACACACTGTACGTCACAAATATGCATACATTTTATGTCAAACAAAATGAAATAAATAAAAAATATAAGTATCTAAAAAATAAAATGCTAAATGCTACAGGGAAAATTATTCAAATAATACCAGTAACATATTTTTCATCATAGTGAAACCTTTTAAATAAATATTTGAATGTTGCTAAGAGGAAAATGGGGCTTCAGTTCTTCACTGTGATATTTCTTTTCAGAGTTTATACTTAAATTTCTTTCCTAGCTCTCACCTTACAAATTTCCTTTTATTAAAAACATAGTTTTAACCCATCCAAATACCATTTAAGTTTGTTTTCAGATCAAAATATGTTTACTAAATAAAAATTAAGTAGAAGAGAAAAGCTATAGGCATTTCAAAGCACAGTAAGCCTTACCTTCTTTATTTGGTGTTGCTAGTAAAATTATATCTTATATAAGATATTTTCCATGCAAAACAATCTCCCTTTGGTGTGCATTTCTACAACTATTTTGTTAGAAAAGGTCTTAGAATGTCTTATCAACCTTTTTCCCCCTCACATGGTATGCAGTGACATTTTCTTTACGATTCATGAACAAGATTATCAACAAGAATCTTTGTAGCCTTCTGTAAATGGGTGACACCATCAGAAATGATTGACATACTGAATGTTGCTTTCTTTACATTTAACAATTTCAGACTGCTGAACCAGAATCTTTTTGCCTGCTCTTGAAATTTTTCTGTCAACCTCCCATGGTTTTTTTTTTTAAATCACAGAAAGAACATGATAATAATATTTAGTTCTATCTATGATTTCTAATCATCTATAGCAAAAGAATATAATATTTTTTAAAGTAATGTAGTAGATACCATAAAGATTTAGGATCTCTGAATTCTAAACTTCTTGCAGGTTTTGTTCTTCAAATCAGTGTTATCAAATACTTACTGAGTTAAGTATTCTGAATGCCAGCTTTATCCCATTTAATCCTCACAACCCGGAGGAGTCATCTTTAAGATGCCCATATGACTGATGGGAAGTTGGAAGTTTAAATATGTGGACAAAGTCAAGTGAACTGTTGGAAAATTCCAAACAAGCCCATGTGACCCCACAGCCCCATCTCTTAATAGTTTGATCACCCCCAAATCACAGTCAGGTGATGGTTACACTGAGCCTTTGGTAACATTCCAGACCTAAAGTATGGCTCAAAGAGTTGTTTAAAGGGAAAAAATAACTCCTATGAGGGAGAGAAAGCTGAATATAAATGTTTCTGTAAGAGCCAAGATGGTTATCTCTTAGACAGCTGAATAAGTTGTGGGCATTCCTTATTTTGAAGACTAGAAATAAAAACTGGCATGGAAAAATAAGTTAATACACCATCTTTGTTGTCCATAATTGTAGACCAATAAGGCACTTCTAAAGTGGTACTATAAGCATGGAACCCAGGACAAACAGATGCTGCCTCCTGTGGCCAGGAATAAACCAAACACTGGCCATAAGCCCTGTTCAGCACCCTTAGTCCCAAGACAATTAATACTTTGGCATCTTGTGCTATTCGCAGAATGTATTGTGCATCTTTGCATGTTGTATGTGCCTATGCCTCTGTGTGCATGTATGTGTGTGCATATGGGCACAAACACATGGATAGATATGATAGATATGCACACACATTCAAAGTTTCCTCATAGTATTTCTTCTCCAAATGTTACGGAACATACCTTGTGTGAACTGATCCTAACACAAGCTTCTCTCCAAACTGGAGAGAAGAAAGTCTAAGCAACACAGAGAGTCTCTCTGCTGGATTACACGTACAGTTTTTCTATGGGTGCTAAATGACACCAAAAATTTTTTTTCTAGTTTTAATGTGTTGTCCTTGTAGAAGGGCCAACTTGGTCCAACTCCTACCCTTTCTATACCTTTTTGTTCTTTCTGACTGAGCATTGGAGAGTGACTTAATTCTAGTTGATGAACTTTGGGAAAATAAGTTAAGCTTACTGGATTTGGTTCCTACTCTTTTATTTTGGATATCATCTACCTATGCAGCAGAAATCTGGCATTTTTCAGAAGTCATGTTCTGGACCTGAACACAAGAGGGCTTTCCTGGTCTTGAACTCCCAATAATGGATCAATTTGTCAAGTTTACGCTCAGCTTTAATTAGATGCCCTGTAAGTCTTGTCTTTCACCTCTGGCTTTAAGATGGAATTTTTGTTCTTATTCTTCCATCTCTTGTATTTGGTTGGTTATGCCTGCGTCTGTAGTTCCTAATTGTTTGCCTAACTTTTCCATTTCCAGCATTCCATCAGACTGAGTTTGAGTTTTCTTTTAAGTTATTTTCTTTTATCTTTTTCTTTTCTTTTCTTTTCTTTTCTGTTTTGTTTGTTTGTTTGTTTGTTTATTGTCTCTATTCAGCTTTCAAACCTTGCACTGTTTTGAATTGTTTCTTGTAATTTTTGGTCTGTTTTTTCTCCATTTCTTATTTTTTTTTCTTCAATTCCTTTAAGAGATTTTTTCTTATCACCTCTTTGAAGGTCTCTATCATCACCATTAAGTTTTAGTTTTAGTGTAGTTCTCTTCTGCTTCATCTATGTTGAGATGTTCAGGTCTTGCTGGTGTAGAGTCCCTAGACTCTGGTGGCAAAATATTGATCTTTCTGTTGTTCACTGTATTCTTAATACTGATTTCTACCCAACTCTTCTTCCAGTGCATACTGGTAGGGTCTCTCCCTCTTCTAGTGGTGATCCATCAGAGAGACCCTCTATGTTGCTTAGACTTTCTTCTCTGCAGTTTGGTGAAAAACTTGTGTATATGTGTATGTGTGTGTGTGTGCACATGCATGAATAGATACAGATGCATATTTATTTTTATAGAGGGAGCCTTAGAAACATTTATTGAGGAGGGAGGCATAGCTGCATTAATTTTACCCATCTTTTGTTTGGCAATGCATTACCAAATGTGTTACCTGAGTGTAGCAGGGTCTTATATCAATAGTTCTTCATGAATATATGTAGTAATTAGTAAGAATATGTTAAACTAGGGGTATAATTTGATGGTAGAGGCCTTCCAGTGTGTCCTGATCACAGCCTCCTAAGGACTGGGGACTGTTCATAGGGGACCACTTTCTTTTGGACCAGCTCATCCAGAGTCCCACTTACACCCACTGGAAGAGGAGAGCTATCAGAGTACTTGACCTGGACCTGCTTGCACCCACTGGAAGAGAACTTTGGTCCTGTACCCACCAGGAGAGGGAGAGACCCCACTGGTATGCACTGGAAGAAAGGATGGGTAGACTCCACACCAGCAAGACCTGAACATCCCAACACAGACCAGAAGAGAACGGCTTTAAAAACAACTTTATGATGATGATAGAGACCCTCAAAGATGTAATGAGAAAATCCCTTAAAGGAATTGAAGAAAAAATTCAAGAAATGGAGTAAAAGACAAACCAAACATTACAAGAAATAATTCAAACAATGAAAGGATTGAACGCTAAAACAGAAACAAACAAACAAACAAACAAACAAACAAACAAAAAACCCACAGTCTGAGGGAATTCCAGAAATAGAAAAGCTAGGTAAACAATCAGGAACTAACCCATAGAATATAAGAGATGGAAGAGGAACTCTCGGGCATTGAAGAAATACTAAGAGAAATAGGTTCATTGGCCAAATAAAATCTTAAATCCAACAAATCCCTAACACAAAATATCCAGGAAATATAAGACAATGTGAAAAGAACAAACAAGAATAATAGGTATAGAAGAAACCCACCTTAAAGGTGCATAAAACATATTCAACAAAATCATAAAAGAGAACTTTTCCAACCTAAAGAAAGACATGCCAATGAAAATGCAAGAAGCTTACAGAACACCAAATAGAGTGAACCATAAAAAAGTCCCCTTACCACATAGTAATCAAAACACCAAACATACAGAATAAAGAAAGAATATTAAGAGCAGCAAAGAAAAAAAGCTAAGTAACATATGAAGGCAAACTTATCAGAATAAAACCTGACTTCTCCATGGAAATTCTGATGGCCAGAAGGTCCTGGATAAATATTCTACCAATACTAAGAGACCATGAATACCAGCCCAGACTACTCTACCCAGCAAAGCTATCAATCACTATGGATGAATAAACCAAGATATTCCATGACCAAAAACAGATTTAAACAACACATATCAACTAATACAGCCCTACAGAAAGTTCTGGAAAGTTAACCCAAGGAAGTTAACTACACCCACAAAAACATAAGAAATAGATAATCCCACTTTACCAATAGCCAAAAGAAAAATGGAGAGAAATCATACAATACCAACAATAACAACAAATCCAAAACAAACAAGAATTATCAATCAATGGTCATTAACATCCCTCAATATTAATGGTTTTAAATCACCTATAAAAAGACACAGGCTAACAGCATGGATACCAAGACAGAATCCATCCTTCTGCTGCATACAAGAAACACACTTCAACTTCAAAGATAGATGTTACCTTAGAGTTAAGTGTTAAGAAATATTTTCCAGTCAAATGGACCCAAGAAACAAGTGGGTGTAGCAATCTTAATATCTAAAAACATAGACTTTAAACTAAAATCAATCAAAAGAGATGAAAATGTCATTTCTTATTCATTACATGAGAAATCCACCAAGATGAAGTTTTAATTCGGAATATCTAAGCCCCCGAAAACAAAGGCACCCACATTTATAAAAGAAACATTACTAAAACTCAAATTACACATAAATCTCACACAGTTATAGTGGAAGATTTCAACATTCCACTCTCAACACTAGACAGGACCACTGGACAGAAACTTAACAAAGAAACAAAGGAACTAACAGAAGTTAAGACCTAATTTGGTTTAGCAGACATGTACAAAACATTCCATTCAAACACAAAGGAATATATCAATTTCTCAGCTTCATATGGAACCTTCTCTAAAGTAGACCACATACTCGGCAATATAGCAAACCTCAATAGGTACAAAAGAATGGGAATAGGCCCCTGTATCTTATCAGACCACATGCTTTAAAGTTAGAATTCAACAAAAACACAAATTGCAGAAACCTTACAAATTCAAGGAAATTAAACAATGCACAATTGCATCATTCCTGGGTCAAGGAAGAAAAGAAAGAAAGAAAATAAAGACTTCCTAGACTTTATTGAGAATTCAGACACAACATACCCAAACTTATGGGACACATTTAAAGCTGTTTTATTAGGAAAGTTCATAGAACTAAGTGCCCAAATGAAGAAACTAGAGAATAGTCACACTAGAGAATTAACAGAAAACTGAAATCTCTAGAACAAAAAGAAGCAAACTCACTCCAGAGGAGTAAATGCCAGATAATTATCAAATTGAGGGCTGAAATCAGTAAAGATGAAACTAGGAAAACAACACAAAGAGTCAATGTAAGAAAGAGTTGGTTCTTTAAGAAAATCAACAAGATAGACAAAACTTTATGGAAACTAACCAAAAGGCAAAGGAAGAACATGCAAATTAACAAGATCAGGAAAGAAAAGGGGGACATGACAACAGGCACTGAGGAAATCCAGATAATCTTCATGAGATACTTTGAAAACCTCTACTCCAAAATATTGAAAATTTAAAAGAAATTGAAATTTTTCTGGATTATATCACTTACCAAAATTAAATCAAGAATAAATAAATAAGCAATTTACATAGACATAATGGATAGAAGCAGTCATCAAAAGTCTCCCAACCAAAAAATGCTCAGGGCCACATGGTTTGAGTGCAGAATTCTATCATAAATTCAAAGAGCTAATACCAATACTCCTCAGTGTTTCACATATTAGAAGCAGACGGCTCATTGCCCAACTCTTTTTACAAGGCTACAATTACCTTGATACCCAAACTACACAAAGATACAACCAAGAAAGAGAACTACATACCAATATCCGTCACTGACACTGATGCAAAAATACAGGCAAATCAAATCCAAGAACACATCAGAAAAATATCATCCTACCATGGTCATGTAGGCTTCATTCCAGGGATGCTGGGACATTCAAACATATAAAAGTTCATCAATGTAATCCTTCATATAAGAAAACTGAAAATAAAATCGCATGATTATCTCAATAGATGCTGGAAACCCCTTTGACAAAATCCAACACCCCTGAGAGATCAGGGATAACAAGAACATACCTAAATATAATAAAAGCAATATACAGCAAACCAAAAGCCAACATCGAAGTAAATGGAGAGAAACTCAATGAGATTTCTCTAAAAGTCAGGAACAAGACAAGGCTGTTCACTCTTTTTTATATCTCTTCAATACTGTAATTGAAATTCTAGCTAGAACAATAAGAAAACAAAAGGAGATCAAGGGTATACATATTGGAAAGGAAGAAGTCAAACATTCACTATTTGCAGTTGATATGATAGTTTGCATAAGTGACCCTAAAAACTCTACCAGGGAACTCCTATAGCTGATAAATACCTTCATCAAACTAGCAGGATACAAGATTAACTATAATAAAAAATCAGTGTCACTATAATATACAAATGATAAAGGGGCTGAGAAAGAAGTCAGAGAAATATCAGCCTTTACAATAGCCACAAACAACATAAAATATCTTGGGGTAAAGATAACCAAACAGGTGGAAAACCTGTATAATAAGAACTTAGCATCTTTAAAAAAAAGAAATAAAAGAACATACCAGAAAATGGAAAGATCTTTCATACTCTTGAATAGTTAAGGTCAACATAGTAAAAATGGCAATCATTCCAAAATCAATAAAGTTGAACAATGCTCAACTTTATATGGAAATGCAAAAGACCCAGAATAGCCAAAACAACCCTGTACAATAAAGGAACTTCCAGAATCATCACAATCCCTGACTTCAAGCTCTATTATAGATTCTTAGTTCTGAAAATAGGTTGGTATTGGCACAAAAATAGACAGGTAGACCAATGGAATTGAATTGAAAACCCTGATATTAACCCACACACCTACAAACACCTGATTTTTGACAGAGAAGCTAAAATTATATGATAGAAAAAAGAAAGCATCTTTAACAGATGGTGCTGGCATAAGTTGATGCTGGCATGTAGAAGACTGCATTTCATATTCCATATATATTGCCATGCATAAAACTTAAGTCCAAATGGATCAAAAACCTCAACATAAATCCAGCCACACTGAATCTCTTAGAAGAAAAAGCAGAAGGGTCCCTTGAGTGAATTGGTACAGGAGACTGCTTCCTGAACATAACACCGGTAACACAGACACTGAGATCCACAATTAATAAATGGGACTTCCTGAAAATAAAAAGCTTTTGTAAGGCAAAAGACACAGTCAACAAGAAAAAACTGCAGCCCACAGGATGGGAAAAGATATTCACCAACCCCACATCTGACAGAGGGCTTATTTCCAAAATATACAAAGACGTTCAAGAACCTAGTTACCAAAATACCATATAATCCAATTAAAAAGTGGGTTACAGAACTACATAGAGAATTCTCAATATAGGAATTGAAAATGGCTGAAAGACAATTAAGAAAGTGCTCAATATCCTTAGCCATCAAGGAAATACATCAAAACATCTCTGAGATACCATCTTACACCTGTCAGATTTGGCTAAAATCAAAGACAGTTTATGCTGGAGCGGATGTAGAGAAAGGGGAACATTCCTATTGCTGATGGGAGTATAAACTCATTTAACCACTTTGGAAGTCAGTATTGGGGTTCCTCAGGAAAATGGGAATCAGGTTACCACCAGATCCAGCAATTCCACTCTTAGGCATATACCAAAAGATGCACATTCATACAACAAGGAAATCTGTTCAACTATGTTTATAGCAGCATTATCTGTAATAGCCAGAACCTGGAAGCAACCTAAATGTGCCTCAATTGAATTATGGATGGAAATTATGGTACATTTACACAATGGAGTACTACTTAGTGGTAAAACACAATGGAATCAGTTTTTCTTTTTCCCTAGTACAGGAATGGACTTTGAGAGTCCATTTCATTTAGAGAAATACTCCCTCAGCTTAAACCCATGGGGGAGGGCCTAGGCCCTGTTCCAAATGACATGACTGACTATGAATATCCCCCAATGAAGGCCTCACCATCTCAGGGGAGCAGAAGTGGGTTGGTATAGGGTTGGGGGTGGTACAGGGGAGGAGGTGAGGGAGAAGGAACTGGGATTGACACGTAAAATAAAAGTTGCTGGAGGAAAGAGTGGGGAGGAAAGAGAGGAGGAGGAATTAGTAATATTATTTGGTTAATAATAACTTAAAATGACAATATCCTGTGAATAACATGTTTACCTAGAGCTGCTGCTTGTGTAGTGACTATGTAAGTAAAATTTCTTTGTGTTCCAGCCAATAGTTCATAGGAATTATCAAAGAGAGACTGAGGCTTAAATCCTATTCTCAGCCCATCTTCAGGAAGTTAAGGAGGGGCTGCTGGTAGTTGGCATCTCATCCTACAGTGAGTCACAGGATCTGGAAAAGATGAGTTACTATTAGAGAGAGAGACCATTTGTCACTTCTTTAAATTGATCCCGAGGTCTCAAAACTCCATGTTCATATTCAGGCTTTTATTTTGCCAAATGGAATGAATATAAAACTAGTCTAATCTCCTCCACAAGACTTGCCCAGGAACAAGCTTTTACTTTAAGATACACTGATGTTTCCAAGACAAGCAGCCTTTTGCCTTCTTTTGAATTCATAAGGTCCTTTATGTCTATTACTGATAAACAGAACATGTCAGTTCCCTTAATTAATAGCAAATCAGTCTCTCTGTATTCCCTACTTTACTTACTCACAGGCACAGCAAGATCAAAGAACCCTTCAGTCAACATGCCCTTGAGGTGGGCACTATCTTTTATTTTCCAAATTAAGTATCCAGCTTTAGGTTGAAGCATTCGGCAGTGCTTTCTTTAAAAGGTGGTTTATTTAGAAGAGGACTATGTCTGGGCCTTAAAAAATGCTGTCAGAAACATAGCAATGAAAGAATGGGGTCAAATGCTGTTTCGAGTGCCCCCCCTTTTGTCAGAAAACTCACTCCATGATGCTGTTTCTTACTGATAAGTCAGTGTCATAAGGAGCAAACCAACCATGGTCACACATCATCATTTGGAAAAGTCCTGGGTGTGGCCTTCACTGTTCCTAGCAATATGCAGAAGTAAGGACATCACTTGCATTCTATGACATGCACCACGCACCTACTTATTGACACTGATGTTCGCAGAGAAGTCTTTGGGGGAGGTCAGACATCCGGGTCACATTTGATCATCGTAGAGCCAGTTTCACAGTCATTCAGTGAACAGCTGGCAATGTGTTCTAAATAAGGGAGAAAGAGAACTGGTAACAGGACAAGAAGACAGGAACAGGAATAAAGCCTTAGTAGGGTATAAAAGTATTCAGGAGGAAATGGTATACAATATTGTACTGATTGTTCAAAAATAGTATGTTGTACCCTTAAAAATCTGTGGAGAGATCTTATGTCAAGGTAAAAATGAGAGGATCGAGACATTTGTCTTTCTAGCTTAAATACGCAGTCTTTATTTTTGTTTCTTTTTACCTCTAAGCTCATTGTTCTCTTCAAATCACAATACCAAGAAACTTCTGGGGTAACCAAGAACAATGGAAACAATTAAAATAGAAACACCTTGAGCAAATATTATTGAGAACTCAAAAGCTCACTTGTAACAAAGAATACACCTTCTGATAAGAGCCAGACTTTGACCTAGGTCTTCTTACCCACCTTCTATCAAATACCTTTTGGAGAAAGATTTCATAATATAGTGGGTATGAATCTGCTGAAACAGCTACTCTTAATTTATGTAAGTTGAGGTTTAGTTGAAAGGGGACGAGGAAAATACTATGTTAGTATAAAGTTCTATTGTTGATGAGGATTTTATTTTTTAGATGAGTAAAATGCTTTAATATTAGATCCGTATGAATAGACTATCTACTCATTTGGGAGAATGTTGAAGTGTGTACTCTGGCTAGTACTGGTAGTTTACTGGAATTCAATGCATGTTAATGTACATACACTTAGCCATCCTTCCCGGTCTGTTCCTGGTTAGTTGTCCTGATTCTGAGCAATTGTAAAAGCACTTTTCAACCTTTTGAAGTTCTAGGGAGAAGAGTCATTGGCATTTGAATAAGCAAGGAGCTCATTTGAATAGCAAATCTACGTGTATATTTTCAATGGCTCTTTGGGCAGAAAGAGATTGTGATTTATTAACGGATTCATCAAGTTCCATGGAAGTTATATTCTGTCATAGCGAGTATCCAGAGATGTGGAGAAAAAATGATAAATATCCAGGTAACGGTGTTTAGCAGCATGTTCCCATAAGTTGCTGGTCATAAGGGGCCTCTTGGCAAGAAACTGCTAAATAGAACAAAGATGAATTAAAAAATGTAATTATCAAAGCCATTAGTCTATGAAAATGTATTATGAATCCATGAACACTCTAATATTTGGTATTTCTCAAGCTTATTTTGTAATTAAGTCCTCCCTTTAAAACAAGTGTTTATCTGAAACAGTGTTTTACAGAATATAATATAGCAAGTGTTGTAAACAGTGTAGAGAATGTGAAGGATCCAAAAGATTAGCAATAATAACAACTACTATTTGTATGGCACCTCATGTTTCATAAGGTGCTTTCTTATTTATTAGCTTTTCCGGTCCTCAGGCCAAACAATTGTGTAAGAGAAAATTTAGTTCAAAGTGGCTTTCCAATATATAGTAATACAAACAGAGATTTTTTTTAATTAACTGAGGACACCTGAGGATTCAAACTGTTCTTTAAATACCCCTCCCCTTCCCTTTAGTAGGAACCTCACAGTTTCTTCCTCTCAGATTTTGGCAAGGCACACTCCTAAACCACATTTCTCTGTCACAGACTGCACCAGAACAAGTTCTACGGGGTGAACATCTGTGAGCATCTTCATCTTCCCGTAGAAACTTTTCATGTAATTTTTTTCTTTTTCATGACGCCTCAGCAAAAATGAACAGCACACAAGACATACTCAAAGCAGGTCATGAAATAATCGTGAGTAAGAGGCTTACAGTGCAGTCTGAACTAGCAGAAGATAAACGCAATCACTGGATGCACAGTGGCTACAGGCTCTCATCACAATGCTTGAAAAGGAAAGGGATGGGCTGGTCCAGAGACAATCTGAGTGAGTAGAGCCAGCTCTCAGAGAAGGGGAGCACTGAAGTTACAGTGAAACACAAAGGCAGAACCTGAGGCTACAATGAGCCTGACTTTTCCTCTTGTTCCACTTTATGATATCTTGGGGACTCCCCAAAATCAACTCAAATTGCTAAGAAAACAAATGGCAGGCAAGGCTTGATAGAGAGCATAGAAGCAACCATCTGTGGTGACAGGAAGAAATGGTAAAAGAAGACATAACTTAGCTCACTTGGGGACACACACAGCATGCAGGTAACCAAAGTTGCCCACTACTACAAGTCCTAACAGTGGTGGGCTTCAAACATTGAACTGCCCCTGGTCAGGAAACATCTGAAAAAGTGTGAGAAATGCATGGTATGCCATTTCCTGAATTTCCCCCTTTTCCTTTCCTTTTATTTCCTCTCCTCTCCTCTCCTTTCCTCTCCTCCGCTCCCCTCCCCTTTCCTCTCCTCCCTTCCCCTCTTCTCCTCTTTCCTCCCCTTCCCCTTTCCTTCTCTCCCCTCCCCTTCCCTCCTCTCCTCTCCTTCGCTCCTCTCTCCTCCCCTTCCCTTTCTTTCCTTTCTTTCCTTTCCTTCTCTTTCCTCCCCCCCTCAGGTAAGAGACTATGGTCTCACATGAAGAATATTCCAGAATTAGATTCCCTCTTTAGTTAGAAGATACTCACCTGACTCCCATCAGATTTTGCTGACTTCTGTTTGGAAATTGCCTTTAGCATTGCCCCAGCCTTAGGCTCTCTGGTCAAGCTTTCCTTCTCCTGTGGTTGGAGGACTTTGTGTTATCCTAGCCTCAGTACAGCAATCAGTTGTTTTCCACCAGTTTCTTCACATTTGTTGATGAAAACCAAAATCATTAGAGAAACAGAAACACATGCACATATGTGTGTATGCATGTGTGTGTTTATATATATATATATATATATACTATGTACATATTATCATATATATTTTCATGCATATATAATTAGAGAGATAGAGATAGATATAGATGTGTACACACACACACACACACACACACACACACACACACACACACATATATGGAATTTATACCTTGGCTTACAAGATATGGTCTAGGTAGTCCAAAATTGGTTGTTTCACACTGGAGAGACAAGAATCCAGTAATTGTTTAGTTCATGAGGTTGTGTGTTTCTGTTTCTGTTGTTTCTGAGGTATGGAGTTTTTGGGAATCACATGGTTGCTCCTGATTTCCAGTCTTCCTTCCTTGGAAGCCCAGAGAAACTGTTTCCAATTTTTGCAAAGAAAAGAATAGATGAAGTTGTAAAAAAAAAAAAAAAAAAAAAAAAAAGTAGGGGCAAGCAGGCAGAAAGCAAAATTTCCTCCTTCTATGTTCTTTTCTCTGACTGCCACCAGAAGGTGTGGCACAGATTTAGGACTGACTTTAGAATAGTTTGATCAAAAACAGTGACTGACATTGTGCCCAGCAGCTTTTGTTTTGGTTATTGAGATGCAGTGAAGTTGACAACTAAGATTAGCTACCTACACTACCTAATGGATTACATTGTTATTTTATACTCCCAACATCCCAGGTCTTACAACCAGTTCCCTATCATTCTTCTTCGCTGAAATAAAGAAGAAATCAGCCGAGTTGAAAAAGAATAAAGAATAAGAATGGAGTGGATAGGAAGAGTAACTCCAAAACCACATTCTACTTATTTTAAATGTGCTTATTGTGTGTTGTTCACATGTTAATTTCTGTGAGTTTCAGAATTAAGAGAAAAATCCCCACTTTAATATAAAAAGGTAAATAACACATTTCAATATCTATAACATTGGTTTAATTAATCAAAGAATGAACTTTGAGATTATTCTCCTGCCTTAAATCCTATTGGCCTACCTTCCACATTTTTCAAGATGCTCCTTAGAATTCCTTCAAAATGTCCCTACATCTGACAAGAAGAATCACCGTTGTAATGAAAAGTCATTTTCTTCATGTCAGGCAATCCACAAACATTGCCTTGACCTCAATAAGTTCCCGACTTCCTTAGAACACAGAGAAAGTGTCCATGGCCCATTGTGATAATTCTATTTATTATTTGCCCTAAATGTCCCTCACAAGCTCACTCCTTGAACACTTGTTTCCTAGTTGATCACTTTGTGTTGGGAGACTGTGGAACCCTCAAGAGGTAAGGCCAGAATGGCAAAACTAGATCATCTGGGGTGGGATTTTGAAGTTTATGCTGGTCCTTGGTCCTGTTCTACCCTGTTTGTGTCCCAGTCTACAGTTTTCACCCACAGGGGCACCCTCTACCATATCTTCCTGTTTCCATGGAGTGAACCAATCTGTCCCACCTTTACATGACTATTATGGACTAAAAACCTCAGTCACTGGGAATTAAAATAAATCTCGACTTCTTTCCACTGTTTCTGTATCACAAGCCAATACAAGTCCTATTTGTCCTGTCCTGGGAAATATCTATACAAATGGTAAACTGATCTTCACCAATATTTCATTCAGAACAGGTTCCTAATTTGTTTTTTCCTCTGACAGTTCAAAGACTTTAGCCTTTTATAGTAAGGTTATCTTCCATTTGTAGTTTCAAGACAATAGTCTCCTAAATTCTGTGTCTAGACCTCTGAGCCTTGTAGAGAACAACTCTAATGCCAGTCTTCTTATCCAAAGGTGAAACCCTCCTCAGGCTCAGCCATGGATATTCATGATGCTGATTTCATAGACTTGTTTTTTCTGGTTTCCCTGGCAACCACAGGTTTTTCAAAGGTTACAGTGGATAATAAATTAAAAGCATGCAAAGGGAAATGTGACAGGTGTCAAAAAGAGGAGAGAGAAGAGAAGATAACAGTAACTGTAAATGCCTAGCAGCCAATGTCCAGTAAGTATTGGCTTCATAGTCCTTAGTACCACAACGTTGCCTGAGGGCATCACTCTATTTGAGCTATACCAATGGTCCTGAGTCATCAGGAAAAGATTAACTGTGTCAAGAATATTCTGTTTAGTAAGGAAAAGAAGTTTGCAATGTATTTTAAAAACTTTTATAAAAATTATTATATATCGATGTTTTATTAAGCTCTGACTACCTAGGAAATTCACATAGTGTGAACCTTAAGTGGTTGAAAATGCCGAATATAAAAGGTTTTTGCTTATGAAAGTTACTTCTCATTTGGACCCAAAGGAAGGAGGTCCTTGATTGCTTATTAGCATAGCACAATGAGTCTTCTCATTCCAAGTCAGAACATTTCTGGATCTTTCCAAGTCATATGAGTGAAGTTCAGGGATAATTGACGCAAGGAAGAAATTGGCAAAAAAAAAAAATGAACCTTTATTTAAAGCAGAAAATTTGAAATATAAATTATAGAGGGAAAAAAGTTGAAACAGAATGATGGACCTAGGATCTAGTGGCTTCCTCAGCTTTTCTTTCTTCTCTGCTACTTCTTATCCAGAGTACTCATGTTCTTCCAACAAATCACTACAAACCCCAGAAACAACTGAAGTGTTTACACATTGTCAGCCTTCTCCTCATCAATCTATCTATGGATAAGCAGCGATTCTCTCTCCCTCTCTGTCTCTTTCTCTCTCTCACTCACCCCTCTTTCTCCCTTTTTTTCTCTTTCTTCCTCTCTGTCTGTCCCCCTCTCTCGTCTCTCACTCCTTCTCTCTGCCTCCCTCTCTCTTCTCTTTCTCCCTCCCTCCCTCTCTCTCTTCTCCCCCCTCTCTCTCGTATAATTACCATCCCTTCTGTGTTTCTCATTTTGTCTTAGTCACTGTTCAATTGCAGTGAAGAGACAAGTGACAAAGATGACAAAGGCAACTCTTATAAAAGAAAACATTTAACTGAGGCCTAGCTTACAGTTGTAGAGGGTTACTACATGATGGGAAGCAGATCTGCATGGGGTTGGTACAGTTGTTGAGAGCTTTGCATCCTGATCCACAAGCAGCAAGCTGGTAGGAGAGGGTGGGGCTGGGCCTTGTTTGGGATTTTGAAAATTCAAAGCCCCATCCCAGTGGCATACTACCTCCCAAAAAGCCATACTGCTTCAATAAGGCAACACCTAATCCTTACCAACCTCTTTCACTAACTGAAAACCAAGTATTCAAATATATGAACCTATGGAGGAAATTGTCTTTCAAACCACGACACATTGGTAATGTGTTTGTCTGGAAAACAGGAGACACAGGGCAGAAAGTAAGTTAACTGCTCTCACAATTTGGGCTGCACAGGCTTTCAACTCTGCAGTGACCCCTATAAAGGAAAAGTGGGTGGGCAGAGGCACTGAGGGAACAGTGAGCAAGCAAGCAGCAGACTTGTGCCTTCATTACAGTGAAAATGTGTCTGAGACAACTGCCTAACCTTATTTTTAACTCTCAGCTGAGCACTTCACCCATTTCAGGAAACTGAGGATTAAAATCAAACCTTGAAAAATCAGTAAGGTAGCAGTTTTCCCCTTAAAATAATGAATAATCCCAGTATCCCATCATGTGCTTATCTTCCACTCTAGAGGATTGAAAATTTGAGTCCAGTCTGAAGAGAACAGCATGTTCAGGACCAGCCAGAACTGTCTAGAGAAACCCTGTCTCAAAAAAATTAGTTAGTGAATCCAGTTGGTATCATATGTGAGAGATTGAGTACAATGTAAAGATAGGACCATATGAAAATTCTTAGAATGGAAGAAACAGACACTCACTTTTAGAAATATGAGACAGACTATACAAAATGTAAAATCAATCTATAGGCAAATTAATTAAAATTAATGAATGCTTATCATTATTAAGCTTCACAGGGTCCACGTTCACAAGCCAACAATTAGAAAATATGATCTTCAGAAGGGAATAGAAAGCTATTCACATTAAAATGTAAAGTGCTTGTGAGGATGTGGAGCAAGTGGGGCACTCACTCATTCATCCATCCTTGGAGGGAGTACATACTTACACAGCCATACGGAAGTCACTTAGGCAAGTCCCAGGAAGATAGGAATCCATTTAACTCAAAATCCAGTTATACACTTTTGGTTACATATCCAAAGGTCACCTAATTAGACTATAGAGACACTGGCTCAAGCTTGTTCATTGGCATTCTATGCATAATAACCAGAAACTGGAAACACAGCTAACAGGAAACAAATGTCTATCAACAGAGGAAAGGATGAAGAAAATGTGATAAATGACAATCATTCACAGGTATTTGGATGGGAATGGGAGAAATCATCCTGAGTGAGGTAACCCAGAACCAGAAAGATAAATATTGTATTATTCACTTATATGTGCATGTTAACTAGTAAGTCAAAATAAGTGAATATTGGAACCACAAAGGTGAGGTATAGAGTAAGGCACTAGGGAGCAGAGTCAGATCTCCCCAGTAATGGTAATAGAATAGGTAGCTATGGATGGATGGGAATGGCTGAGTTGGAACCAGGGGATCAAGAGGAGAATGGAAGGGAAGAGGGTAGACAAGGGAGGGAATATGGGAGGGACAGAGAAAATTAAGGACCATTTGAGGGGTCATATGGGAACATAATACAATAGAAACTCCCTAAATTATATAAGTAAGCAAATATAATCTCAATGAAATCACCAAATAATAAGGGAAACAGAGTACCAGATGGACATCTCTCATCACCAAATAAAGCTTCATTACTAGAAATTGGTTACATCTAAATAAGTTGTTGGCAAAAGGATTCCAATGGAATCCCCAATCAATCCAGGCTAAGGTTGCAAAGGCTATATAGGTTGCTCTCCACAAACTGATAGCAAGACCCTATGGTTGAAAATAACACCTATGCAATTCGCTGAACATCATTTTTAGAGATATGAGACAGACTATACAAAATCCAAAATCAATCTATACTCAAACTAATTAAAACTAATGAATGCTTATTATTATTAAGCTTTACAGGGTCCACATTGATTTGGTGTTTGGCTAGAGCCTTCTCTTTCCTGGTTAGTGTCCTGGGTTCCAGAAAGTACTCTGTTTGCTACCAAAGGAGAAACATAAACACCAACCCAGCTACAAAACTTTTGATCTACAATGGTTTCTTTCCTGTAAGTTATGCTGGTGCAACAGCAGCACAAAGCTTGTGGGGGAAACTAACCCATATCTGATTTAATTTAAAGTATACTTCTTGAGGTGGAACCCATACCCAACTCTTCTTTGGTGACCAAGAACCTGAGACTAAATTGCCCAAGGTGCTAGGAGAAAACCAAACATTAGTGTTCTATAAAAGCAACATTAACAGTAAGATGTCTCCTAATGATATTCTGCTATACTTATAGACTAGTGACTTGTTCAGCTATCATCAGAGAAGCTTCCTCCTTTGGGAGTTGGCAACAAATACAGAGACCCACAGCTAGACAATACACAGAGTGTGAGACCTAGGAACATTCAGCCCTAAATGGGATGAGTCTATGGAATACTTCCCCTTAGGAATCAGGAAAACCTATGGAAGAGGCAGAGGGGATCAAGGCCTTTTAAATACAGCAGCACTAACTATATATGAACTCACAGATATTGAGACAACACTCACAGGGCTACAAGGGTCTGTACCATATGGGGCCATAGAGCTAAAAGAAGAATCAGACACAAGCCCCCATCCCTAATCCAGAAACTACTGAAATTGATAAAAAAAAAATTGCAAATGAAAAATTAGTTTTCTCTAAGAGAGTTTCACTGGGAAAACAAACTACTCTTAAATGTACACCACATTTTCAGCAGTAGATGGCCAAGAGAAAATGGCTTTAATGGCAGCTATGAAGGTTCCTTGTATCATGAGGTCTGTTTAGAAATTTTTAAATTTTTATCTTTATTTATACATGTATTTATTTAACCACGCAGGGTTTGAATCTATTTTAAAGCTTCTGGTTTGTGTTTTTATGTTATTCCTAAGTGTTGGTGGGAATGAGTCTCGTCTCTGCATCTGTATCTGTTTCTTGTGCCTTTTTTTTTTTTTTTTTTTGCTTCTTTTCCTTCAGTTTGTGTATTTTATCCTATTTTGGTTTGTTTGTGTTTTTATTTTATCTTGTGTTTATTTTTCTTTTCTTTTTTCTTCTTTTTTTTGGGGGTAAGGGGTTAAGACAGAGTGCCACTATGTAGCCCTGGCTATCCTGGAACTTACTCTGTATACCAGGCAGTCCTTGAATTCACTGAGATACCCCTGCCTCTGCCTCCCCAGTGCTGAGATTAAAGGTGTGTGCCAACACTGCCTGGTGCCTGTGTGTTTCCTAAGGAGAGATAGAAAAAGTGGTAGATCCAGATGGCAGGGTAGGTGGGTAGGAAATTGATGGAGTAAAGGGAGGAAAAACTGTAACCAGGATATATGTGTGTGTGTGTGTGTGTGTGTGTGTGTGTGTGTGTGTGTGTGTGGAAAAAGCATACTTTTAAAAAAGCAAAATGTAAAATATAATTTTGTTAGGGAGAATGGTTTTCCAAAGATGTACAAGATTTTTGTGGGAATTATTATAAGGAACACAATAGAATTAAAAACGACCTATATAAATGGAAGCACTGACACTGTTCATATACATGAATTAGGAACACCAATTTTTCTTAAGGTGTTATTATAATGTAAAACATTCTCTCAGAATTATTTCCAAAGCATTGGAAAATGATAATATAATTAATATAGATAAACAAAGCTTCAAACACTTCTATGCATTTGTAAAATAAGAAAAATATTCAAAAGCCTCCACAACCCAAATGTCATGGATTCTTTTTAAACTAATCCTGTTATGATAATGTAGAGTAGACACATTGTGCAATGGGACAGAGTGAAGAACTTAGAAGAGACACACCCAAGCAAAAATCCAACACCTGAGTGATTCAGTATTGTAGATGAGTGAGAATGTGATGTCCTATTTAGTACTTGTAACAATTACATTTCCTTAAGTAGAAAGGTGTGCCTCTTCTTCCCACCTTGCAGAAAACATTGCTTCCAGAGGGGTTAGGACAACTAAACATAAATAAAAGCCATGCAACAAAGCAGAACAATGTTTGGGTCTCAAAAGTATGATGCTTTATTCCTCAAACTGTGGAGTATCTACGTGTTGAGTGAACCTTTGTTCCCTGTGTTGATGATCTCAGAATTCTACTACAAGCCCTACTTTTGCACCCTTTTTTAATTAAAACTTTGTGTCCAGAGACAAAAACTCTCATAAAGTTGTCTAAACTGTCTTGTCTTCTAGCATATCCTTGCATTAGATAAACTGGCTGCAGGGAAGAGTAGCCACTGCCCCTTGTAGTTTCTTTCTTCCTGTCTAAAGTTTTGCTTACTATGGTTTCTCTAGACCCTGCAGAATTTTGTGTGTGATTTGTTATTGGTCCAGGTTCTTCAGGGGTTAACCTTGACTGTTAACTGGATTGGATTGAGAAAGAAACAGGGGATTAGGAAAACACAACTGTGGGTATTTGTGTGAGGAAATTTCCAGAGATGGTGATATCTTTAGAGATGTAACAGAAGGAGTGGTTTAATTTGCTGATGGATCCAGAATTCAATTGACTTTAGAAGTTGGTAGAATTGGGGAGATTAGGGTCTTGTTAGAGGAATTAGGTTACTGGGAGAGGGGTTGTATTCTCAGAGTCTATTATTATCTTGTTTGTGATAAAATTGCCTGTACTTCCTGACTGCTGATAGCTAAACAACTCTGCTATACACACATATACAACACACACACACACACATACACACACACACACACACAGAACCCCCCACACACAAGGAAACCACTAAAACCAGGATCCAAAACAACTGGCTTCTTACCTAAGTAAGTTGGTCTCACAGGTATTTTGGTCACAGAGAAGCAAAGCAGTCTCCTCCCTTATCCATTAATTTCATGTTCCTAGGCATGTGCACTAATATCTTTTCTTGATGTCCTTGCTTCTCCCTTTCTTTCCCTAAACTGTGGGAGGGTGCCAGGTACTCAAAGCTGTTCACAGTCTGTAATATGCACCAGGAAGAACCCATTAGTCACATATATGGTGTGTGCTTTCTCGTGTCTCTCACATGCTCCACACTTATAGAATGTCCCAGTTCACCGATTCCATGTGGGTTGTGTGGTTACTATATATCTTCTGTGGAATTTAAACATATAATCTGGGTCTCTGGCTCTTCTCAAGACAGAAACGGTGTAATTCTGTAACAAAGGATGGAGAGCTTGGCTTTGTGAATTGGTGTTCAAAGCCAGAAATATAGGGGATTAACTTTCTGCTGCAAAAAATGTTGATCAAGGGGAGAACAGAGATGGCAGAAAACAAAGAAGAAGCCTAGTTGTTGTACCTGCTGGATATAGGGCCTATTCTGATATAGTCACTGCGGCTGAAAAGGTGCAGTCTCCCTGGAGACTTGAGGCAGCCAAGAGGTGGTTTGCATGAGAACACTGTTTTGTGTCCCATTCTTCCCTGCCTCACTTCCCTTTTCTGTCTCCCTTCACTGGCTCCAGATAGCATTCCCTGCCAAAGCCTTATTTGAACTTTATTTTCAAAAGAAATCAGCTGGGCATAGAGGCATGTTAAATAATAGTAAGGAGGCTTCCTTTGATATAATCAGACTCTTAAATCTGTTAGAGGAGGTCACATTGAAATTGAAGCCTGAAGGATAAGAATAAAGTGGCATGAATAGTAGCTTGATCAAACAGAAGAGTAATAACTATTGTTTTAAAACAGGAAGGACCATATGCTGGGAACTGCCAGGACATCAGTGTGAACAGAGGGCAGTGAGAGAGGGGACTGTGTGTGGGAAATAAGGTGGGAGAGGATGTCAGATGTATACAGGATGTAGTAACATTTTCAGATTTGTCTGAGTGTGATGATGAAGTAGGACGCCACTGGACACTCTGACGAAAGACACGGATCATTATCTGACATGCACTTTGAACCCTTATGGCTGTTCTATAGACATGACTAACGATAGGGCATCATGACACCTGGGTTTAAATTGTATAAGGGCTAAGAGGAATAAAAATGTTCAGTTCAGCATGTAGTTTTGTGACACCAAATCTAGGGATGACAATGCACCATTTATTGAGAGTGGGGAGTGGGGCAAAGAGAAGTTCAGGTGATGGCATATCTGGAAATCACAGCTTCATTCCTTCTGATTTGTTGAGCTTGAAGCCACTGTGATGCATCTAAGTTAGAAGATTGCAGCTTCATTTCTAACTCTGCACTCTTCCGCATAGCTCTACATTCACACTGTCAGGAAACCACTGAAAATCTCTATTTCAAGGACAATGAGATGGCTCAGCAGGTGAAGGCATTTGTTGCCAAGACCAAATATGTGAGTGAGATCCCTGGGGCCCACAAGGTAGGAGAGGAGAACAAACTACTGAAAGTTGCTTTCTGACCCCCACCCATGTACACTCTGGTGAGTGTGTGCATACACACACACACACACACACACACACACACACATACACACACACAAACATACACACACACACACACACACACAAATCTCTGTTCCAAAACTGAATGCCTCCCACCACAACTGTTACCATCATTGTCCAAGGGCCCATTTTCTTGTCCTTTCTATAGAACATCTATTTTCATTCGTTTTAAAGCTCATTAGTAGTCTTATTTTCTTTATCTGGACCACAATATTGCATTGCAATGTATTCATGAAACAAAATGCAGATTATCAAATTATGTTTTTATTTAATTCTATAAGCACTTGTTTGGTTGATATTTTAATTCCTTTTATTCTGTGCAGTATATTTTGCTTTTCATACATTGCACAAAACATATTCTATGGAGTTGTGAATGTTGTACCTTTTAATTTTCTCCATGAGACTGGAGATATTTTTATTATGCTATCTAGATCTCAAATATATTTTCATTGGTTAAAAATGAAGGAAAGGATCTCACCAGTGGGACTGCCATTTAGTAAAGTATACTCCTGTAGTGCAGCTGAAGAAAGGTGAAGGAAACGATGGAAGCCCCGAGGAAAGAAAATGAACCCCAGTTATTGGTTGTGATGGTTGTTTTTAATGCCTAGTTGTCACAATTTACAGTCAGCTGAGGAGGATCATCACAAGAGCTGTCCTGATTGCCATACTTAATGTGTGCTGAACTTAGACAGCACATTCTGGTTGCAGCCACGATACACAGGCATGGCAGAGGAAGACAGTTCCTCTATTGCCTTCTTTGCTTCCCTTTTGTGAGTTGATTTACTCTGTAGCTGCTGCAGCAGATGCCTTCAGTGACACCAGAACCAATGTGTTCAAAGCTTTCATTGTTGAGTAAGGACTGACAGCTCTCCAAGAAGCCTCAAGTTTTCCACACCAGACTGGGACTTTTGAGCCCCCTACCCACTACTCTGATCTGGGGAATTGAGTGACTGCTTCATGGCTGCCACTGACAGGAAGGTTTTGCTTGTTTATTTCAGGAGGCAATGCAGTAAGGGGACATCCATGAATGCCCTTAAAAAACAAAGGTTGTATATACATTTCTTCCTATCAGAGAGGAGCCGTATCTAACACTGTCCTCAAGCACTCATAGAATAAGCGCACACTTTTATGCCCACGCACATCTTGAGTATCTGCAATCCTTACTCATTAATTTGTGATTTCAAAGCAAATAAAAGACTAGATTCTACTTGTAGGGATGTTACCAGAGGAAGTCAGTAGGAATTAGTCACAGCTTTGTCTGTGTTTGTTGACTTACTTCACATTTTCAATTTTCAATGGTAGAGAACAAATCCCTCTGCTAGCTATACTTGACACTTGACCTGTAAAAAAAGAAGAGAGAGAGAGAGAGAGAGAGAGAGACAGACAGACAGACAGACAAAGAGACAGAGAGACAGAAAGACAGAGAGAGATAATTAATAAAACAGCTAGATACCTGGTATGGGGTTTAGTGACATAGAGAAGTAGTCAGCAGCTATAAAGTAGAAAGGAAAGATATTCACAATGCCTGGGTCATTTGCTCTATGACTTTGGGTAGGTCACATAACATATTGTATTCTGAAGTTTATATCCTTTAATGTAAGCTTGACTATAGAAGCCTTGGGTATCTACCCAGGTCTAAGGTCCTAATTCTTTTTATTCATATTTACCACATTTCTTTCTGTATTTTACTAATTTTCAATTATTTTGGAATTACATCTGCTATTTACTAAATATGAAGTTCAAATAACTACGATCCATTGTGGTTTCCTTCTATTTCCCCAAAGACAAAACTAGAGGAAACACAGTAATTATACAGATAACTCTTAGTTTGCCACCCTAAGGGAGCTTAACATCATTGATGATAATTCCAATCTTGAGCAATTAAAAAAAAAGAGGTCATTTATCTTCACATTTGGACCATACTGTAATATTATTTATTTTACAAATATACCTTCTTAATTACATTATAAGCTGAACATTGTAAAGAGAACATACTTTTCATTCTCTCAGTAACCATCAGTTGGGGACTTAGAGATGAGTAATGCTGCATTTGCTGATGGAAGGAAAAGAACAGTACCTTCCAGGTTTCCAGTGATCAAGCAATGGATAATGAGCACCAGCAATGAGAGCAGCAAAGAACAAATGGACCCACCAAATGACAGAGCTGTAATTAAAGAAATTCAGCTGTCTGTCCAGCTTTTACTTAAGGAGATTCAATATAAATATCCTAAATATGCACAAATCACAGCCCCAAACCACAACAACACAACCTCATCACTTTGTTCCCTTTAATCTTGATCATCTCAGTCACGGGTTACTTTATTTTGTCTTCTGTAATTTACATGATGGTTATTTCTTACAGCCTTTTCTCTTGATTTTAATCCTTAGAGAATAGAGAGAAAACACTTTAAAAAAGGAAATGTGCATGCGCGAGCACACACACACACACACAGTGAAGGCTTGTTCTTGGAAGAAGCTTAATATGGTGCTAAGAGTGTTTTTTTTTCCCCTGTGAAAGTACTGCCAGGAATATGTGCACACACACCTAGCATCAAGCCTATTTACTTTTCATATATGGAGTAAATTTTCCTTTGACTACTGACATGGGGCTCTATGGCACCTTGACAATGATTATTATAAGTGACTGGTCTCTAAATGGACAGTTTGAACCTAATGCAATATTCTTTAACAAATGGAGTCTTAACATTCTCCAGGTATTTTCCCCCAGCCATATAAGACCAGCTGTGTTAAATCTTTTTGTTCATTCAGGCAGGTCGTTTGTCAAGTTCCTACTCATTATTAAAAATTTATTCAATGGCATTTAATGAGTACATATGGATTCAGAAATGATCACAAATCAAAATTTCAAAAAGTCATATTTTTATCGGAGCTCTCCAAGGCTATGAATATGTAGCAGCCCCTTAATGTGAGGGACTGTTAATGCTCCAGCAGGATCTGATCTGAACACTCCTGCTTGTCACAGCTCTCTCCATCTTTTTTCTGATAATAAAATTATAAACCCCAAAGATGGTGTCAGTGTCAGGCAGGGAGAGAGACTCCAAGGAGAAAGGCTCCTCCTCTCAAACTGAAGCCCAATTCAACAACTTTTCCATGTTGCGATTAATATTTGCTAATTGATTCTTTTATCCGGGAGCTAGAGTTTACAGAGTACTTTGCAAACAAATTATGTTCTACATGAGTATTAGTTTTAATAATTGTCATTTTAATATATGCAGCTGATAACTTCAGGGATTTGGAATCTTTCTGGAAACATCACTTCCTATCTTTCTTTGTATGGTGGTATCACAAATCAGGGTGGGGAAAGTTCCTTTTCAATTTTACACAGAGATGGGAGAGAAATAGGGTCAGGAAGAGAGAGGAAATAGAGAAGGAAGAGAGGAAATACAGAGGGGAGGAAAGGGAGGAGGAGGAAGAGAGAAGGAGGGATCAGGATTTCCCAGCTGTTAACTTTGGAAGCTATAGTTGATTCCAAAAGAGGCATAGACTGTCTCCTCCAGCTCCCATAAGACACAAACTTCTACTTGAGTGTTTGTGTGTATGAATAATCATAATATGCATGATCATCTACATATCAATGTATCATAATTTTATATCAAATATATTCTAGTGTTTAAACAAAGATCCATCGTCATTATATGTTATTACATATTACATATAGTGTTGGAGATAATCAAAGTTCTTGATCTGAGAACTGGTCTAGAATCAGACTTGTAGGAACACAAGATCAAAGTGAACTGCAGTTAAACATGTGTTGCTGATTTCTGTCTGCCCTATGTTCTCCACTATTCTGACCAAGGGTAGATATTTGGATGATACAACAGTCCACAGGTGGATATCATGAGGCAGTCACAATGCAATACGGGGCATCAAGGAGTTAAGCTAGGATTTGACAGCCAACTCTCAAGCTACCTCACAGTCTTTTGCAGGTGGCAAGTAGAAGTAGATTCAATCATAGGTTTTTCACTGAGCCCCTTGCAGCCTTTTCTTAGCTACAGAAGCACTGCAGGCTACCTCGATAACTACAAAGTTTGTTCTAAAAACCCTGTCAACACTAGGTCCCTGTTGTTCATGCCAGGATCACATCTGTAACACTTCTGTGTTCAACTTCAGGGCAGCTAACTTCATAATATTTTGCTGGGTTTTCCTTTTAAGTGTCTATCTCCAAGGTTATAGCACCATAATACCCTTCTTCTCCCCTCTATTTGCTACTGGGTTGTGACCAAATGCGATTAGATTTACTCTGTGCCAGGGCTTTTTTGAGTCTATAGTTGCAAACTGAAGGGTAGATGTGAAAGATGCTCAACAATTTTGTCTTCTCATTTTGCCTTTTTAGTTCTCTCTAAAGTCCACACAGCTTAAGTTAAAACCAATTTCTTTCTTTCTAAGACAGGTGCTGCAGCCATTACATGGGGGGTTAAATGGTTTTCACTCTCCTAAAATGGTTAAGATGCCTGTGTTATTGGGTTACTTCAGCTTCCTGTGATCCACATCCCATTTCCAACAAAGGTCAGTGAGATGTTGGAGTCAGAGTAATGGAGTCTGGTGGGGTGGATGGGTTTTATTTAAGTGGTGGCAGCATATCATCTGTGACAAAAACCCTGCCAGTCCTGCTGACATCTCTCTGGATTCCCAGAGTCCATGCTGGGATTAGAGGAGAGCAAGATAGCCCTTTCCTCTACCCTGAAAATGTGGCTTCTATTCTTAGCTCACATCAGAAAGAGCAGCACTTTCAAGAGGCCCTCAGCATGATACAGTAACCTCACCTGTGGTGACCTGCTACTGCTGAGAGATAGGGCTTTCTCCTACTCTTTAACACACTAGGCATTCCCCATAAATTTGTAGCTCAAATCTTCCCTTTGAGAACTGTAGTGGTCCTCTTTACTATTGAGGAGTAGTAAGGCAATTTCTCAATCTCTGTGCCCTGTTCAAATTTGTCTTCCACTTCTCCATAAAAAGAGCACCATGAAGGGTGTGGTAGCCCACCCATTTCATCCTAGCCTTTGGGAGGCAGGAGCAAATGAACTATGATTGCAAGCCCAGGTCGGTCTATGTAAAGTTTCAGGTCATTCAAGGAAACATAATGAGATACTGTCTCAAAAACAGGAAGAGGAAGATGAGGAGGAGAAGGAGGAGGAGAAAGAGGAGGAGGGCAAGGAGGAGGAAGAAGAAAAGAAGAAAAAGAAGAAGAAGAAGAAAAAGAACAAGAAGAAGAAGGAGGAAAAGAAGAAAAAGAAGAAGAAGAAGAAGAAGAAGAAGAAGAAGAAGAAGAAGAAGAAGAAGAAGAAGAAGAAGAAGAAAAGTTGCATCTTGATCAGAAAAACACATCCTCAAATTTTTGTGGTTTACTTTTAATACAAAAGTAGTAAACTCAGAAAAAAATCCTAAATATGAGATGTATTCTTGCTGTTCTTTTGAGAGAGAATAGGACTTCAACATAAATAAGGTGGTGCTGTGGAGGCTTGTGTTCAATTGCAGGGAAGGATGGTCAGCAGGATGACCCAATAACAGAGGAAGTGGAACACATTCCAGCAACTTCTGTCAATCCCAGATTATTTCCACTTAACCTCTTCTTAGCTTGCCAGAATAATTACAACCAAGTGTCTGATTTTTAATCTTCTGTATTTGTCATCTAGATCACCAGTCAGGTCTTCATTTCCTTCTTTTTTCCCTAGTTTGGATTCTAAACCACCTTTCTAATGACACTTCCCTGCTTAATAAGCTTTAATAGTTCCTCATTGCCTATAAGATAAAATTGCATGCACAATTAACTATAATACAGTAAGCTAATAATAGCCAACATTTATTGAGTCCCTCTTTAAGTGCACAGTGCTGAGTGTATTAAATGCATGATACCTAAATCTCACAACTACTCTGCAGGGAATAGCACAGTTATTCCCATTGTACAGATGGGAGCATGGGCACTGAGAGATGAAGAGCTCACTCAGGACCAAGACACTCCTAAGGGATGAAATTAGAATTTAAAGACAAGTTCTTGTGAGTCCAAACTTATTACCACCTAAGTATAACAGGTCTTCATTCATCAACTCACTGATTTACTTAATTGGCATGGATGGTACTTTTGTCAACAAAGCATCATGGAAAGACATAAAAGGGAGTCATTAAATCACATAGAGACACCTAAGAGGGCTAGCTAGCAATTTGAAGGATAAATGGAGTTTTGCCAAATAGTGTGAGAATGCACAAGATGTGGCATTGATTCTTAGAAAATGGCTTTTCTAGCTCATTAAACAACACAAAAAGAATAAATACTCAGTCCATCCGAATTGATGTATCCCAGGATAGGAAATACAGACAAGAAATAACGCCCTCTGAGCAAACTCTCCTTCTCTGATTCAGTCCAACCTCATGTAGTTTCTCAAAAGTTATGATTCATTTTATTAGTTTTGCCCCCAAAGAATGCTGGTTTAGGAAGGGTGGTGATGCATATTTTATCTTAGCAATCTACAGTTTCCAAAAGAGATATTTCTTTATGAGATAGTGGATATAAACTCTGGGGAAGGTCATCTATCTGGGGAATTGTCAAAGCTGTCACCTGAATGTTCTTTTCGCTGGCCTTTTTCAGCAGGCAAAGCATACTAAGCATTAGTGATGAGGACTGTTAGAAGGGAGAAAGACTCTGATGGCAATTAAGTGGGCTGGAATTTCCTCTTCATCTACAGGTCCTTGACATAACAAAAGTGGTTGTCATACACTCGCCTATGGCCACTTCTGAAGCCCTCTTGTATCCAGTGCTTCTGAGATGTGACTTGCCTTTGCTGGCTGACATGTATTTGAGGACTGGGAAACAGGTACTTTTATTAATATGCTCATTTACAGGGCCAGGGATTGGCATTCCATGTAAAAGAACCAGCATGTCAGACTGAAGCTATTCTCCCAGAAAACTACCCTGTTCACTTAGACACAGGTGCATCACACCCTGGATATGGCAGCTCTCCTTCAGCTTCCTGCAGTGCCTTCCATTTTCACTTTCTCCTGTTAGTGTCTGATGAAATTCTTCCTAGGACTCCTGAGAAATAAGGATGTTTCATTTCCTCCCCCCCCCCAGAACTCAGATCTGAGGAAATATGAAATTTCTATAGATTCTTCCTCTTGCTTTGGTTCCCTCAGCTCATATCAAACCATCTTTAAGGAGCTTGGGACAAGTTATCTCAATGCCCCGAGCCCCTGGATAGGTGCCATGTCCCATTTCAGGTCTCAATCTTATCTTTAGTAAAAGATTGATCTTCTCTGGTAATATCGCTTTACCTTTTTGATATATTATCTTTTGAACTATAGAAAGGATAGGATGATCTTGAGAGATTCTCCTAAAATGGTTTATTCTATTTCAGAGAAATCACAAAGGAAATATACCCATAATTCAACTTTCTTTCTCATCTTGCCATACAGCGTCTGTTAAATTTATTGCTTCAGAGAAATGTGAAAGTCTGAAGATGGCAGGAAAGAATCTACATCTACCTTGCTCCTTGCGTTCATGGTGACTTTACAAGTGTAGAAAACAGAACTGAGCTTCAATAGTTGGAGACCTCAAAACTCATAGTAGTAAATTCAAAATAAAGGGTAAGTCTCAGCCATCAATCTGGCTTTCCTCCCCTTACTGTCTATATGCATAATTCCTTAAAAGATTTTCATTGTCCAGGATATTAGTGCAGTTGTGCAGTGGTTACACATGTAGTCACAAGAATGCCCTTTGGTCTGGACAACCACAGAAAACAAATTGCTTGGTTTTTAGACCCGATGTATCTTTGAATAACAATGTGACCCATGCGTCTTCTGTATCATCTGTTGTAAAAGAAGATATGTATTAATGTTCTTTAGGTCTCTGGAAGCTCTAATTATAAGACTACAGAATTAGGTTGGGTAATAGCTAACATAACACCAAGCTGAACTAGTTTCTTCCAAGAGAAAATAAACTAAAGAGAACTGGGCAAGTTCATGATGAACTCTGAATGCCTTTTGCTGAAAGTATATAGGCCAACAATGTTAGTTAAATAATAAAGGAAAGCAGTGTTTTAGAAGCCAATCAAGGTACTACCCGTCTATCTATGCATCCAAGCATCCTACCTATCTAGATTTTTGTATCCACCCATCCACCCACACACCCCCATCCATCCATCCATCCATCCATCCATCCATCCATCCAAAGACATTTTCATCACCACTCTCTTATAGCTCAGTACTTGAATTTCCTCTTGCATCTCTGTTAATAAAAACAGAGACGTCTTGAGGAAATGATAGATAGGGTTGTTTTTATTGTTTTGTTTTATTTAATACTGTACCACTTCAGAAATGAATAATTTTGCCTACTCAAAACAGGGGGGGCGTGGTATCACTCTGCCCCTGTCTTTGAAATAAAAGTTCCCATCCCAGTGCAGTTTCCTCTGCTCTTGCTTATTCATTCCTTCCCAATTCCATATAGCTTCAGTAAGGCATTTTGGTCTGGTCGTGTTCTCCACATGCACTTTCTGTGGCTCTAAACAATGGCCCCACATGTTCTGCCCCAGATACATTACTAAGAAGGACTTCTCAGGAGGAAAACATGTGGTGTTCTAAGGTATCTCTCAGAGCTAAATTTAACTTTACACTTGCTATCCTAGGTAAGTGATTTCCTCTCTGCGTTTCTGCCTGCATTTTGCCTCATATTAAATGCACATAATAACACTTACCTTTTGGAGCCCACCAGAGTGTTATGAGGATTAATTAAAGTTCTTTGTAGATGACAAGTCCTGAACACAGTTATTATTAGCTAAGCAAACTGCCTGTTTTAATACCAAGGGTCTCCAGGAAGGTCAGAGGAGCTCCCTTAAGCACAAACTTCCCTTCCTATCTCCCATAATATTCTTTTCGAGCCTTAGCTTGCAAAGAACCTGAGAGTGTTCTTTGTAAGCCATGGTTTCCCCATGAGGTTAAACTGCATAAATAATTGAAAAGTGCCAATGTGCCCGAAGGATCTCCATCCCCTTCTCTTCATGTCCTTTCACTCTTGCTACTTCCGTGGAGCTGTAACTCACAGCTGTCCACAGTTCATTTGGGGAAATACTGCAGAGACCAGTGCTAATTAATTCTTGGCACATATACACCATTTTGTTTGCTTCAAAGTATTTTAAAAATCAGTACATGAAAAACAAGTTAGACCAGTTCATTGATTCTCATTTCAATAATGAAAAAGCTAGATTTAAATATGAACCATTTTATTAGGGATAAGGGACACTAAAGTGGGAAAACCAGATTCTTGAAGATATAATGCTTGGGGTAGAAAAATTCCAATTATTCAGAGAAGAACATTTCAGATTTTTGATTTTCTCACCCTGGCCTTTTCTCTATTGTTTTACACAAAACAAGTCTGGTGGCTTCACAGCTCTGAAAGTAAAGTGAACCTAAGAGTATGATGACACACATATGTAATCCCAGTAGTTGAAAAGCTGAAGTAGGAGGATCACAAGCTTGAGGCCAGCATGAAAATATAGGTCTGTTTAAGTGCAGCTTAGCAAGACCCAGGCAAACAAACAAAACATACATGTAGTAAGCACCATTAACATTTTCTCATCACCTGTAAAATATCTCCTTTTTGGAAGTCTACTTAGTTCACTATTCCAAAGACCTTACCTCTCCTATTAGACTTCATAAAAGATGTGTACTCAAGGCACAGTTTAAACAGCATGCAGCTAATTGAGATTTTTACCTTTCTTGCTGTAGGCAAGGCTCAGTTGTATGTAGAAGATACTTCATAACGATTGCCTATATTACATTTAAGTCCAAGTCCCTTTATCATGGCATTTTTTTCTTTCCTCTCAAGGAAGATGTTTTTCTCTAGTTTTTACTGTTGTAGTTGACCATTTGGTCCATTCAGAAGACTGCACATTTACAGATATTTATTGAGCTTTGCTTTTCTCGACTTAATTAAACCATTATCAGCTCTTGGTTTTTCTATGGTATTTTCACATGTTCTTTTTGCCAGAACTGGCCATGGTGACACCTCTACTCCCTTTTGGAATTTTTGGATCATGAAGTCTGCAACAGAAGATATCCAGAAAACGTAAAAGCAAGCCAAGAGTCAGAGGGCTAAATGTTAGTGAGTGAATGAAGAGTGGAGAGGGGTGTGATGAAAGACAATTGAAGGTTTCCTGACTTCTAATCATGCTTGCCCATGCTACCAGCTTTGCAAGATGGGAGTATGTTCATCTTTTTCACATTACATAGTGAGAATATGATCAATTCTAACTGTAAAATGTGTTCTCTTTTTGCCTAGAACTTTATTTTCCTGGTAACATTTCACCTTCCTTATTGTCCCCCAGAATTCTCTAAAGAACCTCACCAATTTAACACAAAAAGTTTTAAAATGTATCAGCTAGGGCAATCATAGTGTCCTTTTCCATTCCTGGGAGTTCCTATTGAAGCAGAAGCTATTTTGGAAATTTTTTTAGGGTCTGTACAGTAGCTTCACCTAGTATCACAATCAAGCCATTAGTTGCCTGATTATTGAGCTTTCTTTGGCTGTTAAAAGTTCACCCCTCTACCCTCTTTTGGAAATGAAGCTATAGGGATTGTCTTTCATTTCTATTTTTTATTAAAAAATTTTAATGCATTGCCATTTTGCCCTCTTGACTGTAATGATTTCACAAAGAACCAAAGACCAGCCAAGAAGAGTACTAAGTAATCCATAGAGAAATAAGAGAAGTCATAATTGAATAATCCATAGCTAGCAGTTATTACCAGGCTGCAGTCATTGCGAGCATACCTTCGCACTAGAGCATGCTGGTGTATAAATAGCCATGTGCTCTGGGAAAAGAAGAATGAAGCTGCTAGATACAAGATGAAGTAGAAGAGAGAGTGTGTGTCTTGTAAAAAGCTGAAGCTTTAAAAAATTAAAGCTGCAATAGCACAAAGGTTGCCTTTTGAATTGCACAAGTGAGAGTTTCCTCTTTGAAATCTGGTTTAGGTTAAGGGCCTGACAAGAGCCTTGCCCTTAGCCTCCCACAAATGTAAAAAATAGGTTTGAGCCACACATGCTGGAGGCTCCATGCACATTTTGGAAACAAGGTATGATGCCATTTGTTCTTCCTTAAATCAACAATGAGAGTTTAGAAACAAAATTTAAAAATCTATAAGCAATATTAATTGTTAGCAGCAAAAATTATGTGAGCCATACTAAAATAAACTAAACTAGCATGATAGGATTACCAATCCCCAACCACTTACATTTTAGCAGTTGTAGACACAGAGAAAGGGTCTGAGCTACACAGACTGTAGTCAGGCTAATATGACAATTAAATGCATATACTTTCACTGCAGCTTCTGTTCATTCCTACTCCAGATTCCCCCTTCAATGTGCAAGCACTGCCTTAGCCACTACATGTCTCACCACTGGTATTCTCTGCTGTCATTAAACTCTCTGAGACATTTTTATTTTCTGTAAGTTTTAGAGAACAAAGGACATACTTTAGGCCATTGGAGACTGATTAAAATCTGTGTTTGAGGCCAATGAGATGGTTCAGTGGATAAAGGCAACTGCTGCCAAGCCTAATGACTTGAGTTCAAGCCTTGAAATCTACATGGTGCAGAATTTACATGGTGCAAGGAAAACAAAACAACAAGAAAAACAAACAACAGCAATAGAAACAAATAGCTCCCTAGGTTGTTCTCTGAGCTTCACATACACCTCACACACAAATCAAGATAAATTAAAATATGATGAAATTTAAAAACATCTCAAAGACAACCCTAAGGAAGGCAGAAATACCATCACCTTAGAAACATGCCTCTTCACTAGTAATTGTTGGAAAAAGTCCCCAGATTGTATATGTTCTGATACATGGTCTCCTAAGTACACAGTTCCATGAGGGATTGAAAGTGGTACATTAAGAGTATCTTTCTTCCATCTACCTTCATAAGGAACAATATATAAGAACAAATATCAGACATCACTATCCACTCTGTAACAATATGTTTTGTCTTCAGTTTTAACTTGGATGTAATAAAGATTTGTCTGTTCCCAATTTTCAAAACTTGAAGTTGAGTGATGAAAAGTATAAGGCTTATACTTACATAATGAACTGGAAGGAAATGATAGACTACAGAGCTATGATGACAAGCTAATTCCAAATGTCTATTTAGCCTCCCTTTTCACCACAACTGCATTTAAGAAAATTTGAATCAAACTCCCCAGAACAGTATGAATCTGATGGTGAGGTTAGTTGAATTTGACTTCCTTCTCTTGATGGTAGTAGTTATACTTTAGTGGAAAATCTGATTATTAACTTGTGTTTTCAAAAACTAAATCTGTGTGATACCAAGAAGGGTGAACAGAAATGTCTGCATTAATAATCCCCCAGGAACCACATCAATCATGGTCCCTTGTTAAGAGGATGATTAATGTTGCCAGACCCTTCTTTGAAAAAATACACTTTGGTATATAGCAAATAGTGTTTCAGTCACTGGGCTATGGCACCATTTAAGAAAGGTGACATCTCAAATCTCAGGAAACTATCATTCCAAGAGAAGAAAGATGATCAGTTTATAGTTCTAATGCTTTTCTTCATCTGAATCTGCTTACAGGGTGGCTTTGCATAGATGGTTCATGGTACATACTGATAGGATGGAGTTTAATTATGTGTGTAAAGCCAGATTATCTCTGTCACTGGCATCCTCTCATGTGGGGTTCTATTGTGGAGTTGCTCCTGTCAGTCTTCTACAAATGTCTGGATGGCAGTCTTAAGCCAACTCATCTTGGTGAAGGCCTGGTTAACTAATCTGCACAGGCTTGGAATCTTACACTTTGTCTGTAGTGGCCACTCCTATTGTTAATCTGCTCAGAGTGACTCTTGGGGCCCTCAGCAACCATATCATGTATTGAGATTTTCACCTTTTTATCTTCTATCTGGATTTCCAAATATGTCTTGATAAATTTTCTCTATTTTCTCACAAAGGTTCTGGAAGTGTGGCAGGGAGCAACAGTTTTAACATATATACAGTTGAACATGTACATGGTCCAGGAATTCTCTGGCCAGAAAGTCCTAGGTAATATGCAAATAAAGAGATGCATAAGGATAGTGAAGAGGAATGGCATAGAATTGTACGATAGTCTGTCCTACCTATGGGATATGCTGGGGTAACAGTGGCCTAGAGATTGAGGGAGTGGGCAACCAATAATTGGTTTGACCTAAGACCAAGAGAGTAGGCCCATCCCTGACACTGCCTGGAGCACCAGGACCCACAAGCTGGATGACAAGGGCACTTAGGATAGAACCAAGCACGAATTGAGGGAAGAAATGTTAATGTAATGATGCCTAATCATATTCTGCTTTACTCATAGATTGGTGCCTAGGCCACTTGTCATCAGAGAGGCATCGTTCAGCAACTGAATGAAACAGAAGCAGATCCACAGTCAAACATTAGGTGGAGCTTGGGGAATCCTGCAGAAGAGGCAAGAAAGGATCGTAAGAGTTGGAGTGGTCAAAGACACCACACACACACACACACACACACACACACACACCCTCACAGAATCAACTAATCTGGACTCATAGGGGATCACAAAGACTCAATCTACAACCAGGTATAGGACTGACCTAGGCACTTTGTATATATGTAACAGTTCTGTAGATTGGTCCTCTCATGGGACTCCTAACAGTGGGATCAGGTGCTATCCCTGATTCTTTTACCAGTTTGTAGGACCCTACTCTTCATATTGGGTTGCCTTGGGCAGCCTCAAACTTACTTCAACTCGATATGCCATACTTTGTTGATATACTTGAGAGACCTGCCCTTTCCTGAACAGAAATAGAGGAGTGGATTGGGGAGGTGGGAACAGACAGGGAGTGGGCAGGGAATTTGGAGGGAAGGAGAAAGGGGAAACTGTAGTCAAAAAGTAACATAAATAAAAATAGACATATATATATATACACATATATATATACATATATATATATATATATACATATATATATATATATATATATATATAGTTAGAATGATAAAAAGAGTTCTTGCTGAAATCCAAAGGGAAACTGGTCTACCCACACATTTTACAAGGATAGTAAGCAGGCATTATAAAAACTTGTAATTTTTCCATAGAAATTACTCACAAGGTTTTATAATTATTATTTTACGTGAATTTTCACCTATCTTGTCTTTTGTTCTAATAAAACAGATTTTCAAGATAATGTATCAGTTGCCTCATTCTTATTACTTAAGTGCCAAAGCTTAGAAGAAGCAATGAACTCAGAAATTCTGAATCAAACTCTTGAAAATATGTCCCATTTCTGTGTTCTCAGTGATTATGTCAACTCTACCATACAGAAGAGGGACTGTGACTGTAGACACCACCTACATCAAAGACACACAGAAGAGTTGGAGAAGATGAGACAAGTGAGTTTTTTAGATCTTTGGGGTAGCAAAGCAATGTTTATTTTGGTAAAAGGGAAACTTTCAAAAATAATCTTTCCCCCTTCCTTTTACTCTATGTATGCTAAAAAGAAAAAAGTGAGTAAACTTGAAATATTTGCTGAAAGTACATTCAGGATTTCATTAATTGACCTGTCTAGAGTATGCTCCTACAGGATATGAATATGAGAGACTGACCAACAGACAGACAGATGGGGGGGAGAGGGAGAGAGACAGAGAGGGAGAGAGTGTGCATATGAGCATTTGCTTTGCATTTATCCTTGTACCAGTCTTAGAACCAGTTTTGATAGGTACTGTACAACAATATTTAAAGATGAATTTACCTTCTTAATTTCTCTCTGCCATAGCTGGGGTATGTGGCTATCAAAACCCAACCAGGTATGGCAACAAGTGTCTACCCACCAAGTTGTCTTGCCAGCCGAGCATGATAACTTTAGAAGACTTTCCCAAGAGTATTCAATTGGGCATATAACTACTGCCTATGGCAATGGGAAGTCCTGAGGTATCAGGTATTAGTTGACCTTATTTATTGTCACCATCTGAAACTGGGAAGCTACTAAACCAAGACTACGTTCCTTCATCAGGTTAATATCCTCTTTGTAGAGAGATTGTATTTCTCCAGACAAAACTGGTCAGCAACATATTTCATAATATTACATAGCCCGAGGCTGCTTGACTACAAACTTACAAATAGTTTGAAATATGATCATTTGTACCTGAATAATATTTGAGAATAGATGAAAAGAAGAAAAATAAGAAATCATAGATGTCTCTAAAATGGAGTATCATGTACCAGTTCCATAGGTGAGAAAAGCCATAGTTGATGGATGAACTATTGCAAATTCAATACTTCCTATCTCTTGCAGGCAATGTTTAAGAAACCCACATATACCCTTCTTAATTCTTGCAGAGCCCAAATCATCATTTTTGTGCATACTTCACATATCTAGATGGTGCTAGTTACAACTGTGCCACAGAAAGGGTCTGAGTCTTTCCAAAGGTTCGAGGACCCAGAACAGGGCCACAGTATTGAACAACATCAGCATATTTGATATATGCATAAATATCAAGCTAGAGAAGAAGATGGAATTTTATTTCTTTAAAGATGATAGTGTCATTTTTCTCAATAATATGTAGTTTTGTTTTATTTGTTGATGTCTCTGAACTTGTTCTATCCCTGTGGAAGAAACTACAGGTTTGAATGCTCACTTACTATCTAACTTGGTTGGTTTTTGAAGTCCCTTTGAAAATGTTTGCTTATTTGGGGAATCAAATTAATTACCTTGTGCATTGTCCAAGTGCACACCCCCATTTGCCAGAGACTGCTGCAGCTTGGATCTCAAATGCCCTCTAAGGCACATGTGTTTAACCTTTGGAGAGGTAGTGGAGCCTCTGAGAAGTCAGGCTTAGAGGGAGGTATTTATATCATCAGCAGTTTGCCCTACAAGGGGTTGGGGCTCGAGGAATCTCTGCCCTCCCTTCTTTTCTTCTATTTCTTGTTGATGTGGTGAGCTTCCATTATGATTTGCTATTTTACCAAAGAGATGTCCTGCCTTAAAGCATACAGGTTACACTTGAAGCCCCATCACTTCATCAGGTTAAGTTTGATGATCTATATAAATACTGTGAGATGAGCATTCCATCTGCATTGCCCTTAATTGCACACTAAGGAATGGCAAGAAAACTCTTGCTTTATTTAGTTTGTTTGGAAATTTAAAAAAATATGTAAATAAAAACAGTGATAATAAACAAAGCACTATATACAATTTTACATACATTGCCAACTGTCCATCCCTTCCCTTTCTTATTATAACAATTTCAATTCTTTGTTTTTCATCTATCTTTGTTACCTTTCTGATCTGTAATCGACATCTGATAAAAAAGTAACTTAAAGGACAAAAGTTTTATTTTGGCTTACAGTTAACAAAGCAGTCCCTTTGGGTGGGAAAGGCTTCGTGGTGAGAGTGTTTGGTCCATGAAGCTTACCAAAAACCAGAGAAAGAGAAATTCTAGTACTTAGCTGGCTCTCAACCGTTCCTGATCTTTCATTAAGACCAGGACTCAATTCATGAGATGTAGCACCCACATTTGGGTTGGGTCCTCTCTTTCCTGTTAAGCCTTGCTGTAAAGGTCCAGAGGTGTGCCTCATTAATACCCCAAGTGTTTCTTGTTTTAATCTACCTGACAAAGGGATGGCAATGGGATGATACAGTGGATTCTTGTGAAGCATGAAGTCTTAAGTTTGATACCCAAGACCCACATGGTTAATGAATATAACTGAAAATTGCAGTTGCTCTATGGCCTCCAATTATGCTCCATGAAATGCATAACCCCGCCCAGATACATGCATGCACATGCTATACATAAAATGTAATAGAAATAAAATATCTGACTTATAACTAGCCAAGTTATGTTTTAATAACCCAAAAGCATTATATGTTGCTCATTTCTACCTGTCCTTTTATGAATTTTCTCTTACTAGAGATTCTTATTTTTCTGTTCTAGTGTTATGCTACAGCAGTTATCATATATAACTCAAAGACTCAAGGGATCATGGGGATCATTTTTCTGGGCCACAGTTATTTTAATGCCAATATGAAAACACCATCCTTTCTTTACCCTCTGCTGATATCACTGTACTAATTACATAAAATCTGTACTGAATTGAGCCACAAGTCAAAGTAGTTGAAGAGTCATTGTAAGCAATGATGTACATGTCAAGGAAAAACAAAATAAAAAGAGTTTTATATATTAAGGACATTGATGACATGATAAATATATTGCTGTTATTAATTCAGTTTCTGAGTTTGCACAATTTTGTATTCTGTGTGATAAAATTGTCTGAAAGCATAAAATGCTTGAGACTTTTCTAAGCAACAGACTTTGGTGAATTGAATACAAGCAGACATGACATGAGTCAAGCTCCAACAGGCCTTCACAGAAAATCAAGATCAATAGAAATACTAAAGAATGAGAACAGCAACAACAAAACAAAGTTACTAGAATCAGCAATAGTGGCCAGAAAAATATAGATTATCATATGAATATGCAAGGATCAGCCATATTCCTCTGTCAGTAATGAATTGAACATTCTGAAAATGAATAAGAGATAGCAATTACAAGGTATCATCAAAAATAAAATATTTATGTGTAAGTTTACCAAAAGTAGAAATCTCAAAAAACTACAAACATTGAAGGTAATAAAAGAGAGATCTAAATAAATGGAAATACATGTAAAAATGTCAAATTTGTAGATCAATTTGGGTTATGATGATAACAATAGAAATAATGAGAAAAATAAGAATAAAATTTGAAAATATGATGTCCTGGTTTGCTTTTTTGTTGTTATGATAAAATGCTGACCATAACCAACTTGGGGAAGTAAATGTTTATTTCAAATTACAAGTTATATTTCATACTGCGGTAAGTCAGGGAAAGAACTCAAGATAGAAACCTGAAGATAGGAAATGAAGCCAAACCTATGTTTTTCATGGCTTATTCAGCTACCTTTCTTACACAACCTAGAACCATCTTCCCAGGATGGAACTTTCCTGGGTAGGCCCTCCTTCACCAATCAATAACAATGAAGAAAACGTTCTTTAGTAGGGCAGTGATGGCACATGCCTTTAATCCCAGCACTCAGGAGACAGAGGCAGGCAGACCTCTGTGAGTTACAGGCCAGCCTGGTTTACACAGTGAGTTTCAGGACAGGCAGGGCTACACAGAGAAGCCTATCTGGAAAAAAAAAAAAGGAAGGAGGGAAGGAAGACAGGAATGAAGGAAGAAAAACAGAAACAAAGAAAGAACGAAGGTAATTCCTCAACTGAGGTTTTCTCCTTTTTGGTTATTCACTTCACACACACACACACACACACACACACACACACACACACACACACACACACCACTAGGAAACCACTAACTTTCATTGTCAAGATCTCATGTTAATAGTAGGATCATAGTATAACAGAGTACAAATTTAAAAGTCAAGCATTTTTTATGATTCTAATTTTTAAAAGTCCAACTTCTCTTTTGAAAACGAGTCTTTTAAATGTGGACTCCTTAAAAAACAGTTATATGCTTCTTATTCCAAGAATGGAGAAGCAGGACACAGTTACAATCATACCAAAACAAAACTGAAATTCGACAGTATATATATCTCAGTTCCTGGTGTCTGGAACTTATTTATGATCATCTAGGCTACAAGGCACTTGGGTAACTCCACTTCTCTGACTCTTCCATTCTCATCCTCAGCACACACAGATTGTCTCGGCTCAAGCCAACTGTACTTCTTACATACTACTGTCTGCCATCAGTGGTTATCCCATGGTTTTTCCATCTCCAGTATGCTGGGGTCACTATGTGCAACCAAAACTGCATCTTCATCAATGTCTTCCTGCTCTCTTTGCTATGGTTCCAACCCTTCCACATGATGCTAAGCCTTAGCTGCTCTCCATGACACTCTACTCTTGCAGCTTTTATGCTGCTAAAACCAATACCCATGGGAGATACACATACCAACTTCAGCTGCCAGCTTGAGATGCAGTTATGGCCCCCTCTGAATGACATCTTTCTGACCCTAATGACAAACATCAAGGACAATTTTACCTCAATGTTAATGGTTTCCTAGGAATTATATCTGATTCTTCAATCCCAGCCAACCAGAATTGATTGTCTTAATAAAGCAATAGTTGTATTTCTATATAATGTTAAAACAAAACAGAACATTAACAGCCCTTATAAAATTTTGATTCCCTCTGAAGTTTCATGAACCAGGACTTCATCATGTTGCATTTCTCTCACCATTATCTTCCAAATTCCCACTATAGTTCATTAAGCCTTGAGCCCTTCTGTCCCAAAATTTCAAATGCTTATACATACACAGTGTATCCTCCCCCAACCTCCCCACCACCCTACACACCAAACAGCAACAAAACACTTCCAGTACCAAATTCTGGCATGGGTAGATTATTATTGCTGTGAGAAAATGATGATCAAAAGAGATTTGTGAAGGAAAGGGCTTATTTCAACCCATAGGTTGTATAGTTTTTCACCAAGGGGGGGGGCAAAGCAGGAACACCAGACACGAACCTGGATCCAGGAACTGAAGCAGAGACCATGAAGAAACATTTTACTGCTTATGTGCTTCTCATGGCTTGCTGTCTACATTTTCATGTAGCCCAGTATTATCTGTCTAGGGATGACTCTGCCCACAACTGGGCCCTCTACCATCAATTAGCAACCAAGAAAATGGCTCAGAGACATATAATAGTTCAGTCTTATAGAGGTAATAGCTCAGTTGAGGGCCTTTCTTCCCAGCTGACTCTAGCTTCATCACACATGATAAATTGAAGAAAGTCACACATTCCATGTCTCAATTTGTATAATATCCAGAGTAGTTAGATCTTTAGTGGCAATAAGTAGATCAATGGATAAAGTGGGACTGGAGTAGAGAGAATAGAATGTAAAGGGCTTCTTTTGGAAGGATAAATTTATTTCTTAAATCTTGTGTATATTAAAAAGACAGACAAACACCACAGTGTTCAATTTAATTCTATTTAAATGGGTAAATTATATGATTGTGTGGTATATCTCAATAAAGCTACTTCTCAAATCATAATAGTGTTAAAATATTCTGGTAGATCACTGTCTGCACCTAGATGGACTATTTTACTTTGCTCCCAATAACCTTCAGTGTATTTCTCCTCATGACACTTTGTCCTGATTCACAGTACTTACCATTTGCTCTCTTATCCATTTAAGAGTTTCTGAACATTTATGATATTTAAAACACTGCTCTCCATAGTGCATTAAGAGAGGTGCAATAATGTCTTAAAATTAAAGACATCACTATTTACATTGTACTTACAAGTTACTGGGCAAAGGTACTTTGTATTTGTGGTTACAAGTCCATGAGTACTTGTATTTTTAAGTTGGCATTGGCCATGTTGGAAAGCAGGAAAAACAGAGGCTTTCCTTCAACTGCTTCTTGACAAATTTCCCCAGGGAATGAGCAACATCATTGCAATGACCCTCATGCATCATGCACCAACCAGTGTCACAGGGGGGTGATCATCCCACTCACAGTAACTGTCCTCTGGGGTACTATTCTCTCAAAGCTATTTGCACCTTGGACTAAACAGTAATCAAAAAGTGACCCTGTAAATCTCAGAATTCCTGCATCATTGTACAGTGTCTGATTCCCTTCCTAGAAGGCCTCCTGGGATTTGCCTTTCTCTCTCCCCTCCCAGACTATAAAACTGGAAAGATTCTGAGCTAATTGAGTTGCATCCTTTGTGGGTGCTGAGCTCTCCATGGGCTTTCTCATCACTGAGTCTGCTGCCTCAGGGGCAGAAATAAGGACAGCAGCATCTGATCTAATATGCCAAAGAGAGACTGTGATGAAAGTGCTTGCCACCTTTGCATTCACAAAATAGAAGACACAATTAACTTCCAATTTTGCAAATCTTTTAAAATCTGCAATTCTATTCCAATGAGGCAAATTGTGAGAAGGTCTGAATTTTGGAGGATGGGGCTGAGTAGGGAACAGGGTTTGGTCATGGAGATGTAATCATACATATAGGTGAAGGTTACACCACAGCCATTGCCTCTGAAACCCCAGGGAGCTGCCTATCTCAATATTATCACACCCCTGGAGTTGCTTTACAGTCTCCATAGACCTTTGCAAATATAAATAAATAAATAAATAAATAAATAAATAAATAAATAATAAAAAGAAGGGTACCATTTCTAGTGTGGAAAGTATATAGAACTGACAGCTGAAGTATACAATCAACCTGATCATCTTGTTAAACAATAGCTTGAAAACACCTTAAGTAAAAATACCATATTGGAGTTATTGAACTTTTAGCATATATTCAGTAAAATTGGGGTTAAGATCCAGGAATTATTTGGCCAATCCATTTACAGACAATAAATGAATGCTTATTATGTCATTATACTTCAGTAATCTCCTTACCTTCCCCACTTGTGTGTGTGTGTGTGTGTGTGTGTGTGTGTGTGTGTGTGTGTATGTATGTATACACTTAGATTGCCCAAGCCTTCCAACTGAGACCCCCTGAACGTGGGGTCTCAGTTGTATGCAAACAAATAAAAGACACTTTTCCTGGAGACTGGTCATCTGTGAAGAGAGATGAGCTGAAGGCTGAGAAAATCCACAGCCTCCAGTCTCTATAGTCTTCAGATACTTTAAGTTGCCTGGACAAATTATTATCTCATTTGAATGATGGTCCAGTAGGACAGTATTTTCTTCAATTGACAATCATGAGCTTTAAACTAGAAACATCAGATAGCTGTCTGCTGCAAGTGATTCATTTTGCAGATGATGGAGTCAACAAGAAAGATTACCTCTTGCATTGAAAGTTGGTTTTGTTTGCTATCTGGAAAGATACTTGGACTTATTTTCAGTTAGCTATGACAGTTGGAATCTTCACCAACATCATGAGTCTCCCAGAGTTCATTAACCCACTGCTATTGTTTTAGGTTCTTGTGCCAAAATGATTACACAAAGGGATGCTAGAAACAAAGGAATGCGCTTCTTGTTTTTTTTTTTTTTTTTTTTTTGTCTATTTCTTAAGTGTTATGAAGGGCATCAGACTCTTATTTCATGTGATCTTTAGAATGTATTAAAATTTCTGTTTTTAATTTGTAAAACCTAAGTGTAGAAGTGGTCTATGCAGCCCAGAATATCTGCCAACCTTTGGATACCCCTTATTCCAAACAAGGAGTAAGGACGACTGTTTCTTCTGGCAGCCATGTTGGAGGTAGATACTATGGCTTTGAAAGAAATAGAAGATAGTTCCAACAGTACATTCTAAAGAGCTGAAATATAGAGAAGGAGGGCCACTGAATGGTCGACTTAATAGCTCTTCCTCATCAAAAATGAAACTATCTTTCCATGTTCTACAGTTTCTACAATCCTCCTGTGGCAGGAGAAGAGGGCATTGGGAAAGAAGTAACAAGATCAACATAAATGAATCAATTTGGCAGAAAGACTGGAAGTCAACAACTCTGCACGTGACAACACCCAGCATAGCTGAGAAAGAAAACTGGTGGATCTACAGGAGAAGGCAGGGACTATGTGAAGGACCTATAAGTGGTCATGCTCTGGGCATGTGATGTTGAATCTTAAGCCTGTATGTGCTGTCTGGCCCTTTCCATCACTATCCACCTGTCTCTGATTAAATTCCTTAGCCTGGGACACAAGAACATAAAATTTTTTGAGGGTGCCCCTCTGAACTCAGGTTCACATTTCTATCATTCAATAGCTGAATGTTTAAACTAAGTGATTTGTTGTTTGCTTAGAATAAAATGCTCTTTTATCTTTAATGCAGCTTTGAAGGTGAATGTCAGAGCTGTAGCATCCCTAACAAAGCCAGGTATCACCACCCATCCTCAATATTCCAGTCCAAATAAAGAGGTGAGTAGTAATGAAAGGCAGGAAGGAGAGATTTATTCAATGTGGCAGTACCTAGAAAAGGAACAAATGGAGAGATCCTGTGTCCCCAGTAGCCCATCTTCCCCATGCTGACATCCATTCATTCTGACCAGAGGGTAATGGAGACAAAAAGGTGTATATAAATCAGCATTTCTGCTCAAGGTTTGATCTCATTCATTGTCAATCCATTATTATCCCAACTCTAGTCCATTCTGCAAATTGGCCTGCCATGTTGTGAGATCTATGAGAAATAAAGTATTTAGCCAGTAGCTGATGGATCTGTGTGGACAAAGGCTATTTTCTTTCTGCTATTTTATATATAGTGAGTAAAGAAATATCTTCAAAAACACAGATATAATTGGTTTGAAAGAGTGTGTGTTATAGTTATATGAAGGTATTCTTTTCTACTGATCTGATTTTTCTCCTCAAATACAAAGTTGCACAACATGGACCAAAATCACTCTTGTTCATTTAAAGATCTGTCAAGGACAAGTCATTCCAAGTAGTCAATTGAGATCTACAAATATCCCATAGGGCAAAGTCACTCAGGTATTTTACAGTTTCAAAATGAAATAAAAGGAAGCTCTCTATATTTTCTGTTAATGCATGTAGACAAACAGGTGACCACTTGGTCACAATCACTCATGTATAATCATGTACCTACTCATGGATCAGACATGCCTAGGGAAGAAGCCTTATCTTCCAAAGAAGAGATTGTTTTGCAAAGTCAGGGAGGCATTGTTATGTTTAATTCTTTTCAAACCTTGCATATCAATTAGCATGATATTTTCTTAAAGCCTAATATTTAATATAAGCAATATGCTAATGGTTTCCTTTTATTCTATTCAGGGACCTAGCATGACTCCCTGAGAATAAGAAGGCTGCTGTGTTACAATAAAAATAACCTTAATTTTGAAAATCAAGATTAATGGGGGATGTCACTCTATATGCTGTGAATATATGTTTCACTTCTAGGAGAATACTGGGAAGAGAAATGCAGAGTGAGTCAGAGAGAGGACATATAGCTGCCAAGGCAGCAAGAGACTCAGCCATCACTAGAACGCCAAGAGTATGTGGAGATACATGGATAAATAGAATTGGGTTAACAATTAAGAGAGAGCTAGCCAATAAGAACCTAAGGCATAGGCCAAACAATTTATAATTAATATAAGCCTCTGTATGCTTATTTGGGACGAAATGGCAGCCAGACTGGGTAGGACAGAAATTTCCATCAACACAAGATAATACCCAATAGAGGTAAAGACTATCAGCAAAACTTTGCATAGAACTGAGTCTTAATTATCTCTGAGTAGTAGACTCTTCTCAACTTGGCACTAAATTCTATTGTCACTTTATCTTTCTGTTCTAGATTTATCACACCCTTATTTTCTTATTTATCTATTTGTCTGTCTGCCCAACCATCTATCTACTTTTTTCTTTAAGGACTTGTTTCCATATAAAATGTTGGAAAGATTCTCTGGGCTGAACATAAAGTGTTCCCATGTAAAGAAAGCACTGCCTTTTTGAGATCCCCAGGTGATCCAGGTCAGGGTAATCAAGCACACAGCAGGACACAGGGGGCCAGAAGACTAGGGAGGCAGAAAGAGGTGCAGAGATTGGTGTCCAGGGTTAGTGAGGCATAGAATGAGCTGTTAGCTCCTAGAAAAAGAGGAAATTATGTTGATGGAGAAAAACCCACTGAGGGGCTTTCTTTGTGAGCTAGATTGCAGTTAGAGAACCAAAAAGAATATTTGTTTTTTCCTTCAGAATGTGGAACAGGAATTGGAGAAATAAGGGAGGCTTGTTAGGTCCAGTTATGAAAACAAGTTAAAATCAGGAAAAAAACCTGAAGTGAGATCTGGAGATACACTGTGATTTCCCCAGTGCCTACTTCCTTGCCAGGCAAGAGATGGAAAGAGTCCATCTCCTAGAAAATTATTTTATAATCCATCTTTCTTTAAATAAACCAGCCTGTTTTGTTTTGTTTTATTTTATTTTTCCTAATTGCTCAAGGCTCTCCCTTATGGTACAAGGTCTTAAGAGTAACATTTCTACTGTATGATGCCTCATTGTTCACAGGGCACTTATACATGTATTGGATCAATTATGGCCTAAAAAGAATCCTATCCAAATCCCCAGGGAGCTCTTTAGGACAACATAGCTTCAGCTCAGAAGCCAGAAATCCAAGTTCAAGTTGAGAAATCAAGATTAATTCTGTGAGTGTAAGGATGGAAAAATACAGAAGTTTAAAAGTACTATCTAAAAAGCTCTAAATATCTTAAATTCCAGACCCTGTCCTCTGCCAGTAAATAGGTAAAAGTTCTAGGAGCCCGCACAAATGCAGACCTCTAGGGCTATAGAAAACTGATTGGTCTATAAAGTGTGGGCTTGGATGATTTAAAATGATTGGCCTAAAAACGATAAAATGGTTTAAATTGATTGGTCCGCACCACACGGGCTCTTGATGCTATGAGACGATTGGTTTATCATGCGCGGGCTTTGTTGTAAACCCTATAAAAAGCTGTCTCAATTCTGCACTCAGGGATCTCAATCCTCTACCCCTGTGTGGCATATGACTGTGGACCCCAGTGCACTTGAAATAAAAAATCCTCTTGCAGTTTGCATCAAGATGGCTTCTTGTGAGTGATTTGGGGCATTGCCTTTCCTGAGTCAGAGCAGGAAGGTCCATGCTCTGAGGGTCTTTCATGAGCATGCTGTGAGAGACAGGGGGGTGGGTCAGGAAGAGGGGGGGGGAGAGAGAAAGGCTAAGGCTTCAGTGTTTGAGATTCGTTTTATGTTGCCAAGAGTGGGTGTTAACTTTCCAGTAGATCATCACATTAGAGTATTGGAGTGCTACACTTTCCCAGCCCTGCCTCTGAGCCCCTGTTACAATTGGCTGCTACATTAAAGATTTTCCTAGCATTGCACTATTAGGAGGTAGGAATTTGATGCTCTGAGTCTGAGAGGCAGGTCTTAGGCCATATGAAAGATGCTCTTGTAGGAGATTCTGGGATTCTCTGGAGACATACCTGTGCCCTTCTCTCTAGTTCTCAGACTACTGCAACAGGATAGGATAAGAAGGTGAAATTTGACTGACAATCTCATGTTGGAAGAAAGAAAAGGCTGAGGCCTGGGAAGAGTAGGAGCTTGTCTCCCAGAAAGTGATTTCACACCATTCTGTCAATTTGTCAGACTGTTAACCGTGAAAAAGAGATGAACTGAAACAATGTGCATGGATGATGGGTTGGTGATGAGCTCTGCCACATCTTGACCAGACTGTTTAGGTATGCATAGCACTGGATCTCTGCATAAATAGAAAAATGCAAACCAGAATCCCAAAGATAGATCCAAGCAGTGTTGCTTCCCAGTGTTGCCACAAGGAACACATCTCCTATTCCAAATTTACAATATTTCTACTATTTGACTTTTGTGCTTGTCTGGCCTATTGAGGAGGGCAACAGCGGCTGGGCTTCTTAGAAGCTTTGAGGGTCCAAGCTCAGACGCTAACAACTTGGGTAACAGGACTCTAGTGTTTCAATCCTTTTCAATAAATCTCTCTCCCCTTTTTCTCCCCCTTCCCCCTCCCTACCTCATCTTCCTTTTTCTTTCCTCCACCCCCATTTCCTCGTTCTCTTTTTTCATGACAGTTTCTTACCATAACATGACACTTGAATACCAGGTAGCATCCTCACATTTGTGGCAGAAGCACACCTCACTTCTTTTTAATTTGGTTTGTCAGTTTTTTTTTTTTTTTTTTTGATGTTGTTTTGATAAAGATGCAGAACTGACTAACAGAGAGAGCCTTGCTAAGCAATCCTTTCAAATTTTCTGATGGAGGTTATTAAGTGGTCACATGTTTGAAGCACAGTTAACACTTTCATATTTTAGCAATCACCTGAACACTTTAAAAGAAAGAAAAAGAAAATGGTCAAGTATTTAGAGTTCTTATGATCACATCAAGTTTATAGCCTAAGAATTAGACAGCCTTGATTGAAATACTAAATCTATCACCTAGCAGCTCCTTATTACAGGGCAAATGGCTTTATTTCTGTTTGTTTACTCTTTCTGATAATAGGTCTCCTCCCTAGATTATTGAAATGATCAACAAAGTCACACAAAGCAGTTACTATACTTCCCAGTGCAAGGTGAGTATTTGTAACCAGTGAGTGGTTATGTTCATCAAGAGAATCACCAGAGAAAAAGCACTTCTACAATTTTGATCTAAATTTGAAGCAAGTTTTAATTAAATACTGAGCAGCATGGACTCTGGTCATATCTACTCTCTGGAATCCCAAGTGGCCACAAAGGGGCTTCTTAAAGGACAAAACCCACAATTCATTGCATTTCCCATTAGGTCCCATCAGGAAAAAGCATAAGATCTGATGTATTTCTTGCCTATGTGCCTCTCACCCACATTTGTTCAAGCCCATTGAAAGACCCAGAGAGTGTGAACCTTCATGCTCCCACTCAGGAAAGGCAGCCCCCCCCCCATATGCCACGCAGGGGTAGAGAACTGGGAACCCTGGGTACAGAATTGAGACAGCATTTATAGGGTTACAACAAAGCCCGTGCATCGTAAACCAATCATCTCATAGCATCCAGTATGGACCAATTAATTTAAACTAAACAAGCCTGTGCTTAGCCCAGGAAGTCTGCTTTTGTGCGAGCTCCTGGGTGGGGTGACAAGGCTCATTTCCTGTGTTCACTCACTCACAGGTGCTGTCATAAACAAAGAATGTGACCTTTTGCTCATTCACTGCCAGGGGACAGGGTCTGGGATTTAAACTTCTAGCTTCCTGGGGTCAGTGGAGAGTTAGGCTTAATTTTTCCATCCTTACACCATCTCATGGAGACAGCTCAAATTTGTTTAGGGGCATAAAAATCATATGGTTTATTTTCCAAGAACTACAACTCCCAACATTCCAGAAAGTTACCTTGTCTTTGGTCAGGTGGGGTTTACAAACAACTTTGGTTCTTACAGTCACTTCATGAAGGAAAGTAGATATTTTGCCCTGTTAAAGATAGGATGACCCAGACTCATAGTCTCTTTAAGGTTAGTAGGAATCATATTCACCTGTAACACTTCATCAAGCACAGAAAACTGTGTCCTATCCCAAAGACTTCTGAGAAATATGGAGTTTGAGATTATATATTTGTACCAAATTTCCCGAAGAGACCTATGTTATTAATCCAGGGTGTTTGGAAGCCCCTGTAATGCACAAAACAGTGCTTCTTGTCCCTTCATTTAGCACTTTTTTTGTCTCTCTCCCCTATGTTTCATCACTGAAGTTAAAGTTGAGAACTGCTCCTACAAGCTCTCTCTATCTCTGTTTTGCATTTGAATTGAGGTTGTCAAGATAATTTTTCTTTTTTATGATAATATTTTTTAATTTAAATGTAAAACAAGCTTGTTTTACATGTCAATCCCAGTTCCCTCACCATCGCCTCCTCCCTGTACCCTTCAACCCTCATCCCATCCCCTGCTCCCAAGGGAGGGTGAGGCCTTCCATGGGGGATCTTCAAAATCTGTCATATTATTTGCAACAGGACCTAGGCCATCCCTGGTGTGTCTAGGCTGAGAGAGAATTCCTCTATGTGGAATGAGCTCCCAAAATCCGTTCATATATTAGGAATAAATACTGAACCACTACCAGAGACTCCATAGATTGCCAAGTCCTCCTAACTAACACATGCTCAGGTGGTCTGGTTCAGTCCTATGTTGGTTTCCCAGACTGGGGTCCATGAGCTTCCCTTTGTTCAGGTCAGCTGTTTCTGTGGATTTCTCCAGCCTACCCTTGATCTCTTTGTTTATCACTCCTCCCTCTCTGCAAGTGGATCCCAGGAGTTTGTCTCAGTGTTTAGCTATGGGTGTCTGCTTCTGTTTCCATTAGCACCTGGATGAACGCTCTACAATGGCATATAAGGTAGTCATCAATCTCATTATAGGGGAAGGGTATTACAGGTAGCCTCCCCACTATTTCTTAGATTGTTAGTTGAGGTCATTATTGTAGATCCCTGGACATTTCCCTAGTGCCAGACTTCTGTTTAAACCTATAATGGCTCCTTCTATTATGGTATCTCTTTTCTTGTTCTCCTCTATTTTTCTCCTAACTCAATCTTCCTGCTCCCTCATGTCCTCCTCTCCCCTTCTGTTCTCCCTTTCTCTTTCTCCTAACTCCCTTTCCCCTCCCCATGCTCCCAAATTGCTCATATCTTGTCCCTTTCCCCTTCTCAGGGTGGGGGTGGGGGAGGGGAGAGGAGGGGATGTATGTCTCTCTTAGGGTCCTCCCTGTTTTTCTGGCGGTGTTGACTGTAGGCTGGTGATCCTTTGCTCCATGTTTAAAATCCATATATGAGTAAGTGCATACCATGTTTGTTATAAAAGCTCTCTTGGTTAATGTAAGTGAAATACTTTGTCTAGCCCCATTCATGGTGTGGTTCCTTGCTTCTCATGGTATGGGTACAGCTGTTCTTAGCATTAAGATATTCTGCATTTGTTGGGTGGAGATGTAGGTTAAAAAGATAACTGCAGGATAGAAAAAGGCAGCTATGCAGTACTTACACACTTACAGAGCAGGTAATGTTAGCCTGGGAGTAGAGAGATTCATTTGTTAATTCACCTGGGAGTTGTAGCTGAGTAAAGTGTAATTGTTTGTGCTTCTGAGAGAGCTTAGGGCAACTCTTCTTTTGGAAATTACACTCTGCGTTTCCATCTCTACACTCCTTGTTGTAGAACTTGATTAAATAAAAGTTAATTTCCCTCTTCAACTTCACCTTGTCTCCTGGCCACACATACAACTATTTTTTTAAGCACTTATATTTTTTTCATTACTGTTCAGCATTTGAATAGATTCTTTTTCTGTCCCAGAAACATTTTAATGGCAGGAGAGAAAATTCTTACAATGTAATGCTATATTCAGGAAATAGCCCTCAAATATTAAATACTTAAATGAATACCACAGCTTGTTGGTAGTTTTTTACATATTCCAAATTAAAATGTGGATGTGTTGTTTTTATAAATGGGGAATACAAATAATTAGTTTATATAAATGAGTCAATATTTGGCTTTCGCAAAATTTTTGCTTTTAAACTGAAAATTGGGAGAAAATCTGTAAGACTAAGAAAGAAAACAAACTTAGCAGTTTACATCAAGGGGCTCCAATGTTGATAAAATAGTTTCCAACTTGTAGGTTTTCTGCGTAAAAAAAGGAAAAATAAATTGAACCAATGTTGGTTTTATAATTTCACCACTGTCCATCCTTGATGAAAACAGCAATTCTGTTTTTGCAGACAGAAAGCAATTTTTATTGTATTTACAAGTGGCAGTTCCATATTTGGTAGTCATTTGTTTTGGGCGAGTGGGTTTTATTCTATGGACAGTTGGGGAAGTAGCCCCTTAAGTTCTGCTCTCTTGAAGTGAGTCACTTCCTGGGCACAGTTGTTCAAAGGTTCTCCATCACTGGGTCTCAGACAAACAGTAAGGATCACCTGAGACTGGTAAGGAATACAAACAACTTCCTGATCCCAACACAGACCTTTCAGTCAAATGCTTATGGGGAGGGGCTGGGCCTGAAAACAGATTTAACAGGCTACCATAGTAACTGATCCCTACTGAGGTCTGGGAAATATCATCCCTTTTAATGCATCTCTGGTGGTTGCTCCACAGTGAACTGCCATGAAGGGGTGGGAGGTGCATTTTAAATGGTAGCACCATCTCACCATCTAGCTTGTTTGCTTTGGTGTAACCGCCATCTCTGCTTTAACAGCCTATCCTATTAGAATGTAACAACTGGCCTTGTGAGGGATAATCATAGCAGCTGTAACTTGTTTGATTTCATTGCTAACACATTCAGGGGGATCTAGAACATCTTCCTGCCAGAGCTAAAGCCACTGCCCTAGGTGACCCTCTAGCCTGGATGGCCAAACATTAGATGTAATGACAACAATGGGATGGGTACATTTACACAGAGCCTTATGATCCTCTGCCTATTATACCCAATTCTTTTTTATGCTAATATTTCGGACAGTTCTATCCTCATTCATGCTCCAAGTTAAGTCTGGGAGCTGTTTTCTTTACAATCTCCGAAGGTGCTTATTAGGATTCATTTTTGTATTCAAACCTTGATCCACAGCCTAGAAAAGCCCCTTTAACAAGCTTACCAGGTGAGCCATGCCATTTCATAAAGTCAGGGTGCCTATCATGTTGTTTCCTCGTTTTCTCAGCACTTTGCACAGATCCATAGTTATAGCAAGGCTCACTCAGAATTCTGCTGAATAAATGAATAAACCTCAACTCCACAGGAGGAATGACAGATGAATGAATGAGAGAATGGAGAGATGAGTGGGTTTCAAGGACAGCTTATCTTTTAGCTAATACAGAGGCTTTCAAGTTATTAGAACTGTTATTTCAGTTGAAGTTCAGTGTTCATTAAAGTGATCTTTTTTTTTTCAAGGCAAATGAGACTGTAGGAGTGGATATTAATTTCAGGTGTGTGTATTACCTACAAAAATATCAACCTAAGGCTAGTTTTTCTTCTTTCCTACTTCCAAAATACTGTATCTATTCCCCAGATATTAGCTGCACGAGAAACAGGGAGGTGGTATAACTCAGGGTATTCAAACAAATACTACCCAAACCATTATGTAATTAGAATAAGAATCCTCTAGGAAAATAAATGGATTACAAAAGAATGAGAATGATTATTTAGAAGTTATGGTAATAGCCTTGCGATCCCCCCCCACACACACTTATTCTCAAAGGAAAGAATTTAGTTTAAGGACACCCCTTGAACATTGTTTATTCATATTTAGCAAAGCAAAGCACACATTCCAAAGACACATGAGACTGAACTGACCAGAAACAGGAGAGGGGCAATCCAGTGGCTACTGTGCTGTAGATTTTTATGTTTGTTTTAATATTTATGATCTGAGTGACTTGTTCATTGGACTATGTGAACCTTTCATGCTCCAAATTATGGTGGAATGGATTTCTCTTTTAGAATGCTTATCTCTGAGGTTCTCTAAGAAACACCACAAGAAGGATTTCATAGTGTGAGTAGTAGTAGAATGATATCAGGTCTTTTGAGGTTGCAGATTTTTTCTGTTAGCACATGAGTCTGGCAACAGAGGAGGTATGCTGGTGGATACAAAAACAACATGTCACCAGCCTTGATGCCATTTCACCACAAAGGGTTATTCTGCCAGGAGGCACATCTATTAAAATCTGCCATCATAGTGGGGAGCCTGATGGCAGGTAGGCAGGTAGGTAGGTATGACACTGAGGCAGTAGCTGAGAGATCAGATCTGATCTGCCAAGTTGATACAGGACCTTGGGTAGGACTGGGAGGACCTGGCTTGACCTTTTGAAACCCCTAAGTCCACCTCAGTGACACACTACCTCCAAGAAGGGTACACCTATTCCTACAAAGCCACACATCCTAATATCTCCCAAGTGGTTCCATTAAATCAAATAGGGACCAAGCATTCAAGCATATGTGCCAGTGAATGTCAGCTGAGACATTCTTGCTGCCCATGGTTAAAAATTTCTGTTATGCTTAAAAATGAGGTTTTATCATGAAAGCTGGATTCAGGGTTTTACAACAGCTTTTCAGATGTACAAGTAGAAAACAAGATTTAAGCTGCCTATAGGATTCCCTTTTCTCAGCTCCATCATTTATGTCTACTGTTCAACTATGAATGGGATGTTTGGGATTTTCCATTTCAACGCACTTCTTCATTATTCCTTGTGTGTAATTAAAAAGGTTGGCAGTACTTAACACGGAGTGGTTATGGCTAGAGAATTCAAGAACATCCTCACAAGATGCTTGTTAACTAAATACAAAAGGTCTTGTTTTCTCTAGAATTTTCATATAGTCCTTTAAATTATTCATAGGGCTGGGGGTGTCCTTAATTACTTTTGTGGTTTCATACCACAGTAGCATTATTTTTTTCTTCATTGATGAAAATCTTCTTTTCTAAAGCCAATTACTATCTGCTAAAAGGTAGCAGTGACCTTTCTCGTGTCTTGTCAAATAAATACAAGGCACAGAGGATGAGGTTGCCATTTCCAATTTGATACACTAACCTGAGTATGTGGTGCTAAGTCTCTGTCTACTGGTGGAGATAAATAGAACCCAAAGAGATAACACATTAGATTCAGCAATGGATACACATGAGCTCTCAGGGACTAGTTGCCCAAGCCTATAGACATCATTTTAGGATACCATGAGGCAGAATTATCCACAGTGCCATGATAAAGAAGGATCAAGAGGAAAATAAGGGTTATGATTTTTTTCCTATGGTTGCCAAAGAAAATCACACATGCACTTTCATGTTTTACCAAAGTGACACACACAGAAAGTTTAAACCAGAGAGAGCTGAGAGGCTCCTATGAAAGTCAACTGTCCTCTGCTATATTCTTTCACAGCCCACCTCCCCACAATCAGTCTCTTCAATTACACTTGATGTTTTTGTTTCTTGTTACCCTTTCTGTTTCAACAAATATTACTTTGATGATTCAATTTTTATTAATTGTAGAATCTTTTAATTTTTTTCTCACTTTGCTACTTACTACCAATATCTATTTTAGGATCCTGACCCCATCACTCATTACCTAGCCCATGTACTGAGATACTGACTGACAGTTCAATATCACAAACCATTCTGTGAGCATGGATTCAATATCACCAACTATGTTTCTTTTGCAAGCATTTCCCACCTAAAGATCAACAATTGTATTGCATTTTGGGTGTGTGTTTTGTGTCTATGGTGATTCTGTGTGTGGAACCAACATTTTCCGTGCCTGCAGAGGCCATAAGAAGGCACCAGATTTCCTGGAGCTGGCATTATATGTTTTTATAAACTACCAGATGTGAATATTAAGCCTAAGAGTCTTGTCCTCTACAAGTGTGACAAGCACTCTTAACCAGAGGCTCATCTTTCCAGCCCAAATGTGCTCATTCTCCTATGCACCTAAAGCAGTTTTATGTCTCCAACTTTTCTACAATTCTCAAATACTTGAAAAGTCTCTTTTTTCCCCAACCTCAGAAATAATCCTCTCTTCATGTCTACGAAAACCTCCATTTGTCTCTGTGCCTCAGGCAGGTGGAATTCATTCCTTTTTCTCTGGTCTCACTGCATGTTGTTATCTCAGGTTCTCTTGGACTCATCCCTGTGTTTATTTGTTTTCAAGATCATCTGGCATTTTTTTTTTTTAACCTGGTCCAGCTCCCTAGACTTTTCTCTCCTCCTCTTCTAAAACTTTGGTATTCCTGGTGCCATCTGTTGGTCAGTGTTGTTGGCATCATTTGGGAGTTTCTGAGAACTGAAGGATGCCAGCCCCACCTGGAATCCTCTGAATGATAATCTGTAATTAAACAAGATACTTGGGTGACTTTTGACACTTGAAAAATTAAATAGCAGGATTCAAAGTTATTTGAAACAGATAAAGATATCTTGCAGAATCCTAGGTAGATGATGAAAAAAAAATCTATCAGCATTCTCAATCCAAGACTTTGATGTGAGCTATGTCTCTATGTTTTACAATTTCCTGTATCCAATCTTAAATTACCTTTACTGTGATGATAGTCAGTTTTCTAATACTATAGCAAAACACCTGGAATATTTAACTAAAAGGAGGAAAGAGTCCCTTGACTTGTTGTTGTGGAAGTCTTAGCCCATGGTTTCCTGAAACTTTTGCTTTGGGGCTGATGGTGAGATAGCATATCAGAGTAGGAGCACTGGTCATTGGAAGCTGTTCCCCTATGTGAGCCAAGAAGGGGGAGATAGAAGGTAGAGAGTTTCATCAAGTCTTCCTCAAAATAAGGGGCTTAATGACTTAAGCTCCTCCTGCTTACCCTATGTTCTAACTATCCCACCATTTCTCAGTAGTACCAAGGTGAGAGTGATGGTTCATTGATATGCGATTGTCTATATTAGATTAATTAAGGCAGAAAGACTCACCCTAAATGTGAGGCAGATGATTCCCTTGACTGGGGTCCTGAATTTCATAAAGGAGAGAGCTAGCTAGTGTTCAGCACTTTCTGCTTCCAGTTGTGGATGTAACTGTGGTCAGCTATCCCACTCTACTGTTGCTGCCCCCACCATAGTGTACCCTGGACCCACAAACCAATGTAAACCCGTTCTTCCTTCTGTTGAAACAAGGAGACTAGTTACTAATACACTGATGATCAAGTCTTTACTTAACCCATGGGTCTTTGGAGAACATCCTCTCCCAATAGCAATAGCAGTATTATTTTCTTCCTGCTTTCCTTTTAGATTATTTTACTTCCTTGGAGATTTTCTTTTCTTTCCTTTTCTTTCTTTCTTTCCTTCTTTCTTTCTTCCTTCTTTTTTATATTTTTTAAAATTTAAATTTGAAGCAACCTTCTTTTAAATGTCAATACCAGTTCCTGCACCCTCCCTTGCTTCCCTGTTTCCCCCACCAACCCCCATCCTATCCCATTTCTGCTCCCCAGGGAGGGTGAGTTCTTCCATCATGAGTCTTCAATGTCTGTCGTATCATTTGGAGCAGGGCCTAGGCCTTCCCCCAACTTTTATTTTCGAAGTCTATAATTATCAGTCTTTGTTATGTTTAATTTATAACCTCACTTCTTTTTTTATTTTACACCTCTGCATTCTTTTTCTTTATTTCTACTTGGATTTGATATCTGTTGGGAGCACAGCATGTGAAGATCCTTGCACCCACAGATCCATAGAAACCAGAATTGTTAAGCACATTGGTCGTCCTTCCAATGAGAAAGATGAAAAATCCTATTTGTTCATCCAGAGTGATTGGAATTGGGAGTGTTATTAGCCTGGTGACATGAGTTATCTGTTAGGCCAGCCCACATCAAGCTACTACAATTAGGACCAGAGGTGGCTAATAATCCAAATGATCCTTATTAGGAAGAGACTCGCCAAGCTTCCACAACCAGGACCAGAGAGGGCTAACAGTCCTCTGTGTTCTCTGTCTTACCAAGATCAAGCCAGACCCTTCCTTAGGCCCTTGGCCTAGTGCAGATAGCTGGAACCCAACGTCTAAAAAAAAAAAAAAAAAAAAAAAGACATGTACCCTAAGTCTAGTTTTTATGTGATTACTCTTCCTTGTGCCCCAGGGATTGTATTACATCAGATTTTTTTTCCAAAATATTCTGTGTTTAAATTTGTTGGGAATAAATTACCTGAGATCAGACTCTTGATCCCCATTAAGAAAGTCAATCTGAACTTATTTTCATTCTCACCTCTTGGCAGTTTGTTTTCCTGCTATGACCACCTGCAAGGCTCCCCTCTGGTACCTTTCTAGTCTCAGGAAACACTAATCACAATATTTTAGGGTGTGTTCTTAAGTGTATATGTAATTACTATTTTTTCTAGAACTTCTTTTATTTTTATTTTTGTAAAAAAAAAAATAAAAAAACTTCCAGTCAGTGGCTTTCTTCGAAGTCTGGAGTCTGGTAATCCACCCTTTCCATAATAAAATCCATTTGTATTAAAATGAAAGCCACACAGACTGGCTGGAATGCCTGTGTAGAAGTGTAGACTCAAGTTCTGGGCAGCAGTGGAAGACAACGGAGTAATGAGTTGTTCTTTTTATTGAGTGGTGGGGTGACTGTCATATCAGTATATAGAGGAAGAGCTTTGCTCAGGGCTATTCTGCTGAGGGTTCTAAATCCTCATATGAGAAATATGGATTAGGTAGAAAGATATATGCCTGGCAGAATTCTGGAACCAAAATGAAGGAAGGTCCTGAGGTCATTTCTGTGGGTATTTTTCAATTAATCTCCATCTTTGGGGTTTCAAATGTCATTCCTAATATTTTTTGTATTGATGCCTATAACGTGCCATTCTATTTTATTTATCCAGAAAATAATCATCCCTGCTTCAGAGTGGGAAGAGGCTTCAGGAGAGTGTTCCGCCCTTGGGAAGATGACTGATGGGTTTCTCAACACTAAGCCTATAAACTCCTGAGTTTGTAGTCAGTCCAGCCCATCATCTTTGCTGCTGTGACATCAGATGTTCCTCACAGATGGGCAGAGTTCGGTAGAGTCTGCAGAAGTGATGAGCTGTTGTGAGTTCCTTTGCTCTGGGCAGGGCTCAACTAGTCAGTTACTGTTCACTGTGCTATAAAACCAGGCAGCTGTGACTTTCTCTACCACAAAAGTTACTCTTTTGTTTGTTTGTTTGTTTGTTTGTTTGTTTTTTGGAAATCATTTAATATGATTTGGGGAGAAAAGGAAGATAAATGCATATGGTTAGCTCACTGCATATTAAGCCTTACAGTTAGTCTCAATAAGGTCTTTATTAACACCCATTATTCATTCAAACATTTAGAAATTATGCTATTGAAAAATTTTGACTAAACACAGGAAAGCTTACTAATACAGCATTTTTTTGTTTGTGTTTAAAATGGATTCAAGTACAGAGAACATTGAAGGAAGCAGTAATGCCATTTTGTAATCTGAAAACTACTAGTTAGCACGATTTTATAAGAAAAATGCAATCTCTCTGATGGTGAGAAGAGGAATAGGCTAGAAGCAGTCTTCATTTTGTCTCAAAGCCTGCAAAAACTTCTAAACCTAATGGTCTCAAGCAGGTAAATTAAAATTGTTAAAAACAGATGTCCTGAAATCAACAATAATATAGATAGGGGAAGTGACTGCACTGTTGCCATAACAAAATAGTAGTTATTCCCAACTAAGGTTGTAGGTTTAACAAACAAGAATATGCATGCCCAGTTAAATTTAAGTTTCTGATATTCAATACTATCTGAACTTGGATCTTACCTCAACAAACTTGACACTGACACTTGACACTGTCTGTCTTTGTCAGACATGCTGGTGACTTACTCCTAGAAGAGGTAACTCAGAACCATTCATCAGGTCTCAGCCAGTCCCTTCAGAGAAACAGGAATGGACTGAAAGTCTCTATGTGTGGTGAAAACCTGCTCCCTACTAACCCAGTGTACTTCCCATATGGGAATCTAGAGGCTCTTAGAAGTATAGATAGGGAAAGTGTCCTGGGTATACTCTGAGCCCATTCAATCAAGGCATTGGCCAGGAAAACCTCTGCCCACCAGGAAGTTCCTCTAGGGCATGCAGCATTTCCAAGAGCTTTTTAATAACTCTTACTTTAGATATTAACCATAAGCTAAGAAATGGCTAACATAGTAAAAGAAACTTTTTTATACAAAGGACAAAGATCAAAACAAGAAATATTAAAAAGGGAAATTGAAAGAGAGAGAGGCAATGAAAGGATCAGAAGAATCTTAAGAAATGTGCTGTCTTCCTGGGCATGAGACTCCATTTATTGATCCTTAAAATATGAAGGCGATGAGGAGAGAAAAGCTTCTGAGACCACTAGTGCTTGGAAATTAAAAGTAGAAGAACAGATAGAAAGAATTCATCTTATCCTGGGAGATTACATCTAAAGAGATATCCCAAAGAGTATAAAATAAAATTATGAATAATATGAGAAATTATAAGAAAAATCACACCCCTCCTGAGAAGGAGCAGAAAAGAGAACAGAATTAAGAAAATAATAACATTAATGAATAAATAAAAACTTAAGTTAAATTCTCAGAACTAAAGAAGGCAAACTTCTTGATGAAATGGACACAACAAATACCTGGGATAGGGGCTAAAACAAACAAAACCAAAGATCTTTCTTATGAGAGTTTTAATCCTCAAATTAACACAACATAGAATCCCCTGGGATTGTTTAAACAGATTAATCCATGAGCATGTCTGGAGCAATTATGTATTTTATAAAGATTTACTTTTATTTTGGGATTGGAAAGATGGCTCAGTGGTTAAGAGCATTTGCAGCTCTCGCAAAGAGCTTGTGTTTGTTGAGTTCCTAGAACTCACATGGTAGCTCACAAGCATTCATATCTTCAGTTCTAGGCAATCTGATGGTCTCTTCTGACCTAGGAGAGCACTAGGCATACATGTGGTACAGGTCAAATATGTAGGAGAAAGATTTCCTACATGTAAAATAAACACAATTTTTAAATGTGTCAAAGGGAATTATTTTTATTCCTATGCATGCACAGGCATATGCCACACATATGCTTGTACTCCTGGAAGCTAATAAAGGGTTTTTCACCTCATGGATCAGGTATTTAGTTATGAATTCCCTGACAAGCTAGAAGCTAGACTCAGGTCTTTTGGAAGAGCAGCAAGCTCTCTTATTGGTTGAGCCATCTCCCCAGCCACTGACAAAGATAATCTCTATTGACCCAGATTGAAAATGGGTAACCCAATTCCCTGTTTAGGCACCCTGGAGTGTATTAGAGTAGAGAAAACCAGCTGAGGACTAAGCCCATATATATACATTCTCTTTCTGTACTTACCTGTGGGTATGAACAGCTGCTTCTAGCTCTTGCCACTGTGACTTTCCTGAGTCATAGACTGTATGGAACCTGAAATTGTGGGCTAGAATAAACCCCTTCTCCCATAAGTTTCTTCTTGTCATGGGCAATTTACCACAGGAATGGGGGAAAAAAAACTAGGAGGCATGTCCTAGTTTTTTTCAATACCTTTGCATAAAGGGCTCTGGTAGTTTCTAGATAGAAATAAACAAAAATCCTCAAGTGAGAGATCAGAAGTTGTATTCCTCAATACCAACATTAGAAGACATATGAAGATAAGAGTAGTGATTTCACAGTGTCAGAGAACTAGTTTGCACAGCCTAGAGTTATCCTATTTATTCATGTGTGTGTGGTATATTTATACACACGCACATGTGTGCAAGTATGTATGCCTGTGTGTGCACATGTGGAGGCTAGAGGTCAACTTTGCATACACTGCTCTCCAGCTGTGCATCTCATCTTCCCTAAGACAGAGTCCCACACTGCACCTGAAACTTGCCATTTTGGCTTCAGTGCCTGGACAGCAAGCTTCTGGGATGTATGTCTCTGTCCACACTCGCAGCACTGGGGTTCTATATGCAGAGCAACACACTCGGCTTATGTGTGTGTTCAGATATAAACTCAGATCCTGATGCTTGTACAACAAGCACTTTGCCCCTTGAGCCTCTCCTCAGCCTTCAATCTAGAATTTCTATAGCTAACCTATGAGGTAAGTAGTAGGCAAAAATACATGTTCAGATCTAAAACTACTCAGTAATTTACCTGCTGGGTATGCTTTGCAAGGAGTTGCTAAGAAGATTTATTCAAGAAAATGAAATGGTAAATCAAGAACATCATGAAGTCATGTCCAGGATCTCAGCATAGGAGATGAAAGAAAAACCCCTCTGATGTGTACAATCTGGAGACACAGTTACAAAGTGAGTCTGGCAAATACTAGTCTCAACCCAGGAAGAGAAAGGTCTCACAGATGAATATCACCCAAAGCAGAATTTATGATTTTGAAAAAGGGTTTATACAGCAAAGTGTTTAGATGTAAATAAATGTTAGCTTACAGGGAATTAAGGGAGAAGTTAGGAGAGAGAGAGGGTATATTTTTCAACATAAGGGATACAAATAAATGTCCAATCCAGATGTGATTATACATGCCTGTTATTTCCTGAATTGAAGATGCTGAGGTAGGAGGACAAAAAAGTTGTAGACAGACTGACTTGTACAAGTCCCTGTAAACAAAAAAGTTTCAGGAAAGAAATTATAAATATACTTATTTTCAAAATGAAAAATAAATTGATATCCCATAGCTCAAAAGCTCATAAAAGTTAGCAACTTTTAATTTTTTTATATTTTATATTTTTTATTTAAATTTGCAACAAGCTTGTTTTGCATGTCAGACCCTCACTCTCACCTCCTCCCCTGTCCCACTCCTGACCCCCATCGCATGACCTTTGTGCTCCCAAGAGAAGGTGAGGCCTTCCATGGTGGATCTTCAAAGTCTAGATTGTTAGTTGGGGTAATTCTTGTAGATCTCTGTAGATTTCCCTAGTGCAAGATTTCTTTATATACCTGTAATGGCGCCCTCTATTATGTTATCTCTTTTCTTGTTCTCCTCTACTCTTTCCCTGACTTAAACCTGGAAGCAACCTAAATGTCCCTCAACTGAAAAATGGATGGAGAAAATGTGGTACATTAATACAATGGAGTACTATTCAGCAGAAAAAAAAAAAATAATGGAATCGTTAAATTTGCAGGCAGATGAATGGAACCCCTGAGTGAGATAACCTAGTTACAAAAAGACAAACGTGGTATGTACTTATTCATATATGGATTTGAGACATAAAACAATGGATTACCAGCCTACAATCCACACTGACAGAAAAACTAGGAAACAAGGTGGACCCTAAGAGAGACATACATGGTACCCTGGAGAAGGGGAAAGGAGCAAGATATCCTGAGCATATTGGGAGCATGCGGGAGGGTAGTAGGAGTTAGAAGAAAGAGAAGGGGAGAAGAAGAGGGGAGAGGAGGACATAAGGGAGCAGGAAAATTGAGTCAGGGAAAGAATAGAGGAGAGCAACTATTTTAAAATACGTTTTAAAATAATTTTTGTTTATTTATTATGTGTATGTTTTGCTTTGTTTTTTGTTTTTTTTTTGTTTTTTGGTTTTTTTTTTTTTTGTTTTTTTTGGTTTTTTTTTTTTTTTTTTTTTTTTTTTTTTTGCTGCTTATACATGCACAATGTGTGCTTCTGGTATCCAAAGAAGCCAGGAGAGGTTGTCAAATCCCTTGGAACTGGAATTACAATGGTTGTCAGCAACTATACAGGTGCTGGGTATTAAACAGTTCTTTACAAGAGCAGCAAGTTCTCTTAGCATCCACATTGTCTGAGATATTTCTGAAGCCCCCATAACCATATTTGTAACTGAAAACAAAAGACTATTGTAGCAGAAGTTGTGAGAATATGGAATGTCAGGATACCTAAAAGTGTTTATGTCTTTGTTGGAACATAGGTGTTTTGGGACCAGCAAGAAAACACAATTAAAACCTATAATAGCTCTCTCTATTATGGTATATCCTCTATTCTTTCCCTAACTCAATCTTCCTGCTCCGTCATGCCTACATCTCCCCTCCTATTCCTCCTATTTCCCTCTCACCTCCTTCCATGCTCCCAATTTCCTTGGGAGATTCTGTACCATGTATGTCTCTCTTAGGGTCCTCCTTGTTTCCTAGCTTTTCTGGTAGTGCAGACTGTAGGCTGTTAATCATTTGCTCTATATCTATCAACCATATATGAGTGAGTCATTTTGTGACTGGGTTACCTCACTGAGAATGGTTTCTTCTAGTTCCATCTAAAATCTGGCACTAGGGAAATGTCCAGAGATCTACGAGGATGACCCCAACTAATAATCTAAGCAATAGTGGAGAGGCTACCTCTAATGCCCTTCCCTGATAATATTACTCATATGCCATCCTAGAGCTTTCATCCAGTAGCTGATGGAAGCAGAAGAAGACATCCACAGCTAAACACTGAGCTGAACTCCTGGAATCCAGTTGCAGAGAGGGAGTGATGAGCAAAGAGGTCAAAATCAGGTTGGAGAAATCCACAGAAACAGCTGACCTGAACAAGGTGGGAGCTCATGGACCCCAGTCTGATATCTGGGAAACCAGCATAGGACCGACCCAGACCCCCTGAATGTGGGTGTTAGTTAGGACTGGGCAGTTTATGGGACCTCTGGTAGTGGATCAGGATCAGTATTTATCACTAGTGTAGGAATGGACTTTGGGAGCCCATTCCACATAAAGGAATACTTTCTCAGCCTAGACACATGGGGGAAAGGCTAGGCCCTGCTCCAAGTGCTAATATATACTTTGAAGACTCCCTATGGAAGCCTGCTCTTTGAGGGGCACAAAGGTGATGGAATGGGTGTTGGTGGGGGAAACAAGGAGAGTGCAGGAATTGTTATTGACATGTAAAACTAGCATGTTTCAAATTAAAATTAAAAAGTATTTAAAAGAGGAAAACACAATTAACTTGCTGCAGAGTACAAAGATTATAGAACCTCTATAATTAAAAAAAAATGTGTAGAAGAGGAATGGTTAACTCTTTTTCTAGATACAATGAAACTAATACTGGGAAAATATCTGTAAATTCTTTTTAAAAAATAGTGTTTGTTCTGGAGAAGTATGTGATAGTGGTTCCCTTTGTAAATAAAGCTCTGTTGTTAACAATTTGATATTTCATCTCTGTGCATGAATAATTTTACAAACACATGCCCACATTTGGTAAACTCTGTGCACAGATATTCACACACAAGTTCTTTAATTTGATTTTTTCCCATGCCCAGAATATTATTGAAGTAATATCAATTTCTTCCTAACCCTAATTAGTACCCTAAACTTCTGTAGCACAGATAGCCCTCACTGTAGTTTTCTTTTACATGTCTCTGTTTACTCTAGCCCATTAGAATTGCCATCCAACAAGGCACATTCCCACTTTCCATTCCTCTCTTGTCTCACACAACAAGGTGACATTGCTAAAACCTCCACTGTGCATCCATCCAGTTTTTGTTTTTCACAAACATCTATCTGGGACAAAACAAGTTTAAAAACAAACAAACAAACAAACACAGAAAGGTACATATGCAATAAAATAAATGCTCTGATATCTTCATTCACCTCAAAAGGGTCCATATAGGTGAGGTATTGTAACACTATTCATGGATAAATTCACACTAGTCAGTTCAAACTAAATAAATGCATCTCATCAATCCCATTATTGAAGCTAGGGTAGTAGAAAACATAAGAACAAGGTCCTAAGGAGTTCTTTATCTTTCAATAACCAGATTCATCCATTGTGAATCAGACCATGAGTTCAAACTTATTATTTTTTTATTTTTATTTTTTATTTTTTTATTTTTATTTTACATATCGATTCCAGTTCCCTCTCTCTCTTTCCCTCTCTCACACCCTCTCATACCTCCCTCCTACCCTCCCAACCCACCCCCATTCCACTTGTAGGGTGATGCCCTCCAGAAGGGTCATCTAAATCTGTCAAGTCATTTGGAGAAGGGACTAGGCCTTCTCTTCTGTCTCTAGGTTAAGGGAGTATTCCTCCATGGGGGATGTGCCCCCAAAGTCCTTTTGTGCACCAGAAATACATCCTGGTTCCACTGTCGGAGGTCCCTTAGACTGCTCAGGCCTTCTAACTGAGACCCATGTTCAGGGGGTCTGAGTCAATCCCATGCTGGATTCCCAGCTTTCAGTCTGGGGGTCCATTAGCTCCTCTTTATTCAGGTCAGCTGTCTCTATGTGTTTCTGCAGCCTGGTCTTGTCTTCCCTCTCTGCATCTGGATTCCAGTTCAGCTCAGTGTTTAGTTGTGGGTGTTTGCTTCTGTTTCCATCAGCTACTAAATGAGGGCTCTATGATGGTGGATAAGTTAGTTGTCGAGTCGTCGATCTAATTATCAGGGAAGGGCATTTATGGTAGCCTTTCCACTGTTGCTCAAATTGTTAGTTGGTGTCAGTCTTATAGGTCTCTGGACATTTCTCTAGAGTGAATTTTCTCTTCAAACCTATAATTGCTCCCTCTTTTATGCTCTCTCTCTCTCTGTCTCTCTCTCTGTCTCTCTGTCTCTGTCTCTGTCTCTGTCTCTCTCTCTCTCTCTCTCTCTCTCTCTCTCTTTCATCTTTTTCTCTTCCTCTCTTTCCCTTTTCTCTCATCTTTTCCTCCCCTGACTCAATCTTCCTAGTCCCATGTACTTTCCTCTCCTCCTCTTCTTTTTCTCCTAGTTCCTTCTCCACTCACTGCCCCCCCATATGCTTAAAACTTATTTTAAAACAATGCTAATAATGAAAGACATTTTACTTGAGTATCAGTGGTTATGGATGGGTACATTTGGCATCTAAAAAAATATCAAGAAGGACGTTAAATCAAAAGAGGTTTATGTACAAAACACTGGGGTTTTGAAAGTGTGAGGAAATCTGTTGCTGCTTTGGTAAGCTAAGATAGAAGAATTTAAAATACATGTCATGTTACACAGGAGATAATGCAGTTTATAGCACATGTTAGGTTAAAGAAGTAAAACTTATTACATATCTCCTAAAAAAGCTTCAGTAAATCTATAGACAACTGGTCTGTAAAGTGTTATTAGTGAAAATCAGAGATTGATGGTAAAACCATTTTAGTATCAACAATAAAATTAAAAATATTTATTGTGTACAATTCACTATTTTTATTATTTTATACTATGTTGTTTAATTCTAGAATAATATACAATCTAATCATTATTCTAGATTTGACATTAGGGAAAAATGAATCTAAGTTAATGATAGGTATTAGATTTTAACCAATCCCAAACTGTAAATTCTAAAACAGCTTTGGCTTCCTGTACTTGCTGGCTCAGGGGCAAATGATGGATCCAGTTCATCACTGTGATTACTTAAGTCTCAATGTGTTTATCAAGGTGAAAGCTGTTAAACAGAGATGAAGATGTCAACTTGACTAGACACGGCCTCAAGGGGACCTGTGTCAAGGCTGCATGCCAGTTTGCCTGTGACAGACTCTAAGTAGATAATACTTTAAGCTCACATTTTATTTTGGGGAGGGGTTGCTAAGCAGTACATGCTGGCCTCAAACTTGTGATCCTTCTGCCTGCTTGTCTCTAAGTGTTAACACTACAGGCAAATGCCACAAGGCGGCCTAATGCCTTAACTTCCATTTTTAAAGAATCCAGATTCGAAGAGAAAACTGAAGGTAATCCACAGCATGTTGGACAAAGGAGGCAGAAAGGGACTATGTAGGAAAGAGGTTTTATTGTGTATTAGCGGGTTATTTAAATAAGTACTACTTAAAGGAAAATATTTCAAAACATAATGCCCTGGGCTGTGAGTTCTTCAAAATGTCTGATGATTACACCTCACAATTCCTTGGTGATCCCATCTCTTATATGCAGTTTCCTGCATGTATTCAACCACAGTGGCTTTCTATTTCTAATTACCTTTTACTGTTAACTGTTTCTCAGCTACCCTATCAGTTTAAACAGGTTTTAGAAATATAGCTGTGGCCAACAAATATATTTTCTTTACTGTGTCACTACATTTTAATAAAACACTTCTGTTAAAACAATAAAACAAAACAAAAATAAAAAAAAATATATGAAACAGTACATTTAGGACAGTGTTCCAGTTTTTTGGTTCCCCTCTCTCTCCCTCCTGTCTCACACACCATGCTGCTCATAGTTACCTTGTTTCTTATCGTTTAGATCCCAAATGACCCTCCAAAATATGATGAAGAATTTGTCCGCAGCTTATGTTCCTTTTGGAAAATGGTGGGTTACTGTGGAGTAATCCTTTTGTACTTTGTAAAGATTTGTCATTCAAATTGGTATAATAAAATATTGATTGGCCAGTAGCCAGGCAGGAAGTGCAGGTGGGATACCAAACTAAGGGTGGCGTCTATAGTCACCAGCCAGACACAGAGGGAGCAGGAGATGAATGTGCCATGCCAATAAATTTACCACTATGTGGCAGAGAATAAATAATGAATATGGGTTAACTTAAATTATAAGAGCTAGTTATTAATAAGCCTGAGCTATTGGCCAAGCATTTTTAAATAACACTTAAGTCTCTGTGTGATAATTTGGAAGCAGCTGCTGGGTCAGAGGCCAGGTGGTTAGGACAAGAAGCATCTGTTTGTAGTGTGTACTTTTGGGGAAATATCTAGTCCTGCAAGTTATGGCTTTGAAGGTACATGGGAACCCATACATCTTTACTTCTTTTTTTTTTTTGCTACTTCCTGGGTATCATGGAATAATTTGGCCTATGTCAATTGAATGTTCCCTTCATGATACTGTGCCACATTCCAGACCCAGGATGACAGAGACAGGGGTCATGAATCAAACTTTGGTAATAGTGAATCAAAATAATTTGGTCCTTTAAGTTGACTTCCTCAAGCATTCCATCAGTGCTGTGGAACTCAAACCTGCTATTCTCCCACCTTTGTGTTAATCATTACTGTTTATGTCTCCCCCAAACATGCACTTGCTATTTTTATTTCACACTATATTCTCCTGTTTTATACAGAAAGGCATTGTTTATTTCTAAAGCTTAAGTATGTTATTATTTACAAAAATCAAATTTTACTCAAGTTTCTATGCCTGAGTGAATAGATGGCTTCAAAACATTTTGTAGTTAAGAAATAACACCACAATGGATAATTTGGTATATTGTACAGGACAATGCTATTGATTATGAAATGTGGTTACTGATTAGAAAAGAATAAATATATTTTCATTGTCTTAGGTATGAAGAAATTTTATTCTTCATAGGCGATGATGACATTTATGATGATGTTTGTTTATGCAGTCTTAACAGCTTTGTCAGAAGGCCAAACAAGCAGATTACAATGTCAAATCTTTTGTTATTCTGACAGATGAGAAATGATGGTGCACACTGGTAGGATTTTATGAAAGGTGCAGAGGCAGGAGGATCATGAGTTCAAAGCCATACTGAATAGTTTTAATTTGTAGGTTTTAAGTTCTGCATTTCCTTCAATATTATTCATATTGTTAAGGCATGTGTGTTATACTCAAAGTTTCTATGTATTGCATTATTTATTGAGGATTCCATATTTATTATATTATAGTCACTCCTCCTCCTAACTCCTAGATCCATCATCAATTTCTTCAGACACTCCCCTCCATCAACTTAATGTTCTTTTTTGAAAAGTAAACCATAGTATAGCATGCAACTTGTGTTGCCCACATATTTCTGTGTGGTAATTAAAACTGACACTCCCTTTTCCAGAAGCTACCATGTATCTATAGCCCCTTAATTAGTGGTGGGCTTTCATGAACCCCTTTTCTTCCCATGCTATAATGGTAATCAGTTTGATGTTGTTTTTGTCTTGTGCAGGCAATCATATTTCTGGGGGTTAATGAATGCAGAGAGTGGTTCAGTCTCATTCTGAAGAAATTGTTTTGCTCCCTTCTTCCCTGACCTCTGGCTCTTATGCCCTTATGGTCTCTTTCACCCTTCTTCCAAGGTAGTCTTTATACCCTCACATTTTTTATTCTATTTGATTTTTCTAATTATTTGTTTTACACACCAACAACAGTTCCCCTTCTCTGTCCTCCTTCCACTCACCCTACCCCCCAACCCACCCTCATCTACTCATCAGAAAGGGTAAGACCTCCTATGCAGTCTCAACAAGTCCTGACACTTTCATTTGAGTCAGGACCAAGCCCCTCCACACTGCATCAAGGCTGAGCAAGGTATCTCACCACATGAGTTTCAAAAACCCAGCTCATGCAGCAGGAATAGATGTTGGTCCCACTGCCAGGGGTTCCACAAACAGAACAAGCTACAAAACTGTTGCCCACATGCAGAGGTCCTTAGGGTAATCACCTATCTGATTACAGGGGAAGGCCAGTTCAGGCAACCTTTCCACTATTGCTAAGACTCACAGCTGGGGTCATCCTTGTGGATTCCTAGGAACTTTCCTAGCATCAGGTTTCTCCCTAACCCCATAAGGGCTCCCTATATAGAAATAATTTCTTTCATTGCTCTCCTATTCCATCTCTACCCTAACTAGACCATTCCATTCCCTCATGTTCTCATACCTCAACCTGTCCCCTTTACTGTCCCACCCCACCCACAGTTTATCCAGAAGATCTCATTTGATCCCTTTCCCAAGGAGATCCATGCATCCTTCTTAGGGACCTCCTTGTTAAGCCTCTCCAGAGTTATGGATTGTAGTCTGATTATCCTTTGCTTTACATCTTGTGTTCACTTATGAGTGAGTACATACTGTGTTTACATTCCTGGGTGCGGATTATAATGGGAGATGACATTCTGTAAATGTGTTTCTTGTATTGGCTAATGAATAAAGCACTGGTGGCCAATAGGAAAGCAAGATGGGTGGGACTAGGAGACAAGGAGGATTAAGAGCAGGTAGAAGGAGATTCAACATGTAGGACCAAAAGAACAAAACTCTGGACCCTTTCTCCATCTAGTAAGATAAGACCATGTGGAGACACTTAGATTGGTAAAAATGGGTTAATATTTAAGACAGAGCTATCCAATAAGAAAGTCTAGTAACAGGCCAACAGCATTATATCTAATACAGTGCCTCTGTGTGTTATTTGGGGCTGATGTGGCACTGAGACCAGGCTGGCAGGAAAACTACTCATAACAGGATTGCCTCACTCAGGATGATTTTTTTCTAGTTACATCCAACTGCCTGAAAATTTCATGATATAATTGCCTTTTAACACTGAGTAATACTTCACTTTATAAATATACCTTGTTTTCTTTATACATTCTTTGGCTGAGGGTCATCTAGGTTGTTTCCACGTTCTGACTATTACAAATAATGTTGCTATGAACACAGTTGAGCAAGTATTCTTGTGAAATGATTGTGCATCCTTTGGGTATCTGCCTAAGAGTGATATTGCTGGGTCTTGAGGTAGATTGATTCTCAATTTTCAGAGAAACCTCCACACTGATTTCCAAAGTGGCTCTCCAAGTTTGTACTCCCACCAAACTCATTACCCTTTCTCTACACCCTCTTTGATTACATGAGGTGCAGCTCCTGGAGACACAGGCAGTACCTGCAATTGAACAGAAGTGGTGAATTACTGATCTCCCACCTGAACAGCCCCAACTCTAGGCCCTGGGTCCCTCCCCCACCTATTGAAGCCCCAACAGCCTGTCAGTAAGCAAAGTACCTGCAGGTAGGCCTTTCCACCACCCCATCCCCCATTTGACTATCTATAAGTTCCACTGCATCTCCCAACCTCAACCACCTCCACTGCATCAGTGGCTCCTGGAGACTCAGATACTGCCTGTACCAATTGCATGGTGTAGTAGTATAGTTACTGGTCTCCCACCTGGACAGCCCATCCTAGCCTCCTCCCCTGCCTATAGCAGCCCTACTAGCTGGTCAACAGGCAATGTGTCTGTGGGCAGGTCTTTTCACCCACCCTCCAATTTGACCCTGTACACATACATTTTTTAATTAAATTGCTTATGTAATTTAGCTATACTTACATATAGCTATTTCTTTTTTTATTTTAAAACACCTGTACATGCTAAGGATACAGGTTCCATGTATCAAATACATGCAAAACTTCTAATTTGCTGAATTCTTATTGCAAATTTTAAAACTATTTTGAAATATCTTATAATAGATTTTGTAATTAACCTATTGCATCCATGTTTTACATAATTTCTTTAAGGTTTTATCTTATAAAACTAAGTTGTAGTCTTAATTATTTATTTAGTATTTAATGTGTAATCAATCTGAATTTTATTCTTTGCATGGTGCGAGAGGTGGATATGTTTTATCATCAGTCAAATGTATCGGCAGTTCTCCCAATACCATTTATTCCAAATTCCACACAGTGACTCAAGGTACCATTCTTATCATGTGTTAGAATTTTATGTAGTGAAGTGTATTCTTAGGCTTTTGTTCTATCTGTTTGTTTTGACCATATTTTCAGATGTCAATAACACATTTCTTTAAGCCAGGAATGCTATGCATTGTTATCATTATGAAGCCCAGTCCACATTTCATACTTTCTTGTATTCACATTTTTTTTTCATATGGGCTTTATCAATTTGACTAGCTCCTCAAAAGATCACTTTTAAAATTAGATTTACATTAAGTTTTTAAATTGGCCTAGAAAGAAAGAATATCTGGATGATACTGAGTTACATTATCAAAAAAAAAAAGTTGTCTTACTATTCATTCAGTTAAGAAATATGGAACACTTTCTGTCTTTTAGTATTGGGATCTTTTCCTATCAGAAAGTCTGTGTTTTGAGGGATTGTATTTTATCTACATTATCATTTTTTTCATAATATGTCTTTATGATTTTAATATCCATAGAATCTGCAGTACTGACTTCTCTCATTTCTGATGGTAGTAACTTGTTTTCTCTCCTTTATTTCTAATATGGCTAAAAGTCTACCTCCTGAATTTATCTTTCTGAAGAACCAGGTTCAGTTTTCATAGATTTTTCTCTATTGGTTTCCTGTTTATAATTTTACTATTTTTAATATTGTTTTATCTTGTGTTCATGTTAGAATACATTGGTCTTTTGTTTTTATTTTCTGAAGTTATAACCTCAGAACATCAAATTAAGATCTCTATTTTTACATATTGGCATTTGATCCTAAGTTTCTCTGAAGGTACTGATTTTGATTCATGTCACAAATTTTGATAACTTGTGTTTTCATCTTCATTTAGTTCAACTTGTTTCTTTTTCTCCTTATGAAATTTCTGGATTTGGCAGTTGGTTGCTTAGATGTGTATTGTTTAATCTCTGTGAAGCTTGGTTTTGTTTCACCATCATCTTGATATTTATTTCTAATGTAACTGGTAGCCTGAAGCAAACACTTAGTGATTTCTATTCTTTTATGTTTGTTTAGATGTGTTTTATGGCCCATAATATGACACTTCTGGATGAACATTCCATGTGATTCCAAGAAGAATATGGTTCAGTTGTTGGTGGATGGCATCCTCTGAAGATGTCAGTGATATCCAGTTGATTGGTAGTATGTTGCATTTCACCATGTCCTTAATGATTCCTTCCCTGCAAGATCTGCTCATTTGGGGGTAGAGGACTGTGATGTTCTCCCGATCCCATGGTATATTCATCTAATATTCTTGGAGTTTTGTCACTTTGTTGAGTCATACATTTGAGTGTTCTGATGTTAGTTATATAGACATTAATGATCATTATGTCTTTTAGAGTGTTGACTCCTTCATTAATGTTTTTAATACCCACAATGTTAATTTTCATTACTCTTCTTTGAATCCTGACAATTGATCTTGAGCTGATGATTTTCTCTCTGAAAATAATAAAACTACTAATCTTTTGTTTTTATTACCATTAGACTGACATTTCTTTTCCTACCCCTATAATATAGATATGTCTTTACATTTATAATGAGTTTCATGAAGACAACATACAGTTTTGACTTGTCCTTTTATTTGAATTATGTGTCTCTGTGAACCCATGTGTATATGTATGGGGTGATCTCAGATGAAAGAGCCTTTATATTCCTTTGAGTTGGAGTTACAATCAGCTTTGATTGGGTGTTGAAACTAAACGAGGGTCCTAAGTGGTTTTAGTCACTAAACTGTTCTTTAAAACTTGATCTACTTTTTTTAAAATTCATTCTATAGTTTGCCATATAAATTTACCATAAGTCCAAGATACTTTCAGATAATACTCTAAAACATTAGATCAATTATGAACAAGGAGAAATTTGGTGTTGGAGAGATGGTTTAGTGGTTATGAAGACCTGATTCCTCTTAAGGACTCAGGTTGAGTTCTCATCACCTGCATGGCAACTCACCACCATTTATAACTCCAGTTATAGAGGACCCAACCCACACTTCTGGCTTCTACAGGCACCAAGCACATACATAGTGCTTATACATACATACAGGCAAAGAATTATCCACATAAAAATAAGATAAATACCTCACTTAAAAAGAACAAGGAAAGATAAAAGAATTATTTTACATTTTTGTGTGTTGTAATTTACTTTTTGCCTTCTAAATTTGGCATTGAATTTCCAACACACCATTTATTACTTCATGAAGAACTGCTTTGGCATTAATTGCAACTCAGGCTTACTTAAAACATTAATTTGTGTCTGAGAAATTCCATCAGTGTTTGTTCATCCAAGAAAAGCTTTTCTCCTTCACTCTTAAGTGATAATTTTCTCTTAAAGGATGAGGAATTCCATGTTGGCATTTTTTCATCTCTCAACACTTGAAGTACTTAATTCTATTTTCTCCTTGATTATAAGACTTTTAGGGAGACAGGAAGCATAATTTTTATATTTGTCTCAGTACAGTTTAGGTATTGCTTCCCTTGTTCCCCCCCACTATGTCTGTAATTTTATTCATTTTGCATTGGGTATGTATACAGGTAGGGTTTGGGGCAAATTTGCCATATTCAGAATTCTCTTTGTCTACTGAATCTGTACTTTGGGATCTGAAAATTGCATACATTTTCAATCTGCTTTGTTTCTAATATTTATGGTTCCCTGTCTTCTCTTCTCTCTTCCTTTCTATTGTGTCCATAGTATATATCATGTCTTTTATCGTGCTTATGGCTATTCTTTCCTGTTTTTTCTTTGGTCATATTTTCCTTGCTTCTCAGTCTTGACATTGTCTATTGGCATCCTTCAACTCAGAGATTCTCTCATAGGAGCTTGTGTTTAGTCCTTAATGAGTCCACCCACCCTGTCTTTCATTTTTGTCACAGTAGGCTTAAAAAATCTTTACCATTACTTCTTAAAATCCATTCTTACAATTTGTCACTGCTTAAATTATCCATCTGTTATTGCATGCATTTTACTTTTTACATGAAAACACTTAGTATAATAATCATATAGTAGTTTTTAAATCCATGGTCTGAAACATTAACTTTCTTGTCATATGTGACTCTGGGTTTGATGTTTCTTCTGTTTTTATTCCACTTTGAGTATTCTATGTAATTATATTGTTGTTGTTGAAAACTGTGATCTATTTGATAAAAGGAGTAATCCTAAATGGGCTATAGGTAATGTGGTAAGATGTAGGGGGACAGGACGTGTCCGTAGGAGTATGGTTAAGTCTCTGTCTTTCGATGAGTCTTCCTCTGGGCTTCACAAGTATTTCTCTACCTACTTCCCCTTAGGTGGATGACTAGAATGAGATAGACTTGGGCAGTTCCAGTCAGTTAGGCACTGGCATTTGGTTTCTGGCTAAGTTGTTTCTGCTCAGGGAAGATCTTGCAGCTTTGACACATTCCAGAAGGGCTCTTTACCCACTTCCTTGCTAAAACACCAAAGAAAATATTCCCCAGGTTTTACTGAAGTCAAACTTATGTACACAAAACTCACCAAACACAGTGGAGTCCCCAGTGACTAATTGCCTCCTTTAGATTTCAGTTCATAGATTTGTCCATCCTGACTTCACATGGTCTGTTCATTTAGCTCGGTTTTCTGTTAGTAGTCATGTATCCTCACTGGCCGGTCCTTGGCAGTCGGACAGGATATGTCCTCAGCTTTAGCCACTAGGAGCATTACCTGTGCCCATTCACTAGTTATCTTTTCAAAGGGCCTTGCCCACCTTCCATCCTTCTCTATCTATCTTTCTTTGTTTTCTTTCTTTCTTCTTCCTTTCTTTCTTTTTTTCTTCTTTTCTGTCTTTCCATTTCTCTGTTATGCTATCTCCCTCTCTTCTCCCCAATTTCTTCTCCCTTTCCTCTTTCCCCTTCTTATGAATCCCTCCCCTCCACCCCCCCCCAAAAAAACAACCTTTTGAACCCTGCTTCTGAGCATTTTTCTCTCGTGTGCTGCTTTTGTTAAATTACAAAATTTTCCCTGCCAGACACTGGTTCTTACAGTGTCCTTTTTCTCCAGGAAGTTGTAGTCTTCTCTGTTTGCCTGTTGATCTCTCTCCTCTTTTGGAATATCAGTTTGAGTGATGGATATACACACAAAGCTTTGAATGCTTTTTATAATTGTTTAATATCTTCCCTGTTAAAATGGAAGAGACTGTTCTACATGCCAGACCAGAAATGAAAGAACGCAGCTTTCAGACGGTACATTTTTTATTTCTCTCTATTTTCACAATGATTTTTGTATACAATTGATTTGATCCTTTCATTTGTTTTGTCTTGTTACTGTTCCAAGGTAGTTTGTGTTAGACTGCTTTTCCAAATGGTATATTGCAGTATGGTTTAAGAAATGTATAATATACTGTGTGAAGAGGAAAAGGAGTACCTTGCTCATCTTGCTTCTGTTTACATTCTCTCAGAGAGCAGGGCTTGGTGGTACACACATGTAATCCCAGTCCCTTAGGAAGTAAGGGACAGACCTGTGTGAGTTTGAGGCTGGCCTGCTCTACATAGTGAGACACTGTCTCAACAAATACATAAATAAATAAATAAATTCCTACCCACTCTCCACCTGTTAACTCTCACTGTTAACATTGTCACTATGCCTTCAAGCAATATTTTTCTCTTTTACCCTTTTTACTGAGAGAAGTAATGTGTTTTTCAGGTGGTACCTCTAGTTCACAAACACATTTTCTCTCCTTATAGCCAACAACTTAAAAGATATATATATATATATATATATATATATATATATATACATATATGTGTGTGTGTGTGTGTGTGTGTGTGTGTGTGTGTGTGTGCTGGTTAACATCAACCACCACTGTGATAAGGCCTAAAGTTTCCTGAGACATGGTGTCTTACTACAGCAATAGGAAAGTAACTGATATACTGGTGGCAGATTTGTCCCTCCTGAGGCAACTCCTATCTTAACCCTGCTGCTCTTTGCTTCTTCAACCGCACAGGCTTCATGTTGTTTTTGGAAAGCTCTTTTGTAGCTTTGTATTCATTTCTCCATTTAATAGATATCTACCACTGTGAATTCTGACTCTTTTTTGAATACCATCTACCTTTATTTCAGTCCTTTGTTGATCTTATGAAATTCAAGAAAGATTTTGGAAATGCCCAGGTTATAGAGGATACCACTATGTTTACATTAATAATTAATAGACTTAGATTTTATTAAATAGAATTATAGTAGGGCATAACATGTGCTTTAATAGAGAAAACTTTGTAATAAAAATTATGGGTTGCAGTAAATTTTAGGCTATTTCTCAGAAATAATTTAATTGCCTTTTATAGCATGTTACCAAAACTTGCCTATTTGATTGGGTTAAGATATTATAAACTCTAGAGTCCATTTAGAATAAGGATATGTATTATTTATGTGAATTAGAATCTCACAGGTGATAAATGAGAAGTTGCATGCTTGTTTCTTTAGGAGGTCAGTGACAGAGTTCCAACAAAACTCATATGTGTGAATGCCAACTTGTGATAAGAAATGGAGTATAGTTCATCATAAAGATTCTTGAGGATTGACAGCAGTGTACTGTGTTACTTATGAGTGTGAATTTATTAAGCAGACTGCCTGGACATAAACACTGGCTGTGTGATCTCTGGAAAATTATTTATTGCCTGATTGCTTCAATGTTTCCATTTTTAACATGTAATTATCAACTCCAAATGGACTGTTGTAGATCTTCAATGAGTTAAAAATTTAAAAATATCTGTGACATATTGAATATAAATGAACAGTGCCTGCCTCACTATTTATGACTGGAAATAAAAGAATAATAAATTAAAAAAAACCACACACTGTAGTGGTCCTTGAAAAACAGAGTGAAGTCTAGAGCAGGAACTGACTAGTGGAGGAAAAGAATTCATTTTTGAAGGTGAAAAATTGGCTATGACTTCCCTGAACATCTCCACTGCCTGCTCAATCTCACTGTGGAAGTATCTTCTGCGGATAGTTTCTCAATAAACAACGTGGCTCCCTTTCTTATTCAGCGGCATGCTGGTTCTGACCCTGAAGTGGCTTCCAGGGCTTGCATGTCAGTCCCCACCAATCAGGTCACCACCCAAAACCTTCTGAATTTTACATGTTTCCGTCCAGAGTCTGGACTCAGCTGCCCTTCTTTTTTCTTCACCTTTATTCTTGCCATATCTTAGCATCTGGGGATTCAGTTTGCACCTGAAATGAATCACAAATGTCAGCCTCACAAATTTCAAGAGTCACACAATATGCCCAGGGTAAATGTGAGTGTTTTTTCATGGTACATGGGTTAGTTAAGGTTCAAACTTTGTGATTAAAAAAGTGTTTGTTTGGGAATGCACCTCAATGACAGAGCTCCTGGGTACAATTAAAATACTTTAAGATTATTTCAAATAATAAAACACATTTTACACACTTAATTAGTTCCTGATATATAAGCATTAACTACACATTTATTGTTTTACTAAGTATATTAAGTAATTAAAATATACTAAGTGCATAAGGGGCCATGATGGCTGTCGAGAGTTCTTAGAACCATAGCAATACACAGAAGAAAACCACTACAACTGACTGTGATGAATGCTGCGTATGAAACACAGAAATGTGTCTACTAGACTAAGATAAAGAGATGTCTTACTTGAGTGGCTAATCTTGGAAACAGATGAGCAAAGTGATGTTCTACATGGAGAGCCTAACACTTGAAAAACAATATTATTTGAAAACCAAGTTCTCTATGTAGAAGGGAATGCAAATTAACAGAACCAGTCCGGCTGATGTTATTCTGACAGAATAGGGAGTCACTAAAGGGTGTTGTGGTATACAATTCTGAAAGGATTTCTTTTCTTAAAAGTATTTAATAATGTATTCCAATGTTATGTATTTAATGTGGATCAATGATAATCACCTATATGCATGCACTATGCACTGATAATAAGCCAATCAAACATTCTTTTCAATGTCTCCTACACCTAACCCAATCAGAGTGATTGCTAACCTACTTTCAAATACATGTTTTTTTAGCCTCCCCTTATGAGAGATTATATGATACTGGCATTTCTGGCTTATTTCACTTCACACAGTGCTCTCCTATTCTGATTATTTAACTGCAAATGGTAAAACTTAGAACTCCATCATTACTGAACATACACACACACACACACACACACACACACTTTTCTTCATAGGATCCTAAAAGCACAGGAAATTTGACAAATAAGATCATATAAAATGCTTCTTCTGCACAGGAAAGTAAACAATGAACAGACATGTCAGTGAGATGGAGAAAATTATTTGAGTATATGACAGTGATAATGTCCAGAGTACAAAAATAACTTAAAATATTTTTAAATAATCTGAGGGCCAGGAAAGATGACTCTGTTGATAAAGACCTTGTTGCACAAGCATGAGTACCTGAGTTTGGATCTCCAGTTCCCATGGGTGGCATGTACCTGTGATCCCAGAGGAGGAAATATGGAGAAGGAAGGATTCCTGGAAATTACTGAATAGCCAATTTAGCCAAATTGGCTTAAAACAAACAACAACAAAAACCCTTAGATTCAGTGAGATAGCTTGTCTCAAAAATACAGTGGAGAGTGATAGAGGAAGGTGATTGTGTTCATCTTCTGGCTTCCGAATTTGTGATACACAGTGACATAGATACACACAGACACAGACACAGACACACACACACACACACACACACACACCATACGCACATATAATGATCTGAATAGACATATCACCAAAGAAGAAAAGCAAATGATCAACAAGCAGAAAGAATCCTTTTTTGTAAACCTATGCACTGGGTACTGCCTTGTGCCCATGTTTCCCAGAATTCTTGAGCCCTTGAACACTTCATCAGTGATTCCAAAGTAGTGAGAGTTCCTTACCTCTGTGCTGACAAATCAAATTCAGGTCAGGGATGGATTGCTCACATCAATAGTCAGCCTGAAACCTGATCACTATCCCAGATGGCAGAGAACGAAGCATTTCTTAATTCAATTTCCTATATTCTTTATGTAAGTGCAAACTATTAAAAGATTCCTCAAAATAGTTTCAAAACTTGCTATGAATTAAGTGGAGTAATAGCCAAGATGTTCTTTGTTGGATACAATTGTATTAGTCTCTACTGTCTCTTGTTAATGATGGCACACCAATGACAAACTCTTGTTTTACTGATGTTGCAACATTTTTTGTGAAGAAGAAGGCATAGCACCATATGAAATAGCATAGGAGATATAAAGGAGATGCATGGAGTGGCACATGGACCAGACTTGTATGTAGATTTTGAGCACAGTTATGAACAGCTTTGAATCTTCTCACTAAAACTAGACTGAAATGTTAGAACAATATGGGTCTCAGAATGTAAATGGATTCAGTTTAATGTCATCATTTTTTACCTTTCCAGGAAGTTACTATTATTCTTGAGCCTGTGCTCAGTAGACATTTACCCAAGTCATGCAAATGGATGTTGACTTGCATGTCAGAAGCCTTTAATTTCTTTCTGCATTCCCCTATTCTCTCACTTGAGATTCAGGCCCATCAAACCCTAGAAAACAGGGATCCAGCCTTTTTTTTTTTTCACCTTCTCAGCTTCTTTACCAGAACTACAGCTTGCTACTTCAAAGGACTCTCTCTGCTTAGTTGCAACCCACTTTCTTGGGGGGTGAGAATGAATGTGGTGTTTGTATAGTCAGATCCCAATGGGCTTTTGCCATCCCAGGAATACAAGGCATATAGTCTTCCTGCAGGAATGATGCTTTGGGACACACTGATGTTTATAAACACAGCCCTCCTCTGCAGCTACATGTCAAGACAGAGTTCTCTCTAGAGACCAATGGATTCACACAGTATGTACCATGTGTATTTAGGAATCAAATCCTTTTTCTTGTGTCACAAGAACTGTATTTTGCTTACATGACAATCTCAAAGTTCTCTTACTATAATCCATACGGAACATGTGGGGAGAATATGAGCCATCAATGCAAGAGTCAGGACGCTTTTCCAAAGGGGCAGATGCACACTCTGTCAGAAAGTATCAGGGAGGCATAGCAAGATGGTCTGGACAATATTCCTCTGTTTTCATAGTGAACTTCCTGAATGGTCAGGTGACAAGACAGAGGGAGGTTGGAGGATACCCTAGTACATACCAGAAATTAGAAGACACAAATCATCCTACTGGGAAAACACATAATTGCTTTTGCAAAGCAGGACCTTCTCTCATCTCTTTATCTCTTTATTATTTAAAGATAAGCCTTTCTCATTTAAGTCTTGGAATTCATTAGCGTTCAGGAAAATTGAATGTGCATGTTGTTTCATGTCATCCTCATGTTATCTTTGCATCCCACTAGATAATCAGGATTCTGCTTCAAGAGAGCCCCTGGGATTTTTTAGGATACACTTTATTCCCATTCTCTGCACAAGGACAATGTTCCCATGGTGATAAGGACTCATCAGGACATGGCTCCAGGGGTGAGCATAGTTCCACTGCTCACCACAGGGATAGATAAGAGATAATAACAGTTGCTGTTCAACTAGAGATAAATGAAAGATTAACCAACCTAACAAGTCAGGAATTTTCACTAAATATAAGCCTAAGAGATTCTTTAAAATTATTATCCTCTTTACTGCCAAAGGTACTCTACCGTAGTAGGAATTCTCCTTTCCTATTGGGCTCCTCCAAGGGTCTGTAGGCCATATGGTTAGGTGGCAACTTCAATACATTACTGAGATGCTAATATTAGGCTTTTGTGAGCATGAAAACTTTTCATTTTCTATTAAGCCAAAATCACATAAATCAAGAGCTGCAAACTCAATTACAATGTGCCTTTTGCAGAAAGTTACAAAATTAAACTAAAAATTTCCAGCATGCCATAGCTTACCAACCAACTCTATTTTTCTGTGTAAAAGTTTTAAACTTTGTAAAATTCCATCACACCAAACCACTCTTGAATACCTGGTAGTATAAGGGAAGTACCAATCCATGTTTGGTAGGTATTGCTTTCTTGTGGGTGCCACAAGTGCCATAGTCTGTTTGAATGCAGCCGATACAAAAAGTCTATTGTATTCTTATGTCCTCATATGTTCACTTCAATGTCTTAGATTTCCAGACAATTATGTATTTATCCATCTGTCATTACATAGCTATCCAACTGCCTGCTTGTATTTTAGGCTCTATGCTACACATATGGAATGAAAGGTGAGTGTGTGTGCCCTAGGAACATGCAAACTGTGACAAAAGGATAACTGAAAATGTAATTGCAAATGGGCCTTATGCCTTTAATAGGGTTTTATGTTGAGATGTGCATAATTGGGGATGAAAGCACCCTTCTTTGAGGGTCATAGATCATAGAATGGGCAAGATGATATTTAAGATGGTCCTGAGACTAGATCCGTGTAATCCTCAGAAGTTGCTATAGTATCTCTGGTTCATATGAGAAGACTAAAAAACAGAGAAAGGAGAGCATATTTAGGAAATCTTCAAGAACCTTGACTCTGGCACCCATACAAAGATACCTCATTTCCCACATCTGTGCTAACTAGAAGAGAACCAGGCTCATGATGACATATATTTAGATACTCCAATGCACAAGTATTAGCCAAGAAGGGCATGGCATTCTTAATCTTATTCAGATTATCAACTCCTTTCCCATGAATCTTAGACTGGTGTTACATACTTGGGATTACATCACGCAGGAGATAAGATACAGGCAAGAAGATTAGAAGTTCAATGCCAGTCTCAGTTTCTAGTGAGTTTGAGGCCAGCTTGGGATACTTAAGACCCTGTTGTGGACAAATGAGCAAACAAACAAATTAAACTTTTAAAGATTCTAGAAAGATTTTTCCTCAGAAAAGTGCATGATTTATCATATGCCACATCTAGAAAATTTTCGAAAGAGTTCCAGGAACACTTGAGGGAAAATTCTGGGATCTTATATTAAGGACTTTTAGTTTAATCAGACACTTTATACCCCACATCATGAAACACATTCAAATGATCACAGATAAACTTCATGATACCGAAGCTGATCTCTACTCAAATGCATCACTTCCTATGTATATAATCCTTCTCCATTTCTATAATCCTCAATTTACTCATGATTATGATGGGAATATTAATTTCATCTCTCAGAATTTATTTTTAAAATTGAAGAAAATATACATGGAATATCTCACAGACTGTCTGGCATGATACTTCCTTGGCTTTTATTACCATGTTATCATTATTATCACTGTAAGTAATATGTTTCAGTATGACATCAGAACGATTATGTTTCAGAAAGCCATAGAACAAATTATGATGACCAAATGAGGCATCTATTTGAATTCCTCTGAGAAGTGTTGTTAAATTTATCATTTATCTAGAATTCTTTTTGCCCTCAAGATGATTAATGAGAAAGTTACAATTAGATTCTGAACCCTCTGAGTGAAAAACATAACCCCTATATATTTTGTACCATGTTCAATAAATGTTCAATAAAATTATAATAGTGCTTGGGATTTCTATACTTCTTTTATAGTCTCTAAGTACTTTGTAGATATTAGTTCATTAATTTTCCAAATCCCATGGAGGCTAGAAGGTAGGCAACACCAAGAGCATCTGCTTTGACTGTTTCCTTAAACACATCCCTCATTCATTTAACCCTGAATTCTGACTGTTCTGTTCCCCACCAAGCACAGCAGAGTTTAACCACTTCCTGTCAGCAGAAAGCTGTCTGCTAATACTACCTCACTACCACACTCAACTTTTCAGGCTTTCCTTTCTTCATTTCCATCAGAACCATCACTCTTTTTTCTTTTTAATAGCTTTAGTCAAATCCAGTCTAAGTAACAAGTAAAGCAGCAGAGAGTAATTACAATAGCTGTTTTCTACTGAGTGTAAAATAATAGAAAATGTTAAAGGTGTTTTCTCTTTTGCATCTCAGAATCCAGTGTGTTGTTTATTAGTATGTCCATGTGGTGGTAAGACAAAAGGGTCCATGAACAATGCAGTCTGTTGTGTAAGGTCATAAAGCTAACCATGTATGTCTTCCAATCAAACTCATGAAGATTCATTGAAAGGATTCTTATATTCTGAGAACCTTTTAGAACCCATAAGATTACATGTTGTCTTAAGAAAACAAAAACAAACAAACAAAAAACAAACTTAGCATCAGTATTGAGGCTAAGAGCCAGTCATATGAATTTTCAGTGAGGGTCCTTGTACATTACTTTTCACTTGCCTCCATCCCCCAACCAGCTACTGCATCATCAAAGGATGGGGCAGGTCAGAAAGAGGACTCAGCACTGATGTGTGCATCCAGATGCTTCTAGCAACCACTCATTGTTCAAAGCCGGAGTGGGGACTGGAGAGAAACCCAACAGTTAAGAATGTGATGCTTGTTGCAGCCAGAAAGCAGCATCCCTCCATGGTCTATGCATCAGTTCCTCATTCCAAATTTTTGCCTTGAGTTCCTCCCCTGACTACCATTTATGGACTGTAAGCCTAAGCCTATACAAACCCTGACTTCCCATCCCTCACAATAAAGAGTGCTTGCTGCTTTTACAGAAGATCTAGTGAATGCAGTTCCCAATGTCCATGTTGGGTAGGTCACATCCACCTAAATCTCCAAGTACAGTGATTCTGACATGATTTTATGGTGTCTTTGGACACCTACACACAAGTGGTAAACACAGTTGCATAGACACTAACACACACACACACACACACACACACACACACACACACACACACACACACACACACAACACACACACACACACAAAGATCCTAAAAAGAAAACACAAGTCACAACAGAGTTTCTAGACCATTTAACTTCACACTTATTATTAGACATTCAAAAGCACACTTCACATTGTCTTTGAAGAAGTTTCTCTAATGGTAAATTCACTGTCTCCATTTATGTCACATACCCTCCATTAGTGTCCTATGTCAGAATGCCTACCCATAATTTTGTCCTCAATCCTGAGGGTTCCACAGACTTACTCTTCTTGCAATACCTCTTTCTTTCACCTACTATCTATGATGCTGTACTTCTAGTCCATCTATGCGACACACACACTCACATATGGCAAAGATGTTAAATGAAATAGGGAAAACAAGGCTAAATTCAGGCCCTATTGAAAGGGGCATTATAATGGCAACACACATAAACAACCACATACTTCATAATATCACAGATTTGGCTTGCACACTAGAAATTAAATAAGAAGCCAAGTTTCAGAGACTTGAATTATGTGGCCAAAGCCACTCAACCATTAAGTAGAAAGAACTCAAATCTAAGTCTGACCAAGATTAAATTATTACCCATTATCTCATTAATTTAGGAATGAGAATCATCTGTGCTCCACAGCAAGATTTTCATATTTCCTTTGCCGTGTGTCATCTGAGGATTGACAGAGACCTTAGACCTTAGTGAGGAGACTCCAGGCTTCCTATCAGCAGGTATCCCTGGAAGCTCTTGGAGTTTGTTCATCAACAAAGTGGGGACAAACAGTGTGCTTCATTGGTTTGGGTCATTGGGGAAGCATCAGGAAGTGAGAGCTGACAATGAGTATCCTTAACTAAGGAAGAAAAGACATCACCAGAAAGACAGGTTTTGAGATGTAGCCACCCTTGGAAATTCCCTTTCTGCCAGGAAGCACACCAGCAATAAGTTCTGTTCATTATCTTTATTGTCTCAATTTACAGATGGGATGACTTATATCAGGAAGACAATGCATCTCTCAGTTTGAACATTCGCCTTGACTGTTTACACTTGATTTTATCCAAACAGCTGAGAAGCAATTGGCCTTGACTGTTTATTCTCAAGATTTTTCCTAAAAGAATTTAAGGTGTATTTAATAAGCAACTCCGAAATACCTCCAGTGGCTGGGAGCCTCAGGAGTTATTTGCCACTACTGTAAATATAGTTTTCCAAATAATAATGCCATTCGATCTTTATCTTAGGAGCCAGGAAAGCAGTGAGCAAATAATCAACAAGGCACATAAACAAAACACAAGTTATGACTTTTCAAGAGTTCCTTAATAACACATCATGTAAGTTCAGAGAATCCCAGTTCCTGCTCCTTCAGGGATATTCTAAACAACTATTTTATGAAGTACAAATGACATATTCTTATGTATCTATACAACTATAGCAGTAATTTTATTCCATGTGCCAAGGTGCCAGTTGTGTGTCTATTACAGAGTGTGTGAAAGAGGACTGAGTGTAACTCAGAACACCTTGGGTGTGCTACTGTCTATACTGGCCTTCATTTTCATCTTCACCACAGCTTCAGAAAGAAGATGTGATCCTTGGCAAATGAAGGTACTGGAGACACAGAAAATAAATGATTTGAAGTATAATTGTTAATTAGAGTAACTATGCTTTGGCTCTAAATTCACCTACCTCCAGAACCTGGAGCCCTGTGTTAGTTTTTCTCCCCCCCCCTCCACCCCGTGCCTTCTGTACTCTCCCCCACCTTCTGTAGTTTCTTCCATTTTCACAATCACAGTGGCATATTTACTGTTATTATCTCTGTTCAGCTGATGTTTAGGCAGTCATGTTGGTGAATCTTTATAGGTGTACCTTTCTACATTCCTAGGAGCCATAGTCCCACAGTAAGCTCTCTGCTGTGAGAAGTAGGTGCTGCAGTTATATTGCAGATGAATCCCTTAGGACTGGGCTCCATATCCCTACATTTTTGATTGGTCATGGATTTTTGTAACGGTCCCTGTTACAAAGAAAGTTGCTTTGAGAAGAGGTGAGGACTATACTTTCATGCGAGTAAAAGAACAAATATTTAGAATGTAGTTAGGGATTAGTTTAATAAAGAGGTAGATATGGGTTCTTCCCCAAGATATATGACTTTGCTAGTCTTGTAGTTAACTATGTTTCTAGCCTTAGCCATGATTTTCCTCCTGTTGAGTAGGTTTTAAACACGATTAGGGAGTTGTTTGTTACTACCACTCTTATAGTGTTATAATCCCATGCTGATAATTGTTTTGGTTCATAGACATTGTAGTTGGGTAGGACTGTTGGTAAATCTCTCCTTTTGAAGCTTGCATGATACCTTCTAGTATCATGAAAATTAGTCCTTAGAGAGGAGGACTTACATTTAATTCCAGGTCAGGGACCTCTGTTCCCTTTGTCTAAAGTGCATGGCATCTTCAGAAATAGGGATTCACTTTCCACATTTTGGAATGCCTGACTTTTTATGTGGATTCCAAGGACTAAACTTGTGTCCTCATGTGTGAGCTGAAAGCATCTTACTGACTTAACTCTCTCCCTGACACACCCAGTTCATTTTCTTTAAATTGCATACTCCAGTCTTCTGAATATTACAGTGTGAAAGACCCAGGTGCAGTTAAGGCACATGAGGATTGTAGTTACAAAAATATGAAAGTCAGAATGACACAGAATCTTGCTTCTATGATATCATTGAATTTCTACATGAATGTATATGGCCTAGATATACCTCAACTAGAGAACAGTTACCAAGCCAAATAATTCTCTGTGGGTTTTTTGGAAACAGACCCATAAATTTTCAGTCCCCAAGCTTACGATGATTGGATGGATCTTTTTGCTCCAAATATAGGTCTGGATGTGTAGTATGTGTGATGCTCACTTCATCAATGTTAGTATTAAAATATGGGGTTTGTGCATCTCCTACTAGTAAAACAGAATATTGACTCTTTCATTACCATTCTACAAGCACCCTGGCCTCTAACAGAAGCATTCTGCTTACTTCTGACTCTATGGGGCTTACTTTTTAGCTTAAAGATGTGAGATGATTGCCTTAAGATCAAGGGCAGACCCAGTATGAGTTCCTCTTCCTACCTTTTAAATCTTAATCCTACCCTTGTGCAGTGTGTGGTTGTCAGGAACATATCTTCTAATCTTGTGTTAGAGCCAGGCCATCTTTATCATCTAGCATCATAAAGTTAATGATTTTCTAAGCAGTATATATATTCTGAATCCTTTATGCAAATATTGCAAATGTGGCATGTTCAACACCAAAGTACCTGTCTATGGATATGGGGAAGGCAAAAACAGGTGAGACTAACTCAACCCAGCAGACTAGGAAACAAATCTGTAAAAGAAACAAGATTTTTCTCCTAATACATTTTTTTTACTCAAAGACTTTCCACATTGTTTGTATCGAATAATGGACATGAGATGCTTGGCATCTCTTCTGACAGAAAGAAAAGAAGAGACCCAAATGGATGGCATGACCTATAAGACTGTAGAATGAATCAGTAGCACCAAAGTTCTTCTGAATCTCAGACCCCAGGATTCTTGAGTTTTCATTTAGCTGTTACCCAAAGTTCTAGCCATTGTCCCAGGTAGCTGTTTAGAAATGGTTTCATTTCTTCCTTTGATTTTTTTCTACTTCTGAAAACACCATGGTGAAACTGGTATTTTCTACCTCTGTGAAGAGAGAAACTGTTTCTCTCTGACAATCAGCTCTTTTCAGACTACTAAAGAACATGGATAGAATCAGTGGTATTTACCCAGGGAATTCTACATTTGGAACCAAACAGCAACATGTCAGTGCTTTCATATAGCAGAGGACGAAGCATGACAACAGATAACTGCCATTCTTGGTCCATGGTTTCCTATAAGACAAAAGATAAAATTAAACTAGGAACTCACTGTGATTTGTAGTGGCTTATGGGAAACTGCTTAGGTGACTGAAACCTTAGAGCCCTAAGGTGAAGAACCTCATTAGGAGATGTTTGAATATCATAATGCTCTCTTGCAAAGGTTAAACACATTTAACCGAGCAGGAAGACATTCTGTAGAGAGTGAGCACAACGTTCTCAGGTGGCTCCCATGTAGACAGCCCAAGGCCACACCACCAACAGAAGGATTATCTAATCACAGAAGGCTGTATAACCCAGGCAGTCCTGGAATCTGAAGAAATATAGGAGTCAGTGATTTTTCTTTCCCCCTCTTTTATATCTAGATTGTTTTAATATCAGCACCCAATCCAAATTTCTTCATTTTTCTCTGTTAGATGACGTATCGTCCTAACAGGTCACATATTTATTAGATCAGCATGTTTGGCATCATATTTGAATGCACCTATAAGTGCATTGAGTAAAGGTGGAGTAAAGAACTATTTTTGTCTTTCTGTATATTCTGGCTTCATCTTCTCCAATGCTCAATAACCAGTTCTTCGTGCCTTAATTTAAAAGAGATATGGGGGAAATAAGAACACTTAGAAAAAACACTAAAACTATAAACAGTACTGCTGTGGTTGTTACAGCTGAGTGAGCAGTAGAGTATTTACTTTGTGCACATCAGGTTCTAGGATCATTCCTTAGTCCTGCAAAAGCAAAAGCAGTGAAAAAAGGAGAACATGCTATGTATTGTGCACAAAGGAGATCATGATTGCCTGCGATTTTAGAGATCAGATCTTCTTTTGGAATAGGGCAGCATAGCATAGAGAACAGCTGTCCACTGAGTCAATTGCTCTCTATACCAGAATGGGAGACACTGAAAGCAAATGTTGTAGCTCATTCTGTGTGACCAGGCAATTTCTAACAGTAGAATTTAAAGGCTCATAGCTCTAGAGTCAAGAAAGTCTCCTGTCAACTTGCCAGCACCCACCTGGGCCTTTTACCTGCCTCATCCTGTGAGGTGAAAGCACAAGATGAAAATGAGCTCATCATTTTATGAGGACCAAGCCTTCCTGTGGAGGGAGAAGCCATGTGTCTAATCAGATCCTTAATGTCTATCTCTTAGTAGAATTTCAGTGTCAGTTAGACATCAACATAAATTTCAGAGAGAATAGATACAAGCCATAGCTATGTATAAAGTCAAAGTGCAAGAGACAGTGCTAAAAAATTCAATGTCTTGCCTGACAACAGAAACATGGCCTCATCAATGGCCCAACACTCTTTCAATTAGATTATAGATTATAGTAGAGTGAGCTCAGTGCTCACTCTACTGTCTGCAATTCAGTTAGTTCCAAAGAGCTGTGATTGTCTTTAAAAGTCCAGGAAGACAGGAGGCAGAAATTACAGTCAGAATCACTTCATTTTTTAGTATCTAGCATAAGTTCATCATCTTCTTAAAGGTCCCAACTCCCGATCCTTAGAAGAAACGTCTCCTCATGACTCCCACTGGTAATTAATGAATACATCCATATTGCTGTCATCATTTCTAATAGCAGTCCCAAGCCTGCATGCAGCTTTAGCTTCCTAGCTGTGGGATTCCTGGGCCTATTTCCTCCTCTGGGAAGGCTCTGCCCCAAACTTCTCTGCTTTTGACAAAATTAAGTTTCCCCTCTTTCCAGGCTCCTTGGACCTGCTGAGCTTTTCAAACTATAGTTTAAGTTAAATGTTATCCCATTTCAGTCTCCATGGAAGTGGAAAATTCCTCCAGAGGAGAGTCATTATGTACAGACATGGATTCTGTAGCTCCCCTGAGCCAGCTGCTAGATAAACTTGTGCTAGAAGCTTTAATGCAATGTGAACTTTAACGTGACAATTAATGCTGGGACCTTTTCTCTGAGGCAATTAACTTCTTCTCTTCTGTCTAACAGTGGCTTCAAAACTGGCAGCAGGCAGTAAATGAATGTCACCAATATAGTCACAGTCAGTCAACCTAGACTGGTACCACAGGGGCCTTTCAAGTCGAACATTCTTTTTTCAGCGTTCATGCTTAGGTAACGAAAGTTTTCCTTCAGGTGCTATGATTACTGTAGAAGAGAAGACACCCAGAAGTGGCCCCAAAGCCTAGGTAGACTTCTCAGCATCTGGCGAATGCCACCAAGGGTAAATTTTCAAGCTGGTGTCTTCCAGATGCACTCAACAGAGAAGGGAAACTGTGTGTTCTAATGCTTCTGCCTCTCTGGGGAAGCTGTTGGGGCTTGGGTCTTTGTGTCAATGCCCAGTGGCAACTTTCTGCAATGGTGGTAGAGACTAAACAATTTTAGAAACCACAACCACTTTGGGAAGGTTGAAGGAAAACATCCAGGAAACATCTCTATATCGATTTAGAAATGTACTGTACTGAACTGAAGAAAAGAAAGGGAGAAAAACAGAGAAAAGAATGTTTGGTGTACATAAGCCTTGTACTGAAAGGGACAAGATAGTATTGTGATATAAGCCTCAAATCTGAGCGGAAGAGGCAAAGAGAACCAATGGTCCTTCACTGAGAAGGATGGAAGGAACCGCAGCATGAAGCCCTCGAACATTACTTCTGTGACTTTTATAAAGTTCTATAAGAAAAGAGAAGAACATGCCTTGTTTTCAAAGAAAAGAAATGGAATCCCGGAAAACACAAAGAGTGCCTTAAAGCAGTGTTGCCTGCAAACAAGGTCTGTAGGCTTCTCAAATCAGGTCAGGGTTTACTGCACCATATGGTAGCTAGTCAGAAGGAAAAATCTTGGGTCCCACACCAGAGCTTCCCAGTCAGATTCTACTTTTAAAGACCTATTTACAAGATAGCCATCAGGTCTATATAAGCTCCAAGTTTATCTGTAGGTCAGATAACATTATTGCTGAGCTTTGTTATGGATATGGTTTTGTTTTTAAGAAAAAATTGTCTAGCCTGTAGGCTAGTGATTTCTCAGCTCTCTACTCTTGCCCTTCTGGCTCTTTCCAGGCTGGATGCACCATTGCCTCTTTGTATCTTCAGGAAGACCAGTGACCTCAAACTATGGTAAGCCTGGGGTTATGGCCTTGATGACACTTGCACACAATATATAAATAGAATGAGCTTTATAAAGAGAAACTAAAGTCACAGTAGTGATTTTGGTTATGAAATCATATCTCTGTACTGTTTGTCCATCCCTCAGCCCTACCTCCTCAACATTCATTTGAAGTAAGTTTTGTCTTGATTCATTGAAAGATATGATGGATAGAACATCACTTAAAAACATTCTTTATTTGAATATGGCATTCATTAACTAATGTTTTACAGACAATTCTCATTGATTCTGAATTTGTCTTTATATGCAAACTGTGCTCATCAGAAGAATTGCTGTTTCTTCTTTGTTGGAATTAAACATGACTTGTGTGATCAGGCACTAGAAATGATTATTTCCGATGACACTTTTGGCTATCTTATTTTTCCCCAGCTCTGCCCCCATCCTCCTCCTTATGTGAGTTTGGAAGAACTCCTGGCTTCTAGGGCAGAGGAGAGACACACAGAGAACAGCTACTGTAGAGATGTGTCCAGGGGAGCATTCAGGATATGATGTGTAAACCAAAGGGGTTTACATATCATATAGTCCTACTTTTAAAAACACTTCTGATTTAGATGAATCAGAGGGGAGGTAGCAGGCATCCCAACTTACACAACTAATCTATAATAGAACTAGGACTCAAATCCTGGTTATTTTAATTCCCCATGCAATTTCCTGTGTGTGCACACAAACACATAAAGACATGCAAACAGACACACATATACACACACAAATATATGCACACATACATGGAGGGAGGGAGAGATTGACTTTAATTTCTGAAATTAAAATACTTTTAGGTATGGTGGAACTGGCCTACAATCATAGCACTTGGAAGGGAGAGACAAGATTATCACTAATTTGAGGCAAGTCAGTATTACAGTGAGACCTCAACTTATAAAAATAAATTAAATATTAAGTGTTTAACTTCACAAGATGATACCAAGCAAAGATAGAGACCATGGTTGTATTGTCTGATATGATGATGCAAGTGTGTAATCACAATAAGTAAGTCCCAATGTTGTACTTACTAAACAAATGAGCATCTTTTTCTTGGACTTTCTATGCATGACTCAAAATAGTAAAAAGTTAATATGTAACCTGGTCATGTCCTTATCTAATTGCTCATCATCTTGTGATATGATACATTCGCTCCAAGATTCCTCTTCATAATAGGAGTGAGAATGAGTTTGAAAGGGCAGTGATAGGCAGTTTTATTTTATTTTTTGTTTTAGTTTTTATTGTTTTGATTTTGATCTGATTGTAAAACAGCATTTATCTTGAGAAAAAACTTCAACACTGGAGATGCAGCTTATGTGGTAGGACAACAAAGTGCAGGTAGCTGAGTATAGGTAGGCTAGCAATGAAGGAGACAAGCAATAGGCACAGATGCCAACTATGAGATTAAGACTGTGCATCCATATGGATCTGCTCTCCCCATCCCTCAGAGCTTTATTGTTTCCATTTCTTTTTGCCTCTTGCTTTGGCCATTGTAAGGATTCAACCCAACATGATTTTAGCCATTTTGAGTTACAGTGGCGTGGTGACCTCTGAGTGATCCTGATCTGCTTTCCACACAGTTTCCCAGAACTTATTTGTATTCCTCTTAAGTTTTTATCTCCAGCATCTAGGAAATTAAGTGGAATAAAGCAGATATTAAGTAAGTATGTTACATTAATAGTCATGACAACCTGCTGAACCTCATACTCAGTGGTATATGACTATGGAAAATCATTGATTCTTTTGAAAACAAAAAAACAATATTCTGAATATTTAATGTATACTAAGAATCTGATAAATTGTTCTAAGTTGGTATAATAAAAAAGGACACATTCCAACCTCTAAATTCATAATCCATCATAATCCACAATATATATATATATATATATATATATTACATGTATATGTATGTATGTCTTTGTAGCATGTATGTGTGTGATGTAATATATAATGCGATGTAATATATATAAAGGTACTTATACTTACTTGGCCTTTATTTACTTGGTCATGTGAAGTATGGTGTTTCTGTTTTTGCAGCAGCCAAATCCATTTCATATTAGAACAATTCTTATTTAATAATATAACCATTTCTACTCTGTTTTTTAACAAGGGGAAGTAGAGATGGCAAGTACCACACACAAACAAGGGGTGCTCAGCTCACTCTCAATCAGTCTCTATCCGTGCACAGGACATCCAGCATGAGGCAGTTTACAGGCATAGATCTATGAGTGATCCTGTTCTTTCCTTTGGTAATTCCTTTCAGGGGCATAGCTATCTATTCAGAAACATCAAATATTTGGTTTATATTTACATTGGTTTCTATGAACAAGAAATAAAGGCACATAAAAAATCTGTGTTTTTTTAAAACATTAATTTCTTGCTTTTTCTCTATCTGAGACTTCCAATTATTCAAAGTTGAAACAAAACAAAAATATGCGCCCTGTGTCTTTTATAATTTTTCCTAAACTTACTCAAGTATTTAGCTTCCACCAGGAAAAAAATGGTACAGGGTGATTGAATGAAGAAGTAAAAAGTCAGAGGAAAGGGGGCTTTATTAGTTGCTATTAGCAAAAGGAGTCCCTAAGCAGGATGTCGTAGATGTCTGTGGTTCAAGTATGGAGGAAGCTCAGCCATGCCAGTCGCTTTGCATCACTCAGCTCTGCCTTCCCAGGTGACTTTGTCCTCTAGCTATAGTCACTGTGGCTGCCTCAGGTCCAAGCATAAGATTTGAGTTTAATAACATCCAAGAGAGGAGGAGAAAATGGTCTTTCGTTTTCTATGGCTGCATTTTAAGGGGAAAAAAAGTCCTCTAAATTACTCAACAGACCTCCTCTACATTCCCTGTGACCATCACTATGCCATTATTTATGTTTAACATCACAAATATGGGAAAAAGCAAAGCACATGAAGCCTGCTCCTGCGTGCAGTACTTACTAATCAGGGCCAGTCTTTCTCAACACTCATGGCTGTTTGGACTTTGGAAAACACAATTACTTTAGGAATGTAGCGAAGATAGGATGCAAGCTGATTGGATAATTTGCAAGGCCAAGGCAAAATGAAAATTCAGTCTCCCCTGCTTAACTGAGTAGTCAATACACATAGAACTACCTTTTATACTTGGACCAGTTTGAGTGAAATCAGTTTTACGTGACAGACCCTGCTCTCAGAAGGGAGTTGTCAAGTGCTCCATGGCACTGCCACCCCTGGACAGGGATATCCAGCATTTTATTTTTTCTTTAAAAGATACAGGGTGCAACACCAAATTTGACCACCAGACTTGACCAGAGGCCCCACGGGTAGAGGAAAGACTGACAGGGGGTTTTTACCCAACCTAGAACTCAGAGAGCAGAGGGTCAACAAGCTGGTGTAGGGAGAACTTAACCAAGATCAACTACAAAATTAAGAGAGAACAGAGCCACAATCCAGGAATATTAAAGGCAACTGGTGTCAGAAAGACATGAACTACAACATCATGCTCTGTACATGTCCCTTGTATTATAGTTTCCAATTTATGGTGGCCACTTAATGTTTTCTTTATCCTGGGATAGTGCAAAAGCATTTTAATTACAACATTCTTTGTAAGAATTCTTTGGAAGAGAGAATGAAGGACTGTTTTCTCATAATCAATAACCATGGAGTAGAAAATGCTTAGAACCATAACTCTCAAGATTTAGGAAGCCCCATAACTGGATTAAATTGTTAATCTTGTCTAGGCTAGACTACCGAAGGACACGGCAACTCTAGAAATAAAGTAGGTAAACTACTTCATCAGTTAGTACTGGCAAGGCATTCTGGCAAGAGATGACATTTAAGCATAAACAGAAAACAAAACAAAGCCGAAGAAATAAACAAAGAAAGGATTGAGATATCTTGTCACTGGACTACATATTTACCCAGCCACTGATCTTACTTACTCAGTGCACACAGAATTGTCTAGCATGTTGCTTACCTAGGTAGTGCTTCCTTGGGATGTGAAGACAGGGCAAACTCCACACAGCAACAGAACAGTTTTACACAAAATAGAAGTCAAGCTGGAACTTCTGTGTCCCCAGGGCAAATCTCTAGCTTTGCATTTCTTATCTGGACATGTTTATCTCCTTAATGTCTCCTATTCTACCATGTGATAAGGTTCCTGCTAAGAAAAGTAATTTATAATCAGAAGCTTGCAATGGGGCCTTTCCCTCTCTGGGGTGTTCCCGAGGGGATGGGACAGAGTCTGGTAAGGCTAGAGGGAGGTGTGATGTAGAAAGCAGTTAGTGCAAACAGCCAAGATCTGGAAGTGTTAGACTTTTCATGGCTTTATTCAAATTAAAAAGGGGTGGGGCTCTGTCTCCAGTTCAGGAAATTCACTAATGGCTGGTCAAGGAGCTTGTGGCTTAACAGAAATTTTCATAAAGATGCTTCCAGCCATGGATCCTGTGCCTATGTCTAGGACAGAGGGAGGAGGTGAGGTAGGGGCAGAAGCAAGATGCTACTAAATCAGATGGATATCCACCTTGTTTATTTTAAGATGTTGATGTTAAGCAGTGCCATTAGGGGGCAGTGGTGTGTTCAACATCGCCCTCTCGAAGAACACCCTCAGCTCTAGCTCCTCCATGGTGCTTCACACTGGGAAAGCCACGTGCCAGCCATGGCTTCTGCTTATTCTTGCAGATTAGAATAGGGACTCACCTTAAAGTATTCAGAGAGTTGGGTGAAAGAAAGAAATCACTTGCAGCTGTTTCTGTGACTCAGACTAAGGCACTTGGGTCTGCTAGACACCAAGGGTCAGATCTAGACTTGTGTCTCCTGTGTTGTTTTGAGAAGATGCAAGTAATCCCTTTATGTTCCAGGATAAAGGGCTGAAGACCTTGATGTAAGTGGGATTATTCAGGTCCTCATCAGCTAGAAGGGTTACCTGAGATCTTCTGATTCTGTACATGACACAGGGCTCACTTACCCTGCGTTCTCTTGTATTTGGGGACTGGAATGAGTACACAACAGCTTGCTTACTTTGTTACCTGCTCGCTGTGCTCCAGGGGCCTTTGTTCTCCATCCTTGTGGCTTAGAGCAAAGCCTAATGAACTGTAGGGGACTGGGATTCTGCAAAAGAGCTTCACTGTGCCTTAAAATCCTTCTCCCCCAATTTCTTCTCAGTATTGCTCAGGTCCTTGAAATGCAAGCTTTTGATCAGAGATTTTAGTCACTAAATGACTCTGGGCAAATGCTTAAAACAAACAGCTGGATCTCGGAATAACTAGTTGGAAGCTGCAAACACACATCAAGGATGCCCTTTGTTATTTGCTAATGAAGCTGGCTCCTGCACTTGCTGGAGAATCCATTCAATGTGGACAGAAGGATTTAACTAGCCCAGACAGTTCCAAAAGGGGAAGAAAATAAAAACAAGAATACAACAGTGTATCTCAATACATCAGTTTTATTCTCAACCTCAGATGATCCTAAGAACCTAAAGATCCTTATAAACAGATGCATTTTTATCTTTGCTCCTCTTTCCTCCCTAGGCACATAGCTATATTTTGTTGGGTGGGACCAGGAACTCTCTGTTGTATAAATGTACCACAAAGAGGTGAAATAGGTAGACATGCCAGCAGTAGGGCCATGGCTAGGACACAGGGAAGCTCAGACTAGACTTTGTTACCACCTTGGCAGGTGAAAAGCTATTTTAAAATGGAGAGAGATATATGTGTGTCTCCCACTTTGGCTATTAAACATTTAAAACAATAGATCTATGAGAAGCAAAATCATGGGAAATTCATGCTGGCAGAAAGGAAGGGCTAAAGCCATGGTTCCAGTCAGTGAAGGAAGTTGCATCCCAGGAAAAGACTAACCTCAAATCTGACAGTGTATCAAACTACCTCAAAAGACATACCTGAACCAAGGTCAGTGATGAGAGGAACTTTACCTGGACCAGGCTGGGCTGCTTAGACAAACACAAAGTTGATCTTCTGTTTAAACCAGAAGTTCTGCCCAGAAGGGACTTGGAGATCATTAGACCTTCTTATCTCTGCTTTTCACTGTTGCCTGTTATTATTACAGTGGGAACAAGCAACTGAGCTCATTGAGGCAACAAGATCCCAATGTTGCCCTAAAAATCTGAATATAGATGCATTTTCCCTTCATTTTCACATTCTTTACTTACATTCTTTTCCTTTATTTTCCCCAATGATATTTTGCACAGAGTGTAGGCAGGTGTAATGGAGTGCCCTTTGAAAGTCATTCCCTAGAAACTGATTTTGTTTTATATTAAAAATAGCCTTGCCTTTTCTACTAAGATCTACACATATTTCCTGTGCTGGGGGAACTGTAAACACTAAACATCAGTATATGTATGCATGCCTGGGTCATGCCCCAAAATATCTTGATTTGATTGCATCCTGAGCATTAATATTTTTAAAGAATTGAAAGTGATTCTAATAGTCAGCCAACACTGAGAAAAAAACTACTGCAAGAAAGATAGTAACTAAAAATGTCTTGCTTTTATGATGGATAGAGTGGATGTCTTTGAACAAATTACCAACATCTCAATAGCTTAGCTTCCATGGCTTTAAAGAAGGAAATAAAGGTATCACTTCTCCCATAGAGATGAGGAATGAGATGGTGCTTATGAAGGAACTGAAAACTGTTTGACACAGATACTCAAACAGTATTATATATTCTCATTTTCAAGGAAATTAGTTTTATAGTTACATGGCCATTATGAAAAGCCATGCATTCTTTCATATGCTCCAAGTTGCAAGCATCTATAATTAACTCCCCAGTGCCATTCCTCCACCACAGTGAGAGAGAGAGAGAGAGAGAGAGAGAGAGAGAGAGAGAGAGAGAGAGAGAGAGAGAGAGAGAGAGAGAGAGAGAGAGAGAGAGAGAAACCTAAGTAAAACAACTCCACACCATAGAAACACATACTCCTTTAGTATTCTGGACCATGTTAACCTGTTTTCTATAATACATTTTTAGGTCTCTCAAACAAACAAACAAACAAACAAAAAAAAAGGCTGAGGTTAACACAAGTGTCCTGATTATGAAGCATTTCAAATTTTCAATTTTTTTTTTCTTTTAGCACCTGCAAGCTAACTAAGTCTGGAATAAAGCTGGAATAAAGAAATAAAAAGTTGATAACACATCTTGGTCCCTCTTCCCTGAAATGCTTCATTTCCTTCTATGCACACAGACAGTAACAGCTTGCACCCCAGACACTGGGGTCAATTGATATACTTATTTTAACTTTGTGTACATCCATGGTCCATCTGTTGTGTTTCCTCACCCCTGTGCTCTTCTCTAGTTCTTGGCCTTACCACATCTATTCCTGGTATTCCACCATCTATTTAAACCAATTGAATATTTTTATAAGCTTCAACTTATTTTAGAAAAAAAAATAAAGCTTATGGTTAGCTCGGGGTCTGGTGAGAAACCAGGATTCTTTTATGTTACTGATGAGTCCCTAATAATCTAACATAAGCCTTATTACCTGTCTTTAAGACAGGTATTTTTATGTTTTTTAGTTCATTTTCTATCCATTCCATTGATGTGTCCTTCATAGGCAAACTCATTTTTTGTTTTGTTCTGTCTGTCACCTGGGGAGATGATCAGACAGCATATCCCACAGAAAATGCCATGCCAAGGGACCATCTTAGTCCCAGCCCTACATTTTCACTGTGAACAAATGGGAGTGTTGTATTATCTCCAAAATCTCATTTGTCAAACAGGTTGATAACAACTGAAGAGTTTTAAGTTTATTCTAAGGTCTATCAGTTGCTTACAAGCAAAAAATTAAAGAAAATTTCAGCATGTCTGGTAATTCAGCACCTTCTTTCAAACACAAGAAGCAGAAGAGCTGAAGGAAGTCTCTATCCCAAGATGCTACAGCCTACACAAAAAGATGGCTCTGTGCATTGAAAGGCAAGTTCAGTAAACCTGGTTCTTCCTTGGAGATTTAATCCCATTGTGGCCCTTGTTTTGTACTCATGACAACTAAGACATCCAAAACAAATACAACATAAATAAATACCTGGTGACCCTAAAATATAATATAATATAATATATATGGATTTGGGAGTGAAATCAAAGCTGAACCTTCAACAGGGCAAGATTTCCTTTTATTCTATTTTTTTTTTTGTTTCTTTTTCACAAAGTTTTTCCCCAAGGGTGGGCTCAGTTCATAGAGTGAATGTAGGAATAAAGTTCAGCAAAGCTTTAGTAACAACCCAACCAGAGGAAATGGAATACAAACCCCAGATACAAAAGGCTATGAGAGCATCCAGGAGCAGAGATCTGGATGGGTGTGCGGATCCACATAGTTCTCAGGCAGCATAACAAATGCTTGGGCAATTGACTGGAGAGTTGCACTTCTGCCCACAGATGGAAAACATATCCCACCCTCCCCCGTGGAGCCTAACTGCGTAGACTGCAATTCAAAATCCAAAATTCTTCAGCATAGAGGCTAGCACCCTGCAGCCTGTGGGCCAAATCTGACACATCATCATTTTGTAAATGAAATATCTGTGGATCACAGCTGTTCATTGATGTATTGTTTGAGGATGGTTTGGAGCATTGGATGGTTACAGAGACTGCATCACTTCTGTACTAAAATGTGTACTTATTGGCCCAATATAGATGTGCCTTCCAACCCTAGCTCTTGAAGATACTAACTGAACTAAGTTCCATGACAAAGAATGCCCAATGTTGAGAAATGTGCAAACATTTTGTGATGTATGAAAAAAACAAGAAAGAGATGTAAAATAAATTAAAATAAAGATGATGTTCTAGAAGATTAAAACTCCTACAGAAATACTTTAAAGCAGTTGCTACCACAGTGTTCCATGATGGGGAGGAAAATATTTTTTTAACTAAATAAAAGTAGGGCTTCCAGCTGAGACAAAGGAGCCATGAAAATGAGAAATAACATGTAAGATCTACAAAAATACCTGATAAGATCAATTTACAAAGAGAAAACTTTGACTTAAGCTCCAAATGTCAGAGATTTCAGTCTATAATCAGTTGACCTGTTGCTTTCGGTCCTGCAGGGACAAAGCATCATGATGAGAATATGATCTTCATGTTGGCAAATGAATCTTCTCAGCTTCCCTGTCATGAGATCAGGAAAGGGGAAGAGACAGGAAGAATGAAAGACTGACGCTAGAATTTTAGATTTCCCTTCAAGAACACACTCCAAATGGTCAATCTCCCTGCTAGCAAGTCACTTCTTAACTGTTTCTCTGTGTCTCCAAAGAGGGACAGGCTTCTGACCAAGCTCATTACAACATGCTATTGAAGATCCTAAAGGCAGATGGAAATAGTAAGTGCAGAAAAGAAATGGGATGCAATGGCTGAAAATGAAGTCCCCTTATTCCTAACTGGAATAATGAGTATGTTAAATACATTTTTAAAAAAGAAAGAGAAAAGAAATGTGAAAGGAAAATTATATCGCACAAGTGAAAAGTAAAAGTAAAAATATTATAAAATCCCAGAGGAATAACTTCCAGGTAAGATGTCAAAGCAGAAACTGTATTTGTTAGAGGTACAAATACTGGATACCTTGGAGTAAAACTAAATCTAGCTATTTCTTATCTTCAAGAAACATATGACTTAAAGCCTTCCATAGTGAGACTAGTCACCAGAGAGGCAGGAACTCTGAAGAGCTGACTCTCACAGCAACCTCTCCTGTGATAACTGCATGTACCACAAGCCCTCAAGACCTGGTCATCTCTCAAAGGTCAGGACTCCCAAACTGTGAGAGTGACAATCAAGTTTCCATGTGATTCTGATGAATGTGTTCAAACCATAACAAAAACAAGCAAAACTTTAAGCTTTATAAACTTCACCAGAACTAATTAGAAATAAATTATTAGTCTATTTTTTTTTTACAAATACAACATTTTATGAAGAAAAATGGAGGAATATTTGTGTGTTCTAGGATTAGGAAAAGATTTCTTATCTTTTCCTAACCGTAGATTAGGGTTAGGAAAAGATTTCTTATCATCATTTAATAGCTAGTACTTTTAAAAATGATAAATTTGTTATCAGTAGACAGACAAAAAGCTAAACAAATATCAAATATTACTAAGTTACTAATGTGGTAGAAGATTTGACCCCCCCACACACACACAATCTCAGACACTAACTGAGGTATGTGTAGGTATAGCAAATAAAGACATTCAACACTTTTAACCATTGGAGAAATTAAAATGGTACCCATGGTGAAACATCCCCAATTACAACTGCCATAAAATGCTGATAGTACCTGTGCTGGGTGCAGATGTCACACAACTGGTTCTCTTGTTGCTGGTGTGAGTGAAAAATTGTGCAGCCGCTCAGGAAAGCAATCATAAAATTTCTTGGCTCAGCAACCACACTCCTGAGTGTTTCACTTAGGAAATCAGAAATTATGTTCCTATAAATGTTCTTAACAGTTTTAATTTTAATCACCTCCAACTGAAAACACCAGTTCAGAAATTCTTCCCCATTGGAAGGATACACTACACTACAGTCATGTCGGTGACTGCTACTCAGCAATTGTACCTGGATACAGGTACAATTTTGATAGAGCTCAAAGCAATTATAAAGGGAAAGGGGATGCCAGCCTCCATTTACATGATATATTGTGCAATTGATGCATGCAGTATTCTGTAAATAATGGCCATGACAGGAAGGCTCAATGGTTACCCAGGGTTTCCCTGAGAGGAGGTGAAATTGTAATCTGCCTGATCCTAGGTTTACCTTCAGCAAGTTTTTCAACAGCTATTCACTTAATAATACTGAGTTTAAATTGCTATGAATGAATGATATTGATGGTTTTTAAATTGCATTCTTTTCTCAGTAGCATTACGTGGGGCTTGAATTATTCCTGTGTCCAGGATAAACATATATTATATATTGTCTGAATATTAAAACATTAAGAAAATAGTATCTCTACATATTAGGGCTAAATAATTAAGACATGAAAATTTAAAGTAAATCAGTGTCATTTTCAAATGTCTCAATAATCACTTGCTTAGTGATTGTCATAGTTATCAATCTCAGTATGACAGTGCCTTTGTTGAAGTAACACTTATTTTATTTAATAATGACTCACGAATGATAAAGCTGGTAATCTGGATAGGTCAAAAAGAAGCCATAAAATGCTTTCTTGAAATGAAAAGGATATTTTTATTTTTATAAGAAAATATATAAAAATATTCAGATTTTTAGTCAAAAGTAATTTCTGTCCTAGAATTAAAAAGAAAAAAATACATAAAATTCATACTAGTTCTGCTTCCATAACTCAAATTGCAACAGTTACCACAGTATTTAATTAATATGGAAATTAATATGAAAATGCACTAAGTTATAGGTTTCCAAACTTTATGATTTCTGGTATCTACTTGGGTTTTCACGTGCCTTTCCTAGATAAGGAATAGGTTGCCATGGTAATTGTAGGGGTACTTGATAACCCTTCATACCACTATACTGACATACTATTACATAAAAAATATGACAAACCAAATAATGTCTGTAGTTTGTTTAATAGTATTGCACTATGCCTCTTTCCTGACTTTGAAAATTGAGCTGTTATTATATGATACTCTTGGAGGGAAAGTGCATTAAACTCACATGGGAACACTCACTACTAGTTTTATAACTCTTTTTTGTGATTCCCAAGCTCTGACAAAGAATGTTAAAGAATATGTTACCAAATCAAATATATAAATATAAGCAAATAATTATGTCATGGTATGGTATGAAAAGAGCATGCCACAACACTACAAAGCTGGCTCAGCCAAAGTTCAGTTCAGTTCTCCATGAGACCAAATTGAATCCAAAATAATTAAGGATCATGTCAGAAGATGTGAAGATCTGGAAAAATTATATAGTGCCTTCCTGAGAATTTACCAAGTGAATGAATGTTCTTAATTCCTTAGCATAAGGGTGTTTATAACCAATTCTGTATTTACAATTTTTTAAAAAAGGAATTTCCCCTATAATCAAGAACAAACATATTTTCTCACACTTCCTCACAGAATACCAAGCTAGAGAAATAAGGCAAAGAAAAAATAAAGGGTACATGGGTTTCAAAGGGAAAGATAAAATTCTCCTTCTTTATACATGTCATAGTTATTTATATAGAAAACAACAAGGAATCAACAAGAATCAACACACAAAATATACTGTAGAACCAAGTGCAGCTCCCCAGCACTGGAGAGGCAGAGGCAGGTAGATTTCCGTGAGTAAGAGATCAGCCTGGTCTAAGAGCTAGTTCCAGGACAGCCAGGGCTATACAGTATTTCTAAATTTTAATACTAAATAACAAGGCAATAAAATTTTAAAGTAAAACAATAGCATTTTCAATGTCCTCAATACAAGTTACTTAGATGTAAATCTTGAAGTAGAGATTAAGACTATATATGCTGAAAATTCCAAATTACTGATAGAGGAAATTAAAATGCTATGTGGAAATAACATACTGTATTCCTAGATGTGAACATTCAAAGGAATAAGATGAAAATTCTACTCAGTGTCCATAGTCTTACTGGAACTTGTTAAGCTGTATTGGTTTGATATCCCTGGGAAGCCTGTTTTTTGTTTGTTTATTTTTTGTGTTTTGTTTTTTTCTGAAGGTAAATGGAGGAGGAATGGATCTGGAAAGAGAAGGGAAGAGAGACGTAGAAGTAGTTGAAGGAGGGGAAACTGCAGTCAAGATGTAATATTTGAAAAAAAATAAAATAAGTCATGCATACACATTATTTAAAAATATGGAAATTCATCAGTAGTTCTAATGCATTAACACTAAAAATTTCAATGGTATTCATTGTGTGATAGATATGGGAAAGACAAATGTAAAATTTAAATGTTTATAGACAAATCACAATTTAAAGTGATTTGAGAACTAATACTACCCAATTTTAAGATTTATTTTAAAATTCTTCCAAACCAAAGCAATGTAGAATTGATGTATGCATAGACAAAAGAAAATGGTAGAGAACAGAATACATTCTTAATTGCATACAAATATAGAAGCTGACTTTATTACTTTGCACTTGTCAATTTAGCTTTATCAAAATGCCTTTGATTAATTTTAAAAGAATTTATTAAAATACAAAGTACACGGCACTTTAATGATTCTGTTGAAGTCAGTAACTAAATACAGGTTATTAAATCCATAGTATTGCAAAACCATGCCCTTATTTATTTCCAAAGCATTTCCATTACTCCTAAGTCCCACACTTGTTTTATGTCTCACCCATTTCTTCTTGTACCTATAGACCTATGTGCTGTCTTTCTGGTCTCTGTAAATTGGTCTATTTTGGCCACCTCAATCAAATGGAAACATGGAAGTTATATTCTTTCTAGCTGGCTTTCTTCAGTTAGCATAGACTTCTTCAGGCTTATCTATACTGTAGGTCTACCACCATTTCATTTCTTTGAATTTAAAGTAGATTTACTTACCAAGAATATGTAAGATATCAGTTGAACTGTTGTAAACAAGAAAGACACACAAAATCAATGTGTATGAACAGTCTGCACATAGACCTAATGGCAACCATAAGATGATGCTCCCAAAGAGAATGCTCTTGCAATGGTAATGCTAACAGAAAGTGAAGAAGTGAAAAATCAACCAGGAGCAAAATAACCTGTTCCTACACATTTTGATCACCAGTTTTAGGGCTTAACAAATAAAACAATGGTAATTGCAAAACGGTGCTGAGCTCTGGGTCTTGAAGTTTCAATATGGGATGAGATTACTGTAGTGTTTATTTATTTTTTGATAAAAGCAATATTTAATGGAGTATTTCCAGTTTCAACTACTTCAAGTACATAACTAGGGTCTTTTTATTAGAGTCATAAACTTGTACAAACATGCCACTGTCTGCTTTTAAAATGTTTCCATCATCCCTGAAGACAACTGCACAAATTCCCCCTTTCTCGAAAACTATGGCAATTTCTAATTCACCATCTTTCTCTATAAATTTACTGATTATAATATCACATGCCAATGGACTCATTGTGTGTGTGTGTGTGTGTGTGTGTGTGTGTGTTGTGTGTGTGTGTGTGTGTGTGTGTATGTGTGTGCTGGATTATTTCATTTAGTATTTACATTTTCAAGGTTGATCTATTTTATATCACACTTTTCTATGGTTTAACCACATTCTATTAACTATCTAAATTCTCCTTGATTTATATACTCATCTGTTGACAAACAGTTGGATGTTTACACCTTTTGACTATTATGAATAAAATTTCAGTTTTATTCATCCTCTACATGTAATATTTGCTTTAATTTTCATTCATACCTAAGTATCTTACAATTTTCCTTTTGAATTCTTCTGAAACTTTCATTACCAATGTATGATTCATCAATATGCTAATTTCCATTTATCTGTGAATTCAAGTGTTTTTCTTCTGTTGACCTCTAGTTACTCTACTTCGGTTAAGCAAGAATTTTATAATAGTTTTACTTTTCAAAAATATACTGAGAATTGTATTTCTCTCTTTAACTTTGTCATTATTAGCTTTATGTATTTTGGAGTACAGTACATGGTTCATATACTTTGTAGTTGTTACATCTTTTAATCCCTTTATAGATATATAATATTCTTATATATATCTTATAATAGCTTTACCTTAAAATATGTTTTACCTAACTCTATTTTGGTCACATTTATCATGGGCTATCCATACCTGGATCCATTTATTTACAACTAATTTATGTCTTTGGTGATAAAGGACATTGCTCTGGTTTGAATATGGTCTGGGTGTTTTGTGTGTTTGTTACAAGTTTGATCCTAGTGGTGTTAGTATGGAAAATGGTGAAGCCTTTTAAAAGGCACAGCCTATTTGTGGCTGAGTACTCCACCAATAATTACCCTATACAGATAGCCCGGTTGTGAGTTTCTGCATTAACCACTATTCACTGCACTATGAAACATCTGTGACAAAGCCTGAGAATTGTACCTATCTATGGGTGTAGTGATAGCAGTTTAGGGAACAAAACCACACCTATTCCATCAAGGCCACAGCTCTTAATAGTACCACTGCCTAAAGGCCTATGGAGGATATTTTTATTCAAACCTCTGCAGCCCTCATGATCTTATAGAACCTGCAGTTGCTTGTGCAAGATATGCACAAATTCAGGCCAGTGAATATTTTAGTAAGGAATGGGAAAGAGTTAATGAGTTCCCAACTATAACTGGGAAACTATGGGTAGGTAATTGCTTCTAGAGGAGGAGGGAGAGTCAATTTTCTTTCATGGTTTGGCAAATGTACTGTTATATTTATTTTTAAAATAACAAACCATTCTCCCAAGAGCTAATTCCAGTCTCATGAGAACTCCTTTAGCATCTTCTGAGGGCAGTAACTCTATGACCCAATCATCCCTCACTTCATTTAATCTATTTTTGTCCCTCTTTATATTACCATAAATTAGTTATACAAAACAATGTGCTTGGTTATGGCATTTCTAAACATTCATATACTGTTCTTTGATCACATTTACTACCCATTACCCAGTAGTATTTTTCCCATTTCTCCCTTTCACATTCTCAAAGAACTCCACTTATTTCCATGTCTTTTTGCTATTGTTTCTCTTAGTCCACACATGAAATAACTAGCATGATAACCATTTTTCTGGGTTGGCATGATGCTGTTCAGTTCTAGCCATCTTCCTGCAGCCTCATAATTTAGTTCTGTGTAGTTGAATAAAAACTCCCTTATGTAAACATGCCATATTTTCTTTATCCATCCATCCATTGAAGGAAACCTAAACTGATTCCAAAACTTCATAGGCCTTCCCTATGTTATATTTTTATTAATTCTTTGAAAGTTACATACCATGTATTTTGACTATATGCCTCTAACTTCTTTTCCTAACTTCCTCTTGTCCACCCCATCTCCTTATTGCTCCCTTGATATCATCTGATTTTTTTCTAGAAACTGATATATTGAATCTAACTTGTAGGGTACTATACTCCCGGATTTGGGGCAAATCACTATACAATGGTTACAATGGTTGCCCTACCAGGGCCACTCATCTTTCAATATTCCATGTCAGCTCTCATTCATATGCATCCCTGTCACAATACCATCCTTGAGTGAATTCAAAAATGGCCTCCCCAGAGCTAAGCAATACAAAACACGTTTTTGAACCTACAAAACTCTTTCCTTTAATAAATCAGTTTCAGGTACATTCTTGTAACAGCAGACACTGACTGTGCACATCAGTCTCCATTTGCATTATGGTTCTTAAAAACATTTTAAAGTTATCTTCATAATTTTTTGATTTTCTAAATTGCCTCTAATAAATGAATAATGCTTTCAAGATAACAGACTATTATTTCAAATACAAATGAGAAAACTGCTGTAGAAATAAAGGAGAGGAAAGGAGACTTGTAACAAATAAAGAGATTTGAATGAAAAATGGAAATAATTTCTCAAGGGTGACTATTGCTTTTGCCATTTGTAAGGAAGATAGACAACTAGCATTACTGAATTTCATAAGATTGGAGGATAATCTTAGACTGATGTAAGAGAAAAATCTTTATGGAAGAATTTAGATTTCATCTGAATCTGACAATGGGAGTAATGGAGGAAATTCTAAGTGTAAGAAAATGACAGAGTTTGGGAATTAGAAGATGCATTTGGGAAACACATGCTAACTTGGGCTGTTTGTCTGAGAGATTACATTTCTTATTTTCTTGAAAATCTTCCTTTTCTTGGTTGCAGAAGTGCAGAGGGATGATGTCTCTGGAGCATAGTCTGCAGTAAACCCCTGAATCATTTCCTCTTTTATTATTTTATAATATGAGGCTCCGATAGCAACTGAATTCCATAACACACTTATCTTTCTCCTTAACATAGGATTCATAGAACATTAAGAAATGCATACCGTATTTGTGAAAATGAGGTTTGGAAGGCCATGCCTGCCTGACATCCTCCAGGTTAGAGTAGGGTTAGGGAACCAGAGATGCTTGGGATAACAGATGCTAAACCAGATTCTGAGCCCTTCAGCAGCTTTATTTATCTTGTTTCAGTAGCAAACTGAACAAGATACTCTGAGCACAGATGCAAAGTGGATGCTGATGCTGGCAAACTTAGCAGCCATGGCACTGGGGAGAGGCAGCTTCAGCTAAATTGCACGAGGTTTAGATTAATAGTTTGTCCCTTCTTATCAATGTGTTCTCTATTACTAAAACCTGTGCACTTGTTTCTATGCCGCGTGCCATTTTCTTTTCTGTTTCCCTGACTGTTCTTTTTTCCTCGGGGAGCAGCATTTTTCTTTGGCCAACTAATTAACATAAAGCTTTAATAAAACCATACATTTTATCCCAGCTTTGGGATTTCATCGCATCAAACATGAGAGGAATCCAGAGGTGGGTTTCTCTTAGGGATGCCTCAGAGGACCTGGTTGAATCCCAACCTGACCTTTACCACTTCTTTCTCCTTGGCCAGTGCATGCTCTCAGACATAGCACAACCTTCTTGTTTCTCTGCAATATTAGTCAAATTGCTGTTGAATTGTCAGAGCTCTCATACACATTCTTTTCTGTCTCATTTGAAATGAACTTGAAAGACAAGCAAGACTAGTGAGAACTTTATTTTATTGATCATGTGCTATTGGTCAGGAGCTGGATTATTTGATTTTACTGTCACTGCAACTTGCCAGTGTAGTGATAATTCATGATCCCATGTTAGACGAGGAACTGAGGCACATCGGGAAGAAACTAACAGTCTACAGTCATGCTGCAAAGATACAAGGAAGTTGTGCTGCATATTCAATCAGCCAGACTCCGAGTTTCAAATCCCAGGCAAGAATGAAAGGCAGTAAATGTTATAGTAGGTATCAAGAAAGTGAGAACAGAATGACCAGACACCATCATCTGAGGTCTTCATGTTGAGCAAAAGTGAAGAACTCAGAGCAGCTCAAATGCAAGCTTCACTGAGAGGGGCTAAAGGTGAGATGGTTAGTTTCTCTGGATAATATCTAAGAGAACAAAGTAGATTTGGAAACAGGCAGACAACATTAACCTCTGAAACTTAGCATAGGAAATAAACAGATAATGGATTGCAGCCGAGATGCTAATTCATTTTAAATAGTCTGACTCTTTGCTAGGTTAAGACTCTACTGTGACCTGATTAAAGGTATTATGCTGTATTCTGAAAAATTCAATCTGAGTATGGCTTTTTCAGTGACAGAAATACACACAGAGAAGAATCCAAGAGGCAAACGGCTGCAGCCTGGTACGCACACAATGCAGCAGGGACTAGGAGAGCTTTGACCTCAACACATTCATCAGAGTATCAGGAAATGAAGATTCTTTGGTATTTTCACCAAATTAAGAAATTTACCAGAGTATATTTTCTATAGCAAAAACTTTTACTCTAGGGAAACTTTGTGCATAAATTAAATGTGCAATAAAGGAAAAGTTAGGACCATTTAGATAGGAACAGCCTGGAGGACCCAGGTCCTGGGAATTCTGTTTCCTTTTACAACTACAGTAATGACACTGATTTTAAAACAACCTATAAGTTCCTGAGGGCAATTCTGAGGTCACTAAGAATCCTTGTTATGGATTTTGTTCTCACTTTAGTTTGATTACAGATTGGTGACACCCTGAACAGAAACCATCACAGTCAGGTTTTTGTGGATGGGCTGTCTTATGCAAAGGAACTTCTTCTGAGAAATATGCTATGCAAGTTATTATGCTGGAATTCCAGTGTGTTTATTGGGTCTTTTCTAGTTCAGCTAAGTTGGCAGTTGGTCTACTCCTTTTTTTTTTTTTATTAACATTCTCATTATTAAATTATCCTGTCTAACTTTTGCAGTGCTGGGGATGGAAACTAGGACTTCACGAATACTAGGCAAGCATTCTAACAACTAAGCTATATTCTTAACCTTTATAGTTAGTCTTCTAACAGTCAAAAGCATACCACTTCTCTACACCAGCTCACATGTTCTCTCTTAGAACAGTATTTTCCCTTTAAAACAACTCCTTATGTATAACTCTAAGAATATTACATTTAATTTCTCAATAATGGAGAGATAGCATTTACTTTTGAAAGAAGGGATAGACATATGTCTATTTTAGTAAACGTTTAGATATCAAATATCCTAACAAATGTAGATAGGGTGAGAGTAAAAATTATATACCTTTCTTTCTTTTTCTTTACAAACAACTTTAATCATTCCATAGTAAACTTTATGTTACATCACGTTTCTAAACTACACAAAGGCTGGAAACAGAGTAATGAACAAAATAAGTATGTCCATACCTGTGTTTATTATATTTTAGAGGGGGAACAGGTACTTGTCAAAAAAAAAGTAAAGCAAAAATTTAAATTATCACACAAAGAGGAGGCACTTGTTCACAGCAAAGCTGACTTACTAAGTGTTTTGTAAATAAAGTTTTATTAGAACACATACACTCATTAAAGAAAGAAATTACTGACTGTGTTTAGGTTCATATTATCACAGCAGAGATGAATGATTGCAAGAAATATTGTATGGTCTTTAAGTTCAATTGCTTATTTTCTTACCATTTCAGTGAAATATTTGCTGACTTACTGGCATGTTATATTTCAGCTTGCAGAAAACAACATGGAATAAAGAAAAAACCAGGAAGAGTGAGGGAGGAAAATGCTAACATATGGTAATATATATAACATACAGCAAGTGAGTTAATGGACTGTTCAGCGAGCATCTCACTACTAAGGTATTGCATTAGCAACTATCACTTGATTTCAAAACAAATCCAGGAAACAGATTCACTGTTGTATCTTTTCCTAGATGCTCTCCAATTCAATGATAAATTTGCTGTATTAGTGCCTTATCGCTTTGCATTTGTACAATTGCAATAACACTGCAGCTTTGATGTTCCATATCCATCTCTCTCTCCCTAGCGACCCATCTCACACTATTATGCATACACAGAAACATGCTGAAATCATTTCATTCTCTGCTGAAAAACCTCCGCAAATTCCTGTCAACTACAAAAAGCAAGCCGAGCTCCTCAGCCAGGATTCAACTTCTGTCTTGAATTTCTACTGCTGTGATAAAATGCTAACCAGGAGCAACTTATTTTACATATCCATCCCACTTCCTTCTCTGTTCCTCCCATGCCCCCCAACCCCCTTCCCATCCCATCTGCCCCCCCCTCTACTCCACAGGGAGGGTGATGCCTTCCAGGAGGGATGATCAAAATCTGTAAAATCATTTGGAGTAGGGACTGGCCCTCCCTCCTGCATCTAGGTTAAGGGAGTATCACTCCATGGGTAATGTACTCCCAAAGTCCTTTCCTGCACCAGGGACACATCCTGGTTCCACTGTCAGAGGTCTCTTAAACTGCCCAGGCTTTCTAACTGAGACCCACATTCATGGGGTCTAAGGCAGTACAATGCTGGTTTCCCAGCTATCACTCTGAGCTCCCCCTTGTTCAGGTCAGCTGTTTCTGTGGGTTTCTTCAGCCTGGTTTTGATGCCTTTTCTTATCACTCCTTCCTCTCTACAACTGGATTCCAGGAGTTTGGCTCAGTGTTTAGGTGTGGCTGTCTGCTTCTGATGAGGGCTTTATGATGGCATATAAGTTAGTTATCAATCTCATTATCAGGAAAGGGCATTTAAGGTAGCCTTTCCACTGTTGCTCATATTGTTAGTTGGGGACATCCTTGTACGTCTCTGGACATTTCTCTAGAGTCAGTTTTCTCTTCAAAGGTATAATGGCTCCCTCTATTATGGTATCTCTTTTTTTTTTCCTCTCGTCGATTGGTTCCCTGCCTCTATCTTCTTGCTCCCACATGTTCTTCTCTCTTCCCCTTCTTTTTCTCTTAACTTCCTCTCCACTCACTGTCCCCCTCCACTCCCAATATACTCAGGATTTCTTGTTCCTTTCCCCTTCTGTGAGGGACCTTGAATGAATCTTTTAGGTTCCTCATTGTATCTTAGTTTCTCTGGCGGTATGAATTATAGGCTGGTGATTTATTGCTCTAGGTCTAACATCCTCATATGAGTGAGTATATACCATGTTCATCTTTTTGTGATTGAGTTACCTCACTCAGGATGGTTTCTTCAAGTTCTATCCATTTGCCTGCGAATTTCAAGATTCCATTGTTTTTTTCTGCTGAGTAGTATTCCATCATATAAATGTGCCACATCTTCTTTAACCATTCTTCAGTTGAGGGGCATCTAGGTTGCTTCCAGTTTCTAGTTATTACAAATAATGCTGCTATGAACATAGTTGAACAGATGTCTTTGTTGCATGGATGTGGATCATTTGAGTATATGTCTAAGCGTGCAATTGCCGGGTCCTGTGGTAGACTGATTCTAAGAAAACATTAGAGAAATCATTCACCATGACCAAGTAGGCTTCATCCCAGCGATACAGGGATGCTTCAACATACGAAAATCTATCAATGTGATCCACTGTTTTGAGTAGGTATTTCCCGTTGCCAGTCTGGTCCCGCCGCCACGCCAGCCTCCAATAATACACGCTGAGACCCTGTATTTGATATAATGCTGTTGGCCAGTTACTAATTTCTTATCAGCTAGCTCTTTCTTAATGATTAACTCATTTCTATTAATCTAAGTATTTTCACGTGGCTCATCTTACCGGGGAGCGAAGAGCCAGCATGCTGTTCTCTCTAGGCTCCCCATGTTGATTCCTCCTAACTACTTCCTCCTTCCTCCTAGTCTCCTAGCCCCACCTATCTTGCTTTCCTATTGGCCAACAGTGCTTTATTCATTAACCAGTATGAAAAACATATTTACAGAATAACATCTCCCTTCAATCCACCATATAAACAAACTGAAAAAGAAAAACTGGGTGATCATCTCACTAACTGCTGAAAAAGTCTTTGACAAAACCCAACACCCTTTTATGATAAAGGTCTTGGAAAGATCAGGGATAACAGGAACATACCTAAACATAATAAAAGCAATATATAGTAAATCAACAGCTGGCATCAAACTGAATGGAGATAGCTTAAGATGACTCCTCTAAGTTCAGGAACAAGACAAGGCTGCCCACTCTTTCCATGTCTCTTCAATATTGTACTTGAAGTTCTAGCTAAAGCAATAAGACAACAAATGGAGATCAAGGGGATACAAATTGGAAAGGAAGAAGTCAAACTGTCACTATTTTCAGATGATATGGTACCTTACATAACTGACCCAAAAAACTCTACCAGGGAACTCCTGCAGCTGATAAATATATTCAGCAAATTAGCGGGATACAAGATAAACTTAAAAAAAAAATCAGTAGCCTTACTGTATGCAGACATCAAAGGAGCTGAGAAAGAAATCAGAAAAACATCACCTTTTACAATAGCCACAGGCAACATAAAGTTTCGTGGGGGAACACTTATCAAACAAGTGAATGACCTAAATAGCAAGAACTTTGTGTCTTTAAAGAAAGAAATTAAAGAAGATACCAGAAAATGGAAAGATGTTCCATGCCCTTGGATAGGTAGGATAAACAGTAAAAATGGCAATCTTGCAAAAAGCATTCTACAAATCCAATGCTATCCCCATAAAAATTCTAGCACAATTCTTCACTGACATTGAAAGGATAATAATCAACTTTATATGGAAAACAAAAGAACCAGGATAGCCAAAACAACCCTGTACAATAAAGGAACTTCACGAGGCATCACCATCCCCAACTTCAAGCTCTAGTATAGAGCTAAGGCCCTGAAAACAGCTTGGTGGGCACAAAAATAGACAGGTAGACCATTGAAATCAAATAAAAAAATCCTGATATTAATCTACACACCTATGAACACCTGATTTTTGACAAAGCAGGTAAAAATATACAATTGAAGGTGGAAAGCATTTTCAACAAATGCTGGTGGCAAAACTGGATGATAGTGTGTAGAAGACTGCAAATAGACCCATGTCTATTGCCATGAAGAAAACTTAAGTCCAAATGGATCAAACACTTCAACATAAATCTAGCCACACTGAACCCCTAGAAGAGTAAGTGTGATGTACCCTTGAACAAATTGGTACAGGAGACTGCTTCTTGAATGTAACAACATTAGCACAGGCACTGAGATAAACATAATAAATGGGACCTCCTGAAACTGAGAAGCTTCTCTAAGGCAAAGGACACAGCCAACAGGACCAAACAGTTGCCACAGACTAGGAAAAGATCTTCACCCACCCCATATCTTACAGAGGGCTGATCTTCAAAATATACAAAAAACTCAAGAAACTAGTTAGCAAAACACCAAATAACCCTATTGAAAGTGGGGTATAGAACTGAATAGAGAATTTTCAATAGAGGAATCCAAAATGGCTAAATGACATTTAAGAAAATGTTCAACATCCTTAGCCATTAGGGAAATGCAAATCAAAACTACTCTGAGATACCATCTTACTCCTGTCAGAATGACTAAAATTAGAAACACCAGTGATAGCTTATGCTGGAGAGGATATGTTGAAAGGGGAACACTCCTCCACTGATGGTGGGGGGTGCAAACTTGTTCAGCCATTTTGGAGATCACTATGGCATTTCCTCAGGAAAATGGGAATCAGTCTACCACAGGACCCTGCAATTCCATTCTTAGGTGGATCAGTATTTACCCCTAGTATACGAATGGACTTTGGGAGCCCATTCCACATAGAGAGATACTATTCCAGCCTAGATACAAGGGGGAAGTCCTGGGCTGGGCCCTGCTCCAAATAATATGACAGACTTTGAATACCCTCCATGGAAGTCTGCTCCCTGGGAAGCAGAAAAGTTATAGGGTTTGTGGGGGAAACAAGAGAGAACAGGAGGGTGTGGGAAATGGGATTCACATGTAAAACAAACTTGTTTAAAATTTCAATTTAAAAATTATCAAAATAAAATCCACATGTCAGAACATAGATTATTAAAAACAGGTTTAAAAATGCAAAACACAACAAAAAACATGTTTTAACACATACTCCCACCAGAAATGACTTGATGCTCTTGCAGTGTTTTTGAGCTTCTAAACTGTTGAGTTAAATAACTTTCTTTCCTTTATAGTTTGCTTGCCTCTAGCATTTTATTGTAGTGACTTGAAGTTGTTGGAATCTGGATAGTTTTGAAGGTGAAGCCTTTAGCATTTTCTGTTGGGTTCGATGTAGGCCACACAGGCAGAGCTGAAGAAAGATTCAGTCCTAAGCAACTAAAACTACAGAGGTGGCATTTATGGAGAGGAGGAACTCTGAAAAACAGAAGGGGCATTTTTGTGTGGTGGTATTGTTGAGAGTAGGTCATGAATTTAATTTCAGATACACCAAGTTTGAAATGCCATTCCTATCTTTTGATAAAAAGACATAAAAATTCAAATTATATGAATGTGGTGATCACAGCAGAGGTTAAGGTTGGAAATATAAATACAGCAAGCATATACTTTCATGCTTATATAACAGATATGAGCAATGACACTGTATAGAGCAAACCACTTGCAATTATCTGTGATTAGGCTGTAATTCAATTTTACACACACACACACACACACACACACACACACGCCCCAATGATATGTTCTTGTGCCTGCCTGGTTTTAATATGTACTGAATTTCTTCAGAATACAAACAATTATGTAAATCAAAAGAATTTTGCCTTTAAGTTTGGTTCTGAAGCTTCAAAAGAATTATTCACCCATTTGGTAGCTTATATGACTGAGAGCACAGCATTGCTGCTTGAAGTAATTCAATCACTTGTAACAGAACTGTGCTCTCTTGGATTTGAAGTTGTTTCCTTCAGACCACTTCAAAGGCTGGGAGCGAAAGTCCCATTTTTACACATACTTTACATGAGATATTTTACATGTCATTCATAATGCTTATTATTTTAGTGTGCAAGTTTTACTTCATATTAGAGCTGGTTAATTTCTTCATATTCCTGTTTTATGTTATGTTTAAGAATTTTTACTTTACCCATTCCTGTAGAATCCTTGTCCTACATCCAGACTGACACCAGAATAAACAGTGCAGATAAATGGACATAGTTTTAAACTGAGCATGCATCCTCACCAAATAGCAATGGTTAACATGGTGTCACTCTCTGCCTAGTCTGACTCCTGGGCATGTACACTCCAAGCCTCCATCTCTGAGTCAGTGATAGTCTCCAGGGACAGGGACGGATGATAAAGGGACAGACAATTAATGAACCACACAATGGGCATTCTCCAAAGCACATAGCAGGCTGGCCTTGTAGGGTTTTAATTTTGCTTCATGGCTTTCAGTGTTGCATAGTTTTAAAAATGGCAAAATTAGCATTGCAACTAGATTCAAAACTACAAGTTAAATGAACATGCCATGTCTAGCTTGTTCTCTGAGTTGAACACAGTCATTTTATTCTTTTGTTTTATTTTATTGTTTAAAATCCTACCACTCACCACTTTCACACCAGCCCTACTCAATATTGTTATTACCCTTTATTGCAATTACAAACCACCAGAAGATACCACAGCCCTCCTCGTTTGTTTAAACAGGCACAGCTTATAAGATAATAGATCCTTAAGGTATCACCATGTTTTGTCATGTCATATAAAGTATTTTATTTCTCCTGTTTATGAACTGAAAGCTCAATGCACTTTACCTGATAAATAGATTTATAGCTTCAGATCTGAAGGGTAGTGTCTTAAACAAGGCTGCAGATGCTCTCAAATTCCTTTTAGTTATTGATGGTAACATGTCCCTACCTAAAAACCCCAGGGCACAAGGAAGAAGGTTAATCCCAGACCAGGAAGATCTGAAATGAAAATAAACAGGCATGCAAGCTGCATGCCAGAGCAACACAGAACACTGGAAGGTGGCTAAGAACACAGAAGAATGTATTCAAAATGTATTGCCATTTCAGCTACAGGAGCCCAGCATAGGCTTTCTATCTGTAATTGGTTAAAGTTTCAAAATATTTACTCTCATCCCTGAGGAATAAATTTAGATATGTCCTATCTAAATGCCCCATCACAAGAAGGCAAAGAAGACACATATCTGTATATCTACTCTGTGTATCTGCTGGGCACATGTTTATTTAGTTATATGGTAATTTTACAGTGATTCAGTGTCCAGTCCGGTTAAAGCTGCTTCTGTGTTTCATAACATTTCCTTGGGGGGTAGGGATACTACACTTTTCAGTGTTGCTTCAGGACTTTTGTACATGTTGTCTTTTTTACTTGGAATGAAGGGTCATTTGTGGTTTAAGTGTCTAATCCCTAGTCAGTATTCAAATTTTAGATAATCAATAAATTTAGAACCAGTAATTATCCCTAATACATGAAGTAGCTTTTTGGAGCCCATTCCCTATGGAGGGATACACTTCTCAGCCTAGACAGAGGGAGGAGGGCCTTGGTCCTGCTCCAAATGATGTGACAGACTTTGATGATTCCCCATGGGAGGCCTCACACTCTCTGAGGAGTGCATGGAGGGTTGGGATGGGAAGATGGTGGGGGTGTGGGAAGATGGGAGGGAGATAGAACTGAGATTGATTTGTAAAATAAGATTGCTTAATTTTTTTCTGAAAACCCTTTTTAATTTCCCAAATCTAAAATTTAATGCCTCTTATGTGTTAATTTTTGTCTTCCTTCAACACTATAGTAGCAATCTGTGATGCTTTATGAATTTGATTACTGGTTAAATGTCAGTTTCTCCCATAGGACAGTACTCTTCGACTGGAAAAAGACCTTTTCTGTTTTGTTTATTCTTTTAACTCCATCACATGGGGATATCTAACATATCATACTTATGAATGGGTAGATATTGGAGATTCGGAGGAATTCAAAATGAGAAATAGATGTAAACATTTTTTTTTAGAGATGATTCCTTAACTTTTATTGCCTAAGATTGAATTCAGGGTGAACATCCATAATCCAAGATCCCCAATTCTCATGCCACAACTAAAACCACAATATTTGACTCAATGTGATGGGTTACAGGCAAGGCACAGATGCACTATAAATATATAAAATTACCTTTGGGATATACATGCATGATACATAAGAAAGACCAGTGAAGTGTACCTTTAAACTTGATTTCATCCACAAGATGTCTCATTAATATGTAAACATTACAAAATACATGCAAAATATCTAAACTACAAAAATATTCCAGCCTCGAGTATTTTTATATATGTTCAACCTACATGTACAATAAAGAAGAATATTGGAATATATCTGTTCATTTTTCTTACCTATTCTGTGGCCTCAGTTCTCATGCTATTTAACCTATCAGCATAGTTACACATATATTTTTAGAATTCTTATAAAATGATTTACATGGGTAGAATTATCAGTGAGTTTATGGCTTAAGTAGAATTATCAGAGAAAGCTTGACATATTTGAGCAACTCTTTCAGAATGGGTAACAGACAGTGCTGAATATTTAAGCAATTGGAGAACTTGACTGATATACATGAACTCATATTTCTCTCTTGATATTGATACTTGTAAGAACGCTAAATTTTCAACAGAGATAATTGCTTATGGAGGGATTTTGGAGTTATTAATATAAAGAATTAGTTGCCAGATGGAAACCATCACTTCCAGAGAGTATCCTTAATAAACATACTCCAGTTTCCATTGCAATTGCTTCCTTGCCTGAGACTATGAAGCAACTATTCTACTAGGTTTTTCTTCTGTAAGACTAAGAGAACTCTGGGTTAACCCAAACATCTGCCTTTTCCCCATCCTATTACAATTTGAGCTGTTCACACAGCAAGAGAAAAAACATGTTGTTGAATGCTGCCTCTAGCTGTGTCTTTAACCACCCTAAACCTTCACTCTCTCTTCTCAACAGCAGTTTTTTGAAGCCTGCACCATTCTCCTTAACAGAACATTGACTGGTATTACCTCTGACCACTGCCTTGTCTGCTTCAAGTAGAGAAGGCTTTAAGTCTAGGTGTAATTCCAGGAATTGTTGGGAAGGCCGAAGAATGGATTCTAGGTAAGCTTCCAGGAATAACTCTCAAAGGTAAACAATGTACCAAGTTTACCACATTTTCAACTTTGTGTTGCTACAATGAAATTCCTGGATTAGGTAAGTTATAAAGAGAAAAGGGGGCATTTATTTAGGTTATAATTTGGGTGGCTTAAGGGCCACATCACATCCCAACAGAGATGTGTGTCTGAAAGAACATGCACTACTAAACAAAAAAGAGAACCAGCAAGAATGCAAGATCCTTTCTGAGGACATGCTTAATGATTTCAAGACCTCCTCTGAGGCCCAGAGTAGACTCTTGAAAGTCTCTGTGTTTGCCAATACCACCACCTTGTGGACCCAACCACAATAGATCCTTGAGTGAATCCACATCCCATATACACTCTGTCCCACACACCAAAGGAGCTGCTGAATCTTTTGCCTTTAGGGGTTTTCACACCACATGCATACCACCCCAGCTGAGCTCAGAGCTATGCTCTCTTATCTATGGGAGAAAAACAGATGTTTTTCTTGCTCTGCTTCTTTCCCCTGATAACCCTGTTGCATATCAGACTTTTCACAGTATATTTTACTGTAAACAATAACACATCTATCAAGTTTCCAACATCAAAGGACAGTTGGGAGGCAGGAGACTTTTAGAGATGTCTGTATTAGTAAAGCAAGATTTCTTCTATGATTGTAAATTTAAGTGGACAAAGGACATCTGCAACAGGGGACCTGGCTCCACCCAACACATGTTCACAATACTTGCACTGAATTGTTCTGTTGAAATGCTGTCATCATAGCATGGCCTCTTGTGAGGTGTTCTCTGAATTGCAAATAAGATGCTCTTCTTGTGTCATTCTTGTTACATAGTATCTTCCGGAGGAGGCATTTGTGTAGCTTTTTCCAGGTGGTCCTGATTTTCTTGACTGTCCAGGAGTTTCCTTCACTGCATTACACAAGCCAAGACATTTGACCACATTTTTTTGAAGGCAGTGGAGACCCCCAGCACTTTCCGTGCTAATTCTTGGAGATCTGCTTTGTAGCTAAGGGTTAAAATTTGTCATGTTGGGTACTTGACTTTCTTCTCCTTGGTGTGTTCAATATTTATATAAACTACCAGTTTCCTGATGTAACATTCTTCATTCTTGGACTTGAATAATGTGGTTACAGCTTTATCAATCAAATCTATCGCACAAACCCACATTCCGTCATACCCACACTGAAATGTCAAAACTGTGCAAAGGATAACCTTTCTCCCCAAATTTCAGACAGGAAGAAACAAAGACTACAGAAAGAATCTTTGGGACTTCAGTTTCTACTTCTGTGTGACACCAGCTCAATTTTTTTCAAACTCAAAGGATAAGGTTGATCTCCTCTTCCTGAGGGAGGCTGAGTCTTCTACTTGCCTATCATTCTCCAGGGATTTCTGTTTTCCTTGTCTATGGGCTGGCTGACTAGCTTTTAAGCTGGAATGTACTAAGTCTACTTCTTTGAAAGTATGTTTTAATATTTATTTTATTTTGATGTATTGCACATTTGCTTTATTATTGTTATTATTTTTTTCTTATTTTACATATTGATCCCAGTTCCCTCTTCCTCCCTCCTTCCCTCCATTTCTCCCATCCTCCTATATCCCCCCTGACCACCCTCACCTCCCATTTTCCCCTCACTCCACAGGGAGGGTGATGCCTTTCAGGAGGGGTAATCTATATCTGTCAAGTCATTTGGAGTAGGGAATAGGCCCTCCCTCCTGCCTCTAGGTTAAGGGAGTATCCCTCCATAGGGGATGTGCTCCCAAAGTCCTTTTGTGCACCATATATCCTGGTTCTACTGTCATAGTTCCCTTAGACTACCCAGGCCTTCTAACTGAGCCCCATGTTCAGGGGGTCTGAGTCAGTACAATGCTAGATTCCTAGCTATCAGTCTGGGGGCCCGTTAGCTCCTCCTTGTTCAGGTAAGCTGTCTATGTTTTTCTGCCACCTGGTCTTGTCCTCCCTCTCTGCATCTGGATTCCAGTTTGGCTCAGTGTTTAGTTGTGGGTGTCTACTTCTGTTTCCATCAGCTACTAGGTGAGGGCTCTATGATGGTGGATAAGTTAGTCATCAATCTCGTTATCAGGGAAGGGCATTTGTGGTAGCCTTTCCACTGTTGCTCAAATTGTTGATGGGGTCAGTCTTGTAGGTCTCTGAACATTTCTCTAAAGTCAGTTTTCTCTTCAAACCTATAATGGCTCTCTCTTTTATATTCTCTCTCTCTCTCTCTCTCTCTCTCTCTCTCTCTCTCTCTCTCTCTCTCTCTCTCTCTCTCTCTCTCTCTCTTTCTCTCTCTCTCTGTCCTCTCATCTGTTTCTCCTCTGACTCAATCTTCCTAGTCCAGCATGCTTTCCTCTCCTCCCCTTCTCTTTCTCCTAGCTCCTCCAATCACTGTCCCCCTTCCCCCACTCCCAATATGCTCAGAAGATCTTGTCCCTTTTTCCCTCTGTGAGGGACCTTATATGAATCTCTTATAATCTTCCTTGTATCCTAGTGTCTCTGGCAGTGTGAATTATAGGCTAGTGATCCTTTGCTCTATTCCTAAAATCCATATATGAGTGAGTGCACATGTTTGTATGTCTATTTGTGTGTGCATGTGAGCAATTGCCCACTGAGGCCAGAAGAGGGCATTAGAATACTTACAGATGGAGTTACAGGTGTTGTGAGCTGCCATATGGGTGCTAGGAACCAAACTCAAATTCTCTGACAGAGCAGCATGTGCTTTTAGGCATCAAGCCATTTCTTTGCCCTTAGATGCATTTTTATATCATCACACAGAGTAGAGATGATTTTTTTCCCATCAAACACAATATATCTAATCCATAAGATTAACAAATTATGCTTTAAATATTACTTGAAACATTATTATCTTAAACAAGACAAATTGCTTAGTAACTCCCACATCCACCACATCCACCATCATCGGTATTGGGGCTCTGTTCACTCTTGCCTGCCAGAGGGCAAGGATAACAGAAGTCCCAACACCTCCCCAGTTTGGGGATTAACACTGCATACAAAGAGACTGTAGATAACTGGGCACCAATTCTCAGTGCTTCTGGTTGTAAATCACAAGTGCCACACTTTGTTTTCCAAGTCTAATGGCAAAAAAAGTTACTTATGGACTTGTAAATTCAGGGAAGAGAAGCAATCAGAGATTATCTCAAGTCATTTCATTATGGGTCTCTATCACAGGCCCACACCCCTCTCTCAACCTTGCATGCTTCCACACATTCCATAGTTAAACTGCTACCAGCTAGCCTTTGCGTTCAACTACCCCCATTCACATTAATCTCATTTCCTTCTTAAGGAAATGTCATCTAACTTTTCTGCCTTTTTGTTTTTCTTCTCTGGAAAGAGAATTGCAGTTGGCAAAAGTTATCTTAGGGGATCATTAGAAGTGTTGTTATCTATTGTAGCTGTAATGTTTGTGTATCAGGTTATGTTACTGTTGCTGAGAAATCTGATGTTTTCCTCATTCCTGATCTGATTCAGTGTGACTTTTTTCTCTCCAGTTTTTTCACATTATTGTTTTTGTGTAGTAGTTTACAGTCTTGTGATACGAACTTTTTTTTTTTTTAACACTTTTTTTGTATGTTTGTACTGACTTCTCGTAAGAAATATGGGTCCTATTGTGTTTGGTAAATTTTAAAAGTCAATTGTCTTTAAATAACAATTTTCTCAGTTTTCTGGCTTTTTAAAAATTCTGACTAGATTCAGATAAGTGCTTAAATTCTTTTTTCTTTTTGTATCTTCAACTTTGTCTTTTATTTAGTTTCCTAGAATCATGTCTTTATCTTTGAACATATACATGAAGACAGTATCTTTCACATGATTATCTAATCTAGCATAGCTCCTTTCAAAGCATTGATTCTGATGAAGGACCTACTGCCTCTGAAGGATTTCTGAACATGTGTGTAACATGATATAATAATAATAAAAAAACAGATGCTGATATTAGGGTTCAAGCTTTAAGCTGAATATCAGAAAAGCAAAGCAGCTGGCCACTCACTAGTTTCTTTTAACCTCTGCCTCAGGCTGAAAGGGCTTATCCTGTCTTCATAAGCTCTCACCAAGCTTCAGACTGTAACTTCTCCTCAATGTGGCCAGGGAATGAAAAGGCTCTCTTATATACTTCCCTAATGTTGGGTTGAAGTATGAACTATAATTCTTTGTTGACTGATTCACTCTTGTGTAGATTTGGCTAGCCTTGGACTCACAGAGATCCATCTCCCTCTTAATCCTGAGTTTTAAAATTAAAGGTGTACCACCACCTCCTACCTTCTGGGATTAAATGTTTGCACCTGGCTTCTATGGCCTGTGGCTGACTTTGCTTTCTGAATCCTCAGGCAAGCTTAATAAATCATAAATAATATCTCACAACAAAATTGTTGGTAGCATTCATGATTACAGTAGCAATTCTCTCCGCTCTCCTTTTCTGTTTTCTTGTCTTTTTCCTATTTTTTCCTTTTACTATTTTATGTTTATATTAAATATTTGTTTAAAGTATTATTTTAATTTTGTCAGTTTCTTAGCAGTAAAACACTAAAGCCTAGCTCTGTCACACACACCTTTAATCCCAGCACTCGGAAGGCAGGGGTAGGTGAATTTCTGTGAGGTTAGCCTGTTTTACTGAAGGAGTTCCAGGACAGCTAGAGCTATATAGAGAAATCCTGTCTCAAAGAAACAAACAAGAGTGAAACACTAAAATGACTTTAGAAAGTTCTATGCAAATAGATGAGATTGACTTGTGAAATATCTGGGCCCATGCCTAATGATTTTGTAAGGAAAATCTGGCTATAGAGACTATATCTTTTATTTGCTGGAATTTGGCTTACCTTGTTATTTTATAACTCTGACTATTGTTTTACTTACCTAGTGCTAAATAAGAAATTACTTCAGTGGCTTCAAATAACATCAGTTACCTCACAGCCTTTGAAATAAAGAGTCTGGACGACAATAGGAAAGATTTCTGCCTGAAAAATTCTCACTAGTAGAATGAGTAACCATCTCAATTTTCCCATGATGCTTCCAGCTTTGTTTCCAAAACTGTGTGCTGTAAAACTTCTGTTCTGGTAAAACCAAGACATGTGGTCACATTCCAAGTCTTCAGGCATCCTATCCTAAGAAAAACAGGGAAGATCTTTTTTTCTAATTTACTCATCTGGATTCTGGCAGGACTTATTTCCTCAGAAGCTGTTGGATAGAGGTCTCTAATGGTTCCTATCTATGAGAACTTTACCATAGAGTTTGCTTCATCAGAACAAATAAACAGGGAGTCAAGCTGAAATGGCACTACAACTATCTGAATGAGAGAAGCCACATTTTCTAGTTCGTCCATGACATCACTATATTCTATTAATTAGAAGCAAATATCTAGGTCTAGACCATCCCTGAGTATGATGTCACAGCTTCCCATTACCAAATGTATTAAGAGTATGGAGTGAAATATTAAAAGTATTGAGGGCAGTTGGTTATGCAATTCATATGATTTCAATACTGCTTGCTTTCATTGTTTCATTCAGCATCCCCCAACAAAATTGTCTCTAGTCCATATCCCTCAGATAATTAAATACCAGTGTTCTACAGAGGTCAGGAAGGTCACACTACCTCCTTCATGAAATGTGAATGAGACTCGGGATTAAGCTACAGATTGTCAACCCATCTTTCTATTCAGTTTTATCAGTGTCTTTACCTCTAATATGCTGCAACACTTCCGAAGCATTACCAGTGTTCTGAAACACACACTGGTCCCTATCAAAATACATGTGCTTCTAGACACACAGCCTTTAACTGGCCTATGCAAGCTAAGTCACTTTTCTGCCAGCATACTGTTTTGTCTATGCCTATACAATCCCAGCCCTTAGTAAATTTATATATCATACTAACGTTGCCCTTGTGAACCTATGTTTTATGTTTTTAATGTAAAAATTGTGCTACTGGGGAGGGGAGGGGCAAATAAGAGTAAAGATATATATGAATGATAATACAATAATGAAACCCATTACTTTGCATGCTACCTAAAATGATGTAGTTAAAAAGTAGCGACGTTTCAAGAGAAAGTGTGTGCCAGTACACTCAGTTGAACTGGAATCCCTATTATTTCCTTGAGGTCTGCACCCATCTTCTTTCAACTCCCAATGCCCCAGGTTTACCTATACATCTTCAATGACTAGGCTAACTATATGCTAGCTAGCATTCACTAGTTAAAAACAACAGACTAGATGAAGCCAAAGTGATATGAGTCTCTTAGGCACGTGGGCTGGAGAAGAAACAAGAAGATATCTTGATCCTGAAGAGAAACACTGCCGTCTGCCCTCTGTCCCAATGTTAGAATCTTAGGAATAAAAACAAGGAGACTGTGGCAAGGCTCATTTAACAAGAGCACCCCATATCACATCCACACATACCCCACATCTGGGACACTGCCTCATTGAGAACAGTGGTGATGATAAGAATGCTACAAAAACAGAGGACTCAGGTGGGAAGCAGCAATACCTGAATGAGTTCAGGTAAAATCTCCACTGAGAGCCATTTCTTTAGCTCTTGAGCATTGACCATGAGGTTTATACCCAATGCTATTGCTCAGAGGATATTTGGTCACAATGTAAATCAGGACACTTGGAGAAATGCTCCGTTTTGTTGCTTCCTTAGGGTATTCTTTCTTATCTGGTGAGTAAAATCACACTTTTGAAATTAATGTTGTTACTAAATACAATTTACAAATATGTCATATCATTTCTTCCTTTACATTAGGAAGGACACTGCCCTTTCCCATTCTCTGAGAATTGTGCCTATATATATATGGAGGTGGGCCAGGGACCCTTGAAATTATTTTGGTGCTACATTAGATATGTCAATATAGTAGTGGGAAAATACCTCACACTGGTTAGAAAGTTACAGAGGAAAAATTCTATCCCAGTAATCAACTGTGATTTTCTTGTCATGAAGTCCAATTGTATCTTCTTATCTACTTAGGACACTGGGATATTCTGTCCAAGATCCTAACGGCTTCTCTTCTCCCACCGCACCATTTTCTATTGACCACTTGCTGACCTTAGCAGTGTAAGTCAAAGTAGGAGCTAATAAAAGCTGGCAGATACCTGAACTCTTAATTGAATCTTTAGGTCTTTATTGACTTTTCCTCCCGTTCTCCTCCTTCTTTGTATACCTCTTATTTTAGAAAGGGGTTTTTCATTAGGGATAGAAAATATGTAGGTGTCCAACATCTCTAGAATGTTGGTGATTGCATTGTGCATTAACTTGAGAGTTCAGCCCCAGCTTAATAGGCTTGAAGAGGGATGGATACACTTGGACTAAGCCACGAATCTGATTGCTACCTAAATAACTAATACATCTTCATAGCAGATGGATGTCAAAGGATATTCAAAAGCAGATACACCCAAGGTCATGCCAATTAGTTGCTAAAGAAGCCTGACTAGAAGGTAATTTGAGATATAAACAGCTTCCAGCTTCCAAACCTAATTCCACAGTGAACACCTTATATAACTGAAAGGATTTGGACAAGCATCCAACTTCTTCCAGGGCAAGGGGGGACCCATAGATGATTTCATCATAAAGATATGCAGATAAACCATTTAGTGTTATTATCAGCACGAAGAGAACATGCAGGCCAGGAAATTTCTCCTTAACTCTTTTGTTGCTGGATTTTCTTTTTGTCCTACATCATTAGATTCCCCATGATACTGATAAACATGTATTGGCTTTTCATAAAGCCCAGAAAGGACATTATGGGTGGTAAGAAAAGAAAAATTCAAAATTCTTTACATGTATAACTCCAAGATAAGGGTAGAGCTAAGATTTAGATGAACTTGTGTGGTCACATGCTACTCTCAAAGCCAAAAGACACAGTACAAGCCTCAATATTTCTCTATCTCAAACATACTAGTTTGTCTTCATGGACATTTATAAGATTAAATAACAGTAATAGTCTTTTAAAATTTCCAGTATTGCAATATTTATTTGACTCTGAAAGTAGCAGGTTGCCAGAATCATCTGTAGAAACAGACTTCTTAAAGACCCTTAAAAATATACTGTCTCAGGTCATTGAATTGGCTCAACAGGTAAAACTGCTTGCCACCAAGCCTAGGGACTTTTATTCAATCTCCCTGATACACAGAAGAGTATTTTGACTCTTGTAAGTTCTCTTCTTAATTACAAATGCATGTTATGGCATACACACACACACACACACACACACACACACACACACACACACACACTCAAGAGAGAATTGTGATTCTTTTTTTTTTTTTTTAATTGGTGTCTCAGCTGTGGATTAGCACCATCAAGCTCTCTAGAGATTGGCTAGACTGTACTTTTCTAAAAACTGGACTTCTTATTTTCAGGAATCAGAGGTTTGTTTTTTACCTTTCTCTGTTTTGGATTGGGCATCCCAATACAGTGTTCCTGCAACTGGAACAGACTGACACATAGGACGTGCTGGACAAGTTTGTCTCAACTAGAAGAATAGGGATAATTTCCCTCCATTTCTTGAACAATTTTAGTCATGTTTTATTCAGTAAACTATGAACTGGCAGAAATTTATACAGCTCATGTATGTTGATTTTGGCAAAGTTTACAGATTTCTCTACGTAAGGTGAGAAATACTTTCATCTCTATAGTAAATTGTTTCTGTTCATGGTATGAACAAAAAGAAAAGAAAATTCTCTGTACTTTCTCTTTTTTTCTTTCTTTCTCTTTTGGGGTTTTGAGACAGGGTTTCTCTGTGTAACCTTGGTTGTAATGTAACATTCTCTGTAGACCAGGCAGTCCTTGAACTCACAGCGATCCTTCTGCTTCTGCTTCTCAAGTAATGGGATTAAAGATATATGCTACCACTACCCAGTTCTATATTCTCCTTTTTAAACTGTATTCAGAATTCATACATAACACCCTACAGGGATGCATTCTCTTCTGCCAGGAGAAGGGGCTGCATGGAGCCTTAATTCATTGGATCCATCTCATCTATCCATTAGTACAGTGGTTCTCAACTTGTGGGTCAGGAACCTTAAGGGACCGCATAGCAGATATCCAATATATCAGATATTTACATTACAACTCGAAACAGTAGCAAATTGCAGTTATGAAATACCAATGGAATAAATTTGTGGTTGGGGATTGCCACAATATGAGTAACTGTATTAAAGAGCTGAAGCATTAGGGATCACTGCATGAGAAGAACCTTTTTTCCATTGCCTCCCTGGTACAAGCAACTAATCAGATTGGTGGTGCAACCCATTGTTTATGCTTGTCAAGATTAGGTTCATCTCCAGTTTCTCAGCATCCAAAATGATGCCAGATGGATGAGTATTATCTGGATCACATTTAGTGCCTACAGGGATCTAGATTTCCCAGGTATCATCTCAGACCAAGAGAAAAACAAAATATCCCAAGGAAAAGCATCCTAGAAAATGGAATAAGGTAGAACAACTTTTAAGAAGTCTGAAAAGTTTGGCAGAAGGCAACCTCAGCAAGAACCTTATTATTCTACATTTTCTGGGTGGTCCCCTGCAGAGGCCACAGCTACCTTGGGCTTAAGAGTTTCTATTTTGCAGGGAGTTCTGTTGGACTAATTTGATATTTTAAAACCCTGTCACCAGTGTGCTTATTTGATAAATAACTAATCATTCCTGGATTCTGCTGTACCCTGCTGTTGCCAACAAAACTAAAACAGGGTGTTTTGGCGATTTTTGTTGTTTCTGAGTAATCTATTCTGATAACTTCTAATATATTGACTTCAGAATATTTAATGCACATTCAGAATGTGATGTGCTTGTGACAGGTGTTCAAATATAGAGACAAGACATTTCCAGCATGAAAATGTCAGTGGTGTACAAGTCACATGTAAAGACTAACAGAGTGTAGCTATCTACAGCAAAAGACATTGGAAATGTTTTCCTGAATAAATGTCTCAACGACAAATTATGCTACAGAAGATTTTGCTAAAGGGAAATGACTTCAAAATGATGGAGATGCTAATTAGTTTGGTTTGATCACTCTGTTATTCACACACAGATCAAAACACTGCATTGTACTACATATGTATAGAATTATTGCCGATTAAAAATAGAGTAAATCCTCAAAAATGTAATGCTATTTCTCTTATCAAAATTCCTCTTCTCTACAAACTCTGCCACTGAACATCAGTTGAATATAGACTCCTTCAGTTTTGAACACTAAGCTCCATGCACTGCAATTCTGTTTCAACCACATTTTCAGAACACCAACCATTTTAACTGTTACATAATTAGTGTTATGATTATAATCATATAGCAACTACTCAGGAATTTTTACTGTTGAAGTTCTGGCCAGGATTCCATTGAATTAATGTCCCCTCACTGCTACCTTGAAGTGCCTGTTGCTTTTCTTCTCACTGTAACAACACCTGACAGAACCTACTAAATGGAGGAAGGCTTTCTGCAAGCTCCTGGCTTCAGGGATCCTGTTTGTCTGGCAGAAAAGGCATGGGAGCTGGAGCTAGTTTGGCTAGGCCTCCTCACATCTGTATATAAGAAGCAAAGGGCAAAAGCAAGCAGGAAGCAGAGCCTACCCACCTACTTCCTCCAGCTAGACCCCTTGTGCTAAAGTCCCCAGTTACCAGCACTGGCAGGCAACAAAGGGATCAAGCACTTAAATCTGTGGAAGATAGTTCACACTCAAATCACAACAAATATGTTTCAGGTTGCAGAAATATAATAGGCCATCAAATGACCCAAACACTTGCATTATATTAAATGAGGGGCTATAGTAATATTAATTATAGGAACCAGAATCAGACACATGTATAGCCTCACCTAGAGTGTTTTATAGTCATGCATGGCTCAAGGGTTTACTCAGAATATTTTGTATGATTCTCTTGAATGACATTAGTTTACTTTGTACCAAGATAAGAACATATGTGGTAATATTCTGAGTTTAAAAGACTAGGACTGGGCCACCACTGTCAGAATAAAGACATGGACTTTCAGAAATGATATCATACCCTGAGTTCCAATGAACAAATGGCACTGAAAATTCAAGAGACAAGTCCTAGAAATGGAAGACCTTAGGCCATACAAAACATCAGAAGAGAATTTCCAAACTACTGAACAATACCAAACTTCAGTGACTGTTTTGTTGAATCATGAGCTACTATAGAAGTAACATATACTTTTAAGCTGCCAACACACCCCCACACACACACACACACACACACACACACACACACACACACACGTGAGAGAAACAGAGAGAGAAAGAGAGAGACAGAGAGAAACAGACAGAGGGAAAGAGAGAGAGAGAGAGAGAGAGAGAGAGAGAGAGAGAGAGAGAGAGAGAGAGAGAGCTAATGACTCATCTGATAACTAAGCTAAGAAAACACTGGGTGAAATAGATTCATGATGCACAAATTCCTATAGATTTGATAGTTCATCTCCCCTCTCTCTTTCTCTCTCTCTTCCTCCTTCCCCTTCCTACCCACCTTGCCTAATTCTCTCAATCCCAAGGGGACTTGTCTTGATGACTAATTATCTTTTAAATTTTGCTCTTGGATCTATTGTTTTACACCATCTGAGCATTATTCAGAATTAAGCATATCATAGAACTTATTAAACACCTGTTGATTTGGTTATTTAGGATATTCTGCATCCTCCTAAAAATCATAATCAAATAGCTTAAAATGAATGACAGTGTAAAACACATTCTTCTTAATGAAGTAAGGGACCAGTCCCTGAAAAGCAATAAGACAAGCGCAGGAGAGTAAGCCCTTCTGCTGCTCACAGAGGTAATATCTAGACTGCTGTCTTGATAGTTATTGTGGTGTCCATGTGCAATATGTACAAAGATACATCATCTCTTAAACACAAGGAAAATAGCATTTCTTTTAGAGCTAAAAGTTGGCTACCCATGGTACTTCAAGTCATAATACCAAGGCCAAAATGCTGGCACTACCAGCAGTGATACAGCTGTTTCTTGACATTGATACTTCAGATTTCACAGACTAGGAAAAGAATTAGATGACAGGATTGCACATATATTAGTAAACCCCAGGTCTAATGCATCATAATAAGGTGTTCTCATTCCAAAGCTCATTGACAAATACTCCGGGGTCCACTCCAAGTTTTGGGTTAAATTATTTTTTAAAGAAAATTTTACATTTGGTTTTACAGATTTTTCTCATTTCAAGGCAACAACAAATTATTGTACAATGATCACTTTCACAGTCCAATATACAATCTTGCTTTCTTGCATCCATGTCTTTCAAACTGATACCCATAACTGTTTTCTTGAGATCTGGAAGAAATATATGCCATAAAATGGCCCACAAACTACACATTCTCTCCTTGATAAAATTATTAAATTATCAATAAGAATTTTTAAGAGTAGTCGCTGGAATGCTTGCTAACAAAAACATGAGCTGGCTCTTCACACCTCTCAAACGGCTGTTAAAAAGACACAGTTTGGAAATTTGGCTCAGTAAAGCCATACCTTGGCATCAGCAAAATTATTCAACACATGGTTCAATCAGAGCATCCACTAATCAGGAAGCAGACAAGTGCCAGGTCTATAACTCAATAAGCCAGGGTATGATTCAATTTAAAAACAATACTGAAGAAGTTAAGTATACAAGTGATGACTTTATAATATCATCAAGGTGAGTTAACATATGTTCCTGCAATTTTAAAATCAAATTCACTCCACTGTTGCAATGTTCTTTGTTGAACGACTGGGCTTTCTTTGCCCACTCAGCCTTGGAAACACCTGCAGTTTGCCCATGCAAAAATGGGACTGTGTGCTCAGGAGATACTCCGGCAGAATGCCAATTAGAGCAACCACCAAGGTGTTCAGAATCCTTAGAGCTGAGACACCTGTGAATCAAATCTCTCTGTGAGGATGGCTGTGTATCCCCATATCTGCTGCCGAGAGTCTCATTGAGCAGGTGTATTCCCTACAGCATACGGGGATAGTCTCAGAATAACACAGCTCATTCCCAAGGAATCCATGTCAACACCTTACACAGGTGTGGAATCATGTGTGATCATCACCTAGTGACTCACAAAAAAAATCTCAAAGCTCCAAAAATTCTGACAGTGAACAGAGGAATCTATACTATTAGTCTTTTTTTAATGTAGATTAATCTTTATTATTATTTTCAAATATTAATGAGTTTAGATTAATCAGTAAAAATCTAACTATTGTACTGTTATGTGTTGAAACATGTAAATGATGCTCTGGAAAATAAAAAAAAGACTTACAAAGTCTATCAAAAGTATATGTATATCTTTACTATTGGCCTTTAAAAGTGAAACTATTAGACACCACTTCTGTTCTACAGTTTTGGGACTATCCCTACTTACTAAGCCACGCTCTGTCTCTCCATGTCTCTATAGGACAGAATCCCCTGAAAGGTGCTAAGAAAAATTATAAAGAAATAATAGGCTTAAATGATGTTTCCTGATAGTGAAACCTGATTATTTGGAATCAAAGTGTATCACGTTCTAAGGCTTGTACTTAGCACAAGTAAAACATATGAATACACTTAAGTATTAGACAGATCAAGATCATTCTAGCTTTTGCATAATTTGATTGTCAAAGGATTCTGCTGCAATGAGGCTAATAGGCTTATATTTCATTCGACATCTCACATATTAAAGGACCTCAAAAAGGAAAAATAGAGAGGCGTTTGTAATTAATTTTAGATTTGATTCATTTTGAAAAGATCACCTTGAATAAATGTATTCTCGCAATCATAAAAGTAATAATTATGGGTAAGTGCTTATTTAGTACTAACCACATAAGGTCCTTGTCCAACTGCTATGAATCTATGTATATAATGAACTCCATTTACAACTAAGGAAATTGAAGACCTGATGAGAAAAATGCATGCCACACTGGGGTTCACAGTCTGAAAGCTCATAGCTCTGCCCACAACAAGTTAGGGTGAATGTTAATGTTAGTCCACTGAAAACTTTTAGTTTAATATTTTAAAACATTTTGCATTTTATTCTGGCATTTTAAGATGTGGTAGGTCAGAGAGGGATAAGCCTTTTGCTCAAGAATGGAGGTAGATTTGAGTTTTATTATTACCAATAATAAACCTAAGACTTAGAGAAGTCATTTGACTTTCTGAACTCTATTTTTCTCCCTTGAAAATGAAATGATTGGATTAAATCTGGAACTTTGAATACATGGTGATCACACTAATCCCGTAGATTATACTCTTGAAAAAATCATGACCTGCTCTTTTCTATTGAACTGCAACATGGTTTTACCACCTTCCCATTACAACTCTCCAAGTAATAGCTTTTGATTGATTGGAGGCTGCGTGTGAAATAAGACCTAGTTTTCACTTCTCACATTATAATATGTAATCTCCATTTTCTAGGTCTAATATTAAGTTGTTGTTTATGCTTAATAATATCATTATACAACTGGGGGAAGATCTGAACATTTGTTTCAAAGTGGGGATGAACAATGGGATTTGCAAAGGGGTTAGGAGGTGAGAAATATGAAGACACTGTGAGAGTCTTGAAGACTATTTTATAGGCTGATTCATGACTGTGTCTTGAGCAGTAGGAAGCCTTCCCAAATGAAAGAATTGACTTCCCCATCTAGGCCCTGCTTGATTTCTCAGCATGAAACCAGAACGCTGAATTTATTTCCAGTACAGTGAGTTATTTCTTTTAATCACAGGCTAAGGAGTTACTGTTGCATCTTCTCTAATTGTTACATTTTCTGTTTAGGTGACTGTGCCTTTATCCACCATCTCTCAGTGATAATAGAAAGAATAAAGAAAATGGGAAATATGGAAGGGGAGATGGAGTTTGAGAAGGGTGTGATTCAAGACACTATTAAGTTTAATCAAATGAAGTGCCCTCACCTATGATGAAATCTGTAATGGATTTAAAATACTAAAGTGAGTTGTATACACTGCCATTATTTTGTCCTCTGAAAACCTACACTTCTCTGGATAATCTTTACAAATATAAAAAGCCTTTAGAAATGTAAAAAGTGCTCAAATTCAATGAAAGAAACAGTAATTCATGTACTGTGATGATTGTATATACAGAATATCCCAAAGAAATTAACAAAAATATCCATAACAAATGAAAAATTACAACAAGCTCACAGAATGAAAGATTGATATACACAAGTCATTTGCCTTCCAATGCACCAGTAATGAATAGCCGAAAAGTGAAGTTGGGATGTTATTTAAGTCAGCATGTAAAAGCAAACAATGAGTTATAAATCTAGCAAATGTTTATTTGAAGGTTATTATAAAATTTTGAGTTCAAACTCAAAGAACAATGGAGGGACATTCTTCAGGCATGGACAGGAAGCTTCATATTGACAAAATATTGATTAGTTCTTCTAAGCTTGATCTGTAGGTGAAATGTGATTCCAGTTTTTGAAGAAAACACAGAAAGTTATTTGCTGGATATTGAAAAACTGAATCCAACATTTGTTTAGGGAGATATGAAAGTCATAATAGTCAATACAATATTAAGGGAGAAAAATAAACTCAAAAGGCTGACACTACTCATCTCTAAGACTTACTGTAAAGATGCAGTAATGAACATCACACACATTTGATGAAATAACAAATAAATCAATGGGGAATATCTGAGAGACAGAGCCACACAGCTAGTCAAACTTTGACAAATATCGACAAAGGAGCAAATGGAACAAAAACGGTCTCTTTATTAAACGATGTGGGATTATCTCAGATTCAAGTTTTACCTATGTTAAAGAATGAGTTCAAGGACATTCTGGTCAATTTAGTGACTATCTGCTTTAAATTAAAATATGGTGAATGGGACCAAGACCTATCCTGGCTGTATGAACTGGCTTTTTGGAGGCCATTCCCAGTGGTGGGATAGCTTGCTCAGCCTTGAAACATAAGGAAGGGGCTTGGTCCTGCCTTAACATGGTATGCCAGACATTGTTGACTCCCCAGGGAAAGCCTTACACCCTTGGAGGAGTGGATGGGTAGTAGGAAGGGGATGGGAGAAGGGAGGGTGGGTGGGTGCAGACTCAGGGCTGCAAAGATGCTAGGAATAATTGATTTCTGAGGTCTCAAATTTTAAAAAAGGACATTTATACCATTCCTGATAAATGTAAAAACCAGAAGACCTTGAGAAGGGTGGTGAAATTTAATTTTTGGGGAGCGGGCATAACATAGCCAGCATGAAGAATTCTTGGGTATGCCCAAGAATGGGCTTGTCAACAGTCAGGCATGAAAGAGAAGAGACTCAAGAATGCTATTACCTCACTACTGACTATTTGCGCTTGTAGATCCCAATGGAGAGGGAGTTGGTGCCATCATTCCTGGGACCCCTAATGACTGCTCCAGGCTTCAAAGGAGAATTCCAATCCAATGATCACAAAGACAGTTCTGGTTTAATTAAATGGATCCCATAATCAAATCAAATGTTAGAAATTAGAAAAAAATATTATAGGTTTTAAAGTTGTGTACTGTACAAGAATGTGGGGTGTGATTAGAATGTAATATAAACATGTATGAAATTGTCAAAAATAAGTTTCATAAAGCTAAATACATAAATGAATGTAAAAGAGGTTTGATGATATAGATTGGTGATAAAGATTTTGTCTCTCATGTGTGGGTCCTGGGATTAAATTCCAAATACTTAAAAATCATTAAATAAATAGTACTGGGACAACAGATATTGCATGAACAAAACTTGAATCGAGAAGGACTTTAAGCTAGTCACAGCAATCTCTCCAAATGGCTCATAGACTTGAGTCTAAAATGAGAACTAAAACCCCTAGAAGGTAATAGGAGCTTCTAAATGTGCATGGATATCTGTGTACCCCAAGCTGGCCAAAAATACATGATCTTTCTACCTCAATATATTGAGTACAAGACTACCATAATCATTGACTTATCAATGAATTTTATAAATAACACCAACACAAAAGGCCTAGTCCATGAAAGAAATAAGATAGAACGTCATTAAAATTAAATACCAACATTCTATTAAAGACATTATCAAGTAAATAGATGGGAAGAATGTATTTTTCAATGGTACACCCAATGAATGAATTACCAAAGACGTACAGTGACCCTTTAAATGTCAACAATTTGAAAACAAGATACTTGGTTAGAAAATGATCATGAATTAGAACAATATACAAAAAGTTTAGAGATTAATAATATGCCTTGGCTCACAGCCCAAGAAGTTTTACCTGAGGCCAGGTTAGTCCTGGGGACTCCAGATAAGATATCATCCACTGCCTGATAAACCACTTTAAGCCTAATCTTATAAAAAATATAAAAAAAGAAGCAAGAAGGTATCACTCTCTTAATATATAACAAAATAGACTGCAAATCAAAACTAATAAAAATATGGAGAAGTATATTTCATAGTCATCAAAGGAACAATCTACCAAGATGATATCTAAAATCTGAACACTTATATCCCAAAGGTAAGTCACCCACATTTGTGAAAAAAAAATTACAAAAGTTAAGTCACACATCAAATCACTTATAGAAATAGTAGGAGGCTTCAACACCTTACTCTCACCAATGGATAGGACATCCAGAAAGAAACTAGACAGAGAAATAATTGGACTAAAAGATGTTATGACTCAAATGGACTTAATAGATATCTACACCTCACCCAAATACAAAAATATATACCTTCTTCTCAGCACCTCATGGAACCTTCTCAATTTTACTAGGCAGCAAAGCAAAGTTGAACAGATACAAAAAAAATTGAAATATGCTCTGAATTTTATTAAACAACTACGGATTAAAGTTGGATTTTAACAACAACAGAAAGCCTACAAACTAAGGAAAACTGAACAACTCCCAAGTGAGTTACCACTGTGTCAAAGAAGAAACAAGAAAGAAATCTGATTTCCTAGAATTTAATGAAAATGCATCCACAAAATACACAAACTTATGGGAAACAATGAAGCAGTGTTAAGAAGTTCATAGCACTAAATCCCTTCATGAAGAATTTGGAGGGATTTCACACTAGCCCCTTAATAATACACCTGAAAACCTTAGAACAAAAAGAATCAAACTCACTCAAGGGGAGAAGATCCCAGGAAATAATCAAATTGAGAGCTGAAATCAATAAAGTAGAAACAAAGGACTTAATACAAAGAATCAATGAAACAAAATGTTTGTTCATTAAGGAAAAGTAACAAAAGGTAAAGGGAGAATATACATATTAACAAAACCAGAAATGAAGAAGAAAACATAACAAGAGACAATGAGGAACTCTAGAGAATCATTAGGTTGTACTTCAAAACCTGTATTCCACAAAAGTTGAAAATCTAAAAGAAATGGACAAATTTCTTGATGGATATCACTCACCTAAGTGAAATCAAGATCAGATAAACAATTTAAATAAATCTATAACTCCTATGGAAATATAAGCAGTCTTTAATCCCACCACACAAAACCAAACAAAATAAAACAAAAATTCCCAGGACCTGGTGGTTTCAGAGCAGAATTATATCAGACATTCAAAGAAGAGGTAATGCCAATCCTCCTTAAATTCTTCCACAAAATAACAGAAGGACATTGACAGATTCTTTCTATGAGGCCACAGTTGCTCTGATACTCAAACCATACAAAGAGACAACAAAGTAAGAGAATCATAGATCCATTTCATACATGAACACTTATGTAAAAATACTCAATAAAATTCTGTAAGACTAAATCTAAGAACACATCAAAAAGATTATTCACCATGATTATATAGCTTTAACCAGAGATGCAGGGATGGCTCAACACCTGTCAGTTGTAATCCACCATAAAAAGCAACTGAAAAAGTAAAGCATGATCATCTCATTAGATGCTGAAAAATCCTTTGGAAAAATCCAACAACCTTTCATGATAAAGGATTTTTGAGAAATCAGTGATACGAGGGACATACTTAACACAATAAAAGCAATACACAACAAGCTGAATGCTAATATCAAATTAAATGGAGAGAAACTCAAAGCAATTCCACTAAAATAAAAAACAAACCTAAGTTGTCCAGTTTCTCCTATGCAATAACTAGAAATTCTAGTTAGAGCAATAAGACAACCAAAAGAAATCAGGGGCATACAAATTAGAAAGGAAGAAGTCAAAGTATAATTATTTACCAGTGATATAATAGTGTACATATGTGACCCCTAAAATTCTACTGGGGAACTCATACTGCTGATAAACACCTTTAGTCAAGTTGTTATATACAAAGATAACTCAATAAGGGTAGTAACCCTCCTATATACAAATAACAAACAGGAAAAGAAAGAAATCAGGGAGGTAGCATCCTTTACAATAGCCTCAAATGATATAAAATATCTTGGTGTAGTTTTAACAAAACAAATAAGTGACCCTTTGGAGGTATCACCATCCTTTATTTCAAGCTCTACCAATGAGCTATAATAATAAAAATAGGTTGGTTTTGACATAAAAACAGATATGTAGATGAATAGAATCCAAATGAAAACGCAGACATAAATCTACACACTCTATAGAAAACTAATTTTTTTTTTTTATCAAGAAACCAAAATTATACATTGGATAAAAGAAAGCATCTTCAACAAATGATGCTGCTGCAACTGGATGTTGGTATGTAAAAGAATGCAACCATATTTACCACCCTGCACAAAACTCAAGTCCCAGTGGATAAAAGTTCTCAATATAAATCCAGATATAGTGAACCTGCTAAAAGCAACAGTGCAAAAGCACCCTTGAGCACATTAGCACAGGAGACAACTTCCTGAACAGAACACTAATAACACAGATACTAAGACTGACAATAAATGGGACCTTGTGAAACTGAAACATTTCTGTAAGGCAAAGAGCACTATCAATAGGACAAAACAGTAACCTGAAGAATGGGAAAAGATCTTCTCCAAGCCTCATAACCTAACAGAGGGGTGATTTTCAAAATACATAAAGAACTCGAGAAACTGGACATCAATAAACCAAATAACACAATTAAAAATGGGGTACAGGTCTAAACAGAATTCTCAACACAAGAATCCCACATGACTGAGAAACACTTAAAGAAATGTTCAACATCTTTAGCCATCAGGGAAATGTAAATCAAAATGACTCTGAGATTCCACCTTACACCTGTCAGATGGCTAAGATAAAAAATCGAGAGTGACAGCTCATGTTGGAGAAGATGTGGAACAAAAAGAACACTCCTCCATTGCTGGTAAGAGTGCAAACTTGTACAACCACTTTAGAAATCAAAATGGACATTTCCCAGAAAATTGGGACGCAATCTACCACAAGACCCAGCTACCCCATTGTTTGGCATATACCCAGAAGATGTTAAATCATACCACAAGGATACTTGCTCAACTTTATTCATACCAGCCTTACAGTAACAAGCAGAACTTCGAAACAACCTATGTAGGGAGATGTCCTTCTGTATATATGTTTCTATTATTGATTGATGAATAAAACACTGATTGGTCAGGAAATATAGCCAGGGATACCAGACAAGAATTCTGGGGAGAGGAAGACAGGAAGAGGCCACCAGGGAGATGCCATGTAGTGGCCAAAGGAGTACCATGCTGGAGCATTATGGCTAAGCCACAGCCATGTGGCAATACATAGTTTAATAGAAATGGGTTAATAATTATAAGAGGTCTAGCCAATAAGAAGCCCGAGCCATCTGTCAAACAGTTTCTATTTAATAAGTCTCTGTGTGTTTATTTGGGGCTGAAGGGTAGTGGGATCAATCTGGACAGAAACTCTGTCAACAAGCCTAGATGCCCTTCATCTAAGGAATAGATAAAGAGAATGTTACACAATGGATTATTACTCTGCTGTTAAAAACACTGACATAATTAATTTTGAAGACAAATCGATGGAACTAAAAAAAGTCATGCCCAGTGAGGTAACCCAGACTCAGAAAGACAAACATAGTATGTACTAACTCATAAGTGGATATTAGATGTAAAATAAAGGAGGACTATGCTGTAATTCATAGGTCCAGAGAGACTAGGTAACAAGGAGGGTTTAAGGGTAGGATGCCCTGAGAAGGTGAATCAGAAGTGATTTTGTGAGTGGACTTCAGGTATGTGGGGATGAGAACATGAACAATCAGGTTGAGGAGCATGAAGGAGGAAAATACTGAATGAACATACTAATAGTGAGGATATTTGTTAGTCAAAGGAAAACTTGGTGCAAGGGAATCTCTTAGGAATCACAAGTATGATCACAGCTAAGACTGACAATAGCAGATATATCTCCTGTGGCCACTTGAAAGTGGAGATAGTGGGAAACCAACCTAGCCACATAATCTTCAACCTATAGTCTGTCCTGCCTATGGGATATGCTGGGGTAAGGGTAACATAGGGATTGAGGAAGTGGCCAACCAATGATTGGTCTTGTCTAAGACCCATGTCAAAAGAGTAGCTCCACTCCTGACACTACCTGGTGTACCAGAACCCACGAGCTAGATGACCCAGAGTCCTAGGATAGAACCAAACATGACCGGAGATAAAAATGTCAGTGTACTGATGCCTAATGATATTCTGCTATTCTCATAGATTGATGCCTAGCCCAATTGTCATCAGAAAGGCTTCACCCAGAAAGTGGTGGAAACAAGTGCAGGCCCATAGCCAAACATTAAGTAGGGCTTGGGAATCCTGTAGAAGATGAGGAGAACGGATTTTAGAAGCCAGAGGAGTTGAGACCACTGGAAAACCCACAAAATCAACTAACTTGGACTTATAAGGGCTCACAAAAACTGAACAGACTGACAATCAGGGTATCTGCATGGGATTTACCTAAGCCTATGCATATGTATATATGTTACAGTTGTGTAGCTTAGTACTCTTGTGAGAACCCTAACAGTAGGATTGGGGGCTGTTCTGACTCCTTTTGGTACCCTACTCCTCATACTGGGTTGCCTTACCAAGGCTTATTACATGGGGAGGTGCTTGGTCTTACTGCATTGATATGCATTGTTATGTTGATATCCATGGAAGACCTGCTCTTTCCTAAAAAAAAAAATATAGGAGGAGTAGATTGGGGAAGGGAAAATGAGGTTAGTGGGGAAAGGGACTAGGAGGGAAGGAAGAGGGAGGAACTGTGGCTAGGATGTAAAATATATTAACTTTAAAAATTCTAGAAAAATACACATGAAAAAATTGCTTAGTTTAAATAAACTACTGAGGAATTCTGAATTGAACAGTAATGAAGTATCAACACATACTTATTTTTTAAAAGTCCAAAATGCAAGCCACTGGCATAATGAAGTCCTAGCAAGATTGGGAACCATAGGAACTGTACTTAATTTTTGGTGGGTTTTAAACTTTCCTGTCACCTTGAAAGACAATTTTAAAGTTTCTTTTGAACTGGGATTGATATGTAAAATAAAAATAAAAAATAAAAAAGGAATAAAAAAGACTGTAAAGAAAGAAAGAAATAAAACATACAAACACACACACACACACTCACACACACACACACACACACACACACACACACACACACACACACACACAAAGAAAATAGCCCCAATCTTTTCATATGACCCAGCTCTAGCTTTTCTTGGTAGTGAGGTAGTTATACTTGTTATTTACCTACAGAAACTAATAACCTAACTAGATGTGCAAAAGATACTAAATTTAGTCATTCATAGTTGTCAAAAGTTGGAATCTGTCAAGATGCCATTGTATAGGTGAATAGATGCATCATGATGAAAACAACCAATCTGATAAGGATACGTGATTTCAACTGCATAGTATTCTGGGAAAGGCAAAACTATGTAGACAATGAAAATTTCAGTAGCTATCTGGGGTTAGGTGTATGAAAAGGAGGTACAGATATAGCAGAGGTTTTTAGAGCAATGATACAATCATGACACTGCAATGGTAGGCATTTATCATTGTGTATTTGTCCTGATGTATGGCCCCAGAAGGGTAACCTAATGAAAGTTTAGGTCAAAATGATTTATCAATGAAGGTAAAACGGTTTTAACAAATGTACAATCCTGGATGATGAAAATGGGAGGGCCTATGATTATGGTAACATGAAAGCCAGGTGTGGCTCAGTGACAGGAGGATGACTTAGTATCTTTGAGGCTCTTGGTTAAATTTCAACACCCCCTCAATCAATGAATAAACAGGACAAATGTATGTAAGAATTCTAAGAATCCCTATCATATTTCTGTTCAATTTTTTTGTGCTCTTGAAATTGTTCTAAAAAAATTATTTGAGAAAATGAACTAATATTCCCTTAAAGAAATCTAGACATGTCCACTACCTTTTGTTCACAAATACTAAGAAGTTGAAAAGCTGATTATAAACAGAGAAACACAAAGGGCATTGACTATCCAAAGCAACTCTGAAGAATTAGTGTTTAAGGATGGACTCTACCTGACTCTGAAGCCCTGTCCTATTAAATATATTGGCACATTTATAGCACATAACATAAAAGTTCAAAATTATGCCTTTTGATACACATAGTTTTTGATGAGATGAAAACTTAATATAGTTGGAAAGTTATAACCTTTCAAACAAAGATTCTAGCATAATAGAATTTCATATGCAAAAACATGATTTGATTTGTGCCTTTTATGGTCTATAAAATTATTCAATGGAGGGGAACTGGGAGAAGTAGAGTGAGGGAAAATTGAAATAAGGATAATTATGTGAATAAAAAAATCTGTTTTCAATAAAAAGAAAAAATAAAATGAAAAAAAGGCTCTTAAACTATGGTAGCTAATTTAAATCTTCAAAGTCTTGTACCTTAATAATTCAATATCAATTTTTGAACTTATATTGTTTGTTGTAAACAAGTAAAACATGTTTTTGCTAACTTTTTGAATCTGCATATTATGTTTTATTTTAGAAAATAAAGCCAATTATTTCATTAAAAAAAGAAAGCTGACAGCTAGGGAATAATAATAAAATAAAGTAGGATAAAACAGAAACAAGTCAGAGTGATACAAAACAAAAATGAATATGGGACAAGATACTCATATAGACACAAAAACATATGTTAACACACACAATAGTCCCATAAAAGCAAAACCTGGAAACTATAATACACACAAAAAACAATCAATTTTTTTTACTATTATTTTTCTCCTCTCATATATTACATTGCAACTGCAGTTTTCCCTTCTTCTCTTCCCCTTCAAATCTTTCTCCTGACTTCCCCTTTCCCCAAGAACCACCCCTCTTCCACCTACTCTCAGAAAAGAGCACACCTGTCAGGGATATCAATAAAATATGGCCAAACAACCTATAATAAAACCAGGCATAAACCACCACATCGAAACTGGACAAGGTGACCTAATAGGAGGAAAAGGGTTCCATAAGCAGGCAAAAGAGTAAAAGACAGGCCCTGCTGCCACTGTTAGAAATTCCACAGGAACACCAAGATATTTAGCCATAACATATATGTAGAGGACATAGGTCAGACCCCTACAGGTTTCCTAATCTCTGTGAGCATTGTTCTCATGGTGTCCTTGACCTCTCTGGTTTCTCTGATCCTTCCTCAGGACTCCCCAGGACTCCCTGAAGTATATTTAATGCTAGGCTGTGGTACTCTTTATCTGCTTCCATAAATTACTGGCCTCTTTGATGATGATTCTGCTAGGTTTCAGCCCACAAAACTCTTCAGGCAGGACTCACTGTAGGTTGAAAGTTTTGTGAATGCATTGGTGTCCCAATAACTCCACATGAGACCTTACCTGGTTACAAAAGATGTCTGGTTCAGTATCCATGTCCCCCATTATTAGGAGTCTTTGCTAGGTGTACTCTTGTGGATTCTATGGGATTTCCATTGCACTGGCTTTCTACCTTGCCCAGAAATGCTCCCCAGTTCCAGTTGTTCCTACCAGTATCCCCCCCACACACACACACCTGATCTCCCCTGTTTTCAATCCTATTTGCCCAAATCCACCCTCAAAATCTATTCTATTCCCCCTTCTGAGGGAGATCCTTGCCTTTTCCCCTTGAACCCTCCTTACTACTTAGCCTCTCTGGTTCTGTGACTGTAGCATAGTTATCTTTTATTTTAAATCTAATTTTCACTATCTATTAATGAGTGAGTACATATGATGTTTGTCTTTCTAGGTTTGTGTTACCTTACTTGGGATGATTCTTTTTTTACTTCCATTTACCTTCAAATTTCATGATGTCATAATTTGTAACAGCTGAGTAATACTCTATTGAATAAATGTATCACAATTTTTTTTATTCTTCAGTTGAGGGACTGCTAGGTTGTTTCCATGTTCTGACTAATATAAATAAAGATTCTATGGACATAGTTGAGAAGGTTCCCTTGTGATAGGATAGGGCATGCTTTGGGTATATGCCTAGGATTGGTGTAGTTGTTCTTGAAGTAGATGCATTCCCAGTTTTCTGAGAAACCACCATATCGATTTCCAAAGTGGCTGTACAAGTTTGCACTCCTACCCACAGTGGAGGAGTGTTCACCTTGCTCTAAACCCTTGACAGGTTGTGCAATCTCTTGTGATTTTGATCTTAGCCATTCTAACATGTGTAAGGTGGAATCTTATACTAATTTTGATATGCATTTCCCGGTAGGACTAAGGATGTTGAACACTTCTTCAAGTGCTTCTTGACTATTTGAGCATCTCCATTTACCCCATTTTTAATTGGAAAATTTAGTTTGGTGATGTCTAGTTTCTTGAGTTTATAAAGTTTGGATATTAGTTCTCTGTCAGATGTGGAGTTGTTGAAAATATTTTCCCATTCTGTGGACTGCAATTGACAATCAATATATTTCAATTCATAGCAGCTAATGGAAAAACAATCATTTGTATTTGTCATAGTTGAAGAATTTAAGATCTTACAATATTTGATATGATTGTATTGCATATAATTATTAGTCTTGGGAAGATACTTAATAACAAACATAAAAACCATAAAAGAATGTTTAAGAAAAATAATGGGAATGTTGTTAAATCCAAAAAATGACAATCCTAAAATAAAAATGTTCTTTTTTACAACTCATATTTATTAATAAATAGTAAAATGCATGATTAAAATCAAATTGAATAACGAACCATAAACAAATTAAAGTGGGTATGTGGTGTGGTGAGAATGTGCTTGTAAGTGTAGGAGTGTGCATATGTCTGTGTGTATTGAGAAAAAAATAATTCAAATAATCACATTAAGACTGAGCATGGCATCACACCATAGGGAATGGGCTCCAACAAGCTAGCTCATGTACCAGGTATGTATTGTGGTCCTACTGCCAGGAACTCCTCAGATAGTTCAAGCTTCACAACTGTCTCCCTCAAACAGAGGGCCTAGTTCAGTTTCCTGGAGTCTCTACAGTTGTAAGTCTAGAGTTCATGAGTTTCTAAAGGCTTGGTTCAGCTGTCTCTGTAGATTTTCCCATGACAGTCTTAATGCATGGGAGAGGGGCCTGGCCCTGCTCCAACCCATTGAACCAGACTAAGTTTATGCCTCATGGAATCCCTTACCCAAGTAGAAGTGGACTGGGGGTAGGTTGGGTGGAGGTGAAGAGGTTGAGTGAAGGTGAGGAAGGTGAGGGGTGTTGAAAGGAGGGGTGGGAGGGAGAACTATGGTTAAAATAAAAAATGAAATATAAAATAATTTAAAAATGGAGGGAAAACAACATTAATCACAGATCTAAGGTAAAGTTCCAAACTTTTGAATATATATATGTATGTATGTATGTATGTATGTATGTATATATATATATATTCCGAAGATATGGCTCAGTCTGTAAAATGCTTATTATGCGAATGTGAAGTCCTGAGCTCAGATTACCAGAACCCATGGAAAATCTGGTAATGGCAATATGTTCTTGTAACCTTGCCACTGGTGTTGATAGATACATGCAGATCACTGAAGCTCATTGGCCATTTACTATATTTGAATTAATGGGTTACAGGTGGCCCTCTCTCAAAACCTAAAGGTGGAAAATGATTAATGAAGAAAATGCTGTCAACTCCTGGTTTACACATGCGTGTGCACAGACACGAAACTGTACCTGCACACAAACACATGCATACACCTACCCTACGAAGCACATTCATATTATATCACACCATGCCTCCAGACATGGCAAAAACTCGAGTGAGGATCTTTATAATATAGCTAAAGACTTTGTATATGGAGATTAAAGGTACAATTCACAAGGATTTGTAATTTGGTTTTACTGTAAAAATAACACTTTCAAACACATTGCTGAGAGAATTAAAAAGGAAAGCAACAGATTGAGGAGAGGTATTTGCATATCACATAAACAGTAAAGGTCTTGTAATCTGATTAGGAGAAGATTTTTATTTCAAAATTTGATAATAAAAAAGCAAACAACCCAATAAAACAGCCAAATTTATGAATGCTTTATTGAAAAAGAGATAAAGATCATAAATAAGTAAATATAAGTAGTCAAAAGACATATGCAAGACTATAGCAAAATTTTCCCACACTCTTACTAGAATATCTGAGACATAGCACAGCAGCCATAACTAAGACTGGAGACTAGGGGGTGATGTCTTGTTGCAGTTCTCATGGAGTCCATAGAAATGGAAAGAGACCAATCTTTCTAATTTTCTAAAATTTTAAGCATTTTCCTAACACAGCATCCAACTATTCGATTAGTATTTATCCAAGAGAACTGAAATTAGATGGACCTACAGAGGTTTTTTTTATGAATATTGATGTCAGATTTATGTATAACATGAAATATGAACGCATTTTTAGCACAACAAGATGTGAATTGATAACAAAAATGTGGTATAACGACACCACATTATTATTTGGAAATGAATCAATAGACTGCAAGAATACATGATATATTAGACTATTAATATAAAATAATAGAAGTGTCAGCTAATAATAGTGGATTGGTTGTCTGCAGAGGAGATGTTGAGCAGAAGAGAAGGCAGAAAAATCATGGAGGCTCAAGGAAAGTTTCAGGTTGATGGATGTTATCTACTGAATTTTCTCTCCACACTTTACTTTAGGAAATATTCATGTATGGTTATAATTCAGTAAGAGATTTACAAACAGAAAGGTGATGGAGAATAGACAGAGAAAGGGATATACACACAGTAAAAACAAAAAGAGAAGAAAAACAATGAGTGTAAGCATGAAAAATAGGAGAGGCTTACAGGTTTAGGTTATCTTATTCCTGGTAAATTCTGAAGACTAAGTAAATACCATAGATTATGTCTAAATTGAAGTATTTAATATATTATTTTGATACAGAAGTACAGAAAACATAGTGCATTGAGGTCTGTGTAATAGATCGTTTAATAACATTTAATAATGTTTTTAAAAGTTCTCTGTAATTGTCTTAGTTGGGGCTACTTTGCTGTGATGAAACACCATGACCAAAAGTAACTTGGGAATGGAAGATTTTATTTTACTCACAAGTCCATATAACAGTTCATCATCAAAAGCACTGAGGGCAGGAACTTAAGCAGGGCAGGAACCTGGAAGCAAGAGCTGATGCTGAGACATGGAAGGGTTACTCCTTACTGGCTTACTCCTCATTGCTTGCTCAGTGTAGTTTTTATAAAACGCATGACCATCTGCCCAGGGATGACTCCACTACAATGGGTCACACCCTCCCCAATAAATCACTAATTAACAGAATGTCCTACAGGCCTGCCTATAGTACAATCTTATGGAAGTTTACTCTCAATTGATAGCCTTTTAATTTCCTCTCCGTGAACCTTTTTTGTGCCAACTAGACATGAAACTAATCAGCACAGTAATGTTTGGGGCAGCTCACAGGATGATTAGAAAATAGGGGAACATTCTTCTTTCTGCTTTTTCCTTCTATTATCAGGTTACGGTAACAATTCACAGATCTTGATTTTCCATTTTCATTATTCATCAAATGTGAGAAAGTACCCAAGAGATACAACGTTCCTTCAACTTCAATATCATCCATACATTAGATTAATTTAACACTGTAAATAAAGAAAATATAGCTGGTTGGTTTGGGAATCATGAATAAATGTAGGAAGCCCTTAGAACAAACCAAAATCAAATCAATGAACTTTCACTGGTTCCATGTGCAAATGTTCATATTAAATTATATTCAGAATATTTAACTGATAGGATTAATAAAACAAGACATTAAACCACTAAATTGGGGGCCTTGTGAGATCCCACTGTGCACATATTGGGTGACTGCTACTACCAGACTGATATCAGATAGAAGTCTAACTTATAAGGGGCAATCCCCAGCATTCCATAGTGCTAGCTGATCTAATCCTGGCTTTGTCTTTGTTTTTTGGTTTTTTTTTTTTTTTCTGTTTTGTTGTTATGTTTTTTTCTTGGTACCCTTTTAGGTAACATCTGTTGGAAGATCCCCTACTCTTCTGAAGACCTCCCACATCTGGTTTTTCTCTACCCCTTAAAAACTTTACCAAAAATCATTGTATATGTGAACTTGGGGACGTCTTTTCAGGTGTTTTGGTAACTCACTAGTTTTGAAAGTAATGATTGCCTACACCATCCTCGGGATGTGGGGCTACTCAGAATCTTTCTTTCCTTAATGCATGTCTCCTATCAGTAGAGAAGCAGGAAAATAAGCCAAAGAATAGAGAGGCTGCCCTGCAAGCAGGTGGAGGATCCGAAAAGAGCCATGGAATCTGAGCTGTTCCTGGATGCTTTCCAAGCCCTGACCTTTCCAATTTCTCTCATCCTCAGCTGTGGCTCATATCCAGCCAGCACTTACAGAGGAAACCAACAATCTTCTTTCACTTATTTAGATTTTTTGAAGCCCCGTAAGGGACCTGAAAGCTCATGCAAATAGTTAAACTCCTGCTGAGGCTAAAATACCATTTCCATAGTTTATTAGGCAGATAAGATCACACAGGTTTTATTTTTAATTCATTTGAAGATTTTATTTTCTTTTTCTGTCTCCTTATGCACATACAAATACACCGATTTTCACTTTGTTTTTCACGGATATTCCTTTTAGTTTATTCCTAAGGGAATAAAAAATACAAATATGACTCAAAATCAGGTAGAGAAAAAACATTGCAGATATAATAAAATAATTATGATGATCCATTTTCAATGGGAACTCTCCATGTCCTTTTTAATTCTTCACAGAATAGAATATTTATGCAGATGTATTCAAGCAAGCTGAGCATATAAAGCTAACAAAGGCGGGGGACCAGGAGGAAGCTCAGTGGGTCCCAGAGTAACAGTATTTGCTGCAGAAGAGTGGGGACCAGAATATGAGTTGCCAACACCATGGGAAAAGTTACTCGTGTCTTCAAGCATCTAGAAACCCAGTGCTATGAGGAGGAGAGCCAGGAGGACCACTGGGGTTTGCCAGATGCCAGGTCAGTCCTAAGTTCCATGAGTCTGTTTCTTAATGGGGTACAGGTGAGAGCAGTAAAGCAGGGCCATGTCCTCTGGCCTTTCACACATGCATGGGCATTTGTATATTCACACAAATACATGTGAATTCACCACACACACACACACACACACACACACACACACACACACAGCAAACATGTACATCAAACACATACATCACACATATAATCATACACAGATAGTACATAATACAAACATACATACATACATACATACATATACAATATACATACAGCACACACACACACACACACACACACACACACACACGAAAGCAAGAAGCTTGTTAAAAGCTGGCATTCCGCTGTCATATTTCTGAATTGATTCAGTAATGAACTACCATTCAAACAAAACTGATCAGATAGATTCTACCTCAAAAGTACATGGAATTGTTTGCCATCATCATCTGTACTTCTCCCTCCTTTCCAGATGGTCTATGTCATACAATAGCATTTGTAAAACAGTTTCTCATATGTCCATTTCAGTTAAAGTTCCTGAAACATAAGCCATGCTATCGGCTTTTATTTCACCAGGGTGGTGCCTCTCTTGTTAATCTAGAAGAAAAAGTGCACCATGTTTTGTATACAGGCTGAGCATCTCTTGGTCAAAATTCTTGAAGCCATCTCATGGAATTCCAGCATTTGGGAGCCTGAGGCAGGAAGGTCAGCCCTGATTATGTAATGAGCACCTCTCTTAAACTAAGTAAATAAATAGTTGTAAGAAGTTCTTTAAACTTCAGCATTTTTCATGTGTAGTAGTAGTTGCTTATGTAATAACATTTCTTAGGAATAGAACCCAAGTCTAGAAATATACTTTATTTATGACAAATATCTAGTTTTCTACAATGTTTTTAGTGAGTGTTTTTTATATAGAGGTATTGTGTAATTGCTCACAAAGTTTCATATTGTGGAGTGATGGGGATTTTGAATTTTTAGAAAGCAGATGCTCAACTCAAAGGATAATGTTGTAGATGCTCACACTGTGCTTAAGGTGACCTTCAATTTCCCCCATGAATAAGCAAAGCACTATTCCCTCATGCTCAGGACTTCAATTTCAATACCTCAATTCCATCTTTTTCCAGGGTATAAAGGGCCTGTGGAAGGCTGTAGCTCTGGGTGGTCTCTACATGACATTGCCTATGGGACTCATGTTCAGACTTAGAAGAGCTGTTTTCTCTTTCTAATTTTTTTTTTTTTGTGTGAAACTTGGATCCCCCTGGAAATGAAGATCATTTGTTACCATCTGCCTTAGAAACCCAGAGACTTAAAATGCTAGAAATGCAGATTCCTGTGCAAAAAAAAATGTATGGAAGAGGAAGACAAGGAGCTATACACTGCACAGGCTTTCTCACATCTGGTTGATAATTTAGTACCCCAGGGTGAATCTCCATCTTATTGGTCTATAGAGAAACACTTCCCTGTCCCTGGGCCATTGGTTCCCACTGCTTCGTAGCTCAGCTGTGCAACTACAGCAGATGACATGGGGCACCAGGTGTTTGCCATCCATGGAACTTGAAGTATGAAGCAGAGCTCCCAGGGCGGGGGTATGTTTAAGAATATTGCAACCCAGGGAAGTCATTCTTCAAAGAAAAACCCAGAACACTGTGCCAGCCAAAGTAAACAAAAGACTTAACTTTAAAACTGTAATGGGATCAGAAACAGTGACCCAGGCCTCCATGGTTTTCGTTGAATCAAAATACTATTCACAAAATTGGAACTAGCAGCATATTAATGCCATGCGCTAGAGCAGTGGTTCTCAACCTGTGGGTCACGACCCTTTGGCTATTGAATGATTCTCCCACAGAGGTCATCCAAGACCATTGGAAAACACAAATGTTCACATTATGATTTATAACAAAAACAAAGTTACAGTTATGAGGTAGCAATGGAAATAATTTTATGATTGGGTGTCACCACAGCATGAGGAACATATATTACAGGGTCACAGCATTAAGAAAGATGAGAACCACTGCTCTAGAGGCAGAGAGAGCTAAATTCAAACCGTTATGCTTGCCTAAATAAGATCTCAAATCTTAGGCCTCTAAGTCCATTTTTATGCCTCTACTCATTCCCCAGTTTTTGGCACATCAATAGCTGGAGGCTGGATATAAGGAGAAAATGAACTAATGCAAAAACAGTGCAGCCATATCAATGAACTATCTAGTGGATGCTCAATAAAGGTCAATTATACCTTTCTGAATAATTCACATTTTTCTAGTTTCTTTTCAAAAATCAAGGCTTCTCAGATAATAGCAATTTGAAGGTACGCTGGAACTGAATTTGGGTGCAGTATAACCTCTTTGGCATCAGGCACAATCCCAGAATGCCATGCTTTCCCAGTAGTGTGACTATGACTAACACAAGTCTGAAGCCAGGACACTCTCCCAAGGAGAGATTAAACACTGCATTCATTATGGCAGTTGGAAAGCTGCAATATTGTTCTTCTAAAGGGAGAGATTTATGGCTGCACTTAATGAATGCTAATAGTTTTCTTATCAGTGGGTAGCAAAAACAAACATTTGTGTGTATGTTAAGGTTAAAGTAAACTTTCAGAGTAGCCTTCTGGAACTTGAAAGCTAATGATTAGCTCTTGACAAGCTTGGCTAATAACAGGAGCTCCTGGAAGGCTGCACAGGTCTGGTTCAGCCAGAATACATTATTCTTCAGTGTTTTACGATTTCACATCTGTCCTCTCAGAACTGGGCTGTCACAAAAATGCTTGCAGCTTTTGTGCTTTTCTTAAACCTCTAGGCAGTCTAACTCTGTAGCCAATGTAATCTGATTGTTGAGTAAAGAGAGGCCAAATTCATTCCTAACCATGGCAAAAAAAAAGTTCACCTAAATGAAATTAGTTTTTCAAGTAGAGTCCAATCAAACAAACACTTACACTACTTATAGAAAAATGTTATTAGGCATTTTAGATATAATTGTGACATTTAAAGCTCCCTTTCTCTCTGTAAATTTGAAATTCTATGGAAACTGAAAGGGAGTAAGAAGTATGCAAGAGTTGGTTAAGATAGCATGTGCTCTATGATGTGTCTCTGCCTAAGGCACCTTCTGATTGGTTTAATAAAGTGTTGTATGCCAATATCTAGGCAGGAGAGAATAGGTGGGACTTCCATGGAGAGAAAAGAACCTGGGAAAAATCTTAGGCACACAGATGAAGCCAGCAAGACTTGGAAGGAGTGAGATGCACAGGGTGGAGGAGAGGTAATGAGCCATGGGGCAAAATATAAAATAATATAAACAGGTTAATTTGAGGTATCGGAGCTAATTGGGAATGAGCCTAACAAAGGCCAAACATTTATAATTACTAATAAGTCTCCGTGTCATTATTTGGAGGCTGGCTGTCCAAAGAAAGCCCAACTACAATGGTATTTTCTAAAATGAAAGAGCACATGCCTAAAAGCTAAAAATGAGTATTCTTATATTGAAGAATAATAAAGTAATGCCAATCAATTTATACTAGGTATATATTGATATAATTTTTAAAGAATGTTCTCCGTCACTTAGAGTTCTAGCAGCTCAGCCAAATAACTACATTTAGTAGTCAGCCTCCATCTAGCACCTGGACACCTCCTACTGCAGTTATGATTCAACCCATAAAAGTCAGATGCCCAATGTGAAAAAAATTTATTACCCTTCAGATCACCCAGACCCTAATTTGTATTGAATTTCATGGTTCCTTCTTCTTTTAAAAAAAGAAATAACAAGGGAAGGGGATGGGTGTGTCCTTACTGATGTAAAGGCACTCAGAGATGCTTTTAAGAACTGTTCTCATCCTTGGAATGATATGACATAGAAGACATCACTTCATCTCTGAATTCAAGTCTTCATTTTCTGTATTAGCATGATGGATCTGCTATGCTCGGTGATCAATAGTTGAACTTTAGTTTATGAACTGAAAAATCTCTGCCAGTACCACACAATTAATTGATACTTTCTCCTCCTTTTCAGGGACAAATTAAATTAACAAATCGTGACTGATTCCTAGTATAGTAAAGTGGGTCACATCAAGAACTGTGTGGTAATTTCCCAGAAGATAAATCCCACACCTTGCAGTGAACGGAACATGGCTTCTCTGCCTAGTGCCTAATGATGTTGCTTAGTAATTGACAGGTTTGGCTGCTGACCTCCCTGCACCGGTGGTAAAAGTATGGGGAAGGAGTCCCAAGGCTGCCAATGATTTCTGTGCTCAGTCAAATAATAGGTGACTGACTTTTTTTTTTATTCTTTCCTTTTTTCATTTTTTCTTTTGTTTCATTTTTTTCATTTGTTTTCTCTTTTTCTTTTCTTGGCATAGCTGTAACCCACATAACAAGATAACATGAAGGGATTCATTTTATGTCAAATTTTCCAAGTTTTCAGTCCATAGTCTTTGACTCCACAAAACTCTATCTAGGTCTGTAATGAGAACATGGTGGTGCTAGAAGCATATGGCTGAAGGGGTTATTTTACTTATACAGATCAGAAAGCAAAAAGAGAGGAAAGATCTGTGATAAGATACTGTCCACCAACCCCAAGGATACACTGCAAGTGACTCACTTCTACCAATGAGGCCCCACTTCCCAAAGTTTGCACATTTTTTAAAATAGAACCATTGGGAGCTGGTAGTCAAGGGTTTAATGCAGGGGACTGTAAGATGCAGCTTTCTTGGTTAGGGTTTCTATAGCTATTAAGAGACACCCATGGCAATTCTTACTTTTTTTTCATTTAAAAACATTCATTTCTTATTTTATGTAACAACCCAGTTCTCCTTTCCTCTCCTTCTCCAGTCTCCACATCTCCCCACTTCCCACTGCCCATCCACTTCCCAGAGGGGGTAAGGCCCTCCATGGGGAATCAACAAAGTCTGGCATACCAAATTGAGGCAGGACCAAGCCCCTCCTCTCTGTTTCAAGGTTGAGCTTAAAACCATAGGAAGTGGAATCTAAAAAGCCAGTTCATACACCTTGGATAGGTCCTGGTCATGGTAAATCTTATAAAGAAAAATATTTATTTGTGGTGACTCACAGTTCAGAGGTTTAGTCCATTATTACCATTACAGGGAGCACAGTGTTGGGCAGGCAGACATGGAGGTAGAGAAGGAGCTAGAATACTTACCTCTTGACTCACAGGCAAGAGAATGTAGAGGATTCACTGGGGGGGGGGGTGTCTTGAGCATACGTCAGATCTCAAACCCTGCCTCCACAGTGGCACATTTGCTCCAACCAAACCACACCTACTCCAACAAGACATGTCCTAATAGTGGCACTCCCTTTAGGGGCCAATTTCTTTCAAACCACCACAACAACTGTTATCCAAACAATTCCAGTATGAATCAGAATCTCATAATGAAGAGTCAGCTGTTCTGTACAAAATTCTGTTTGTTTTTCATCCCCTGACAAAATAAGGGTAGTCTAGGGAAATCACTAAATTTTACTAGCAGAAGAAATATAAGGAATGTATATAAAATGTATTAGTTAATTCTAGTTTGTACAAGCAAGCTAAGAGATTGGGATTAAAACCCTTTGATTTGTCTTGGGTAGCAGTCACTAAATATCTGCCTTTTTACCTGCATGTGATACCAACAATACTATTTCCTCCCTCCCTCTCTCTCTCTCTCTCTCTCTCTCTCTCTCTCTCTCTCTCTCTCTCTCTCTCTCTCTCTCTCTCTCCCTCCCTCCCTCCCTCCCTCCCTCCCTCCCTCCCTCTCTCTCTCTCTCTCTTGCTCCCTCTCTCATGCATAAAGTGTCATGCATAAAGTGGGAGCATTCAGAACTGAGAGATTTCTGAAGTCTCCTACCAGCTACCTTGGCAGTGATTGAGAGAAAATTGCTTGGTTGGCTACATTAAGACACTTGCTTTATTTGGGTACAGGCTCATTAGAAGTCTTAAGTTATGTATTCAATTGTCTGCATGTTTTAGGCTGTTTTTGAAAAGTCATAAGAAATGTCTCCAGGTTTCACTTTGCTTATTCAAAGACTCCAGGTATTGGGACATCCTCAGGCAAATGACCTCCCAGTTGCTTGCTTTAACATTTAGAAATGGCAAAGAGAGCCAGAGCAATCTTGAGTTACGCCATGATACACAAACAGAAGACATGCACAAAGCTCTTGATTCAAGGAAGCCCCATAATTAGGCTCAGCTGAGGGGAATTCCTTTCTAATTCTTGTTGCTAGGAGAGAATGAACCTACCTCTGCATATGTGGAGGCATTCAAGGTCCCCAGTACAGGTTGAAGGAAATCCTGGGGTCTAAGTGTTTATCAATAAGAGTATAACTTTCTCTAACCCTGCCCAGAAGATGTGCTATCCAGCTGTAGCGTTATTAGGATGAGTTGGGTAAGAGGTGGAACATGTAAAGTCAAGGCCTATTAAGACTCTGTTCACTTTTCTACCTCTGAGACCTCTGTCATGAACTCAGAAACCTCATGTACAACACAGTAAAAGTCTCCTCAACTGCCTCAAAGGACAGCATAGCTCCCAGAGAAACTGGTAGGGGCACTTGACTTGCGAATTCCTTCTTTTCACGTTGATGTTTTGGACAAGTGCTGAAATGGTCACCACAGCACTTCCTGACCACATGCAAAGACCACCTGTGAATACTGTATTTCTGCACCAGCTCATATTTCCATGGACAAGACTTGCCTTGGGGGAACTGGATCAGCTGTCTGCAACTGCCACATTGGAAAGCTCCCTCCTCTTCTTTTTACTGTTGTTGTCAGTTCTTTGGTTACACCCTTAAGCCAAGGAGGTTTCCAAGAATACAGTGTGCACAGCAAACCAATGGACTCTGCAAACTTATTAAGCATCTGTTGTGAATGACAGTCAGAGTGTCAACTTGGCCCTTCAGGGAACATTTGTGTTTTGAAGACTACCTACTCTATTTGAAAGATGGGAAATTGCCATATCTTGAACTCAACTCCACTCAGTCATTTCTGTTTTAATGAGCCAAACACTGAGTTATTCCTGGAGGTGGAGGCATTTTGAAAGTGGAGGGAATTATCTCAGTATGTGTCAAGTTTGTCAAATATCTCAAAGTCACTGCGAATGAGGATGGCAGAGACACACAAATTCAAGACAAATATAGAAACTTGACAATAAAGCCAATTGAGTTGCTGAATCTTTCACCCTCATAATCTGCCAGAACTTCAAGATCGGAAACTCCAAATGCAGAAGGCATGATGAAAGTACACCTGGATCCTTGCAAGAGAAATTTCAGCTTCAATACCCTTTATCCCTGTCCTTCCTCCCTTATGCTACTCACCTTCAATCTGAGCAGAGCAAACCAAGGACAGTACCATGTTCAGGGGCTCAGTGGCCAGATGTGCCTGTAAGGTAGAAGCTTACAGGATTGCATATTGGAACCCTCACCTGCCATCCTCAGTCACTCTGTCAAGGTGTTTGCTTGACATCCTCCATTCTGAGACCCTGTGAGGAGGGCAAAACCTCCAGGCTGCTGAAAGTAGACAAGCACCCATAGTTTTATAAAGGCTGGGTGGGAGAGTGGGTGCAAACCTCTTTGCACTGCACAAAGGCAGCCTGATAATAACAAATTGCCTTGTCAGCCACAAGAGATACTTAGTTATTAATGGAAATAATAACAGATTCTATTATTTGTAGACACTATAATCAAAGAGAGATCAAAAGGAACCAATATTACAAACAGTTAACAGTAAAAACACACTAATAAGATAAAAACCATTTTCATCCCTCCCTTCCCAAATGCACCAGTGGAATAATTATTGATAATAAACACAATTCTTTAAATGTAGACAGTATTTTAATACCAAAACTCTAGCCACACAATTGAAGCTTTTCCTTATGAAATAAATTTATTAGTATTTTTTGGGTGCAGAAAATAATAACATTCTGCTGGTTTTACAGGAACACATGAGTACAAGTTGTCTAACTGATTGGTTGGCACAGGCTAAACTCCCATGGCCTTTGATTGCTACTGAAATGTTTCAGCAGAGTCATCTCAGCTGTTAATATCTGAAACAGGATATAGAAATTAGTGAGAGGAGCCCCTCCCTGGCTGCCATTTAGAGGGCATTTTTATCACAACCTTCCTCACCACTAACTGAGCTTTCTTCTTCTTTCAAGCCCTTTAAAAATATTAGCATGTGCCATGGCCTTACCTGAGAGGCCAATGGGTATTTCTTTCACCTTTTCTCCCTTAGAATAAATAATAATAACAACAATAATAATAGTAATGATTAGATATGATCATTTTAGTCTTATAAAGTCTTGACTTGAAGTTTCACTTTCTATAACATTTATGTCGCCACTCTATAAGTATAGAACATGTGTGTCTTAATTTTTTTTATCTTACCAAGGCCATACATATGTATGTATATGTATGTATGTATATACATGATTAAGTGTATTATTTTTCTTTGATAATTTTTTTTTTTAAATTTTAAATTTGAAACAAACTTGTTCTTGAACTCTCCCTTTCTTACCTGCCCCACACAATGCCCATCCCATCCCCTTTCTGCTCCACAAGTTGGGTAATGCCTTACACAGTGAGTCTTCAAAGTCTGTCATATCATTTGGAGCAGGGCTTAGGCCATCCCCCATGTGTCTAGGCTTAGAGAGTATCCCTCTATGTGGAATGGGCTCCAAGAGTCCATTTGTATACTAGGGATAAATACTGATCTACTACCAGAGGCCCCATAGACTGCCCAGTCCTCCTAACTAATACCCATATTCAGGGGTTCTGGTTCAGTTTTTAATGCCCCTAGCAGAGTAACAGCAGTATGTTCAACATAAATGAAAAATATCTGCCCAAGATGTATGCTGGTAGATAATCTCAAAATGGGAACTAGGAACTGAGCTTCCATTCAAATAAATGGACTGAGAGATTTAGGATCTCTGACATGGATCATTTGATTACCTATGAGTTCATAAATATTGACAATTACATTAGTTTCATTCTATTTTTTTTCAATAGAGGAAAATGTTTCTTAGTTTTCCATTATCAGAATGTGAAGTAAGAAGCTTTTATAAAACACAGTGTGGAAAGATGAAACTACAATTTTGTTTACCAACCACAGTATTAACCACATTTCAATAGCAGTGTTTCAGTCTTTCAGCAAAAAGAGAAAGAAGTGTATGGGGAAAATGAGAAACATTCTTGGAAAATACCCAGGCAAAGATTTCCAAGGGGAGTAGAAATAGTGACTCTTAGGAGAGTACACACAGTTTGTAAAGGGCGCTCTTTACAGTCTGGGGCCCCCACTAATGGGAATGGTCAACATGAATAGATACAGTGAGGAAAGGATAAATGATAAAGCTCAAGCTGTATGAAATATCTGGGCCTTATTTCCTGCCACCTCCCTTTCTTCCTCACCAAGCTTTATCTGAACAATGGGACAAATGGGAAAAGTTATAAAAGTATTTGTCTCATGGAAAAATGTAGACATACTAAAAAGGACAGGGCATTGTTTAAAATAAAGAACTTCAGAATGAATAATGATAGCAACAGGTTGTAGTACACTGAGTAGGACAGGAATGCACATGTCACACTGGATTAATTATTAGTTAATTAGTTAATTAATTAAAACAAGGAAGGGAAAATGTCTACCACCAGATACATTGCATACTCTGTAAAATGAGTTTATATATAAGAATTATTGCTGTGAGTGGAAAAATCTCACAGATGCTATTGTTCACATACTGTAGAATTTAGTGACATCACTAAGGAGACAGATTGACACTGTGTATCTTCTATTGTGGTGCACAGGAGGGCAGAACTCATGGTTGTGGAATTCTAGCTCAAGTTGTCTCATCCAGAATAAATATTGAGGACCATTATGTGATCCAATGCTGGGTGCCTTTTTATGAACATCTCTCCTGTACTTGAAAAATATCAGTTCAAGTAGCAAGCAGAGAACTGAAGACATTTTGCAGACTGAAGGCTGTCAAAGAAATTTGACAACTAAACACTATATAGGATTTTTAAGTAGACTTATTAATGCTCTGAACATGTTTGAAGATAAACAGAAAACTTGATTGGTCTTTGAATTAGACACCATATTAATCTCAATATTGATTTCTGATTTTGATGGTTATAGTGTCATTTTCTGGGAGCATTTATTTATTTTAACATATACTCATTGACATACTAATTAACAGCTAATAAGACTCATCTCTGAAACTTACTTTTCAGTGGTAAGGGAAAATATAGCAATATGTGTAAAAAAGGGAGCAATCGATAAAGAACAATGTGGCAGGATATTAACACTGGAGAAACCAAGTGTTTTAAACTGAAATATGTCTCTCCTCTGAACTGTATAGTCAATTTCTATCTCCTAATACTCGTGACTACAGAATGTGAATATGATGGTCCTCTATTATCTAGCAATGGTATGTTCCAAGATCCCCAGGGATGCTTAAAAGTGAGGTTCTTACAAGTTCTCTATGTGCTGTATTTTTCTTATGCATACCTATGATAAGTAGAAGGTTAACAAATGAAAGTAGTAAAATATAATTGTAACACATATACCAATTATATTAAGATTCATATGAGTGTGTTTTCTCTTTCAAAACATCTTATGTTTTATATTAAAGAAAGTACTTTATGGCCTTTCTTTGGCATATCTGAGCTACCATTATGAGACTCCTAGAGCTTTGAGGCCACTATTAAATAAAATAAGGCTATTTAAACATGCACTACAGTATTGTAATAGTGTAGCTGATAACTGAGGTAGCTACTTATGCAACTAAGGACCGACTCCTGTACACAGTATGGAAACACTGGGTAAAAAGACAGTGTATGTTCTAGAAAAGACAGAGCAGAACAGCATAAGGCATTATTATACTGCTTAACTATTCAAAACTTACTTCTTGCTTTTAATGGAAACTTCCATTTAATAATTTTAGACTGTGAATAACTATGAAAAATAGAAGAATAAGTAAGGGGGACTTCAGTACACATAGTGACAGAGTTTGGGGGATGGATTCTGAGGAGGTCTGACTAGCACCCTTATAAATATAAGATAGTTGATGATTGAGAAATTCACCAGGGAACTGGGCACAGAAAGGAGGACAGTGAGAGGACAAATTCAGATAGTGGCCACTATAAGTGAAATGTGGCGGGGGTGGGGGCAGGCTAGGGAAATCAAACATATCTACATTATTCTCCAGAACTGCCAGTATGATGGTTTGAATGACATTACATCACATAAGCTCATGTATTTAAAGGTTTGGTTTGCAATTGGTGGACTGCTTAGGAAGTGAGTCCTTGTTAGAGGAGGTGTGTCATTGGAGGTGGGGTTGATGATTCAAAGCCCATGCCAGGCCCTTTCTTGTTCCATCTTGTAGATTAGATGTGATCTCTCTGCCATGACTCTAGAACCATGCCATCCTGCCTGCCACCATGCTTCCTAGCATTATAGTCATGGGCTAGCCCTCTGAAACTATTAGCAAGCCCCCCCCCCAGTCAAATTCTTTTGTTAATACATTGCCTTGGTCATGATACCTCTTTGTAGCAAGAGAATAGTAACTACACCAGCCAGTAGCCAAAGTCTATGGTTTAGTCACCTAGTCTGCAGTACTGTCATGAACCCTAGCATATTAGGACATACCAATGAGTGTAAGTATACACACACTCTAAGTGTATTACCTCATATTTATATAAAACCACAGTTACAAGATACAGATCCTGGTGTTCAATGGATTTTGACATTTATTGATTTTTTAAACATAAGGCAGTATTTCATATGTTCTCCTGAAACTGTCTTTTTAATTTAGCAATGAATCTTGAATATTTTCCCTGTCTGTTTAACATTTTTATTATTCTTGTTGATATTACTTTTGATTGACAACTCATAACTATACATTCGTGGGTATAATGAATTTTGATATGTTTATTCAACATGAAATGGAAATTCACATATCCATCATATTGTGTAACTATCATTGTTCTGGTGAAAAGTTTTAAATTTTCTCTTATCTTGAAGTATGCATTATTATTGATAATAGTCACAATACTTTCAATAGTTCTCAAGTCCTATTTACCCTTTCTACCTGATACCTGACTCTGATCAACACCTGCCATTCCTTCTACTCATCTATTGATGGGCATTTAGGACAACTCTACTGTGGCTACTGTCTTTAAAATGTTGTAATGAACATGGGCATGTAGATACATCTTCAACATACAGATTTGAGTTCCTTTGACTCTATAGCTGGAAATGGGGTTAATAAATCCTATGAAATTCTCAGAAAATTCCTACATTAAAGATCAGCAAGGCTCATTGACCCATTATAGAGCCTTGGAATGTTATAATACTATTCACATATGATATCATCCACTTACTGATCATCTATGTCTGACTTAATATTCTGTGACTGTCAGGCAAAATTGTAATGGGATATATTAATGAATTATTAGCTTCTGACAACCAAAACTAACTGTCATCATGTCTGAGATATAGAAGGTATTAAAAGGTGTTTTCTACCTTCTTGTAACTTTTTCCACCAGTTTATTTGAAAAGGGTCATGATTTAATGACTTTCTTTTGCTCTGTAACTATAAGAAATTCTGTACATCTGTTATTATATCTGAACATGTTATTTATGGTAGATTGAATCTGTGTTCCCATGTTATAGTAATTCATGTTTGGCTTTAACAAAAATATCTCTATTCTCCTTTGGTATTAAAACTGTGATTTTGTATTGATAATTATGGTTAAAGAAATAAATTAACAGAGAAAGTGAAAATAGGTATATGATTTACAAATAATCCCTTTTGTAGACTGGAAGAAAATACTCAGAAATCATCAATCTGATAAAGTATTAATAGACAAAATGCATAAAGAACTCAAACAGCTCAATATCTAGGTAATAAATAATCTTATTAAAAATGGGCACTGAGCCTGACAGATATTTCTCTAAGGAAGACATAGCAATGGCCACAAGCTAAATGACAACATGCTCAGCATCACTAATCATTAGATTAATGCAAATCAAAACTGCAATAAAATATCACCTCACACATGCTAGAATGGCCTTTATCAAAATGATGAAAAATAAGTGCTGGCAAGGACAGAACTCTTATATGTTGTTGCTGGGGAATATAAATTACCACTGCCACTTTGTAAAGCAACATGGAAACTTACTTAAGAAACTAAAAACTTAACTGCCAGGCAGGCATTCTTTGCACCATTCTTGTAACATTTCATCAAAGTTTGACATTAGTTTTAAAATACTAAAATAAAAGGAAGGAATGAATTAAAAACAAAGAAGGCAAGTGAAGAATGAAAGATGATTCATCACTGAGAAGATCCATTAAATAATGCTAAACAGTTTCCCTTCTAGAAAATTGTGCCACTAAATAAGAGAGTAAGAGAACATCTACTTTTTACCTTACACAATTTAGTCATTTTCAGATTTTTTCAACAAGGAGAATGCATGTTACATAGCTATCTCCATCTGGTAAAAATATCTGTGTAGTAATTAGCACTCCAGAATAAAATTCCATTGCAATTTGAGGAGCAGATGGACATGCCCACCCCATTAATGCTCTAACATAGTATGTTTTTGGTTCACATGTTCTAACAGTATCTAACAACAGCATATATATTCTCGAATTTATATGTGTGACAATGCTATTTGTATATAACAGCATATTTTCTTTTTTAATTTAACTTCATTTTTTATGTGCCTTGGTATGAAGGTGTCAGATCCTCTGGAACTGGAGTTATAGACAGGTGTGAGCTAACATGTATGTACTTGGAATTGAACCTGGGTCCTCTAGAAGAACAGCCAGTGCTCTCAACTGCTGAGCCATCTCTCCAGCCTCTACAACATATTTTAAATGACAGTATAAAGCTACTATAAAAGAGGATAACAAAGAAAGATAGAAAAATGTTAAAAACATAAAGGGCAAACAAGAACTACCAAAGAAAAAGCTGTCTAAGACTTGGGAAAGAAACTAAAAACAATATTTAGGTTGTAGAGCTAAAAAATAATTCAAATAAGATGGGTGGATGTGGTGGCTCATGTCAGTAATTTCATCACTCCGGAGCTAAGGCAGGAATAGTGATGCAAATTTAAGGCCCTAAAGTATAGGGTGAGACCTGTAGGAGAAAAAGAAAAAGATGATTTTCCTAATGCTTTGGTCCTGATTCTATCTCCGCCATAAGGCTGCCTACCACCATGTTCAACTCAACTCAGCTCAAATGGCATGGTTGTTTCCTCCTTCTCTGCTCCATTTTCTTCCTCTAAGCAGTTTCTGGAACTTGTACTTTGCCTGCCCTAAGTTTTTCCTTTAAACACTAATAGAATTGTCCTCAAGTTTATGTTTGAGTCAGTCCTTAAATTTATGAGATTAAGAATCCTAAGAGAGAACTCTGATGTCCTCATATCTCTTGGTTATCATGAAGTGATTCAATGTTCCTCTTTTTCTGTCAAGATGTAGGATATTGTTGAATCATTAACACTGAATTCACATGCAATGGTGTTGATAGGTCAACCTGAAGCTTACCAAAATGAAGGATACCTGACACAGAATTTTCTTTCAAAGACGTATCATTTTCTTCTACTCAAAAGGAACAGACAGCACTTTAATTAACATCATACTTGAGGGCACAAAAATGTGAAAGACATTCCTTTAAACAAAAAGCATGAATTAATGACAGTTAAACCATAAGGCTAAACATTACCATGTTCAGCCTTTGATTGGACTCTGCATATAGGAAAAGGTACTCTTTTGAACCCCTTCACATATCCATAAATGGTTAAGAAAGTTTGGCAATTATTGAATACTGACTGATTGATAGTATAGATAGAATTTTAGAAAATAGTCCCTTTTCAGATATGCACTGTTTAAATAATGATGAGATGGTTGGTCATGTGGATACATACATATGTTATGGGTGACCTTCTTCTCTGCTCATAACAATATACCATTCTTGAGCTCTGCAATAGCCATGGCAACTAGAACAGAAAAATACAATGATAGACAGATCTATGGAAGCTACTGAACGTCCTAGAGGATTTAAAGACCCTGCCTGAAATTCTGGCTATTACTCCCTCCCCCTAACTGGAAGTAATCTTGTGAGATAATGGAATGTAAAACACATGAAATGTTGATTAAAAGAAGGACTCTACAATGCATCTTCCATGTGGTGGTCAGTATTCATGATGAGTGGATTTCTACAGTGATACAGCTTTTTATGGCCACCTATAACCCTAGAGTAAATAACCCCTCAGCCATTTGTAGGACAGCCTAATAAATTCCTGGGCCTCAACAAGCTCAACTTCTGTCATTGGTCCCAGTATGGGATATTAAATATTTGTTTGCATTTCTTAAGAAACAATTAAAAAATACATATGTATACATGCATTTTCTTGTAAACAGCTTAGATGCACCTTCAACAATGCATAGTGCTAAATTGGTAACTAAATGTAAGAAATAAATGATAATAAACAATATTTTACTTTTAAAACTTCAAAGTATAAAACTTGTGCAGTTGAGTGATGACTGAGATTCAACAATTACAGAAAAATCTAGGGGTTTAATAGTTCTTATTTAGCCTAATCTAATCAAGATAATTTATTTAAGCTGGTCAAGACCTATGAGCTAAATAATGTCTTTAATCACATCAGTTTTGTTAATCTGACCAATAATCCAATCAAGATTACTAAACATGATGAATAAAACATCTTTATGTGCCTAAATATGTTGGCAAGAAGTGCTGGAACCAAAACCACAGTAAAGACATCTGATAGTGGCAATCAATCTACAAAGCTATGTGCGTGTGTGTGGTCTATGTATGCATCTTTTCATGTTGGGGAAACCTACAGAAACAACTAACCTTAGTAAGTGAGATCTCACAGACTGTCCAGACAGTTGTGTAACCTGTGTAAGACTAAACTGGACCCCCTGCACATGGGTGTCAGTTGGGAAGCTTGGGCAGTCTATGAGGCTGCTAGCACTGGCTTTTTGGAGCCCATTTCCTGTGGAGGAATACTTTTCTCAACTTAGATACAGGGGAGAGGGCCTTAGTCCTACCCAAAAGTCCTACCAAATAAGGCTTTGATGATTCCCCTATGGGAGGCCCCACTCTCTCTGAGGAGTGGATGCAGGGTGGGATATGGATATGGTGGAGAGTGTGGGAGGACAGGAAGGAGATGAAAGTGGGATTGGAATATAAAATAAGATTGTTTTGAAATAAAAATAAAGAATCTGGAAATTAATAGAGATAGATCATTGAGAAGAACTAAAAAGCATACACAGTTTTCTGTAATAAATATATAAATTATAATTAAGGAAAAACATCTGAGTGGCCTATAATCTATAAAGCTGGCAAAGCATAGGAAACAGGGCTACACAAAATGGACATGTCCAAAAGCATCTGCAAATGGATTATGGGAGGGGATTTTAGGCTTTGTGGGTATCTGATGTTTTTATAATTCAAAAGACCTTTTAAATCAATACATACTGAGGGAATGTGAAATTGGTTTTGTGCAGGTCACAGGCTCTTCAGGTTCAGCCACACAAGCTTCCAAGCTTCCTTGGGCCAAAGGTATTGTCTCCCAAGAGCCAATAGAGAATCAGAAAGGGAAGAGAGTAGCAACCTGACCCCTCTCAGTATGGCAGGAAATCAGATTGGCCCAAGAGGGTCAATCCTAAGAAGGTAGAAACTCAAAGATATTCAAATGGAAATTTGAGTAGTCTCAAGTCCATGTCATTTTTATTCAAATTACAAAACATCTTAAACCATTGTTAGCTACAACTCAGAAACACTTGTGTAGTATGGATATGTTTTTAAAAGATAAGAATAGAAACTGAATGAATGAATGAATGAATGAATGAATGAATGAATAAATAAATAAATAAATCAATAATATAAGAGAGACCAGGATTCCTGTTTTGCCCCTTCACCCTCCAGTAGAGAGGTGAGTAACAGAGGTTCCTCTTTGAGTCCCCTGACCTGCAGTTGACAGATGTTTCCTGACACCAAGTCCCACAGAGGGACCTGGAGGCAGAACCAAGCATCTGACATCTGCCACCATTCCTGTCTTGCTCCTAAACCCTCCAGTAGAGAAGAGAGGATAGAGCCTTGAACCCATACCCACCAAAAGAGGAGAGAAACTACTGTACCCACTGGAAAAAAGACATAGGAAGAAGATAGTAAAAGAACATGTCCAGCAGCAGAAAGACTCATATGACACCGCCAGAGTCTAAGGATTCTGGCAAGAACTGAATATCCTAATGCAGATGAAGCTCAAAAGAATGGCCTTAAAAACAACTTCATGAAAATGATAGAGGCCCTCAAAGAGGACATGAGAAAATCCCTTAAAGAAATAGCAGAAGAGAACAAACCAAAAACTCCAAGAAATAAAAAAAAAATCTCTTAAAGAAAGCAATGAAAGCCAAGAAAAAAACAAAACAAAACAAAACAAACAAACAAACAAACAAACAAAAAAACAAAAAAAAACCAAAGAGATACAGGAAATAATTCAAACAGTTCAAGACCTGAAAACTGAAATAGTGACAATAAAGAAAACACAAATGGAGAGAGCGGGATATAGAAAAGCTGGACAAATGATCAGAAACTACAGTTGCAAGCATAACCAACACAATATAAGAGATGGAAGAGAGAATCTCAGGTATTGAAGATAATCTAGAGGAAACAGATTCATCGACCAAAGAAAATCTTAAATCTAACAAATCCTCAACCTAAAGTATCCAGGAAATGTAGGACACCTTGGAAAGACCAAATTTCTTAAGCATAACAACAACAACAACAACAACAATAACAACAACAATAATAATAATAATAGAAGAAGAAGAAAAAGAAGGTGAAGAAGTCCAGCCAAAAGGTGCAGAAAATATTCAACAAAACAAAATCATAGAAGAAAACTTTCCCAACCTGAAGATTGACATGCCTATTAAAGTACAAGAAGCATACCAAACACTAAATAAATCGGGACAAAAAAAAAGTTTCTGCTTCATTCACTAAGCATACAGAATAAAGAAAGAATTTAAGAGCAGTTTAGGACAAAGGCCAAATAACATATAAAGGCAGTCATAACAGAATTACACCTAACTACTCCATGGAAACTCTTAAAGCCAAAAGGTCCTGGATAGATGTTCTACAAACACTAAGAGTCCATGGATGCCAGCCCAGACTACTATACCCAGAAAAACTCTCAATCACTATAATAGAATAAACAAAATATTCCATGAAAAAACAAAACAAAAAAGATTTACACATGTCCACAAATCCAGCCCTACAGAAATTTCTGAAAGGAACACTCCAATCCAATGAAGTTAGCTACACTCACAAGAACATTGGCAATAGATAGTTCCACTTTACCAGAAGCCAAAAGAAAAAGTGCGGTAAATCTACATACAATACTACTACCACCACCAAATCTAAAACAAACAAGAATTAACAAGCAATGGTCCTTAAATGCCATCAATATTAATGGTCTTAATTTTCCTACAAAAAAAAACTAGCAAAATAGATACAAAGACAACATCCATCCTTCTGCTACATATCAGAAACATACCTTAACTTTAAATACAGACTGTATCTCAGACTACAAGGTTGGGAAAATATTTTCTAATCAAATGGACAAATGAAGCAAGCTGATTTAGCTATCCTAATATCTAACAAAATGGACTTCAAACTAAAATCAATCAAAAGGGGATGAGGAAGGTAATTTCATATTCATCATGGAGAAAATCCATCAGGAAAAATTCAATTCTGAACATCTATGCCTCAAATACAAAGGCACCCATTCTTGTAAAAGAAACATTACTAAAACTCAAATCTCACATTAAACTTCATACACTTAAAACAGCAGACTTCAATACCACACTCTCACGACAAGAATGGACCACCAGACAGATAATTAACAAAGAAACAAAGGAACTAACAGAAGTTATGATCCAATTGGATTTAACAGACATTTAGAAAACATTCCATCCAAACATAAAAGAATATACCTTTTTCTCTGCTCCACATAGAACCTTCTCTAAAATTGACCATATACTCAGCAACATTGCAAACCTCAACAGATACAAAAAAAAAAAAAATGGATTAAACCTCTATTTCTTATCAGGCCACCATGCTTTAAAGTTAGAATTAAACAACAACACAAATTGCAGAAAACCTACAAACTCATGGAAACTGAACAATTCACAATGGCACCATTCCTGGGTCAAGGAAGAAATAAAGAAAGAAATTAAAGACTTCCTAGAATTCAATGAGAATAAAGACAAAACATACCCAAATTTATGGGACATTTTGAAAGCAGCACTAAGAGGAAAGTTTATAGCACTAAGCACCCACAAGAAGAAACTGGCGAACAGTCACACTAGAGAATTAACAACACAACTGAAAGATCTAGAACAAAACGAAGCAAACTCACCCAGGAGGATTAGACACAATAATTATTGATTATTTAATCAATTTCACGGCTGAAATCAATAAAGTAGAAACAAAGAAAACAATGCAAAAAATCAGAGTAAGAAAGAGTTGGGTCTTTGAGAAAATTAACAAGATAGAAAAACCTTTACCAAAACTAACCTAAAAAATAAAGAGAACATGAAAATTAACAAAATCAGAAATGAAAAGGTGGATATAACAACAAACACTGAGGAAATCCAGAGAATTTTCAGGGCATACTTTGAATACCTGTACTCCCTCCACAAAATTCAAAAATTTTAAGGAAATGAACAATTTTCTAGATACATATCACTTACTAACATTAAATCAAGAACAGATAAGCAATTAAAACAGACCCATAACATACAATGAAATAAAAGAAGTCACCAAAAGTCTCCCAGCCAAAATCAACCCAGGGCCGGATGGCTTCAGTGCAGAATTATACAAGAAATTCATAGAACAGCTAATACCAATACTCCTCAAAGTTTTCCATACAATAGAAGCAGAAGGGTATGTGCCAAAGTCTTTTACAAGGCTACAATTATCGTGGTAACCAAGCCCCACAAAGATGCAATAAGAAAGAGAACAACAGACCAATATCCCTCAAGAACAGTGATGCAAAATTGCTCAATAAAATACTGGCAAATCGAGTCCAAGAACACCAACATCAAAATAAATGGAGAGAAATTCAGTATGATTCTTCTAAAATCAGGAACAAGACAAGGTGTCCACTCTCTCCATATCTCTTCAATATTGTACTTGAAGTTCTAGCTAGACAATAAGAAAACAAAAGGAGTTCAATGGGATATAAATTGGAAAGGAAGAAGTCAAACTTTCACTATTTGCAGTTGATATGATAGTATACATAAGTGACCCAAAAAACTAGCAGGGAACCCCTACAGCTGATATGTACCTTCATCAAAGTGGCAGAATACAAGTTTAACTCAAAAAAATTCAGTAGCTCTACTATATGCTGATGATAAAGGGGCTGAGAAAGAAATCAGTGAAACATTACCCTTTTCAACATCCACAAACAGCACAAAATATCATGGGTGAACTCTAACCAAACAAGTGGGAGACCTGTCTGGCAAGAACTTTGAGTCATTAAAGAAATTAAGAAGATACCAGAAAATGGAAGGAACTCCCATGCTTTTGGATAGGTTGGCTCAACATAGTAAAAATTAGAATCTTGCCAAAAGCAATCTATAGATTTTATGTAATCCCCATCTAAATCCCAGAACAATTCTTCATAGAACTTGAAAGAACCATGTTACAAGCAGGTTTTTCCCGCCGCTGGTCGCCTGGTCCCACTCTTTGTTCCTCCCCAGCGGCCACCCAGTCCTGCCGCCACAATAACACTCAGAGACTCTGTATTTGATACAATCCTGTTGGCCAGTTACTACTGTTGTTTATGGGCTAGCTTTGTCTTAATGATTAAGCCACTTTTATTATTTTAAGTATTTCCACATGGCTCATCTTACCGGAGAGCGGTGGTCCGGCATCTTGCTTCCTCCACGCTCTCCATGCTAACTCCTCCTAACTACTTCCCCATCTTGCTTCCTGCACGCTCTCCATGCTAACTCCTCCTAACTACTTCCCCTTTCCTCCTTGTCTCATAGTTCCGCTTATCTTACTTTCCCATTGGCCATAGTGCTTTATTTATTAACCAGTGTGAGAAACATATTTACAGAATAACATCTCCCATCAGAACCATACTTAACTTTATATGGAAAAACAAAAGACCCAGGATAGCCCAAACAACCCTGTACAATAAAGGAACTTCCAGAGGTGTCACCATTACTGACTTTAAAATCTATTATATAGCTTTAGTCCTAAAAATAGCTTGGTATTGGCACAAAAATAGACAGGGAGACCAAGGAATAGAATCAAAAGTCCTATTTTTAACCCACACACCTGTGAACACATGATTTTTTTGTCAAAGTAGCTAAAATTATACAGTGGAAAAAAGAAAGCATCTTCAACAAATGTTGCTGGCATAACTAGATGCCAATGTGTAGAAGACTGCCAATAGATCTGTATCTATTGTCAAGCACAAAACTTAAGTAAAAACACAGTTAATGAGACAAAATGGCAGCTTACAGAATGGGAAAGGATCTTCACCAACTCCACATCTGACAGAGGGCTGATATCCAAAATATGCAAAAATCACAAGAATCTAGTTACCAAAACACAAAATAACTCTATTTAAAAGTGGGGTACAGAGCTAAACAAAATTCTCAACAGAGAAATCTAAAATGACTGGAAGACATTTAAGGAAGTACGTAATATCCTTAGCATAAGAGAAATGCAAATCAAAACAACTCTGAGATACCATCTGACTCTTGACAGAATGGCTAAAATCAAAACACCAAAGGCAGTTTATGCTGGAAAGAATGTAGAGAAAGGTGAACATTTCTCCACTGCTGTTGGGAGTGCAAACTTGTACTGCTACTTTAGAAATCAGTATGGCAGTTCCTCAGGAAAATGGGAATCGAAATCAGTCTACCACAAGATTCAGCAATTCCACACTTAGGCATACACCCAAAAGATGCATATTCATGCAACAAAGACATCTGCTCAACTATATTTGTAGCAGTATTATTTGTAATAGTCAGAACCTGGAAGCAACCTAGATGCCCCTCAAATAAAGAATAGATAAAGGAAATTTGGCACATTTACATAATGTAGCATTACTCAGTGGAAAAACAAAAACAAAGAAAACCTGAACTCTGAAGTCAAATGGATAGAGCTGGAAGAAACCCTCCTGAGTGAGGTAACCCAGTCACAAAAAGACAAACATGTTATGTATTTACTTCTATATGAATTTTAGACATAAATCCAAGGATCACCAGCCTAGAATCACACTGCCAGAGAAGCTAGGTAACAAAGAGGAATCTAAGATAGACATTCATGGTCCTCCACAAAAGGGGAAAGAGATAAGATATCCTGAGCAAATTTGGAGCAAGGGGGAGTGTTGGGGGAGGAGAGAGGGAATTAGGAGAAAGAAAAGAGGAGAAGAGAACATGAGGGAGCAGGAAGATTGTGTTGGGAGCAGAATAGAGGAGAGCAAGAAAAGAGATACCACAATATAGGGAGCCATTACAGGTTTTAAGAGAAACTTGGCACTAGAGAAATGTCCAGAGATCTATAATGATGAGCCCATAGTTTGTTTTTTGATGTGCTTTCAAATATGCAGTCCCATAGCTAAACAGTGAGCTGAACTTCTGGAATCCAGTTGCAAAGAGGGAGGAGTGATGTAAAGAGGGTCAAGACCAGATTTGAGAAATCCACAGAAACAGCTGATCTTAATAAGGGGGAGCTCAGGTGGACTGACCCAGACCACCTGAATGTAGGTGGTCAATTAGGGGGCCTGGGCAATCTGTGGGGCCTCTAGTAGTAGATCAGTATTTATCCCTAGTATACAAATGGCCTTTGGGTGCCCAGTCCACATAGAGGGATACTCTCTCAGCCTAGACACATAGGAGAGGGCCTAGGACCTGTTCCAAATGATATTACAGACTTTGAAAATCCCCCATGGAAGGTCTCACCCTTCCTCTGGAGCAGAAAGGGGAAGGGCTGGGGGTTGGGGAGGCAAGGAATGAGGAGAAGGAGAGGAACGGGGATTGACATGCAAAACAAACTTGTTTCAAATCTAAGTTTAAAAAGGGAAAAATGAAAAAGGAATTGATTACAGCATATAAATACATACATACATACATACATACATACATACATACATACATACATACAAACATACATCATTACACCATAGGGAGACCTCAAGGATAGTTTTCTGAATGAATTGTTATACTACCTGTTTCTTCCTGTGTGAGATCCATAGAGTAACATAATTTATGCTGACTCAAAGTAGGAGGGTGATTGCCATGGGCTGCCAGGAGGGAGAGGAGCAAATCATTATCTAAACCTACACAGTGTTTCAGTTTTACCAGCATGATTTCTGGAGATGGGTGGGAGTGAGAATTGCAAAATACCTCAGCGAGCTTCATGCCACTCAAATGTGTGCTTAAACACAGTTAAGACAGCCTCTGCATCTGTGGTATATGCTACCACAACTAAAGTTTTTTTTTTCAGATGTAATATTTTCTAGCAAAATGTTGCAATCTATAATTCAGACAGAATTACATATATGAAAGAACTCATACACTTCTGGAGGGAGAGTAGATTAATTGCACTTTGGAGAAACATTATCTTTTCATAGTAAAGAAGATGTGGCCACCTTAGGAACTGATGAAGGTCAGCCTCTGAGAGCTGACTGTAAAATTCTCTTAAAAATCTTAATGCACCAAAGAGTAACAATACAGATGAAAGGTGTAGAAATAATGCCATGAAACACGATTGCATTTTTGTGCCTATGGGTGTGGATTGATTGCCATGTATAGTGTCTAACTTGCTGTGTGAATCATCCTAAAATAACTCAAAATGATTACCATAGAGCAGAGGTCAACCAGTGATGGCCTGACAGAAGAGTAGTCTAAGGAAGGTGTTTATGCTAATCATAGCTCTGGATATTTGTCACACTTATAGAAGGTGACATAAACAACAAAAAGCATGTGGCATAAACAGAGAGTAGCTAGAAAAGGGTAGGTATTAAAGTCTGTTTCTTTGGAGAAACACCCCCTGCCTCTGTCCTAGTGAAATCCTCATGCATAAGAAAACATACTCAATAATATACACTGCAGTGTTATTCACTTCTGTGGATACACTGGAATTAATGCAAATATGTATGGACAGCGGGATGGGAATATAAATTGTTTTATATAAAAATTCTCTTTAGAAAGAGAGTGACAGAATTATAGCAACATATAACTACTTGTATATATTTCACCTATGAAAACTGAGCAAGAGGAATGAGCTGAAAAAAAAAACATATTCACTTTAGCTTCTGTACATCAAGTTTAAAATCACAGAGAAAGAGAAGATACATTATTTAAAGTTATAAATATTTCTTAAGAGTATAAACCAAGCAAAATAATAGTAAATCTATAATAGTGGTCTGTTAAGAGGTTAAATGGGAGTAAGCTTAGTGATGAGTTCAGAGAATATCAAAAGTCACGTTGCTTTGCATGGTGATGCATGCCTGTATGCTTAGTACTTAGGAAAATGAGGCAAGAACATTTCAAGTTCAATGCCAACCTGAGCTACATAATGAGACCCCACTCAAATAAAGGAAGAAATAAAAACTAGACAGGGGATGTAGATGTGTGTAAAGTGCTTACATCTATGTACACGTTTATGGGAACTGTCCTTAACAGAACAAAGTAAGAAACAAAAAGTTGTATTGCTCATGCAGGAATGATGACCTGCATTCAGAACTCAGATCCCTGGAAGCCTCATAAAATCAGACCTACTAGCATACACATACAATCCCAGGGCTCCTGTGGTGAGATGGGATATGCAGGCAGGCAGTAGAGTTCTCAGATGCCTGGGGGCCTTCAAGCTTGATGTAGTATTATCTTCTGCCCTATAAATGTATGCCATGGCATGGGGTTGGGCACACACCCCATGATCACTCATTTATGTAACATACCTCATACATTAGGAGAATAAAGACTATACTATATCTTACATATATTGTATCCATTCTCATTTTGCTTTATTTATTATTCAAAGTAAGAAATTTGAATAAACATGTTAACAGGTTCACTGAGAAAAAATAAATTGAAATAACTAATATTGGAAGGAGAAGAAGAATATGAATGTATAGGACAGTAATTTATAAAAACTGATATTCTTCTTTACGTCAATGAAAAAAGACTACATCCTCAGTCCAACCTAAGTACCCATACTAAATTGCTAGTAACAGCAATTGCATGATGGAGCTGGGGAGCATCATCGAATAAGAAGATGGAGGAGTTCACTATGCTCTGAATCTACAATAATGCTTCAATTTAACCTTTCCCAGTGAAAATCACATCTTCCTGTCCCAAGGCCCTTCCCAGCAATTGATCTTTACATGACTAAGAAATGATAAGACTTTTAGGACACAAGTTAAATGTTACCATATCTATATAGACACATATTTATGTGCCCCACAAATTGAACCTCCTTCTTCAAACATCTACACATCTTGCTCCCTTCTTTATACAATGCTTCATTTTCAACCAACACCATGAATCCCAATCAGTGTTCATGTTTCATTATAGTTATTAGCTGTTACACTACTGGATGTCTGTGTTAAATTCAAGTCATCTTTGAGTAACCCCAAGTTTCATTTTCTGGATATATCCATCAGAGAAACTTGATGTTCTGTGAAGATCAATTAGCTATCCAATCAAGGGCTAGATTGGCCTACTGGAGAGACAGTCACTAAATCTTATTTTGAAGCCATGTTCCCAAGAAATATATCACATACTGAGGCCCATCTACATATATATCCAGGGTAGGTAACATATGGACATAACAGTGGTGATGTCTATACATACATACACACACAAACATATGCATCAATGTGTGTATGTTTTTTTTAATAGGAATTACCATATTTCATTTAGAATCTTTCCATGGGTAGCAAACATTTGACAACTCTTTTCTCTTACAGGGAAATTCAGGAAGTGTGAACAAACAAAGATTAATGTGACTTGCACAAGACTCTGAGGTCCCAGCTAGGATGACTAATCGGATCCCCTGTGACTTTTCCTCTGACAGGAATATCCAGTTTACACTCTTAAAATTTATTTGCAACATAGTTGAAAAGAATACATATTTAGTGGTTTCATCTCTTTAGAATACTTTAATATTTTAATGTTCTACAGGCTCGTGGAAAAAATGCCTATATGTAGATATGGGAAATGAACACTATATCACTAGTAAAAGAACATACAGTGCTAACTATTTCTAAAATCAATATTTAACTTATATTTAAGGTATATTGAATTTCTTATAGTGCATTTTATAAACCAACTCCTTTCATAGTGCAGGAAAATTTTAAAGCACACAGCTTTCAAAAAGGTGTCATCACTATTAAGCAAAAGTATTATCAACATCATTAAAATGTCTAATATGTATATATAGTACTTCATCCAACTCTGGAAAGACAATGAATATCTGACTAAAACAAAAAACGGAAAAGTATAAATTATTCCAATTTTCAAAAACAAACTACAAAGATAGCTGATTTTACAAGGATAAAAAAAACCCTCTGACATATTTTAATAATTCTTACCTAGCACTTTTGCCCTATAAATAAACACACCTCTAATGCCTGTTCTCTGTGGACTCTTTCCAACACTCCATTCTTTTCTTTTCAGTGAGTTGCAGCCAGACTTTTCTTCCAGGCAAGTCTGCCCCAACAAAGCTCTTCCCTGCTCATAGGTCCCTTGACACAGATGGCCTTAAGTAAGGGTTGGTACTCCTGAGTCCTTGTCGACCTGAAATCAACATCCTAATGACATATGATGACCCATTGAAAGTGCATTTTCACTTTTCTGTCAGGATCCTCCTGTCCTGGAATTGTTCTGAGCAGTGATTTTCTTCTCACTTTCTCACCACTTGTCTGTTCACTGGAATCACTGGTTATCTTTTTTTCACCCCCGAGGAAGGGCTATGGCATTTAGGACAGATAACAGGAGGAAGGGGTGAGGTGGAACAATGTATTTTACCTCTTTCTCCTCTTGTCAGATTTCCTTGGGGTATCTGATCTCCAAGGTCAGGAGCCACAAGCACAGCAAGAAGGTTCTCTGATCATAGCTGACCACATTCAGTCTCAACAATTATTATCAACCTCTGACCCCTCCATTGTAATTAAAATTTAACTTATGTCGTCATTAGCCTTGGGTAACATATTGCTTCTTCAAAAGTACTTTCCTGTCCTGAACTCATATTACCCAATTTAACATAACATTTACTTTCTACTAGAGTTCTGATGGATATGTGGTTGATGATGCAAGCAATTCCTTTTGGTGATCTGTAATAGTTCAATCAAGAGTGTACCAGAATTATTCATGGAATTATTAAAATATATTTTATTTTTCATTTTTAGAAAGTCCTATTAAAAATGTATAATGATGATTCCCATTTATTTTTCCTGTACACATACAAAGTGCTTTTTAAATTAGCTGGTAGTATGATTATGAGATTGTAAGGCATATATGCAACCTATACTTTAAAACTGACTCACACTGCTCTTCAAATAGCTGTATCTATTTATATTAAGTCAGCAGTGGAAAAGATTTCAAATTTCTCTGCAAAGTCATACTCACTGACAGAGAGACTAATGAATACTGATTTTAAATTGCTTTGTCATTGTAGCATTAATTTTCTCCACCTTATCTTGCTGATGCCATGGATCATTTCTTTTGATACAGATGAACAAATGAGTTGCTTGTTTTAACATCTTTCCCTGGTTTCAAGGTTGTTTTTCTGTTAGGATACTCTCCTATTAACCAGTTTATCCTAAGAAGTGGTCCTCACGATATGACAAATTTCTCACTGGCTAAGGGGAACAAGTTCTCCTAGACTGGCAATGCTTTGCTTTTTCTGTCTTTCTGGTGTCTTCTTAGGACCAAAAGTTTCTTCCTTTAATGGTTTAAAAATGTCAATGTTCTTTTATGTGGCATTTTGGGACTTGCTCACAATACCCTCCCTTTATGAGATATTAAAAGATCTCCCTACAGTTCTCTCCTAAACTTTAGAGCTCTGTGTCACAATAGGGTTGTCATGGCATTTGGATTTCCAAAAAATAATGAACTTCTTCATCTCTAGAGGCAATCTCCTTTTTTTAAGCTCTACAGTTCCATTTTTGTAGTTTAGGTTTCCACACCTAATAGCTTGAGTCTATTCCTTCTGTTGTCCTGTCAACTTCTCTGTGATAATTAGTTTGTGATAGAAGTGAAAATTAGGTATTGGTATTTTATTTTTAAAATGAAACCTAGGATACCCTTTGCAGATGTCATTAAAAAAGAGAACATTATAGAAATCATGGGGCTATGAATATAGCTCAGTGGGTTATCTGAGCATGAAAAGTAGTTGGGATTTTCATCAGCATATAAATATCAAGTGGTTTGTCAGCGTGCCTTTATTCTCAGCCCCCTGGAAGGCAGGCAAAAGGCATTCCAGAGAAAGCTGGCTAGCTAGATTAGACAAGTCAGCAAATTTGGGGGTCAGGGAAATATTCTAACTCATATAGGGTAGAAAGCCATTGAGGAAGATGTGTGCTATCAATCTCCTACAGCCACACATACATGCACCTACAAACAAAATATGAATACAAAAAACACATGATGCACATCACACATACACATGCAAAAGTTAATAGGAATCACTGTCTAAGGGTTAGATTGGTTTAATATTTTATTATATTTAATCTTATATTTTATTATATTTAATATTATATTCCTCCAATTTTTTCAAGCTTATTTAATGATTGTTATTAATGGGAGCAAGTACTATTAGTTTGTATATTGATGAGCTCAAAGCCATAATAAACTCAACCATAAATGGGAGTGGAAAAATAAGTATTACGTGTAGTAAATGAAGAAAACATTGGTGTCATTGCAAACTATTTCCAAAGCAACACCCTCCATTAACAAAGGAAGCACAGGCATTTTACTAAAGGAGGGTAGAGGTTTACTTTCACTGTTAGAATGATAGGATGGGTTCTGAATCACCAGAAAAAAATAAAACATACTTCTGGTTGTGTCTATTGTGAATTGGTGACCTTCTCCCTCTCTCTCTCTCTCTCTCTCTCTCTCTCTCTCTCTCTCTCTCTCTCTCTCTAAGATACGGAAGACATATACTGAATGTAGGTGCAACCATTCCATGGGTAGAGATGTCAGAATGAATACAAAAGAGGAAGAGAGCCTTCATTCCTCTTTGCTCTTTTACAAAAGAAACCATGACTTCACCTGGAGCAATATGCTCTTGAGGTATAGCACTTTCTACAGCAAGGCTCCTTAAAACTCAGAAAATAAAGAAAGTAAACAGTTGGCAAGTCTTAGGAAGTCCTTGAAACTTACCTGATGCACAAGGTCCATCCCTTCCATAGGCTGCATAAGGAGCAGGACTACTAAGGGGAGTGCACCCTCTAACCTGTTTAGTTGCTTGAAAGTCATGTAGAGAACTTCAGGGTTCCAGCTTTCAAATGAGTAATTGCCTATGCTGGAGTGGACTTTCTAGGATGGGGTTGCCATTGAGTCACCATGATCCTGTAAATAACTCCTCACCCATACTCTGTAAGTAATCCTATGAAACTCAGTAGTTCACAGCAACCCTCTAAGTATAAAGCAAATAAATCTTTTTATTTTCTTCAGTAGTTTTTGTCAGGTATTTTGTCACAGTAATAAAAAGGGTGACTAATATAGGAAGCATATGTGTGTGTATGTATGTATGTATACATGCATATATTTATTCTTTCCCATTCATGAATATGTAGCAAAGCATACTAGGGAATCTCCTATTCCTAAGCATGATCAGTTAAGAGTATGTGTTTGTAAGGTGAGCACACTGAATAGAATCCCTTGGGCATGCTCAGTTTGCATCATAACACTTCATCTGAATATAAAGAAATGGGAATTTCGAAGGTGTATTGATACAGGCATTTAGCCCAGGCTCATTCAATAGCTGAGAGTAAGACATGTTTTTTTTTGTGTGTGTGTTGTTTATTTGTTTTATTAATGTCACACTGACCTAAAATGTATTTACTTGTAGCTTCCTTGCCTTTTTATTAAATTTAAGAATAATTTATTTTATTTTTATTGCTTTGTATGAAAATGTTTCCCCATATAATCCTATTTTTGTTATTTTTTCTATTGAGCTTAAATATAATTGCTAAATTACTTTGAACTATTTGATAAATTGGTTTTCTCTTTAAAGATCTGTTTTCATGTGTGTGAGGGCTTGAACCTATGTGCTTGCAGTATCCATTGAGGCCAAAAGAGGGCATCAGACCCCTTGAAACTAGAATTATAGCTGGTTCTGAGCCACTGTGAGGGTGCGGAAACTGTGTTTGGGTCCCCTCCAAGAGCATCAAGTGCTCTTGACTTCTGAACTATTTCTCCAGCCCTAGTTTAATTGATTTATGTCTTTTTTTTTTTAAGAACAGTTGTGCCATTTACAAATAAAGGAAATTTTGTTTATCTCCCTAATTCTTAACTTTTTTATATATTTAAATTTTTATTTTATTTTATTTTTTATTAATAATATAATTTAAAATTTTTATATGTCAATCCCAGTTTCCTCTCCCTCCCTCCCTCCTTCTTACCCTCTTTCCCCTGTGACATGCACTCTGGCCACCCTTCCCTCCCATCCTCCCACCCCCATTCCACTTGTAGGACTATGCTATCCTGTTAGGAGCAGGTTTTCCCCCACTGGTCTTGTCCTGCTGCCCTGCTACCACTCCAGCCCCCAATAACACTCAGAGACTCTGTATTTGATACAATCCTGTTGGCCAGTAACTACTATTGTTTATAGGCTAGCTCTGTCTTAATGATTAACCCATTTTTACTTATCTAAGTATTTCCACGTGGCTCATTTTACAGGAGAGCAGCGCTCACATCTGGTCTTTTCAGGCTCTACATGCTGACTCCTCCTTACTACTTTTTCTTCTTTTCCTTTCTCCTAGCCCTACCTGTCTTGCTTTATTAATTAACCAGTATGAGAAACATATTTACAAAAGAACATCTCCCATCACTATCCAGATTGGGTCATGTAAATCTGTCAAATCATTTGAAGTAGGGACTAGGAATTCTCTCCTGTCCCTAGGTTAAGGGGGTATCCCTCCATGGGGGATGTGTCTGCAAGTTTCTAATAGCTCCATGTGTGTGCGTGCGTGCATGCATGCATGTGTGCATGCATGTGTGTGTGTGTGTGTGTTTATGTATTAGAATTCATTTGTGTCTTTAAAAAGAATGTTAATGTTGGTCATCCTGATGATATTCTGCATTTCAAGAGAATACTTGCACCTTCCCCATCCACCCCCTCCCCACTGCAATTGGTTTAGTTTTTGTTCATTAAAACAGTAAATGTCTGTAATTAAATTCAAATGTTCCTCTTGGGACACAGCTACAGCTTCTAAAATGATCTTATGCTATTTTACCCATTGTTCTTACTTCCTTATTTGAAACCCTTGTGTGGTTTTCGTTTTAGGTTTTAGTGTACTGAATTGTCTTGGTCATCTTTAACTTGCTGCAATTTCATTCCTCAGTCTCCTAAAATAGGTGACTAATACAGGAAGTGTGTGTGTGTGTGTGTGTGTGTGTGTGTGTGTGTGTGTGTGTGTGTGTGTGCATGCACATGCTTTCCCATACATAAACATATGGGAAGGCATGTTAGCAATTTTCCTAACATGGGAATTTTCTTTCACTTCTGGATTTAGTTTTCTCTTGTTTTGTTGAATGCTTTGAGTTTGTGTTACAGAATGAGGTTGGTTTGCAAAAGATTTCTTTTTCTTTTTCATCATATTTTTCCAGTTTTGAAATTTATCTCAAAAAATAAAATTTTCTTTCTCCTGTTCTTGAAAGAAATTGAAAATGAACAGAATTGTCTGAATGTTGTTTCTTTAGGAAGTTTAAAAATCTATTAATTTGTTTGATTTGTATCTTTTAAACATAATTTATTTTTATTCATATTTTCTCCTTTTTGGCTCATAGTTCCGTAGGATAATTATCTTTAAATTCTACTGTATCTATCCTTATGGCATTTATGTCTTTTGTCTAATTTTTTAAAAAAAATTTTGTTTTCTTACTGGACTTTTCTCACTTTACTACACTTTTATATACCAAATTTTGGTGCATAAGCCCCTTCCATTTTGAGCTAATTTTCAATGCTGTTAATTTGTGTTCTTAACCTTAACTTATCTTTCTTCCCATTTCGTCTATGCTAGTTTTATTTACCTGCTTTTTCTTGGATTAGCTGCTTTCTCCAACATAGTAGATTTTCTTCTTTGTTGTTATGAATATTTAAATTTAAATTATTACTAATTTAACAGAAAATTTGAAAGAATATTTTAACAATCATTTTGTTAACTGCTTACAAATTCCTAAATGTCTCCTTTAGCCATGGTTTGTTTTCTCCTTTTTGATAACATCTATATTTAAATTTGAAAGAGCTTTGTTTTAAATGTCAATCCCAGTTCTCCCACCAATCCCCTTAGCATGTGCATCCCCTTCTGCTCCCCAGGAAGGGTGAGGCCTTCCACGAGGAGTCTTCAAAGTCTGTCATATCATTTGGGGCAGGGCCTAGGCCCTTTCTCATGTGTCTAGGCTGAGAGAGTATTCCCCTATATGGAGTGGGATCCCAAAGTCCATTCCTATACTAGGGATAAATACTGATCCAGTACCAGAAGCCCCATTGCCTGCCCAGTCCTCTCAACTAATCATATTCAGGGAAACTTGGTTTGTCCTATGCTGGTTTCCCAACTATCAGACTGGGTGCATGAGCTCCCCTTTGTACAGCTCATGCTGTACAAGGTCAGCTGATTCTGTGGGGTTCTCTAGCCTGGTTTTGACCCCTTTGCTCATCACTCCTCCCTCGCTGTAACTGAGTTCCAGAAGTTCAGCTAGTGTTTAGCTGTGGGTATATGCTTCTGTTTCCATCAGCTACTGGATATAAGCTCTAGGATAACATATAAGGTAGTCATCAAACTCATTATCAGGGAAGGGCATTTAAGGCATAAGGGAGCAGGAACATCAAGTCAGGGGAAAAATAGAGGAGAGCAAGAAAAGAGATACCATAATAGAGGGAGCCATTATAGGTTTTAAGAGAAATCTGGCACTAGGGAAATGTCCAGAGATCTATAAGGATGACCCCATAGTTTGTTTTCTAATGTGCTTTCAAATATGCAGTCTCTTCCTCTTAGAGTTATACTCAGCTGGGTGTGTTAGCACTTCCTTATATTCCCAACAGGAAGAAGGATTAGGAAATGAGGGCCTTCCTCAGGCATATAGGAAGTTGAATACCAGCCCAAGTCACATGAGATCCTGATTCAAGAACTAAGACACACAAATAACAAATATATATATATATATATGTATATATATATATACATATATATATCCACCTAATCCTAGAGACAAGAGAATTAAGTATAATTATTGTTCTTCAATATTAAGTATCCCATGATTATATGATAAAGTGCACTAACTAGTTGGGTATGGTCTTCTATACATACATAGTTCTTTCCTCTGATAGTGTGAAACCATCTGCATAGTTTATTAATTTCTATGATAGGATTGCCAGACTCTCTGCTAAAGTGGTAAGTTTCTCACTTTCCACTGACAAGTCTATGAAGGATTGCTTTGAAACTAGAAAACTATTACATATATATATATATATATATATATATATATATATATATATATATAATCTTCCCCATGAATTTTAGCATTAAGCAATATAAGATGACTTTATCTAAACAACTGTTTTTCAGGATATACTTTCTTTTGTTTGAGACCAACATAGCAGAAAGTCTTCTTGTTAGTATTTTTCTACACAGCTCCTTCCCATTTTTAATTGCCTAGTAAATTTGGGTAGCTCATTTTCACATATGTGTCTAAACCATACACACCCATGGGCAGCACTGACTAGATCAGTGTATTTCATTTTTTAAAAGGGAACAAATAGGATTGGAAGGAAGATGTGTTGGGGTGAGTTGGAAAGTAGAAGCATGGCTAGGTATGGACAAAATGCATTGAATCTATTTATGAATTTTTCAAACAAAAAATATTATTTTAAAATCTAGTCTGAAAAGGGCTGCTTTTTAACTAAAGAAACATTGCTTGCTAAACGATTTAACATAGTTGGTGTCCTCATTTTGTTTCTCAAGTTTATACCAGCTTTTTGTTTCTTGGACCCTTTGCACTTCATGGTTTTTAATCAACAGGGTGTAAAAAAAATCTGTGTTTCCTGCTTTACTTTACTTTCTGCCCTTAACATGCATAGCTCCTCCTACATACATCAGCATCATTTTACTTCTTTAATGTTACTCTTGTCATATTGACTTGTGTAATTGTGTTTTCCATTTCTTTATGGTTCTTTTTGCATCAGTACTTTCTACAATCTTGTTTCATCTTTCTAAAGGAAATAAATTTGCATTCTTTGAATAGACTGATTCTGGTTAAGCATTCTCTGTTTTTATCTAAAAATATCTTTCTTTTGCCTTTGTCTAGAGAAGACAGGCTTCTGGATTTCCACAGCTTCTTCTCAACACTCTGAATGTAACTCAATCTTTTTTTGGCTCCTATTGTTCCTGTTGAGGGTTATCTGTCAATAAAATGTAAAATGCTTAGCCTGTGGAAGGAATCTGTTTTGCCTTGGAAATACTTTTCAGATTTTCCAAACATATTTTCCTGTTCTTAACCTTCCTACTAGGGGCTCTGGTGGTGGACTGTTGTGGTGTGTGATCCATTAATCTTCCTAAATCTGAGACTCTACCTCTTTCATTCATCATGGAACAGTTTTGGTCATTTACTCCTTGGAGACTGCATCTCTTCTGTCTTAGACTTGTTTCCTCAAACAAGGACACTCTATTCTCTCTGTATGTTATTTTTCATGCAGTCCATTGATTTTAAGATATTTTATGGCATATTTTAAAATATTTCTTTCACTCTTTCTATGAGTACTAATTCCCACATATGCTATCTTTCCAGGTCAGTAAATTTTTATTTCAGTGATTATCTTGTTCCTCTTTAGTTGTTAGGTTTGGTTCCTAACCAACTACCCTAGCTTTTTGTAATTGTCCATTGTTCTTTAATGTATTTTAATGGTCTTTTTTATTACCTTTAACATATGCACTATATTTTATAGCTATTCTTAAATTCCCTATAATGGTTTTAGGTCTGATTTTATGATCTTCTTTCTGATGTTTTTTTTTTCCCCTGGGTCTGGTTCCCTGTCTGTTTTATTGGCTTCTTTATTGGTACACCATCCATTTAGAACTTTGAAGACTATATGTAAAGCAAAGTTCATCCATGAAAGAACTGAATTTGTTCCCACTGTGAATGAGCCATTCTTAATCTAGAACATTACAGAAGAAAATTTGTCATTAAGGGTTTCTTGGGTCTAGCTTTCTGCCAATATCTGATCTATGATGGCAAAAAACCCGGCTAATTGAACATGAATTCATAAATCAGTAAGTTACATCTAAGTATCACATAAAGACTAGGCTTATAGATAAGTTTTTGCTTTAAAAATAATTATACTTGAGGATGGCATTCTTGTGTTTTTTCTGATAAATGGTAAAATGAAAATAATAGTGTCTAGTTGTCTACCTTTTTTCTAAGCTTGTCTAATTCTTGTTTCCCACTTAATTTTAATATTTTAAATTATAAAAATAATTATTTTTCAAGTCCCTTTTCTTCATTAGGGTTAGTGGATGGTGGCCATGGAGAGTTGGTCTGGGCAGACCATATAAGGAAAGAGACTTTGTTTGGAGCCCTGGGAAATCAGAAGGTGAAGAGCTACACACAGTTAGGAATGGAAGAGTGAATCAAAGCAGGGCCGAACCTGATTGAAGAGGCCAACCACAGATAGGAAAGGTCAGAATATAAAAACAGATATCAGCAGCTTAAGAGGACAGGAAATGCTTCATCCTTAGACAAGCTGACCTAGGGGTCAAATTCCATGTAAGAAACTGGCTTAAAAGTGTCAGCCTTTAAAGGGCATGTGGGAAGACCAATTAGATTGAAAGCATCAGAAATAAGCCAGACCCACCTGAGTTTTGAATTATCCATGACATTACTTGTATTTTTAATATTTTATGAACTAGATACAAAAAACTATATTTTCAAGAGAACATGTAACTGCTGTACAAAACAAACTAAAAGAACAAAAAGGATTAGGAATTCTCTGTTTTCCCTTTGACCTCTCTGTGTCCTAGACTGTCTCTAGGTGAATAAATTACTCCTTTCATGAAAAGGAGAAAATAATAGGACTTTAACTTGAATTTTATGGCATGTGCATACTCAAAGTCAAGTTGATCAATGTTCTGGCATGGAGGAGTGAGAAACTCATGACCCTCCACCATTTACAGAGGAGCCATTGGCAATTGATGGCACCTAGGGAAGGGGAGTCAATTTCCTTTAAGGGTGTGTCCCCGGTAGGCTAATTAGGCTCCAGAAGATGGACCTACACCAAGGAATATACAGGCAGCACAAACTAGATTCAGTGAGAAAATAAAGAAGTTGAGAGGGGTTGTAAGGCAGGGCAGGTAAACGTAGGAGGAATTATGGTGAAGAGTAGAGGATGACTATGTTTGTAATATGCTGTTATAAAATCTGGAGAGAATTAATAAAATGTATATTTTAAAAGAAATTTGTTTATTTCATGTAAATTTCGTAATATATATACTTTGTTACTTGCTAATAAACCATTGATTTACTCATTTATGCGATTCATGATGTCAAAATCTTCTGTATCTTAAACAGCTTAGCCATGGGGATATAGATGTGAACAAAATGGCAAGATTTCTGTTCTCTAAAAGACTATATAGTATGGAAGAGAAAACAAGTACAGACAACAATATATACTAAGAGAGGATTAAATATGTAAGGATATGTATGTATATATGTATGTATGAAACAGAAAGGGCAGGACCTAACCCAGACTGACTGTATGAGACAGGCTATTTGACAAAAGGAGTTGGTATCACTATCCCATTTGACAAGGTGACATCTGCATCAGGATGTGAGGGAGGGAGGGAGGGAGGGAAGAAACTAGACAAATTCCTTGTCACAGTCAGGATCTGCCTTGTTATATCAGAGAACAAACAAGGGAGGGAGTTACTGCCAGTGTGGCTGGAACAGTGGGTATAGGTGAGTCAGGAAGTAGAAGACAGAAGAAAGGATTAGAGAGATATGGAGTCTGGGTGAGGAATTTGATTCGATTCTCAGTGAGATGCAATGCCATTGATGGCATCAATGCCATGGGAAACACTTAACAACATGATCAGATCTGCAACTTTTTAATGAACACACTGATTCATGTACTAAAAATGAGTTAGGATACTAGTGAGTAGGTAGTCTGTAGCAAAAAGTCCTCATTTGCTTTATGTTGCTGTGCTAAAACATGGAAGGAAAAAAGAAAAACATTTGGAGGGTGGGAAAATCTTACTTATCGTACAGGTTACAGCCCATAATTGGTGGCAGCCAAGGTAGGACCTCAAGGAAGAAGCTCAACACAGAAATTTCAGAGGAACATTGCTTCCTGGCATGCTCCCATGTCTTGTATAGACTGGTTTATTACACAGACCCAGGGTGCCACTGCCCAGAGTGGGTGGGACCCTTTCACATCAACCATTACTCAAGAAAATGCCCCATAGACATGGCCACAAGCCAGTATGGTGGAAGTAATTCTTCAGTTGAGGTTCCCTCTTCCCAAATAATGGTAGTTTGTGTCAAGTGAACCAAAACTAATCAGCTACAGGACACAGGCAAAGGTTTTGGGTAGCTTGGCTCAATAATAAATAGAGGATTGGAACAGAGCTCAGTTGAGGTAAAGTGCTTGTCTAGCATCCACAAAACCCTGGGCTCAGTCTCCAGCAACATGAAAACTGTATGTGATGGGACACACCTGTAACCCCAGCCCTCAGGATGCTCACAGGAGATAAAACATTCAAGTCATCCCCAACTACATACAAAGTTTGAGACAAGCCCAAGATATGTTAGACCTTGTTCCTAAGAAGAAAAGGGAGGAAGATGAGAACCAGGACATGTTTTGGAACTCTGTGGCTATATTTAGAAAATAAGATGACCAAAACATGTGGAATCCATTCAGAAAAAGATTCTCAAGATAGAGAAGTGACAAAATATAGAATAAGAATGTAGGCTACATATATTTGACTCTCCTATTGCTGTGGTCCTTTAATACAGTTCCTCATGTTGCAGTGACCCTCAACCATAAAATTATTTCATTGTTCCTTCATAACTGTAATTTGTTACAGTTATGAATCAAAATGTAAATATCTGACATACAGGATGTCTGATTTGTCACCCCTGAAGAAGTTGTGACTCACAGATGAAAAAATCACAGTTTTATAGAATACCTTATCTTCAGTGGGGAGGGGTGGTGGCAGTGTCAGTTTACTTCTGATGGTGATTTCTAGAAAAAGTGTACTTCCCTTTTAATAATATTTAAAAAAACATGAAATTATGTAGAAAAGGCAGACATTCATGGGCAAATGAAACATATTTTCTTTTAGAGATTTGTTTTTAACTTTTTAAATATGTAAAATTTATTGGCACACAGTAAGGGAGGCCTCTGGATTCCAAGTATCATATGAAATAAACAATATATGAATTCTGTTCCACAGGGAAATGTGAAGAAATGCATTTCCTTTTAAGAATCCATTCAGCAAATGAGGGAATTTGAGCAGTTTATACACTGTACTTGACCCTTATCTTGTCTGGATTTGTTTCGTACAGAAGCTGGATAAGGGCCAAGGGCCATTTGATCTTAGAATTATTCTTTAACTGCATATATTATTATATATAGTACATATCCTCTCCATAAGTGTTTCTATGGAACTGAGGGTCTTAAGCATGCTAGGTACCACTGAGCTATAGCTCCACCCACTTTTTATTATTTATTATAAGATTGAGTCTCCCTGAGTTTCCCAGGCTTTGAAGACTAAGTTGGCCCTGAACTTTTGATGTTTTTTGTTTTTTATTTTTGTCTCTCACATAACTATAACTGAAGATCTGGACATCAACTATGGTTTGTTTTATGTAAGATTTGATAAAAAGCAAAGTTTATTTATGAAAATGTTTTATTCAAAGTGTGGCATGGGGGAAACTCTCATTTATGGTCCTGAATATATTATTATAATGATTAATTTGGTTTGATAATTAAACTTTTGTCATCATGGAGTCAAAGTAAGTGGACTGTTTTCAGTTCATCCTGGGTCATACTTGAGAACGCATTGACAGTCTATGTTAATTTCTACTTTTACAAAAAAGTTAAAAGCTAATGACAAGAGAGATGAAAATCCAGCTTTCTCTAATCAAAGTCACAGGGAATGAGTGAGCATGAAAGTCCTTATTCTCATTGTTTTGAGAAGTAATGAATCTCTATATTAAACATTGTGAATTGCAATAAGAAGTTTCTTACACTAAGTTTATGAGAAGCACATATCTGTTGATATAAACATAAATATTTAGAAGTTCAACAACATGGCCATTTAGAAAATTAGCATCAATAAATTCTTAGGGCCTATGACTTCCCTAGTTATAAATATTGACCATGTTGACAGTACCAGACATGAATTCCTTCCTGTAACGCAGGCCTCAAATCCAATGAAGAGAGCAGTTGGTGACCCCCATATGTTGCCAATATTGCACCAGTGGGCACATCTTGCCTGGAAGGTTTTAGAGGTTTAGAATGCAGAGTGAGATGCTAGATAAGACTATTGAGATGTTGGTGTTATTTTATCTCCCAGGAACCTACAAAGCATTTTGTAGAGCTAGAGATGGTACTTCTATATCACCTACCCGTTCTGAGAATCAGAGACCATCATAGAAGGAGGGCAGAATGAATGTGAAAGCTTAAGTACATGGAGGAATTCTGTAAAATGCTGTCCTCTGAACAAGATTGTTGTTGCATATATGAGCTCACAACAGCAATTGTTACTGACACAAGACCAAGCCATTTAAAAATGTTATGGGAACAGGTTCTCCTGCCTGAGTTGTTCCTGGCAGTTTAAGGCTGCTGGGAGAGGGAGTCATTCTTTTGTTTTAGGAGTGTGGCCCTTGGTAGATTCTTTAAGCTCCACTGTATAGCACCTTGCCTATGCAACATGGGTAGCACTCAGGTGTTAAAATTAATTAATTAACCTTTTGTAAAAGGTGGGCATAAGGTTGGAAGGGAGATATGATTAATGTATATGGAGGGAGTTGGAAGATGGAAATGAGGGTTGTATATGATCAAGATATACTTTAGACACGTAGAACATATTTAAAAACTTTAAAAATAAAAAACTACCAGCCTTGAACCTAATAATCCCCATTTGTCAGGCAAGTATGCTGTGACCATCAGTTTCACTAGTTGTCCCATTATGATTGATGGAGTAATTGTTTAAAAAGAAAGGACATAGAGGTGGAGATACTGTTCATACAGAGGACACAAGTTTGGTTCCCACCAGCCAAACCAGGCAGTTCACATCCTGCAACTCCAGTTCTAAGGGATATGATGCTTCCGTCCTCCTTGGACACTGTACTCCCATGCACATATCTACATGTGAAACACACATGCACACATGATTGAAAATAAATATTTAAAACTTCAAACAAACAAACGTCAGGAGATTCAGACCTGTGCCAATGATTTATTGAAAAGAGATTAAACCTGAAGTAGAATGGGGAAAATGGGAGGGCATGGAACGGTAAGGAAACCCTCACTTCATATTTCTCAACGGCTGAAAGCAAAGAATTTCATCACAACTGCCAGAATTAAAACAGCTGTGAAGACTGTCTCCACAGAAATCGTAATGCATGGAAGAAAATGCTCTTTTCTTGAAAGATTTTTTAAGTAAGAGTGTTAAAGCAGCAAATAAGCACACTGGAGGCTAAGGGATAGTCAACTCTTGATGCTGTTTGAACTTCTTTCACTCCTATACATGAATGGCACTCCTTAACCAGACTGAAACTTCTTTTAGTGAAGGAATTTTATTGCAATAGAACAAAAAAGTTAAAACAGTTCTAAATTTTAACTTATGTGTTAAGTTTTACTTAACCTTGAACCTGGCTGTAAATTATATTCTTTTTTAAATTATTTTTTATTTAATTAAAAACCATTTTATTTTACATACAAGTCCCTGTTACCTCTTCCTTCAGTCCTCCCATGACCCCCACCGGCCCCTATCCCATCCCCATCCATACTTCAGGGAGGATGAGGCTTCCCATGGGGGAATCCTCAAAATCTATCTCATCATTTGGGACAGGAACTAGGCCCTCCCATGTGTATCTAGGCTGAGAGACTATCCCTCCATAGGGAATGGCCCCCTAAAGCCCATTTGTGCACTAAGGATAACTGCCAGAGGCCCTATTGATTGCCTAGGCCCCCCAACTGACACCCATGTTCAGTGGGCCTGGTTCAGTCCTATACTGGTTCCCCAGCTGTCAGTCTGGAGTCAGTGAGCTCCCACTTGTTCAAGCCACCTGTTTCTGTGGGTTTCCCCAGCATGGTCTTGTCCCCCTTGCTCATCATAATCTCTCTCTACAACTGGATTCCAGTAGTTTGGCTCAGTGCTTAGCTGTGAATCTTTGCTTCTGCTTCCATCAGCTACTGAATGAAGGCTCTAGGATGGCATTTAAGGTAGTCAACAATCTCATTATAGGGGAAGGGTATTTAAGTTAGAATACCCACTATTGCTTAGATTCTTAGTTGGGGTCATACTTGTAGCTCTCTAAACATTTCCCTAGTGCTATTGGCTCCCTCTTTACTTGCTCTCCTTCTCTGTTCTTCCCCTAACTCAACCTTCCTGATCCCTCCAGTTCTCTTCCCTCCTCTTATTTCTCCTACCATCCTCCCCCATGCTTCCAATTTACTCAGCAGATTTTGTTCTTTTCTCTCAGCAATATAGCAAACCTCAATAAGTACAAAAAATTGAATAGTTCCCTGTATCTTATCAGACCACCATGCTTTAAAGTTATAATTAAACAACAACACAAATTACAGAAAACCTACAAACTCATGGAAACTGAACAATTCACAGTTGCACCATTCCTAGATCAAGGAAGAAATAAAGAAAGAAATCAATGAGAATAAAGACACAACAAATCTCAACTTATAGGACATTTTAAAGCAGTGCTAAGAGGAAATTTTATAGCACTAAATGCCCACATGAAGAAACTAGAGAACTGTTACATTAGAGAATTGACATCACATCTAAAATCTCTAGAACAAAAAGAAACAAACTCACCTTGGAGGAGTAGACACCAGGAAATAATCAATTTGAGGGCTAAAATCAATAAGGTAGAAACTAGGAAAAAATACAAAGAATCAGTGTAACAAAGAGTTGGTTCTTCTAGAAAATCAACAAGATAGACAAACCTTTATCCAAACAAATGAAAAAGGCAGAGAGAGAACATGCAAATTAACAAGATCAGCAAGGAGAAGTGGAAAATAACAAAGGACACTGAGGAAATACAGAGAACATACCTAAACATAATAAAAGCAATATACAGCAAACCAACAGCCAACATCAAACTAAATGGAGAGAAATTCAATGTGATTCCTTTAAAATTAGAAACAAGACAAAGCTGTCCACTGTTATATGAGTATGTTTTCCCGGCAGCCTGGAGCTACAGCTGCACCTGCCCCAAATAACACACAGAGATGTTGCATTAGACACATTGCTGTTAGCCTGTTACTATCATTTCTTATTAGCTATTGCTGTCTTAATTATTAAACCATTTCTATTAATCTAAGTGCTTCCACTTGGTCTTATCTACCCAGAGAGAGGGACCAGTGTTCTACCCTCTCCATCTTCCATCTTGAATCTCCTCGCTAATACTTCCTTTCGCCTCCTTGTCTCCTAGTCCCACCTATCTTTCTTTCCTATTGGCCAACAGTGCTTTATTCATTAACCAATATGAAAAAAACATATTTACAGAATGACATCTCCCATCAGTCCACTCCATATCTCTTCAATATTGTTCTTAAAGTACTAGCTAGAACAATAGGAAAACAAATGGAGATCAAGGGGATACAAATTGAAAAGGGAGAAGTCAAACTTTCACTATTTGTTGATGATAAGATAGTTTACATAAGTGACCTGAAAAACTCTACCAGGGAACTCCTACAGCTGATAAATACCTTCAGCAAAGTGGCAGGATACAAGATTAACTCAAAAAAAAAAAAAAATCAGTAGCCCCACTGTATACATATGATAAAGGGGCTGAGAAAGAAATCAGAGAAACATCACCCTTTACAATAGCCACAAAAAAAAACATAAAATAATTTTGGGTAACACTAATCAAGCAAGTGAAAGATATATAATAAGAACTTTGAGTCTTTCAAGAAAGAAATTAAAGAAGATACCAGAAAATGGAAGGATCCCCCATATTCTAGAAGAGGTAGGATCAACATAGTAAAAATGGAAATCAGTCTACCACAAGATCAGCAATTCTTCTCTTAGGCATATACTCAAAAGATGCAAAGTCAAACAACAAGGAAATCTGTTCAACTGTGCATAGCAGCATTATTTGTAATAACCAGAATCTGGAAGCAACCTAAATGCCCCTCAACTGAAGAATGGATGGAGAGAATGTGGTACATTTACACAATGTGTTACATTTACACTACCCAGCAGAAAACAAACAATGGAACCTTGAAATTCTCAGGCAAATGGATGGAATTAGAAGAAACCACCCTGATGGAGGTAACCCAGAAACATAAAGAAAATCACAGTATGCACTCACTCATAAGTGGATATTAAACATAGACCAAGGATAACCGGCCCACAATCCACAACCCCAGCCATTTATACTCTTTACAAAATGTAACATTAGAAATCTCCAAATCACATAGCAAGGCCCTTGCCAAATGCTTTATTCTCTTTATGTTTTACTTTAATCTAAGTGTGTGTTATCTTTATCTTTACAGATTCCAAACTTGCTGCATACCAACTTATTCTGAAGTTATTTCCTACAGAAAAAGTTAAGAACTCATCCATAGTTCAATGGGCTCCCATAGGAAGGAGCGCCTCAAATATTAAGCCACCAGTACCAGCTGCATGTCCCAGAGGTAGTGACACACCCATAATCATCTATATTTTCCACCAAAACATTGAACCCTATTTGTTTTTTTGTTTGTTTGTTTTCTTTCAAATGTATTTGGATATTTTTGACTTTTAAAAAATAACAGAAGCAGACACCTACAACTAAACACTGAGCCAATCTGGAATAAAAAATGGTCATTACATTTATTAATATTTTTTCTTATTTTACATATCAATCACTGTTACCCCTTCCTCTCTTCCTCTCTCCCTCCATCCCTACATTCCTCTTTTCCTTCCATCCTCCCATGCCCCCTGACCACCCTCCCATCCCAATTCCACCCACTCTACATGTAGGGTGATGCCTTCCAGGAGGGGGTCATTTAGAGTAGGGACTAAGCCCTTCCTGCTGCCTCTAGGTTAAGGTAGTATCCCTTCATGGGGAATGTGAACCCAAAGTCCTTTTGTGCACCACAGATACATCCTGGTTCCACTGCCAGAGGTCCCTTAGATTGCCAAGGCCTTCTAACTGAGACCCATGTTCAGGGTGTCTGAGTTGGTCCAATGCTGGTTTCCCAGCTATCAGTCTGGAGGTCCATGAGCTCCCCCTTGTTCAGGTCAGCTGTCTCTGTGGTTTCTATAACCTGGTCTTGTCCACATTTTCTTATCACTCCTCCCTCTCTGCATCCCATGCACCTTATTTGTATAAGATGAACTAAAACATTACTTGCTAGTGTGTATGCGAGAGTGTGATGTGTATGTGTAGTTGCATGTTTGTAATGGTGAGGAATGAGTGTGTGTGTGTGTGTGTGTGTGTGTGTGTGTGTGTGTGTTTGTAGCTATAACATTCTGTCGTGTCTTCTTCCACAGTGGGTTACAGAGGTTGAAATCAGGTAACCAATCTTATACAGCAAGTACTTTTACCCACTGAACCATCTTAACAACTCATAAAGTTAACTTTATCCCATTAAATTCATATGGGAAGTCCTAACTTTTAATGTGACTATATTTAGAAATATGGCTTAAGGAAGATCCAAATGAAATGGAGTCATAAGGATGAGCCCCTTATCAGATAGGATAGACTGTAAATGGCAAGGGTCTCTAGCAATCTGATCTTCTTTTATGAAGGAAAAAAATGCTAAGAATACACACAGAGACATTTCATTTTGTAAGAACAAAATGAGAAGGTAGAAGCCTGGAAGATGCCAGGCCTCTCTAGAGCACAGTACACCGATGGCCTTTGTATTGGACTTCTAGGCTCGATAGCTATCAGAAAATGCATTTGTCTTGCTTAAGCCATCCAGTGTGTGCTATTTTGTTATGGCATCCTTAGCTGACTAAGATAGATTTGGGTAGCAACGGTGCTTCTGAGGGAGGAATGTTGAAGTTGAATTTTCTGAATTGGTTCTAGATATTCTTAATATTTCAAATCTGATTCCATTTAAAGACAATTTTAACACAAGGTGAAAAGAACACCAGCTGCCCCTAGAATGATCTGGTCACAGGGTTGGATATATCATCCCAGAGATACTGCTGATAGAACATTTATCAGGAGCCAGGCTCTGCATAAACAAGTGTGGGATACTTTTAAACACTTTCATCACACTAAGAAATATGCTGATATTTGCTTGTTTTTACTGATATTCATGAACAAAGTAAGAGAGAGGAGGAGCTTTGGTTTTCAAATTTCTGATTAAAAGCTGTGAAACCTTTATAGATGTCTAGAATGTCCTTATTCCCTGTAGCCAAGAGATTAGTGGAAAAATCAAACTGGGAATCTCAGAGTATTTGACTCATAGTGCAAATTTAACTCCCTGCCACTCTACTATCTATAGTGCAAGGACACTAATTGGAATGATGTGGAATCCTAAAGGCCAAATGTGACCATGTGGAAAGCCTGAAGAAACTTTGGATACTGAGCCCTTACATTCTATTTTACTCAGAGATGCACCCATTCTCTTGCCAGTAGTAGTATCAGCTTATTCACTATCATACAGTAGGATTAATACAAAAGTCCTTCCCATAAAGAAGTCACTTGCTAAGACACGGCCGTGATGCTGAGTCTCTTCATGACCCACCTGAAGTAGACGAGCATAGGAGACAATTAAATACAGTACATTATTTAGTTTGGATTAAACACAACCCCTGCTCCAACCCACACCCAGATACATACCCCTTATGCAATGTACTTGGCAATAGATGGATAGGATGCTAGAGTGTCAGGGAATACATGGTTGTTTGTAGGTACCAAAAGTGAGATAAATATGACTACTGTAGTAGATAACAGCAATCGAGCAGACACCCCCTAACCTGAGTCATACAGACTAACAGATGTTTATTAGGTACTGGATGCTGGGACTTGCCTTATTCAGTCTCAGGGAACTAAGAAGCAGAAATAAAGGTCTACCTTATACCACAAGAGACAGAAGAACGAAGGAGTTAAGCAAGATACCACAGCTCCATAATGTGCCCTTGTCAAATCAGAATTTCCCCAACCCAGAAAATCTGGCTGCAGAGCTCAAACCCTTGGCAACTGTAGGTCACTGCAAGTCCAATAACTGGGACAAATAGAACATAAGTCTCAAGCTCTATGGTCTGAGATGGCAGGCAGTCCTGCTTTGTTTTTCCTGAACTGTACCTAAAATTGAATTAAAGGCTACTCACTGCTTGGCTGCCTCTGTAGATACACAAAATACTATCACCTGCTATCCATCCCTACCTCTCCTCTTGTCAGCATTACACAAGAGCTTTGGTGTATTGCCACAAAAACAAAAAGTCATTGGATTCCTTAACCAAGAGAGGAAGGCCTGCCTATTTTAAAATTTCATTAGGAAATACACCCAGAGGCTAGAACGTGATGAACTCAGGTAATGCATAAATCCAAGGAGGCAAGAAAGGATTGGAAAGGGGATGGACGCTGCTTGCTCCCAGAATGTGAGGAACAGGGTTTAGTGAGAATGTATGTCTGTGAGAGCAGCATAAAGAGACTCTCGGAGAGAGCTAAAAGCTCCCATTGCTTCAGGAGGCTGTAATTCACAAGGTCAATAACAAAGACCACAAGTCTGTAGCTAAAAATAAGAGAAAGAAAAGTAAAGTTCTCTGAAACAAATTAACTCCAGTTTGAGGATGCTGGTTGGGCTGGAGATATGGCAGCTAAAGAGAGAGAATATATCTTGTGTTTCTTGGTAACCTGTAATCCTTTAGTGTAACAAAAGATGGCATAGCAAGAGGTAAATATATTTGCACTTCATACTGCCCTTCCTGATTGGTGCTGAATAGGGGTATACAGGGTAAATGAAAACTAATTTTGTCATCACTAATCTACCACTACTCCCAATCAATGGCCCACTGCAGAACTTTCCACCAGGGAAAGCAAAGGCAGGAGGGGCTGGCACAGAAAAGTAGGTCATGTGCATCTGCTCCTGAGCCTCTCCTCTATTCATCAAGCTGATAGGCACAAATAATAAATAACCTAAGAAACAGCTCTGTGAATGGTTCCTGATTGCTGCAGAAGGCATTGTTGAGAAAGGAAATGAGTTCTGAATAGGAAAGAGATTACAGAGCAACTACCAGATGCTCTACAGGGATTTGCATGTCCCTTTTGCATTGCCTCACTTTGGCAAATAGAACAGTTCTCTCAATGAGCTCCCCACCCTGTCCTCTTATATCCTCTGGCATAAGGGTTTTCAAGTGTTATACCTAAGATCTACCCAACATCTAGCCTCTTAAAGATGAAACCTGAAAATCATTGTAGATCACATATTTAGACAAACTACTAAGGATGTGTGTGGATAAATACTGTACAAACACACAATTGTTAATATTTGTATCTATGGAGTGCTCAGTATTCAGCATGAGAAAGCTTATCCCATGTGTCCTAGCCATATCATACCCCATCTCCTTCAGATCAGGGTGGGGTATCTCAATCACAAATGAAAAATATATATCAAAGGTAATTTGCCTCTTAGTTTAAGAATTTTATTCTAAAAATAATTGCAAGTGAATCTAAGCCATCCCCACTGGATTATCCATTAGTCAGTTTCTAATATTAAGTGCTGATATAATTGTTGACACTCAAACCTAACATAGGCTTTTATCTAGGGACTCTTTTTTATAGTTTATTAGCATAAAAATTAGATTTCTTGTATGCACTATTCACCTTTCTACTTGTTTTTAAGCAATTAATCATTCACTGGAAAATGTTTAATTAAAATATTTTTTTTTACTTTCAACCAGAACTATGTGAAATAAAAATAAACCCAATTTGAGAGTGAAAACTGAAAGAAAACAAAGTTTTTTTGTGATTCAAGCATCATTTATGAATCTATTACCCTGTGACTCCCTTAATGAAATTAAGGCCATAACAATGACGAGTGTAGACCATTTTAAGGGGGGAAAAATAAGACCTCCCTCTACTCTCCCTTGGAGAAGTCTGAGGTGAGACCTTGTTTTATTTAAAAATTAAGGGGAAAAGTTTTCATAATCTAATTAAAAGCAATGTTTAAGCTTTTGGAAATCTAAACTAATGCCTATAACAGCAGCAAGTGACCATGGTAGTTCTTATCATCTCCCTTTTTTATCCAATGTCTACCACCCAAGAAACATTCGTGGTGGTAGAAAAACCTGGAAGCCCAGTTTGAATCTGTAAAGAAATTTTAAGTTGTTTTTACTTTGAACTTCATTTTGTGCTACCAATCAGTGGGTAGTAAGGTCATGTCCTGTTGATCATGGATAATGATAGCTAAAACTTTTGACATTTGTAGATTTGCATGTATCTGACTTTTGACAAGTCTCAAATGACACTAAAAGTGTGTACCTTTACCAGCCAGCAAGGAAATGCACAACCACTACTCTTCTTCAAGCAGTTTATTCAGGATCTTTGTACATCAGCTTCTGCTGCTTCTCCCATCAGCTTCCTTTCTCCCAGCCCCAGCAAGCCCTTAAATGTGCTCTCACAGCCCAATCAGCTCATGTCACCTGGCGATCCCGGATAGGCCACAGAAGGAGGAAGCACACCAGATCCATCAAGCACTTCCAAATAAGGCTTGTTTACAGCTAAGCTTGAACTACCTGTTATCCAGCCAGGCACCATCTTGGGGCTGTGGCTTCCCACATAAAAGCAGCTTCAGATCCAGCCCCATCTCCACCCTAATATTAAAGAATAAAAAAGGGCTAATCACAGTTGTGCATACCTGCAATGCCAGCACTCAAAAAGCTAAGCTGGGATGCTTATTGAAAGTTTGAGATCAGCCTGAGATACATATCCAGTACCATGCCAGCCAAGGCTGTGGCACAAGACCCTGGCTCATAACAAACAAGTAAGAGAACAAAACACACACACACACACACACACACACACACACACACACACACACACACCACAAATCAGACAAAAAACAACACTGTTTATTCACAGTGGGTCACAAGCACAAACAGATTGAAACAAATTATATGAGGTGGAGGGAGGCATCTTAGGAGAAAGAATATGTTCAGTGAGTGGAATGAGTATAAGAAAGAATAATGGTGAGATTATGATCAATATTCTGTGTGTGTGTGTGTGTGTGTGTGTGTGTGTGTGTGTGTGTGTGTGATAAAATAATCTCCTTTAAAAGGACAAACTATATATGATACATTCTGGGGAAAGCTGAGGACATTCAGTAAAAAGCAAGAAGAGTAAGCTGTCTGAGTATGTAGGGCTAAAGTGGGAATGGCGTTATTAGCCTCAAAGTGTCCTGCAATGCCCTGTACTAGTTAATAATAACAATAATAATAATAAAAAGCCACTATCACCTAGGGCCTTGGTTCTAAATTTTCAGAGAACTTTACTCCTGTCACTATATTCTGTAACTGTAGAAGCATCACAATGCGGCAGAATGCAGAAAGATCACAACTGAAAGACTGTAAAAATATAAATTAGAATGTTGGACAGAATCAAGGATCAGAAGTACTATGTACCAAAGATAGCAGGGATGGCAGGGATCAGAAGTACTATGTACCAAAGATAGCAGGGATGGCAGAAAATATGTTGAGAGTGAAAAGAGAGTCTGTGAAACCCCAAAACTACAGTAATGACTGGCCTTGTAAGATAGAGCAACTCATGAATAATGGTCTTGGACGTAACCAAGCATTTCTGATTAGATGAAAAGCCTTCTCCACAAAATGAAAACCATAGCTGATACCATAATCAGGGTCAAGAATTTGGGGATAGATAGGTCATCCACTTCAGGGAAGAACTTACTATATGTTTTGCTAAATGAACATAGCTTTCAACTGTCTTCTAATGACTCATTATTATATGAATAGATTATTATATCTCCCAAATTTCATCAGAGAAAATTCTTCGTTTTGTTGGTAATGTTTCACACAGAAATGTACAGCTCTTTAAGGTCCAGATAATAAAAGACTATGGGTCACTCAACCCCAAATAGGATATCTATCTCACAACCCTCCTCCCAAGGCTCAAGTATCATTACAGACATGAGAAGTGTCAGGGCTGTAAGAGCCAGAGGTAGTAGATAACTACACCAAAACAGTGGTTTGGGGGACACAGCAGAGCAGTTGTAACAGTATGCACAAGACTGTGCAAACTTAAGGCAGACAAAATTCCATCATAAAGGATATTTTAGTTAAAGTTTCTATTGCTGTGAAGAAACACCATAGCCATGGCAACTCTTAAAAAATTTAATTGGGTGTCAGCTTACAGTTTCAGAGGTTCAGTTTATTATCCTCATGGTGGGACATGGTGGCATGAAGGAAGACACGATATTGGAGAAGAAATTGAAACTGGAGAAGAAGCTACATCTTGATCAGGAGGAGAGGAGACGGGCACTGTACTGAAACACCAAGTGTGGCTTGATCATAAACGAGACCTCAACGTCCACTCCCACAGTGACTCACTTCCTCTAACAAGACCACAGTTACTCCAACAAAATTATACCTCCTCATAGTGCCATTCCCTTATGGAGGCCAATTACATTCAAACTACCATATTCCACTCCCTGGCTCCCTATAAGCTAGTAATAATATCATAATGCAAAATGCATTTAGTACAATTTCAAAAATCCCCATAGTCTACCACAATTTTAGCAATATTTTAAAGTTCCAAGTTCCAAGTCTCTTCTGAGATTAAATGTAATTAATTAAATGTAATACCCTATAAAAATCAAAATCATGCTACAGATCACATACTTCCAACATATAATGGCACAGGATGTATATTACCATTTGAAAAAATAGGGAAGGGAACATAGTAAGGAAATTCTGGACCAAGACCAAAAACCAGCTGGGAAAACTCCAAACTCTATCTCTATGTTTGATGTCAAAAAGTTCTTCAGATCTACAACTCCTTTCAGCTTTGTTGACTGCAACACATGTCTTTGTCTTGGACTGGTTCAACTTTCTGTTAGCAGTTATCTCTAACATTGTGGGGTCCACAATACAGGCTTCTCCACAGCTTTATACAATGGCCTCTCTGGGCCTCTATTCAGAGACACCCTGACACATGCCTAGCCTCAGAAGCTTTCCTTAGTCACTGAGGAATATTCCATAACCCCTTTTAGAGTCTATCCTTGACTCTAAATCCAGCATCAGCATCAGATGGCCTAAGTTGCCAAGTTCTTCTGCTTGCTGGGGACAGAACATGTGCCTCCCCCACCCCCGTTACTCACATTTTCATCAGCTTTCTCTTTTCAAGGTTTCCTTCACTGTCTAAGCTTGGATGTTCTGAAACTAGATATGTAGAGAAGGATGACCTTGAATTTCAGAGATCTTCCAATTATGTCTGTTTTCATTGCCTAAGCATAGATGTTCTGTAACTTGCTCTGTAGATCAGGCTGGCCCTCACTCAGAGATCTGCTAGCCTAGCTAGGTCTTCCAAGTGTTGTGATTAAAGGTGTGCACTATGACATCTGGCTTAAAGTTCTTTCTTTAATTTCTTCACAAGTTGGAAATTTAACTGGGTAGGATCTTGCCCTGAGGTCACCACTCCCTTTATTCCATTTCTTAATCTGTTTATTGCCCTGAACACAGGATTTAACTCCATTCCACTTTCTGGATCTCCTTTTCACTATAAATCTTCATTAGAGATAACACTGGTAACCATACAACCCAGTTAATACTAGGATTTTTGGAGATGTCCTCTGCCAACAGAATTAATTCAGAACTCTTCACTTTAATCTCAGGCAGACTTTCTAAAGAAAGGTTAAAAAAAAAAAAAAGCAGCCACATTCACCAAAATATAACAAGAATGGTTTCTAGGCAACATACTGAAATTCTTCTCCTTTGAAACCTCTTGAGCCAGGCCCCAACAGTTCAACAGATTACACAGCACCACTGTCTTCCATGTTCCTACTAGAATAGCCTGTTAAATAGTACCTAAAGCATTCAGCTACTTTTCTAATCTGCAGTCCCATGGTGTATGTGTGTGTGTGTGTGTGTGTGTGTGTGTGTGTGTGTGTGTGTGTGTGTGTGTGTGTCTGTGTGTGTCTCTGTGTGTCTGTGTGTCTGTGTGTGTATGTTTGGGAATTTCACATCATACACCCCAAACCCACTCACCTCCAAGTCCTTCCATATCTGGCTCTCACCCTTGCAGCAACCCCTCCAAAAGAAAAGTTCTCTAAATTGATTAAAAACAAAACAAACAAAATAACAATCGCACTGCTCCTTCTTTCATTTGTCCTGCTTGCATTCAGATCTGCAGTGTTTCATCCCTTTTGTATCAATCATCCCACACACAAATGTTCATTGCAATGAATCATTTGTCTGGTTCAAGGCCTCCGCCCTCTGGAAAACCATCATTACTGAACCCGAACCCTCACCAAAATTCCTCTCAAATATTCCACTGCCCCCCCTCCCAGCCATGGAGATCCTGAGGTTGTCATTCCACAGGATGTGTCCCTTCATTATCTCCAGCAGGTCATTGATAGTGTAGATGTTAGGGTGACCCAAACCAAGGCCTAGGAAAGGAGCTTGGATGGTAGTTGAACTGGTCAGTCTGGGCCACTGGGACAGCTCCCAACCCTTAGACCAGGGGCAGAGCAAGTTCTCCCATACCCAAGCCATCAGGACCTGTCCTCCCACTCCTGCAGTGAGGGTGGCTTACAATTCAGAGGTTCAGTGCATTAACATAATACTGGAAGATAGCCATGTGCAGGCAGACATGGTGCTAGAGAAAGAGCTGATATCTTACATCTTTGATCCACAGGCAACGGGAAGTGAACTGAAACTCTGGGAGCATCATGAATATATATGAGGCCTCAAAACCCATTCCCACAGAGACAGCCCCCAAAACTCCAACAAAGCCACACCTCCTAATCGTGTTACTTCATATGTGCATGTGGGGGTCAATTACATTCAAACTACCACAGAGAAAGAGGTACTTTAAGGCAAGATGTTCTACCCCTAGCTGAGAAGCTATTGGCATTTGATAGCTTCTGGGAAGAGACAGTTTTCTTTAAGGGTGTGGCACTTTTGTATGTTGAATATGCTCTAGGTGTTGACTTTGCACCCAGAAGTATTTAAACAACACAAATTGAACTTGAAAGGCTTGGAAAAATATGTGTATATGGGTCAGGTAGAGGCTATATACTCAAGGGTGATGGTACATGTGATAGGTTGGAGGGAGGAAAATAATGTAACTATATGTAATTAGAAATAATTTTTAAAAAGATAGAAAATTGAATGGATAGGATGGTGGTGGATCTGGGAGTTGTGATTGTAAATATGATCAAATTACATTGTGTAATATTATTAATAAATTCATAAAATATTATTTTAAAACTGTATAGAATGTATTTCTAAGTTCCAAGTGCTCATTTTTTCTTAGCAAAAGAAAAACTGTTTCATTTTTAACCATACTGGATTTTACTGTAGATCAATCCAGCCAGAAGGGCTGTGGGCCTAGAAAGCAAGTATAACAAATTTAGAGGCAATAAGCATGAGAGTCTAGAAGGAAAAGATATTAAATTAATGTTATATTCTGTGTGGAAGAATGTCAACCAGCTTCATGTACAATCTCTGAAATACTAACTTTGAGGCAGGTGTATCCTCCTAGGAGGCACAAGAGGAAAAGAAATCTTTGTTTTGGAAAAAAATAAAAGAAAATCCAAAGAAGTGACATATTGATACAGTTGTAAGTCTAGAATTTTTAAAAGGCCTTGTCTACATAACACAAAGTAATTCTTTCATACAGTGAATATACACAACTTTAACTGTCAACACTATGAATAAATGAATGAATGCACTGGTAAATGAATGTATAGATTTATAAATAAACAAGTAAATAAGTGTTGGACACAAACTGGATGCTCTGCAAAGATGCTTTCAAGATGCCTCTACACTCTATCTCTAATCTATATTTTATTGTCTCATTCTTAAACAACTATATTTTTATGTACACATTTGTCTGTCATCTACCTTTCTATTACCTATTATGTATCTATCTCTCTATCCTTTAATCCAAATATACATTCATCCATCTACTTAAAGCTACTAGGAAGTTAATAAAACGTTTCTGGGTAAAACGAAGTTTTAAAAAGACAAGAAGACATAAAGCAGAAAAAATATGTGAAATCTCCTGAAAATAAGAACTAATTTCATTTTTCTTTAAAAAAGAAAGAAAAAAAGAGTATATAAATAAATGAAAATAATAGATGAGAAAAGGGTGCTCCACCATGGATGGTCTAGCATCTGCAAGTTGTGGTCCAGGATGAAAAGAGAGTGCCCGTGGAAAGAGGAACTATTTTAAGAAGCCTTGATAAAAATCTTTTAAAATGTAGTTTTAAAAATATGAATGAAGAGATTCCAGATGATCCACAAGTCTCAGTGTACTAAATACAAAGAATAGCACACATGGACACATCATAGAACTTTTGAAAACCAAAGAAATAGAGAAACTGTTAAAAGCAGCTATAAGGGAAAGACATTATATCTCCAAAGAAAAAGACATCAGAATGACATCTGTCAGAGTGCAGAGCCATGGTGTCTGCAAATGCTCAAATGCTGTGGAGTGCTGATGAAGCTCATATAGAAGCTCAAGGTGAAGTTAAAATAAACACCACAAACAAAAGCCAAATTATTCCAGAAACTTAAAAAGCTGAATGTTTTATTACTAATATTTTACAGAGAAATAAATTCTAAAACCAGGATTTTTATAGAAAAACTTAACTTATTTAGTCGGATGACCTTTATAAAGAGGAGTAAATGGTGAGTACTTAGTTAAAACTGAACATTTACTAACTTTCAAGCTATAATAATAATAAGTTTGCAAAATTTAGGATGTATGTAAATTATAACATAGGCATACAGCATCAAAATTGATCAGGGAAGCAGTGTTTGTATTATGAGTAAGAAAAAATTATAATTAGATAAAGCATGACATTATCATGGTGGTTTTAGTAAATAAAATATGACACAGTAAAAAGTTAAGAGTTAAAAAGCAAAACAAAATTATCGCTACTTGTGGATATTATTACTATGCCTTAGACATTCAAAAATAGCCTGCAGATAGCTTTGGAATTAAAATATGAATTTGAAAATGTACCACAATACAAGGTCAAAATACAAAATATGAATTACATCTTTTTGTCATATCAGTAAAGTTCAATTAGAACATAAGATAGAAACCATGCTATTTATAAGAATATGAAACATCAAATACTTAGTAACAGATGCTTCAAAGGTGTTGAAACTACACATAAACTTGAAAACATTGCGGAGAAATGAGAGATCTAAAAGAATGTGAGAACACAAGGCATAGAAATTTCAAGAGATAATATAAATATGCCATTTCTCCTCAAAGTTATCCTTTTATTCAAAGATAGTCTAACTTTCAGATATTAAAAATCTCAGCACATTTTAGGCTCGTTCTTAAGGAAAATTAGAATGCTATTTTTAAAATTTTTATGGTATACCTGTGTATGTGCGTGTGTGTGTGCATGCACATGTGAGTATGTGTTTGTATTGTGAAGAAAGGGAATAAAGTATAAAGTATGACACATACTAGCAAACATACTGTTTGGGTTTTTTTCCCTCCCAAATAAAGCTACAGTGTTGATTTTCAATCTTAGCATTTGGCAGGGTGAGGCAGGAGAGCTAAGAGTTTGAGACTTGCTTAAGTGAGGCTACCCTGAGAATAAAATAATGAAAATGTAATAGACTAGTAATACTGACATATGCTTAAGCAAGAAATTCAACAGAAGAGAACAGAAGATCTGGAATGTATCCTGATACTTGGTGGGGAAAAAAAATCTGTATTGATAATCAACACTGAACAAATCAGATTATCTATTTAAATGAAACCAAAACTTATTCTTCTCTCATCATATATAATGAAGCAAGACTTACAGTGTGGTGGTTAGTTGCACATCAATTTGACATAGTTTGACACATTTGGGAAGAGGGCCTCTCAATTGAGGAAATGGACTCATAAATATGGTCCATTAGCAAGTCTGTTAGGCATTTCTTTGATAAATGATTGATATGGGAGAAACTAATCCACTTTGGGTAGTACAAACCCTGGAAAGCTGGTCCTAAGTTGCATTAAAATTTGGGGTGAGCAAGTGGTGAAGAGCAAAGCAGTAAGCATTGTTTCTCTAAGACCTTTGCTTCATTCAGTTCCTGCCTTGAGTCCCTGCCCAGACTTTCTTCTCTGATGGACTGTAACTTGTAATTTTTTTCTTCCCCAAGTTGCTTTGGTAATAGTGTTTAACTCCAGCAATAGAAAAGTAACACAGAGAAACAGGGAAGTTAATAATGCCATGTTTATAGATTAAAATGTTTATCTTCATAATTGTGAGTGAAAATCCTTAAAAGAGGTTCCCCAAAAAATCTAGTATCTGAAACATCAATAAAATAGATGCCATTGAGTCCATCCTTTGCTTTCCAAATTCAGTAGAAAAGGAGACCCAAAATAAGTTAAAAACATGGGAGATTTTTGTCAATATATATATCGATATAATATTAAATACAGAGGATCTGCCATGTTCTTAAATCCATTAAAATTTTACATGAAATACAATATAATTGGGTAAACCTCACATGAATAATTTTGCAAAGGCAGATCACCAGGTGATGAGGCAGATCAAGGAAGGTGAGCAACCTTAGAACTTATCAAAGATAACAAAACTGCTATTAGTCATTCATAGGCACAGTTACACTAACATGCTCACAAAATAAAGACTAATATTAACAAACCTACTCTGTCAATGTCATGTTGGAAAGCAATATGAATCAACCCACATTCTGAATAATCATGGAAGCATATATTCCTTTAATCACACTGAAACTTTTGGGCAGTATTTACTAAATCTGAACATGAACATATCCTAGTATGTGAAAGTTTTACTTTTACCATTATTGTAAATATGTTGACCAAACTAAATGTGTTAGTATTCATGACAGCATTCCGCGTGGCCATCCTAAACTGAAGCTCTTCATGTCTCTGAATTATGCAATATATGGATTTGTAATATATGTGTAATGTGGGTTACTTTATAAAATACAGAAAATTGATTATTATAGGAAATATATATAGACAAACTTTATAAACATAATAGCCAATGAAGGACTCCAAATATTATGGAGTGCAAACAACATGATTGTATTTCCATAATTTAGAAAGTAAGCAAAGTAATCTATGGTGATAATAATTAGAGCAATTATTACCTTCTCATAAGAGAATGAATTAGTGTGTTTTGTTTATTGGTTTGCTTCTTTTAAAAGATTTATATTTTAAAATTTTGTGTATGTTTACAACTGTGTGTGAGTATGTGAAGGTGCCCATAAATGCCAGAAGAGAGTACACAATCCCCTGGAGGCAGAATTACAGGTGGTTTTCAGCCTACTGATAGGAGTTTTGGGAACTGAACTTGGGTCTCCTGCAAGAAGAGCAGGTGCTATTCATTGGTGAACTATCTCTCCAGCCCTATTTATTTGCTTCTTAAAGAAAAATATTTCTGTGTAGGCCAGGCCTCGCTTGAACACATCACATCCTGTTTCAGCTGTCAGAAGGCTGAGATTACAAGCTACTGAACACACTGCTGTGGTCAGCCTGAAAGGACTTCCCATGAAGATCTGAGTGTCTGAAGCATTTTTTACCTTGATCTATACAATGATTGCACACCAGTTATTTAGAAAATGTTTGTTGCACCATAGAACTAATCCACTTAATTTCTTAATTATTAAACATTTATTTATTTTTTGCTGAACATAATTACACATGCCTTTTTATAAATGAAAATAAACATTTATAAACAATATTTGGGAATTTGGGCTTCGTTCTTTCCAAACTGCTTCCTGCTGGTAGGGGGCACTTGTCATGGGGGAATCCTAAGAAGATGCAGAATCTACTTAATCTTATGTGACTTTATTTTTTATAAATTGGTATTTAATTATTAAAAGATCAGTAAATAGGAAATATAATCATAAGAAATGTTCACATGCTTTTGACAACAGTTACTATTTCAAAGCCTAACAAAGGAAATGCTGGCAGCAATCATTGCCAAGTATATATGCATGGCAAGACCTTCCATGTATCACAGGTGAGATTGCAAAATGACATTGTCTCTAGAATACAGGCTGACAGTAAGTACAAAAACTAAACTTAATCTGACATTGTGCTTCAACACTCATCTGTTAGGCATAAATCTGAAAGTTATAACCATGCAAAAACCTGAACACCTATGACCATGGCAGCTTTCTTCATAATCTTCTTACATTGAAAGAAATCATATCTTTCAATATGTGGGTAGATATATTATCCAATATTTATTCAAATGTCAAGGTAAATGAGCCATTAACACAGGAAATTTGTATGGATTGCTAAGTGAAAATGACATTTTACCTTTTGATTTCACTTGTGTGACAATGTGGAAAAGACAAAGTGGTTAATGCTAAAGTACAAATCAAAGAGTTTGGGTCAAGAGAGTGTTAACTATGTAAAGTAGGAGGCATTTTCTGTGAATATGAAGCCATTTTGTATGTTCTACAATAATGGTTGCCATATACCCCATCCCATATTCGAATGAGTTAGCCAAGAAACAATTCATATCACTCCATGTAAATCTCCATAATTTTACAGCAGTAAAAGTGAGCCTATATGTATGCAAATTGTGAAAGAATTCAATGGTGAGGGAGGAAATCCTCGATACAGTAGGCACCATGACAAAAGGAATCCAAGTGTGTTACAAACGTGTGCTACAACTTTAATGAAAGGATAGGAGGGAGGGGTTGCAAAACTGAGTAACCTTGGAAATAACTGAAAGCTTTAAGACTAAAGGCAAAAAGAATTTTCAATACGTGTTTTATTGTACATTATGTTGTTTCTTACAAAAATATGGCTTCATTGACAGATTTTGTTGATTCCTCCTGGAAGGCATCATTCTCCCTGTGGGGTGGGGATGAGGTGGGATGGAGAGGGAGATCGGGGGGCATGGGAGGGAGGGAAGAAGGGAGCTAGAGGGAACTGGGATTGATATGTAAAATAAAAAATAATAAAAAAATAAATTGCAATGTATATATAATGGAATTGAACAAATGATTAAACTATAAACAGAAGGTGGGAGATGCTGATTGGGATGAGTCATTTACAGATGAGCAAAGGGAGGGAAAAACTGGGCTAAACATGAGATATCATTGCAGAGCCAGAAAAATCGAAGAAATTCATATATAGATTAAGATAGAGACATATCAGTATAAATATCTACATAAAAATGTGTATTCTTTGGGAAAGACACAGAGCAACAGTGATCTAGTAGCAATAACCACAGTCATGGCTAGGCCTTCTCCAGTGGTGTTATTCACCAGCAAAGGAATAAAGACTTCTTGGAGAGCAAGAAAATTTTGGGGCAAGGGAAACAATGCACATGTGAGATTAACACCAAGAGTCTTGTCATTAGAAAGCGGAGGTAATGGTGATATAATCAAATAACACAAAAGGTCAAACAAAGGGGTGTCTGTGTGCGTGCTGTGTGTGTGTGTGTGTGTGTGTGTGTGTGTGTGTGTGTGTGTAGAAATCAAGTGAAAGACCTCCCACACACACAGTACCAGAGCTAGATAATCTAAGTTTAAAAAAATGTACTAGCATACTATTGGGTTATAACTCCAGTACAAAGTAAATAACCACAAACTCTTACATATATGAATGAATAATTAAACACTAACCTAAATAAGAAAAAAACAAATACCTCATGAAGAACTCCAGACAATGAACAGACACTCCTCTCTCAAAGAGGGAGAGCAATCTCTTCCCCTTGAGTATAGATTTCTTTCAGGGATTTCTGCTCAAAGACTGTAACAGGAAAGAAAAAATGTAACACTGCACTGGAGTGCGCACCACATTGTTGTCTTGCCAGGGACTCTATTCACCACATCAGTGATAAGTCATAGTGATCATATGGATCCTGATATGAAATATGATAAACACTATATCTTCACCTGTATAACCTTCTTTCAAACACCTTTAACTCCAGTCTCTTCCAGAGATAAACCACAGACAGTCCAAACTAAATCTTTCCATAAAAGATGTGTCAAGGTCATCTTCAAAAGCAAGTCAAGTTAGAGAATCTGCCACAGGAGACTTTAATGAAATATACTGTTTAAGTGCAGTACCATACATGGAACCCTTGAGAGGAAAGAGTAATGCTGTAACAGAGACTGGTGTGGTACAAAGAGTCCACTTTAATGACCTGGACACAAATATATAATTAATAATCCTTAATCAGGTTTGACCAGTAGATGGTAACAACATGCAGAAGATATTTGACTCAATCTTTACTTTTTGTAAACTTTTTGGAATAAAGTTTATTAAAGTAAGAGAAGTCATTAAAATGGCTTGTAGTTAAGTAGGGAAAAAATCTAAAAAGAAATAGAGTTGTTTAAAAATACAGGGGAACTGGCTCTGTTCCTTGCTGCCTACTCTTTTTGGGTAAGTTAGCCTGGGCAGTACAAGGAGAGCTCATCCTGGTAGTGATAATGAGGGAAAATTGGCAGGCTTACCAAGCTAGCTACCACCCAGACTCAGAACCATAGCTATGAGGCAGTCCACCCTAACACCCACCTCATTTATGAACTGCTAGAGCATGTGAAGGGATCAGACCTGTAGAACCAAAGCTACAGAATCTCCCTGACACAAGTCAACAGTAGGATATTGAAGAGAAATCCCAGTGAAGGCCCATAATCAAAACTGTATCAGGAGCCAGAGTTCTTGAACCAGACCAATGATTCATTGCAGTGAATAAGCATAGATGTATGGAATAAAGGGTCCACTGTGTGACCCAGTGGGACACACTGATGCTTCCATGCTGAGATTTTTTTGTTTGTTTGTTTGTATTTTCATTTTGTTTTTTGTTTTACTTTTAAATTGTGGTTTTTTTTGGGGGGTTACAAGATCAGAGAGCAGAAGCAAGGGGTCAGAGAGATGAGTGTGATAGGGATGCATGATGTGAAATCCACAAAAAATCAATAAAAAGTTAAAAATAAAATAAAAATTTAATGAGAGTCAAGGGAGTTGGCTCAGAAAGTAAAATACCTGTCAGGCAAGCATGAGGGCCTATGATCACAGCATGCTAGTGGGGAACAGAGACAGGTAGATATTTAAAACTCATTGGCCAATGAGCCCCGCTGAATTGGTGAAGCCCTGGTTCAATGAAAGACTCTCACTTCAAAATATAATTGGGGAAGCAGTCAAGGGGAAACATCTGATGTTGACCCCTGGCTTACCTCTGGCTTCTACACATGTTCAGGTACACATTTTCAATCACACACACACACACACACACACACACACACACACACACACACGCACGCACGCTCACACATGCTAACATGATATATGTTTGGGCACATACATCACAAACACAAATAAAAGTACAATGAAAATTAAAATGGGAAATCAAAAGATTCTATATGTAATTAATGGGAGTCTTTCCCCATCACCTAAAATTAGAATAAAGGAAATTATTGGGGGGAAATTGCCAAATAATTCATTACTTATTGATGTTTCTGGGACAAATGGAAGAAGAATGGAAAGGGAAAAATACCCCCAGAAACTCTCAAATTGTCTAAAGTGATAGATATAAAATAGTATTTTATCTCTACTATCAGCAATGGATTGATGGTAACCAAAGCTTTCAAAGTTCTAAAAAAACAAGTACACTATCTTAAATTCTATACCCATACAAACTAAGAATGAGCTGATATCATAATGAAAATGTTTTCTGATATCCATAATTCAAAAATCAATCTCAAAACTCTACCTCAAGAAGCTCTAGGTCAATGAGACCAACTACTGAAAAAGAGTTGTTCTAGACTCTTTCAAATCACCATAATGAAAACCCTAAGTAGACTGCTTTACAAATAATTGATGTTTATTTTGCCTCAGGTTTCTGTAGGTGAAAAGTGACCTAAACATAGCTGGTAAGTATCTTCTTGGACCCAGAAAGTTCTCATGAGGCAAGAAAACAGTGAATGTGAGTTTGCCCTCATTTCCATCCCTTGCTCTTTTTTCCTCACCATTTTCTCTTCAGAAAGCCATCAAGATTTAACAGTTATCACTCCACTTTAATGATGATATATAATATAATCACTTTATAAAGTCCCACTCTACAATTCATAGCTGGATCAAGCTTCTCTCTCACTGCCTCACAACTGGAATGAACAAAGGAACCATTGGACAATACACTCAGGACATGTCCCAACCATAGCAGAGGTGACTCATGGAATAAGTCCAAGTCAGGAGAGAAGTTGTTCATAGGATCACTGTAGAGAAGTCCTGGGATTTGAAACCAAGCTAGAGAGCTTTAGCACAGCCAGTGAAGAGAGACACATGATTGGACGGTATGATATAAAAGTGGAGAATCAACGGAAGAAGTTGTATATTTTTAAAATCCACATTAACTGGCTTTATACAATCTGTCAGAATGAATGGGAAGGATTGGTCAGTGATTCCAAGAAGAAAAATATAGACAAAAAGTAAATGTTAACGAACTATAGAAATCATACCTGAAAGAATAATTTTCTAAGTGTTCAGTTTTAGGAATGAGCACAGGAGAGATGCTGTAATGGCAGTGTTTGACTACAATCCACAGCAAATAATGTTTGCATGGGCATTGTGGTTGTTTTGAATATTAATAGCCCCATAGGCTCATAGATTTGAATGTTTTTTCGTTAGGGAGTAGAACAACTTGACACTAATTAGGCAGTATGACATTGTTGGAATAGGTGTGTCCTTCTTGGAGAAAGGGGTTTCAAATGTTCAAGCCAGGCCCAGTGCTGTCTGTTGTTCCAGGTGTAGAACTCTCAGCTACCTCTCCAGCACCATGTCTGCCTGCATGTTGCCATGCTTCCCACCATCATGATAATGGACCAAACCTCTGAAAATATAGGAATGGCCCTGGCGTCTCTTCGGAGAACTGAGTAAGCCGGGCACAAAGTTCCATATAAGGGTTAAGCAATTAAGCAACATAGAATGTTATATATTAGGATAGAGTAAGTCTAATTTCAACAAATAAAGATATTACAGTGTAAAAATAGCAGGTGTCAAGACAAGGCAAAATGTATTAAAAAGAAACACCTTAAAGATTTTTAAAAATCAGTTTCCTGAATAATGAGTGACAGATAACAAGACAGAGCCATCATTAGGTCTTGAACACATGACTATTATACATGCATGTGTTTACTTAAAAATGTTAAAATAATAGTAAATTAAGACTAAGGGTAATATGTCTGAGTCTGTAGGTCCAACAATACATAGAAGTAGCCCAGAACACAGAGAAATGGCGCTAACACAGGGTAAGGTACTGCAGCATGGGGTGTATCACAACTGGTAACCAGGAGAGTGAAATTAAGGAGGAGACTGGAGCTGACCTAAGGTAAGATGATCAGGTATGAGAGTACTAAAACATGCAGCAGAAGACTTGGAATCATGGAAGCATTTCTGACCCAGGGTAATTCTCTAGATATGCCGAACACACAGCAGGTATGAGAAGCTGAAGAAGGAATGGGGCCTGAGCTTACCTCGAGTATAACACCTAGGTTTGAAGAACAATACTAGACATTGGTAGAGGTGAGGACTAGTCAAGGAAGCATGCTGATCTTGGATAGTGATTGTTTCTGTAGACAATAGTGAGATCTCAGAGGATAACTAAGATAGAGCTTTTGCCCAGAGATGAAGAGGAAACCACAACCCTACAGTGACACAGTCTTCCTTCTGACCATGGAAAGTGTTTCTGCTGATAGAAGAATGGTGACTTGAATTTTAAGGGAAAGAAATAAAGAACAGATGAAAAAAATGACTCAACTGACCAACTACTTTGACCAACCACTTCAGTCTCGGGAAAAAAAAAAAAAAGCAATGCAAAGACACCCAGACAACATGCCTCCTCCAAAAGCTACTAATCCCATAGCAATAGCCCTCAATGAGAATGAGTTGTGAACACTCCCACAGTATCTATATAATGGTTATAATTATGTTCAAACAGTTCAAAGAAGACATTAACATATTCCAACTGAACAAAAACAGAGCTGAATGAAACAAGGACGTCAATTCAGGATACAAATAAATAGGTAAAGCTGCTGAAGGAAGGAAAAAATAAAAAAGATAAATGAAAATTTTCAGTTATAAAACAGGGCATATGAGAAACATTGTCCAGGCTTAAAGACATGGTAGAAGAACTGGATCATTCAGTGAAAGTAAATAATAGTTTTAAAATGAAAAGACCAAGTCATTGAGCAATGAACAAAAAATAAGGAGGAGGAAGAGGAGGTAGCAGCCTCACCATGCTCCAATGATGTTCATACAGGTTGAAGAGATGCATAGAACACAAAATAGACAAGATTAGAAGAAAAAACCCATACATGTTATAGTTAAAATGATAAAAACACAAAATAATAAAAATATGTTGAAAGCTGCAAGAGACAGCAGTTAAATTTCTTACAATTAGAAGGCCTATCAGAATTACAACTGATTATCTGATAGAAATTCTAAAGACAAAATGGCCTAGAAAGATGTATTCTAAGTTATGAAAGAACAAACCTGCCAACCTAAAGTATTATACTCATCTGTTATAGTTGATGAACAAACTAAAATATCACTATAAAAACTGACTCAAGGAATTTTTTTTTACTAGTAATGGAGCCCTCTACTTAACACTAGAAAGAACATTTAAAATGAGAAGCAAAACATACCCAAGACTCCACAGGGGATAAATAAATGGCATTAGAAGGGTCTGTGCAAATAAATCTAAACAAACTACAAAATCAACAAAAGGACAGAAATGAATATACAAATTTTAGTCGTCTTTCTGAATACTAATAACTTGAATTGTCCAATAAAACAGACCCAGACTATCAGGTTAGATTAAAAAACAGGATTCAGGTTTTGACTGTCTCCAAGAGGCACACCTGAAAATTGAAGATAGACATCCGCTTAGGGTAAAACAATAGAAAAAGATATTCCAGGAATACTGCCTCATGAAAAACACAGAGATATCTAATAAAATGAACTTTAAAACTATTCAAAGATTACTTTATAGACATTAATGGATTAACTAATCAAGAGAATATTCTAAATTCTAAATTTAGAATATTCAAGAGAATATTCTAAATTCTGACACAACAAACTAACTTGAATTTAATATCATTAAAACACCCCAAAAAAGGAAGTCACAGAGTATCACCAAAAGAATGATCATTGGTGAATCGATACTGTCCTAGCTTTGTTTCTATTGCTGTGATAAACCACCTGACCAAAAGCAACTCCAAAAGGAAAGAATTTAGTTCAATTCATACTTTTGCTTTTGTTTATGTTTGTTTGTTTGTTTGATTGATTGTTTTGAGACATGGCTCTGTGGAGCTTTGAAGCCTGTCCTAAAATTTGCTCTGTAGACCAGGCTGGCCTTGAACTCTGCCTCCTGAGTGTTGGAATTAAAGGTGTGCACCACCACTGCCCAGCATCAGTTCTAGAGGGAAACCAGTGTAGCAACTCAGGAAGAAGACAGTGAGGCTGAACCCAGGACATCTGCGTATTGGTTTGATCTTCATGTGTCACTCAGATTTTTTAAAAGACAGTTCAGAATCAGCCTGGCAAGGTAGCATCAGTCACTATGTGTTGGACCCTCCCTCATCACTTGTAGTTAATCAAGAAAAATGCCCCAAAGACATGCCCATAGGCCAATCAGATGGAGATGTTTTCTCACTTGATGTTCCCTCTTCTTAAATCATTCTAGCTCATGCCAAATTGAAAACAAATTAGCCTGGTTGTGTAACTACCTTCTCTAAGGATTAAATTCAGAAAACAAAGCAAAATCCACCAACAACAGAAATATATGCTCTAAATGTCACTATATATCACATGAACCTAACAGACATCTACAAATTGCAGCTATGCAAAAAACACACATTACTCTCAGCCGCCTATAAAACTTTAATTGATTATTTATTAGGATGCAAAAAAGACTCAAAAATAAATAAAAAATGAAGTAATATCATTTATTTTATTGGACCACAACAAAATAAAGTTAAATATTAGCAATAAAAACTACAGAAATACAAAAACTTATAAAATTTAAACAACATACTATGAGTGACGAAAGGGTAGTGAAAAATACAATAACTCCCTAAAACTGAATGAAAATACAAACACAGAATACCAAATTCTGTTGAACACAATGAAGATGGTCATGAGGAAGTTTATAGGGATGAGTGCCAATACAAAAAACTTGAGAGAACTCACATAAGCAACTTAAATAGCCACTTTAAAACCTTAGAGAAACAAAGCAAATGAAACCCCAAAGCAATGAATGGAGAGAAATGTCAAAATTAGGAAAAATTAATTAATAAAATGGAAACAATAAGTAAAACAATACAAAGAATAAAGAAAATTAAAAGTTGGTTATTTAAAAGAAAGACAATAATGACAAACCCTTAGCCAAGATCTAAATAAATAAGGTTGAAAATGAAAATGAAGATATCACACCAGATACCAATTTAATCCATAAAATCATGACAACATACCTTAAAATCACATATTCCACTAAATTGGAAGATAAAAGTAATGGATAAATTTCAGGATGCATACAATATACCAAAATTAAGCAAAGATGAAATGAACCACTTAACCATATTTGCAGCTATCAATAAGATCACAACACCAAACAAATCTCTGCCAACTCAAAGAAAACCCAGGATCAAATGCGTTCACTGATGAATTTTATCAGACTTTCAAGAAAAAAAAAATAAAACCATTACTACTTATTTCATAAGTACCAAAGGGATAGAGATTTCTAGTCTGATTTTGTAAAGCAAGCATTGCCCTGATACCCAAACAGTAAAAAAACAAAAACAAAAAATGAATAATGAAAATTATAGATAAATATCCACAATGAACATCAGAATAAACATTTTCAATAAAATACTGTTAAAGGAAATTCAAAAATTCTAGAAAAATCATTCATCATCACCAATTTTACTCTTCTATAGATGTATGGTTCAATATACTTAAATCAAGGAGAATTCATTACATAAATAGCCTTAAATACAAAAATTGCATGATTCTCAATAGGTCAGAAATGACCTTTGTCGAATCTAACATCACTTCATAATAAAAGTCACAGAGAGACTACAGATGGAAGGATAATACCTCAACACATTAATGGTTACATGCAAATCTATAGCCAAGGGTGATATTATCCTTTGTTTACTGAACATTAATTTACCTAATCTTTTATAAGCTTAATCTGGGGATTTTTACAGAGAAATATTAAGCCTTTCATAAGCATAATACTATTCATGAAATTGTTTATCATTATTGAAGGCACTTCTATGCTAATAGCAACAAACTTTAGATAGAATCCACTTATTTATATAAACATGTATTTAATCATAGAAACTGTTTTTGTTCCAAAGAATTAGATAATTGGACTCATTAAGTGGTGTATTAAAGAAGAAAAAGGATTCTTAATGATGTTTACAACAAAATACATGAGTTAATAAATAAAATGTGATAGTAGTCTATTAATGTTTGAAAATAGAATGTGTGTTACACACAGGTGTAATTAGAATAAATTTGTGTACATATTATATTAAAACCTGTCTTTGGAATTTAAACTAATAGTCAATGGTTCCAGTAAAGTGTTAAATGCAAGTATTAAAACATATTCTTTGGTATTTTATATAAAATTCCAATGATTGATTGTTCCAATACAATGTATCATTTTTCATACTCTGGGCTCCTGACACACTTTAAGAGAATCCTCAGGTTCTGGGCTCCTGACACACTTTAAGAGAATTACATGTGCTTGTTTTTACATCCCATTGTTTTACTTTTGTAGTTATTTTTTTTCAAATTTCATAAATACCTCATACATCAGTAGCCATGCACTTACACCGATGGGATGATTTTTAAATGCCCTTTTTTGGTGGACCTCCCATTCAGGAGAGTGTGTCAGACTTTAGTCTAGGTGCTGGAATCTGCTTCATCTAGGTGGTTATGTCTTGTATCAGGCTCATATTCTGCACTGGCAAAATAAGTCAATGGGTTAGAGCACACCTCATGATATTTGCTTGATACCCCAAAATGGGTGCAAGTAAAAGTGGTCCCTGTGTACACATACATGCACACGCGTGCACACACACACACACACACACACACACACACACACACACACACACACACACCACACACACACACTAGTAGTAGTAGAAGAATTACTACCGCTGATAAAAATAATAACAATAAACTTTCAAAGCAAGAATTCATATTCTGTCCAGGGAGACAATACCCCATATTGCAGGCTTGGAATTCTGTGTGATTTCAGGCTTAAAACCTCATCCAAAGCTGTTATTACTCGGGCATGAATTTTCTTCATTTATGCTATAATTATATTTATTCATTTTATAATTGGACAAATTAAAAACTCTTAATGAACCACACTTTGAGTTTAGCAGCATCTGTTGGCACCGTTGCCGGGACATCAGCCAAATCCTCCCCTTTCAGAATTTCATTTTAAAATGTATTTCTATTACATTTGTTTACATCCCTATATTGGGAAAGAGTCAGAAATATTATCTGAATATCTGGGCTTGAATGTTGGTTTTTCCACTTACCAGCCATATGACCTTGGACAAATATTTTGAGATATATCCTCATCTGTAAATTAAAAAAAGATTTTAGATAATCTATGTGTCATAAATATTAGTCATTTCTAATGAAAGAATGTATGTCAGGGATTCATGAACTACAAAGTTAGTTTCCAAATTTACTTCCTCTTTCCTTCTTATCTGAAAAATTCTGTATGCCTCAGCACTGTCCCGCAGGACTCATTATTGTTTGAGGCTGTGTCAAGGTAGTGCTAGCTATGGGATTCCCAATGATGTTTTCTATTTCCCATTTGTCTTTTCACATATTTTCTAAAGTGATATAGGTTTCTTTCTCTGATGCACTTACTTTCAGCTATTTCTTGTTTCCCATTCATTGCTACGACTTCTCACCATTCCAGCTGGATCTTTGACACTTTTTGTCTTTTTCCTTCCAACATTCATCAACAATACAAGTGCTTTGAAAATATAGTTCCTAAAGGAATAGCTTCCAAGCCTTGCAATGTGGTAATCAAAAGGAGTTCTATATCTTTCCAGAAGACTGAAATTTCTAAGGCTCTCCATTTTGTGTGCCATCAAGTAAAGATTAATTCATGGAAGGTGCTATTCCTGCATGTTGCCCTCAGGTGTTCCTCCTCTGCCCCTACTTGGCTTCCAGGCTCTCCCTGCACCATAGACTGGATAGTTCACTTAATTTGGCCTGCTGCTATAGGCTCTTGCAATTCCATTTTCTAATCATGGTCAGCTTTCACTGACAGCCCTGTTGTAAACCCAGTTGTAAGTCTTGACAATGAACTTTAATAGCACCATGAGTGTGGGCTGTGTGTGTTCACACACATATACAATGAATACAATTTATGTGAAATTGCCAAGATGGCATAAGATTTTTACCAGAAAATGGCAACCATTTTATGCCATAGATCATGGTGCATTTTAGTAGGGTCAATGAGAATTTGTTCATGCATAATGACCTCCTAAAGAGATGTTACAGCACCTCTGTGAGATGCTCCAATGTTTAATAACTTTTGTTCCATAGAAATTTATTTTTCTATTTTTTTTAAGAATCAAAAAAGGCAACCTGCAGAGCATATAAATAATGCATTTGCTTTGCATTTACATACTCTAGAAATTCGTTGGATCTTTTGTTGTTTTCACCTTTGAACACTTTTAGCTTTTGTTGTTCTTTAATTAATGGCTGAAATGAGTGTGGTTAGATATGTGCCAAAAAAAAAAAAAAAGAAAAGAAAAGAAAAACAAAAAAAAAAAGGAAAAGAAAGGGAACTTTAATTTGTTGATAGCTTTTCCAATGCTGATTGTTCAGTAAGAGAAATCCTTCCCACTAGAAAGTTGAAGTATGCATTGATCAAATTTGTTAACAAATTGACCAAATTGTCCAATAAATACATCCAAGCGCTCACATTTTACATCATTCTTTACCTGAATGACTATCTATGATACACAAAACTCTGTATGTTTGCACAGGGTATATGAAACGCCAAAAATATGTAAACATGAACACTGGGTGAACATCAGCAATGGTAACAGTACCACTGCAAGTTTTCCTTCTCAGTTTGGTTATGAACTAGGAATAAAAAGTCACTTAGCACAGAGAAGACAACCAGCATGTCTCTCATACTAACAGTGAAAATCCATATTATAAGCTATCCAACCTAGATAAAGTAATATACATTAACCACCTTACATACCCAACAAATTCAACTTCTATGTGCCTTTAAAGTAAATACCTTCAGCTATTCTTCTTTAATTCCATTGGTTAAGGACTCCATGACTGAAAGAGACAAAACCTCTTTCTTATAAAACAAACCAGTGCAATTTCTCTCCTCTAAGGAAATTTTTGATGAAGCTTTGCATCAAACTTAAGTTTGTTATACATGATTTTCCATGATCAGATTCTTCAAGTACAGGATTGCTCCATGAGAAGAGATTTTAGTCAACACGCACCACGTGTATAACCATGAGTCCATAAAGGCAGCTTTGGGCTGAAAATTCCCTTCCTATGCACCAGAGATGTAATGTCCTATGACTTCTAGTCATATAAACAAATATGTTCAAGAACACTATGTAATGCTTGTTCATAATAATAAATGAAGTTCAGTGCTTTGTTTACTATTTTTATTGCTCCTATATATTGCAAGACATGTAGAGTTACAACAACAGTGCTGTTTATGTTGGATGCATAAATTTCTCTTGTACTTGACTTCATATACTGATTTAATCTTTTTTGTTATTCAAAACCCTAGGAGCAATGTATCATACTTCATATAACATGCAGACAATGCTAAGTATATATGTCATTCTGTGATATTAACAGCATGGCATACAACTGTTTTATTCTTCTGTCCATACATACTGACATGTCTAGGAGACTTACATCTAAAATAGAAAATTTTCAGCACCCACCTATGTTTACCTTAAATGGATAAATGCTGTTTAATTTTGTATGCATAGAAAAATTAGGACTTCTTAATTCTTTGAAGAAAAACAATAAAACTCCAAAATATGCAGAACTTAAAAGACACTTGGTATTGAAGTTACTCTGATTTTTTTTTCTGTGATGATGATTCAGTTGAGAAAATTCATTTACCAATTTTCCACAAAAGAGTGAAATTTATTCTATAAATAAAAGTAGCTTAAACCCAAAGAGACCTTTAAATCAAATACAACTCCCATTAAAGTCCAAATGGCATCTTTTCAGAAATAGAAGAAAAAGCCTACAATTCAATTGATACCACAGAAGACCCTGAATAATCAAAGGAATTTTGAGCATTAAATAAATCTGAGAACATTTTACTTTTAAAAATCATAATAAACTACAAAGCTATTGCTATGAAAACAGTGTTGTGCCAGCATGAAACTTGAAATAAAGAAAGGGTAGGGAGTACTTGTTAGGGAGACACAAGAAGGTAAATACAGAGGAAGGGGGTGTGTGTAAAAATAACAGTAAGGATGTCTTTAAAAAGGCATTAAGAATCATACTATTAACTATCTGAAAATACTTATAACACTTAAGGCTGTGTATAAACAGACACATATGGTTTAAATAAAATTTATCATCTGCGCTGACATGACCATGATCTCTCCAACAGCCAAAGACTATCTTTAAAAGAAACCCAGTACCAATTATGAGAAGCCCTCTTTTGACTTAGGTCAGGTTATCTAAAAGACTTCTAAAGTATATAGGCTATTGTTATTGCCCATGGTTGCCTCAGAGGTAGAAAGTAAGTACCTATTGCTAAAAATATCATTCACTTTCAATACAGGACTCAAAGGTTCTTGAACTGGAATGCATATGAATATCCCCTCCCTGAAGGACTATCTTTCATGGTACCAGAAGGCACTATGCAAACTTCCAAAGAAGGGAAGCAAACAAAGTCTTACCCAGCTGTGACACCTGTGAACTGCAACCATGACCAGCACAGTACAAAGCACATTAAATCTCAGGTGCTGTGGTGGAAACACATGCCTAGGACTGCAAATATGGCTGAAAACCCACATCTGGATAGCTCACAGGATCCAGGGGTGAACCTATATTGTTTATTTACTAAATTGATATAGTGTTAAAATCCCTTTAAATTTTTATGTCTCTACCTACAGATTAGTACAGCACCCCAAGTTTCACCAGAGACATTTCCTGGTGTAGTGGATTGTAGTTAATGCAAGAACTCATAATTGGCCAAATGGAATATTGAAGAGAGCAGAGGTATACATGGGTGAGTGCATATATAGATGATGAACTCGGAGGGAATGTATATTGTTTGACATAGCATGGCCATATCACAGACCCAAAGTCTCTGACCCATGGGAATCGGGAACCTATCTTCCTCCAGGCTCAGCGGAAGGCTTTGCTCTTGTGTAAGTCTGAATGCTGGCCAGGTGTACAAAATATTGCAAGCACAACTTCCTCCACCTACTTAATGTTTATAATCTGATACAAAATATTGCAAGCACAACTTCCTCCACCTACTTAATGTTTATAATCTGATCCAGAAACCTCCTCCTGAGACTAGCTAAGCTATCCTAATGTGTTGTCTATTAAAAAAAACAAACAAAAAGAAAAACAACAACAACAAACAAACAAACAAAAACCTGAGCTTTCAACAAAGCAAGCAGGTCCAAATGAACCCAGGTTCTCTGTGCTCCCTTCATTCCCATAATGCCATCAGTTAGGCTATTGGAATACAACACATGCAGGTTGTGATAGGACCCATATCATACTCCCTCTCAAGGTTCAGGAACTGAAGATGTCCTGCCTGGTCGCAAAGCCACTTAGATTCAAATAAACACGCAGAGATTTACAATAAATTATAAACTGCTGGCTGATGGCTAGGACTTCTTACTGGCTAGCTTTGACTTAATTATTAACCTATTTATATTAATCTATGTATTGCCATGAGACTGTGCCTTACCTCTAACCCCACATGTAACTCCTCGGGCAGAAGAGCATCTCCTTGCTGCCTCTCTCTTTGCTTTCCTTTCCCTAGCCTTCTCCTGGGTTCATCTTCCCACCTATGCTTCCTGATTGGCTGTTGACCAGTGTTTTATTCATCAAAAATAAGAGAAACATATATACAGAAGGACATTCCCCATCAAGGAAAAATTGCAGAAGAGAAAGTTAGTAAGAGACTGACGTTGAGGAAGACTATAGCCAAACAATGTTTTCCAAGCATGAAATGGCTGCTGCACTTACAGATTCTCAACAGCTGTGATTGTATGCACAAGACCTGCACAAGATCAAATCAGTCAGTATTCAAGTTTGGAATAGGATGGATCCCATAAATCCTACCTCCAACTGAAGCACTATAGAGAGTTGATTGCTTTGGGGGTAGAGAAAATCAGTTTTCTCTGCAAGTGTTTCCTGATTATCTGGGCACACTTTAGTGAGTGTTCCCATACACAGAAGTATACAGAGCATTGAGCACAATGTGTTATTACACACACACACACACACACACACACACACACACACACACACACACACACAACAAATAAATAAATAAATAAGACACAAATTTGGAGGTAAAGGAATAGAGAAATTAAGAGAAGGTACTGAGAATTAACATATTAACATTATCAAAGAACATCATAAGAAAATCTCAAAGAATAATAAAAAACAAAGAATAAAAAATTGAATATAAAAAGAATGGGTTTATATACCATGTTTGTCTTTCTGCTTCAGAGTTACCTCACAAGAAGGTTTCATTTAGGTCCATCCATTTGCCTCCAAACTTCAAGATTTCTTTCTTTCTTTCTTTCTTTCTTTCTTTCTTTCTTTCTTTCTTTCCTTTCTTTCTTCCTTTTTTTTCTGCTGAGTAGTACTCCATTGTTTAAATGCACCACATTTTCTTTAGCATTCTTCAGGTGAGGGGCATCAAGGATGCTTCCAGGTTCTGGCTATTACAAATGATACTGCTTTGAACATAGCTGAACAGATGTCCTTGTGGTATGAATGTTCAAAATTTGGGTATAGGCCTAAGAGCAGAATTGTGGGGATCTGTGGTAGACTGATTTCTATTTTTCTAAAAAAAACCACTATACTGATTTCCAAAGTGGCTGTAAAAGTTTGCACTCTTACCAGCAATGGAGGGGTGTACCTTCTCCACATCCTTTCCAGCATAAACTGTCATTTGTGTTTTTGATTTTAGTCAATTGGACAGGTATAAGATGATATCTTAGAGTTGTTTTCATTTCTATTTTCCTGACGGTCGAGGATGTTAAGCAATTTCTTAAGTGTCTTTCAGCCATTTGAGATTTCCTTTTCTTTTTTCCTTTTTTTAATTTAAATTTGAAACAAAGTTGTTTTACAGGTCAATCCCAGTTACCACACCCTCCCATCCTCCCCCACAACACCACCAAATACCATCCCATCCCCTTTCTGCTCCCCAGGGAGGGTGGTGCCTTCCATGGGGAATCTTCAAAGTCAGTCATATCATTTGGGGTAGGGTCTAGGCCCTCCTCCAAGTGTCTAGGCTGGAAAAATATCCCTTTATGTTGGATGTGCTCCCAATCCATTCTCATACTAGGTAGGAATAAATGCAGATCCATTAATAGAGGCCCCGCAGACTACACAGTCCTTCTAACTAACATCCACATTCAGGGTGTCTGGGTCAGTCCTATGCTGGTTTCTCAGCTATAAGACTGGGTTCTTGAGCTCCCCTTGATTAGGTCAGCTGTTTCTGTGCATTTCTCCAGCCTGGTCTTGATTCCTTTGCTTATCACTCCTCTGTTTCTGTAACTGGATTCCAGGAGTTCAGCTAGTGTTTAGCTGGGTGTCTGCTTCTTCTTCCATCAGCTCCTAGATGAGTTCTCTGATGGCATATAAGGTAGGTGTCAATCCCATTATCTTGGAAGGGCATTAGAGGTAGCCTCTCACTATTGCTTAGATAGTTAGTTGGGGTCATCCTTGTAGATCTCTGGGCATTTCCCTAGTGGTGGATTTCTATTTAAATTTGTAATATCTCCTTCTATTATGGTATCTCTTTTCTTGCTCTCCTCTGTTCTTCCCCTTACTCAATCTCCCTGCTGCCGCATGTCCTCCTCTCCTCTCTCCTTCTCCCCTGCTATTTTTCCTAACTCCCTCTTCCCTGCTCCAATTTTCTCTGGAGATCTTGTCCTTTTTCCCTTCTCTGGGGACCATGTATGTCGTCTCTCTTAGGTTCCTTCTTGTTTCCTAGCTTTTCTGGTGGTGTGGGGTGTGGACTATAGGCTGGTAATCCTGTGCTCAATGTCTAAAATCCAAATAAGAGTGAGCACATGCCTTGTTTGCCTTTTTGCGACTGGGTTACCTGACTCAGGATGGTTTCTTCTAGTTCCATTCATATTCCTGTGAATTTTAGGATTCCATTGTGTTTTCCACTAAGTAGTATTCCATTGTGTAAATGTACCACATTTTCTCCATCCATTCTTCAAATGAGGGGCAACTAGGTTGCTTCTAGGTTCTGGCTATTACAAATAATGTTGCTAAGAACAAGTTGAACAGATGTCCTTGTTGTATAAATGTGCACCTTTTGGGCATATGGCTAAGAGTGGAATTGCTAGATTTTGAAGTAGACTAATTCCCATTTTCTTGAGGAACTGCCATATTGATTTCCAAAGTGGCTGTACAAGTTTGCACTCTTACCAGAAGTGGAGTAGTGTACCCCTTTCTCCATATTCTCTCCAGCATAAACTGCCTTTGGTATTTTGGATTTTAGCCATTCTGACAGGAGTAAGATGGTTATCTCAGAGTTGTTTTGATTTGCATTTTCCTGATGGCTAAGTATGTTAAGTACTTTCTTTCTTAAGTGTCTTTCAGCCATTTTAGATTCCTCCATTGAGGAATTCTCTATTTTATTCTGTACTCCTCTTTTTAATAGGATTACTTGGTGTCTTAGGTAACTAGATTCTTGAGTTCTTTGTACATTTTGGAAAGCAACCCTCTGATATGGGGTTGGTGAGGATCTTTTCCCAATCTATGGACTGCCATTTTGTCTTGATGATTGTTTCCTTTGCCTTATAGAAGCTTCTGTTTCAGGAGGTCCCATTTATTAATTGTAAATCTCAGTGTCTGTACTACTAGTGTTATGTTCAGGAGTAGTCTCCTGTACCAATTCCATCAAGGGTACCTCCCACTTTCTCTTCTGAGAGGTTCAGTGTGTCTGGATTTATGTTGAGTTCTTTGATCCATTTGGACTTAAGCTTTGTGCATGGCAATAGATAGGATCTATCTGCAGTCTTCTACACACCAGCATTAACTTATGCCAACACCATTTGTTGAAGATGCTTTTTGCCATTGTATAAATTAATTTCTTTGTCAAAAATCAAGTGTTCCTAGGTATGTGGATTAATATCAGGGTTTTCAACTTGATTCCATTGGTCTACCTGTCTATTTTTGTGCCAATATCAAGTTGTTTTCAGTATCATAGTTTTATAATTGAGTGCGAAGTCATGCCCCCTGAAGTTTCTTTATTGTACAAGGTTATTTTGGCTATCCTGGGTTTTTTGCTTCTCCATATAAAGTTGAGGATTGTTCTTTCAAAGTCTGCAAAAAATTGTGCCAGGATTTTGATATGGATTGCATTGAATCTGTAGACTGCTTTTGGCAAGATTGCCATTTTTACTATGTTTATCTTATTTATCTAAGAGCATGAGAGCTCTTTCTATTTTCTGGTATCTTCTTTAATTTCTTTCTTTTAAAGACTCAAATTTCTTATTATATAGGTCTTTCACTTATTTGGTAAGCCTTACCCCAAGATATTTTATGTTGTTTTTGGCTTTTGTAAAGGGTGATGCTTCTCGGATTTCTTTGTCAGCTCCTTTTTATAGTCTGTATATATTAGGGCTACATTTGTTTTGAGTTAATCTTGTAACCTGACACCTTGTTGAAGGTGTTTACCAGCTGTAGGAGTTCCTTGGTAGAGTTTTTCAGATTACACACACACATGAATATATACATATATATATATATTAATTATCATATCATCTGCAAATAGTGAAAATTTAACTTCTCCATTTCCAATTTATATCCCATTGATCTCCTTTTGTTGTCTTATTGCTCTATATTGAAGAGATATGGAGAGATGGGCAGCCTTGTCTTGTTCCTGATTTTAGAGGAATCACTGAGTTTCTCTCCATTTAGTTTGATATTGGCTTTTGGTTTGCTGTATATTGTTTTTATTATGGTTAGGTATGTTCCTGTTATCCCAGGTCTCTCTAAGACCTTTGTCAGGAAGGGGTGTTGAATTTTAACAAAGGCTCTTTCAGCATCTAGTGATTTTAGTTTTTTTATATGGTGGATTAAATTGATGGATTTTCAGATGTTGAACCATCCCTGAATCCCTCAAATGAACATACTTGGTCATGGTGGATGATTTCTCTGGTGTATTCTTGGACTTGATTTGCCAGTATTTTAATGAGTAACTTTGCATCAATGTTCAGGAGGGCTATTAGTCTCTTGTTCGCTTTCTTAGTTGTGCTTTTGTGTTGTTGGGGTACCAATATAATTGTAGCCTCTTAAAAAGACTTTGACAATGACTCTCCTGCTTCTATTGTATGAAACAATTTGAGGAGTATTGGTATTGTCTCTTCTTTGAATTTCTGGGAGAATTCTGTACTGAAACCATCTAGCCCTGGGCTTTTTTTGATTGGAGACTTTTGATAACTGTTTCAATTTCATTGGGGTTTATAGATCTATTTAAATCACTTTTTGGTTTTGATTTAATTTTTGTAAGTGATAACTCCAGAAAATTGTTCATTTCTATTAAACTTTTGAATTATGTGGAGGACAGATTTTCAAAATATGTCCAGAAGACTCTTTGTATTTCCTTTGTGTACATTGTTATGTCTCCCTTTTCATTTCTGATTTTGTTAATTTGCATGTTCTTTCTCTGTCTTTTGGTTAGTTTGGATAAAGATTTGTCTATCTTGTAGATTTTCTTGAAGAACCAACTCTTTGTTATATTGATTCTTTGTATTGTTTTCTTAATTTCTACCTTATTGATTTCATCCCTCAAATTGATTATTTCCTGGCATCCACTCCTCTGGGGTGAGTTTACTTTATTTTGTTCTACAGCTTTCAATTGTGTTGTTAATTGTCTAGTGTGACTATTCTCCGGTTTCTTCATATGGGCACTTAGTGCTATGAACTTTCCACTTAGTGCTGCTTTCAAAGTGTCCCGTAAATTTGGGTATATTTTTTCTTTATTCTCTTTGAATTCTAGGAAGTCTTTAATTTCTATATTTCTTCCTTGACCCAGGAATTGTGCAATCACCCATTGTTCAATTTTCATGAATTTTTAGGTTTTTTGCAATTTGTGTTGTTGATTTCTAACGTTTATGGTCTGATAACAGACAGGGGGTTATTCCTTTTTTGGGGGGGTACCTATCAAGTTTTTCTATATTGCTGAGTATGTGGTTGATATTAGAGAAGGATCCATGTGGAGCTGAGAAGAAGGTATATTCTTTTGTATTTGTTTTGAATGTTCTATAAACATCTGTTTATCCCAATTGGGTCATAACTTTTGTTAGTTCCTTTGTTTCTTTTTTAAGTTTCTGTCTGGTGTACATGGCTAGTGTTGAGGGTGGGGTGTTCAAATCTCCCACTATAAGTGTGTGAGGTTTTATGTGAGATTTGAGTTTTAGTAATATTCATTTTATCAATGTGGATGCCTTTGTATTGGGGCATAGATATTTAGAACGGAGACTCCATTTTGATAGATTTCTTCTGTGATGAATAAGAAGTGACCTGCTTTGCCTCTTTTGTTTGATTTTAGGTTAAAGTCTAATTTGTTAGATATAGTATTGCTACACCGCTTGTTTTCTTTATCCATTTGATTGGAGAGTCTTTTCCCAACCCTTTACTCTGAGGTGACATCTATTTTTGAAATTGAGGTGTGTTTCTTGTATGCAACAGAAGGACGGATTCTATCTTTTTACCCATTCCTTTAGCCTTTGTCTTTTTATAGGCAAGTAAAGACCTATACCCAAATGATCCACATCCATGCAAGAAAGGCATCTGTTCAACTATGTACTAGTAGCATTATTTGTAATAGCAAGAACCTGGAAGCAACCTAGATGCCCCTCAATTGAAGAATGGATAAAGAAGATGTGGCATATTTACACAATGAAATACTACTCTGTGGGAAAAAATGGAATCTTGAAATGGATGGAACTTGAAGAAACCATCCAGAATGAGGTAACCCAGTCACAAAAAGAAGAACATGGTATGTACTCACTCATATATGCATTTTAGACGTAGAACAAAGGACCACAAGCCTATAATTCACACCACCAGGGTACAAGGAACAATCTAAGATAGTCATACAAGGTCCCTCTCAGAAGGGAAAAGGAACAAGATCTCCTGAGCATATTGGGAGTGGGGCAGTGGGTGGAGAAGGAGCTAGAAGAAAGAGAGGGGAGGAGAGGAAAACACACAGGACTAGGGAGATTGATTCAGGGAAGGAATAGACAAGAAAAAGAGAAAGATAGAGAGAGAGAAGAGAGAGAGAGAGAGAGAGAGAGAGAGAGAGAGAGAGAGAGAGAGAGAGAGATACCATAAAGGAGAGAGCCATTATAGGTTTGTAGAGAAAACTGACTCTGGAGAAATGTCCAGAGACCTACAAGACTGACCCTAACTAACAATTTGATCAACAGTGGAAAGGCTATCATAAATGCCCTTCCCTGATAATGATACTGATGATTAACTTCTCCACCATCATAGAGCCCTCATCTAGTAGCTGATGAAAACAGAAGCAAACACCCACAGCTAAACACTGAGCCAAACTGGACTCCAGATGCAGAGAGGGACGATAAGACCAGGCTACAGAAACCCACAGAGACAGCTGACCTGAACAAGGAGGAGCTAATGGACCCCCTGACTGATAGCTGGGGAACCAGCATTGGACTGACTCAGACCCCCTGAACATAGGTCTCATTTAGAAGGCCTAGGCAGTCTAAGGGACCTCTGACAGAGGAACTAGGATGTATCCCTGGTGCACAGAAAGACTTTGCAAGCACATGCCCCATGGAAAAATACTCTCTTAACCTAGAGGCAGGAGGGAAGGCCTAGTCTTAACTCTTAATGACTTGACAGATTTAGATGACCCCTCCTGGAAGGCATCACCCTACATGTGGAGTGGGGGGGGATGGGGTGGGAGGGTGGTCAGAGGGCATGGAGGGTGGAAGAGAGGGAGGGTGGGAGAGGGAACTGAGATCGAAATGTAAAATAAGAAAAATAATAAAAAAAGCAAAAACAAGAGACCTTTATTATTGAGGGATATTAATGAACATTGATTAATTCTTGTTTGTTTTGGATTTGGTGGTGGTGGTGGTATTGTGTGCAGATTTTCCCCCATTTTTCTTCTGCCTATTGGTAATGTGGGATTATCTATTGCCTATGCTTTTGTGTGGGCATAGTTGGATTGGAGTTTTCCTACCAGAACTTTTTGTAGTACTGGATTAGTTGATGTGTATTGTTTATGTCTGGTTTTGTCATGGAATATCTTGGTTTTTCCATCAATAGTGATTGAAAGATATCCTGGGTATAGTATTCTGGGCTGGCATCTGTGGTCTCTTAGTGTTGGTAGAATATCAATCCAGGACCTTCTGGCCTTCAGATTTTCCATGGAGAAGTCAGGTGTAATTCTGATAGGTTTGCCTTTATATGTTACTTGGCCTTTTCCTTTGCTGCTCTTAATATTCTTTATTTTTTTTCTGTATGTTTGGTGTTTGATTATTATGTGTGGAGTGCACTTTCTTTTGTGGACTATGCTATGGGTTCTCTTGCTTTCATTGGCATGTCTTTCTTTAGGTTGGAAAAGTTTTCTTCTATGATTTTGTTGAATGTATTTTCTGTACCGTTGAGTTGGGTTTCCTTACCTTCTTCTATACCTACTATTCTTATGTTTGGCCTTTACATGGCATCCCATATTTCTTGGATATTTTGTGTCAGTGATTTGTTGGACTCAAGATTTTCTTTGGTAGATGAATCTATTTCAATGCCTGAGATTCTCTCTTCCCTCTCTTGTATTCATTTGTTTATGCTTGCATCTGTAGATCCTGATTGCTTGCCTAAGTTTTCTATTTCCAGCATTTCCTTGTTTTTTTTTTTTTTAATTTTCTCTATTTCAGCTTATACACCTCGCACTGTTTGAATTGTTTCTTATAATATTTGGGTTGTCTTTTCCTCCATTTCTTGATTTTTTCTTTCATTCCTTTAAGGCCTTAAGGGATTTTCTCATTACATCTTTGAGTGTCTCTATTATTGCCATAGAGTTGTTTTAGTGTCAGGTAATTTTCTTCTGCTTCATCTGTGTTAGGGTGTTCAGGTCTTGTTGTATGGAATCACTAGACTCTGGTGGAGTCATATTGATCTTTCTGTTGTTGACTGTATTCTTATACTGTCATTTACTCATTGCTTCTTCCCGTGCATACTGGTAGTTCTCTCCCTCTCCTGGTGGGTATGGGGCCAAGGTTCTCTTCTAGTGGGTGCAAGGAGATTCAAAACTCTGATGGCTCTCCTACTCCATTGTGTGGTGGAGGGACTCCTCCCATGGTTGGAGGCTGGACCAGGATGCTGACAGACTGTGGATGAGCTGGTCTGCTAGGGTGAGCTCTCCCACATGCAGTCCTCAGTTCTCTGTCCTCAGGATGCTCTAAGCAGATCACAGGAAGGCAGGCTGGAAACAGGCTCACACTTACCCTCTCCTGTGCTTAGAGGGGGGACCAAGATGCTGGCAGACTCCTGGTGAGCTGGTCCACTAGGGCAGGCTCTCCTGCATGCAGTCCTCAGTGTTCAGTATGCTCTGAGCAGAACACCAGAAGGCAGGCTGGAACTGGAACCATTTGATATTTCTTTATTGAGAATTCTCTATTTAGTTATGTACTTCACTCCTTAATTGGATTATTTGGGATTTTGGTGACTACCTTCTAAAGTTCTTTGTATAATTTTGAAATCATCCCTCTGTCAGATGTGGGGTTGGTGAAGATCATTTCCCATTCTGTGGGCTGCCATTTCATCTTGTTGACTGTGTCCTTTGCCTTACAGAAGCTTCTGTTTCAGGAGGTCCCACTTATTAATTGTCAATTTTAGTGTCTGTGTTATGTTCAGGAAGTGGTCTCCTGTACCAATTTATTCAAGGGTACACACTTTCTCTTCTAAGAGGTTCAGTGTGGCTGAATTTATGTTGAGGTCTTTGATTCATTTGGACTTAAGTTTTGGGCATATGGATGGATATGGATCTGTCTGCATTCAGTTATGCCAGCACCATTTGTTAAATATGCTTTTTTTCATTGTATAATTTTAGCTTATTTGTCAAAAATCAGGTGTTCATGTGTTTGTGGATTATCAGGGTCTTCACTTTGATTCCTTTGGTCTAACTGTCTGTTTTTGTGTCAATAGAAAGCTGTTTACATTACTTTAGTTCTATAGTAGAGCTTGAAGTCAGGGATGGTAATGCCTCTGGAAGTTTCTTTATAGTAAAGGGTTGTTTTGGCTATCCTGGGTTTTTTGTTTTTCCATACAAATTTGAGTATTGTCTTTCAAGGTCTATAAAGAATTGTGCCAGGATTTTGATGGAGATTGTATTGAATCTCTAGATTACTTTTTGTAAAATATTAGATATAGAGCAAAGGATAACCAGCCTACAATCCACAAACACTGAGAAGCTGGAAAATGAGGGCTCTAAGAGAGAAATATATGGTCCCCTAGAGAAGGGGAAAGGGAAAAGGTCTCTTAAGCAAATTGGGAGCATGGAGCAAATGGAGAGGGAGGAGGGAAAAAGAAGAGAGGAAAAGGGAAAAGGAGAACATGAGGGACTAGAAGGATCAAGTTGGGGGAAGAATAGAGAAGGAGAGCAAGAAAAGAGATACCTTAATAGAGGGAGCCATTATAGGTTTAAAGAGAAATATGGCACTAGGGAAATGTCCAAAGATCTACAACGATAACCCCAACTAAGAATCTTAGCAATAGTAGAGAAGCTACCTTAAATGCACTTCCCTATAATGAGTTTGATGACTCTCTTAAATGCCATCCTAGAGCATTCATCCAGTGGCTGATGGAAGCAGAAGCAGAGATTCGCAGCCAAACACTGAGCTGAACTCATAAAATCCAGTTGTAGAGAGGGAGGAGTGTTGATCAAAGTGGTCAATACCATGCTGGTGAAACTCACAGATACAGCTGACCTGAGCAAGTGGAAGTTCACAGACCCCAGTCTGACAGATGAGGAACCAGCATAGGACTGAACAAGGCCCCCTGAACGTGGGCATCAGTTGCGAGGCCTGGGTGTTATATGGAGACTCTGGCAGTGGAATCAGAATTTATCCCTAATACATGAATGGGCTTTTGGAGAGATACTCTCTCAGCCTAGATACATGGGGGGAGGTCCTAGGTCCTGCCTCAGATGATATGTCAGACTTTGATGATCTCCCATGGAATGCCTCAATCTCCCTCTCACCCTCCCTAGGAAATGGATATGGGGTTGGATGGGGGGGGTTGTAGGGCTCATGGTAGGATAGGAAGGAAAATGAAGGTTTTTGGTTTTTTGTTTTGTTTTGTTTCTGCAGACTTGTCCAGCACCTTTAGACTCAGTTTCCCCACAAATATCTTGGGTCATGGACAAAATGTCGCTAGTTCATTGCCCGGGAGTAGCTTGTAATCTAATCTCTGATGAAGTCCTGGTTTCCATCAGAAATCCTGTGTGAACATTTACTATCCACATCCCTATTAGCATTCTGGCCTTCTGAGCTCTCAGAAGAATTAACCTTTTAGCTTTAGTTACAACATATAGATTTTCACTCACCTCTATCTCCAAATGTTTCTTTATAATTCATCTCACAACTAGTTACAGAGGCTTAAGGACCATGTGGTCAGGTTTGGGCACAAAACTGACCCTGCTCTTAATAGCAGTTTTCTGATTTAGTCAAGATTTCCTCTTTATAAAAGAATCTTAATCTTCACTGGAGATGTTCAAAGGTAACCTAGAGGTGTCCTATCAGTAATGTCACAGGCACTTTTCAATCTAACCATAACAATGATGTACATTATACTTACTATACATGCATATGTTCAAACACACACACACACACACACACACACTCACACACACACACACACACACACACACATAGAGAGAGAGAGAGAGAGAGAGAGAGAGAGAGAGAGAGATGCATTTCCTTAAGTACACTCTGCAAAAAGCAACAAAGAGATTGAAGTAGAAATGAAAAATCTTACCTCGGAAAAGTTCGCACCCAGGTAGACTTAACTACTGAATTTTATCAGACTTTTAAATAAAGTTAATATGAAAAAAAAAGGTAAAGGGCCAATTTTATGTTTAATCTCAATCACAAAACAAAAAATATATTAAAAAGAGCAGGTGTAAACTTTGAGATAGATTGGCTTTTTTAAAACTTAAATTTTAAAAATATTGTGTATATGCCTGTTTTGTATGAATGTGTGTGTGTGTACCATATGTGTGTCTGCTGTTTGCAGGGCCCAAAGGAAGCCATGTTACTGAGGGCTGGAGTTACAGAGGATTGGAACCCAAGTCCTCTGGAAGAGCCTAAAGTGCTCTCAATATCTGAACTATCTTCCTAGGCCCTGGCAAAGTTATTAATATAACCTTGACTATGGAGGTAGTAAAATTATGTGTTCTAGTTTACCATATATATATGTATATATACATATATATGTATATATATACGTTATATATATATATATATATATATATATATATAGAGAGAGAGAGAGAGAGAGAGAGAGGTTGAAGAGAGAGTACAGCCTCACCCCCCAGACTCACCACCATCATCATCATCACAATGCAGTAGTTAAAACGATAAAAGAAATCGATTGATTTATCTATCCTTGACAGTTTTTATACTTTATAGATTATCTATTATAAGATACTAATATGTAGCTACTGTTATTGTTGACACATAAACACCATGTTTATACAAGTGTATTTTACCATTAAGCTTCTTAAATCACATAAAATAGGAAGAAACCTGAGGTTTATTATTTTATCCTACAATCAAATGTAAATGACTGAGATCTTTCTCCATCCCTAGCATCCTCTTCTGGAGTAGTCAAATACTGGCACCGAGTTAAGGGGAAGTTGGAAATGATATGAAAAATATGTTTGTGTTTCTGGAAATTTGGTAACAGTTCTGTGCCACAAAATTGGATGTAGTCGGGGTGTATTTGCTTCTGCATGGAGATGATTAACACTTACTCAATTAGCAGTGGGCTTCCCAATCACCTTGATGAAAGCACTGAGATTAGAAGAGAGGTAAGTTTAGGATAGAAAATTGCATTGGAAAGTCTGCACTTTCCTTTTGTTCAGGTTCTATGCTACCATACTAAAATGACTGGTTAAAAATAGAAATAATAACCATGATGTATTAATACACACAATATCATTTATTTTCAGTAAGTTCAAAGTCTCTGTATCTGTCTGTCTCTCTCACACTGTGTTTTAAAGTATGTGTGTGTGTATATGTATGAGAGAGAGAGAAGTATTTACATATGTGTAGTATTTTAATGTAGTTTTGAACAATGATTTTTTTTCTAGTGGAGTATTCTGTATTGTGGTCCAGAGTGCTTTGGTGTTTCTTTTTCATTGACTTCTAAGAATAGCTCTTATCTCTGTCATCAAATTAGAACAATTGAGTTACCATCACACAGGCTGGAGAGAAGGTTCAGCCATTAAAGGCTAGGCTCAAAACCAAAAATATAAGAGAAAGAATCACACACAAAAATTATAAATTCAATTAAAAAGTAAATCAGGTTCTAATTTTAAAGTATTTATTTTATTTTTAATTATGACAGATTCAAGCACATTATGTGGGTGTCTGAGGAGACCAGACATATAAGATTTGCTAGAACTGGAGTTACAGATGCTGAGGGCCAAACTTGAGTCCTCTGGAAGAGTAATAAACACTCTTAAAAGCTGAGCTATTTCCTTAGCTTGGGTCTATTTAATGTACCCTTTCTACAATAACTATTCATTCCTCTACACCAGTAACTTTTTTTTGCCTCACAATCATTCTTTTTATGAAAGCAAATTTTTTTTCCATCATGCTGTATTTCCTACTACTCTTTGTATTAAAGACCATTTAAGGGACAGATTACATTTTGATTGAAAAGTCCCTGGCTTCAGAATTTTGTACATACATGGGCCTGGTATTGAGGTGCTGGACATCCATCAGGAAGTATACATGTAGTGGAATATTGAGTTATCCTCTTCCTTTTCATTATTATATATTTTGCTTGTGGGAACAGAAGTAGGAGAGCATCATCTCTGGTATCTGAAGGGGTAAACTGTGGGAAAAAACAATATCAAGATTTCCAGTTATTGTTGAATAACTACACATTTGAAAGTTATATTTTCAGACTATTTTGCATAGAGTATGGACATAAGACTGGTTGGGATATGCTAGGACTGATGAAATATGAGTAGAAATGAACTAAATCATTACAGGTTGAGATGACCAAACAGGTGCGGCATTTTCACTCCTTTTTTCTTTGGCTCCTATTAGGTACTGGAAAGAGAAGATTTAACAGAGTACCTGAGGTCTTAAGAGATATTGAGCCAAAAATTCAATATAACCTAAAACTCAGAGAAGCCCAAAGCCATGAATAACAACCAAGAGAAAACTGCTCATCCATTATAAAAATATCTGCTTTCTTGTCAAACACATTTCTATAAGTGTTAGACATCTTAGATTTCTTGAGCTTGTTGCTTTTGGCATCAAATATTACCGTAATTAATACTACTGAATTTACAACAGCCATTCTGAATATCCTCTTTTATGTTGTCTAAGTCAATCTCTACAAATGTACTATAAACTTCAGTCATCAGATATTTGCAAAGTGGTTAATGTGAGGGCAAATTAATGTACCAGCTTTTCTTTAGGAAAATAAATTTCTAAATAGCCGATTTAAAATTGTAATTGCATACACGCACACACACACACACACACACACACACACACACACACACACACACACATACATATATATATATATAATAAAATCTTAGACTATCAGATTTTCCTCTTGCTTGATTGCAATCATCATGTCAACTCTACTCCTCCCACCACCTACCACTGTATTGGAATAACATTCTCACGCCTCCCTTTTTCAGAAATTAATTTTGCCATTTAATAAAACTGGGCAGGAATGACATCTGTTTGTTGGTACTTATGATTTCTAAATCTGCACAAATCCTGCAAAATCCTTTCAATGTCTTTGGAAAGGGTTGATTTTCCATATGGTTTACCATTATTAGGAAATTAAGATGTCCTTTGGGACATGATTTCCTCACGTAAGTCATTTAAATACTGTATGGAGAATAGGTTTAAACACAATGCTAATCTCTCTGTGTCTGTTAAAAACCACTAGTGTGTACTCTAAGTCTCCTGTAATTTTCTGTACTTCAGACTTCTAAATGGGAAATATGTGTTTCTTGATATGAGTCAGGTTTTAATCCAATTAGATGAAGTCTCAAGGCTTCATGAGGTTGTAACATTCCACTCTTAAAGAAAAACTCAAGTTAAACTTGCTTGGGAGGAACTCTTTTGTAAACTCCATTTCCAGGTCAAGAAATTATGAATAATGCCTCTAAGAAAGTCTCTTAGACTGATTGTACAAATAACTTCTAGAGTTTCTAAGAGAGAAATTTAAAATGAAGTGAACTGATATTAAATTTTATTAATCTAAAGGCTGAATTGAAGGCTGGACCCCTTCACATTTTATTACAATAATGCTATTAGAGTTGGCAATTTCCAGCCCACTGCTCAAAACCCATTTGTTATAGAACTGAAAAATACCCAACATTCCTACATTGCCACACTCCCTCCCACCACGTGAAAAGGAATGGCTAGATTTAGAGTAGGGGATCTGAGTCAGGAAAATAAACCAAAGACATGCATCCAAAGAGCTTGCACAACCTCCCCAGTCTTCCTTGCTATCTCCTCTAACTTTGCTCCAGGTTATTTGTGCCTCAGAGTACATTTTAGAGGTTCTGGTGCAGTAGAATTGAAAAATGGATTTTGCCAGGAGCATTTTTTTTCTGATTCATTTGATAACAAATTGCAGCCACACTTTTCTGATTCATTTATGCTCAAATCATCAACATTTTGATTTTGTGAGCTTTATGATTACCAGCTAGCCTAGGCTAGCTTTTAATGATTCCTTAAAATACATCTTCCTTAAAATCCAGGAGAGCCCAGACTGTTGACCATCTTGTTTATTATGCAAAGCAAGTGTCCTTCAAATGAGCAGTAAAATTTTACATTATATTCAATGCCATTTTTTCTTTAAATCTCTTCTCTAATTTATAAAGCATTTACTGCTAAATTTTCACCTGTATCTTTCATCTCTATTCATTTTCTACATTTCTGACAAAGACTAAATTCAACCTGTGGTTCATGTAAAATACTCAGTAGTTACAATGCCAGTTACATAATACCAGACTCCTTTTCATTTTGAATAAGTTTCCTCGTAACTCTAAGCTCTGTATGACTCTTGTTAGCTTCACTTAACTCATCTTTTTTCACTTTCCACTCAAACCAAGGATCCATTTTTGGTTCAAGGCCATATATCACTATGTATTTGGTTATACTGGTAAGAGTTGATGAAACCAGGATAGTATGTATTATGAATGTAATGACAAATGTTTCTACAGCCATGTGCAGTTTCTACTCAAAAAACTTTTCCAGCCCCATCTACCATGGCTATCAAAGAAAAAGGTTAGTATTGGTTTATTTCTAGCCATATCACTCCATTTAAACATTTATTTTGGGATAAGAAACCAATTTTTCCATTCATGTTACTCACAGGACCTAGATTGTAGTTTGAATCTTGTCAGGGCTTAACATTTTAGCTATGTATTGACAAATAATAATTAGTGAATGTTAACTCTATTCTAGGTACTTCAATGACACTCATGTATTTATGTCAGACTAGTCCTTTCACTATCCCCATTATAGAAAACTGGAAACAAAACTGAGGCTCAGAGAAGATAGGCTTAAATTTACAACCTGCCCCACCAAAAACCCTCAAATATTGAAGTCGTGTTCTCCAATGTTGTCATTCTCAGAGGGGAAACTTCTAGAAAGTATCTAGAATGTCTAGAAGATGAGAGGGTTTTTGTTTGTTTTTTTATTTTGTTTTTTTCCTCATCAATGGTTGATTCATACTTTATTTGATGGCTGTAAGGGGAGGTGATAAAAAATGTCAGGAGTATTGTGCAATCATTTTCTAGAGATTGAAACATTCCTTCCCTGAAGGGTGAATGTGACTCATAGGACTTGGGAAGCAAATGAAATTGAAAGGATCAGGAAGATTACAAAATGTACTAGGTTAGATTGTTATGAGTAGTAAATGCTTGCTGGAAGATAGAGGAGGAGGAAGGACAACTCTCTTTGGCAGAGTTACCTTCAAGTTATTCAGGATGCTCTGAGGCTTACCCATGCTGGGGTAGGATTTACAGTGATGCCACTGACTGCATCACCCATGTTCTTGTAAAGCACATTGATTTACCAATCTAGACTTGGAAGGAATCATTGCTTTTGTATGTCACCAGTACCTTACCTGTTTGACTAAATATTTGTTCACAACTGCCAAGAAAATGTTTCACAATACAGGAATAGGTCCTAGCCGACAGAAAGAGGTTACTGGGCATATGACTTTAAAGAGCCTGTTTTGTAACCCAGGCCCCTCATTTCCTTTTTTTTTTTTTTTTTTTTACTTTTCTTCCTTGTATCTTTTCCTCCTTTCCATCCTTTCTGCTCTCTGCCTGATAGAGGTGAAGAGTATACCTAATGATGGGCTGAACCCCAAAACCATGGAGCTAACTTGTTCTTGTCCTATAAACTGAAACTGTAGATGAAAGTTAAACTTTGCTTCCTTCTTGATGGGGGAATGTCCTGCATATATTTCTTTCATTGGTTGATGAATAGAGCATTGTTTGGAGCCAGGCAGTAGTGGTGCATGCCTTTAATCCCAGCACTTGGGAGGCAGAGGCAGAGGCAGACAGATCTCTGTGAGTTCGAGACTAGCCTAGTATACAAGAGCTAGTAACAGGACAGCCTCCAAAGTTACAGAGAAATCCTGTCTTGAAAAACAAAACAAAACAAAAAAATTAAAAAACAAACAAACAAACAAAAATTTCATTGTTTGGCCAATAGCCAGTAGAAGCAGCAAAATAGGTGGAACAAGGAGAAAAGGAGGATTATGGGAAAGGTAGGCCGAGCAAGAGCTCAAAGGTATATCATGTAGAGACTGGGAAGTAGGATGTACCAGGCATTCTCTTGTAAGCCAAGACAGAGCTAGCCAACAAGAAGCCCTAGCCACTAGCCAACAATTTTATAATTAATATACTGTCCATGTGCTTATTTGGGGCTAAAGCAGCAGCTGGAACTGGTGCAGCAAAAAACTCCAGCAACAAAATGGTGCCAGCATTGTTATACTCATGGGAGAAGCAAGGTAATTATGGTGATTGTCCTCATTCTTTCACTCAACCAGTACTTATGGTCAAGAGAGAAAGATAAGGTTTCTGTGATCATGGAAACTGCATTGCAAAGAGACACTATAAATCTTCCCATTTTAAATATTTAGTTAATGATTGCAAATAAATCCCACCAACTCTTTCCATGGACAATTTAGGTCCCTGATCCTTTCTGAAGAATTTTTTACAGCTGAGTTCAATCTTACTGTTTTCTTGAGCCACTGTCATTTGTTTTCCATTAAGTTGTCATTAATCGTTCATCATAATAAAATCTAAAAGTTGTTAGACAATGCTTCAGGGAAAACACAAATGTCCTGCACTCAACAGGCTTCAATAAACACTACTTTAGGAACAATGATAGTAAAAGATTTTTAAATATTTAGCCTTGTTCTTTTTCTCCTGGGTCATCAAGCTGTATTATTTTAATTTTAGCTTCTTTGTGGTTAGTGATCCCTCTTGGTTACTCTCTCCAACTGTGTACTACATGGATTCTTAATAATTCCTAATAATTAATTAACTCATTCATTCATTCCTCACTCACCAATTCATTCAATCGTCAAATCTATACAAAGTTTCTCTTAAGAGACAGCTGCCACAGAATGCAAGAAAATATATATTAAAAACTCTACAGATACTTAAGCAAACAAATGTTAGTGGGAGATAAATTGTAGTAAAAGAGGTATGGACTGCAGAAGATATGTGTAAAGATTAAAGACAGGCTCTAATACAACTAGAAAGGGAGGGGGAGTTACACTCAACACAGCTAACATTCCAGCAGTGTTCTGAGTGACAAGTAAAAATTGTCACCATGGAGAAAAATGACCAAGAGTTTAGGTAGTAAGAATGGAATGAGACAGAGACTGATATGGCAAGAACATGATTTGACAGTGACACAATATTTCTGGATGGCTGTAGGAGAGACTGAAATTGCAGGTTGGGGCTCACTTAACAAACTTCCTAAGACAAGTAGAATTTAGTCAGCAGTGGGAAGCCGACCAAGGTGGTTAAACAGAGAAGTGCTCCTGAAAAGGGCACCAGAATTTTCTACTCTGGAAGACTATGTAAATGGTAATGTCCTTACTTATGCAAATGAGCTGCAGCTATAAAATCTAAGTGGATGATCCTCAGCACCAAATGCACTGGCAACATTGCTAGTGAGACTGCTGAAATATCCAAACCCAGCTGAAGAGGGGACTCATTCTGGGCAAAATACTTGTGGAAAATTCCATGCTTTCTAACCAAAGTACTTGTCATAGGTCACATGCGATTTCAAAAAATACTATGAAAAATTTAAATAGACCATTGTAAAAAAATTTTAAATGTAATTTAGCCAAGATAATAATAGATGGAAAAGTTCATCATTGATGAGTCCAAATTCATATATAGATATAGATATATAGACAGATACACACACACATATATATAAAAGAAACCAAGAAATATTTGACATAGTATTTCATTAGTCATATTTTCTGAGTATTATGTGGAAATATAGGTTCTTATATTTGATCCACATTTGGGTTTTGAAACCATTTTTGCACACACACACACACACACACACACACACACACACACACACACTGATGTTTAATATGGATCAGGAGAAACAAATAGGCCGAATAAATGTTTATTCAGGGAGAAATAACTCACAACATAGACAGATGAACACCGCAGGTTCCTGGTCCCAAAGATGCCTCCAGATGTCCTCCTGTCCCCGTGCTGCAAGCAAGAGCTCTCTGAGCCCTCTCCTCAGCCTTAGTTCTCCCAAGTCACATCCTGTCCTGTGTCTATCCCCAATGGGCATGGTCTGTGCCACAGGGGTGGACAAGGTGAATATCTCTCCTTAAATACACACACACACACACACACACACACACGATTTATTTCTTATACATATGTATATGATTTCTGTATTCTCTCTTCCTTTCAACCCCTTCCATGTCCCTACCTTTAAAATTCATGGCCTTTTATCCTTTAATTATTATTGTTACATATATATGCAAATAAATATATAGATGAAACCAGCTGAATCCGTTTAATGTTGCTTGTATATTTTTAATTTAGGGCTAACTTCTTATGATTGGATAACCATATAGGATGCTTATCTCTGGGGAAGACCAAGTCTTCCTTTCTCAGCAGTTTTTATTTGCCTGTGGTTCTTCATATATGGATAGGGCCCCATGACATATTTCCTATCTACATTGTCATGTCAACTGATATTATAGTTCAGGTCTTGTCTTTGCAGCTAAACGATTAAGATTTCTTGGGTGTAATTTCTCTATCATGCTTATAAGACTCAATCTTGTAGCTCACTTTTTGGTCCTATAATTTTTAGCATCTTTTTGTCCCTTCTTCTATGATGTTCCCCAAGCCTCATGTGTAAGGGTTGTGTCATAGAGGTATAAATTGTATCTGGGAGCACCAGTCAGTTGTTCTAATCACTTTGACTAGTTCTGCTAGTTCTGGCTTTCCATCTACAAGAAAAAAAAAAAAGAAAAAGAAAAAGAAAGAAGATGAAGCTTCATCATTGATTGGTGGTATACTTACCTTCAGATATAAAGACAAAAATTTAGAATTCAGCTTGGAATTATACTAGTTTAGGAAAGTGGCAGTTACAGGTTGTCCTGTGAGATTCAAGACCTCAATAGCCATGGGTATTTGACCAAGTTTACAGTACCAGGCACAATTTTCCCCTTGTTCAACATGCCTTAAGTGCAATTATATAATTGTTGGTTGTCACCCAACTATGAGTGCCACTAGTGTCCCTGTAGAGATTTCTTGTCATGCTTATATTTGATGTGTTCATAGGCATCCCAGCGGGTTGGACAACTGAATAATTTCCTTCTTTGGCAGCTCAGATAGCACTTCTTTATGTAATGGAAGCTATCTTTAGGGAGAAGGGTTTTGGGTCAGATACATCTTGGATTTTCAGAATTCTGTATCAACTTCTTGGAGACAACTCTGGACAACAATAAGAGCTTTTATTGCTTAGGAGTGTCTTGGAAAAACATGAAATCCAAACATTTAGCAAAATATCAGCAAAATCTTAGGGGGATCAGATGCTGTTGTTTTGTCTTTCCTCCTTAGCTTAATGACTGATTCATCCTTAGTCTACAACAAGATTTTTCCAATTATCGATATCACAACCAAGTAAGTGCAGAGATGGTACATGTCCAGAAATTCATAATTTATATACACTGTTTGCTATAGTGTCTTTCTTAAAGAAAGGAATTATATATTTGACATAATTTACCTCACCTACCTACTGAAAAAGTCTGTTTCCCAAAATCGATCATACTTAGTGACATGAGTTACTATGGTTGACACATATTGTCAAAGGTGGTAGGGCATTCAGCATCCTCTGGATTAGACACTGTCTGGAAAATGTCAGAATGCTTGGGAAAAAAAAAGATTGAGCAAAGAAAAAGAGAGTAATGTTTAGTGTATATACAGTTTAAGCACACATGATTTGTCAGTCTTGTGCCTCTGGCTATGCCCTTTAAAAGGCTCTTCGAAGTCAATTGTCCTTCACAGCAGTACTTGCAGGTAATTGAAGAGTTTGGAGGTTAAGGTCAGTCTCACATCCTTGTCTACAGGATGTATGAAGAAATATTGCAATAAGCCTGTTGGAATATTCTAGTAAGATACTGATGTTTCTTTTTTGTCCTTGTTTTATTATTTTTTCCCTGTGCTTCATTGTGTCAACAGCCAACACCATCAATCTAACTGAACATTTTCTCTCATAATTTTGTCTTTCAGCAACAGACTTTAGGGCCTTGGCCAATCCCCAAAACTTCCATTAATGATTCCATCTTGGATTCAGCTGGGTGTTGAAGGCAGACATCATTTCCCCTGCCACTGGCTTGCATTGTAATGACAAGTGCTCTGCATAGGAATGTGACACATCAAACTCTCAGTCCACAAACAGAGGAGTTTGGGGATGTACCTAATGTATTGGGCCTGTATACTTCTATATCCTTTGGCTATACATCATATGTATTTATGGTATTCTATCTTCTCACATTTCCTCATTCCACCTCCATTGTAAACACTCATCTGACATACAGTAGTCACTATAATACTCATGAAAAGAAAGGCCCAGTTTGCTACATAGTCTTCTCTTTCAAAAACACAGAGACCAATGCTTATCTTTATTTTTCATGCCTTGCCAAAGATCACAACAGACTTTAGGATCTCATTTTATTTCATTTTGTTTTACCAATTATCCAAATGACCTGAGTAAAATTTACTAAAAGTTAGATAAAATAGAAAAATGCTTACATTTTTTTCATTCTTCTATCACACACACACACACACACACACACACACACACACACACACAAGGAAAAATTAAGGAAAAGAAAAGCTGAGACTGTGAAAGAATTTCTACCCCTATAGATCTTTTACAATTCTACCTAATATCTTTTCTTCTTATAGTATCTTGCTTGAGAGCACCAATTTCTGTATCAGGAGAGCTACCCTTGATTTTTACTATTAAGAAGATGTATTATATTTTCTTTTAAAACAAAATAACAAAATTTATAACACCATATGATCAGAAGGTTTACATATGTAGTATACATATATATGTATAACTGCACACATAGCTTAAATGAAATTGAACCACTTGGCCACTTGGTGTGAAAATGCTCCCCAAGAGCCATAGACTATCTGGAGAAATATTTGCCAGGGAAATCCAAGGTAATTCCCAAACACTATAGGCTATTGATGCTGCCCTTGGTTGCCCCTCAGCAGTTGAAAGTAAGACTCTATTGCTAAGGATACCACATACTTTGGGTGTAGGATTTTGAGAAATCAAGCTGGAACTAACCTGGGAGCTTTTCCTATAAGGACTAGTTCTCACAGCATCTGAAAGCTGTCAAGGGAGAAAACAACCCAGCCATAAAGCCTGTGAACCATAATAATGACCAGAAAAACATAAGATCCTCAAGGATGCAATAGTGAAACTTATTTCTCAAGGGAAACCAAAAGCTTCCTAATTGACTTTCAGATTCATTCAATAGGAGGGATCTCATACCTGGTACTATAAACTTAACCACCTATAAGGGCTGGAGTGGTCATAGACCTTAGCAGAAAACTTAATGCTGTCACTTTCCTATATTTCCTAGCTACATCTAAATATTCATCCTTATAGCCACAGGTAAGTATAGCTCTCACAATTCATCCAAGAAGCTTTTTTTTTTAGGACAGAAAGAGACCATTGGAGAAATTTACAGTTGGTTAAAATGCAGAAAAAAATTGTCTTTTGGATGTCCAGCCTCACATAATCCCTTGTCTATCTATACAATACCCTACATCTAAGACTCTGGGGACATTTAGAAGAAGGAAGAATGAATGCAGCAGCCAGAGAAACAGGAAGACTGCTGCAAGATTGAGTCTTCTAGATATGGCAGAGAGCTTCACCCATGAAACTTTAGTCACATGGTGGCCTAAACAGGACCTATAATGTGTGAGGCAGAGATATCACAAAGCCTCACCCAAAAAGAAGAACTATAGGCAATTAAAATCTACTAAAGGATGACATTCAGTTACCTACAGAGAAGTGACTTTTGATAAGTCACTCCCAAGTGGCCAGCTCTAAACACATTTGAATATGAGAAACACCAAAGATTAAGTAGATTCAGCAGATTGCATTTATATATACATGTCGATGTGTGTTTAAAAATAATAAGGTAAAAGTATTCATTTTGAGAGGTAGTTCAGAGACATAGAAGGAATTGGAGGGAGGAGAGGTTGGGGTGGAAATGATGTAAACTCATGTACAAATGCTCAAAAAGCAGAAGAAACAAAGAGAGCTTTATGGTTACTCAGAGAGAACGCAGTTGGATGCAAGATGCAAAGATTATTTCCTAGAGGCTTGGTTCTTCTCTTTTGACTTTTCACTTCTGAAGTGGGGAGAACTTTCCTCCTGGGGTTCTTTCCAGAATCTGTGAAGACAGAGTTCATCCACCCCAACTTTTCATTTTAATGACCTGCAACTAGAAAGAAGCAGAAGCCATTACTGGAGTCAAACCCTTCAATGTGCAAAACTCACCTAGATCAAGGGCAGAGCATACATGATTAGACAACTTGGGGTCATATGGTACAGACTCTTGTGGCAAGAGTAGGAGAACACGATAGCAGACACAGGGATATTTTATGAACGTTGGAGGTAAGTGTACAAGTTAGAGGCACTAAGATGACAAAGATAATGTGCTCATCACAAGAGAAAAGATGAGAGGCTCAATCAAGGTCAACTTTGGGTGCCACATTATCCCTGACCCACGGTAATATAAGTGCCTCAGCTTCATTCTGCTCACTAAAGCTTAACAGCCAACTTATGTTCTGTGGAAAGATACATTTGTCCAGCAAGTGGAAAGGACCATGCAGATGTATCTTAAAGAGTTCTTCAGATGAATGCCACTCTACAAGTGTGAAATGTGTTAGGAGAAAACCCCAGCAACTTGAAGTTAATTTATGCAAAGGGGAGGCAGGGGTTAGAGGAAGCAATTCAAAGCCATTTCTCATACTGTCTTTTTCACAGTTTACATTAAAAGACTCTTTCCTTAACCCCACAAATTGAAACAAACAACAACAACAAAAAAGTTTGCCACAGAATAAACTTCAACACAATTTCCTTTCAAAGCAATTTTACTTTCTATCTTTCTGGTTTCTCCAGTGAGTAGATCATGCGCAAGCATTAATGATTGCACAATGCACAGGGTTAGGAAGGTAAGCGGAGCTCATAATTACCTCATTTACATTCTTTTATTCAGTGAAACAGAATTCTTAATGACTTTTATGTGAAATGCTGGGTAATCAGCACAAATGAAGCTCTCTGTGCAGGGTGGAGAAGTGAGCCAAGTTTCTGGCTCTCAGCAGAAAATGCCTGATGAATGGTCAAACAAGAGGGCCAGCATGAAAACTTAAGACATTAGGAATTCCAAATCAGAGCAAATAGTTATGTTTTAAGAAACCACGGTGACAAGTTTAAGGTCTTCCAAAGCAAGGCTTGAAAAGACAAAAGAGCACTATGTATTTGTATCTCCTCTCTGATTTCTGGGGTAAAAAAACCATCAGTACTCAGAATATTGTGGAATAAAGAAAACCAGTCAAGGAATGAAGATACCTGCCTTCTAGTCTTGTTTTTAAACAAAAGAACTGTGAACTCTTTAAGAAGTGGCTCCACCTCTCTGTATCATTCAATGAGAAACAGAATTGTCTGTGGTTTCTTTAAGTAGGTTCCCCAAAGCTCTTCCAGTCACAGTATTTCAGTATCTCCTGGGGAAGGGTTGGAACTGTGGTGTTTTCACCCCAAAACATCAGCTGGTCCTTAAATGAAAAAAAAGCAAACAAACAAACAAATCTATAAATAATCCATATGGGAAAGTTCTTTGGGCAAACCATTTTTGATGTTCAAAAAAACAAAGAAATATTAAAATGGGAAAAGGTTAAAAAAAAAGTAGTCAATTAACACGTGCACTTCTGACCTCAAGTGAGTCTAAGAGACAAAGTGTAACATTTCATTGTGTAGCATCACACTGATTTAATGGCAACAAAGCAAAACTATATGGAAGACTGAGACCACATTTTCTAACACTGAAGCTGTTATATGAGTGACTTAAAAGGAACTATTTCAGTAGAAAAAATACTTCCTACCATTTCTCTACCTTTCTTAGTTTCCTTAAAATCAAGAACTAGAGCAAAAAACAAACAAACAAACAAACAAACAAAAAACAGCCTTGTAATTGCAAGTTTTAAGACCAGTAAGTGTCTGGATCTCAAACTATCCATTTTCTGCAAGTCTTACAGAATATGATTCATGAGGTTTCCAGATTCAGTTCACCTCCAGGGCATCATTGGTGTGTCTGAGCATAAGTGTAATATGAACTGACATCCTCCTTATTTTAGAGACTTCTCTACACTTTCTTTCCATGAACATAGTGCTGATGTTTAAATGTGCTTAGTCAATTGAAAATCATTTTAGGAATGAGATCCCTATGTATCCATGCAAAACAAATTCTACTACTACTGTCCTCTATGCCTCACTTTATATTTGTATGGCAGTAACATGCAGTTGGTAATGGGCTTTACCCACTGTATATCATTACCCATGTCATCACTTCAACAAAAGTCTCATACTATTAGTTTTGTCAGTCAGGGTTAAACAGGAGACTGACTAGAATCTTTCTATATATCCATAGATTTCTTTTATTTCCTTGATAAGATTTCTGAACTGCTACAAACATGGCTTCGTTTTAAAAAAATCTTTCTATGTATGTACATGTTCATATTCATGAGTGAAAATATAAGTACATGTGTGGTGGTCAAAAGACAACTCTTGGGTGCTTGTCCTTGCCTTTCACTTTGAGACAAGGTCTCTTACAGCCAGCCTATAAACTTCAAGGCATTTCCCTCTCTCCCCCTCCATTCTTGCCCTAACAGAGCTAGGAGTAGATACCCACTACTGTATCCAGATTTGTATGGGATCTAGAGAACTGAACTCAGGCCCTTACACTTGAAGAAGACTGTTACATACTGAACCATCTCTGGAACCCAAGCATTTTTTTTCTTATTGTGGCCACTGTTATTACCCATGTCCAAGGGGAAATCCATTATCATGGTGTGGAAGTCAAGGTAGTTCATGTTTCTAACTTTCAGCAGGTAACTGTCAGTATTCTGAATTGAACAGCAAGGTTAGTATTACATTCACATGTCAAATTTAAAACCTCCTCTTCCCCACAACACTGCTGTGAATTTCCACTTATGTGAGAGACTGCTGTGTTTCTATCTTTATTTCCCTTCTATTTTCAAACACTTCATTATATCTGTCAGGGTATGAGATTTAACTACACACTCTGGTCTGATGCTTCTCAGGTCCCTGTATGCCTCAGGATGACAGATCAATAGCCTTTGGTGCCCTGAAGAAGATAGATGTGAGGCCTACAATTGGAAGAGGCTTGGCAGTGGTCAAGCATCTGCAGTGGATTTTCCTTCAACATTGGCATGTCAATCAAAGGCAGTCTGCTCAGCATGGCTTGTAGGCTGAGGCTGGGAACTCAGAGTCTTTGTCTGTTACCTACAATTTGGTTATGGGAAGAAACTCTCCTTCCCTCTTAGGTGATACAAAACTGAGTGGCAGTAATAAATGTAAGGAAAGCTTTTCTGTGTGCCAAGCAGTATAATAACAGTGTAAGATGCCTCATGGAGGTGCAGAAGCCACATTCTTTCCATGGGGTGGGTACTATGTAGAATGGGGTTGAAGTTGCAGGTGTCTACTTACTCTGTAGCCCAGGAATGCCAGTTCTCACAGAAGATAATTGTCTATGTTCTTTTTTTTTTTAAGCAGCTCAACATGCATAAGTCTCAGTACCTGAGTATATAAGTAATTATTATTATTTTTTTTTGGTAGTTGTCAGGACACTTTCCTAGATTTGTCTGGTAGCATGGAGGGCTCTATGCTCTATACTGCTTTGTTAGGAAGTGCTTCTTCTAAGTATTTCTCTTCAGGGCATCTCAATTTCCCTGGACTCTTCTGTCAGAGTCAGTAGTGTGGACTTGTATGTACCACTACCCAGTAGTTATGGCTGTTTCCACTGTGCAGGACTGCTGCTTCTACTCCCTGTCTTCTCTCCGTCCTTGACATCATTCTTTCATCTCTGCACTGTGAATGTACCCCCACAAGCTTCCTGGAGACTGGAGAGGCCCCAAACTGTGACTTTGGCTCTATTACCAAGAACAAGAGCATATTCTTGGGGTTTGTACAGCACTGTGGGAAAACCATTGGAGTTTTGCCCTCATTAAATTTCAGTTCTTCTTTACACCTAGCTCTTAGAGGGGTCTGTGGGTTCAAGTAACTGTTGAGCCATGAATTCTGTATTCCCTAAACTATGGGTTTTGTATTTGACGATTAGCTTTTTATCTTGAAAATTACAACTTCTAATCACCAGAAAAAATCTAAGTATTGAATATGTAATGGAAACTAGAAGCGGGTGCTTGGGGTATGTCTCAGTTGGTAGAGGCGGTCTGGGGTTGCATGTCTGTGGTGCCAGTACTTGAGAGGTAGAGGCAGAGTAATTGGAAATGAAGGCCATTCTCAGCTATATAGAGAGTTTGAAGCCAGAATGAGACACAGTTCTTTATTATTATTATTATTTTATGTACATGGGTGTATTCTGTATCCTGAATGCATGCCTGGTATCTAAAAAGAACAGACAAGGCCATTGAACTGTCCAGAACTGAAGTTATATATAATTGTGAACTACCATACTGGGTGATAAAAATCAAACCCAAGTTCTCAAGAAGAGTAGCTGGTGCTCCTAACCTCTGAGCCATCTCTCTAGCATCATACACAGATTCTTAAATTGGGGAAACAATGAAGGCTAGGGAGTAAAATATTAATCAGTCAGGAAAAATTTTACCAGGGTCATACCAGAAAATGGCCTTAGGGGAGATGAACCAGAACAATTTTTAATTAAGAACTGTGCAACAGCATATCTAGATATGAGATCAATGGAGGGCTGTCTGTCACCTTCAGAAAATATGTTATACATGACTATCCTATAGGCCATAGTGCTATCATCTTCAGGGATTTAGCTGATTGTGAATCCTACTGCTAGGGGTGGGTTATCTCCTACTAGTCCATGGCCAAGAAAGTCCTAGAGATTACCAAAGGATAAAGGCATCTACCAAAACTGTTGGTAATATTCCACAACTAGTAAAAACATTTTGCTGAAGATATAGCATGCTTTTGTTTCAGGACTTATAAAAATACAGCTATAACTGAGCCAGAAGTGCCCCCACCCATGTGGCTAATTTTGTAGAGTAAAAAGGTACTGCTAAGATTGCTGAGGATAATAAAGGCGAAAGCTCTATTCTGTTGTATCATGCATGCTTCAAAATGAAAGTGTCATGCAAGATATGACAGCTTGAGCAATAGTAGCAAGGAGTGTTTATTTATAAGAAAACTCTCAAGTGAACTTTAGGCCCCCTCCACCAGGAAAACAAAACTTATCTGGCACTGGGAACTTAGACAAAATCATGTGACCAGAAAGTTATGGGGTCCAGTGGAAAAAATAACTGAGATAGTTCTGTTAAATGAGGTATTGACTGGGGTGCTTCTTGGCATGTGGGTTTACAATGATAGGATATTAAGGCAGTCAGTATTTATTTGGTTGGTTTTTTTTCTATTTTATGTTTTTTTTGTCCTTTTTCTCACTTGTGTTTTATGGTAGGAGGAAGACTACTTACTGAGACTAGCAGTAGCTATTCTGTGGAGACAATTAATGAGAGGGCACAAGGGTTTGGTACCTCTCTGGAGTTGAAGGAGAATAGTTGGACATCTATGTCTACTCTCCCAAGGTCCAGGGCACTTGTGAAAGAGGCAGGAAGAAAGAATGCAAGAACCAGAGAAGAAGTGAGTTATATACAGCACCATGCTCTGAACCACTCTGCAGCCATCTTCAATAGCCGGGCTGAGCTTGCTACTGAAAGATCATCAGAGTTGGGACTGATTAGAACTGACATTTTCTCATAGAAGGAAAGGGGAGGGATGGTCATGGGACCTTCACTCAAGATCAGTCACTGCTCGCAATCTCCCTAAGGCTGTGACACTTTAATACAGTTCCTCATGGTGTGGTGACCCACAACCTAAAATTATTTTTGTTGCTACTTCAAAACTATAATTTTGTTACTGTTATGAATCCTAATATAAATATCACAGACAATCCCCATACAAAGGTCATTCATTTGATCCCCAAAAGGGTTATGACCCACAGGTTGAGAACCACTGGGTTACAGTATATAGGTAAAAATGAACTAGGGGAATTTCATCTACATAGTCATGGTAGATTCATCATCCATCCTGGGCACTGACCTTCCTGTGTAGCTTCTTTGAAATCAGCCAATTTCTTGCTTACGAGTGCTCGTTAATTAGCCCTAATAAAATCAGTGCTTCTTCAGAGTGAACCTTTATGGAAGTAGTGCCCTATAAGTCACTGGGAATACAGGTAGAAGGAGGCAGATTTTGCTTGTGTTGCCCTCTGAGAAGGAAATTTAAAAACAGTATATGATTAATGGAAACCTGAAAAATCTCAACAGTCAATAGAGAAATCAATAGAAATATCAAGAAAATATGGGGTGTTTGGTTATAATTTTATTATGCAAAATAAATGCCTTTCAATTTTGTTTAATAAAATTACGTAATAATAAGTACAAGATAAACTACTGTGGACAATATCAGTCAAAGAATAAAAGTGTATAAACTTAACATACAAACAATAATACATTTCCTTTTTATTCATAGCTATAATCAGCATTTTAAAGGTTTTAATTAGTTTCTAAGTTTATACACAGAAGGAAATCCATTAAAATAGTGATTAAGTATACATTTGTGAAACTAGTCATGTGGACTCATGCAAACAAAAAAGGACACCAGAATTCCCTATCAATAACAATAATTAAGAGAACAGTGTTTTACCCGATAAATAAACTTATAAAATGACACTGGTGTGCTACAAACAGAAATAGACAAACCAATGGAACAGAGCAGATCTAAAAATTTATCATGTTAGTGTCTCATTTCAGAGGATGAAAAATGAGGTATTGTTTTTAATGAGAAGACTCATATAGCCATCACCAGTTTCTAATACACCAGTATCATGTGCCACTGTGGTGCATTTCCATGAATAATGAGCCAATGCTAATAGATCATTATTAAATCCCATACTTTTCTATCTTGCTTAGCTTTCTCCAATGTCTTCTTTTACCTGAGTTGAGACACTGCATTAATCACCATGTCTCTGCACTCATCTTTACTCATTCAAGAAAATGATATCTATTTTGAGCAGTCCCCCAGCTTGCAATTTTAAGATGATTTTCTTATATTTATTAGTTGAAAGAAGTAAATAAATAGCACCCCTCAACATGAAGTCATAATGGCACTATCCTAGACTTCCCAACCACTTCTTCTATGTGTGACTTCTAATGCTAATCATGAAAAAACTGGATTCGACTTGCTGCATTCATTTATGCCATTGTTTCATTCCAGGAGGCTTTGCAGATTTGGTAACCAGAAACTTTACTAAGGGGGTGGTCTTAACTGCTAGAATATGCTATTATAAACCACTGCTCCAGTCTATACTCATTTTCTAAATTACTTTGGCCAGCCACTTCACAGCCTTTCAGAATTCCTGTTTCATACATCTGTACTGTACTTAGCATACCATTACATTCTGCCTTCCCTTTTCAAGGCCTCTGGGTGATTTTTGAATTTATGTGTTTAAGAGTCATCGTGTAGTATGGGGTTCAATAGGTTGTAAAAAATGCATAGCACCATGTAAGCTCCACTAGAGAAACAGGCAGATGTTTTTCAGCTTGCAAAAATGTCCCATGTTCTATTCATTTATACAGCCCTCACTTATACCAAGCTGTTGGTTACCATTAATCTGTCAACTATCTCAATATTTTGGCTATCCCTGACTACCATATTAATGAAATCATTTAGGATATAGTTTTCAGACTAACTTAAAATTGTTTATAACTTAACATCACTGAACTGTGGTCCTTCAAAAACACACAACATTTCTATTGTTTATCTATTAAAAGATAGTTTCTAATTTGGGGACTTATAGACAGAGTTGCCATGAACTATCATACATAAACTTTTATATCCAATTGCAGATACTTAGGAGACATGGTGGATTGAATGGGAAGTGCCACTGGACTTTGTAGAACTCCTCTAGTGTTTCCAATGGCTATACCATTTTGTGTTTGGAATCAGTGATGAATGAGAGTTCTTGAAGGTCCACATCAGAGCCAGCAACTGGTGCTATCTTTTCTTTCTGTACCTGCTTCTCACAGTAGTTTAATTTGCACTTCTCTAGTGACAAATGAGGTCAAGTATCAATATCTTTTCATCTACTCATTTGGCAACTGCATATTTTCTTTGATGAGGTGTCAATTCAGATCATTTGCCCATGTTTTAATGGGGATGTTAGGCTTCACATTTTTGAGTCTTTGGAGATCTTCATCTTGCAAATATTTTCACTAAATCTTCAAATTACCTTTGAAATCTCCTAGGCCTTTGCCAGACCTAAAACTTTTAATTCAGTAAAGATAAATAGAACCATTTCTTCTGTTTACAGATACTGCTCATGGCTGTGCATCTAAAACCCTGTTTTCAAATGTGAGGACCTGGTTAAATAGCTCAGAGGGTAAAGGTTTTGCAACCAAACCTAAGGAGCTGAATTCTGTATGGTAGAAGGAGAAAACTGATAACCGAAGTCAATGGGTACCTTGTGGTGCAACACACACACACACACACACACACACACACACACACACACACACATAAACACACAATTTAAAAATACAATTTTTTAAAAATCTCAAAGTGGCAGGCTATCTTCTATTCATTCTATGACTATTATAACTTTGTATTTTCTATTTAAGGATATTATTTACTATTTTAAGACTATTACCTATTTAGGGTTTTTTCTATAATGTATAAGAAATTTTATCATGGGAGAAGTCTCATGAGTTGTAGATTGCTCAAGGATTGTAGGTAAACCTTGAAAAATGGTCTTTAATATATTGAATTGTTTTGTACTCCAAAATTTTATTAGTTTTTTTGAGAATTTTGTATAATGTGTTTTGATCATATTCATGCCAACTCCTTCAGTTCTTTTCGGATTTATGCTCCCTTCTTCATTCAGCAGTTTTATGTTATCTTTTTTTCCATCAAAATCAATATCTGTTGTCCAAATAGTCTTGGATAAATAGCTTTCCACTGGAATGTGGTCAACTTACCCATGGCTATACTCAGAGAAAACTGACTCTTCCTCTCTAATAGCTTGCTAACAATTGTCAATAGCTCCATGGCTAAGGGTGGTATTTCATGTACTACTCACTCACTTCTCATTTAATTTTTTTTATTTTTTCTGCTTTTGGCTTGCACAGGTCTTGGGTATTCTTCCACAACAATGTTCTCTTGTAATCATCCATCTCTGCTGGCTCTTATAGTATGTGCTCCACCTCTGTCACAATGATCCTTGAGATGAGGATATATATACCACATCATATACATACATACATATATACATATATGCCACTTAGGGTGAGTATTTGATAGTTTCTTATTTTCTGTGCCTTGGCCAGTTGTGGGTCCCTGTGTTAATGATCATCTACTGCAAAAAAAAAAATAGCTTCTCTAATGAGGACTGATATATACATTAGTCTATGATTATAATAAGTCATTAGGATTCAGTTTAATACTATCTCTATGTTCAGGACTCTCTCCTAGGAGCTATAATTTGTCTAGCCATACATTCTTGGCCCTTTTGGCAGTGCCAGGTATGGATTCCACTTTCTAGAATAGCCTTTAATACACCATAAAGTACTTGTTTACTTTCATGTCGGTCATGACATGATTTCACCAGTGGCTGGTCATTATTGTAGCTTGCGGAGTTTATAGATGGGTAAGACTGGTGATCACTCACCTTTTTCCTCCAGTAGGACGCACAGCACCTTCAAACACTATGAAAGTTAGTCAGTAGAGATGTTAGTACCAGTTTGATTCAAGTAGATGGTATTTTCAGAAAGAGGGTCTTACTGTCAAGTTCTAGATGGAAACTAAGAGCACTGGCAATAGCCAAAATGTTTCAAGGGGTCACTAGCCAAAAACATCAAAAGAAATAACCTATTCCTGGCACTGTTGTTGTTTTTGTTTATGTTGTTGTTGTTGCTGTCGTTAGCAATTATTGCCTCTCTTTCTCTCTCTCCCCCCTTCCTCCTTTCCTGTAAACCTCCAATTTAACCCTTTCTATGCCATTATTCTCTTCATACCAATGCATTGTGCCTCCCTCATTCATGAAAACAATTAATATAAGTTAGTGTATTTTATTTAAGCATGCATGTTTCTGGTTTTATTAATATAGCTATCTGATTGAATCATCAGCAACACCCTGTCACTATTACTCTAGTTTTTTCTGTAGCCTTCAAATTCAGGCAGTTAATGTTTTAACTCTTGTTGAGCAGTTCTGTAGTTGTTCTAGCCTTTTGTCTTCCCCTACACATTTTAGAATCTTTCTGCTTATGTCTATAGTATCAACTTCAAGCACATATATTGGGATTTGAGATAATATACAAATTTAATTAACTAGGTACTACAATAAAATTTTATTCAAACTAATTCAGTAAGACTATTTGTTTTGATCAATGATTTATTATTTTTAAGTTTATAAATAATATATCTTATATTTATTTGCTGTACTTATATCTAAATTTGTAATACATTTGTAAGTAACATTTTTCATACTTTTGCAAATGCTGTTAAATCTTGGATGATTTAATTATTCAGCATCAAGATAAGTAAATTAATTTGATCCTGTATTGCATAATCTTGCTATATAGATTATTTGTTGTAGAAGTTACATTCATTTTCCAATTTGGAGGCAAATCTCCCTAGAGCTATCCATGAATAAAAATAGATGTATTCCTTAATTTTGAAGATTTATAACTTTCATGTTACCCTTTCTAGTTTAGTGCTTTTTTTAATGAATTTTGTATCTACGGTTCATTACATATCTGTTTGTTCTGAAGTTCATTAGGTATTAATGTCAATGGTTGGAAAGTACTACATAGAGTTTGGCAACATCTCCTTAGACAAAATTGTGCAGACTGGTGTCATTTATTTTTTAAATGTTGGCCAAATAACACCATAGAATAGTCTACATTTGGTGCCCTCTTGTCTGAGAAGTTAATATTTAGTGCTTTAATTCAATTTAGAATCTATCAGTCTTCCTGTTTCTACTAGTGTCCATTTCCAAGGACTCTCTTTCAGCACAGCTCATTGTTGCTAATGGTATTTATCATTTTAATATTCACAAAATCTATAATCACCATCCTTATTCCTTTCCTAGTGCAAAGAACTTTTCTTCTCTCTCTTTTTCTTTTCTCAGTCTGGTTAAAGTTTTATAACTTATGCTCTTCTCCAAGGGTCTACTTTTCGTTGATTTTGCTATTGTTTTCTTCTTTAAATTTAAAAACTTCTGTAAATTTTAAAGATTTCTTCCTACTTGATTTAGTCTTAAAAAGTTCTTTTGGTTTCTTAAGGTAGGAATTTAGATGGTTGACTTTAGAAATTCTTTCTTTACATACAACCCACCCACATACACACATATGCAAATTCATGTTAACTTCAGTGATTACTGTAGTCACTACATTGCACAACTCTTGGCAAGCTATATTTTATTTTCAACTAAATAAAAGATTTTAAATTTCTCACTAGACTTCTTTGATGCATGTATAATTAGAGGTATGTTATATATGTTCAAGATGTTTGGAGACTTTCCAGCCGCTCTACTCTTGTTGATTTCTAGTTTAAATCAGCTTTGTTTTGAGAATATACGTTACATAATTTCTCCCATTGAAAGTTATTATTACATGGATTATCACAAAGAGTATGGATTAAGTTGGTAAATAATCCACAAGAGCTTGAGAAGTATAGGTGCTGGATTGTTGTTAGTAAAGATCCCATAACTGTAGATTAGATAAACATTATTGATTATATCATTTAAATCAACCATACATCTATTGATCTGTTCTTATCTGGACACTGACATATCTAAAACTTAGTTAAAATCTTTAGTATACTATTTCAATATCTCTGAAATGTGTGATGCATATATTTTGATATTATGTTATTATACACATACACATTTAGGATTTCTTTTCTTGCAGAACTGATTCATCATTATGTAATGCCTAAAATTATTTCTGATGACTTCCTTTGTTCTAAAATCTGAAATCACTATAGATACTCCAATTTTCTTTCGCTAAATGTTACATGGTTTATATTTCTGTGTTTTAACTTTTAACCAACTTGAGTTTTTATATCTAAATCAAGTTTCTTACTAACAACATTCAGTTACACCTTATGATTTTGCTCTATGGTAGCAAAATATCTTTAATTAATGTCTTCAGCCATTTTAATTTAGTCACCAAAATGACTGTTAATAAAATTTAATTAGTAGAAATTTCTGCTTCTTTCCTGCCTGGTGTGTTAATTATTTCCCTTCTTCTTGCTTTATTTGTCTTGATTGAATGTTTTTTACATTTTATCTTATCTCCACCTTCATAATAATAGTTAAATACTTATTAAAAAAAAACTAGAGGCCATGGTAAAAATTTACAATTTATATATTAGCTAGTTTAGCTTTACTTTCAAATAGCAACTTATGATTTATGAGGGGGCAAAAGCTTCTTTTTGATGCATCCAGAGAATTTTTGGTATTGACTTATCTGTCTTACTTGTCCATGTGTGGTAATACACAAAGTGTTGTTTCTTTAAGGACTTTTAAGCTTATTTTTAATTATGTTTTAAACCCAGTAAGAAGAAAGGTATTTTATTTGGCCATTATTTAATGTTTCATACCACCCTCTATCCCAGTTTCTGGTAAATATCAACATCTTCCTACCTGAAAGACCTTTATTATTTCTTACAGGGAAGATGGCAGATTTTTTTTTTTGATGATAAATTGCCCTAAATTTCTGTTTGTTTGAGAAAATGTTTCACCTTTATTTTTGAAGGATAACTTTATTCAACACAAAGATTTAAGTCATTGGTTTCTTCTTCACTATTTTAAATATTTTACTGAACTCCACTTTTACTCAGTAGTTTTTTTTTAAATCTATAATACATTTTATTCTTGTTACCATAAAAATAGTGTTTTATCTCCCAGCATTTGTCTGATTGGCTTTCTATATTTTCAATGTGACTTGCTTAGGAGACAAAGAGACAGGCACACAGTTTTGTGTAAATTATTCTGATGTACATTATTATAATTATTAATATTATTATTAATATTATTATTATTATTTGTTTTTTTTCAAGAAAGGGTTTTCTTTTATGTATAACAGTATTTGCTGTTCTGGAACTCACTTTGTAGACCAGGTTGGCCTCAGACTCACAGAGCTCAGCCTGCCGCTGTCTCCCAAGTGCTGGGATTAAAGGCATGTGCCTTCACTGCCCAGGTACTATATTATTTTTGAAAATATAATTTAAAGTCTTTATCCATTGTATTACTCAGTATTGTTTCACACGTCTTAGATAATGTATCACCTTAAGTTTGTGAAGGATTTGTTTACTTGCTTTTCCGCCTGTAATTCAGTTTGTTATTTTTCTACTAATTCTTATTCAAAGTCAATATTTTTGCAAATATATAAAGACTGGTGGCTGGATGTGAAAAATCTTCATATTTATTGTAATAATTTGATTAGAGTTTTCTTATACTTATTTTTTAGATTTTTCCATCTTCTGCTTCTATTGTTTCTGTATGTTGCCTATTTTTCCTTTACATCTTTACCACATCAATTATAGCAAAAACTGAAGTTATCATTTAAAAAGTCTCATCCAAATTATACATACTACAAAACTGATTGACTGGTTAGAACTCAAAACACTCTGGAGAGTTGAAACTGGCAAATTTTGTTCCAATTCTCTTAGGTTATCTATAATTCCATTTCTGGCCCATTACCTTCTACCTATATGTTTGTGATGGCTTAGGTGAATTTTGTTGGAATGTTCTAAAAAGCTACTAGCTTCTCATAATCCTATGTGAAGATTGTTATCAGATAACATATAGTTAACATGAAGATTTACTGGTAGTTCCATCTCTCACTGACCCAATGTTGCCAACAATGTGTTTACAAAGTGACTTAATTGTTACTTTTTTTGATGTTACTATAAGAACTTCATGAAATTTACTACATTGAAACTCTTGCCTGAACCTTTATTTGGGTAATGGTCCCTTGCTTATTCTGAGATGATTGTTTATATTCTTTCTTTGGTTGGATATCTTTTAGTTTGTTTTTCTGTTTTGTTTCATACAATTCAAAAATATCTTATTTTGTTTGTTTTATTTCACCATATTCGATCTCATGGAATTCAGTTTTTTTAAATTACTTTCAAAACAGTTCTTAATTTACAACTATTAGTCTTTTTGCCCCACCACTCTTGTAGTATCTGATACTGAGTTCTTTTGTAACATTTTCTGTTCATTGCTATATTGTTATTTTAGTTTAATTCTATAATTATTCTAATCACACAGATGCCCGACATAAGAGACAATTTTTCCCTGGAACCCAGTGGGGTGGGGTAGAGGTATCAGGAGAAAAATACTGTAGTATATAATCATTTTAAAGGGAAACTTTAAATATACCTAAGTATATCCCATTCCTGGGTTGGAGGGGATTATTCTGGCACAGCTGGAAAGGCACACAGAAGGGCAAACATCTAGTGCCGAGATGATTATCAACTTGTGGGTTGTGACCCATTTGGGAGTCAACCGTTTACTGAGGTCACCTAAGACCATCAGAAAATACAGATGTTTACATTATGGTTCATATCAGTAGCAAAATTATAGTTCTAAGGTAGCAACAAAAATATTTTTATGGTTTGGAAGTCAGCACGACATGAAGAACTGTATTAAAAGGTCGCGGCATTAGGAGGGTTGAGAACCACTGGTCTAGTGTCTTGAGTCTCCACTGTTTTACTACACACTAACCCTATGATACAGTGGAAGGAGACAATCCTGGTTTGAGGTCAGAGGGAGCTACTCTCAAAAGAAACATGAATATGATCTGATTCACTCACATATCCCTTAACTAACATGGAAAAGACTGCAATTTTAAGGGGAAAATAGAAACTGGGATTCAAGGAAAGAAGAAATGTTTGAAGGGAAGAAAGCAAATGCCATTTGTTACTCCATCTATTTTTGTCTTTGATTTTATGATAATTCAACATGTAAGCCCTTGAAAACACAGACATGTCTAACAGGTATGTTTCTCTCAACAGAGAACATTTCTCTTCCCTCAATGTTTTTGCTGTTGTTTGTTCATTTTGCATGTTAAACCAGAAGTCCTACACAAAAGGATAAATTCAAGAGTTGGCAGCATATTTTTCTGCATGTTTTAAACTATCTAAAGAAAAGAAATGATAAAATTTGTAATTTTCAAACATAGTGAGAGTCTTAGGGACCGTGTCAAAATTACAAGTACTGTTTAAAAGGATTATGTACCACATTAAAAATATTTAGAACTTGTGTCAGAACTAGAGATACATTTAAGGAATATTACTATATTAATATACTCAACTCCCCTCTAATATATTCTGACTTTGCCTTCCTTCTTTACACCTAAGGAGAGCAAAAAAAAATCTATTTGAAAAAGAAAAATTGCTACAGGATATTTCATGATAAAACCTAGAGAGAAAGTTGATCCCTTACTTAACACATTAAGTGTTTACCTTTATAAAAGTGTTTCTCTCTCTACTGATTAACTTTTCTTTGTGGGGGCATATTAATCTAGGTCTACAGAACAAATTTTACCTGGCAATGTCTCTGCTATTTCTGCCTTTCCTAAACTTGAAAAATAACAGATATAGAAATTTTCTACTTAATTTTTACTGAAAAGTAGAATCTGCATTGATGTGCATTTACAATTATATCATGTAATTGTATTTTTCTGTGTAATTTTTGAGTCTAACACAACAAGGAATAAAACTCAATTTATCCCTAAAATTCCTAAAAATAGCTACATAAAATCACCTGTGGCTACTTTATTTTTACACATTTAATTTACTGTATAAAATTATTGTTCTTGGTTAGCCTGATTTAATATGTATTTATGTGTGTGAATATACATATTCTACAGTAATTTCTGAATGTAACAAAATCACTAATACACATGAAGAGATGCCTGCTTGTGTGCTTTCTCCCACTCCCTTAACCCTGTGTCTTTGGAGAAACAAATATTTCAAGGTCTTCTTCTAGTTAACCCCTCCCCCAAGGCATGACTATTAAAAACAAAACAAAACTAAAACCTCTGTGTACATATTATGGTTGTTAGTTTGGTGTTTTTGTGGGACTCTTAACAATGGGAGCAGTATTATCTCCGACTCTCTTGCCTGCCCTTAAGACTCTTTTCCTCCTATTGGGCTGCCTTGTCCAGCCTCAATATAAGGGCTTTTGCCATGTCTTATTGCATTTTTTTTGTCCTGTTTGACTGTTGTCTCTTGGAGATCCACTCTTTTCTGAAGATGGTTGGAGGGGGAGTGGATCTGGAAAAGAGAGAACGTGGCAGAGGCAGCTATGAGGAGAAGAGGGAGGAGAAAATGTGGTTGGTATGTAGGTACAGGGGGAAGAATCTATTCTCAATGTAAAAATGTGAATAAAGAAAACAAAACAAAAATAAAATATAAAACAAGACAGCCATTTTAAAGCCAGTCTATAAATGCCTATTTATTCTGCTTAGGTCTTAAAATATCATGCATACAGGTAATGTGCTTCAATACAGCAAAAATATAATTTAGATTTAACATCTCCCTGTACAATATATTTGGAAGAATAAGGTACACAAGACCTCCTGGGCCAAAATGAAAAAAAAATCCTGAAAAGGCAGTTTCAAAGTGTGTATTATAATAAGACTTAGATCTTTAGCTAGCAGTTGTTTTAAATCTGTTCTGCTTATAGTTGTAACTGCTGGATACTTATAATAATCTTCCCTTGTTTTCAGACAGCTCTGAGATTTCATTGAAACATGTATTTTATTATGTTTTTTTCTAAATTTTGTGAAGAAAAATTAATTAACAAATACCCCCAATTAAAAAAATTGTAAGAAGGAGGAAACACTATAGTTTTATGAATTTTTTTAGAAGTTGAATTAAAAATGCATTTAGCATGCAAATTAGGGCTTTTTCCTTGTAAGATAAAGGAATGTTCCAAAATAGAAGTAGATAAATAAGAAGAAAAACAGAAGGTGAAAAGTGCTAAGGGTGAGCCAATGCCTAGGATTAGCTCCCCACACAAAATGAGCTTTGTCTTATGTGGGGCTGGTTATTATTTTCCAATTTTGTTTGATTTGTGTGTGTGTGTGTGTGTGTGTGTGTGTGTGTGTGTGTGTGTGTGTGTGTGAGAGAGAGAGAGAGAGAGAGAGAGAGAGAGAGAGAGAGAGAGAGAGAGAGAGAGAGAAAGTTCATCTTTAATTTTTGTTTTGTTTGTTTGGTTGCTTTTGTTATTTTTTTTCTTGCAGAGAAATAATAAGAAGGATTGAAGTAAAATGTTGTAAAAGATAAAAGCCAAAGAAAGCATGGATAAAACTTAGTTGACATCAATTGAAGATTATTAAACATTCCTAAGGTCAAAATGTTCAATACACTGATGTAGAACCCTTACCTGATTCTGTTAGTAGCAACAATGTTTTCTTGATAACCTTGCAGAAAACCTGACAGAAGAATTAAGGACTGCATCTATGATCGTTGTACCTTGTTTTCTCACATGTTTTATTCTGTGGCTGCAAATACTCATGAAGCTGTTACTATACTGAAACACCATTCCTGGGGCAGCCCAAATACTTGTTTCTGGGCCATGGTCTCCCACATTTGTCTCCAGAATAAACTCTTATTCCCTTTGATAAGGTGACAACACCATTGGGTCAACAAATACTATAACTGATTGGAAATTGACATAAAATAAGAGGACATGACTATTCCTGATGTATGGAATTTTTTATGGTAGATGTAAGCGAGAAAGCAGGCAGAAGGAAGAGTGAAGGCTGAACATAGCCTGCAGACTACACGCAACCATGAGAGGAAGAACAAGAAAAGAGCTAGGGACCAAGAGAGGCAGCCTCTGCCAAGAGTTCAAGACTGTGCTGTATCCAAAATGACTGAGTTACAAAGGGATCAGGCTGGGGAAAGGGACATGGTGGTGAGAAGTGGCTAGAGGATCCCTAGGTACTGAGGGATGCTGGGAGGGTTTCTGCTTTTACTTGTTAAATGGACACTTCAGTTAGCCATTTGTCCCAGGTTTCTTTGAGACCTAACACTGATAGTTCTAAATCTATGTCATATCTGATACTGTTGTTTTATGGTCCTTTAATTTTAGAGTGGTTTTTCCTCTATTTTTTCCATGATTTATACATAATGTTTTGAGGTTAGACAGAAGTAAATTGCCCTACAGCACAAGGGGCTTTGGTTTCTCAGGTTACAAGTTGATCTGCATATAATATTTACTGGAGCTATGTGCTAGAGAATAACAGTTGCCCCAAAGTCCTTGTTTATTCATTCATTTCCATTTCTGATTCTACCAAGTGGTCCCTCTGAGAGTGCCCTGCTGCCCTGTAGGCCGTCTTCCACAGGAACTGCACTAAAACCTTGCTGATGGGCTGGTAAGATGGAGGGAAGAACATTTCCTTGTGCATCTGATTAATTATTACTCTATCAGTGAGATGTGCCTAGCAGAAATGTTTTCCCAGTACTATGGCTATATGCAGTCTACCTCCTCACACCCTTACTGCTACTCCCTTCCAGGGACACTGTATTCCCATCCTGTTTATATAAACATTCATATAAAGCTTTCACCTCTCTTGCCATTTGTGTAATACAGGAAGGCTAGAAGGAAGAGTCGACCAAAGAACTATTTGCCCCAGCTTGGATAATACTCTCAGGTTGTTCCCCCATTATTAAAAATTTGTTATAATGGAGGCCCTGAATGTGCTTCAAAATAATTACTCCCCAATCTTTTGAATAGAGCTGGGAGCAGTTTGCTCAGACCTTCATCATATGAACCTAATAGGATTTTTAGAGTTAGAGTTCACAAAGGCATGTACCTTAAAGTCTATAGTCTTGAGGAAATTCTCCCTCTAGAACAGAGGCAGCCTAAAGCAATCTGCCACAATTAGTATTTAAATATTCCTGCTGACTCAACATCCCAGCACCTTCTCCAGGGAAATATATCCTTTTGTGTCCCTTTCTCCATGTCCCTGCATCTAAAGATGCTGAAATGGCAGATTTTCTTATCCCTTCAGTTGTCTGGTGGGTGTCCAAGAAAAGTAATTGTCTTTCAGTGGCTCCATATTTTCCTTGAAAGAAAGACTATTTGAACATCTTCTGTACATGCTGAAATTGAGTCCAGAGTTTTATTGGACTTCAAGTTTTGTTCTTGTTTGAAAGATCAAAAAGTATATTGTTTCCTCACCCTTTGCTCCAGAAGGGCTTGATTTTTAGTTTGATTACTACCTGCATAGTAATGGGTGGTTGTTATGATCTAGCTCTGCTAACAATGGCTAAATAGGGTAACAGACCTTTGCTAGAAAAAAAATCATTGAAATATAAAATAATTTTTCTCATATATGGGAAAAATAAAGAGAATGATGTCTACTTTCATTGTCAAACTATTGTAGTTATGATTTTTCTGTATCTTAAAAATTCCAATTGAATAAACTTAATAATTGTACTTTCTTCCTAAATTTGGAAAGGTTAATAATAATAAAAATCCAGAGGCATAATTTGCCTGTCATTCAGTGCCATTGTTTATCTCACCCATCGATACCTATGCTTACAGCCAGTACTATTTATTTCAATCATTAAACAATGAATTAAAATTACTTTAAGAAAGCTTTAGAATGAAATTTTAATTTTTATCTATATTTAAATCTCTCTCTCCCTCTCTCTCTCTCTCTCTCTCTCTCTCTCTCTCTCTCTCTCTCTCTTTCTCTCTCTCTCCTTCTCCCTGTTCTCCTCCCTCTCTCATGTCAACAGAAAAATATCTAGTAAAAAGAGTATGAAGAACATTTTTGTTTTCTGGTTATTTTCTTGTTGCTATGACAAAATACCAACAAATCAACCGAGGTAATGAAGGATTTATTTGGGCACCAGGGTCTAGATGGTGTGAGTGTGAAAATGCCTTGAGTTTTGGCAAAAGTAGCATGAAGTATTTGATGACACTACATCCACAATAAGGAAGCAGCAAAGATGAATGGGGAAGCTAAGTCTCACCTTCACAGCACATACAGTGGCCTCTCTTGGCCTCCTCACTGGAAATCTAACACACATGAGCATTACCTGGGCTCAGTAGTCTTCTGAAACCTTAATCAAAGTCTCCATAGATTCAGGCCCCTGCATTTTGCATGGCTAAAAAATTGGATTCATATGGGCAATGTTGCCAATTCTACTGCCAGCATGAGATGTAGTCACACCTTCTTCCACCATATTTGTGTAGACCTCCATGTATCTTGGTATTTGAATCTGGGAAAACAGTTACCAAAGTGGTTGGTTTTGAGCAGGAAGCTTCTTAACATGCATTATTAATTACTCTCTTCTTTCAAATTTATTTGCATTTTTGTAAGTTGAAACTTTTGTAAGGAAGTGTTCTTGCCCCCAGGGCCCCTCTTCTGGTCACCAAGCATTCACAGGACCTCTTTTTAGTTCTTCTAACCTCTAGTAATTCCAGCTGTTTTCTTTGTACTGGCCCTATCTGCGACTTTAAACTCACCCAAGCTCCTTCCTTCACCAACCTGCACAGTTTTCTTATCTTTCTCGGTGGATATGACTGAAAGCAATGAGAGATAACCATGCTATATTCAGATGTCATGTTGGCAGGAAATTTCCTTTACTAAACAACTTAGCTTATTACTTTTTGGTCCACCTTCACGCAAACTATCAGGACAAGAGCAGAAAGGAATCTTATGCTTTGTCAGAAATGGCTTCTTGCCAAATTGTCCATTTAATTTTTATTCTCCTCTGAAACCTGATATGCAATTTTGATTTTCTGCCTTCCCATTGGCTTTCTATTCATCTACTATCCAACCAAACTGAGCAGTAAGTTCTTATAGTACTTGAGGTTTTCCCTCACAGAAAACTCACTCTTCAGCATTCTACCTGAAAATCAATTCCAGTGGCTTACAAACTACATGGTCAGATTGGTCATAATACCAGTCCTCTATGTATCATTCCTTCCTGGTTACCAATTTTCAGTAATAGTTACTTTTCTCACTGATGTGACTAAATACAATAATACAAAAGCAACTTAAGAAAGGCAGGTGTATTGATCCATAGATTAGGATGCAATCACAGTGGGGAAGGGGTTGTTTTGAGTGGCTCAAGCTCTGTCATCCATTGCCAGGAAACAGAGAGAGCAGCTTTCTTTTTTCTTCATCCTGGAAATGTATCCTAAGACATGTCTAGAGGTGTGCTTCCCAGATGTTTCTAAATCAAGCCACATTAGCAATGAAAATGGACAGGAATCTCATCATGTTTTTATCTCACTTTTCTTGTTCAGTTCTGACTTTTCAGGGTAATTCCAATCAACTGTATCTACATTAGTATTATGCACAGTGACATTGGTGGGTAAAATGAATGGCCACTCTTGCTAGAGAGATTCCATAAGCTCTCTCACTTTAAGAAAAGACAGATTAAATGGGAAGAAACTTGTCTATGAAAAAGAGATTAGGCTTTCTCCACATACTGACTTTGCTGGGCCTTTGGTATAGCAACTCCCAGCCTACAAAACTATGTGAAACAAGTGTTTGTTGCTTATCAGCTACTAAGGTTATTTGTTGTAGTTGTTCCTGTTATTTTAGTTATAGAAGCTTTGATTGGCCAACACCCAAAGCAGCATAGCGAAGTCTGTAAGAAGTAAAGTGTTAGATGTAATAGACAAGGTTCTGAGTGACATGTGCATGAGAAACAACCAAAACAACATAGTAAATCCTTTGAGCACTAAAATGACATTTTGAACCACTGCATGTAGAAGGTGAAACAGTACATTCTGTGAGAACTTATTCTAGAGGCAAATTCCCAAGATATTCATTAGTGGCTTGATCTAATACAAGGGCAGCCTCAGTAGGCTAGTCTTTGGATTAATTCCCTGTGCTTTTCTTTGTCCTTGACACACAAAACCACGAGTCACGAGCACTCTCACTAAGTGCCTTTCAGATATCTAAATATTTCCCACAAACAAATCTGCAATTGGTCTTTTGTCACCTAATGAGGTTTGTTGTCTGCTAAACAAAGGGAATATCAACAGTCCCTAGGGAATGTAAGACTCACTCTCTCTTGATACACTTTTCAATCTAACATTTGTTAAAACATTTGAGCATTGGAAGTATGATAAATTCTAAACAGAAAATACTGTCAATAGACACCATCCTAAAATGACTCAAATATTAAAATCATCAGACTAACAATCATTTATTGCAACAATGTTGCATGATGTGAACACTCTTCACATAAATACAAAACAGTATTTAAGGTAGATTACCAAATAAGTGTACAAGAATAAAAATAAGGTATAAAAATGAAAATATAACAAATGAAAAATTAAAACTTCATTGTCAGTATCCCGTATCAAAATGGACATGTTAGAACAGTCAAAGACATTGAAGGTCATTCATGAGAAATTACTTTGAAAAGAAAAACAATTTGCATATGTTTTGATATAAACCCAAACAATGATTGTCATTAAAATTTAGTGTTCTTTGTAAATATCCTATTACTTTCTAGTCTTCTGAGAATTTATTTCAGCATAGTTAAATAATAGCAAAATTGCGTGTTGACACTTCTGCAAATTTGCTCCTAATTCACAGTACTAGTCACCATTTCACTGAGGAACCCTTAAACTAGTTGAAGTGATGGGAACAAATTTCTAAGTTATTTATTAGTACTTTGACATAATACTAGGGCAGGCTTAGTAAGCTACTCTTTATATTAATTCCCTATGTTTTCCTTTATCCTTGACTGAAGAAGCGCTGTTCAAGTATATATTATATAAGGACATGAGTCAAGAGTGATCATACTAAGTACATTTAAGATATTTAAATATTTCCCTTTGTAACAGATCTGGATAGGTACCATATGGTAGTTTGATATATGTTGCCCCGATTCAGAGCACAGTCAGTGTTACCTGTGTGAACTGTTGTGTAATGACCAAGAAAAGTGACATGTTGTTCATTTCTCAGAAGGAGTGTCTGTTACTTACATAGTGACTTGTGAGTTTAATAGATAGCAGTATGTAGTTCATGCAGTCACCGTTAATATAACAGGGTGTTTGAAAGTTACACTTGTTGTTGATGGCACTTGTGTTGCTTAACTTAGTGTCTAAAATGTTTGTGTATCAGAACTGCATAAGACAAGGACTGACTGAAACACACACACACACACACACACACACACACACACACACATACACACATCATCATCATCATCTCTTAACATTCATTGCCCATTCAGGAAAATGTGTATAAAATGTCTGGTACCCATGGAGTAGCATTGTTTCTATTTGGTGGCACATATTTGTCATTGTATTTAGTAAACTCTAGATGCTTAAACTATGTACCTTTTCCAGTTCTATGCAAACAAAGTGTCTTTTGTCAGTGACAGCTTGTTTTACAATTGTTTATACTGTTTTCAGAGTTTCAGTTTTCATTTCAGTGTGATTTTCCATGTATTGTATATTCTTTTGTGTCTTTTCCAGAAATAGTTTTTTTCCTCTGCTGCTGTAAACACACATTCTCTTGTTTCTATATATGCCTTTCCTGCACTTGTGTTTTGAATTTAGATATATAGTAGTTATGGAACTACTTTGAAGCTGGTTGTGGCTAGAGATACAGCTTAATTTATTTTAATATACTTAGCTAATTAACTCAGCTAAAAACTTAAATTGTTTCCTGTTCAGTGTGCATAGGAACGGTTTTTACATAAATTTAAGATATAGTGGCAATTCTCAGATTTCTATTTTGTCCTATTAACCTAGATGAATATGTATGAATCCTGATCACAGTAGCTACTATAGTTTTATCAAGCTTCATCATAATATTGATGCAATGAATTTTACTTCTTTTTCTTGCCTACAATTCTAAGTTATTCCTGATTCTTATTTTTACATGAATTTCAGAATCAATTATGTCAGAAGTATAGTTGAAAATTTTTTGTCATTTGGTGAATTCTTTTGGTCTTTGTTTATAAATATAGCATAAATTATTTTAGGTATATTACTTTATTGCCTGCAATAAAATTTAAAAATTTTTCCAATACAAATTTTTCACAATCTTTGTTTGATAATTTCTTGGGTATCTTGTAGTTTTGATTTAAATAAAAATAGTAATTGTTCTAAATATTGTTAAGATTTTATTGGTTAATTTCAATGTATAAAAGTGTTATCAGATCTTAAGAATTATATAATAATTTTACCGGGTTCTCTTGAAATTAGTATATTTGAAATTATCTTGAGTATTTTATAGAAAGCACAATAATATTCAATGATAACAATAATCCATTTTCTTTTTTATATTGTTTGCTTTTCCTGTCTAACTGTATTGTAGATGATTTCTAGCTTAATATTGTATAGAGGTAATAGTGCCAAGCATCCCTGATACTCTCTGACTTTCTTTAGAAATGTCTCTTAGTTTTTAAAGCAGAATACAGAGTTTTTGGCAGTGGTCAATTTATAAGAATGAGATGTTTTCTCTATTTTTTTAATTTGCAGAAATGCTTGCGAAAGTAAATTAAAGTTTGTCAAATTATTTATTTTTGAAATATCTGTATGACTTTCATCCTTTAATCTTTAAAGTTATACACCAAAATAAAAGCCATGACAATATGTAAGAACAAACAACCTATTGACTTCAAGTGGTTGCACTTAAGTCCAGTAGCTAATGTGTCCATGTCAAGAAGCCACCCCAGGGAACCTAATTCTAAAGCAATTGTAGTTCTGAGTGGACAGGCCAGAGTGGGCTCCTCTCCGGTGGTGCCTCTCTAATGATCTCCTCTTATATTTCAGAAGACAAGCTTACATTTTCTTTGTGTCTTTGCTTTTTCCTTTTCTGGTAGGGTATTTTGTTTTGTGTGTTATGTTTGCTTTACTCTGCCTTCAAATACAGGTTGCATGAAGGAGTAATTTCTTTGCATCACAGGAAACAATAAAACAATTGATATTAACTCACATTGCTCATACTCTTATATTAAACATCGAATGGATGGATTCCAATGGAACTGAGCCAGAGAGTAGAAATTCCAGGTATTCAGGTTTCTCAGTAAGTGACATAAAGTGCATTATCTACACTGCTGGCCTCCACTTGCAAATGCCCATACTTGTTCCTTGTGTGTTCCCATCCTTATTTCTTCCTCCAGAGACTTGAGGAGAGTCTCAGAAGCAGTCTTAAGCCTGAATAAAGCTATCTATTGGAGCCTGGGCAAATACAGCTATTGTCAATGAAAGTACCCAGTAAGGCTGCCCTGGTACCCACAGGAGCAGACAGGTCACATCCTTGCTCACTGTGTGGATTCTCTGGGCTCTTGCCAGACACAACTTCACCTTAGAAGAAAAACAGGAAAAAAATGATGCCATCAAGAAAGTCAGTGGAGCACAGATCTGATGAGAGATGTTATTCTGTAAATATGTTTCTCATACTGGTTAATGAATAAAGCATTGTGACCAATGGGAAAGGAAGATAGGCAGGGCTAGAAGACAAGGAGGAAAGAGGAAGTAATTAGGAGGAGTCAACATGGAGAGCCCAGAGAGGTAGCACCACCAGCCCGCTCTGGCCAGTAAGATGAGCCATGTGGAAATACTTAGAATAGTAGAAATGGGTTAATCATTAAGACAGAGCTAGCCAGTAACAAATTAGTATCTGGCCAACAGCTTTATATCAAATACAGAGTCTCCATGTTATTGGGACTCGTGGCAGCGGGACCAGGCTGCTGGTAGGGAGGAACAAAGAGTGGGGCCAGACCAGCGGCGGGGGTGGGGGAGAATGTGCTCGTAACACAGATCTTATACAGGCTTTATCAAAATCCATCTCATTTTTAAGGATTTATCATTGTGCCCACACAATGAGCCACACTTACCTCTGAAGGGACCAGAAGGTGCAGCTGCTGATACTGTTCAAATTAGATTACAGAGGGTAAAGAGGCAACATTCAACCAATCCCAGGCCTATTGTGGTCCTCCCAATTGTCACTGTCACATCTTTATGCTACCAAAACACACCAACACCTCTGGAAAACCACCAGTGTCTCTCTTGTATGGCAAGAGGCCTGAATATGCTTCCACCAACCTGCCTGACTCAGAGCTCCACACCCCTCTATACCTGGCAGGTAGTACTAAGCATTCTTGTTTAGAAACATATTTGCCTGTTTATTTTCTTCTTTTTCTTCTAGATTCTACATCAGTGTGATTTTAAAATACTTCCTATAGAAATGGAAGCAACGTTGGGCCCCGTGCATATGCATTTAATGGAGAATGTGTAAGAACAAACTAAAATCCACTTCTTCCATAGCCACAAACACTGTGCTTCTTAGTCAGTTTCTTGTAGAAGGAAACTGAGTGAAGAAAGATTAATTATAAAACGATCTTTTCTCTCTATGTGTTCTTGAACTTTCTCTGGGAAGACAAAAAGAGCATCTATCCATCCCGGATGGGGTACCAAAAGCAGTCCAAAGTGACTCCACTCAAAGTTTCCTTAATGAACCACTGAGTTTATTGGGTTATACATAAGAGCACAGAGAATGCAAAAGCAGCCGTATTTTTGACAAACCTCCACCAACATGGATGATGCTTCTCAGAAGCTCCATCTCTGGAGAAGTTCCTTGCCCAACTTGCAGGCAGCTCCACCACAGACACCAGACAGTATCTGCTCTCTGGCAGCAATCACGCATACTTTTTATCAGCTTGGGGAGGCTTCTTGTAAATCTTGTAACTTTATGAGCTTCCAGAGCCTTGTGTGTTTCATTAGCATCCAGAGTCTTATAAGCTTGCATCTTTTCTCCAAGAGGGAGTGTTTCAGAGGAAACGAGTGTACAACGCTGATGGCTCTTCTGAGGAACGTGGTATTGAAGCTAGAGGCTTGGCTGCTGGCACACTGAGATATGTGCTGCTGAAGTGAGATCAAAACACCACAGGGGTTGTAAAAGACCCCGCCCACCTTTCTCTTACCAATTATTTATGGTATTTATGCAGAAGTACTTCTAAATCCAGAAATATTGACAGTTATATGCCTTCATTTTGTGAAATCCTTGAGAAAGTAGTTGAGACTTGATTCTTTAGCAAAAAGAAAACTAGTAAGATCATGGGTGTGATTATATCAGTACATACGTTTGAAAACATATGTTTGAAAATGTCCCCACATTCAGACATGCCAAAAGGCATTATTTCAAGTATGAAGTTGGAACAATTATCATGTTAATACAGTATTTTACATTTATTTAAGTTGATATTATTATATTATCATCACAATGTTTCATAATTATAGATAACCCCTAATTTACCAAGATCCAACACCATGATAGCATGAAAACAGTATGTATTTAGAAGAAGCTGCTTTATGAATTTTGATCTTTGCCTGGAACTCATAAATGTAGAATAACGTCTCCTACTCCTTGGCAGTAGTGGTGAATCACAGCTCTAGTAAGCCATGCAGTCATGAGGGGAAACAGCAGAACTGAACCCATCTACTGTGATAAGCCAGGGTCTTCTAAAAGATAAATGTAGTAAATATATTTTACACATAACAGTATTTTCAGCTTATAATAGGTGTGCTAAGACATGGCCTTTCCTAATTCAAGGATCATCAGCACTTGTATTTTTCTGTGAATATCATAAAGCAGAAAGATATAGACCTTTCTTGACTCACATTAAAACATTGTTGCAAAAGCTAAAACATAAAAACACTAGGCATGTAGGCTGAAATTCTGCTTGTTGGAGTCTGATTTTTCTCATGGTTTTGGGAAAGCATGGCATTTATGTTTTGTAGCCTACTTATAAATTATCTATCACTATGGGTACTGTGTAAGAAAAGGCTACGCTGCTGAGAGAAATAAAATCTGTACAATGTGAGCTGAGGGACACTGGGGGAAAACACACTTATAAATGTCTTCCACTTCATAAGCTTTCACTCAGGGCTGAGATTTTTTATTGCCAAAGTTTAATATTTTGAGTTTATCACTGTCCCAGTTAGAGCAAACCTAATCCAGAGAGAGTAGGATTTAAAGCTTTTGTAAATTAATAATATTTTATAAAATATCTTATTAAAATCTTCCCAGAAGGTAAGTTTCTGTGTATAGAGCATGATAGGGAATTGAGAAGTAGGCGATGGCCACAGCTGTGCACAGCTGGTCCGAAGGCTGACCAGGCATCAGAGTAAAAAGGATGGCTAAAAAAGGAACTTCCTCCTACTCGTGTGTGTGTGTGTGTGTGTGTGTGTGTGTGTGTGTGTGTGTGTGTGTGTGAGTGTGCCATGATTATAAAGATGATTAAGTATATGGAGATAATACTTTTATATTTACATTTATGAGCACAAGAACAGCAGGCAGCAGGGTAAAAGGTATAATGAAGTCAAGTGCATTTATAATTACCATATTTTACTAGTAAAATCAGAAGGTTCTGTATGTTAAGCAGCAAATGAAGAAAACTCATTGTCTTTTAGTCCTCATAATAAAATGACTACAGATTGATTGCCAGGTGAGAATTGATATTTTTGGGTGTGCTTTAAGATTATAAGATGCATATAAAAGACAGGTATAAAAGTCTTTGTTGCATGTCAAACAACTGAGACCACAGAGGAGAGAGTTGGGCTAATTAGAGCTCAGTATTATTCTAAAATCGTAATGCCAATCTGCTGATTTATAAGAATAAATGTAACTTTCAAGATAAGTGGAAATAAGTTTGTCTATTCACTCTAAGGTATTGGTATGGGAAGCAAACAGATTGAGGCATGCAAGAATGAGTATAAATTCCTGCAGATATGGATGCAACCTCTCAGTTGCCATGCACCAGCTTATGATCTCACCTCATTTCCTAACCTCAACTAATGCATTTGTTTTACACTTTCTGTAAAATGGAGGAAATAACACTTACTTTGGCAGGTTATTATGATGTCATGTGTGCAAAGAGTATGGCACAATATTGATGCCATTTAGACCCACAGTAAACGGTCGGCTTTTATCATGCCTTTTGTAATTCAAATGGATGATGACATCAGTCGCTGACAGCTTGATGTGCCTGTCAGACTGACAAGGTCCATTTTCCCCATGTGTCAGTGTTTGGATAGAAGCAGAATGATGTTTAATGAGTTCTGGGCATTGGATCATCATCTCTCAGTTTTGGCATGCTTCTGATTCATGCACTTGGTTTAATATTTGGTGTTGAAGGTTAAAGAACAATAGAAGGATTACAACAACAGCGTGGGATGGGAGGACAGTTTTTGCTGTGTAAGGAAGCATCAAACAAATCTAGCTACCTGCTATATTGCTCAGACCCCAGGCTTTATCATTGCCCAAATTTGATTGGAGCCATGGAAATATTTTTATGGCTAACTTAATGTAAGGGCATTATACATTGATCTCTGTGTGGGGTTACCTTGGTGGGATTTGTGAGGTATGGATATATAGATGTGCTTGCAGAAATGGGAATGTTCAAGTCTTTCCCAGAGGCCTTTTTCTCCCCATGAAGCCCATGAGTTGTTCGGTGTACTATCAGTTAACTAAAGGGAATGACATTTGAACAAGGGGAAGGTGATTGTCAAGAGAAATGTCGCATGCCAACCTCAACTGAGGCAGGGATTCTGAATGACCTTGGTAATTCACAAAGAATCATCACAGTCCTATGAATCAAATACTACTGCTACCACAATGCTGGGCAGTAATGCTATGACAACACATTACTACACTGGGGATTTATTCAGTGCATCTCTCTGAGGCACAGAACTTCCACCTGGATTGGCCAGATGCTTCTGGCCTCAGCTGAGTTCATCCTCTGTCTTGTCAAGCTGATGTGACAAGGGAGACTAAGTCATGTACTCCTTCTCCTCCAGAGGATGGATGCTGCTTGGTTATGTCATAGGAAAAGACCTGGTGTGAAAGTGCTACTAAGACACGCATCTGTCGTCATACTCACTACATACATCACCATGGTACATTGAATTGCCAATCCCATGGCCATTCATTAGTGATTGACAAGTGCAGTGGGTATGGAGAGGTGAACATTCTGAACCATTAATGAAAACCATTGTTCAGAATACCTATTTGTGACCCTACCATCCCTGTCATGACTTTCCAGTCCAATCTCTAATTTCATGGTGGCCTTTTCCATGCTGTTGACTGACAGTCTCCATTTCTTCTTAAGACACTGTCCTGATTAAAATATAAGCATATTGTAGAAAGCTTACAAAATGAAAAAAAATTATCTTTTCACCCAAAACATCACCTTTCGTTTTCTAACATGAATCCTTTCAGATGGTACTGCATGCTGTTTTATTAAATGTAGTATGTGCTTTCTGAGAAAAGTGGAAAATACAGAACACTGCTATTAAGAAAATTACAATTATCTAGTATTCCAACTCGGCAAAGTAATCTCTGTGAGCATTTTATCACATTTCCATCTGGTATTTTCTACCCTGTGTGTGCACATATTTGCATATAGATTTGCATATATTATACTGCATGCACAAACTTATAGCCTGTTTCCTTCTCAACCTTATACCAATAGCATTTTATCATTTACAATTTTTCAGAAATATTGATCTTAGTGAATATATTAAGTAAGTACACTCTAAGTTCTCTATTCTTCAATCATTGTATAAGAGGTTATAGAAAATCTTTAGTTTTACTGTTCAACTCCGAAGTTCTGACATAGTGCCAGAGCCTGTTCCTCTCCTTGTGTGCATCTTAGGTGAGGTTTCAACCGGTATTTTATTAATAGCTTTGTACATGTATCTAATTATTTCTAACCCAATTTTCTATAAGCAGTATTATTAGGTAAAAGGATATGAATGTTTTTACTGTTGTTAGGCAAGCTGTTAAAATGCATTTTTAAAGAACCTTATCAATTTATTTACATCACTTTGAGAAGGATTTTTGTTTTTCTGTTTTTTTGTTTTTTATCACACTGGATCTTTGCAGGCATTGAAGAACGAGTACCAAAAGTAACTTCTTGCTTTAATTGCATATTTTCCTTTTATAATTGAATATATTTTCACATATTTCTAACCCTTGTTTCTTTTCTCTTATTAACAGTTTTAAAGACTTTTATTGATATGCATAAGCATTTCAGGTGTTACAGTCATTAAGTCATTTCTAAGTTATAGGTGTTTCCTATCTTTACTACTTGTTTATGGTTTTGACAATATGTTTAAAATTGTGCCTAGTGGTTGCTTCATATTGATTGCTTCTTTTTCAATGTTTTCCATTAGTTTTGAATATAGTCACTTTGCCTTATCAAGGATTAAACAGTTATTCATTTATATTTATTTCCAGTTTATTTGTTTTGTAATGGGAGTGTGTAATTCATGTAGGTTTTATTTTGATATTTAGTTGTAAATGAGGATCTAAATTGATTTGGTTTTCTTCATAAACCATGCCTACATTCCCAGAACCATTTACTGAATAATTGACCTCATCACCATTGATTTATTCAAATTCTTCTGTCACATGTAAAACATGGATGTTCTGAATGGACCAGGGATTTCATGAACGTGTGGATCTTATTGTGTATTTGGTAGCCAGACAGACTTTAGATGCATACTTTTTAGTTTTGTGGGAATAAGAAATTAATAAAAAGAAAAATAATCATGATGTTTTACCTCTGTACTGGGGTCTGAATTTTGCATCCTAACGACTCAAAAAGAAGCCATCTATGGTTCATGTAACTCAGTTTCTCCACCTGCTGTGTCATGCTAATAATACTCCTTTTCAATGCTGCTTTGTGAAGCTCTGTGATGGAGAACAATACACAAGCAGTAGGTATGGTAAAATGCATTGCCAATGTTAAGTCTTTGCTATCAGAATGGATATGACATTGACTCTGACCTCATTATAAAACCCAATCAAATGTGGCTGGTTTTCAGTTTATATAAGCACAAAAAGTGAACAAAGACAGGAACGGACCAGCCAGGTTTTTGCTCTATTGTGCTTTAAAGAGGTGTCCTGAATCATCTTGAAGACTGTTTCCTGTTTTTGCTCTATGGAACTAGAAATCAATGCTATAAACACCAAACAGGATGGATGTTAATTGATGATGTCATGTGTAAGTGATATTTGATGTGAAAGAGAGAAAGTAAAACAATTAGTGGGAACTCTATTGAAAATTACTTAAACAGTGGGTTAGAAAAACTATGTATACAAAAACCTAGTCTAGAAAAACTATTCTACCATGAAGAAAGAAACGAGTTGACAAACTGACTTTCCATTCAAACCTGTGAACTCAGTGTTGGCCGGATATATTCTCTCTCTCTCTCTCTCTCTCTCTCTCTCTCTCTCTCTCTCTCTCTCTCTCTCTCTCTCTCTCTCTCACACACACACACACACACACACACACACACACTCACACACACAAAGTGTCAACTCTCCCAAAAAGAATTCCCACAGGCACAAACACACTCAAATAATAGGGATAAAAATCACAGAGAATGGATGTTTCATTATATTTCTCTGTGATGCTAGTTTAATAGAGAAGCAATTAAAGTGTCTTCTGGGTTTAAGAATTTTTCTCTAATATATAACCTTAAGATAATCCTCAATGATGTTCGCAAAGGAATCAACATCAGTCCCAAAATTTCTGTGGAGGGGGCAGTTCCTTGAAGACTTAGCTTGTGGTTCAAGCCAACAGGAGTAATTAATCCACGTGCTCATGATTGAATCTGTTTAATAATCAATAAAGTTCATATTCACCTATAGCAGCAGACTTACAGTAAAATTCACTGGAGGAGTCTCAATTTGAAGTAAATAAATGACAATGACCTTACATTCACTGAAATGACTGCTTATTCAGAATAAAACAGACATGTTTTTACCCAAGTATCAAAAGTTTAGTAAAAAAATTATATGTATATCCATAAGTGTAGTGCAAGATAGAAAGTTATAGATGCCATAAATGTGATATAACATAGACAGGGTAGTGGAAGTAATATATGTAGGTGTTGGGGGGACAACATGCAAAATGAGTTAGTGAGAAAGAGGAAGGAAAGATGGGGGAGACAAAGAGAGTCATTTGTAATGCAGCAAAACAATTTTCTCATGACATAGAAATCTAGGAGATATAAAAAAAGAAGTGAAAAAGTAAGGTTCAGTGTTAGGCACTATCTTGAATATGGAGTAATGGAGAACAGCTGGGAATTCAAGCCATTCCTGGAGAAATTCCAGCCACATGCAAACAACAGGCATCCTGAAGATTTTGGTCTTCTCTTTTAGATCATCTACTCTGTGTGTCCACATACCTCTTGTTTCCTTTGTATCTAGCTAAGTGTTTGGCATGGTTCATAATAAATATTTTTAATAAATGAGCTTTTTGCTGATCCATAAACCAAGAAACTAGATGGGGTGACACAATGTGTATATAGTATGTTATCTATCCCAAGGAAGAGAGTGTGGGAGATGAGACAATGGGCTACCATTCTTGACATGAGTGACCTCTGGTAAATCGAATTATTTCTGTAACTTTGAACCATTTAATTTATACAAAAAGGAGGTGAATCATCTCCCTTCCTGAACTTATGAAATCTGTGCTTATTGCCATGGAATCATACTGTTTCTACCAGTCATGGCAGTTGCTGTGCTCCCAAGTTGTGCATTATCACTGGAGGGAGCACTTTCATGTACAAAGACCCTGGACAGGAGTGATCAGGCTCTGTTGTCCTGCAGTTAGAGCTTCCTGTGCTGGTTATAGCAGCTGAAAACCTGCTACGTGGGCTGCTGGGTGACAGATACACACTCTAACAACCCCTGGTTCTTTTTATTTTTTGGATTGCTTTTGTTTTATAACTTTTACTATACAAGTATATTAACTCAATTTTTCACAATCTGGTGTACATATGTACATCCAGATTACTATCATTACCTCTTATGCTCTCTTTTTAAATTGATTTTTATTTAAAAACAATATTATTTTACACACCAATCCCAGTTCCCTCTCCCTCCTGTCCTGCCATTTCCTACACCACCTCCCCATCCCACTTCACCCCCCCATCCATTCTTCTGGGAGGGTGAGGCCTCCCATGGGGGATCATCAAAGTCTGTCACATCATTTAGGCCAGGACCGAGACTCTCTTTCCTGTATCTAGAATGAGAGAGTATCCCTCCATAGGGAACAGGATCCATAAAGCCAGTACATGCACTAGAGATAAATACTGGTTCCACTTCCAGAGGCCCCATACACTGCCCGAGCCACCCACCTGACACCCACATTCAGGGAGCCTAGTTTAGTCTTAAGCAGGTTCCCCAGCTGTCATTTTAGAGTTCATGAGCTCCCACTTGCTGAGGCCAGCTGTTTCTGTGGGTTTCCCAAGTGTGGTCTTCACTCATTTACTCATCACTCCTTCCTCTCTCCAACTGGAGCATGGGGTGGGGGGGAGGAAGTAGGAGAAAGAGGAGGAGAGAAAGGTAGAAGAACATGAGGGATCAGGAAGGCTGAGTTGGGGGAAGAACAGAGAAGGAGAATAAAGAAAGAGATATCTTGATAGAGGGAGCCATTATGAGCTTAATGAGAAACTTGGAACTAGAAAAATTCCCTGGAATTCACAAGAATGACCCCAACTAAGAATCTAAGCAATAGTGGAGATGCTATCTTAAATAACCTTCCCCTATAATGAGATTAATGACTACCTTATATGCCATCATAGAGACTTCATCCAGGAGCTGATAAACTCAGAAGCAGAGAATCACAACTAAGCATGAGCTGAACTCGTGGAACCCCTGGTACTTTATCTTACAGTGAATGCTAGGTTTCCCTTTAAAAACATTTACTTGCTGTGTGGTCTCCCTTGTGCCTCCAAAGCTAACTATATCTGGTGGAAAAATAAGAAAATAGGTAATGAAATACATTATTTCTTTCTTGTCTTCCCCCTACTTTGTTTTGTTTCAAATTGTTTTTAGTCTAATTGTCAAATGACTTGTGGTTGTATCATAACACGATGTCCTAAAATTGAATATTAATTAGAAGGAGACTTCATATTTCTGAAATTGTCTAACAGTTGACTTTCTTTTACTGTCATAGTCATCATGTATAACCAGTTACACAGGGATATCAACCTGCCTGTTTCTTCCAAGGGAGAACTTGTGGATTCTACAAATACAGTGAGACAATATAAACTAAAAGTACAATTTGACCTAGGCATAGTAATAATCTCTGTAATCCCAGCACCTGGAAAACTGAAGCAGGAGGATTATTAGTTTGAGGCTAGCCGAGAATATATAGTGAGACTCTTAAACAAACAAAAGCTCATTATATTGAAGAACAGAGGATAGATTTTGACCTCAGAGGCCTGAAGGTTTGCCTTCTGTGTGACTTTGGGGAAAGTGGGTAGATGCTATGGCCTTCTTTCCTCTTCTGCAGGGAAGAAGAATAAGACACCTGGTATAGCTTGGTCATGAACTAGGTCACAAATGATGAACTTTGTGATGAACTTTATGATGCTATGGAGTCAATGCCTAGCTGGAGGAAGTAAGTCCCTGGGGATCTGCCTATGAAAGTTGGACCTCATGGTCAGACCAGACCTCTCATTCTGCTTTAAGCCCATTATGAGGTGAGTAATTTCTACCGTAAGTCACCTGCTATGGCACTCTGTCTCACCACAGACCCATATTAACCAAGTGGAAGGCAATAGTTGGAAACCATGGGCCAAAATAAACAAATCCCCACTTTAAGTTGTTTCCTCACATGTTTCAGTTATAGCTGTGGACAACTGACACAGCACCCATATATCCCATTATTGTGATAGTGAAATAATGTGGGTGATAGGCTTTCAAAATCCATGAAGGATCAGATCATAGAAAACATAATGACAGCAATAACAAGCCTTCACAATTTTGCTCTCTTCCACTGCTATCTACTGCTTAGGAATGGAAACAGGAAGTCTAACTTGCACCTATCCTGACCATGTCTGCAGACCTCATTTTGGTATCTGGAAATTTGAAGGCTGCCCATCATGTAAAACAACAATGATCTCTCTAAGAACAGCACCTCCAAGCCTGTTTAAAATCACAAACTTTGAGGCTTCCTTCTGCACAGCCCAGACCCTGACACACACTGATGAGTTTATACATGTCTTGGTCTGCCCAAATTAGCAGACACTGACCTTTTCCGCCCTATTGGGACTTTACAGTATATAATCACTCCAGTTCTCTATACAAACCTCTAATTCTATCTACCTGGTTAAGTGTTCCCACAGGCCTAATCATCGTTTCCCTATGAAAAAATACCATCACACAGGGCACATGATATCATTAATATCAGTAAATATCATTAACATGGATTAAGCATATCCCACAAACCCAGGGTTTATAAATTATTACATTAGCTAATATATTTTAAGCTAATATTCATTGGGAGCTTACTTTGTATCAGGCAGTATAATCGATCTTGTTTCATTTATTATTAACAGCAACTCCAAAAATTAGGTATTATTAGTAGTTGCATGGATAGATGGGAAGTTTGAAATGGAGTGAAGTGACATGATTTCGTTGATATTCCTAAGAGTGCATCAACTTGCTGCACAGTGGACTCCCATCTGACTCAAAACCCAAGTTCTTTCTCACTGTGGAGCAGGAGGCTACTTACTGCTCAGTGGTTTTGCAGAGATGTATAAAGTCTCATGCATATACTGGCTGGCCAGTAACCATTCCATGTGTAATTACTTTCAAGGCACAGATACTGAGTTATTTCAGGACTAAAAAAGATAGAAACGGAAACGGGTATAGCTCAAATCATCTTTGGCTAAGAGCTGAGAGAGAGAGATTTAGAGGTTTGGGATGAAGCAAACTTGAATAAAAAATGGAGTTGAGGCCCATTAGCTGATCCATATGCAAATCACCAAGTCAGCCATGGCTTGCCAAGACTGTATCTTCTGGAACGAGAGGTTTGTTGTTCAGCTAACACCTCACAGTCAAATGCTGGGCAGTGGTTAGGAAGTAACCAGAGTGACATCAATGGCTTACCTTCATTGGGATCTATTTAAGCTGATTAAGAGCTCTAATTGTGACCAGCTGCTCCTCTCAGAAGTCAGTCAGGGCCCTGGCAAATGATAAGGACAGATATGTCTGCCTGTCAGGGTAGCCCACTCCCATACATTCAGAGTGCAGACTTAGACTGGGTAGCCTGGGGTGGCATCATCTTCCTTCTGCAGGTGAAAAGAGGAATTCCAGGAGCTGAGCACCTTTACTTTAGTCCTGCCTTTCAGTCCACAGTGACTGCCCAAATCCTAAGGCCATCAGATATTTCAGTTAAGGAGGTTGTAGCAGAACAATGAACAAGACGGATCCACTCTGCAATAAATCACTGTTATAAACCAAGTGACTTCTGTCAGGGAGGGCAAGGGTAAAACTCTGAACATTGCATGGGATTCTGGATGCTCATCTTGGCTGTGAACCTGTAGTGGCAGCTGTGGGACTGAACCTTGGATTCAACAATATAAATTCATTCTGCTAATTCTCTGGGGATAGTAAATGAAAAGTGCTCAGATTATAAGGTTTTTGGAGTGGGAGCTGATTACCATGGAGGCCTAGGTCAATCAGGACAATGATAACATCAAAGAGCTGTTTGTCCCTCTCATCCTGTATTAAAGACTCCCATCAGAATAACATGAGAAGCTTGCTACACTGGGTGACATGCCTGTCTTGTCCTCCAACACTCTGCTCCCTGTTTTTCTTCTAATTATAACTAGTCTTTAATTGACGGCTTTGCATTCCAAATTTTTATAGATATGGAATGCCCTTTTTATATTTGGCAAAATCAGCTGAAAATGTATAGATTTTTTATCGAATCAAATGTGACATTATGCTAACATGTATGACAACTCATTCAGAGGTGCATTTATGTGTAAAATGTGTTAATGGTGAATGCCTTGTTCAGAGACTGACAGACACACAGAGACAGAGGAGACAGAGGTAAGGGGAGAAGAAAAAGGGGAACCGAAGGAGGAAGAGAATGAGAAGAAGGAAGAGGAGGGAAGAGAAGGAAGAGAAACTACTTGAATTTTTGTGAAATCAATATGTCACATATTTGACCTATTTCAAAAAGAAACAGTAGAGAAATAAATCATAATTTGGGTCTCAAGTAGCTTTGTCCCTTACCATATGTTCTCCATATGTTGAAATTTTGAGGGGCTAAGAGGTGGAACTTAGTGATATGAAGTAACTAAATCTTCCCTACAAATATTTCTGAAACATTACAATTAAACAGCAAGACAAACACAGCCTTAGACTACAACTGAAATACAGTGCAGTCACTGAAATAGTAATTTTAGGCTACAGAATTAAGAGACTACAGGTGATGTGTTCTATGTTGGTCATGCCTGAGCATTGTCTTGCCCTCTGAGGCCTGGGCAGATGAAATAATCACTGCCAGACCATTCCCACAACTATAGCCCTGCCCCAGTGCTGTAACCTGATGTCCAGTTTTCTTTGTGAGTTTGGTGTGGGCCCCTTATGCTTGGGTTGTATACTAGTTGGTAGGAAAATGTGGGCCACTCAATATCCCTGACTCATGTTCTCATTTGGAAATTGATAGGAGTGTCTTTTCAGTCCCAAAACTAAGCATTGGTGGGGCTCACAGAGAGGCCATGGTTTGAATGGCACTCATCCATTGGTAAAAGCTTGATGATTTGACTTCCTTACTTTTTATCTACTCACTTTCTGACTAAGATGTTGCCATTGTTTCTTGGGACCAAGCACCAAATAAGTCACAGAAACTGTTAAATGGTCACTTGGATGATATTGATAGAGCCCATATTGTAAGAAGGGACATGGGAATAAGAAATAACAAGGAAACATAAAGACATAGCATATTCCGTGAAATGTGAGGAAATAATTCTTGAATGTTTTTGAGAACTGAAGCTAGTAGGGCTTTCATCACCCTGACAACGCCTTTCTGTAAACAAATCAGGAGAGTTAAAGATACCAGACAACAGCAAACAAGACAGGCTTTCTTTTTGCACTTCTCCCTATTACTTCAATTTACTAGTTAGGACAACCTTTGGGTTTCGTCTACTGCAGCTGAAATTATGAAGGCAAGAGATTTAGTCTAAGATGTCCCTCCATACTATTAGCAGGGGGATGTCTACTTCTTACAAGTCATATTCCAAATAAAACACCAGTCTGAAAGAGCACCACAGAGGTGGGCATGTTGTCATCTTTGTCCTTTTTGACTTTATGGGGGGGCAGGGTGCTGTACAAATATTTACATGTAAAGACAGAAAATATTCCTGTTTACTGTGTTACAATGCTAGGCGTCTGGGCTGTTCTGACAAATATTTCAAAAACAGCAAGGACCTGATAGTCATAAGCCATGTCAATGCCCTTTCTGTCAAGGTCAAGACTAGGACAAAGGGTTGATGGAGGCAGAAATACAGAGGAGAGTCCTGCCTCAGGAACCTTCAACTGTGCAGACCATAGTCCACATTTAACCGCAGTCCCCAGTGTGATGTTATTAACACATCCTCTCTTTCTCAAAGCATTTGTTTGAAAATCTATGAAGCCACTCCACTAACCACCTTTATCCTGCATTCTGGAGGAAAAGAAGAGAATTCTCTATACCACGCTATCCTTCATGTCTTCCTTTCCCCCACACTTGAAGGGGCTCCAATTTCTTAAATGGCTTTTAGTAATGTTTGTGGCTTTCATCCCAGCCTCTCCAGAGATGTCTCATCAGACAACGGCACTTGGCAACTCTGTTGTCTTCTTCCCTCACAGGGTTACGTTATTTTTTATTTCTTACCTCCACTTCTTTCTAAATGGTGTCATTGGAGACCGACAGAAGCCAGAAATGATTTGTTGGGATTCCTCAGGCAGTAAAGACCTCTTCAGACTACAGCACAGTAATAACAGCGTTATGGCTTTCCAAAATGGATTTTTTAATGTTTGAAATATAATCTTAAGAGAAGAAAAATGCAAAACAATATATAAATTACAAATGGTAAAATGTGTTTGCATTTAGATAGACATGAAAAATTATAAACAGAAGCCTCAAAGTTGTTTGGTTGTTGGTATTAGGTAAGGGTAATTTGTTTGTTTGCTTGTTTGTTTGTTTGTTTTTTTATTCTACTACTTGTAACAGGCCCCATTTTTTTTTAATTCCAAAGAATCTCCAAGCTTGCCAGTCTGTAAGTTAAAACTAAATTCAGCCAATGAACATGATTGGAACTGGGATTGGGTTTATTACTCAAAGGCGGCGCTCAGAATTATAAGCATAATATGGCTCTTTTCCCATTATTAAGCAAAACTCTATTAAAGATCAGTAACAAAAGATGATCTGGAAAAGTAAATATCGAACTGTTTAAGGCCCAAGGGAATCTGAAAATCACTATTTTAGACTGAAAATGATGTCTTTCCACTGCTCCATTCAGCTTTGGAAGTTGCACTAATTACCATTGTTTTCCTTGGATATTGACATAGAAGAATAATTGGGAATTCCATGGATACTAAACATGGTAAAGGATAAGAATTGGATTGCAGGATAGCTGCTACAAACCAAGTTCCCATAGGGAGACTCTACTGCCTGGTTTTACTTAGAAAGTAAAACAAAAGCAACAATCAAAGCTACATTTCTCTTACTTGTCATGTTTCTTCCTTTCAGGATCAACTTTATTTTTGTACTAGCTGGTTTACATAGGCTCAGAATTTCCCTTCTTTAGCAGGAGGAAGGCAGGACTGTTTTTCTTATACTTTATGCCCTCAGATGTTGGTACTGTGTGTCTGGATTCTGATCATTTTGTAACCCTAGGGAAGAGAGGGAGATTAAAAGCTCACCTTTAAACCATCCCTTCCATATGGCTGGTGAGTAACCCAAGCTGCCCAGCCATTGCGGATTCTGCCTTCCTCTCCTTAATTGAAAAGTCTACTCCCTATACAATCCAAACTAAATTCTTAGGCTCTGATTAGTATAGCATTCTAAGTGAAAGTAACCCAGACTAGTGGGCTTCCTTTGCAGGAAAAGCCTGTAGGTTTTATGAGTAATTTCTACATAGTACTACTTTTTTATCCTAACTCAGAAAAGTCAAGCTTAGAGTTGCCCACAATGGGCCCCTCTGTTTTTACTGATTCCTTCTTAGACATATGGTGTGGTATCAAGCCTTCACCCTTCTCTAAGCTTGAGATGATAGATAGGTCAGGTCTGCCTCCTATACTGCCTCTGACTCTTCCTTCTGTCTGTCAAGAAGCCCTTGGGGTCAAAACCATCTTATTAGAGTAAAAAGGAGAACTGATTTCATGTGATAGCAGATAAAGGCTCAGAGTTTGATACATTTTTCATTTTTCACATCAAGTATTGATTGAGATTTGTAAAGAACTTAAAATGTATGGATTTATTTATATCAGCATATGATAACAAACACACCAACTCTGAGCATCTTTCCTAGTGTTGGCTGGCTTATGGGCACTTTCCTGTACATACCAAAAAGCCCCCATAGATGTTTGGGCTTCTATTACTTCACACAATTGGAAACAAGTGATGACTTGTGTAACTCTCTGCATAGCCTGCCTCCTCTATAACTGCATAAGCTGCACACATCCCAAGATCAATCACCAGTGAGCACCACTGTGCCTTGGATAGCATTCGGCCCAGGGAGTGGTGGATGTTCAACAGACACCTGATCCAGTCGGTGCAGTTCCTAAAAGCACCAAGAAACAGCTTAAATGAGAACTTTGCTTGTTTTATCTGTTTCCTCTGGAGAAAGGACTAGTTGTTGCATGTTCAGGAGGTTGTTGTTGCCTCCCTGCCTCTAACACTGTGCAGTTTCATTTCCTGCTTTACAGTGCCTGAAAATTGACTACACTCTTTCCCCCATAGATACTCAGGCTTCAAGTTCTGTAGAGCCCAGAGCCTCCCATGGTGTATCTGTAGTTCAGTTAAAACACATCTCAAAACAAAAGAAAGCGAGTATACACTCCCTGTTTAATACTGCAACCATTGTTCATGTGTCAGCTGTGTAGACACAGCATCTTCTTTGTTAAAGACCAGAGCCTGAAGTGGCAGTCACATGGCTACACGCTCCTCATCTTGGGCTGCATTGAGTGGACTTCAGTGACACAGGCTGATACACTTACTGTTTCAGCAAAATGGAGAGATGAATCAAAAACTTCAATAAGAGAAACCCCAGCTCTACCTTTCCCATTTGCCTTTCAGGCTCGAAAGGATTTAAGTTCAGGAAAAGAACATATTTTGCGCATTTTTTTTTCTTTTTCTCTTTGAAGGAATAATAACAACTGCCAGTGCCTTTAGCAAGGACTCCAGATGGTTCCATGTCCTGCTTTAAGAAAGTCTCTCCTGCTGCTGGGACAAAATCACGGTCAGAAATTCTGACAATGCAGGACCTGTCACTTTTCTCTTTGTAGGAATATTATGTGGTTAGAGAGATGTGAGCAACCTTTACAATGACACAAATCCCTGTTCCAACTAAACTCTGTTCTATGCTAACCCTGCATGCAATTTAAAACCACAGCTCAGAGCCCAGAACTACAACTTCAAGCCTTGCTTTTCCCTGCCTTAAAGGCTGTAAGCTCATTTCCATCTACAGGGATTCTACCTCTTCAATCCTCTAAGACTGAGAAAGACATTTCTCAGATCTCCTTTGTCTATTACCAAATTGTAATGGAAAGATATGAGGTCAAGTGCAGACTCCATGTTCTTTCTCAACGCCTCATGCACGAGAGCTTCACTTTTAAATTTATTTAGAGCTGGTACTAAGAGAGATCCAGAGGTCATGTTCATAATAAGCCAAACAGAAGGCAATGATTCAGCACTGTCTGGATGGTTCAAACCCAGAGGACTTCAGAAACAGGGAGCTGGAGACAGAGAAAGGCCCTAACTCAGCTCTTAACAAGTCAAATTTGAAGGGGCAGATGGCTTGAATTCATCCAGGGACAAATGGAACAATTAACATCTGAATAGGAAATACATCTACATGGTGGGAAAGAAAAATGAATCAGAAATATGTATTTCTTGGTGCTCACTCACTAGGAATTATTCCAAACTTGACCTAGAAATTAACACTGTATGGTTAACACAGCTTTGCTCCAGGACAGTCTTTTGATAGTTTGATTCATAGCTCTGTCTGTGCTGCCTGAGACAGGGCTTGGACTACAGTGAGCAGTCAAAAATGCAAACTACATGGACAAAAAATAAGAGAATGAGAAGACTGGGTCCACAATTGACTTTACAACCATTTGTCACACTTGTACTTTTTTAATAATCCACCCACTGACCCCCCCTCCCGAAAAAAAAAAAAAAAAGTCTTAGGCTTTCTTATTTGGTATCATGATTCTACAGAAAACCTTGAAATGTGATAGAATTAAATTGATTTAATTATACATTCCTTTCATAGGCTTTGTCTGGCACCTCTGATTTCTTTGAAGAAGAAATCTAATATTTTCCAAGCCCTGTAGAGTAGATCCATGCCAATCAACTCAGTCAATATTCATATGCAAACACTTTACTTGGTACACACACATATGCAGATGCAAAGGGAAAACTACATTAGCAATTGTAGCTCCCATTAATTCTTGCTTGCAAACCATTGTGGAAGCAAGTTAGATCCACACAGCCAGGTTTGCCAATAGATCTGGGCCCAGCAGATAGAGCATGCTACCCTCTGCTATAGCCAAAGATTCACATTGTATGATTACACACAGTACTGAGAAGCATACAAGGGCAATGTGTTCCTAAGCATCTCAGACTGTAGTATTTCCAGATTTTTTTTATTAAAATATTTTCTAAGCACTTTTTAAGCATAATGGTTATGTAACAAGGATAAGACCAAGAAGCAGGAAGACCAACAAGGCATTTTAATTTAGACATATATTCCCCTACATTAAAGGCCGCCATTTTTGATTACTATAACTTTTTTCTGATGATTGGTTGTGGTGCTGAATGATAAATGACATTGGAGGTTTCTATCAATATTTTGCCAGGTTAAGACATCACTGGGAAAGGTAGAAAATAACTTCTCTCAAGTCATTTCCATTGTGTTCTCAAAGCAAGATGCACAGGCAGGCAAATGCCAGGTTAAATGGGACCTTGCAAGACTTTCTCCTGTAGGAAGATGTGAGAAAAGATGTAGGAAAGGTACCTGCAAGACAATTAAAAATGTGGCTAATGCAATTGTACAGTGAACACCAATAAAGTGAACTGTCCCGTCCATCATCCCCTCGTTTCAGAAAGGTATTAACCCCATGCCTACACAGGTCATCTAAATAGGAATGTGATTAAGTTGTTGAAATCACTTTAATCTTAAAAATGGATATTCAACCCTAGAAAATTATTTGAAAACAGATCTACATTGGTAAATTAACAGAGAATTTAATAAATGTGAAAAGGTCTTTAGAAGATTTAGAGATATAAATAAGTCTGTCTATTAAACCTAAAAGGTTTGGAATCTTAAATTTTGCATGTTTTGAAATCAGTGTATTCTGACTTATAACACATCATAAGGTTAAGGGATGTTGTTTTGCCTTTGAGATACAGAAAGACAAATACAAATTGATACAAAATTTCTCAATGTGTCTGGGACAGGAATAACATAATTACTAATGGCCTCCATGCAATAGCCTATGCTTTATTTTTACCAAAATGGTAAATGCATGTAGCATGCATTTAACAATATGCATTGTTAAAAATAATGCATATATATATGCATACATATATGCATATATATGTATGTATGTGTGTATATATATATATATATATATATATATATATATATCTCAATTTAAAACCATCTCCAGTTGTCCAAGAAATGTTATTCTGAACCCCCCAAGCTTCAATCTTACCATTTCAGATCCAAGGAAAGCCTATAATCATACACAACCCCCTCTTTCTTCTTAGAACTCTGCTAACCATTTTCCATTTCAAACACAAAATTACCTCAAGCTGTTTAGTCAGAGAAATGTAATTGCTATTTTCTGATTGTTATCGATAACAAATAAGACTAATCATGAAACTTTTCTGTGTATTAGTATACTTGGTTTCCAGAACAGTCTGTTGTCATTGAGAGCTGTTGCCTTAAGAAAGACCTGTGACCTCTGCTCACTTCCTCATCCAAAAAATAGATAAGCTTGCCCAGCCAATCTGTAATGTCCCTACCAGACTGGAAATTCTAAATGTCTGTGATATATGATTGTCACTCATTAGTCTAATTTAAAAGGCTAGGCCAACTTTGGGTCTGTTTTCCTCTCTACTATTATAATTATTATTGATCTTTCAGTAATACTCTGTCCAAAGCCTCTGGGAATATCATAAAAAGGAAATACAAGTAGTATGGGAAAACAAAATGGACAGAAGTTTCTGTAATAATGAATATTTCATTCCATTCTCTGGTCAGAGCATTGCAATACAGAGCTCTCAGTCTCAGTCTCAAGGGAATGAGGGTTAGGCTCTACTCATGGGCTTGGTCACTTTAACCTCAGGAGAAGGGAGTAGTGATGCTACATAACTCTATTTTTTACATTGCTTGTCTCCAAACAGAGCATAAACTCAGCTTCAGGCAGGGCCTGGGGACATGCACTTTGTTTGCTTGTTTGTTTGTTTGTTTGTTTTTAACTAGACTGCAATGTCCCTATGCTGACAACCTTTGCTGCTCTACCCTGCAATTCTGCCTTCGTTTCCCCCACACACACCCGCATCAGTATGAGTCCTGCTTGAATGTGTTGGGCATGGAGGAGGAAGAACTTGGCTGTGAGGGGTTTTGGCTCTTACTGCTTCGCAGCAGCACTTCTCAGCTTGATTGGCACAGCACTGGATAGCAACACCACCCACTCCTTTCTCTTTTTGGCCTCCTGTTTCTACCAACGTTCTCTCAGTTCCCCTAACTGAGATATATAGGGGTAAAACCTAACTTCATAGCCAGCAATTCTGAGCACAGTGGCAAGCATAGAACCCAGGAATTCTTAGCATTTTACAGGCATCTCTAACAGAGGCAGCCACGATCCCTTTTTATTGAGGAAGGCACACATTCCTACTTTACTCAGAATGGGATCATAAAGTGATTCTGCCTTTAATTCTTCTAAATGTTTATGAAGAGTCCGAGAGGAGATACAGCTGACTGATAATTATAGAGTGATTAAGCCTGACATTTCCAGAGAAGCAGGTGAAAAAGCTACTCAGCTCTGGAAGGGTCAGAAGACCAGGTGCCTTTCTGAATTTCATCACTGAAATACTTTTTTGGTGAGTAGAAAGAAGATTATTAGAAACTATTCTCAAAAAAAAATGATTTTATGATATTGGACTGTTAAACATTTAATGCTCTGTTAACAAATGGTTATTTCTCCATTAAGCACCGTCACGACCTATGCATAGTTTATGAACATTCCTGTTGTCCTTGAGAGAAATTGCATACTGTATTGGCTAAAAATAGTAGCCACATGAGGAACAGAGTGCAATTTGCATCTGGAGTTCAGCTGGCATCACCTGGCTTGAAAGCTAGCTTCCAGGGATCAGACTCTGGAAAAGGCTCCTGAAATCTGACACCAAAGACTAGGTTTACTCCCTTGAAGGAAACTGCTTGGGAATGGCCATGTCTCTTTAACAGTGAAGTTCATTAAAGGGCTTCTTTCTTCCAGTTTGTCTTAGTCTTTTTTAAACTCTATCCCTTTTTCCTTTGTTTACACAACACTAGGGACTTATCTCCATCCAACAGGAACCAGTCCCCTCTTTCTTTCACCAGGAAGAGCCATAAAGGCAAGGCACATCCAGAAGCCATTTTGAAAATGACTTAACTAAGAATTCTCCTTTAGGGGTCCAGAGGCTGACTGCCACACAGAAAGGAGTTTAGAGATTGAAACACAGTCACAAAATGCCATTGTTATAGAGGCCATGTGAGAGCATTCTAAGCCCCACAGCAGTTTTCTTTCTTACTGCTGTCCTCCACCTACTAAGGTTGCATCTGCTTTTCAAGCATTGCCTTTTTTCAAGAAGCCTGTAATGAATGCTGCAACTATTTTGCACTGAATTGAATAAAACTCACAACATATCCTGATCTTAGAGCTCTCACCACTTCACTATGTTAAATGTAAAGGGCTTTCATTTCAAACAATGGAGAGAAGTCATAGTGGAGGAAGATGATATGGAGGTAAATGGGGATAGAGGAGGTAGGTTGACCATGATGATCTCAGAGCTTACCCAGTAGTGTTAGCTAGGGATGGAGTCTAGACATAATTTGGTATTACAAACAACACCACTCAGAAAACAAAAGAGTCTCTTCTACCCAGAACCTAGTGACGCTAAATCATGGGCTGATCTGGCTCCATTTCCTAGTTAATACTGTCCTCTGCCTCTGTGAAGGATGGGTCTCAGCACCCTTCTTTGTGAAGATGAAAAATGTGGGTGTTTAGTCTCAATATAATCTGACATGATGGACATATGTAACAGACATACGCACAACCCCCATATTCTTAAAACATTGCCAGGTCACTTGAAATGTCTTGCTCAATGGAAATGCTATGTTGGAAATGATGGCAAGAAAGATAGTCTATACTTGATCTGCTTGATTGAATCTGCAGAAGCAGATCCAATAGATATTGAGGGGTAACTGGACTCTTCAGTTACAAATGACTGGCTAAAGGATTAAATCAAATTTCTTTGAACTGCAAGGTGAGGCCCTTGTGTGCTCAACACATTCTGACACTCCTGACATTACACTTCACATTCCAGTAATATTGAAAATGTTGTGTCTCTCTCTTTTACCATGTTACCTGAGGCAATGCCATCTTCTTTCATTTGTTCTGGATGAGCCCATTTTCAACCTTTCTCTGCAAGGATAACTCTTACTTTAGACTTTTCTAAGGACTCATCCTTATGTGATCTTTCTTTCCAACTCCACAATAAGTCACCCCTTAATGTTTTTCAGTTATCCCCTGAGCATCCTTGCCTTTGGAACTTCGGAATTGAGTGTACCAAATTTGAGGCCAATGACTTTCAACTCTTAGCGTAGCACTAATACCTATCCTGTAAGTGTTAGGTGTAGAGAGCTTGTGTGACTTAAAATCTTCAGACCTGCTGAGTAGAGAGAACTACCAATGGAGGGGTGCTACTGAAATTATTCACAATGAGTTAAAAGTTGGAGAAGATGTCCTACCACAGTTTTCCAATTCCTGTAGTCAGAACTCCACAATATCTACTAAATAATCTGTCAAAAAACATATAATATGCCTTCTTGTTATTACAGTCCTTATCACTGTCACAAGTTTAAATTTAGGATTTAAGAATTAGATTTGAAGTGATAAATCTATGGTGACCCTATTATAATATCTAATGCTAAACAAGACCAGAGCATAGGAAGATCTTCTTGTAGTTAGAGTTCCAATATATCAAGACCATCCCTGTCAGATTTATTCATTCGTGAAGTCTGACTTTTTAACTGTGGGGTTGCTTGGTAAGTCCTAATCTGGCTTTGAAATCAAGTTGTGATTTGGGAATTTGGTGCAGTATCATCCATTGCTGTTCCTCTGGAGCCATTAGGTGTCCCAATAGTCTTTTCCATGAATACTTACTTTTCTACAGAACTATAATCCATAACATTTCTGACACAGGGGAATCACCTCAACATAATCTGTGCAGAACTAGGTTCTCAGACTTGTCAATTTCACTTTTTTTTCACAAAAATTCTAAACATTAATTCTTTCCTTGAACTTCTGAAAGAAATATGTATTTCCAAAACAATTAGTGACAGACATGGCACCTGGTACTTTAATATATAATGTGTACAATTGCATATTCTTCACCATCCTGTACTGAGTACTACATTCAGAAGTATACAGCAAGCAAAGGGTGTTCTCATAATACAAAGGTGCTCACTCACAGAAGGCAGTGCGATAGGAGTGTCCAAAAATACCCATTACATTTTGTGCTGCCAGGTAACAGCACCTTAACAAGAAGGTTACTAACTCAGATGAACATAGAAAACTTTGAAAAGCACAATATTGCCTATGTCACCATCTTCCTTTTTAGGCTTGTCATTATGTCATTCTACAATCTGAAGTTTGATGCATTTTGACCTAGACTCCAAACTCAAATGTTTCCATTGTTCCTGTCAGTCTCTTTGATTTAGTTACCCTCACTACTTTTCCTAAGATGTTATACTTACTTTTTTATTTATTAGGACTTTAACTATTTAAATTGCTTATATATCTACTTGTTTAATTATCAAATTTATATAGTCTAGGTAGTTTGAAGCCAACTCCATTTTTCTTAATCTTTGTTAATTTTCAGAGCATAATTTTTCAAGATACCAGCAATATATTCAGACATTAATTAAAGCTAAGGAGCCTGCATCACCTATGTTGCAGACACAAAATAAAGATAATTTTCAGTACAGCATGGAAACATATGGTCACCAGGCTGTTTTACCCGACTCGAAGATAGCCACTGGATTAATGAGAGCCACATTGGCCTTGCCAATTGGGCTCTGTTTCATTCAAAGCCATCCACTCTTTTCATCAGAGCAAACTCAGTTTTCCCTTCTTTCCCATTTCTTCCTCATCCCTCAAGGTCCATATTATCTGCACAAAATCTTGTCATTTCTATATATGTGCCTGCATGTCTGCATGTGGTGGCTGAAAATGCACCCCTCTGCTCACGTGCCTGCTTATTCCAGTGGTCTCAAATCCAACCTGCAGGCAATCGGGTGTCAGCAGTTAGGTGAATTTGCAGAACTTGCTGTACAAGAAGCCTCCCGGGCAAGGGAACACCTGGCTGGAATCACAATGTTTTTGTTGGCTCCCAGAACAGCCATGTGAGCAGTTGCAGCAATTACCAAGACACATGGGGACGACTCCTGCCTTGCTAGTTCGAATGGACTAGTGGAACATGGAATCCGGGAGGGAGTAAAATATCTCTGTCATAAACTGAACCACTTTGCTGTTTGAACTGTTGCCAGTTTTTATAACAATTTCCATCTTAAGCTGGCTCTATACATATTTAATGAATTCACCTATAAAGCCTTTAACAGCCCTCAATTCATTTCAAGTAGAAAGTGACTCAGCAGTTTCAAATGGTGAGCTGGATACTGCCTCTGGATTCATTACTTAAGAAAAAAAATGATTTTTTTTATTTTGTTTTAATGATCTCTCATAGACAGGGACTTTTCCTTATATTGATGTCCATACAATATAAAAACACTTCCATCTGCAGATCCACTTTCTCCCAAGGATCTAATTACAAGGGGAAAATTTTAAGTATTCTATAACAAAGAATTGTTGTATATACATGACAACTTCATGTTAGCTGGGTTTTGTGTCATCAGAAGTCATCTAGCCATAAAGACCTCTTCCCCGAGCATTGCTTCCAAATCTACCTGTTGACTGCTGAGGTGGTATGGAAAACACAAAAGGCAAGAGTGTTGGCTTTGAGAAGCTTCCATACAGCACCAGGACCAGTTAACAGACAGCTCTGAGAAATGGATGGGACCATATGCATTATGCTATGCTAGATAAATGTCTGTCTGAAACCTCTGCCAGCTTGAGAGAAAACGGTCCACTGCAGTGTGTAATACCAGCCATCCCTCTACCTTTAGCAGCACCCTCCCTCTACCATCCTATCATTTACATATGTACAAACAAAGTAAGCATGCCCCTCTCCTGCCTCACTTCTACTGTTTACCACTTTCCCCAGTGTTTATCACTTGTCCAGTGATAGAGAATGTCTAGACTGGGCCCTTATATTCGATGTCCCTGATAGCCAGAATGTTTTCCCTTTTCACAATCTCATGGCTCTCTATATCATCAACCTTTTCTCCTGCTTGAATGTTACCTTATCAGTAACTCATTTGAAGTAATCTCTCATGGGATGACAGGATGGCTTAGCAGATGATTTGCTATGGCAGAAGCCTGGAAACTTGAGTTGGAACTTGGAGCCCATCTAAAGGTTGAAGAAGAGAACTGACTCCAAAAATTGTCTGACATCCACATGTGAGGTCTGACACCTATGTTCATACACATACATCATCGTACACACAAATACACATGCTATCAAATAAAATTCAAAAAACAATTTAAAAATCCTCCCAAATCAGCATTGTAGAACATGCCTACAGTTTCATCACTCAGAGGCTGAAATGGGATAATTTTGAGTTTGATGTCAACTATAGTAACAGAATATGACCTTGTCACAAAACAAGCAAAAAGCATTCCAACATCCCCTCTTTCCCTTAATCTGTGTGTATGTGTGTGTGTGTGTTTTCCTTCTACATAGAACTCACAACATTCTGCCTTATTATAGATATTTCTTCATTATTTGATATCATTGGTCTTGCCTATTCAAATATTATATAACATCCGCAAAGATATAGTGCCTGTTTGTTTATTGCATTTGTACTGCTGGAGCAGCCTGGGCCAAGGTAAAATTAATTTCTTGTCAGCATCCTCTTGGCCCCAGAGGCCTGTGTCTACCACAACCTTTACTATACATCTTCAAGGGAATTATATAGTAGTCAAAGCACAGTTCTTCATAGTCAGTATATTCATAGCTTCAGTATCACTGATGTCCTATAGTTTTTACTGTTAGGACGGGGTTGTTAATCTCATCTATTTTATATAGGATTTGTAGAGATGGAAGAGCAATTATAATTAAAATAACAGCTGGTAAAATGGTTCAGATGGCTTCTATTTCTTGTGCAACTATGGTACTGGTGTGTGTGAGGTTGGTTGTTAATATCAGTGTAATAATGTAAAGAACTAGAGAGCTAATTAAGAATATGATTACTAAGGTGTGGTCATGGAAATTTATTAGTTCTTCTATAATACGGGATGTGGCGTCTTGTAAGCCTAATTGTAAAGAATAAGCCATGTAAGACATATAGAGGTTAGTCTATAATTTAACTTTGACAAAGTTATATAATGATTTTACTAATATCTCATTGAGAAAGACATAGAGGTTATGGAGTTGGCTTGAAACCAATTTAAGGGTGTTTGAATCCTTCCTTTCTTATTTTACTTTTACAAATGTTGGTTCTTCAAATATGTGGTGTGGTGGAGGACATCCGTGAAGTCATTCTAAGTTTGTGGTTGTGTATTCTACTGTTAAGACTTCTCATTTAGAGGCAAAGGCTTCTAGGATTATGAAAATTATTACTAGTACAGCAATTAGCGAGATGAAAGATCCTATTGATGATACAGTATTTCATGTGGTGTAGGTATCAGGGTATCCGAATAGTGTATACCTGATAGACCTAGGAAATGTTGAGGGAAGAATGTTAAATTTACTCCTACAAATATGATAGTGAAGTGGGCTTTGCTCATGTGTAATCAAGAGTATAGCCTCAGAATAATGGGAATCAGTGTACGAATCCTGCTATAATTGCGAATACGGCTCCTATTGATAGGACATAGTGGAAATGAGCTACTACGTAATAGGTGTCATGGAGAACAATGTCTAGAGATGAGTTTGATAGAAAAATTTCTGTGAGACCCCCTACTGTGAATAGGAAAATAAGGCCTAGGGCTCATAGTATAGCTGAAGATCATTTGATATTTTCTCTGTGAAGGGTTGATAATCAGCTAAATACTTTAACTCCCATTGGGATAGCAATAATTATTGTAGCAGATGTAAAATAAGCTCGTGTGTCTACATCTAAACCGACTGTGAATATATGGTGGGCCCATACAATAAAACCTAGGAAACTGATTGATATTATTGCTCATACTATTCCTATATACCCAAATGGTTCTTTCTTACCTGAATAATATGTAACGATATGTGAAATAATACCGAAGCCAGGTAAAATTAGAATATATACTTCTGGGTGACCAAAGAATCAGAATAGGTGTTGGTATAGGATAGGGTCTCCTCCTCCAGCAGGGTCGAAGAAGGTTGTGTTAAGGTTTTGGTCTGTTAGGAGTATTGTAACACCTGCAGCTAATACTGGAAGTGAGAGAAGGAGGAGAACAGCTGTGATAAGCACAGATCATACAAATAATGGTGTTTGATATTGTGTTATGGCTGGGGTTTCATATTAATGATTGTGGTAATAAAGTTAATGGCCCCTAAGATTGATGATACACCGACTAGGTGCAGTGAAAAAAATTGTAAGGTCTACAGATGCTCCTGAGTGAGCTGTTTCTGGCTAATGGTGGGTATACTGTCCATCCTGTTCCTGCTCCAGCTTCAACTATTGAAGATGCTAGAAGTAGTAAAATTGAAGGAGGGAGAAGCCAGAAGCTTATATTATTTATTCGTGGGAATGCCATGTCCAGGGCTCCAATTATTAAGGGGAGCAGTCAGTTTCCAAACCCCCCAATCATTATTGGTATAACTCTAAAGAAAATTATTACGAATGCATGGGCTGTGACGATAACATTGAATGCATGGGCTGTGACGATAACATTGTAAATTTGGTCATTGCCTAATAAGGCTCCTGGCTGACCCAGCTCTGCTCAAATAAGAATACTTAGAGAGCTGTGCCTACTATGCCTGCTCAAGCACCAAATATGAGATATAGTGTCCCAAGATCTTTGTGGTTCGTCGAAAATAATCAGCGGTTAATGAACATAGGTAAAATGGCTGAGTAAGCATTAGACTTTAAATCTAAAGACAGAGATTATAGGCCTCTTTTTACCAAGTCTTAAGGTGATAATCACATCGAATTCCAAATTCGAAGGTGTAGAACACATATTCTACTAAGGCTTCTCCCGCCGCCCCCCCCCCTTTTGATAGGCTGGAGAAGTAGATTGAAGCCAGTAGATGGGTATTTAGCTGTTAACTAAAATTTCGTAGGTTTGAATCCTGCCAGTCTAGTGAGGATTTAGCTTAAGTTAAAGCAATTGATTTGCATTCATTAGATGTAAGATATAGGCTTACAGTCCTTAGGTAGAAGTTAAACTTGTGTGTTTACTAAGGGCTTTGAAGGCTCTTGGACTTTTTAGCCTAAACTTCTTATGTTAGTATAATTGATAGTGGGAGTGTTAGTGTACTTAGGGTAATTGTTGTTGGTAGAAGAGAGTAGGTTTTTGTATTAGTTTGTTGAGTGTATAATTTTGAGGTATTATTTGTTGGGAATGTTGTTAGAGAAGTTGAGTAAATTAGGCGGGTGTAAAAGAATAAGTTAATTAGGGCTACTATTGCTATTGATGTTGCTAGGATATAATTGTTGTTTTTGAGTAATTCTGCGATGATTAGTCATTTGGGAAGGAAGCCTGTTAGTGGTGGAAGGCCTCCCATAAATAGAATGGCTACTAAAGGTAGTAAGACTGGTATTTTATTTCATAAGAGGGATGTGGTTTTGATTGATGTAAATGAGTGTGGATATAGGATTGAAAATATAGCTAGTGTTAGTAAGATATAAATAATAAGGTTGATTATAGTGAGTGATGGGTTATAAGGTAGGATTGATGGGAGATGTTATTCTGTATATATGTTTGTCATACCAGTTAATAAAGTTCTGTGGCCATTGGAAACAAGATAGGAGGGGCTAGGAGACCAGGAGGAAGAAATAGGAAGTGGGAAGGAGGAGTCGAGATGTAGCCCAGGGAAGAAGCAGGACACCTGCTGCGGCTCCCTGATAAGACGACCATGTGGAAATACTTAGAAAAGTAGAAATGGGTTAATAATTAAGGCAGAGCTAGCCCATAAACAGTAATGGTAACTGGCCAACAGGATTATATCAAATACAGAGTCTCTGATTGTTATTTGGGGTTGGCGAGGCTATGGGCCCAGACTGGTGGGCTGGCGGTCTGGCAGAAACATACATGCTACAGATGGCACCCAATGTGGCTAAAGAACTTTCACTTAAAACTAATAAGAGCTTAAGAAATGTTTTAGAAACAAAGGAACAGAGACTAGCAAGACTTCTTAGTAGCAGCATTTTCTCAGTTGGATTTGTTTTGCTATAGACAGAGAGTTGCAAGGCTCCTTTAAGTGTGGTTTCCAAAATTAGCATAAGCAGCAAAAAAGCCGCCTTGCTTTTAAAGAGCTCTGCTAACAATTCATTGGTGTGTACAAGAGCTGCAATGAAGGTTTACACTGTGTTTTAAAAAAATACGCTGGCTTGGGAGAAAAAAAGAAACGGGTTACAATGGTTTAAAAAAGAAAAAAGGAAGTAGAATGTGGTGGTGCACGCCATTAAGCCCAACACTTGGCAGACAGAGGCAAGCAAATCTCTGTGATTTCAAAGTAAACCTGGTATGCACTGAATTCCAAGACAGATAAAAGTTACACAGAGAAGCCCTGTCTCAAAATATGTAAAAATAGAAGTAGAATAAATAGAGTAATAAAAAAGCCACGTAAAGATGGAAAACACAGAGAAATTTTGGATACTATATGCACTTCTGTTGTCTTTAAATTATTTGATAGCTGAGAAAATAACAACTACTAATAAAAGAAATGGTGCTGGATTAATTCAATTTATATATTTTAAAAATGCTTTGACTCCAAAATTTAAGCCTAAGGACAAGCTACTGGGGAAAAGGATTTCTATTTTTGTTTCCACAGAAAATGAAAAGCTATGGATTTCTTCCAGACTTATATGGTTTGATCAAGCCAGACCCCCTGAAACAGCTCCCCAGGTGATCCAACATTCAAAGCAGTTGAGACAAAGCCTTGCAGACTACTGCCAAGATTTCTGCGTCTTCTTAGGACCCCCATGACAGCGCCCTCTACCAGCAGGAAGTAGTTTGGAAAGAACGACGCCCAAATTCCCAAATATTGTTTATAAATGTTTGTTTTCATTTAAGTGGGCTTGGTTATAACTGGTTAATGACATAAGCAATCTTTTAAAGGTAAAAAGGGAATTATGATATAGATATGAATACTTTGCTTTGGAATGGATTTTCTTTTATTGATACAATTTAAGGCCAATTTTGTGATATGTATATTTCTCCTGTTGTTTAGGTATTATGTTTATATAGCTCATTGGAAAATGTAATGTATAATTGAGAGTTACCTATGATAATTAAAACTTGGTGTTAAGTTAGTTAGGATTTCTAGATATACAGAGGTGTATTAGAGATGAATAGGCATTCTTCAAACCTTTCAAAGACCTACAGAATATGGCATTTAAAATTGTTTAGGGATTTTCTTGACAGTGAGGCACAACTGCTCCTGGCACAACACCACCTACAAAAGAAAGGAAGATTGACATTGAAGAAACTCATTATGAAGTTTGCTTCTAATATGGCAAGACTAGCCATTTGGGCAAGGTACTGTTCTTCTGGACTGTTTGACTTTATGTTGTAGAAACTGGACATGCAGGACCCACAAAAAGGTGACTGCTGATTCAAGATGGACATTGCTACAGGATTCCTGCTTCATGGAAGAGGCTGCCAGACAGCCAGACAGCCAGACAGTCTACAGGACATAGAGAAAAATGACAGACAAACTGCCATTACAGGTGGACAGTTTAAAGTTTCCTGCCTTGTTGAGGAGTCTGGACACACACTATGGCCTATGGGCTGAAGATGGAACATTACAGAAGAACTTCGGGTGACTGGTCAGGCAATGCATTGTCTCTGTCATTTCTAGAGTTTATATATTATCCTTCTGTGGTCTTTGATGGAGTTGAAGACAGGTAGTTATGATTATAGTTTTCCTTAATTAGGATTAAAGATAAGTTACATATAGGACTTTAGACTCACAAAGATGGGATAGATGATATTTTCTTTAAGTCTTACAAAATGTTAATGGACTAAATATTGTTAACTGTGATTCTTATTTGATAACTGTTGTATGTTATATTTTGCTATGTTAAGGTTAAACCCCTTCTTTTACTTTAGACAGAAAAGAGGAGATGATGGTAGATGTTATTCTGTATATATGTTTCTCATACCGGTTAATAAAGTTCTGTGGCCATTGGAAACAAGATAGGAGGGGCTAGGAGACCAGGAGGAAGAAATAGGAAGTGGGAAGGAGGAGTCGAGATGTAGCCCAGGGAAGAAGCAGGACACCTGCTGCGGCTCCCTGATAAGACGACCATGTGGAAATACTTAGATAAGTAGAAATGGGTTAATAATTAAGGCAGAGCTAGCCCATAAACAGTAATGGTAACTGGCCAACAGGATTATATCAAATACAGAGTCTCTGAGTGTTATTTGGGGTTGGCGCGGCTATGGGCCCAGACTGGAGGGTTGGCGGGCTGGCGGAAACATACATGCTACAGTAGGATAGATACTATTCATCCTATGTGTGCGTTGGATGAGTAGGCTATGATTTTTCAGGTTTAGGTTTGGTTTAGTCCATTTCATGCTCCAATTAGTACTGAGGTTATGGCTGAGATGATTAAAAGGTAAGGGTTGATAAGTTCATGGATTTGAAATAAAATTGTTATTGTGGCTAGTTTTTGTCATGTTAGTAAGATAATATTTATTTTTAATGAGATGCCTTGGGTTACTTCTGGTAATCAAGATGTAGTGGTGCTAGGCCTAGTTTGATAGCTAGGGCAATAAATATAAGTGTAGTGATTGTACACTTATATTTGTTTGTTTGTGAATTAATTGTTCATGTACCTAGGAGCTTAAAGTTTATTGTAATTGCTAGGAGAAAAATTATGGAGGCTATGGCTTGGGTAATAAAACATTTAGTTGCTGCTTCTGTGGATTGGGGATTATTTTTACTAAATATGAGGGGGATGATAGCTAGTAAGTTTATCTCAAGACAAATTCATATGAGGAAATAATTGGTGATGAGTATAGTGACTATTAGGCCTGATAAGATTGTAAAGTAGATGATGAGGAGAGTAATGGGTTAATTAGTACGGGAAGGATTTAAACCAACATTTTCGGGGAATGAGCCTGATAGCTTATTTAGCTGACCTTACTTGGTAGGATGTAGTACAAGGGTAATACGTAGAATTTTGAATTCTAATGCATAGGTTCAATTCCTGTTGTTCTAGAAATAAGAGGGTTTAAACCTCTATAATTTACTCTATCAAAGTAACTCTTTATTCAGACATATTTCTAAGTGTATGGGGGAATGCTTGCTATAAAAATTGGTACTGAGATATGTCATATACATAAGGCTAGTGTTAAAGGTAAGAAGTTTTTTCATAATAGATGCATTAGTTGGACATAGCAAAAGCATGGGTAGGATGCACGGATTCATAAAAAAATATGAGGCGAGTAGTAGTGTTTTGATTATGAAATTAGTGGTATATATTTCTGGGAAGTTTGGTTTGTGTGTTGGCCCCAGAAATACAATTGTTGAGAGGGCATTTATTATGATAATGTTGGTGTACTCGGCTATAAAGAATAGGGTGAAAGGGCCTGTGGCGTACTCCACATAGAATCCTGAAACTAGTTCCAATTCTCCTTCTGTGAGATCAAATGGGGCTGGGTTAGTTTCTGCTAATGTAGAGATATATCATATAATTTTGCTATGTGACTTAATAAGTGAATGAAATTAACACCTATGTTCATATATGTGCTTCTGTGCCATGCAAAACCACAGAAGCACCAAGGTTCTCAACATACATGCAAGGGAAAACAGATAATTCCCAGTCCAGTTTGGAGCTGGACATCTATATCTTAGAACACAGCTCTACAACCTATGATATGTTCCACTTGAGAAACCATAGCCATCATTGGAGCCCATCCTTTCCTACCTGCCCAAGATTAGGTTTAAATGACTCCTATGAAATCTACCAATTTTTACCATGGTATATTTGATAAATGTGGTTTCCCACTTAAATTTGTGTATTCCTTTTGAAATGTCTTCCAAATCCAACCACTCTTTGCCAAATAAGTCAAACAGGGCAACTGAGGGCAGATACATGCTGTAATCAAAGCCCTCCAGAGTAGAAGCATCTTCCAAGGGCAGAGGAATTGTGTGTTCATTCCTTTTTTATGTCGTGTTGGTGGAGTTCCTTGTTTTGGAAGAATGCCATTCCTCATCCTCACAGGTCATCATAAAATGTTAATAGACTTAATGGCATTATGTCTATCATTGCATATGTATTTCTAAGTTTTATACGTTGAAAAACAAGGGCACTTCCATTGAAAGACATATTACAAAAGACAAAATAAAAATTCTACCTACTGAGTAATTTCTCCTCTTATTATTGTTTTTTTTTTAAATGAATGAGACAAATACTCCAAAGGATGACAACAAGATATATTTTGTTCTTTTTGTGGAAACCTGCTCTTAGGTGGTCAACATGTAAAAAAAAAAAAAAAAAAAAAAAAGAAATAAGAAAAAGAAAAAAAGAAAGGAAGGAAGAAAAAAAAATGCTTTCTGTATTTGTATTTCTGTAATCTGAACTCACAAAACTGTTTGTTAAAGGATCAGCCAACAGGGGGCACTTAGTTTCCAGTACATTATATTCTTATATTCCACATGTGTTGTTGCCTTACAAGACAATGTCCAGTGGCAAATTGGGCTTTGTTCTATCAGAGATGGATTCCTTTTCTGAACTCCTTTTCATAAGATGCTACTCAAGAGGCAATCCTATTGTAACATTTTAAACTTTCTCTCTGAAATAACTCCTCTATTTCTGCCAATGCACTGAAAGCATCTGGACTCCCTGCACATCTGCTCGATAAGAACCTCATTCAATAAAACCAAAGTTTGTTCTCTAAGCCACTGTCACTTGATCTAATGGAATCAGAACTTCCAAATCACAATTGCCCCTTTATAAACCTGGCCAGAACAACCAAGTATTTCAGATTCAGGGACCACAGAAATGCCTGGAAACATGCCAGAGATGAACCAGATGCTTCTGGCCACAGAGCTCAGAGAAAGAGAAAGTGCACAGTATTCCAACTAGGACCAGCTGTGATTGGTGTCAGAGAGAGTCACATACCACAGATCTTGTCTGCCTAATCATGATGAAAGTCACACAAGCTGTTGTCTTGCTCGTGGTAAAACTCAGGTAAAGTAAACATCCTTCCTCTCCCCTGTGAAGCTGTTCAGGAAGATGGAGGCACAAACCCTTCCATCCACTATCCCTGATTGCTTCTAAAACATTGGATAGCACAGAGTTTTACTTTTATACCCAGCCCACATCTTAACTCACACCACACATCTGTCTGGTACCCCTGACCCTGCACTCTGGAATACATTAATCTCTGGGGGTTTAGCACCATCTTCTTCCTTTATTAATGGATCCTTGCCTCCCTCCCCAAAGAAACTTCTAGGTTTCTATTCCTGAGTTTCTGCTATAATTCACACAGACATCTAAGATAAAGGCAGCCTTTTTAATTTTCTTTTTTGTGTCTGTCATCTTTGTTAAATGCTAAATTTCCCAAGAAGAGGTCTTTGCTTTTTAACTTCGGTTTTCTGAAGCTCAAAGGAGTGACTGACAGAATATACATTTTAAAACCTTCATTGAAGAACCAGATACTCGGGAATAGTCATTGATTTTTGCTGTATAACATTCCTCCATTTCTCAGAATCCAACAAGTGGTGGGTAAATTTTCTAGATTAAATTGGGCACTAAAATTTAAGACTATGGCAACAAGGCAATAACAGGCAGGAACATAGACCCATTGAGGATGTGGACACATGACTTCTGGCTAATTTCAAGCTTAGAAACTTTATTCCTTGGCCCCAGGGGCAATTAAAAAGAAAGTCGGAGAACACTGCAGGACTCCAGTCCCTAGTTAAGTCTCACTTCTCCTTATGCTACCTGAACATGTGAAGAACCAACAGATGGCTAGGCTCTGTATTTATAGACTGGAATGATAGGGAAAAAAAGATTAAAATTTTGCATCTGGCTCCTGAACTTAGAGAAAAAGCTCTTTCTTGCTTTATAGATAACACCATGAAGGAGAGCAGAGTTCAGCCACAATCAACACTAAAGAGAAGGTGTGCTTGTTAGTGTAGTCAGTGTGACACAAAGTACAGTCACCCACTATATGGGCCTCTGCTTCTGGAGAATTATGTTGATTACATTAATTATAGCGGGAAGTCCCACTTACTGTGGGTGAAACTATTCCCTGGGCAGGAGATCCTGGATGATCTAAGAGTAGAGAGAACTAGCTGAGCATTAATAGGAATGCATCTATGATCTATGGTTCCCATCTCTGACTGTAGACAGTATAACCAAGTACCCTGGATTCTCCACCAAGATGGTACCTTCAACCATGAGCTAAAATAAATTCTTGTGCTTTTGTTGGTTTATTTCATCACAGCAACAAGAATCAAAACTAAAAAAGCAAGTGAAATTATTTTCTCAAGAGGTAAAGTAAGCAATGTTGCCTTTGGGGTTTAGTACTATTTATAGAACTCCAATCAGTCATTGGTCATTGATTAGGCAATTTTGGCCATGCTTGAGACAGCATGGACAATACTACCTGCTGATCACATAGTCACTTAGAGAGGCCTGCTGACTTTGTAGGCCATAATAAGCAACATAATGACTTGTGTTATCATTATATACTTTATCATTCAAAGATGGTTGTGGTTTATAATTCATGTGAGAACTTAAAAGTAGTACCTCCCACCACACAATTTCTCTTTAACAACCGAAACTAAGAATGGACTACTCTTGTTAGTATTCTGGGTACAGATAGTTTGTTTAATCTATTATGCACTTTAAAAAAATCAGAATTAAGTAACACAGGAAAGATGGAAAGAGACAAAGGTGCTGAGTGTACCTCACCCACTAGGAGGTGGGGTACACTGCTAGTATGCAGGCTAACTGCTCTTATGTTCAGGATTTCCTCCCCATTCTCTATTTCCAATTGGTAAACATTGTTACACCAAAAGTAAGCCCTGTTTTTGCACTCCTCCAATGCTGGTGGGAGTGCAAACTTGTACAGCAATTTTGTAGATCAGTACGGTGGTTCCTCAGGAAAATGGGAATCAGTCTACCACAAGACCCAGCAATCCCCCTCTTAGGCATATACCCAAATGATCCACACCCATGCAACAAAGACATGCACTCAACTATGTTTATAGCAGCATTATTTGCAATAGCAAGAACCTGGAAGCAACCTACATTCCCCTCAACCCAAGAATGGATAAAGAAAATATGGCACATTTACATAACGGAATACTACTCTGCTGGGAAAAAACAATGGAATCTTGAAATTCACAGGCAAGTGTATGGAACTTGAAGAAACCATCCTGAATGAGGTAACCCAGTCACAAAAAGAACATGGTATGTACTCGCTCGCATATGGATTTTAGACATAGAGCAAAGGATCACTAGCCTATAATTCTTGCTGCCTGAGATTCATAGAAGGTCCCTTATGGAAAGGGAAAGGGACAAGATCTCCTGAACATATGGGGAGTGGGAGGGGCAGTGAGTGGAGAGGGAACTAGGAGAAAGAGAAGGGGAAGAAAGCATGTGGGACTATTAATGCACTTCTTATGCTAAGATAGAAACTCAACATTTCTATAGATGAACAAATGTTATTTCATTGTATAATGAAGACCCTTTGGTGACTGAGAACAACTGATCTGAAGTGGGTAGTGATAGAAGATACCATGGGAAGAAATCCATGTTTCCAATGATTACCTTCAAAATACTCTGGTGGAAGGTGTAGCAATATTTCATAAATTTTCATAAAATTTTTTGTCTCTAGTAAGTGGATAAAGTAATAAGACCTATCAATAGACTAGTTTCTCTATTTTTTCTCACTGAGCTCTGAGCTACATAAAGATAACAGGGTCCCTATATATCCTTAATTTTCTATCTAAGAAGAATAGTTGAAATCAGTAGATTTTCAATGTGTTATATTTGATCCTCATAATATAGGAGAACGAGATACTGAGAAACACACCATGTTAAATAGGGACATGTCACATTCAAGAGGCTGTAGGAAAGCCAAAATGTGTTTGGCAGAACAAGCCATTAGGAGTTGTCACAGTATGTGTGTGATTCTCTTAAATTTTAAGGCACTTAAAGGGCTACTTTCTGATTGGGAGCCATAGAAGAGAAAAGTTCATTACAACACATTAAAAATGAATATAATTCTAAAGCAATTTTCATTAGTTAAAGTGTAGATACTGTACACCTCTTATAGAATTTTATTATAAATCCATGCTAAACCTGTGATTAATGGTCAATAGTTTCAATTTCTTTCCTAATAAAAAGTAACAGGAATTTGCAACCAGTACTTTCTTACTAAATGAAATATTTAAAAGATGTCATCTTGTTTCTCTTGGTCATGTTCTGATTATGTCAAGTCAAATTAGTAAAGTATAGAGATAAGAGTAAACAAAAGTGACAGATAAATGAAGCACATGGGGACAATCCTGTGAAACCTATCTATGGAGTCTGTAGTAGGTGGCAGTCTTACCATCTGCAGAGCCAAAAGGAGGAGGCAGTATTCCAGCAGCACATGTTTTCCCCCACATTCTTCTTTTCTTTTCTGTGTGTTTAATATTTTACTCCAAGTCTATGACTTGCTCTATAAAGACCAATGGAAGAATATGTGTCACATCACTCTGAAACAGTCTTCCTTCTTCCTTTTCTTGCATTAATCAATTTATCCTAGCCCTGCCTTTCCTCTATGTAGACTTTCTTCATAAAATATAGGAGTACATCAGATACTATATCTCATCTCCGGCAATGGGCATCCTCAGGATCTGATGTGTAGATTGCAGTTTCTGACATTACCATTGCAAATTACTGTTGACTATTTAGAAACCTTAGGGAAAAAATGCTTAGAAAAAAGCTTAGAAGCTTTTTTATATACTCAGCATTGTGCTAGACCTCTGGAATGTAACTGAGAACAGTATAAGGCCAGCTTACCTGGAGAACTTGATACCCAGTGAAGGAGAAAGGCAGATACTTATAGTTACAGAGAATATGGGAATCCCCTGATAAAAGAATAGAAGTGCTGTGAGAACTTACTGAGAGGCATCTGAATCATCTTAGAGAGGTAAAGCAAGTGTTGTGGTTTGAATAGGATTTGCTCCGCTTAGAGTCATGTGTTTGGATGCTTGGCCATAATGAGTGGCATTATCAGATGTGACTTTGTTGGAGTAAGTATGGCCTTGTTGGAGGAATTGTGTCACTGTGGAGGCAGACTTTGAATTTGTATATGCTCAAGCTATGCTCAGTGTGACATATAGTCTTCTGCTGATGCCTGTGGATCAAGATGTAGAACGATCAGATCCTTGTCCAGTGCCATATCTGCTCCCACACTGCCATGCTTCCCACCCTGATGATAACAAACTAAAAATTGAAACTATAAGTCAGTCCCAATTAATTGTTTTATAAGAATTGTGAAGACAACCCCAAGAAAATAGAAACCCTAAGTAAAAGCCAGGTGGTGGTGGCACATGCCTTTAATCCCAGTGCTTTCAAGGCAGAGGCAGAGGCAGAGGCAGAGGCAGAGGCAGAGGCAGAGGCAGAGGCAGAGGCAGAGGCAGAGGCAGAGGCAGAGGCAGAGGCAGAGGCAGAGGCAGAGGCAGAGGCAGAGGCAGAGGCAGAGGCAGAGGCAGAGGCAGAGGCAGAGGCAGAGGCAGAGGCAGAGGCAGAGGCAGAGGCAGAGGCAGAGGCAGAGGCAGAAGCAGAAGCAGAAGCAGAGGCAGGTGGATCTCTGTGAGTTCCAGACCAGCCTGGTCTACAAGAGCTAATTCCAGGAGAGTCTCCAAAATCTACACAGACAAACCCTGTCTCAAAAACAAAACAAAACAACAACAACAAAAGAAACCCTAAGTAAGACAGGCAGGATATCAAGAAAATGGATAATGAGGACATTAAGCAAAGGGATAAGTTACCAAGAAAAAGGAGCAGGACAGAAAAGGGACAAAATAAAACATGTTCTGATCATGATTGCTAGTATAAGTGAGAACAGAGATATAGGAGACCATTCGACAATAAAACCAATAACCAACCAAACAAACAAACAGAAAAGAAAAAATAATGTACAATATGGTTGTACCATTGGCAAGAAATTGGCTTACATGCTAAGGAGAGCTTCAAAGTAATGGAAGGACAGATTTTGTAAACAAGTCAAAATTATACATTTTACCTGAAGCCCTGGCAGCAGATGATAATTTGAATAAAAGAAAAATTGCTGGACTGAAGTGTAGAAAATGGATTATAAGGGAAGCAGCCTAAAGGCAACATGATGAGTTGTGATAGTAAATATCAACACAGAATAGGAAGAGCTTAAATTTATTGATAACAATATATCAGACACTATTTTAAGTATTATGTACTGACTTCTTTAATTTCAACCTATTAAGTTTTATCCCAGAACCCACAATAGTCACTAACCTATTGCTATGTCTTGGATTTGGTTTGAAATCTGTCACTCAAAGTATTATGTACTGGAGGCCTAGGCCAGTGAGGTGATCTACTACATTGGAAATGTAGTAGAACCATGGATGATTCTCTGGGAGAATAGTTAATTAATGGGGGAATGATATTGGTTCTTTGGAATAGCTATTATAAGATAATTCCTTCTCCTGTGTTTAGCCTCATCTGCATGCAGACATTTTTTTTCATTTCTATTTCCTACCATTTTGTTACTTGTCCAAAGTCAAGGGTAAAAGGAAGCTCCCCAGAATGCTCGTGCTAAAACATTTGGACCATCAAGATAGAAAAATCAAGAAGCAAAGAAGCTTCTTTACTTATAGCTATAAAAACACAAGACAGACTAACACATTTGCTACAGGTAAAATCTGGAATGTCTCCCATGGGCCCATAGTTAAAGAGTTCACAGTCATGTTGAAAGTCTGAGGAGATAATGGGACCTTAGAAAATGAGGCCAAACAGAATGTTTTTTAAATCACTGGGGCATTCATGAAAAGGATTATAAGAGTCTAGACTTCTTTTATTTCATAGCCATGACTTGGAGTCATGTTTGACTTTTGGGGTCAAACAATCATGGACTGAGAGTTAAAAATCTGTGAGCCAAACCCTGCTTCCTCATGGAAGCTAATTGTTAGGCATCTGTTACAAAAACCTTATGGTCACTGTACTTATGGTACTTGAGCCTAAGGAATATCAATGGAAACAGATGACATGTCAAAAACATGTGTTCTAGCTTTGGTCATAGCCAAATCATTGAGGGTTTGGACTGAATTGAATATCTACATAGGACTCAGCTCTTGGAAGAAATGTACCCAGTCTTAAACAAATCAAGATAAGGAAAAGGGTCAAAATGAAAGGTTACCAGAAACACACAACACACACACACACACACACACACACACACACAGAGAGAGAGAGAGAGAGAGAGAGAGAGAGAGAGAGAGAGAGAGAGAGAGAGAGAGAGAAATTGGGAGAGAAATTTAAAACAACCTGCAAATAAAACTAAATAAAGTAGAACAAAGCAGGTAGTTTACACAGAGCCAATATCTAGGAAGTAAGAATTCTCTGGGGCTAAAGAAATAGAGCCAAGCATGGACGAGAACAGTTGTGAAGTAACAAATCAAGGCAGACTTCACTATGGGAGACAGGTTTTTGCTTCAGGCCTAGTGCCTATTTTTATAGTTCTTGTTGATTTTAAAACCAGAGTCTTTGTGCCTCCTGAGCCTTGTCCTACTGAGGCAGGGAGGAAGGAACAAGGGAATAGGTGATTGGGAACATATGATCAAACTGGTATCTGCCAAAAGATTTGGGGGGGGGGTCGTGAGGAAGAATGTCCCGAGTGAACCTGAGAGTAAATCATAAATACCTGTTACCAAGAGCAGAAATTCAATAACAATTCAATGTGTGACTAAATGAACGAACAAAAAACATTTATTACATGGAGTTATTAATGGCTAAAAGAAGGGACAAGGGACTTGTGTGTCTAAATTATCTTTCCTAATAGTGAAAGATAGTGGACGTGCTTTTTATCACTAAACATACTTCCCGAATTCTTGATCATTTTATTAGTATTGTCACAGAAAAACTGACTGGAATTTAGTTGAATAACTTAATTCACTTTATTTTCAATTCCAAACTGGACAAAACATTCTGCAAAAGGAAATGCGTGTTCTAATGAGCGAAGCAGAAGGGTGGTTTATAGACAGATAATGTTTATAAAAGCAGAAACAAAGACAAACTTTTAGTCCTTTCTGTCAGGGATACATAAGAATAGAAAATCACTGATTTTTTTATGAGGATGTTTTAAAATAATATTTACTTTTTCACTAGTACTCAAGAATAATATAACTATAAGTGCTAATAGGGTAATGTAAAGTTTAAAACATCATCTCTTTATAACTAAACTTTCATAATGAGGATCCACCCCTACTGGCAGATTTTGAAGTGCAAAGGTTCTTTGCACACTGACATGGTAGAAAAGAATTCAGCAATCTTAACCAGCTGTAACAATCCTAACCAGCTGTGAACTTTGAGTGATGGGAGATGTCATTCTGTATATATGTTTCTCTTATTAATGAATAAGCCCTGTTGGCCCACAGGAAAGCAAGATAGGCAGAACTAGGAGACAAGGAGGTTTCAGGAAGAGGGAGGAAGAGATTCAAACTGTAGGACCAAGAGAGAAGAGCTCTGGACCCTCTCTCCAGTAAGATAAGACTATGTAGAAACACTTAGATTAATAGAAATGGGTTAATATTTAAGACAGAACTAGCCAATAAAAAACACTAGTAATAGGCTAACAGCTTTATAGCTAATATAGTGTCTCTGTGTGTTATTTGGGGCTGGCACAGTTGTGGGACCAGGACAAAGGGAAAATTACTCATAACACTTAAGCTCTACAATAATGACTGGCTAGCAACAACATGCTCATTACCTCAATAGTGGCTAAAATGTTATTGGAGTAACTAGGAAGCATCCAATTGGATTTAAAACCCAAAAGATGGAGTTTGAATTTGTGCCAGGTATTGTTAACTGGGCCAAAAATCTATGACTGTCCAGGTCATGGGCCCTAGAGGAGACCTACTACTAGTATTTAGCTAAATTGACATAGTATTAAACTGTGACCATAAGATTGAAAAATGCATATGACACAGCCTCTAGGTTTTACCTCATACCATTAGATTAGCACAATTGTTTAACAAATATCAGAGAAGCTTCTTGTGCAAGAGATTATGATTAATACAGAGATAACTGTTAAATTTGTACAAGAAATTCTGGAGTGATATATCAATTCTAAGGCTCATGGATCATTACATAAGAGAGCAAAAGACTATGGAAGCCAGAGGTAGTGATACTTGCAGCAAAACAGTATATGCCAGACATAATGGAGCCATTGTATGCATTAACTCATAACAACTGTGAGTACATGCACAAAACTTGAATAAAATCAAGGTAATCACACTCGTAGCATGAATACTGGAGGAACTAATAAAGTCCCACACTTTGCTGAGAAGCTATTGGCAGTTGATGGCTGCTCAGGGAAAGTTAGTCAGTTTTCCTTGGGGATGTAGCCCTGAGAACCTACCCATGTTCTGACAGATTATCTTATACTCATGTACGCACAAGCAGCACTAAAAATCTTGGGGATTACAAAAGGAACACATGAAGTTGGAAGAGAAAAATAGAGTGGGGAATGGGAATACGTGTAGGGGAGAAAATGGGAATAAATTTGAATAAAATAAATTATAAGCATTATGAAATTCTCAATAAGAAAAGTATGTTGGAACATAATTCTGATTTAGAACATCAGAATTTTTTGTTCTTAATTTATTATAACTTATTTAACCATATTCAACCTCAAATAACCACCACTCTGCTCTCATCTTTCATGATATCAACATGTTTGATTTCACATAGGCAAGATGTTGCAATTCTTGTCTTTCTGTGTCTGACTTGTTTCACTTAACACAAAGAGCTCCAGATCCACCCATGTTATTTAAAATGACAGGTTTTCATTCTTTTATAGCTGATAAACTTTCCATTGTACACATGCAGTTAATTTTTCATCTGCTTTCCAGTGGGTAGACTGGAAATGTTTCCATTTGTGACTATTGTGAGTAATGATGCCATGAACAAGGCGAACACAGATGTCTCTTTAACATGCTAATTTTGTTTATTTTGGATACATACTTGTTAGTGAGATTGCTGAATCATGTGGTAATTCTATGTTTACCTTTTCGAAGAAGCATTATACTGTCTTCACATCACTGTGTCTACATCATTGACAATATTGGTTACATTAGTCTTTTTATAATAGTCATTACTAGAATTGACTGATATCTTCTTTTGCTTTTGATTCACATTGGTGACTAATTGTTTTGTACTTTTGCATGTGTCTGTTGGACATTTCTTTGCTGTCTGTTAATAAATACCTATTAGGATTTATTCTCTCTCTCTCTCTCTCTCTATATATATATATATATATATATATATATATATATATATATATATAATTTCTTATTTTATATATCAGTCCCAGTTCTCTCTACCTCCCATGCCTCCAGACCACCTGAACAAGGGGGAGCTCATGGACCTCCAGACTGATAGCTGAGAAAACAACATTGTACTGACTCAGACCCCCTGAACATGGGTCTCAGTTAGAAGGCCTGGGCAGGCTAAGGGTCCTCTGATAGTGGAACCAGGATGTATCCCTGGTACATGAAAGGACTTTGGGAATGCATTCCCCTTAGCCTAGATGCAGGAGGGAGGGCTTAGACCCTACTCCAAATGACTTGACAGATATTGTCTATTTTTTTTTAATTACGTTATCTTTACCCATTCCTTGAGAGTTTCGTGCACATATACAATGTGTTTTGGTCATATCTCCCTCTACCTTCCTCTAACTTCTATTAGATGTTTCATACATACCCACCTCCCAACTTCACATCAACTTAAATAAATGATTGAGTACAATTTGTGCTGCCTGTGTTTGCATGGGTGTAGGGTCATTTACCATATGGAACAGGGGCAATCTACCAGCTGCCACACCTGGGAAGAAAACTGACTCTCCTTCCTCCAGAAGCCATCAACGCCAATAGCTTTTAGGAACAGTAGAACCTTTTAAGCCACTCCCATACCCATGCTGGAATGTTGGCTAACTTGACCTTGTGAGACACAGCTGCTGTGAGTACATGCATAGAAAAGCATTGTCATAACTGGAAGACACATTGCTATTGCACAAATGTCCTCCTCAACTATCAGCTCCCACAATGCTTCCCTGCCCTCTTCTGCTATGTCCCAGAGCCTTTTCAGGGGCCTAATATCGAGGTCATATTTGGGACTGAGTACTCTATAGACATCCCTTCACTGTATTTTGACATTTGTGAGCCACTGTGTTCACAGCTATTCACTACAACAAGAAGCTTCTCTGATGAGGGTGAAGATACAGAAATGACAACCAGATTGGCACCATGCATCCATTTGTGCAATAGTAGCATGGATGATATGGGAGTAATCAAAATATTTTTGATTGGATTTAAGACTCCTTCACAGGAGTAGACTCATCATGCCTGATCCCACAAACATGGTCAAGAACCTATGGCTGGGGAGGCCACACCTTCCAGGAAAGACCCTTCCACTATTAGTTTGCTAAACACACATAACATCTAACTGCCTTAAGTACCCTTTCTTCCTACTTTTAAAGATTACTTCAGGTTACATGTTCATTTTCACTTTAAGGATAAAGACAGATGGAACTTCACTATCAGGATAATTGGAGCTTACATCAAAACAATAGCCTCCTACAATTTTTAAAATAATGTATAACATCTTATAATAAGAGTTTTGATTCTTTAGAGTTCCTGAAAAGTTTGATTACGCACAATAAAATGAATGTTCCACCACAAAAATGGAGCAATAATTGAAACATGCTGAACATCACTGTTGTTTATAATCACCCTGCTGTACAGAAGCATACCAAACTTACTTGCTTCTTAGCTCCTTGTTTGAAAACCCAGCATTGTGATATTTAAGTTATTAGTTTGTTGCAAATTCTAAATTTAGAGGACACATATTAGCCTTTGCCTTTACAGTCAGTAGAATACAAAATGTCAGGTGAATTAATTTCACTGATGAAACTTTAATGTTTTCATCAAATGGTGCTGGATCAGCTACATAGTGACATGGAAAAGATGTCACCCAAGCCTTCACCACACATCATCCACAAAAGTTAACTTAATATGAATAAAAACTTATGAGATAAAACAGATTTCATGAAATCTTGGAAGCTCTGCTAAACCACAGGCCAAGCCTGCTAGAAAACCAGGTAGGCTGCCCACAGACCTCCTCCTGTCTTTCTCTTCCTCAGACTCAATCAAGCACTCTCATCCCCAGTGGTGCACTTGAAGACCAGCTGCAGCCCCTCCTCCATCTCCTGTGGATTTCACAGACCTTCCCTCCCTTCTAGTCCTCTTTGCATCCCAACCCCAATTTAGTGGGCACTCCCTGCTAACTCAAGAGCTTCCCCTACCAGAGCAGCAATTAGGCTGAAGACTGACCCATAGCTCTCCCACTGCTGCTGAAGTCCAGTACCTCCCATCTCATCCCCAGCTCTAGCTGCAAACCTGCTGTGGTCTCTTCCTCTTTGGCCTCATCTCAAGAGGTAACAAATACCTTCTCCATCAATCCTCCTTCTTTATACTCATCACAATTACTGAGCTTTCAATAAAGATCCTTAACAGTAAATAAAGAATCCCTTAAAGAAACCCAGGAAAACAAAAACAGTTTAAGGAAGTAAAAAAATTCTTCAAGAGCCCAAAGTAGAAATGAATGGGATTGACATGTAAAACAACTTTGTTTCACATTTAAATAAAAAAAGGAAAATTAAAAAAAATAAATAAAGTAAATGTGAAAAATGAATCAATAAATAAAACACAAACTGAGGGCATTCTCTAAATGATAATTATAGGAACTAGAAAAAAGGAACTCTAGAGGTGAGTTTCACAAGCAGAATATAAGAGATGGAAGACAGAATTTCAGGCTTTGAAGGTATGATAGAAGAATAAATAGATATATTGGTCAAAGAAAATATTAAATATAAAAATCTTCTGACACAAAACACTCAGGAAATCTGGGACACTATGAAAAGACTAAACCTAAGAATAATAATTACATAGGAAAGAGAAGAAACCCAGATCAAAGGCCAAGAAAAATGTTAAATTGTTTTCAACAAAATCATACAAAAAAAAAATCTTCCTAACCTAAATAAGGACATACCTATAAAGATAAAAAAAAAAAAAACATAGAGGAAACCAAATAGATTGGAAAAGAAAAAAAGAATCCACAACATCTAACAAACAAAACACTAAACATACAGAACAACAACAACAACAACAAAAACCTATAAGGGAAAAAGCCAAGTGTTCTACAAAGGCAAAACTACCAGAATTACACCTGATTTCTCAATAGGACTTTAAAAGACAGAGGGCCTGGACATATTGCTGCAGATTCTAAGAACCTCAGATGTCAGCTCACACTACTATACCCAGCAAAACTTCCAATCACCATAAATTGAGAAAATAAGACAATCCATGATAAAGACAAATTTAAACAATATCTATCTAAAAATCCAGCCCTACAAAAGGCACTAGAAGAAAAATTCTAAACTAAGAGGGATAACTACACATTTGAAAATAAAGGAAATAAGTAATCTACCAGAAATAAATCAAAAAAAAAACAAAACAAAACAAAATACCCCCACCACCAACAACAACAAAAATAACATAATAGTAATCAACAATCATTGATCTTGATATAAATGGTCTGAATTCCCCCAATAAAAAGACAGGCTAATTGAGTATCAGCCCAGCCTTTGTCCCTGTAACCAGGCATCAGCTAAAGATGAGTTTGGATCTAATCCTGCTAAGGCATGGGGGCAGCAAATTCTCCCCTACACCCTCCCCGGGAAATCCCTGGGTGGGTCCTGGATCTCCCTGCCCCTGTGTCCTCTCCCCACCGAGAGTGCTCTTGGAGCCCCCATATACCCCCACCCACCCCCACCAAGAGCATGCCCTCCCCCTACGCTCTTCCCTACCCTGCCCACTGTCCCACCACTCTGGTTGACCACTGAGCCAGAGGGTGGAGCCAACAATCCAGCCACTTTGGGGGAAATTCCTGGAGACTATCTGAGCACAATAGACTAGCTTATCCACTTGGGGCCACCCATAATATCCACATGCCTGGTCTCTGACCCCCACCAACAGTCTTCTACTGGAGTTCTGGGCACCTCCCAGAGATCCGCCTATCTCTGCAGGTCCACCCTGAGTTCCTGCAGGCTGGATCCTTGACCCCCATTGCAGGACCTCTGCTAAAGAGGTCTTACTCAGTTGGAGAGTGCCAGCTAGACCTGCCTGTCAGTGCTGAAAATCCTGAGTCTCAGCCCAGCCTTTGTCCCCCAACACCAGAACTTGGCTAGAGGCCTTGGCTAGAACTACAACCGACTATCTCTGAGGAAACATCTTGCGGGCTAGCCTCTGCCAAAGAGGCCTCAGCACTCCTCTAATGAGCCTGAACTTTGACCCCCATCGTCAGGCCCCTGCCTATGGAGAGACCTCCTAGAGAGCTTGGACCACCCAGAACTACAGACATCGAAACTTTGACCCACCAAAATCCATAGAGAGAGGGAGAAACCCCACCAACACCTACTGGAAGAAGCTATGGGGACACAGCAATACAAGAAAACACCTATCATCAGAAAGACAAGCATAACACCACCAGAATCTAGGGAAGCTACACCAACTAGACCAGAACACAAAAAAGCAAATGAATCAGAAGAGAACAACCTAAAAATTATCATCATAAAAATGATAGAGGCCCTCAAAGAAGACATGAGAAAATCCCTTAAAGAAGTGGAAGATAAAACAAACAAAAACTTGGAAGAAATGAATAAAATTCTTAGAGTATAGAAAGCCAAGAAAAAACAATTAAACAGGTTCAAGAGTTGAAAACGGAAATGGAGACAATAAAGAAAACACAAACTGAAGGAATGTTGGAAATAGAAAAACTTGGCAAATGATCAGGAACTGCAGACGCAAGATTAATCACCAGAATTCAGAAATGGAAGAGAGAATCTTAGATGCTGAAGATAAACTAGAGGAAATAGATTCATCAACCAAAGAAAATCGTAAATTCAACAAATCCTTAACACAAAACATCCAGGAAAAGTGGGACACTGTGAAAAAGCCAAACCTAAGAATAATAGGCATAGAGAGGAAGGTGAGGAAGCACAGCTCAAAGGGGCCGAAAACATATTCAACAAATCATCGAAGAAAACTTTCCCAATCTGAAGAAGGACATGCCCATGAAAGTACAAGAAGCATACCGAACACCAAATAGTCTGGACCAAAGAAAAAAGACACCTCTACATATAATAATCAAAACACCTAACATACAGAATAAAGAAAAAATATTAATAGCAGTGAAGGAAAAAGGACAGGTAACATGTAAAGGCAGACCTATCAAAATTATGCCAGATTTCTCCATGGAAACTCTCAAGGCCAGAAGGTCCTGGATAGATGTTCTACAAGTACTAAGAGTCCATGGATGCCAGCCCAGGCTACTATACCCAGCAAAACTCTCAATCACTATAGATGGACAAAACAAGATATTTAATGACAAAGTCAGATTTTCACAATACGTATCTATCCACAAATCCAACCCTACAGAAAGCTTTGGAAGGAAAACTGCAACCCAAGAAATTTTACTACGCTCACAAAGATGTAGGCAACAGATAATACCACTTCACCAGAAACCAAGAATAAGAAGGACAAATAAATTCACAATGCCGCTGCCAAAAGTAATCTAAAACAAACAAACAAACATTAATAATCAATGGTCCTTACTCTCCCTCAACATTAATGGTCTAAACTCGCCTATAAACAGACACAGGCTAACAGAATGGATACGAAGACAGAATTCATCCTTCTGCTGCATACAAGAAACACACCTAAGCTTCAAAGACAGACATTACTTAAGGGTAAAGGGCTGGGAAAAGATCTTTTAATCAAATGGACCCAAGAAGCAAGCAGGGGTGGCTATTCTAATATCTAACAAGTTAGACTTCAAACCAAAATTAATCAAAAGAGATGAAGATGGTCATTTCATATTCATCACAGGAGAAATCCATCAACGAAAAGTCTCAATCCTGAACATCTATATGCCCCAAATACAAAGGCACCCACATCCGTAAAACTCAAAGCTCACATAAAACCTCACACACTTATAGTGGGAGACTTCAACACACCACTCTCACCACTAGACAGGACCACCAATCAGAAACTCAACAAAGAAACAAAAGAACTAACAGAAGTTATGTCTCACCTGGGTTTAACAGACATCTATAGAACATTCCATCCAAACACAAAAGAATATACCCTTCTTCTCTGCTCCACATGGAACCTTCTCTAAAATTGACCACATACTAGGTGGCATAACAAACCTCAACAGATACATAAGAATTGAAAGTGTCCCCTGTATTTTATCAGACCACCATTTTTTAAAATTGGAATTCAATAACAACACAAATCGCAGAAACCCTACAAACTCACGGAAGCTGAACAATGAGCAATTGCACCACACCTGGGTCAAAGAAGAAATAAAGAAAGAAATTAAGGACGTCCTGAAATACAATGAGAAAGAGAACACAACATATCCAAACTTATGGGACACCTTGAAAGCAGTGTTCAAGGGAAGATCATTGCACTGAGTGCCCATAGGAAGAAAACAGAGGATAGTCACATTAGAGAATTAACAGCTTAACTGAAAGCCTTAGAACAAAAAGAAGCAAACTCACCCCAGAGGAGTAGATGCCAGGAAATAATCAATTTGAGGGCTAAAAATCAATAAAATAAAAACCAGGAAAACAATACAAAAAATCAATGCAACAAAGAGTTGTTTTTTTGAGAAAATCAACAAGATAGAATAAACTTCATCCAAACTAACGAAAAAGCAGAGAGAGAATGCAAAATAACAAAATCAGAAATGAAAAGGGGGACATATCAATGGACACAGAGGAAATCCAGACAACTTTCAGATCATACTTTGAAAACCTGTACTCTACAAAACTTGAAAATTCAAAGGAATTGAACAAATTTCTGGACAACTATCACTTACCAAAATTAAACCAAGAACAGACAAACAACTTAAATGGACCTATAAACCCCAGTGAAATCTAAACAGTCATCGAAAGCCTTCCAACCTATAAAAGGCCAGGGCCAGATGGTTTCAGTGCAGAATTCTACCAGAAACTCAAAGAAGAGCTAATTCCAATACTCCTCAAATTGTTCCACACAATAAAGACAGAAGGCACATTACCAAACCCTTTCTACGAGGCCACAATCACCTTTTACCCAAGCCTCACAAAGATACAACTATGAAAGAAAACTACAGACCAATATCCCTGATGAATATCGATGCAAAAATACTCAATAAAATACTGGCAAACCAAATCCAGGAATACATCAGAGAAATCATCCACCATGACCAAGTAGGCTTCATCCCTGGGTTGCAAGGACGGTTTAACATATGAAAATATATCAACGTGATCCACCATATAAACAAACTGAAAAAGAAAAACCATATGATCATCTCCCTAGATGCTGAAAAAGCCTTCGAAAAAATCCAACACCCTTTCATGATAAAGGTCTTGGAGAGATCAGGGATAACAGGAACATACCTAAACATAATAAAACCAATATACAGTAAACCAACAGCCAACATCAAACTGAATGTAGAGAAGCTTAAGGTTATTCCTCTAAAATCAGGACCAAGACAAGGCTATTCTCTCGTTCCATATCTCTTCAATATTTTACTTGAAGTTCTAGCTAATGCTATAAGACAACAAAAGGAGATCAAGGGGCCTCCAGACTGATACTAGGAACCCAGCAAGGGACTGACTCTGACCCCCTGAATATGGGTCTCAGCTAGAAGGATTGAGCAGTCTGGGGGACCTCAGACAGTAGAAACAGGATCTATTTCTGGTGCACCAAAGGACCTTGTGGACACATCCCCCCATGGAGGGATACCCTCTTAACCAAGAGACAAGAGAGAAGTCCTAGTCCCTACTTCAAATGACTTAACAGATTTACATGACCCAACATGGATAGCATAGCCCTACAAGTAGAATTGGGGTGGGGGGATGGGAGGGAGGGTGGCCTGTGTGCATGTCACAGGGGATAGAGGGTAAGAAGGATGATGTGAGGGAGGAATGGAGGGAGGGAGAGAGGGAGGGTTGGAGGGAGGAAGGAAGAGGAACCTGGGATCCACATGCAAAATTTTTAAATTATATTATTAATAAAAAAGAAGGAAAAAATGCTGCTGGATTAATTCAATGTATATATATTTAAAATGCTTTGACTTCAAATTTTAAGCCTAAAGACAAGTTACTAGGGAATAGGATTTCTAATTTTGTTTCCACAGAAAATGAAAAGCTTTGGATCACTTCTGGACTAATGTGGTTTGATTGAGCAAGACCCCCTGAACCAACGTCAATGGGACAGTGCAACCTTGCAGACCACTATAGCCAGTATTTCTGCATCTTCTTAGGATTCCCTCATGACTCTGCCCCCTACCAGCAGGAAGCAGTTTGAAAGAACGATGCCTAAATTCCCAAATATTGTTTATAAATGTCTGTTTTCATTTTTTAAAAAAAGAGCATGTATAATTATGTCCAGCATAATATAAATAAATGTTTTAAATAAATAAATAAATAAAACATAAAAAAAGACAGACTAACAAAATGAAGCCAAAAGCTCCATCTTTATGCCATATCAAAGAAACACACCTCAACAACAAGGATAGATATTATCAAAGGGTGACAAGGTATAAAATGATATTCCAAGCAAATGGAAGTATAAAGCAAGCTAGTATTGTAATATCTAACAAAGTAGACTTGATACCAAAACTAATCAAATAAGATGGGGAAGGACTATATATAATTAATAAAGGAAACATCTACAGATGACATTTCAATTCTTTACATCTATGCCCCAAACACTGGAACATTCAAATTTGTAAAAGAAAAAGTACTACAGCTTAAATCACATATTGACTCTCACACACTAATTGTGGGAGACTTCAATATCCCACTTTTGTTAATGATCACATCATTCTGACAAAATCTAAACAGAGAAATACTGGGACCAAAAAAGTCTATAAACCAAATTGACCTAACAGATGTTTGCAAAACATTTCACCCAAACACAAAACAATATACCTCCTACTCTGCACCTCATGGATTTTTCTCCAAATTAAGCATATACTCAGACACAAAGAAAGTCTCTACAAATACAAGAAAATTGAAATAATTCTAGACACCCTATCATATCACCACATATTAAAGTTGGAGATCACCAACAGAAAGCTTACAAACTCATGATAATCCAACAACTCTACTGAATTAAAAACATATCAAGACAGAAATAAAGAAATGAAAGGTTTTCTAAACTTCAAGGAAAATTGTAGTAATATATTATTTATGATTTATTAAAGATTGGCAGCAAAGTGCGGCTCAAGCTATAAGATCGGGCAGTGGTAATACACACCTTTAATCCCAGTAACCAGAAGCTAGGAGGTGGTGGTACACACCTTTAATCCTAGGACTCAGGATTAAGAGTTTGACAGATCTTTGTGAGTCCAAGGCCACCCAGGTCTACACAAGAGTGAAACGGCCTAAAAGAAATTGTAACTCGCACCATTAATCCCTACATTAGGGAAGTATATAAGACACAAGCAAGGTCTCAGAGGGGCATTCATTCTCCTGCCACATTGAGGACAGGCAGCAGTTTGAGACTTAGAGAAGAGCTCCTTCGTGGATCAGCCCTTTCAGCCTGAACTAAAGGTGAGAGCTAGTGGTTGGCTGCTTTGCTTTTCAAATACTTACCTTGAAGCTTGAACACCAATATCAGTTTCTGGGTCATTTATTTTTTCATGTTACAGAAAATGAATAAACAAGATACCCAGATACCCAAACTTATAGAACACAATGAAAGTGGTACTAAAGGAAAGTTCATAGCACTAAGTGCTTACATTAAAAAGAAAAGAAAAAAGAAAGAAAAGATGGAAAGATCTCATACTAGCACCTGAATGAAACACCTGAAAATTTTGGAACAAAGTAAAATAATCACACCCAAGTGGAGTAGAGAGCAGTATCCAAGCTAACTAGGCAGAGAGAGAATATCCAAATCAATAAGATCAGAAATGAAAAATAGACAGAGCCTGGCTTTGGTGGCCCATGCCTTTAATTCCAGCATTCAGGAGCAGAGACAGGCAGATCTCTGTGAATTTGAGGACAGCCTGGTCTACAGAATTAATTCCAGGACAGGCTCCAAAGCAATACAGAGGAGCCCTGTCTAGGAAAAAACAAAAATACAAGCAAAAATAGACACCAAGAAAATCCAACTAATCAAAAGGGCATACTATTTCCTTTTTTATATTTTATTATAAATCATCTTATTTTACATATCAATCCCAGTTCCCTCTCCCTCCCACCCTCCCATGCCCCCACTGATTCCCCCTCCATCCCATCATCCATCAATTTCCCAGGGAGGGTGAGGCCTTCCATGAGGGATCATCAAATCTGAAGGACAAACTTTTAAAAGCCTATATGGCACAAAATTGGAAAATCTAAAGGAATAATTTTCTCAGCAGGTACCACTTATCAAATTTGAAACAGGATCAAATACAAAATTTAAATCAAACTATAACCCTAGTGTAATAGAAGCGATCATTAAGAGACCTGACCCCACCCCAAAATCCAAAGGCCAGATGCTCTTAGCACAAACTTCTACAAGACTTTCAAAGAAGAGTTAATGCCAATACTCCTCAAATTATGCCACAAAATAGAAACAGAAGGAAAATTTCCCAAATCATTTTATGAGGCCACAATTACCTTAATACCCAAACCACATAAAGACCCAACAAAGAAAGAGAATTACAGACCGGTTTCCCTCATGAATATACAGGGAAAAATACTCAACAATTAGTTGAGTGTTTTAGTTTATTTGCCAACTAAAACAAAGATCACATGAAATTTATGTTTCATTCCAGAGGTTGAGTGATGGTTCTATATACAAAAATCAGCAAATATAATTAACCATATAAATAAACTGAAAGAAAAACATACATGATCATTTTATTAGATTCAGAAAAGGCTTTTGAGAAAATCCAATGCTCCTATTGCTTTTGGCTGGATGGTCATTTTGCTATGTTTATTATACAAGTATTTTCACCTGGTTTGTTAGAATTACCACAGGATATTTTATATTATTTAATGCTGTTTGTAAAGGATATTGTTTCCCTGATTCCTTTTTCATTCCCTTTGTTATTTGTATAAAGAAGGGCTACTGGTTCTTTGTATTTTTAAGTTAATCTTGTATCCAGCAACTTTACTGAAAGTGTTTATGAGCTGGAGGATTTTCCTAGTAGAATTTTCAGGGTTGTTTATATATACTATCATATCATCAGCAAATAAGCACGCTTTGACTTCCACCTTCCCAAATTATACTTTCTTGATCTCTTTTAGTTAACTTATTGCTCTAGCTAAAACTTCAAGTATTATTTTGAATAGATATGAAGAGAGTGGACAACTTTGGTTTGTTCCTGATTTTAGTGGAATTGCTTTGAGTTTCTCTCCATTTAATTTGATGTTGGATATAGGCTTGCTGTATATTGCCTTTATTAAGTTTAGGTATGTCCCTTGTACCCCTAATCTCTGCAGGACATGTAGATTTAATTCGATTCCCATCAAAATTCCAAAACAATGCTTTACAAAGAATTTGATTCTCAACTACATATGGAAAACATAAAACAAAACAGATAGCTAAAACAATCCTGAACAATAAAGAAGGTCCCACTATTTGCGATTTTAAGTTGTACGACATAGATATAGTAATAAAAACTACAAGGCATTGGCATAAAAACAGACATGTTAATCAATGAAATTGAACTGAAGACCAGACATAAATCCACACAATTATGGATACCTGGCTTTTTATAAAGAACCTTGAAACACAGACTGGAAGAAAGATTCTTCAACAAATGAAGATCAAACTGGATGTCTGAATATAGAAGAAAGTAAATAGATCCATACTGATCACTCTGCACAAAAGTCAAGTCCAGATCGATTAAAGACCCCAAAACAAAACCAGATACAGAGATAGAAAAGAAAGTTAGGAGTAGCTTTGAACTCATTGGCACAAAAGACAAGTTTCTGAACAGAACACTGATAGTACAGGCAGTAGGACCAACAATTAATAAATGGGACCTCATGAAACTGAAAAGCTTCTGTAAGACAAATGACACCTCCAATCAGACAAAGTAGCAGACTACAAAATGGGGAAAATTTTTTAATCAACTCCATATCTGACAGAGGGATAATATCAAAAATATATAAAGAACTCATGTAACTGAATATCAAAAAAACAAGTAATCCAATTAATATGGGGTATAGATCTAAAGAGAGAATTCTCAATAGAGGAATCTCAAATGGCCTAGAAACACTTAAAGAAACGTTTAATATCTTTCCTTACTAGGGGAATGTAAATCAGAAAAACCACTTTGAGATTGTATATCACACCTTCAAAATGGCTAAAAACAACACCACAATGGGCAGTTCATACTAATGAGGATATGGAGAAAAGAGAACACTCCTCTATTGCTAGTGGCTGTGCAAACTTTTAGTCACTATGGAAATCAATATGGTGGTTCCACATAAAGTTAGGAATCTACCTCAAGACATTGCTATGACACTCTTGGTCATATATCAAAGGATGCTCCATCCTCTACCATAAGGGCACGTGTTCAACTGTGTTCATTTGGTCTCTGTTTATAATACATATGTATGGATAAACAAATTGGGGCACGTTTACACAATGGACTGTTACTACAATGTTAAAAAATGATATCATGAAAATTGCAGGAAAATGTATAGAAATAGAAAAAGAAATCATGTTGAGTGAGGGATCCCAGTCACAAAAAGATAAATGTGATATGTACTCACTTCTAAGGAGATGTTAGTTGTTAAGTAAGTGATGGTAGAGCTATAATCTGTAGATCCAGAGAGCTTAGGTAAAAAGGAGGGGTGTGGGGAGTAATACAGAGAATTCTCTGAGAGAGGGACATGTAATAGGTTTTAGAGACAGACTTGGGGCAGGTGGGATTGTGAGTGAGGGATCAGGTATGGGGAAGATGGGGTGGAACTATAGAGTGCAGTGGGAAAGGTCACTGGAACTGGGAGGGAAATTTTTAGAGGTAGTGTAGAAACTTAGTGAAGTAGAAACTTCCTGGAATCTGTGAAGACTCCTAGTAATGTGAAATATAGATTCTCAACTGGCCATCTCTTGTAGCCAGGAGAGGCTTCTAGTAGAGGAACTGGATTTCATTCATTTGCTGGCAAAAAGGGTTCCCATGCAAATCCCCCAAACAACCTAGGCTATTGCTAAGACAAAAGGTCACTCCCACCAAAAACTGTCACTGAGACCCCATTGCTGAGGATTACACCTGCAGAACTCATTGAACATGGAGAAGTCAAATTGATGCTAACATGGAACCCTCACCCTTACATTCTAGTCTCTTTGGTGTGGGAAGGTACTATGCAGAATACTGAAAGAGGAACATGTTCACCTACCCAGCTACAAAACCTTTGACCTACAATCTAGCCTGCCTGAATAATATCCTGGGGAAATTGTGGTAAAGAACTTGAGGCAGAAGCCAACTAAAACCTGAAGCTCATTCCAGACACTGCTTAGATAAATACACAAGTTAAGCCAAAGACCTAATTTCCTAATTATTACTAATAGATCAGTGCCTTATCCAGTCATTACTAGACAGGTTTCCTCTGGCAGCAAATTGTAATAGATGCTAAGGCCCACAGAAAGACATTATGTGAAGAGAGGACATAAATTGGTTGTCTCCATCAAATCCCTGCCATCAAAACCCAGGGAATCCTGTGGAAGAAGAGGTTGAAAGAGTGTAAGACCTAGAGTGTATGGAGGACACCAGGAGAACAAGGCACTCTGAATCAAGTAAGGAAGGCACATATGAGCTCTCAGAAACTGAAACAGCAAGTACAGGGCCTACATGGGTCTGCACCATGTTCTGTGCATATATATTATAGCTATTAGCTTAGTATGTTTTATGGTACTCCTGACTGTGGGACTGAGTGGGTCTCTGGCTCTTGTTCCTGCTCTTAGGAGTCTTTTCCTCCTGTTAGGTTGCAACGTCCAATTTTAATATGAAGGCTTTTGCTTCACCTTATTATAATTCATTTTGTCTTGTTTGGTTGTTATCTCTAAGAAGTAAGTTCTTTTAAAGCCAGTTTTTTTTTTTTCCATCAGGGAGTAGATCGGGAGGGGATGAGTGTGAACATGGGGGAGGGACTGAGAGGAGTAGAGGGAGGGGAAACTATAATCAGGATATATTATATTTTAAAAGAATCTATCTTAAATATAAGAAAAATAGAAAGAAAATTCTTAAGATTTGTACTGAGATGTTTTTTCTAGATAGGACATTGAAAATAAAAACAATGACAAGTTGGGATCCATCAAAAGGTGAACCTTTGTATGTCAATTGTATGTCAAACAAAACTATTGAGTCAATCAAAAGATAAGCAATAGGTTTGGAGAAAAGTATTTACCAAGCACAATCTGATAAAGGACTGCTTCAAAGGTTTACAAAGAGTACTTCCAGCTCAGTTACTGAAAGAGATGCAACTCAATTTTTAGAAGGATGCAGAGATTGTAAACAGATATTGCTTCAAAGAGTCCCTGAATGGTGAAGAAACACATGAAAAGATGCTTAAAGTATTATTAATTAGGGAAATGTAAATTAAAACCACAACAAAAAACATGGGGCATATCTACTAGACTGGAAATTATAAGACAGACGTTGGCAAAGATAGAAACATAGGAACCCACAATAAAAATATTGAGTGGGGATGAAATATAGTATAACCACTTTGAATAAGTAGTTTGTGAATTCCTTAAAAGGGAAAAAATAAAATATATCACAATCTAGCTATCCTACTTCTGGTATTATATTCCACAAGATGAAACATATCCACAGAATGACCTACATGTAGATGTTTATATTTGTTCAAGATAGACTTACTAGTTATGAGTGAAACTTGAAATGACTTAATGCTTTAGTTCCTAGTAAAGAAATAGGTAATCTTTAACATATATTCCAGATATATTTATTTTATTCAGCAATAGAAAGGAAGGAGTTGATGACATGTGTTACGACACAGATGAACCTTAAAACTTGGAGTATATGAAAGAAGAATCAAGTCAATGCACATTGCATGGTAAGTGTGGAGATGTTAATTAATGGTTTCTTGGGGCAGGTGGCCAGAGCATGAATTAGGTAGCCACATCTTCTTGACTGGGTGACAGTGTTTTAAAAATGAATAATGATACTTCCATCATTTGGCAAGTCTAGTAAAGATGACTATATTTCTACTTTGAAGACTTATTTTTAAAATATTAGTATTCATGTGTATGTGTGTGTGTGTATCTTCATGTCTGTATGTGCACACATGTGTGGGTACTTAGAGAGACCACAGATGGCTTTGATCCTTTGGAATTGGAATTAGAGGTTGTTGTGAATAGTCCTATGGGGTTTCTGAGAACCAAACTCAAGCCCTCTGCAAGATCAACATGCACCCTTAACTGTTGAACAGTCTCTCCAGTCAAGGTCTTACACATTTCAAGTGTAAAAAAATTATACTATGTACAATGTATTTCATTTCAGGTGAGTTCATTTTTAACTGAAATATTTGTAAAAACTAAGTAAACAGGAACCATTCACTCTTCATTCTTTCATGCTTTTACATTTCATAGAAAACTCCAACGCGAGGACAAGTCTCCTCTTTTACTTGCTCCCAGCAGAAACTAACTTTTCTGTTAAATTCAACAACTTTACACATATATTTAAAAAAAAAAACTAAAGATAGTATCAATGGCTAACTTTTACTCCTGACAATTCTTGTTTTGCTGTATATTCAGGACAGGGGATCTGAATAAGCAAGTCTAAAAAGGAAGAACCCCCATATTTCAAATAGTCCCATATTTCAAACAGCCCATCTTTCCACCTTCCCTCTTGGGACTGTGACAGCACAGATGCAGAGCCCAGCTGGCGAAGTCCAATGTCGCTGGCTTTGCTGAGTTCCTCAGTGAGGACGCTGGCCTCAGCATGTTCGCCATCCTTATTTGCTGGCTCTAATAGATACATTTTGCCTCCAGCAAAAAGTCTGCGAATAGTTAATAAGAATAATGAGCAGTAGCAGAGAATTAATGGCCTCTTTATTATGAGAGATGGAGTCCGGTGTTCAGTGTTCTTGAATAGAAAAAATGTTTTATAGGCAGAATTAACTGGAGAGACCTTATTTAGCCAATTTTAAGGTAATGGGTTTGGATTCTAAATGTCAGTAAGTGCAGAGAGGAAGATTTTAGGTAAGATTTGAGCCACTCACGTGGCACTTCTTCAGTTACCAAAGGGAAGCTTCACTTAGTCTCTGCAGCAGATGGAAGGCTGACAACTACTTACACCTCTTCCCAAATAGACAACAAAAACAGCAACCTCTTGTGCTGCCTCTGAGTTTTCTTTTGGCCTCTTCTTGTCATGCATGTTAGTTAGCTCTATTTATTTCCCCAGAGATGTTGAAATGATCCAGATGCCAATGTTTATTTTCAATATCATCAATGGTCTCATCTGGGCATTTGAGCCCTACTTACTTCACTGTCAACACTATCTGTATTTAGCATATGTTCTAAGACTGCTGAGCCTGACTCCAGGAGGCCTCTTTCCAGGTCAGTAATATTTGAGACAATAGAGATTTAAGGGATGCCATTAGTGTGATCCAAGTTGGCCCCCAGAGCTAACTTATGAGAAACTTAATAGCCAATGAAAGAGTATTGGGAGCAGATCCCTAATGGGAAATGATTAAGGTTGTTATTGTGGTGCTGTGTCAATTATCATGAGAGTAGTCTTCTTATGAAAATGGGCTAGGTCCTCCCTTGCTCTCTCCCTCCTTTTCCCTCCTGCCATCTGCCATGGAATTATGAGGCATAAAAGCCCTTGCTAGGTATGAACTTCTTAGCCTCAATGATTTCTATGTCCACAGCTGTAAGAAAGAAATTTGCTTTCCTTGCATTCTGCCTTATCTGTGGTTTTCTGTTATAGAACACAAAATGGATGGAGACAACAAGCAATAGGAAAGCAGTGTTCCAGCTTCCCAATGCATTGGATTACACAATAAGCAAACACCTTTCTGCCAGTCATATGTTCATTTAATTGTCATAAGAGCAAATGAACAGAGCCCTTGAGCGAAAGCTGAGCAATTAAGAACATTCACTGCTCTTCCGCAGGACCCAAGTTCAACCCCCAGCACTCACATATTGGCTTACAACTGCCAGTAACTCCCATTCTAGAGGATCTCACACCCTCATCTGGCTTCTGTGGACCCTGTACACAGGTGGTATATATGCATGCATGTAAGCTGTTATGCCCAAATCATGAAGCCCCCAGAAACCATCAGGAGTCTGACTTTGTATGCAAAACAAAGAGCCCTTATTGCAAGCTTGAGCTTGGGCTCTCCATCAGTTCCGGCACAGTGGATCAGGGAGAGCATTGAGCTCAGGTATGACAGGGTTTTTTAGGAGTAAAGGATGGTGAGTGGTCTGGGAATTCTGGATTTAGATGGCATTTGAACTCCTGATTGGGCAGAAGTGAGGTAACAGGAGTCTTGTCAAAAAGGAATTAGTAGTGGTGTGGCTGCAAGGAAATTGGCAACCCATATACAAGTTAAGTAAGCTATTTTCAATGTCCTGGAGCATTTAGTACTTGTTTTGTCTCAATTCTTATTGGTCTTCCACAGGGTACAACTTGTAGTTTTCCTAGTTATTATGGGGGTGAGACTGAGTCCTAGTATGTTAGTCTGAGTCTGTTATGGCTGCTCTGATGTTAGCTCTCCTCAAAGCATGCACTCACACACATATAGAATAAACATAAATCTCTACTTTTTAAAAAATAGCAAACAAATAATAATAACAACCAGAGTGCAATGTCTAAAGTACAACAAGAGATACTGAAATACAGTAAGCAATTTGAGAGTGTTAGGGCTAGGATACAAAAGTTGACCTGGCAAGAATGGGAACAATGTCCATGAGAAGAAAGATCACAAAAAATAAGTAAGTAAGTAAATAAATAAATAAATAAATAAATAAATAAATAAAATGTCACTTGGTCTGCATTCATACCAACTTTATAGTACAATTCCTATTGAGGAAATAAGGAAGACTTTTATAAATGTAATTATTTAAATTTTCCCCTTTTCAGGTTTATATGCTTGCCTCTTCATTTTTTAAATAAATTGTATTTAATTTAAATTAAATGTAAAATTACATACCAACCCAGTTTCCTTTTCCTCCCATTCTCCCACACTCCTCCTATACATCTACTCATAGCTTGATCTCTCAGTCTCTGTTGGCTCTGTCTCACTCCATGTCTCTGTCTCTGTCTCTGTCTCTATTCTCTCTTACTCTCTTTCTCACAAACAGGTCTCAGACTGTCAGTTGTAAACAAAAGGTGAGTTTTCTGGCCTGGCAGGTCCTTGCCCTTCACAGCCCCAAAGAAACGCTTGGATTCTATATTAATGATGAATCTGTTGGCCAGTGACTAGTGTTTTTTATTGGCTATCTCTTTCTTAATTATTAACCCATACTTACGAATATATGTATTTTTACATGATTTTATCTTACCAAGAATGCCAGACTCACCTGTCCTCTCCTCCTGAGATCATATTATGACTCTATCTTTCATTTCCCAGAATCCTCCACCTCTCCTGGTCCCACTTAGATTGCTTTATTCATTAACAATAATACTCATTAACCAATAACAGAAACATATTTACAGAATGACATCTCCCATCAAAAAGGTCACAGGAATTTTGAAGGAGCAATGATCTCTGTGCCTTTGGAGTGGTTCACAGGAATAAGGTACATCATGTGCCCAGGGGTCACACTCTTACTATATCTGCCAGTGATACAGATATTAGATCTGGAATGTCTCCTATAGTCCATATGTTAGAGGCTTGGTGTAGTTGGCTTTTTCTTTGGGTCACAAAACTCAAAGAAGACTTGGAGACCTATGATTAATTAAAAAGCTCAGCTTTAGCTTAGACTTATTCCTAACTAGTTCTTATAAATTAAATTAACCCATACATACTTTTAATCTAAGTTCTTTCATGAGTTTCATTACCTTATCTTAGCACTGTCTATTCCAATCTGGCTGGCGACTTCCTAGATGCCTAGATTTTTTTTTTTCCTCTTCCTTTCTCTCCCTGGAGATTCTGCCTATCCTCTCCTGCCTAGCTATTGGTCATTCAGCTTTTTATTACACCAATCACAGCAACACATATTCTCACAGAGAAGGACAAATAGTCCACAATAGCTTGATCCTCAGTTTGATGTTATCAGAAGGTCATAAGCAAATAGTAGGAAATATGTGCCTGCAGGCATTGTGAGACTCTGGTCTCTTTCCTTTTTTGTTTCTTGGCTTCCCCGAGGTGACAATGTAGCCCACCATATACTCTAGCCATGGTGTTATTTCTCAAAAAGACCCAACAATAGTGGGGCCAAGTGATCAATGGAAGAGATTCTTCAATGCTGTGAGCAAAAATAAGCCCTTTGCTTAAGTTGAATTTCTCAGAGTGAGTTTTGTTTTATTTCTGTGGTAATAGATTGAACCTAAGTTCTTCATATATTAGGTAAGACAGATACATCTCCAGCTAGGAAAAACCAATGCCACCTACATGCATTCTCAATTAGACAGCATCAATGCTAATCAATCATTCTACTTTTCTTTTCTTCTCTTCTTTTCTTTTTTCTTTTCTTTTTTTATTTTTATTTTGAAAAATGGTTTCACTAAATTGCTCTATTTATCATTGAACCTTACTTCACAGTCTTGAATTAGTAATCCTCCTGCCTCAGCTTCTTAGGTACCTGGGGTTACAGCCTGCACCACCAAGTCTGGAGGTATTTTATTCTAATAGCAGAAATCTGACCAATACAGAGCTAAATGTACACAAAGGACAAGCTCACTGAGACACACTTTCAAATGAGATCAGAGGCATGGGAGAATGGAGTTTTCATAACTATTTCAGAGATTCAAAGGAAGCCGAGTAAAGCCATGTGATGTGGAAGCCCAGGGAGATGTCAGGGACCCTACAGAGTGCAGCATAACTAGCAAATTGGACTCTTGGCAGGAGTTGGGCATGAAGAGAACCAGGAGCGATCCTGACAGTCTATGAGAACAAAGTGCTCGATCTTGACATCATTTTCATAAAGTCCTTAGCATGCAATTTCATGAGTGGGTGTGTGACACACAGCATGGTCACCTGGTAGCTTTGCATGCCATGGATTTGGATGTAGAGGGTGAGGTTTGAACTGGGAAGTTATTGGTTACACAGAGCTCATGTTACTACTGACTGAGCAGAAAGTGTTTTGGAGTGAGCGGAAGGGAGAGAGAGCACTGTGGCTGTACAGCATTTCAGGCTGTAGATCAAAGCTGGCCTCTGAACCCTGGCAGTGATAGTGCAGATGAGAGAATATAGATGTGTAAGTCAGACTGTTCCAGATTTACAAGATGGAGAAGGCTGGGGCTCTAGTCAGGAACTGGGCTAAGGCCTGGGCTAGGTGTCTTTTATAGTTCTCCATGTCTATCTGTTCACCTCATCTCCACCCCTAAATGTCTCCCAAGTTTTACTTTACTTTTCATAGGAAAAGTTGAAATCAAGCTTCCTACCTCTAGGTAAACCCTTCCTGATGAAGACTAGAAAAAAGTATTACAAGGGATGGTCCTCTGGGAGCCTGTCACCTTTGAGGTCATTTTTTCCATGGTGAGTATGGGGCCTGAGACCCAGACACATTCAATATACAACTGACCAGTGAATGAAGAAAGGCCATTTCTTTAGCAAACTTATAGTTGCTCTCAGTAGCTTTGTCTTCAGTGGCTCTGTTTAGGTTGAAGCAACCTGTCTCCAGTCCTGTCTCTTCAGAAACAAGTACAACTAACATCAACCAGACTTTATGCTTGAGTCCTTAGAACCCACGAACACATTTGATGCGTTCAATGTGCCGTGGTTTCTGCTACCTGACAGATTAAAACCAGTAAGGGCAACAAGCCTTTTCTGTGACAGTTTCAAGAGAGAAGAAAATGAATTGACTTGTGCTCCCTCCAACAGAGCTTCTTTCTGCCAAAGAACTCCCCTAGAAAAACTAGGAAGTTAATCATATTTACCTTGTTACTCTTGAGGTAGCTGTCACTGCACCCTTGAACTGCTTGTGTCTTTGGGGGGTGATAATGACTGGAGAAGATGGCAACACATTCTGGGACACAAATGGCATAGTGACATTGGGCCCCAGGTTTTTAAGAGCTACGAGGAAGGTACCACAGAGGTGGCTATCTTTGAAGGAAACTCATAGAGATAATCAATTAGATCACACAGGCAGACACTGAGGTATTTGTCAAAATGTCAGGGTTATGGATAGCCCCAATATATTCTCTTTTCAATGCATTAGTCTTTTTAAAAGCCTGTATCTACTATGACACTGGACAGTTTCTTTGCTTTCCACTACAGATTTCTGTTTGAAAATACAGAGATTTCCTTCTAAAATGAGATGTGCTTTCTGTGTATGTGTGTGGTGTGGTGTGGTGTGTGTGTGTGTGTGTGTGTGTGTGTGTGTGTGTGTGTGTGTGTTTAGTATTTTAGTAAGATTCAAGAAAGGCTTGGTTTTGAGAGCATTCTTTCTCTGTATTAAACTTCAGATCCAGTTGAGGGACAGGGCAAAGTGCTGTACTCTAATGAGGTTCAGGCACCTCCTGCTGGAGCTGGCCAAAGCATCTGCTTCCTCATTTTCATCCTACCCACAGAAACCTTGAACTAGCCAGCAGTTCCTTCCCTGTTCTCTGAGGTCCCAAAGCTGCATAGACCTTGACCCTATACTACCCTGAGGACATATTTTGTTCCCAGACCAGCATGATGGATTCCCTAAAGTCCAAACTAGGAGCTTACCTTAAAAATGGAAAATAGAGATGGTCAACACCTTCTGAAATGACACAGTAGACACAAGGCTTATATTATGGTTCTGGGTGGCAATTTTTCATTAATCAGTAGGAGAGAAAACAAATTGGTTTCTCTTTCAGTGGCATATGGGGACAACCAGAAAAAAAAAATGTTTAAAGAGGCACTAAATCTAGAAATCCTTAATATAAAACTGTTCAGCTGAAGTCATATCATCATCATCATCATCATCACTATCATCATCATCATCACCATCACCACCAACCACCACCACTTAGTAAAAGACTCAAATCCCCTGAGTGTTGTTGATTTGGGCTTCTATGGATTTCAGGGGAGATTCTAGTCTATCTCTTCAGGCTGTGAAGCTTAGTTAGCACTGCTCTCTGCTTCTACTCTGCTTCAGTCCGTATTTGTTTCTGTCCCATAGAAAAGAGACTTTCTTTAGCCCAAGCCATTCTGCTCTCCATATCCTGTCTGCCTTGGCAAGTTTCAAATTCGGGATTTTCTTTTAATTACACAGAAGTAGGTTTCAAATGTCTCTTAAATTCTTCTGAAGCTTTAGATTCAGACCTAGGAGCAGTCATGCAATCTCAGACAAATGTTTCAAATTAAGAGTCTCAGTTTCTTCTAATACATAGTTATAATTATAACAATAAGTGACAAATGCTGAGCACCACTGTAAATTCTTGAGATGTATCAGCTCATCTTGTTCACTTTATAATTGTAAGAAAGATGTCCCAAGTCCAGTTTACAAATGAGTAAATTGAGGCCAGGTAAAGTACTTACTGAGGACAAGACAAATGGAAACTTGTTCTGAGGTTAATCCTGCTCATCAACTTGACCACATCTGGAGTCGACTAAAACCCAAGCAACTGGGCACTCCTGTGAGGAATTCCCTGGATGATTTGTGGTAGAAGGACCCATTTTAAATGCCTCTTTTAGTGGCAACCCATTTAAAAAGAAACATGGAAGAAGGGAGTTTTTGCTTTTTGTCTGCTTGCCCTCTTCCTTGCTGGCAAATGCTATCCTGCTTCTGAGGGACCTCTTCCCCCATATTAGAACTTACTTCTTCAGTATTCCAGCACAGACTGAACAACATCAGTTCCCCAGGTAGCCTCTAAGATTCTAGCACAAAGGTGGGACTGCTGAAACATCTAGTCTTGTACAATAAACAATTGGCAGAATTTTGGCCTTTCCACTACCAGACAGCCACCAGTGCAATCACTGAACTACAGCCTATATGCTACTGCAAGAATTATCTATCTGTCTGTCTTTCTGTCTATCTATCTATCTAGATCTCTATATAAAGATATATATCTGTTCCCTTAGAGAATTCTGACTAATATAACTGATATTAGTGTTGATTTGGAGAAAAGTGGTTCTCCCCTTTCTTCCCCTTAATTTCTATGTTGCCATAACCCCTCCCAGAAAGCTCCTAGAGTAGGATGCATAGAAGAAATGGGTACACATGGTGGTTCATTGTTACCTTTACCAGAGACAAAATATGTGGCTAAAGATTGTTCATATCACCTCTGTGTAGTATCTTTTATACTGTGCTTCTTTAATATTAATGCTTAGCCAAGCACATAGGAGTTATTGCTGTAAGATTGTTTTTTTCTCTTATGAGGGGCTGCCACCCATTTCCCAAATGAATCACACAATAAGGCTTATTCTTAGTTATGAATGTCTGGCCTTGGCTTGGGTAGTTTCTAGCCAGCTTTCTTATCTTTAAATTAACCTGACTACTTTTTGCTTCTGGGCTTTCCCTGTTCTCTTCTGTAAATCTTACTTTTACTCTGTGGATTGCTGTATAGCTGATTGGCTAGGTAGCTTGCCCTGAAGTCCCCTCCTTATTCTCTTTCTCTCTTCTTACTCCTCTTTGTTTCTCTTTCTCTTTATACTTTCTGCCTGTCAGCTCTGCCTTTCCTTGCTCCTGACTCACTATTGACCCTTCAGCTCTTTACTAGAGCATCAGGTATTTTAAACAATAAAAGAATTCCAGCTTCACTGAATTAAACAAATACAGCATAAACAAAATCATAAAGTAAATGAGATGGGAATAATAATTGTTCTCCCAGTGGAAGTACAGATGCACATTCCCCTATCAAGGTGTCAAAGGATAGTGATGATTCCCACCTCCTGTCCTTCCCTCCCTCCTTTTAAAATGCTAATGAATGGAAAGCCCTCCAGATTGCAAACCTTCCAACATGCAGCTTTTCAGATTAGCTAAACTGTCTCTCTGGGATCGACACATTGTTTTTGACAGTGTAAAAATAGAGTTGCCTCTATCATATCAAAGACACAGCCATGTCTCATTTATGAATCTGAATTGGCATCCAGCTCAGAGTTTACAGGAAGACTAGGGGGCAGTGAACACAGCAGGGCAACAGCTACAACCTCTATATCCATCTTCCCTAGAAGCCACCATAACTGCAAAGTGCTCATAACAGGCGTGGCTGACCAGTGTTGTAATCTGAAAGTAGCTATGCAAATTAGCAAGAAAGAGAAGTAGGAATGTTAAGGCAATATCTATCATCAGCTATTGTTCAGGCATTGATGGTTAAGTGCCATTAAAGAACCATCTACCACCTGCCCAGAGACTGTGCACTGCATTCTGAGCGCTCTACCCCAATGTCACTTTCACTCTGTTGTTCATTTCTGTACTTTGCTTTCCCTGAACCTGTTGGGTGCTAGCCTTTCTGTTTAACACTTTCCACACTGCCTCAGCCTTTTGGAATCACTCCTGGGTCTGCTTTGCTACTCTGTCTGTCCTCCAGGCTTCTTGATGGGTAGCAAGAACATTTCCAGACTCGTTTTTGTTTTTATTTTGCCTAGTTCTCCAATAGCCCTTGCCTTACCCTAGACCCTGTGGATCCACCCCATCCCTAACTAATCAGGCCAGATAATATCATCAGCAACAAAATTTTTTGAGTGCATTTGGTCCATCTAAAGTATGTACTTTTTTAGCATGGGGTTTGTGAGAGTCATAAAATTGGGTCATTGAAATTTTTTAAAACACACAACTCTATCTGACAAGTAAATGTCATATCAAAATGTCTCACATAACATTTTAAAATGTTTTTTTAAAATAATAAAATATTTTTATTTTACATATCAATCCCAGTTCCCTCTCCCTCCCTCCCTCCCTCTCTCCCTCTCTCCCACCTTCTTATGCCCCTGTCTACCCTCCCCTCCCATCCCCTCCACTCCACATGTAGGGTAATGTACTCCAGGAGGGGTCATCTAAATCTGTCAAGTAATTTGGTGTAGGGACTAGGATTTCTCTCCTGTCTCTAGATTAAGGTCTCCATCGGGGATGTGCCCCCAAAGTCCTTTATTGCACCAGTAATATATCCTGGTTCTACTGTCCAAGGTCCCTTAGACAGCTCAGGCATTCTAGCTGAGATCCATGTTCAGGGGGTCTGAGTCAGTTCAATGCTGGATTCCCAGCTATCAGTCTGGGGGCCCATTAGCTCCTCCTTGTTCAGGTCAGCTGTCTCTAAGTGTTTCTGCAGCCTGGTCTTGTCCTCCCTCTCTGCATCTGGATTCCAGTTTGGCTCAGTGTTTAGTTGTGGGTGTCTGCTTCTGTTTCCATCAGCTACTAGATGAGGGCTCCATGATGGTGGATAAGTTAGTCATTGATCTCATTATCAGGGAAGGGCATTTATGGTAGCCTTTCCACTGTTGCTCAAATTGTTAGTTGGGGTCAATCTTGTAGGTCTCTAGACATTTCTATAGAGTCAGTTATCTCTTCAAACCTATAATGGCTCCCTCTTTTATGCTTTCTCTCTCTCTCTCCTAAAATATGTTTTTGTAAGTTTATTTAATGTACATATATAGGTATGCATGCTATCGTGCTAGAGTGGAGGTCAGAGGACAACTTTCAGTTCTCCTCTTCTACCACATGGGTCCCCTGGATGGAATCCAGGTCATCAACCTTCATGGTAGACATTGTTACTCCTATTTCACTGGCCCAAAGCTGTACCTTTTTAATACAGATCACATCAGACGCTGTCTCTCAATTTACCATCTAGATTTTGAGACAAGGTGTGGCAAAAATTATTTCTGAACACTAATGTCTGTAAAAGGGGATATCACAAGGGTATGTGATTCACTGCTATGATTTCAGAAGCTATCGTCCACAGCTGTGAAAAACCCTCATAGCACGGATGGTGTCTGAGTGGAGGGGCAGCTATGGCAGCCTATCCAGAACAATCACAGTGCTTCAGGAATGGCTCTGCACCCCCATGAAAATATTGCTCAATGAATTGGCTCCATTTAAGATGTTACTAATTCCTGAAATTAAATAGAATTTACCTATGTTTGTACTATTTCCACAAAAACAGAAACATATTCCCCCTTTAAGCTTTTATACCAGACACAAAAAAAAAATCGTTTATTTTGCAAATGGCCTTCTCAATAACATGGCCTTTGGTTTTGTTTTCCTTAACAGTACTTCACTATTGAAGTGTAACAGAGTGTTACCTTTAGAATCCCAGAGCTGCCTCAAGTACCACTGAATTATAGGCAGCTTGGTGTGTCATCTCCTCAGCTCTATTTCTTTTCCCAGAGCCTCGTGGCCCCAATTTCACTGGCTTAATGTTTTTGAAGTTCTGTTCTGCCTTTCATCCATTCTGTCTCAATTACAAGCTCAAGTTATTCGACCTACAACAGGTTATAATATTACAATACAGAGATCTACAAAAGATCCACATACCCAAAGCAAACCTGAAGAGCCCTTGCTTGAAGATTCTCTTGCATGTGCTACTAGGGTCAACATAATTTCAGCTGTTTTTATAAGACCAGTTAGAATGACTCTCCTGGTGCCTAGTATCAAGGCAGCAGAGTTCAGATTGGCGATGGAGATTGGGGTGGTAGCTATGGAATCCTTCAGTTCTGCTCTCCTGTTGTTAAATGCCAGATCTCTAGTGATCATAGATATGGAAGCACTTTGCCAGCAAAGTGTGCTTATAATCTTTAGCAATGCTAGTTTTAAATACAGGTACTGCAAATAAGACCATGAACAGATCTAAGAATGTATCACATTCATAGTAGAGCCATCGACATGATCAGGACTCATAGATCCATGCCTGTAATTGTGTTATTTTATTTCTATCTTTCATACCATCACTTATAAACTGTTTCCATGCACATTAGAATGATACATACCCCAAGAATGCCAACTAAGGCTTTAATATGTACTGTCTTCCATAATCTCTTGACTTAAATGCTTGGTCCCCAGGTGGTGATGTTACTTTGGGAATTTATGGAAATTTTTAGAATCAATGGCTGCTTGAAGGAAATAGTTCAGTAGACGCAATTACCCATGGCTACTTCATGTCTTACACTGTCCATTTTCTGGATCGCCTAAGAATCAAGAACGCTATCATGCTTTCTCTGCCATAGTGGGATGACCCCTTAAAAACTAAATACTACTTTAAATTGTCTCTGTCAGACATTTTGCTATAGCAACATGAAAACTAATATGGTAATTATTATGTCCATTTCATAGATAGAGAACCAGATAATTATGTAAAGATATAGGTTAAGTGAACACCTAATCAAGAGAGCAGCCACATCTCATGTCTCAGAAGATGGTCTGCTATGACAATTCTCCATGATGATTTTAAGAACTTTAAGAGTCTTGCTTCCATGAGAAACCCCTGCAGAAATATCAGGCTAACTGATAAAAAAGTAGAATGCAGCTACTGTGCAAGTTTCTGAAGACCCATGAACCAAGTAGGTTTCAGTAGCAGGAATAGCAACAAGATTCACGTTTAAAAATGAAGGCCTCTCAGCCCTAGTCAGAAGGAAATCACAGGCACCTAGATGAAGGCATTGTGTGCCTTCTCTTTGATGCACCCACTCACAGGAAGATGTAGATTTAGATTTAATTGTGTGATCACTTAATTAAGTCTGGCTCTATCAACAGGCTGAAAGTTCCAGGAGTACAGGGCATATGTTTTGCACTTTATTTTATCCCCTTGTCTAGCACAGTGTCTGGCTTTCAGTAAGTATTATTTGAATGGTCTAGTGAATGGACTAATGAGAGGACTGTGACTCTAAAGAAAGAGCATGGAAAAACTACGGTCCCCAATATAAAATAAGGGATGTGGTATTAAATAATGAGAAAGCCTAGACAGGGCAGTCTGAGTGACACAACCAACTTTTTTCTTCTTTTATTTCAGGTGTTTCAGAATAGAATTGTATCAGTGTATCTTTTATTTTCTGTTCCTGACACCTCATTACTGGAGATCAAAAAAGTCAACTCTGCTGAGGGTGAAAGCAAAGGAAAGAATGGGAGACAAGCAATCTGATGGAACAAAAATGAGACCATGGTGTTCCAGTATAGGCATGATGATGGAGAACGTCACTTCTCAAAACATTTCAAGAAGCGCCATGACTACTGATGACTCTTACTCCCGCCCTAACCGGGCACGTGAAGACATGGTTTTTGTTTTGTTTTGTTTTTCTTCAGAGGGACTCTCTGTTTTCCAACTATATCAACTTAAAAATAGGATAGCTAGTTTCTAGTTGGAAGATTCTAGAATTAGGGTTGTAGGTGAGCTGTAATAGTTACAGTGAAGCTTCATTTACAACCTTGACCTCATTAGAAGTAAACTTAAGTATATTGAACCGAATGGCCTTCAGTCCAAGTTCAGCCTCTGTTTTTTGATCTTTCTTGTTTCTTCTGGTCTTAACTTCTGTCTTAATAAAGGTCACTATGAGGTCAAGTTGCCAGATGCAGCTTCTTAAGAGGGAAATGGCCTGTGAGGAGGGTAATGGCTGCCATGCACCAAGCTCCACTGATTTCTTATAAAAAAATATTCATTGTCAACAGCCACGGAATGGATATACCTGAAAGTCTTCAGGTTTGTTGCTATTGCACACCGAATTTACAATTTTATGTCCTTAAGTTAGGTGAGATTTTTGCTTCAGTAAGAAGTTTGTGTATAAGCTCACAATTACTTGGCATCTTTTTCCTTTAATTCTGAAAAACAGTTTGAGGCTTGGAGAAGCGTGCATTTTCTAAATGTAACTGGCAATCACATAGGTATCTTATTGGTACTGTGCTCTGCCAGTGCACTCTCCAACTTCTAGACATTGTAACTTTAACAAGGAAAAAGAGTTCCTTCTTAGTTATATGTAAAATGGATCTTTAAAATCCACGTCTGCATCCTCAGTGTTCTGCCCATTCTACTGTAGTCCTCTATTCTTCTTCCTTCATTATTTTCTCCCCCTTTCTTTGGCATTCTGTTACTTACAGTGTTGGGTCTGCATTTCAAGGACTCAAATGTTCTAATACAGGCTGGGCACAGATTAGATGCCCCTAAGAAATTTGTCAATCAACTCAATTATCTATGGAGGGAAACCTTCAAAGCCAGTCAGAATTACAATCCTCCACAGGGAGTTTTGCTAACATGAAAAAATATGCCATGAGTTAAGACACCAGATGCAGCACCAGCCATGTTCAGAATTGAACTGAGCTCAAATGAAGGTATCATAACTCAGTTGTCCCTAACAAGTGCCACTTTCCACATCTGGAATGCTAAATCTTGCTTATTCAAATCTTCTTCAAAGACAGGTTCTGGGTCTTTATTAATGTTTATAAAACATTTTGAAATCTTCCTGAAAGTCATTAAGGAATGCTGTTAGTAGCAGCACTAACCCAGTGGGAAACCACATTCATCAAACATCTCCAAGAAGACTTTTCTAGCTAAATTGGACTTTCCCTTGTTTTCAGACACCTGCTAGGAAGAGTGCTTGTACATCCTCTATCCTTCACTATACCATCATTTCTGGGAGTTGTGCTTAATTTTTTTCCACACATTCCAGAAAACATGCCTTGTGTTCCTAACACCTACATACAATATGATAGGATGGAGAATGAGTGGAATCTGAAAAGGGACCGTCTTCATATATTAATATGCCCAATGCTCAGTACAAAGAACTGAGTCTGCTGTAGTATAAATGTGTGTGGTTCAAAGGGACCAAGTATACAATTGTTGGGATTTGGGGAAAAAGATGGGGTAGAGGTTGTCTTATATTTTGAGAACTTTTTACTTAAGAAACTTATAATTAATTCCATTTTGACCTTAGACCTTCTGAAAAGGTGTTTTATCCTTTTAATTAATACCAGTGTTATGTAGCTGAGACTAGAGCCTGAACATGCTCTGAAGGAAATATTATGGTTGCTGTTATTATTCCTGTTTTTAGGCAATAAAAATTCAAGGGACCCTGCTAAGGCACCTGTGAAATGTCACAATGCATCCTGTGCTCAGTCTGATAGTCAACTCGGGAAAAGAAACCTCATTTTGCACGTTCAAGGCTCTGGCTGATCCCTGGCCCTCTGGGTACGAGAGCAAATTTCCTGGCGTTACCTGACGGTCACTCTTTGCCTCATTAAACAGCTCCAGATCAATGAGCATGTGCAATCATGAGAAGGCTCTGTCCTAGGGAAGGCAAATTGCAGTCTGACTTCAAAGCAACACACCTGACCTCATACAAGAGTGTTCCAGTTTATTGCTTTGCACGAATGTGTGTTTCAATCTATTACACTGATGACTTACCTTGTACTACTCTGTGTTCAATTATGTATTTCTTGCTCTTATTATAGACCTTCAAACGACCACAAGAATATTCATTTAATGCCTTTTCTGCTCTTTTACAATTTTTATCATTCAGACAGGAAGATGAAAATAGTTCGAGAATTAGTATAACTCAGATTGATTCTATGTACTTAAATTACTGAGATAATTGGAGCAAAAAACTGTTTCACCTGCTAGAGTTGAATTAGTTGCTGGAAAAAAAATACTCTTGGGGTCTTACATACTTAAACAGTCTGATTACATCAATGTACCAGTATGTATAGTGGTACAAAAAAGAGGGCAATGCAGATGTCTGGGGTCTCAGAGAGACAAGTATACAAAAGTGGGACTTGTAGAAAGAGATGGAGACAATAGGTGAGATTTGTATATGCTGGATAACCCTGAATTATTTGGTTTGTGATGTAGGAATGTCATGTTTGTGGGAAAATAAGATTTACTAGTTGCTCACAATTTTAAATTATATTTAAATTATATGTATTATATATTTATATATACAAATTAAATATATATTTGAATTAAATTATATTTGACATTTATTTTAAAAGCCAAATTAAGCAAAATCAACTAATCAATAATATATGTAATATATATACTCATACATATGTGGTGAATTATGTATGAGTGTTGTTTTCTTCTACAATATAAAGATAAAAGCACATTGACAATAGTCTAGGTTTTGTTTCATGTTAGGATGGATACTGTAGTGGGCTAAAACTAAGCCCATTTCTTTTCTTATATAAGAAATGTACTTGTTGATATAGAAATGGGTCAATATTAATGCTGTGAAGGAAAGTAATTCAATTACTGCCACTCATCCTACAGGATATATGAATGGAAACAGGTGAATGGGGGGGGTCTCTGTAATCTAAGATTCAGAGCCACTGACTGAATTTATAGAAAGTTTAAGGAAATAGGCAGCTACTCTTTCAGTAACTGCACCTATCATATCTCTGCCTGAGAGCTGTCTTTAATACCAAGGATAGACACCACTTGTCCTTAAGACTGCTAGACATCTCTTGTTGGGTTTTCTGTTCCTAGCTTTGATTTGTCTAATCTTTGAGGTATAGCTATTTGTCCTTGGGAATATTGTTAAATTCTCACCCCCAAACCTGGCAATAATATGAATTTTATCGTCATTAGTCCAAAAAAAAAACCAAACAAAATCAGCATTTTCAAATGGAAGCAAACTATCACAATAAGAACATGGTAATATGATGACTTATTACTGAAACTATGCATTTGAAGCAACAAGTTGAATATGAAAAATAGCAGAGAAGAAGCAATTTGTTTAGGTTACAAAATGGCAAGCAATATAACTATTCTCCTAATTCTCTTCACCAATTTAATTGCATTTCAGAGTAGTAACCTGTGGATAATATGGTATCTTGCTGCATCCAGATACCCATTTGTCATTATTTACTTCATCTGTTGCTTACTTGCCTGATAAACATTTACGAATTTCCACCGCATTACTAGATACCCTGCTAAGAGCTTGGGGCATGAAATTTTAAAGACTAAAATTTTAGAACAATTCTATCGCCACGTTACGACTCCTTGACATGGTAAACACCTGCTATCCATCCCTTGTCCCTGTCTCCCCAGGATTTTGCCAGATATTGCACAGGCGGGTTCTGAAATAGCTTGGTTCTCCAAGGTCACTGAACAAAATGCAACACCCCTATTATCCAAAGTGTGACCATGAAGCATTGTGTATTTCATTCAGCACCAAGTTTTGTTTCTTGTTGGCCATGACTTTAGGAAATGATTTTTTATTTAAACCATTCTCATTCTGATCACCTTTTGTCAACATCACAGAAAGACAGCTGTGCCTTTTCTCTACCACCTTCTTGAGGTTGAAACCCTTTCCATGGTATGCAAATAAGGGGACCCCTTTGACAGGCAAAGACCCAATCTGGAGCTGCCTCTGGTGAAATTGCCTCATTATAAAGGCATCTAATGGCTGATTTTGAAATATAAAAGTCTTTTTATGCCATGGTTAAATAACATCATATTTTAAGATTTGTCATGAACACCTCCCTTCAAGGGCTGCTTAATGAATTCCCAAGTTTAAAGGAAGCCAGGGGAAAAAAATGGCTCCTTCTTGCTTTTTCTTTGTTACCTGAGAAATTAATACCCATTATGATTTATGGAGGCCATTCCAAGGGACTTGTATCTGAGATCACATTTGCTAGGCACATCTTGCAGGGACTCATTTCTAGAATTACCTCCAGGGATGGACAGTGTGCCAGATCCTCTCCTCCTAGGAACAGATGGCATAGTCAAATTAGGATAATACAAGAGGAGCTTATTTACAAAAAGACTAACTACAAAGTTGTATGTGGGAGCTAAGGAAAGCCTGAGGGATAGAACAATAATCCTGGGCTGATCCTAGCTCATGCTGCTAGTTCCAATTCATGCTGCTAGGGGACTGAGAAAGGTCAAGGTTATAAGAACCTAGAAAATAAAGGGACATGCCTAGGTCACGTTCTTTAGAGGTGACCTTAATGAAAGGAACCAGAGGAGCAAATCTTTCCTACTTCCATCTCATGTTAGGGCTCCCCTTTGACTGAACTCACCTTAAACCTATAGGACACATGAGCTTATCAAAGATTCCCTTCTAGGTCAGTGTCTTGGCAGAGAGCAGAGGGCAGAGAGCAAGGTGAGGACAGGTGCAGAGTATATGGAATGTATCTGGCACAAGCAAGTTGATGCCCACTGCCCCCTCCCCAGAAGTAGCTTCCCCTTTATCTCCCTGCATTAGGGTTGGTATGCAGCTTGATTTCCTTAGGGCATTGTCTATGGTGTTTCTCTTCCATGCTGAAGTCTAGTGTCAATTTCCACATTCAAAAATGTCCTGGTTTGGTTAATAAATTCCATATGTATCCCACTTTACCTCAATTATTTGCTCTATTAATATTGGGTTATACTTTAAAATAAAGTGGGATCTCTGTATTGCATATATGCTTGAAAGTCTCTGAGAGCTGCCCATGTGTCTTACAGAGTTCAAACAATCCTCATCTCACCCTCCACGGCTGAAGTGTCTTGACGCCTGCATTTATGATCTGGATGCATTCCACACTACTGCATCCTCTGTCCCAGATGCATGAGGTTCTCCACGGTAGCCACATTGTCACTCAGAACCTTTTAAGATGCTATTGTGTCAGGAAAGTTCTTTATCAAGATAGCCTTCTGACTTTATTTAATTTCCTTTATATTCTTAATGAACAATAATCACAGATAAGGAAGTCTTTCTTGGCCCACAATTCTGTTCCCTCCACAAATGCTTCTCCTTGGTCTATTTTCTTCTTGAAACCTCAAACCATCTGTGTATTTATTTGCCATCTGAGGGAATTGTGTCCTATGAAACCTAATTTGAAGAATTATCAGAGCCTGTAATTTAATAGATTGCTGGATATTGTATGCTAAGTATATAATCACTGTACAATAAAAATAAGGTATATAGGTAAATAATGCAGTTAGGATTCAACCAGGAAGTGTCTGAATTATATCCTCTAAGCAATGGGGAACAGGTGTACGAATTCTGAGACATGATATACAGCAGGGATAGTCATTAACCTTGTTCTCATCACTTAAGAATAGCACCACAGACTAACCATTATTCATGATCCGTTCTCTTAGACATGAAGTTTAAGCAGCATATGTTTGTACTTCTAAAGAAGTACTAGAATTACAAAGGATTGATAATCTTAGTAAAGACAAAATAATCAAAATGATTTATTTAGAGTCTCCTACATAAAGAACCTGTATCATTTGTAAACAGTGATACATTCACTTCTGTTCCTATGTGTAGCCTTTTGTTTATTTCTCTTGTCTTATTGCTCTAGCTAAGACTCCAAGCACTATATTGATAAGGAGTAGAAAGAGTGGAAACTTGTTGTATATCTTATCTTAGTGGAAACAGAGGTCTCTCTTCATTTAGTGTGGGGTTTGTTGTATATTGAGGTAAGTTCCCTCCATTGCAGTGTCTCAGACTTCTATTGTGGAAGAGTGGTAGATTTTGTCATTCATTGCTGTTTGTTTCTTTGCTTGCTTTTGCTTGCCTTCATCTGTTTTGGGTATCATGGTAATAATACCAACATCATAAAATGAGTTTAAGGGTCTCTTTACCCTCTTCAGTTTCACAGAGGAATTTGAGTAATACTGATATTCTGCTTTGATGTTCTGGTAGAGTTCTTGAATAAATTTTTATGGCTCTAGTCACCTGTTAGTTGGTAGATTTTGTTAAGATTATTATTACTTCAATCTTGGTGCTAGTTGTGAACTTATTTAAATTATTTGTTTCATCTTGCTTCAAAATTTGTGTGTGGAATTTACCTAAAAGTCAATCCACTTTTTAATGGTTTCCTAATACATGGTATATATGTTTCAAAGTATGCCTTTATTTATTTCTCTGAATTTTACTGATATCAGTTATAAAGCTACCTTTTCATTCATAATTTTATTAATTTGAGTTTTTTCTTTCTTTTGGTAAATTTTGTTAAGAACTTGTCAATCTTGATTATATTTTCAAAGAACCAGCTCCTCACTTCATTGATTCTTTGTATATTTGCTTCTCTTTCATTGATTTCATCCATGATTTTTGTCATCTCTTCCCATATACATTTTTTCATTTAATTTGCTCCTGTTTTTTCAAGTCCCTTAAGTACATCATTAAGTCACTAAGTTGAGATCACTTAATTTTTTGGTATAGGAACTTGGTGCCATGACATTTCCTCTTAGGATTTACCTTCATTGTCCTCCATAAATTTTTGATATGTTGTGTTTTCTTTTTAATTTAATTGTAGGAATTTCTGTTCCCATCTTGACTTTATTGACCAATCATCCTTCAATAACGTGCCCTCCAGTTTCTATGAGTTTATATATTTTTGAAGTTTTTATTGGTGTTGATATCTAGCTCTGCTTAATTCTTGTCAGACAGAATACAGTATAATACTTAAAAGTTCCTGCATTTGTAGAGAATTGATTTGTTTCCTAACATTCAATTAATTTTGGATGAAGTTCCATGAGCTACTGAGAAAAAGAAGTATTCTTAGTGCTTGGGTGGATTGCTCTGTAGATGTGTGTTAGGGCTGTTTGATTTATGGTGTCTGGCTCTGTTTATTTGTTGCATAGATTATCTGATAACTGGCTACAGTTGAGTATTCATGTCAATATATTTGGATTAATGTGTAGATTCACTTCGTATGTGTGAAATTTGATACCTCTGTGTTTGACATGTATAGAATTATAATAACTTCTTGGTATATTGTCCGTTGATGAGCATAAAGTCACTTTCTTTATCTCATTTAACTAGTTTTGACTTAGGGTAGGGTCAATTATGTGAGATGTTAGAATAGGTACCCTGCTTATTCCTGATTCAATATGTACAGAATAGATTTTTTCATCCTTTTGACACAAAGTGATGTCTATTTCCATGCTAAAGTATATTTCTTAAAGGTACCAGAAACATGAACCTTGTTTTCTAATAGAATATACTAGGCTGTGTATTTTTCTTATGGAACTGAGCTACAAAATCAGTATGCAAAAACAAGGAGTCTTCCCATATACCAATGATAAACCTCTTGAAAACTTTTTAAGGGAAGTAATCAGTTCCACATTAGCCACAAGGAGCAAAATAATTGGAAATTAAGCTAACCAGATAAAAAGGCCTCTAAAATGAAGTTAAGACACGTAAAGTAGATATTTATAGCAATGCTAGAAGACAAACAAATAAAAAATACTCCCATGCTCATTGATTGAAATAATTAATATTGTAAAAGATGACTGTTTTAGTTAGAGTTTTTATTGCTTTGAAGAGTCACCATGACCATACTAACTCTTTTTTTAAAAACATTTATTTTATGCTGGACATAATTATACATGCCTTTTTTTTAAATGAAAACAAACATTTATAAACAATATTTGAGAATTTGGGCGTCTTTCTTCCCAAACTGCTTCTTTCTGGTAGGGGGCGTTATCATGGGGGAATCCTAAGAAGACGCAGAAATCCTGGCTGTAGTGGCCGGCAAGACTGCATTGTCCCATTGACGTTGCTTTAGGGGGTCTTGCTCAATCAAACCACATCAGTGTGGAAGGGATCCACAGCTTTTCATTTTCTGTGGAAACAAAATTAGAAATCCTTTTCCCCAGTAACTTGTCCTTAGGCTTAAATTTTGAAGTCAAAGCAATATATATATATATATATATATATATATATATATATATATATATTGAATTAATCCAGCAGCAGCATTTTTCCTTCTTTTTTTAATTAATAATATAATTTAAAAATTTTGCATGTGGATCCCAGGTTCCTCTCCCTTCCTCCCTCCAACCATCCCTTCCTCCTTCCCTCCCTCTTACCCTCTTTCCCCTGTGACATGCACCATGGCCACCCTCCCCTCCAATTCCCCTCCCCCACTCCACTTCTAGGGCTATCCTATCCAAGTTGGGACATGTAAATCTGTCAAGTCATTTGAAGTAGGGTCTAGGACTTCTCTCCTGTCTCTAGGTTAAGGGGGTATCCCTCCATAGGGGAAGTGTCCGCAAGGTCCTTTGGTGCACCAGAAATAGATCCTGTTTCTACTGTCTGAGATCCCCCAGAATTCTCAGTCCTTGTAGCTGAGACCCATATTCAGGGGGTCTGAGTCAGTCCCTTGATGGGTTCTAAGCCATCAGTCTGGGAGGCCCAAGCTCCTCCTTGTTCCAGTCAGCTGTCTTTGTGAGTTTCTGCAACCTGGTTTTGTCCCCCCTCTCTGCATCTGGATTCTAGTTCGACTCAGTGTTTGGTTATGGGTGTTTGCTTCTGTTTCCAACAGGTACTAGATGAGGACTCCATGATGGTGGATAATTTAGTTGATGATCTCACTATCAGAGAAGGGCATTTATGTTAGCCTTCCCATGGTTGCTCAAATTATTAGTTGGAGTTGGTCTTGTAGTTCTCTAGAGCTTTCTTTAGGTTCAGTCTTTTCTTCAAACCAAAAAAGGCTCCCTCTTTTATGCCCCCCCCCTCTCTCACACTGACTCAATCTTTCTAGTCACACATGTTTTCCTCTCCTCCCCTTCACTTTCTCCTAGTTCTCTCTCCATTCACTGCCCACCCTCATTTCCCATGTGCTCTGGGGAACTTGTCCCTTACCCCTTTTGTGAGGGACCATACGTGAATCTCTTAGAATACACCTTGTATCCCAGTTTGTCTGGTGGTGTGTATTATAGGCTGGTGATCCTTTGTTCTGCTTCTAAAATCCATATATGAGTGAGTACATACCCTGTTCCTATTTTTGTGACTGAGTTACCTCATTCAGGATGGTTTCTTCAAGTTCCATCCACTTGCCTGCGAATTTCAAGGTTCCGTTATTTTTTTCTCCAGAGAAGTATTCCATTGTGTACATGTGCCACATCTTCTTTATCCATTCTTCAGTTGAGGGGCATCTAGGTGGCTTCCAGATTCTTGCTATTACAAATAATGCTGCTATGAACATAGTTGAGCACATGTCTTTGTTGCATGGATGTGAGTCATTTGGGTATATACCTAAGAGTGGAATTGCTGGTTCCTGTGGTAAGCTAATTCCCATTTACCTGAGGAATCGCCATACTGATCTCCAAAATGGCTATACGAGTTTGCACTCCCACCAGCAGTAAATTCTCTCCAGCATAAGTTGTTATTGATGTTTCTAATTTTAGTCATTCTGGCAGGAGTAAGATGGTATTTCAAAGTTGTTTTTATTGAAGGCTTTTTCAGCATTTAGGGAGATGATCATATGGTTTTTCTTCTTCAGTTTGTTTATATGGTGGATCACGTTGATAGATTTTTGTATGTTAAACCATCCTTGCAACCCAGGGATAAAGCCCACTTGGTCATGGTGGATGATTTTTCTGGTGTATTCTTGGATTTGGTTTGCCAGTATTTTATTGAGTATGTTTTTCATCGATGTTCATCAGGGATATTGGTCTGTAGTTTTCTTTCTTAGTTGTATCTCTGTGAGGCTTGCATACCAAGGTGATTGTGGATTGGTAGAAAGAGTTTGGTAATGTGCCTTCTGTCTCTATTGTGTGGAACAATTTGAGAAGTATTGGAATTAGTTCTTCCTTTTATTTCTGGTAGAATTCTGCACTGAAGTCATCTGGCCCTGGCCTTTTTTTGCTTGGAAGGCTTTCGATGACTGTTTCGATTTCATTGGGGGTTATAGTTCTATTTAAGTTGTTTGTCTGTTCTTGGTTTAATTTTTGGTAAGCGATAGTTGTTCAGAAATTTGTTCATTTCCTTTGAATTTTCAAATTTTGTAGAGTACAGGTTTTGAAAATATGACCTGAAAGTTGTCTGGATTTCCTCTGTGTCCCTTGTTATGTCTCTCTTTTCATTTCTGAATTTGTTAATTTGCATGATCTCTCTGTGCTTTTTCATTAGATTGGATAAATATTTGTCTATCTTGTTGATTTTCTCAAAAAACCAACTCTCTGTTGCACTGATTTTTTGTATTGTTTTCCTGGTTTCTATTTTATTGATTTCAGCCCTCAAGTTGATTATTTCCTGGCATCTACTTCTCCTGGGTGAGTTTCCTTCTTTTTGTTCTAAGGCTTTCAGTTGAGCTGTTAATCCTCTAATGTGACATCCTCTGTTTTCTTCATATGGGCACTCAGTGCAATGAACATTCCTTCTAATAATGTAACACTGCTTTCAACGTTTCCCATAAGTTCGGATATTTCATGTTCTCATTCTCATTGACTTTTAGGAAGTCCTTAATTTCTTGCTTTATTTTTTCTTTGACCCAAGTGTGGTGCAATTGCCCATCGTTCAGTTTCCATGAGTTTGTAGGGTTTCTGCAATTTGTGCTGTTGTTGAATTCCAATTTTAAAGCATGGTGGTCTGATAAGATACAGGGACCTATTTCAATTATTTTGTATCTGTTGGGGTTTGTTATGCAACCTATTATGTGGTCAATTTTAGAGAAAGTTCCATATGGAGCAGAGAAGAAGGTATATTCTTTTGTGTTTGGATGGAATGTTCTATAAATATCTGTTAACCCAGTTGAGAATAACTTCTGTTAGTTCTTTTGTTTCTTTGTTGAGTTTCTGATTGGTAGTCCTGTCTAGTGGTGAGGGTGGTGTGTTGAAGACTCCCACTATAAGTGTGTGAGGTTTTATGTGAGCTTTGAGTTTTAGTAGCATTTCTTTTATGAATGTGGGTGCCTTTGTATTTAGAGCATAGATGTTCAGAATCGAGACTTTTTGTTGCTGGATGGATTTCTCCTGCGATGAATATAAAATGACCATCTACATCTCTTTTGATTAATTTTGGTTTGAAGTCTAACTTGTTAGATATCAGGGTAGCCACCCCTGCTTGCTTCTTGGGTCCATTTGATTGGAAGATCTTTTCCCAACTCTTTACCTTGAAGTAATTTCTGTCTTTGAACCTTAGATCTGTTTCTTGTATGCAGCAGAAGGATGAATTCTGTCTTCGTATCCTGTTAGGCTGTGCCTTTTTATAGGCGAGTTTAGACCTTTAATGTTGAGGGAGAGTAAGGACCATTGATTGTTAATGTTTGTTTGTTTTAGATTTGCTTTTGGCAGTGGTATTGTGAATCTTTTTGTCCTTCTTTACCCTTAGTTTCTGGTGAAGTGGGATTATCTGTTGCCTACATCTTTGTGAGCGGAGTAAACTTCCTTGGGTTGGAGTTTTCCTTCCAAAGCTTTCTGTAGGGCTGGATTTGTGGATAGATATGTATTGTGAAAATCTGACTTTGTCATTAAATATCTTGTTTTGTCCATCTATAGTGATTGAGAGTTTTGCTGAGTATAGTAGCCTGGGCTGGCATCCATGGAGTCTTAGTACTTGTACACCATTTATCCAGGACCTTCTGGCCTTGAGGGTTACCATGGAAAAGTCAGGCGTAATTTTGATAGGTCTGCCTTTATATGTTACCTGTCCTTTTTCCTTCACTGCTATTAATATTCTTTCTTTATTCTGTATGTTAGGTTTTTGATTATTATATGTTGAGGTGTCTTTTTTCTTTGGTCCAGTGTATTTGGTGTTCGGTATGCTTCTTGTACTTTCATGGGCATTTCCTTCTTCAGATTGGGAAAGTTTTCCTCAATGATTTTGTTGATGATATGTTTCGGCCCCTTAGAGCTGGGCTTCCTCACCTTCCTCTATGCCTATTTTTCTTTGGTTTGGCCTTTTCACAGTGTCCCACATTTCCTGGATGTTTTGTGTTAAGGATTTGTTGGATTTATGAGTTTTTTTGGTCGATGAATCTATTTCCTCTAGTTTATCTTCAGCACCCGAGATTCTCTCTTCCATCTCTTGAATTCTGTTGGTTATGCTTGTGTCTGTAGTTCCTGATCTTTTGCCCAGTTTTCCTATTTCCAACATTCCTTTGGTTTGTATTTTCTTTATTGTCTTCATTTCTGTTTTCAAGTCTTGAACCAGTTCAATTGTTTTCTCTTGGCTTTCTATACTTTCTTTAAGATTCATTTCTTCCAATTTTTTGTTTATCTTCCACTTCTTCAAGGGATTTTCTCATGTCTTCTTTGAGGGCCTCTATCATTTTTATGAAGATAATTTTTAGGTCATTATCTTCTGATTCATTTGCTTTGTTGTGTTCTGGTCTAGTTGGTGTAGCTTTCCTAGATTCTGGTGGTGCTATGCTTGTCTTTCTGATGTTAGGTGTTTTCTTGTATTGCTGTCTTCCCATAGCTTCTTCCAGTAGGTTGGTGGTTAGTAGGTTTCTCCCTCTCTCTATGGATTTATGTGGGTCAGAGGTTCAACATCTGTAGTCCTGGATGGTTCAAGCTCTCTAGGAGGTCTCTCCATAGGTAGGGGCCCAATGATGGGGGTCAAAGTTCAGGATCCAGCAGTGGAGAGCTGAGCTTTCTTTGTCAGAGGCTAGCCCACAGGATGTTTCCTCAGGGATAGTTGGGTATAATCTAGCCAAGGCCTCTAGCCAAGGTCTGGTATTGGGGGACAAAGCCTGGGCTGATACTCAGAATGTTTCAGCACAGATAGGCAGGTCTAGATGGCACTCTCCAACTGAGTAGTGCCTCTTCAGCAGAAGTCCTGCAATGGGTGTTAAGGATCCGGCTCCCTTCCCCCCACACACAGGAATCAGGGTGGACATGCAGAGATAGGCAGATCTCTGGGAGGTGCCCAGATCTCCAGTAGAAAACCGGTGGTGGGGGTCAGAGATCAGGCATATGGATATTATTGGTGGTCCCATGTGGATAGGCTGGTCTACTGTGCTCAGATAGGCTCCAGGATTTTCCCTGAAGGTGCCTCAGTGCTCTACCAGAGAGGTGGGACAGTGGGCCTGGTAGGGGGAGGGCAGGCTCTCGGTGGGGATGGGTGGGGTATATTGGAGCTCCAAGAGCACTCCCAGTGGGGATAGGACGCAGGGGCAGAGAGATTCAGGACTCACCCAGGGATTTCCCAGGGAGGGTATAGGGGAGAATCTGCTGCCCCAGTGGGATTAGACCCAAACTCACCTGTAGCTGAGGCCTGGTGACAGAGACAAAGGCTGGGCTGATACTCAGGATGTTTCTGCTCTGATAGGTGGGTCTAGCTGGCACTCTCCAGCTGAGTAGGGCCTCTTTAGCAGAGGTCCTGAGATGGTCATCAATGATCCAGCCACCCCACAGAACCTCAGGGTGGACCCACAGAGGTAGGCGGATCTCTGGGAGGTACCCAGAACTCCAGTGCAAGACCCATGGTGGGGGGTCAGAGACCAAGCAGGTGGAAATTATGGGTGGTCCCACGTGGATAGACTGGTCTATTGTGCTCAGATAGGCTCCAGGAATTTCCCCATGCTAACTCTTATTAAGAAAATATTTGAGGAACCTTGCTTATAGTTTCAGAAAATTAATACATTATCATCACAACAGGAGCATGGTGGCATGCAGGGAGACATGGTTCTGGAGCTCAGAAAGCTACATCTTGTAGGCAACAGGAAGTTGAGTGACAGTCACTGCAGGATCCATGGGAAAGTGACTGCTGATACAAGATGTACATTGCTACAGAGTTCCTAGTTCATGAAAGAGTCTGCCAGACAGTTTACAGGACACAGAGAAAAATGACTGACAAACTGCCAATACAGTTGGACAGTTTAAAGTTGCCTGCTTTGCTGAGAAGTTTAATAGACACACTATGACCTATAGGTTGAAGATGGAACATTACAGAAAAACTTCAGGTGATGGTTCAGGTAGCAAGATGTCCCTGTTATTAGTTGAGTTTATATATTATTCTTCTGTGGTCTGTGAAGGAGTTAAAGACAGATAGTTATGGTTATAGTTTTCCTTATTTATGATTAAAGATAAGTTACATATAGGACTTTAGACTCACAAAGATAGGATAGATAATGAAATATTTTCTTTAAATCTTGCTAAATGTTAATGGATCAAATATTGTTAACTGTGGTTCTCATTTGATAACAGTTTTGTTAAATATTTTACTATGTTAAAGTTAAAACCTTTTTTTAAAATTTTACACAGAAAAAAGATAATGGGAGATGTCATTTTGTGAATATGTTTCTTGTATTGGTTAATGAATAAAGCACTGTTGGCCAATAGGAAAGCAAGACAGGTAGGACTAGGAGACAAGGAGGATTCGGGAAATAGTAGATGTGAGATTCAAAATGTAGGACTGAGAGAGAAGAATGCCAAGGCCCTCTCTCCAGTAAGATAAGACCATCTAAATACTTAAATGAAGCAATGCTAGTAACAGGCCAACAGCATTATATCTAATACAGCATCTCTGTATGTATTTGGGGCTGGCATGGCTGTGGGACCAGGCTGATGAAAAAACATGTTCGTAACAAGTCACATTGAAGGAAGTTTGAGCAAAAGGGACCTCAAAGCCTGGCCCCATAGTGACATTCTTTTCTTCAACAAGGCCATACCTCCTAATAGTGTCACTCTCTTTAGGGGCCACTTTCTTCCAAACTACCACACTAACCATCCCACCAAAAGCAATTTACAAATTCAGTGCAACCTCTATCAAAAATCTAACAGCATTCATCATGAATGTACCACACACACACACACACACACACACACACACACACACACACACATCAAATTTATATGGAGGGAGTGGTAAGCAGTTAATCAAAACTAAGAAGTTGCTGAAAAGCGTTATGGAAACTCACTAGCTAGCAAGCTTATTTCAAACTACAAACTTAAAAGAGAGAAAGAAATTACTTTGCTTTGTAGACAATGTTCCTCCTAAAAGACAAATTACTAAATGAAATTTGCAGTGCATGGAATGAGATACAGTATGAGGCATGAAATACTTCCCTCTGAGTTAGTGGTTAGGGATATACCAGAGGTTGCTAAAGCAGCACAAGTTATTGATTGACATTGCTTTTTGTGACTCACCACAACTACAGTGCGAGAGCCTACTGCAGAAGATACAATACACTTTGGCTGCAGGACATAGAGAAACCAATCTCACATTGACCTGAAAATTTCCTTCCTGCTGGCTAACTTTCACACTGTCATAAGGTCCAATGTAGGGTGTTCGGTGAGAAAAAAATATAAAGGATGTTTCCTAGCATTGGACCCTGCATACCACAATACAATACTAGTGTGTTTAGGCCAGATGCACCCACTGCTTCAATAGTTAAATAACTGTTACGAGTAACTGACTATTTCCTTATTGTATTGAGATATTCCTCTAGAGGGAGTTTCATGTCTGGTGCTATAATCCTAGTCCACTTTCTCCATGGCTGGGAAAGTCACAGGCCCTAGAGTAGAACCTGCTATTCTTATTTTTGCTAAATGGTCATGCTACCAAATTGTCTTCTAGGTAATTGTCTCTACCAATCCATGGGCTACTATCAAACATCGTCAGAGAATCATCTTTTTTGTAATGGGCAACAGTTAATGCAAAGACACATAACTGTCATGATACAGAAAATCAGAGACTAAATGAGACATCTGTATTAACTCAGCCCTCCAATTCCACCAACTGGCAACGTTCAGGAAACATTGTAGAACAGGAAGCAGAAAGAACACAAACGCCAGAGAATAAGGAGGAAGTGCTGTGAAGTGCTGTCTTCACAAGACAAGCTCATACTTATGAACTTATATATCTGTGTTATTAACAAAAATCCTACAATGATCAAGTCTGCATCAAAATTCGAACACAATTGAAATAGATGGTTTCTAGTCCTGTCCCCATTCCTCACCAAATAGCTACATGCATGCAGTGATTAATTGCTGGGGAAGAGAGATTCATTTGGTAGTGGGAATGTGGCCACTGGCAGGTTTCCCGTGCTCCAGTGGATAGTCCCTCACCCATGCATACATTGGCAATACCAATAAGACTTAGTGTGTTTATAAGGAAAGGACATGAAATTGAGAAAGAGCATATTAGAGCAAATATGGGGGAAGTTAGAGGAGGAAATTAGGCATAGATGTGACCATATTTCATTGCATACATGACATTCTCAAAATTAAAGGAAATTTGAAAGGTAATAACTTCTGATATTTTGTCATATTGTAGTAAAATAAAACTATAAGTCAATAGCAATAGAAACCACAGGAATTATAGAATCACATACACATTGAATAATACACCCTTGAGTGATCTGTGGTTCATGGAAGAAATCAAGGTCTTAATCATGAAGGGATGCTAAAAGATATCTTTTCTCTCTACATCTAGTGGGACCATTAAGTGACTCAGTCAGTATGTCCAGTTATGTGCCTTATTATAGTCATTGAACAGCATATGTTCAGCTATATTTGCTTCCCTGGAAAGAATTTAACATGATCATGGCACATGATATTTTTAATGTGCTGTCAAATTCAGTTTGCAAATATTTTATTGAAAGTTTTTTGCCTGTTTTCATTGTAGAAATTTGTTGGTGGTTTTCTTTTTAAAGTGTCTTTATCCAGTTTTCCTATCAGAGTAATTCTAGCTAAATAGAATACGTCTGGTGCTGTGTCTTTCCTTTCTGCCTTATGAGGGGAAAGTTCTGAAGACTGGGAATCAAAGGATCATGGCTTAATGTAATGAAGGTTAAATATGGCAAACCTCTAAGCCAAAACATATCAAAATCTGAACTAATACAAGGGTGTTTCTTCTCTGTGGTTATTTGATTTAGAGCTTCATATCTTAGCTAAAGCAATAAAGCAAGTGAAAGAAATAAAAGGGTTGTAAGTAGAAAAGGAAAAAATAAAATTATCCTTATTTGTAGGTGATATGATCCTGTACTTTACAAACCCTAAAGATTTCTGCAGAAAACTCCTAGACCTTGTAGGCACTTTCAGTAACATAGCAGTATACAAAATCAACTCACCGGATGTTAGTGCTCCTATACATCTATAATGAAGTTGCAGGAAATGAAATCATAAGAATACCCTACCCAAAATAGATTAAAAAGCACCCCTCTTTCACCCAAACCTTAAAAATGAACATGTAAAATGAAAACATAGAGCAAGAAGGAGTAAATGGGAGGATTTAGAAGAAGGAAATGGAGGTGAGAAAGTTGTAATTCTATCGTACTCTCAAAAATAAAATTAAAAAATTTTGAGAAACCTTTAAAAAGTAAATGTTTGCAGCTGCAGCCACCTAACTTTTATCAAAGCATCAAGAAGTACATTGAAAAAAAAATGTCTTTAGCAAATGGAGCTGCAAAAACTGGATATCAACATGCATAGACAGTTAAAACTAGATCTACATCATCAAGGTTGTATAACAATCAATTCAAAATAAGTAAGGCCTGACATTCTGAACTGTTTGAGGAAGACTTAGAAGAAACACTGTAAAATGCAGATACAAATGATCTGAAAAAGGAAAGGGATGAATAGGAGTGAGCTCTAATTAGGAAGTAGGAGATAAACACATAAAAAGGAGGGAAAAGGGTAAAATAACAGTAATGATATATGGAAATTAAATAGGAATCCTACCATTGACTATCTAAACACACAGACCCCCCCACACAGACCCCCCCACACACACAGACCCCATATATATATATATATATAATTTCCATATGGGCTGACAATGCCTCCCACAAGAGCCATAAACCAAAACTCCTAACACTGTATGACAAGCCCTTATTGAGAGATATCCAACAGACTTTCAAGACATTATAGGCTATTGCTATAATCCTTGGTTGTCTCCTAGATGTGGAAAGTAAGTCATCATTGCTGAATACATTATTTACATTGGGTGCAATACATATAGGAATTGAGCTGCTATTGATCTGAAAACTTTCTCCCCAATGTCAACCTTTAATGGTACTAGAGGAAAGCATACAATGGATGGAAGCAACCACAGGCATATGTATCTGTGATGTATATGGACCACACTAATGACCATCATGACATGATAACACTAAGGGTGCAATAGTGGCATGCATCCCTTGGTGATGAACAGTAGCTCTATAATTGGACTTAAGGCCTACTGAATGAGAGGAGAATCATTTCTGGTAAGGGAAACCTCACCAACTACCCATGGCTAGTGGACTCATAGATCTTGAAAGAAAACCTCCCACTGACACTTTACTAAATCACCATAATCCCTACCTACATTCTAAATATTTGTCTGTATACTCAAAGATAAGTTCATTCTCATGTCTTATTAAGGAAAATTTTTTTTTGCATCAGATGGAGACCATTTCAGAAAACTATAATGATCAAAATACAGAGATGTAACACCCAGTTCCAACTGATATATCTATAACACAACTCAGTTCCTGCATGTAAGGCTCAAGGAACATCTCAGAAGAGAAGGAAGAAATATTGTAAAAGTCAGTTTTCTTTGAGACTGTCTCTTATAAATGTCAGAAGCTACACCTGGGAATCCTGCACAACATGGCTGCATAAACATGACTTGAAAAAGGATGACACCAATAGATAAACTAATGTGGATGGGGAAAGCTCAGGAGGCCTCAACCCTACACAAAGAACTATATACGGACAACTAAGGAATGCTGAGATGGGGAGAAACAGTCTTCCCCAAGGAAGCACATACCAATTGGTTATCTAGTGTCAAATGGTCAGCCTTAAAAGAGAATGCATAGAAGTAACAAACTGAGCAGATTGTACTTAGGAATATATTTGTGTGTGTATGTATATGTATATGTATATGTATATGTATATGTATATGTATATGTATATGTATATGTATATGTATATGTATATGTATATGTATGTAAAATATACATGCTTATATGTATATATATTTTGCACATACATGAACAATACATGCATACACATACATTGTGTGTGTGTGTGTCGTGAGTGTGTGTGTGTGTGTGTGTTAAAACATTTAAAGTAAAAGATGCCATGATTTGTAAGAGAGTAATGGACGGCATACACTGTGGGAGAGTGGACAGAGGAAAGGGAAGGGAAAATGGTGTAATTATATTATAATCTCAATGAATAAAAATATTTAAATTAAGCAAAGATACCAATATAAGCATGAAATTTCCTTTCAAGATTCCAACTACTTAGAGACAATCATAAGAATAGGATAGTGTGGAATTAAAAAATTTCTGTTGCTTTCTCCAATGAAATATGAATAAATATTCTTGGAGTTAACTTACATGAGCATGAATGAGAGTTATTTACAAGTGCATGGGTGACTCCCAAACAGTTACATCACTTTAAAGTTCCACCTCATCATGCGTTGATGGCCCATTGAAAGCAATGTAGATGGATTCCCCTTTTCAGTTGCCTTTCTGGCTGCTGTGTACCCTTGTATCTTATGAGAACTTGGGTAGCAAGGACAGCCTTACACTATGCTATGGTGCATAAGTATAAGAGTGTATGGTACATGAGAAAGTGGTTCAAATTTCAGGTGAGCATCTAGTAATCTTCAACACACCCCATTCCAGTAAGGGATACTTGTGTGTGTGTGTGTGTGTGTGTGTGTGTGTGTGTGTGTGTGTGTGTGTGTGTGTGAGTGTTCGCCCATAAAATCAATGAAATTTATGTCATTTGTAGGGAAATGGATGAAACTGAAGGTCATTACACTAAGTGAAATAAGCCAGACATAGCTGCTGATTTAAAGATGCAAATGGCCATGTGTTCTGAGGACATTGCTCTATGACAAAGTTTCTGCACATGAAAGAAAACAATCAGCAGAGTGAAGAGCTGACCTAGAGCATGGAGGAAATGTTAGCCAGCTATACTCAGTAGCATTTAGTAGAATTTAGAATGAACTCAAAAACTAAGTACTTAAATCTTCTAAAGACAAAAGGCAAAAGGCTTGAGCATACAGTTCTAAAAAGGATAAAAATGATTAATAATATATGAAAAACAGTGGTCAATGTCCTTAGTAATCAAGAAAATGCAAATCAAAACTACACTAAGACAGCCTTACCCCATCAATAAAGCTAGAAAATGCTACCAGGAATGCAAAGATGTGTCCTTTTATACTACTGGTGAAACTATATATTGATGTGGCTATTAGGGAAAATAGTGTGTAGATTCCTCAAAAAAAATAACAACAAAACAAGTATTACCATATGATCCAAGGTCTCTACAACCTCTAGACTTCTGAAAAATTCTGAATCAGCAAACACCACAGCAGGTATCCTAAATTTTCACATCTGTGATTATTGAGGCACCAGTCACAATAGCCAAACTGTAGAGGCAGCCTAGATGTCTACAAACAGATTGATAGATAAAGGAAATGTCCCAACATGTATGTGCATACACAAACAAAGATTTTTTTTTCCCTCATCATGTGGTGAAATTGTGTCTTTTACTAGGCAATGGGTAGAACTGGAAAGGACAAAATGTTAAGTGAAAAAAGCCAGACTCAGAAAGGTAAATACCACTTTTCTCTCACATGTGAAATTTGTATTTAAATACATATAATATATATGACAAGAAAATAGAAGGACTGTATAGATTTAGAAATAATTTAAAGTGAGGAAGGGGAGTGAAAGGTGTGATTAATGCAATTGGGAAGACCTTTTGTATGTTTGTCTCACCCTTGATTCAAATTCATATGATATGACATGATCTAGAGAGGATACTACGTGCTGTAAGAAGAGCAGAGGCAGGGTGATAGGTGATAAAATGTAGTGGAGAAACAAATATGAGTAAAGAACAATGATAAAGATACTAAAAGAAACTGATGACTTTTTATTAAATGTGACAATGTTTAGAAAATTAATAAAAATTACCAGAAGTATTTTTAAGAAGGACATGCCATATCTGAGAACATGGCATGCTGTGCTTGGTTTATTCATGCCCCCCTAAAATAAGTGAAATACATCTGATCACTCACTGAGTCCACAATAATGTGTTAAACTATAAAGAAAATGGCCTGTATTTTACTAGAGAAAAGAAGTAAAGATTTTATTTTATTTCTACTACATCCACATAGATCAGTGTTCTTTCAATAAACTTGTCCCATATGGAGAGGTTTATTTCTTTTCATCCAACTAACCAAAAAATGACAGACAGCACAATGTAACACTGCATCTACTCTAAAATTTAAGGGAAAATACAAAAAAATATTAACTTTGTACCAACCATCTTTTCTTTGACAATTAAGATACTTCATATATTGGGGAAAATTTTAAAAACCAAAGTAAGGATTTGGCCGGTTACTGGTGGCATATGCCTTTAATCTCAGTACTTGGGAGGCAGAGACAGGCAACTCGCTGTGAGTCCAAGGCCTACAGTGAACTCTGGTCTACACAGCTAGTTCCAGGACAGAATCCAAAGCAATAAAGAGAAACCCTGTCTCAATAAATAATTATTTAAAGAAAGAAAGAAAGGAAGGAAGGAAGAAAGAAAGAAACAATTGAGGAACAAGACAAGGTTGCTTCTTCATATCTCTTCAATATTGTACTTGAAGTTCTTGCTAGAGCAATATGGCAAAAAAAAGGAAAGAAAGAAAGAAAGAAAGAAAGGAGATCAAGAGGAAGAGGATACAAACTGGAAAGTAAAAAGTAAAACTTTCACTATGATATGATAGTTTATATAAGTGACCCAAAGAATTCTAAGAATTCTACCAGGGAATTCCTACAGCTGATAAACACCTTCAGCAAAGTTGCAGGATACAAGAGTAATTAAAAAAAAACCTAGTATCCCTACTATGTATAGACAATAAAGGGAATAAAGGGGCTGAGAAAAAAAATCAGAGAAGCATCACCCTTTACAATAGCCACAAACAACATATAATATCTTAATATATTGCAGTAATTCTGACCAGACAGGTGAAAGACCTGTCCGACAATAACTGTGAGTCATTAAAGAAAGAAATTAAAGAAAAAAAGGAGGAAATGGAAAGATCTCTTTGATAGGTAGGATCAGCATACTAAAAAGGGCAATTTTACCAAAAGCAAACTACATATTCAATATAGTCCCCATCAAAATCCCCCACAATTCTTCATAGACCTTGAATGAACAATCCTCAACTTTATATGGAAAAACAAACAAACAAACAAACAAAAAAACAGGATAGCCAAAACAAACCTGTACAATAAAAGGAACTTCTGGAGGCATCACCATCTCTGACTTCAAGCTCTACTATATAGCTATAGTAATGGAAACAGCTTAGTATTGACACAAAAACAGACAGGTAGACCAATGGAATCTAAATGAAGACCCTGATATTAACCCACACAGCTACAAACACCTGATTTTTGACAAAAAAAGCTAAAATTATACAATGGAAAAAAGAAAGCATCTGCAACAAATGGTGCTGGCATAACTGTATGCAGACATGTAAAATATTGTAGATAGATCCACATCTATTGCCATGCACAAAACTTAGGGACAAATGCATCAAAGGCCTCAACATAAATCCAGCCACACTGAACCTCTTAGAATAGAAAGTGGGATGTACCCTTGAATGAATTGGTACAGGAGACTGCTTCCTGAACACAATATCAGTAGCACACAGACAGTGTGCTAATTAATCAATGGGACCTCCCAAAATTGAGAAGCTTCTGTAAGGCAAAAGACACAGTCAAAAGACACAATGACAGTCCACAGAATGGGAAAAGATATCACCAACCCTATGTCTGACAGAGGGCTGATCTCCAAAGTACACAAAGAATTCAAGAAGCTAGTAACCAAAACACCAACTAATTTGTTGGTTAAGAAAGTGCTCAACATCCTCAGCCATCAGGGAAATGCAAATCAAAACAACTCTGAGATACAATCTTACTCCTGTCAGAATGGCTAAAATCAAAACACCAAAGACAGTTTATGCTCAAGAGGATGTGCAGAAAGGGGAACATTCTTCCATTGGTGGAGTGCAAACTTTTACAGCCACTTTGGAAATCAGTATGGCTGTTCCTCCATAAAATGGGAACTCGTCTACCTCAAGATCCAGCAATTATACTCTTAGGCATATACCCAAAGGATGCATGTTCATACGACAAGGACATCTGCTCAACTATGTTCATAGCAGCATTTATTTGCAAATGCCCCTCAACTGAATAATGGGTACAGAAAATGTGGTACATTTACACAATGGAGTACTACTCAGAAAGGAAAAAAAAAAAACAATGGAATCTTGAAATTCAAAGGCAAATGGATGGAACTAGAAGAAACTATTCTGAGTGAGGTAACCCAGTCACATATAGACAAATATGGTATGATCTCACTCATATACAGATATTAGACATAGAGCAAAGGTTTATCAGATTACAATCCATACCTCCAGAAAAGCTATAAAACACTGAGGACTATAAGAGAGACATAGAAGGTCCTCAAGTGAAGGAGAAAGGGACAATAGCCCCTTAACAAATTGGGAGCATGAGGGGAGAGAGGGAGGAAAGAGGGGAGAGAAGGGGGAGGAGAACATGAGGGATCAGGAAGGTTAAGTGGGGAGATGAATAGAGGAGAGCAAGGAAATAGACACATCAATAGAGGGAGCCGTTATAGGTTTAAAGAGAAATCTGGAACTAGGGATTTGTACAGAGAGATATCCATGAGGATGACTACAACTAGGAATCTAAGCAATAGTGGAGAGGCTACCTCAAATGCCTTTCTCATATAATGAGTTTGATGACTACCTTAAATGCCATCCTAGAACCTTCATTTAAGTAGCTGATAGAAGCAGAAGCAGAGATTCACAACTAAGCACTGATCCAAACTGCTGGAATCCAGTTTCAGAGAGGGAGGAGTGAAGAACAAAGGGGTCCAGACCATGCTGAGAAAACCCACCGAAACAACTGACCTGAACAATTGGGAACTCATGGACCCCAATCTGACATCTGGGGACCCAACAACCAAAGTAGGACCAAACCAGGCCCCTCAATGTAGGTGTCAGCTAAGAGGACTAGGCAGTCTATTGGTCCTCTGGCAGTGGAACCATGATGTATCCCTAGTGCAAAAATCGACTTCAGGAGCCCATTTCCCATGGAGGGATACTAACTTAGCCTAGAGACATGGGGGAGAGCCTAGCCCTACCCCAAATGACATGACAGATTTTGATATTCCCTCATGGAAGGCCTCACCCTCATGGGGAGTGGACAAAGCATGGGATAAGGGAGTAGGTGGGGGGCATGGGAGGATGAGAGGGAGAGGGAACTGGGATTGATACATAAAATAAGATTGTTTCTTATTTAAATCAATTTTATTAATAAAAAATGTATAAAAAGATCAATCTATTTTGTTTTAGTCAGTATCATCAGAGCATTATGGGTATCATGATGTAAATAGACCGCAGATGAAAAACCACACTTACAGAGGCCACTCTCTGCCCATAGAAACCTACACTGTGATTTCACTATTTTCTTGAAGATGCCAGAGCCAAGCAAGTATGTAACTCACTCACATTGACTCAGTAATTCTGCTGTTTGATAAGGGCTGGAGAACTTTAGCCTCTATCTGTCTATCTCTAAAATCAGTGACCTTTTCCTTGGACCATTCAGCCCTTTCATTTCCAGACTTACTAGAGTAAAAGGACATTTTATTGCTTGAGTTTTATCCAAGTTCATGTCCATGTTCTACCAGCTAGGGATCTGAGGCAATTTCAAAGAATCAAAGTTAACTCAATCGAATTTAGAACCAATTTGTTTCCATTCTCTTGAGGAAGAAAGGTGTCAGCTATTACCATTGCTACCATCAGACCTTATCGCTTTCAGAGGACCACAACTTTCCCTAGTCTCACTCAGGTCCTGAATCCTTAGATTTTTCATTCTAATCCCAAGGTTTGGAGACTCAAGTTCTTGTAGAAGATGGCTCATCTGTTAAAGGTTAGGCTCACAACCAAAAAATATAAGAGAATATTAACTTTGAAATAAGAGACACTTGATATAATTTTCTGGAGTTGAGATCATTAGGGATGTTATTAGTGAATACCTCACTCTTAAAAGGAGATTAATAATTATTCATATTTCTAAATACTCCAGGGCACAAACTGCCCAGATCAGCTCAGATGTGTAAATATTACCATTCATTTCTCAACTCAAATCTATATTGTACCTTTAAAAACAACAATATTTTATGTGTTCCAGGAACATAGTAAGTTTAATAAAAATTTGTTAGCATCGCCTGCTATTTGCTCACTGGAGTGTAACAAGAAGATTATGATATAATCTATGACCTTTAGGGAATTTTAATGTCATACAAGAGCTAAGAAATACCCTCACACTTAAAAAGAAATCCTGCTTAAAATAATCTATTTGAATGTTTAAATATCTCAGACACAGGTAGCTCTTTGGAAGTCTAAGAGAAGGGAATACTAAAATAAGCCAGCTAGATAATATGACAGGACTGGCTTTCCAAGAATATCAGGGTGTCTCTGGGACACCTCTCCCCCTCCTTTCTTACTTCCAGGTTTCACTACATGCTCTTCTCTCTCACCTCCACACTTGTTCCTCAAAGCTCGATGATTCAGAGAATTTTAAAATATGGGAACCCAACCACATATTCTTAATAAGAATTTGAATTCGAACCACCTCATCAGGCTGTTTACACACACAGTAAACTTTGAACAGTGTTCACCAGAGTGCTGTTGTCACTTCTCCAAGATCTCCCTATCAGTTCGCACTCTACATGGTCACTCAGTAACCTTTCTACTGTGAATGCCTGACTTGATCCCCAGCTTAAGACAGTACCATAGCCCCAGGCTTGCAGTGTTAAGTCCAACTTTATAGTGTGATGCTATCATTCCACATTTACCCTTGTCTTCCTTTCCAAGAACTTAGAAAGTCTTTGGACATATTTAGGAGTTCATATTGCATGGTTTTACACTTTGATTAGCCCATGTCACCAGAAAGAATATTATTCCCTATGATTGAAGTGAGAATCTATGGATCTTCCAGCATTTTTGCTCAACACCCTAGGATCTCAGTGGCAATTCACACGGTTCCTCACTGGAAACTGACAGTTTCCTATTCTCTAATTTCAAGGTCCTTTGTTCATACATCAATTATCCCACTTACCTGAAGCCCTTGTCCCCAATAGGATATGGATTTAAACATGACTGATGGCTCTAGCTTAGGCAACTGAATAGGTGTCATTTCACATTAGTTTATTAGTTGTATTCTAGTGTGACAGCTTGGGAAGAAAGGAATTTAAATTCTAAAGGGGTTTCTAGATGTCTCTCCCCTTGTCCTCCTAGTGCCTAAGATTCCAAATCTCTGCTACTTCCAGCTGCATGATCTTGGACAATTAACCTCTGTAAGCAAACTTCCATCCTCTTTAAAATATGAATAGCAATTAGAACTGTGTCCCAAGATACTTGTGAGAATTACAATAACCTCAAAAGATGATCAACATGTAAGCATTGAGACATCTAGGGAGCATGGTACATATGACATTCACTGATTCTCTCATATGTATTCCTTAAATATAATTTGATAAATATTACCATAAAACAGTCTTTGAATAGCTCAGTAATAACATTATTATGAAATGGTACTGGTTCCAACAACAAAGTGTATTAGGAAAAGTGTATGCAAAGGAAGTTAGGAGACTGTGTGAGCCATATTCTAACAGTACAAAACTAATTAAGTGTAAGAAGTTTTGGAGAAGGATTCACAGAGGAGATGACATTTCATTTTCCCTCCCCCAAATACCCTGGCTGAAAATACAATTTGAAAGCCCTACCCTTGAAAGATCTATAATTACTACAGTTGCAAATTCCATTATCTTCTAGTCTCCAATGGTAGGTCTTTCTTCCCCTCATTTAATAATGCTGCAATGAAGTGTTGCCTTCCCTCCCCTCTTCCCATACCCATCCAGGGTAAGGCATATTGATTTTTTCATCATACTAGTTCTTGACTGATACCTTGATCCCAAGTGTCCTACACCTGCCGTGCCCCAAGGCTTAATCATTGACAATTTAATTGCCATCCTCATTCTAAGTCACTTCAAACCCACACATCCTTCATCAGATACTCCCTGCTGTCACAGTGCCCAAGGACCTTTCAGATTCTTGCCTGTGGTTATGTAGCAAGTCACTCCATCCTGAACATGGTATTACTCTACAGCATTACATCTCTGCCTTTTCCTCTACAGACTCGACACTCCATGCAAAGTGGAGTCTTGGTGTCCAGCCACCCCACCCCACAGCTTCTCCCATGTCTTACTAGGAGAATTTGGATAGAATTTCCACACTCAACTCCATGTCAGCTCCTAAGGCCCATTTCTTCCTCAGCACACAGAAAATATCTCAATTGTTCAAATCTAGGGTTAGACTATAAGGCTTCAAGTTTGGCTAACTCTTCAAAGCAACAGTTCCCTTCCATGGGGGAGTTCTTAGAATCCTTTTTATCCCCCTACAAAATTAAGCTCATTTAAAATTGTAATTCCTGTGTATCCCTAATCCACCTTAGTCTGATACTCTGGAAGAGGAATACAGTATATTTTTCAGACCTTGTCACTGTTATACTATGCAGCATCCTATTATTATTCTGAAATGGAAGATTAAGTTTCCCAGGGTATGGCTGACTGAAGGCCCAATATCACCAAATACATAAGTATTTGTTCTGAAGTTACCCTGAGGAAGGTTATTAACAACAACGTCATCCTTGATAAATGACTATGTTTCTGAGATAGTGGTTTGTATCTAAGTTCCTATATACAGAGCATTTAAATTTGCCCAGACACACCCATGTGTAAAATAAGCAGTAACTGATGCTTCAAACACGTATCCCTTCTTAGGGAGATAATGTTGTGTACTGATGGATGCCCTGCCTTCCTGGCATGTACCAAGCACACTGGAATATTCACTAACCTGCATCCTCTCCTCATTCAAAGTGTACTTACAGTGTAACTAAACTAGAAGAGTTGGGACCTGTGATCCAGATACATGCCTGGTACAATGAGCTAGATGTTGCCTGAATAGTGGGAAAACATAGAATGTTGGGATTAGTAGGAACTTAAAGGCCTTCAAGGCCACCTTTTCATTTAGTGACCCAGTAGCTTCTCTCAGGCCTTCACCAAGAAGCACCTGGGTAGCATGTAGCTACTTCAATATGAGATTCACCAGTCAGGGGACCATAGTCACCCTCATTAGCGTGTACTCCCAACTGTTGACAGTCCTCAAGTCTTGGGAAGGCATATGTGGAGAGTTTGTGGTGGTCTATTCAAGACATGTATTTATTTATTTAGACGCACTGGCAGAAACACTTAAAGAAAAAGTCAGGATAGTACTTTTATAAAAATATGGTTGTAATTTCTAAAAATGTACACCATCACTCTCCAAACTTGGTGTGTCTGGTCAGCCTCTAGTCATCCCTTATTTCATCTCACATCATTCTCTAGGTCATTGTAACCTTTGTTAAAAATTCTGCTTGCATTATACATAGGACAGCCATGGGTAACCTCTGAGTACATGCAGAAGTGCAGCAGTGGCCTTGATCTGCCAGTCATAACATCTAAACCAACACTGCAAAAGCTCCACCTACACTTGACTTCAAGGTCAATGAGATGTCCTTTGACACTGGCTGGTGTAGAGTTGATAGTATAATAAATGCGGAATCTATGTACAGATGCAAAAAGAATGAAGAAAGAAATAAACCAATGAGTAACCAGTGTGTGGCCACGCTAAGGAGACAGACTAGCAGTGGCTAAAAGGGAAGAAACAGTGTTCTCATCAGCCTGGAAGGCTAGGTGTATGAGTTATCATGATTGAACTTTCCCAGGGAAAGGCACTGGTACCAAGTTGCGCTATGGGAATTCTAGGAGTCTACATGTAGTACATGGTTTAATATTTGCTCATTCTCTACTTTATCACACCCCAACTTTATTTCCTGCTTCTTTTCCTTGATGGCTACTTTTTTACCCATGAGATGGGCAAATAATTGCCTTGCCAGTGATTTCCACCTACAGAGTGTTCTGAGGCCAATGCTGAACAAGACCTTCATGTAACAGTTGTTTGACAATGTCTGGTGCCACAAACAGATTTTCAGCCTTGCCAAAAATTATAAGACAGGTTTGCCAGTTTATGCTGAGGCAGAAATATTGGCATGAGTTCAAGGCCAGCCTAGGTTACATTGTGCACTCAAGGCTAACCTGGGCTTCAGAGTGAGACCATTTCAGAGAGAGAGAGAGAGAGAGAGAGAGAGAGAGGCCAAGTTGGAGAGGTAAATGACTCCATGGGTAAAGCGCTTACTGGGCCAACATGAAGTTTTGAATTCATATTCTTGTATGCAAAACTGGGCATGGCATTTTGTTTCTGTCCCCAAATACTCGGTGGAGGAACACAGCAGATCCTGGGGGCTCACTGGTTTAAGAAACAGGGCATGCTCTAGATCCACTTAAAGCTAGTTTTGTCTCAAGTTATGGCAGAGAAGTGATTGCAGATGTAACTTATTTCTCACACAGGGGAGATACTTCCCCATACACATGGGCTTAGCAAGAGAGAGAGAAAGAGAGAGAGAGAGAGAGAGAGAGAGAGAGAGAGAGAGAGAGAGACAGACAGACAGACAGACAGACAGACAGACAGACAGACAGAGACAGAGAGAGTTCTAAAGGGCCAAGGAAAATATGAATTGTACTAGAAATTATGAAGCTAACCTAATTCACTTGGTCATGATATTTTCTCTACTTCCTTTTACATTTGCACTGGTCTTTTCTCTATAGATCTTTTGTATGAGCTCTAGGTTACAGGAACACCTCTCTTAGGCTGACTGACAGGAAGAGCTGCCAGAGAATCAGCTCCTACAATGGGAGCAGATTCTCTCTATGATTGTAAATGGATCATTATAAGTTCAGCATAATGAATCAGTAATTACCTAAGAGGTGATGTATTTTGGAGAGTTTTTATGCTAAATGATTTTTAACATACAGTATTGCAGCAATTAAGCTAAAACGATCTTGCAATGCCACACTTGACTGCTGCAGGCTTTCTCTCTCAACCTTTGTCCCTTCTGTCTTTTCTTTTTACTTCTTTCTTCTTTCCTCCACTCTTCCTTTCTTAATGATTTTTCTATTTTTACTCCCTTCCTTTATGCTCTGTAAAACTTACACTGTAGTGGTCACTAGTCCTTGGAATCAACACACAGACCTAGCAACTTTTAATTGTTCATATGTTTAAAACCATAAATAATGGCTAACCCAAGTGCATCCCAGAAATCATATGTTCATTCCCCAAGCCAATTACATACATCTAAAAGGAACCATTAGCCAGAGAGCAGGCAAATGAGATAGCAGTTTCCATTTAAACCCTCTCTTTGAAACAGGAAGAAAATCTTCCTGGGAGCAACAGGCAATGCTGTAGCTACAAGACTTCTACCTGTGCATTAGTATGAATGTCTAGCCCCTCCCTATGAAATGCTTTGTTATAATTTAAATAAAGTAAAAAATAAGCCTTCTCTGTGTTTTCAAAAAAACTGTGATTTCACATCATTTTCCCTACATTCTAGAACTGGATATTTTAATATTCTTAATTGTTGCAGAGAATCAACAGGGAAGCTGGCATAACCTTGGTGGCACTGTTTTTTTCATGTAGCCTCTTGAATACTGCCATACACAGGGTAGCACACTGCCAACTCTGGGTTATCAGCTATTTTGAAGCTAACTACAAATATAAAAGAGAAAGAAGCAGCTAAAGGTTACTTAACCATAGGACAAATAGCTGAAAGTGGAGCTCAGCTCCTGAGAAAGCAAAGAAAGAAACAAGAAAAATCCCAAAGACTGAAGGACCTGGGAACTCTGGGTAAACAACAGAGAGATTCAATCACACAGTGTTGTAGTAGTCACTGAGGAACTCAGCAGAGTCCAACCCTCAGAAGGACTTAAAGGATCAGGTTTCTCAGGAACCCTGTCCATCTTCTTTGATTTCAGAGTGACCATGAGATGCTGCAGATCCTGCAAGGTCAACAAAGTGGTGTATGATGCTAGAAGCTTATTAAAAGTCAAGCAGGCAACTGGAGGCAATCTAGTCATTGACTAGTTCCATCAACTAATACAAGGGGTGACCACCTCTGCTAAGGTTCAAAGAATGGTAACAACATAAGCATCCTTTCTCCACTTTATAGGATGGCCATACATTGTCTGTGCAAAGATAGACTTCTCATCAAACTGGCTGAATCTCACATTGCATCTGCCCTGTCTTATCATGGAAAGCCCATAAAAAGAGAGATGCTGAAGGAGTGAATAGAAATTGGGGAAAACTCTAATCTTCAAGGAAAACCACTCTCATCCACAACTATAACAGTCAATTATTTTTTTATAAAAAAATATTTTCAAAGTGTGGAAAATGAAAAGGAACCCTTGAGACAATGGATCTTCTGGGACCATCTCCCTCTCACACATTTTATCTCTTCATTAGGCTCTAACTCTTTACTCCCTAGATAGCATTCTAGAGATGGATACATGCTATGGCCAGGCAAAATGCTTTCCTATATCCTATACAGAAGCAACTAGAAGAAAAGTACTTCAAAATATATTATTACTCAACATAAAATTTTCAAAAGTCTTGTCAGGCTAACATTATTTGATTCATTTTCAATTTCTCAGCAGCTCCAATACCCCCAAGACTTTATATTTCCTGTTCCACACCTAGAGAAGATTAGCTCTCACATGAGGGAACTATCCCAGGCCTATCTTCCATATAGAATGAAGAGTTAATATACTCTTAGATGTGGGGAGAAGACCGTAGCTTGAGCCAAGCTCATTACCTCCTGGTACTCAGTGTCAGTTTTTAATTCTCTATGTTAAAACTAGTCCAGCCTGATGTCTTGTCATGCAGTAAAGCTTTGCTGGAGCAATAAGGGAAAACAAATTGTGTGGGGCTCTAATACAATCTGTTTCTGCACTTTGCTGAGAGTCTGTTGTGGAATTGGATCTGATAAATATCAGAGAAAAGGTGCCAAATGGCTCTGTGATTGACAGCTGTCAGATGCAGTGACAAATCAGGCTATCTTTCAAGACCAACATGATTCATAGACCTCATTATAAGTGAATGGATGAAGCATGCAGACTATATATGGGCCTCTGGACATTTGTTCTCAAAAATGCCAATGTGAAGTGCACACTTGGACAAACAGACACGCCAATTCCTTCACATACTGTACTCTTCTCTGCTGACTAAACTCCTTTCTAGCTGTTGGCCTCCATATTCAACCCACTTGAATCGTTGTTTATAGAGAAGCTGCACATCAGCAGGCTTATTTATTGCATGTCTTTCTTGTACCATTTGTCTCTCCATTCATCCCATCTGCTTATGGAGCTTTCCTTGTCATTTTCAGACTACAATAATGAAACAGTGTGCAAAAAGCAATATAACATTAGGTCTCTCTTGCCGAGGAAAGTCACTGGGTATCCTGTATTCTCATTCAGTATGAGTTATTCTCTTTCCCACAGAGGTGGGGATAAGACCAAGTGCTTAGGGAGGTTTGTCATAGATCCAAAACCCATTTTAACAGTATCTTAGTTGGTTTGTGTGTTTTCTTAAAACACTAACAAAAACAAATGTGGGAAAAGCAAAAGTTCATTAATTCATTACTCTTTGAGTAACAATTCTTCATGGGTGGAATTCAGAGAAGAAAGTCAAGACAGGACCCAGGAAGCAGGAACTTAAACAGATCAGTGAGGAATGCTGACTCCTTACTTGCCTTTTTTGTACAACCCAGGACCTCCTGCTGGGGATGGTACTATATTCAGTGGGCTGGACCTTCCCACATCAGTCATTAATAATGAAAACACCTCACAGGCACACCCACAGACTAATATTTGGAGGCAGTTCCTCAACTTAGACTCCCTTTCTTAAGATGTTTCAACTTGACAACCAACATTAGCAATCACAAACAGGAAAAGTGACCCTAGAAGGTAGATGAACCATTATGGAAAAGAATAAAATGACCATGTCAATTATTTTTGGCTTGGATATCTTACACAGGTTACAAAAAGTAGAGAATGTTTTAATTTAAATGTTATACACGAAAATCACTGTGGCTTTTTAAAAACATTCTGAGTGCTTTAGTTCCACAGGCTGCTGGGTTGTTAAAGTAGACTACTTACCAGTCTCTTCCAGGATGGATCAGCTCCTGGAGTGATTGGCAACCACTCTGGGGAGATCAGAGGTATCCACAAGGATCCTAGATCTGTCAATCTTCAGTAGTTCTTTGATGATAAAAATTAGAAAGGAAAAAAATCTATAAAGTATTATGGTGAATTCTTTCTTTGGCACCATCTCTGTTTGAATATTTCAGAGTAGGAGTGTTGAAGCTTGGGAAAGACCGACATTTTCTTTTTAAATAATGTAAAGGATACAAGATCTTGGAATTCTGATGAACACAAACCCTCTAGGAACACACATTTTATAATGAGGTAATGGTGAGAAGGATTTCCAATCCAAGTTCATTTCAGCTTTTGTAAATGCTTAGTGGTTTTATTAATTGAAATTGGGATCATTTTTATTTCTGACCCCAACGTATTTTCTGTGGCTTCCCTGGGAAGACTTCCAACTAGACTGTTCTCTTTTTAAACAATATGCCTTCCTGTAAAATTATAAATCATTCTTCTTCATGGCAATATCATGTGTCTCATAATGCACATATGTCCTGTGTGTTTGTTTCTCAAAGGGTTATCTCATACCTCACCTAAGTACAATCTACAAGTAAGTGTAGGGGACAGATAATCGCAGACTGAACTAACACGGAAAGGGACACTAATTGCAGAGACATGTGACACCTAAAGGTAATGAACTTGTTAAAAACAAAGATGAAATGAACCTGCATCTTGACTCCATCTTTATTTTTCATATTATGTCAGAAATACTCATAAGACACAGGAATAGGGAGATGAGAAGTATGAATCTCTTGCCACCAGAAAAGCATCAACAGTTTTGTTTAGGTGCATAATATATTTTATTCTCCCTATGGGGAGAGGATCAGCACCAGCGAACTAGATAATGTCACTACACTCTTTCCAATCTTCAGTGGAAAATCTATTCCTAGAGGCAGAAAGGCTGGTTACCAGAAAATAGCTGTCAATCTTTATTCAGGTCACCTGCAAGTGCCTTTCCACAGGGAAAAGGCAAATGGAGACAAGTTTTCAAAAACTGAGATGAAAGTTTAGAGAAGTGTGTAAGTACTGATATGTATTCAATAATCAGTCTCATTAAATAAATTAAATAAGGAATTATTTGGAGCCCAAGAACATGGTTGTTCTTATGGAATCTCAATAGTAGAAAACCAAAACAGAATGAAAAGGTATCATGGACTCCAGCTCTCTGTCGTTTTCAGTTTCAGTCATGTTATACTCAGGAGCTCACAGCCTTTGTACAGTTATTTCATTAGCTGTCAAACAGGAATAAGGCAAGGGTAAGCTGTTCTATCCCACATCATTCACAACTAGGCAATATCTGAGTGAGATTTCCCAGACTAGAACAATCTGTTGGTGTTTTTGTGGATAATCTCTCAACAATCATCTCAGCAACCCAGTCAGGTGAGGTTTCAGAATGACTCAGAACAGAGTACCACTAAATTTGTCAAGCGATCTTATTTCTTTTCTCATATGTATATGTATATGTATATGTATATGTATATGTATATGTATATGTATATTATGATTTCCTTATTATCAAGAATTATACCCTAGACATGGCAAAAAAAAAAAAACAATGGCACTTTGTAGAATGGAGAGATGAACAAGTCTGTTTGCCATGTCTAATATAGGTATTTGGTGTAGTTTGGAATCTGAATTAATTCCCTACATCTTGAAGGCCTAAATGAATGTTTAGCAGTAAAATGGTATTCCAGGGAAAATGGAAGGAAAATAAGGTTATACACAGAGAGGAAAATAAACTTTCTTAATTTGAATCCTTTAAAGTTTTATTTATTTCTTCTCCTTATACATTGGTCAGCTGATTTCTCAGAATGACAGACAATAGTCTCCAATATACCATCCTGTGGGGATGACAATATTTTAAGGGAAGAAAAGTTAAACGAGTATACCTGTGAAATAAATCTATGGTCTCAAATCATACTGTTAGTAAAATCGTATCTCCAATGACTTTAGGGGTTGTAAATTTCAGAAAGGAAGCAATTTCCACACCATTCAGGAAATAATTCTGAAAATTGACTAGGGGGATAAAGATTGGATTGTAGGATACCTGATAGGCTATCTAATGTGAGGTGAATCATGGTGGTAATATTGCAGGGCCCCTGTATTTTCTTATCTGTATAAACACTGCTCACATCATTATCTGGAATTATCAAAAGCAATCATTACCCAGTTAGTGTAACTACAATCTGATGCCTATAAACAAAAGCTTCAGAACGACTCTTCAGAAGCCAGATTTCAAAAGAAGCAAGTCTCCACAGACAGAGAGCATCAAGTCAATAGCCTTGATGTGTGCCTTGTTTTTGTTCTCAAAGGAAGTTAATAATGGAAGTTCCTCTTGTAGGATCAAATCTAATTCTGTAGCCAACAGTTGGTTTACAAAGCTATTTTTACTTGTCTAATAATTTATAGATGCAACTGGCAAAAATAGTTTAGTGATAAAGAGATTTATCTGTCAGCTAGAGACTCTGGGAAGATTCGTGATGAAGGGAAGCAGAAACTACAATAAGGGATCTGGCTCTACCTCAGCAGAAGTCTGCCAAGCCATCAGGGCAATGCATGCAGCTTTGCTAACAGCATTTGAAGTACCCAGACTATTAGTCCTTTGCTGAGCTTTCCTGGGCTGTTTGATGCATTAGGATGGATCTGGTCTGCCAGTAGAAGCCTTTCATGAGCCAAAGTCATATTAGTCTGTAATGATGTCTTCAAAGACGGTGGTAGGTATAATGAAGGGCCCTTGGTCCAGGATGAAGCCCTGCCCAGAGTTACCTAGATATCTACTATGAAGTCCTTGTTGCTTTTCATGGACCATCATGTCAGTCATATTTCTCCATTCTGATAGAGCATATGTGCAAATTAAGTCACAAGACAAAGGATTTTAGTTTCAGAGGCGTTAGTCCATGGTCATTTGGCATCATTGCTTTAAGACTCATTGAGAGAAAACATCACAATTGGGGTCATGGGGTGACCCCAAAATAACTAACCTCACAGATAGTATAAATAGACGGAGGCAGATATAGAGGGGTTGGTATCAGGGATGAGATATGCTTTTCAAAGATGTGCCTCAGGATTTCCTTCCTCCAACTAGGCCCGACATTCTGTTGCCCATTCAACTACAAACTCATTAATAGATTAACCAACTGATGAATTTAACACTGTCACTATGCAATCCCCTCACAATAGCCACACTAACTGAAAACCAACCCTTTAATATATAAGACTTTGTAGACAATTTCTATCCAAACCATAACAACTATCCAAAAAATAGTTTCTCTGAAGTCCTCCGTGAAGATGTTAACTGGCACTAAGCATTCTTCTTACTTTGCCTAGCATAATATTTTCTTCTGAAAATGACTTTAAATACTGACTAAGCATCTAACACCCCAAGACATACATTTTTACAAAGCCATAGAAAGGTAGGGTCATCTTCTAGAGATCTCAGAATTGGCGCCTTGTCATATTAACATTCACAAAGTAACAATTGCAGTGTGAGATGCTGAGGTAATCTGCAGCAAGCCCAGAGGTGAGGAGAAAAGGACCACATCAACTGGAGATAGACTATTAGTTACCCAGATAGTAGAGGAAAGTGTACCTATGAACAAGAAGGGTGATAATAGAGGAGATTGATGTCAGAAATGTATGTGCTCCACTATTATGTTCTAGAATATATCATGTTATGACTTTCATTATAATTATCTGAGTGCATATTTTCCTTGTCTGCCTCTAAATCATCAGCCTTTCGCATAAGTCAGTTGTGTTCATAATTTGGTTTCCTTACAAAGTCAATGCAGTTTGTTAACAAGAGCTTAGACTGAAATATCATGTGTTTAAAGTTCTTAGAAATCCATGTGTGGCCCGCTATTTAATTATAGACCTGGCTTAATGATTTAATGTCAGTGGCCACAGAGAACTATGCTGATAAAAGATGCATACACTCTACACTCATGCCTGTTATGTGCACCAGAATCAGCTGAGAGTCAAGACCAAATGTTCCAACTTTTCTGATGTAATTGTCTTTATTTTCATGGAGGATGACATGGGACAGCTGACTATAAGTCAGCTCTCTACCATGGTCTCATTTCCACAGCTGTACTTTAGATTGGAGCCAAGATCTCAGGGGAAAAATGTTCAAAATTTCGGAATTAGGTCACTGCCTAGTACCATCATTAAATGGGAGTGAGTGGGACCTCACTAGGGATTCATAGAGAACTGATACCTAAATTGAAATAAGACTGCAAGCTGTTTCTCCTAAGGGACAAGACACTGAAGGTGGACAGGTTGTATCTCTGAAGGTGCTGGAGGGACACGCACACAGTGACTCTCAGGATAATATGGTGGAAATTAGCCCATCTTAACAGCCAATGACAGGTAACCCACAGACTATTAGTGGCAAAAATATATTTACATAAATTATAAATATGTTAAAAATTATTTGTACATATATATGTATATATATATATATACATATATACATATATCTCCATTGAGCAGATATTCTGTGGTATATTCTGTGGAGTCCTATTCTGCAAGTTATGTCCTTGAACAGTAATGAAATATCCCTAAAATTAAGCCACAATTTTAAAGCTATGATGAACCACTCATACAATAATACTGCAGACCGGTATATGTTTTTGCCTAAAGCCATCAAATGTTGAGGTTACACACTTATTCTGTTCAAGGAATTATTTACCACACCCATTAACTTCTTCTTTGAAATAAGTCAAAAGTCAGGTAAAAAATTAAACCAAACCAATCAACAACAAATATACCCATAGCCTTATTACTGTTAGATTAGTGAAGTCTCAACAAAATCCATGTCCTAGTTTTATCATGTCAGTCAGAAATCTGGTGTTAAGTGAAGCAGGTAAGACCCACCTGTATAGTTCTCATAAACATAAACATAGACCATATGCATCAAAAAAGTCACATGCTGCCATAGAATGCAAAAGTGTAATTTTCCTCATAATCTCCAACACAGAGTACAATAATGGCTAAGCCTTGAGAACAGGTGCATCCGAAACCACAGGAGTTAACACTGAGTGTGTGGTGGTTTTGTTCTATTTTTAAAGTCTCAGGCATAAGCAGAGAGTGTTCATTATTATTGGATCATGTTTATTCCTGGGCATTTTTTTCTGTTGAAGTTTGTGACTTCTTGGGGCTTCATCACTTTCTTTATGTCCCCATCTGCCCTTGTTGGTGCCTTTGTTGCAAGGCATTTATAAAGCAGAAAATGTCCCAAATAGACATATGGGAAAGAGGGATACACTTACTTATACATAGTGAAATTTTGTAAGACATAATGTGATGCAAGTTTTACAGTTGCCTAGCTAGACATCCACTGGTAGTATAAATGAGATTCTGCAATAAGGTATTCATAAATAATCTATGAAATGAAATCTTGAATATTGAAAGATTCTGATAATTTGCATGTGCTTTAGAAATATATCAAATATTATGATTCAGGAAATTGGAATGGGGTTTCAGTAATGTGTCTTATTCAGCTTTTGCTCTCCATCCAAATTCCTTATCAAGTCTCTACTGGCATTTTCTTAAGCAACAGCATTGAGGGGCAAGCTTGGGATTTCTCCTTGCCCGAATTACTATTTAGTTGGCCATAAAATCCTGATCTTTATACAGCCTCTCTTGACATATCATTATCTTGAAAATGACCAAGACATCACACCCCTGTCCACTTTGCCAATCATAGAGTTTTAAATAGTATCCAAGTGTGAAATCTCATTATTGCTTTGAGTGGCAAGAGAGGAAAGAGTGTGTGCAGGAGTGAAAAAAAAATGTCAGGTGGTTATCACTGATGTAGTTTTGATTGATAATGAAGCTTCTGACAATGTATCCCATGGCCTGTTTTTAAAATATGAATAACAATAAAAAATAAACAAAAACGGGTTGCTTGAAACATAAGTCACTCCCCCCCCAAAAAAATTCCCTCAGGCATATATATCACATATTGTTGATATGTACAGTAATGGTTCAATTTTTAAAGAAAAAGATGCCATAAGTTCTTGGGAGTTTATGGAAGATCCGGAGATTGGGGGCTCAAGAGAAATCCTGAGTTTCTTTTCTTTGCTTCTTTAGTCAGACCTGTGAAGAGGAAGAAGTCATTGATTGGCTCCCAGAAATCTAAAGCTTTTGGGTAAGAACAGCAATGTTAGTTAACATATAACAGATTATTAATACATACCAGATATTACATTGTGAGCTGGTTATATTATTACATTTAATTTTCAAAGCAGGTCTATGAGGTTAGTGAAAGTTCAGTCTCTGCTTTATATAGAAGTTCTTACTCCTCCTCATCAAAGACCACTGGAATGGGCTCTGTGGCTAAGACTCCACAGGTGTACCTGCCTGATGAAAATCAGTGTTTTCACTGCTCTGGGTGCTGCCACAAGCCACATGCTACCTCAGTTGTTTTCCATAATGATCTGGGGATAGTGAATCCTCTTCAAAATGATATTGCTATTTTCTTAGGTTCTACCTGTTGTGATTTAAGAAAAGTACTGTGTGCAAGAGAAAAATGCCACAGAGTTCAAGCAGAGGGATTTGTTATTGTTGTTGTTGTTTGTTTTGTTTTTTTGTGAAAGGAATCATAAAAAGGAGAAAGGAGAGAATTTGGGGAGACCAACCTCCAGAGACAGGAGCAGCAGGAAAAAGGACAAGAGGAAAAGAGGGAGAGAGGGAAGAACAGAAAGAGAAAGTGTGTGTGTGTTTGTGTGTGTGTGTGTGTGTGTGTGTGTAGAGAGAGAGAGAGAGAGAGAGAGAGAGAGAGAGAGAGAGAGAGAGAGAGAGAGAGAGAGATGGAAGGTGGGCAGGGCCCTTTTAAAAGGGAACATAGTGAATATGCACAGGTGGTACTCTTAGTAGCTTCAACTGAGGGTGTATCCTGTCAGAATCCCAAGGACAGGCCAGTACAGAGGGCTGAATACTAACACTACCAGGATGCAAGCAGTACAGAGATGCTTGATAAACTGAGAACATTTTAATAAAGTAGAACATTTTTCCTCCATTAGCTTCCCAGAGTCATCACTTTCTTCTAGGGATGTTTCCTACTCCCATTTTACTAAAACAGCAAGGTTGACTATCCTTGATGGTATGAAAATTACATGTCAGCCCATTATTGGGGGTGCACACCTTTAATCCCATCATCCAGGAGGCAGAGGCAGGCAGATCTCTGTGAGTTTGAGGCCAGCCCGGTCTACAGATAGTTCCAGGACAGGCTACAAAGCAATACAGAGAACCTGTCTCAAAAAACACACACAAAAAAAAGAAAGAAAAAAATACAAAAAGAAAACTACATGTCTCCAGCATGCCATATATACGACCAGCCCTAGATTCTTTTTGGATGCTAGATTCAAAGTCTTAGACTATAGAAAACTCCAGGTATCAGTGCAATCTTCCTCTAGGAATCTTGTTTAAGATCATATGAAATTGAAAATGGTCACTTTTTATGTGCTCTTTGAAATGATTCATTTTTGACTTCTTGTGTCAGAAGCTATGCTGAACAGCCTAGATCACTCAATCATTGAGAATAATTCTTTCCTTTTGATTGAAAGGAACACTACAAGAAGAACCCTTGCCTATGAGCACTTTTAGAGAATTATATCATTTTAAGTAAATAAAATCTTCTAGTCTAGAATCATCCTTTCTTCTGGGCAAACCAAACTTATTAGCTGTCACTTTTGTTTCTCTCTGCCCCAGAAAAGCACAACTCTGAAATACCATTTTAAAGCCCAGAGCTATGGATAGAGCTTACAATAACTTCATGGGGGCTGTATCACACTATAACATTTCCCTCTACACAACCCACTTCCTGGCCTGTGTTCCCCTAAAGAGTACTGGCCTCTGCTTCCTGAAATATGTTACTGGTCACACCAGTATATAAAAATTTACTAGTATATAAAAAATCATTGTTTCCTTATATTTCCATGCCAATAGAATATTAACATTTGTGAGGAAGGGGCAGGAATGGCCAAAAACATATACAGATAACCTATCAATTAGCAAGGAAACATTGCTACTCCTCTGAGTATTGCCATTATAAAATCCTTAGTGGTCTGGGAAGATGGATTAGTGGTAAGAGAATGTGCTGTTCTTCCAGAGGGCCCAGATTCATTTCCTAGCAACAGCTGGGTAGGTCAAAACTTTTAACTTCAGTCCTAGAGAATCTGACACATTCTTCTGGTCTCCGAGGACATTGCACACATATGGCATATAGAGATACATTGGGGAAAATGTTTATACACATAAATAAAATAAAATAAATTCATAGATACACCACCAAAGAGATTTTGACATAATTAAATTGCACCTGACACCCTTTGAAACTTACCAGATGAAGCAACATGGCTAAGCAAGGTCATTGTTTGTGGGAGCAGAGAAGACTGGGAAGGTAAAATTTGTTATCCCTGCTGAATGACTGAAACCTCTTCCACCTTCAATTCTCCACATCCATCCTGAGATTCAACCTTATTCCTGGTCTCCAGGAGTAGTTATCTAGCAGTAGATTGGCTGGAAAGTAAGGTGTCACTTAGGGCCTCAGACAAGTATTCTAGAATCTTCTTATTAATATATATTTTATTTCTACTCAGGAACCAAGCACCAATCCATCCTAGCATGTAAAATGAATGCATCATCCCCTTTCCATGACTCAGTTCTCAATCATAGAATCCCCTGTTTAGTCATATTCCCCAACATCCTGAAGCAGCTGGCCTCATAGAAAGATTGAATTCCCTTTGGAAGACATAGTTACAGCATCAATTAGGTAGCAGTAGCCTAGAGGACTAGATTGGGTTATCCAGAAGACAGTATGTGCTTTGAATCAGTATCCAGTTTCTGGTAGTTTCTCCCATAGCAAGGATCCATGTGTCCAGGAATCAAAGGGTAGAAAAAGGAATAGTTTTATTCACTGTCACCCCTAGTGACTACCTAAGAAAATTGCTTCCTTTTCACCTGATCTTAAGTTCTGCTGGCCTAGAATATTTGGTTCCAGATCGGAAGCACTCCTACTGGGGATATAACATACATCCTTTGAAGTAAAAGCTCAGAATTTTCCCTAGCCACTTTTGGCTTCTGATGCCCTTAGGTCTACAGGCTAAGAAAGGACTATCAGTGTTAGAAGAAGTGATTGATACAGGTTGCCAAAGGGAAATTGGATTGCTTCTCTACAATAGAGGTAGCAAAGATTATGTCTGGAGTACTGGAGATCCTTTAGGGCATCTCTTGGTGCTACTGTGTCCTGTGATTAAAGTCAAGGGAAACTATAATGACCTAATCCAGGCAAGATAAGGATAGGCACAGAACCTTCAAGAATGAACTTATGGGTCACCCCTCCAGGAAAAGAAAAAAAACATGTTGAGGTGCTTGCTGAGGGTGGAATAAATACAGAATGGGAAGTAGAGGAAGGTAGTTGTAAATACCAGCTAAGGCCAGTTACAAAAATAAGAATTGTAATTGAGATGCGTATTTCTGTCAAATTTTGTTAAAAATATGTTTGTACATGTATGTTTTTCTTTAATTCTTTACCAGGTAGCACAACATCAATTAAGAGAATATCACTGGTTATCATTTTAAGTTGAAGGTACTAACAGAATGTTCCTCAAGGGACATTTGTTACCTATTCTACATTTATAATATACTTGCAGTTATAGGAGGGATAGTTGTATAATGTTACATATAATTACAACCTGTTATTGTTTTCATTTGGAAATTAAGCATGACATAAGGAAATATCATTGTGTGTTAAGTGGACATTGATGAACTTGTGATTGCTAATCTTGGTTGCCAACTTAACTATATCTAGAATTCACTAAAACCCAAGCAGCACAAGGGGTATTGTCTTAATTAAATCATTTGAAGTTAAGGCAGCCACTTTTCACCTGGATCTTATGAGGTGAAAAGACTCACTTTTAATCAAGATCTTTTGAGGTGGGAAGATCTACCTTTAATCTAATCTGGGCCACACCTTTTGGTGATGGCCTATATAAAGGACATGGAAGAAGGAAGCCCGTGGTCTTTGTCTGCTTGCTTTCACTCTCCCTGGAAAATCCATTCTTTCACTGGTTTTAGAGCCTACTTCTTCAGGATTCTGGCCTGTACTCAAGGCCAGCTGAGAGATCTCACTTTGCAGACTGAACAACTACTGGATTCTTGAAACTTCCGTTGGTAGACAGTCATTGTTAGACTAGCTGGACCACAGCCTGCAAGCCATTCTAATAAATTGCCTTCCTATGCATGTGTAGATTTGTTCTATGAGTTTTGCTCCTCTAAAAAACACTTACTAATACAAGTACATTTTCAAAAACTCCAGTTTCTGTGCTTGTTGCTAGCCTGGGAAAAACTTTTGTTATTTTATGCAAATAAACCAGAGGGTTTCAGCTCAGTTAAATCTCAATAGTTACACCAAGGTACAGAACAAGATCCTGTGAAAGACTGAAGCAGGAATGACAGAGCTTCTGCATATTAATTAGTCAGGAAAGCATTTATAACTTTTGGAAACCTTTGGAAAAGAGAGACAGCAGAGCTGATTAATATTCAACAAACAAGTCTTGGGCTTTTACAAATCAAGAAGTCAGTATATCTGTCCTAAACTCAACTTTTTCTGAGAGTTTCATATTTATTAAATAATTCAAGATGCTTCTAAGAAATATAGAAAATAGTTTGATTTCCTCAGCTATATATAGTATTCCAATATTAATATTAATAATTAGTTAATATTCATTATTTCATCCCAACTCAATCACAGTTCCCCTCCCACCTCTCCTCCCAGTCCCACCTCTGAATCCCCTTAGGAAACCTCTCTTTCTCCCTTCCCTTCAGAAAAGTACAGGCCCTGCCCTTTTTTATTTTTTTAAGTATGACTTTGATGAAATCTTCTATAAGTGAGAAAACTCAAGTAAAGCCATTTTCTTATTTCAACCAGGCCAGTTCCATTTGTGGGTAAGAAACTTATTGCTACGAACTTGGCTGGTAATTGCCATTTACTCTGCCCAGCAATAGCTTCAGACAGCAGAATGCAGAGGAATTAGGAGTGTCCTTCCTCTAGAGTTCAGATTCAGTAGGTCCAGACAAGTACTGAAACTCTGTCTTTCTCACAAGACCTAGAATCTAGCATGTACTGATGCTGCTATTTTGCGAACATAACTGAAAAAAAAAATCACACCTCTACAGAAGTGAATCTCTTTTCAGAATAGGTAAGGAGAAAGCAGAACATGGGGCAAGGCTGATAGATGATTCATTTACATTACAAAAAAAAAAAAAAAAAGAACTGAGTGGGTAACAAATGAGCTCCCTACCGGCCCATGGTTAAAAATTCCTTCCATGAGTTAGTGTTAACCTGACCAGTGTGTGATACCAGTGTGCAAAACTGCCGTTCAAAAAGCAAGACAGAAAAGCAGCTGGCAGCTGTGTACCCTTCCGCAAAGAGGTTTTGTACATTGTATTTAGATTTTGTAATAAAATGAATAATAGTAAAATGTCACTTCTCCCCCAAGAGAAGGTGAGGTTCAGGAGCAGAGACAAACATGCAAATAAAACAAACCATGTGAGTCAAATAACAGGAAATCAGAAAAAAACTAATCTCTCCCCTTGCCTGGTCTTCAGCTACAAATGGAAGTAGGTAGACAGAACTAACAATAAACGCTAGGGAGTCATTTAGCTGCTTTGCAAAGTTCTTTAAGTTTTAATAACAGGAGCAAGAGCCCTTTGTAAAATATGAATTTCATCTCGCCCATATGCCTTTAAGGGAACATAACTTATTTATAGTTCTCGGTCCCTCTAATTTACGGGCTCCTTCCATCTCTAGCACTCTGTCTTTCAACTAGAACAATGGGGTTTAAAGAGAGATGTGTAGAAACAGCCGCATCCTCAGTTCTCCCTATGACTCCTCATTATAAGGTTATTTCCTTGTGTCTCAAAGTACACACCCTGCCTTTGAAGCTACCGCTAAAATTTTTCTTCCTCTCTTCTTTCTAAAGAAAGTGGCCCCTACTTATTACTTTCCCTTGCCACCTTGGCACAGTGTGGTAAATAGCATTCTAAATAAATATTTTCTAATGTGCCTTCAAATACAGCTCTCCTTTTTGAGTGCAAATAGGATAATTGGACTGGGAAGAAGAAAGCAGCATTGAGCATACTGTTTTAAGGGGAGAAGAGGGTGAATTTCCCTGTGCTCTTCTCTGAGAAGGGCTCATCAGCAATTTCCAAGAGAGCCTGCTGAATCTGTGAACACTATTTTAGTGAGTGCACTGACTGCATTTGAATCCCAGCAGGGGCAGAGACTGGAGTCTCATGACTGAAAAAAAAAAAAAAAAAAAGCCATTCTCTTGGTAGGAGCAAACCCCCCCCCCCCTGTTTTTATAGCCTTTTTACCCTTGACCTTTCCCCACTGGTCTCTTTCATCAGAGCTGGCTTGTCTCCATATTTCCTCTATGCTCTCCTTTTCTGTCTCCCACCTTTCTCTGTCTTATCTCCCTCCATCTATATCTGTTTCCTCTGCCCATCTCTCTTGGGTTCGCACTGACATATGGATCTGCTCCACTTGCTACAAGGGAGCTGCTTTTGGCCTCCTGACAACACAAGGTGCCACCATCCTGACAGGCAGAAAAAGGCAGGCAGCCAGCCACGTGTTAATGGAGGGGAGATGGAGGAGTGAGGGAGCCAGAGCTTGCCAGTTTCAGGCATAAGTTACCTAATTAAAAGCCAGAGTCTCTTAGCTGTGGTTGTCACTTCCCTACTTTAAGAGCACAGCTGTCCCTTTGGTGCCCTCACTCCTAAACAGCACCTGTCTGGGTTTCTTTCAGCTCCATGAAGTTGAGTCTAGTCTTTCCAGCTGACAGGTAACAGACTAAAGAGGAAAAATATGAAAGAGGAAGCAAGAATCTGGAAATAGTAAAACAACTGTTTGCACATCATCATGGAACAGCCAGCCATGATTCAGAATAAGGATTTCACACCTAGCCTCCAGACAACGGCCCAGTGGTACTGAGCACTGGGCTCTGACCCTTTCACTGAAGCAGTCAATAAGCAGTCTGTGTCCTCACTGATCTTCAACTGTATTGGAGGAGACAGATGCACAAACACCCTTGCCCACAAAAGCACACAGTATGAATCCTATTCTTCTCCCTAGTCTGCCTCAAGCCTAACTCACATGGCCCTCAGCTATTATTCTATCTACAGTCTCTCAAACCGGGGTATGTTTTGTTTTCTCTCCATGCCATCCCCTTCCTGTTCTTTAAATCAAGCTTTCTTCCTCTGCACATCTTCCAACACATCCCTGCTTCCTCTGGTTGTTCCTCCTATCAGCACAGGAAGTCCATGAGTCTAAAGAAACACCCCCATTCAGTGAAGTCGGGATGGTAGATGACCACAGCTAAACCCCTTTATGACAGCTTTGCTCTGTTTTTTGTTTTGTTTTGTTTTGTTTTTTGTTTTTTTTTTTTTTTTTTTTTTGCAGAGTTCTCATTTTAAAGTTCATTGTTTAAATATTTTTTTTTATTATTTTCAGTTATGGTAGAGTAGCATAGCACATGTGTATGGGTACCCACAGAAGCTAAAGCAAAAATGGATAACCAAGAAACTTGAATTAATCATGGTTGGAGCCTCATGACTCGGTACATGGCACAGATTCTGGTCCTCTGGAAGATGTGCTCTTTATCACTTAGCAATTTCTACAACCCCTTTAAATTTGTTATTGTGTACGTGTGTGTGTGTGTGTGTGTGTGTGTGTGTGTGTGTGTGTGTGTGTGTGTGTGCGTGCGCATACACATGCGTATGTGTGTGTTTGTGAATAGACGCCATGGGTATTCATGGAAGCCAGAAGAAGCCACTGGATTCTTTGGACATGGAATTAGAGATGGTTGTGAGCTGCTCATGTATGGCTGGGAACCAAATTCTGATCCTTGGAAGAGCAGCAGGAGCACTCAACATCCAGGCTACCTCTCAAGCCCCAACAGCACAGCTTTGTTATAGTTTAATTAACAAACCATAAAATGCATCTGTAGAGCTAGGTCAATAGTTAAGCCAGTAAAGTGCTTGCTTTGTGAACATGAAGAGATGAGTTCTATACTCAGAACCAAAGTGAAAAGCCCAAAAGCCAAATTCTAATGGTTTAGAAAAATGACAGTTGAAAGTTCTCATTTTGGGTCTATGACATGGCCCGCCATGGGAGACGGTGAGTTACAGCATCAAACATGAATTATCTCCTTGTTGAGTTGGCTTTAAGTCTAATTAGATAGCTATTGGTTACCTCCTAGATAAAAGTAACACTACTATGCCATCACAAATATTTGCCAGTCTAGTCATTGTGTGCCACACAGGCTTTCTAGGTTGGTGGGACTACTGATTGCTTATGGGACAGCATCTTCCTTCCAATACTATGAGAGTCATCCTTTAGGGAAGAGGTGTCTAGGATCATTCCAGATTGATGATCTATATCCAAAGTGTGCACTATCTTCAGCAATGAGGTTTGAATAGTTAGAGCTGCAGGTAACTGTAGGTCTCACCTCTCATCAAAGAAGCTTTTTTTATTTTGGCAAAAGATGGACACTATTACCAAGATCCACAACTAGTCAAAATGACAGTAAGTGATTCTGCAGTGACAAGACCCAATTAGTCCATCTCCAATGCGACCCCAACAACTACAGCTCAGGGAAAGCTATGGAAGAATGGCCAGAAAGTTGGCTAAAGCCAGAATACCATGACATCTGCTGGGAGATCTCTTCTACAGAATAAAGGAAGCTGTACCCATGAACTCTCAACAATATGGTTGTCTGAACAAGTTCGGCATAATGACACCAATTGACATGTTGATGTGGACAAGGAAAATTCTACAAGGTTCCATCTCTACATAAAGCTACATATGAAGCTTCATAAAAAAGCTTCAGGTTGATGGGAGATGTCATTCTGCAAATATGTTTCTCATTGGTTAATGAATAAAGCATTGTTGGCCAATAGGAAAGCAAGATAGGCAGGACTAGGAAACAAGGAGGATTCAAGGAAGTAGTAGGGAGGAGTCAGCATATAGACACTTGAGAAAGCAGAGGTCCGGGCCCTCTCTCCAGTAAGATATGACCACATGGAAATATTTACATTAATAGAAATTGGTTAATATTTAAGACAGAGCTAGCCAATAAGAAACCCTAGTAATTGGCCAACAGCATTATTTCAAATATAGCATCTCTGTGTGTTATTTGGGGTTGGCATGGCGCTGGGACCAGATGGGCAGGGAAAAATTGCTCATAACAAAATGGCATTCAACGTGGACTGAAGAGCTTCCACTTAAAACTTGACAAAAGCTTAAAAAGGGGTTTTGTAAATAAAAGAACACAGACAAGCAAGGCTTCTTGGTAGCAGCATTTTTCTTGGTTGGACTCTGCTTTGCCAGAGACAAGTTGAGACTTGCACGGCTCTTTTAAGGGAGGTTTCCTGACTCAGCATAAGCAGCAAAAAAACTGCAAGGCTTTTAAAGAGCTCTGTCAAAAACTTAGTGGTGTGTATGAGAGCTGGCAATGGCAGTGACCACATCTCCAAGCCATCAACATGCTGCTGGATGCAGCATAGACCAAGGCAGTGAGCGCAGCTCTCAGTTCTGGTAGTGAAAGTACCTACGGCCATCTTGGATAGACTGTGGGTAATACAGCTGTGGCATTCATTTTAGCCATGTAGTTGTTTACCAGATAAAAGACTCGTGGCTACAAAAAGATAAAGATTTACAGTAAAGACAAATTTATATAAAGAAAAACCTCTAAAGGTTTACAGTGTGTTTTAAAATATATGTAGGCTTGGGAGAGAAAAAGAAACAGTATAAAATGGTTTTAAAAAGAGTAATAAAAAGAAAGAGAGTAAGCTGGGTGTGGTGGCACACGCCTTTAATTCCAGCACTCAGCACTCTGGAGACAGAAGCAAGCAGATCTCTGTGATTTCAAAGTAAACCTAGTATAAAGAGTTAATTCCAGGACAGATAAAAGTTACAGAGAAACACCTGTCTCAAAAAAAAAAGAAAGAAAAGAAAAGAAAAAAGAAAGAAAAACAGAAAGAAAAAAAGAAAAATATAGAAGTAGAAGAAATAGAGTAATAAAAAAAGCCATGTAAAAATGGAAAGCACAGAGAAACTTTGGATACTATACACTATTCTGTTGTCTTTAAATTGTTTGATTGATGAGGAAATTGCAACAACTGTTAAAAACAAATGCTGCTACATTAATCCAATTTATATATTTTAAAAATGCTTTGATTCCGAAATTTACATTCAAGGACAAGTTACTGGGGAAAAGGATTTCTATTTTTGTTTCTACAGAAAATGAAAAGCTGTGGATTCCTTCCAGACTATGGTTTGATCAAGCCAGACCCCCTGAAACAGCATCCCAGGTGATTCAACATTCGAAACAGTTGGGAAAAGGCAGCCTTCCAGACTACAGCCAAGATTTCTGTGTCTTCTTTTAGGATCCTCATGACAGTGCCTCCTACCAGCAGGAAGCAGTTTGGAAAGAAAGATGCCCAAATTCCCAAATATTGTCTATAAATGTTTGTTTTCATTTAAATGGATTTGCTTATAAATGGCAAATGACCACAAGCAATTTTTTTAAAGGTAAAAAAGGGGATTATGGTATAGATATGAATACTTTGCTTTGGAATGGATTTTTATTTATTGATACAAATTTAAGGTCGATTTTGTAATAAGTATATTTCTCCTCTTGTTTAGGTGTTATGTTTATGTAGCTCATTTAGAAAAGTAAACCATAAGTTAGTACAGATTATAGTTACCTATGATTTCTTGATATACAGAGATGTATTTGAGATGAATAGGCGTTCTTCAAACCTTTCAAAGACCTGCAGAATATGGCATTTAAAATGGTTTAGGGTTTTTCTTAACAGTGAGGCACAACGGCTCCTGGCAACAGCACTTGAATCAGAAAGAAATATGGACATCAAAGAAACTTGTTATGGAGTTTGCTTTCAATATGGCAGGACCACCCATTTGGGGAAGATACTGTTCTTGTCCGGACTATGACTTTATGCTGCATAAACTGGACATGCAGAACCCACAGGAAAGTGACTGCTGATACAAGATGGACATTGCTACAGAGTTCCTGCTTCATAAAAGGGTCTACCAGACATTTTGCAGGACACAGAGAAAAGTGACTGACAAACAGCCAATACAGGTGGACAGTTTAGTTTCCTGCTTTGCTGAGGAGTGACTGAATAGACAGTGATTTTTTTCTGTCATTTCTAGAGTTTATATATTATCCTTCTGTGGTCTTTGAAGGAGTTGAAGACAGATAGCTATCATTATCGTTTTCCTTAGTTAAGATTAAAGATAAGTTACATATAAGACTTTAGACTCACAAAGATAGGATAGATGATAAAATATTTTCTTTAAATCTTACTAATGTTAACAGACTAAATGTAGTTAACTGTGATTCTTGTTTGATAACTGTTGTATGATATATTTTGCTATGTTAAGGTTAAAACCCTTCTTTTTATTTTAGACATAAAAGAGGAGATGATGGGAGATGTCATTCTGTAAATATGTTTCTCTTATTGGTTAATGAATAAAGCAATGTTGGCCAATAGGAAAGCAAGATAGGTGGGACTAAGAGACAAAGAGGATTTGAGGAATTAGTTGGGAGGAGTCAACATGTAGAGACTTGAAAGCACAGAGGTCCGGGCCCTCTCTCCGATAAGATGAGACCATGTGAAAATACTTAGATTAATAGGAATGGGTTAATATTTAAGACAGAGCTAGCAAATAAGAAATGCTAGTAGCAGGCCGATAGCTTTATATCTAATACAGTATCTCTGTGTATTATTTGGGGCTGGTAAGGCGGCAGGACCAGACCAGCAGGAAAAACAACTCCTAACAACAGGTGGTCAACTCCTGCTCAGAAAAGGACAACAGGAGTCTTCTTCCCACATAGTTTGTCCAGTTTTAAGTAGTCAGGCCTGCTCTAATGTACATATGATCAAAACTAAATGGACTCAGTAGGTGATATGTGCAAGTGTGAATGTACATATAGATGTATGTATATATAACCATAATTAATTAAGAAAGATCAAGAATTTTCAAGAGGGTACATGGGAGGCTTTGGAAGGAGGAGGGGGCAGATTGAAATGGATGTGGATGTAGTGGTTATACTTCTCAAAAACCAAAAATTTTAAACAAAAAAAAAGAAAACATTAACTAGAAAACTACAGAAATAAACAATTTATAGACTTGGAAAAATTAAAAAAGAAAGCCAGCAGGCTGAGTGGTGTGCATACTTGCAATGCCATTTCCAAGAAAGTTGGAGATTTCAGATGCTTGTATGTCACCAGCCAAGCAGCCTAGCCCACTTGGAAAGTAGGCTACTGAGACACCCTGTTCTCTTCAAAGTGATGGACAGTGCCTGACAGAGATAAGATCTCATCAACATAAACATCATAAACTAGGTGAGCTCCATCTAGTCATTACTTCTTCCATTAAGCTTCCAAGCAATCCATCTATTGCTTTGTCTTTGTTTTTGTTACTGCTGCATGATATGAATAGAACCCTATGGAATTTCTGTCTTTTCAGATGAGCTTCTTCAACTGGCAATATGATAGAGGCTCCTGTTTTTAATATCATATGTTTTTTGTTTGTTTGTTTGGTTAGTTGGTTGATTTTTTTTTTTTTTTTTTGGCTGTGAATAACACACTAGAGTTTCATCATTTACCCACAGAAGAATGCAATGATTGCTCTAAACTTCAGATGTAGATACTCACACACAGGATTCTGTGTAGCTGTGCTGTTTTGCACATCTTCTCCAGCATTTGATGGTGTTGGCATCTTGGTTTTTGACATTAACAAGTGTTTTAGATTAATTCATTGTTTGAACTTCAATTTTCTTAACCATGCATTTTTTATCACTTTTGTATAAATTCTCTGGTGGAGTATTTATTCAGGGTTTTTTTTTATCAATTTTAATATGTCTTATTTTGGTTTCTTAATTTTATTTCTGGGAATTGAACCCAGGACCTCCCACGTTAGATCAGTGACCTATCTCTGAGCAATAGCCCCAGGCCCTTTATTTATATTTTTGATTAGCATATCATCATTGTAAGTTTCAATAAAATAAAATGTGATATGTTAAATATGTGTGTACAACAGATACTGATTGAATTAGGATAATTATCATTTCTCCCTCTTTATTGTTTGTCCTGGAGCCTTTGAATTTACCTTCTCCAAATCTTCATAAATATAAAGATATTGCAAACTGTTCTTATCCTACCATGAGAATACCACCATGTTCTTGGTAATTATTTTGAAACAAGTGTTACAGCCTGATTTTATGCCCCTCATCCTTTACCTTCCCATCCTCTAGCAATCTCTAGTCTATAACCCATTTCCACATAGGACAGAGAGCTTGTGGCCTTCATCTTCCTATATACAGTTTCTTCCACTTGGTGTGAAATATAGCAGTTCCGAACAGGAGGTCCAGCAAACTTGCAGGACCCAAAAATAAACATGAAGAAACTCAATAGCTTTTATACATAAATAAATTGACATGGTAATAAATAAGTTATTATGAAAACATTCCAATTCAAAGTAGCTACAAAAGTGAAATAATAGAAGGTATAAAATCAACTCAGCAGCGAAGGGCCTCTACAATGTACATAGCAAAACACTGATGGCAGAAATTGAAAAAGATTCAAAAGAGGAACAAGTACAAATAAATGAACCTTCTAACTACATAGATTGGAAGAATTAATATTGTCAAAATGTCCACAGTACCCAAAGCAATTTATAGACTCCATGTAGTATGTAAGGATCCAGGCATTACGCTGGCCTGCCCTGACACCTGGGAGAATGCACGCAGGCAGTGCTCTGGTCAGCCCAGGGTTCCATGAGTACTAGTTTTCAGGCAGCTGTAAAAGACCCCTTTAAAAGTCAGACCCCTGCCCACTTACACTCTCTCTCTCTCTCTCTCTCTCTCTGTCTCTGTCTCTGTCTCTGTCTCTCTCTCTCTCTCTGTCTCTCTCTCTCTCTCCCTCTCCCTCTCCCTCTCCCTCTCCCTCTCCCTCTCCCCTTTCCCCCTCCCCCTCCCCCTCCCCTCTCCCTCTCCCTTTCTCCCTCTCCCTCTCCCTCTCCCTCTTCCTCTCTCCCTCTCCTCTGCTTTCTGTTGGCCACCAGGTATCCCCCTCTTCTTCTCTCCTCTCTCTCCTCTTTTGTTACCAGTCCCTCTATGTCTCTTCCCTTCTCCATCACTCCCCTTTCTAAATAAACTCTCATTTAAGCTCCATCTGCCTGGCCCTCCTGCCTCGGTCACCCTCACCTGCTATGGAACCTGCTATTTTCTCCCACATGGTCCCTTACCGTGGGATCCCACTCACTTGGGACCCTCACTCAGGACCACTACCCCCATCACTTCTCCAGCTTTTATTCTTATAACTGTAACTAAAGAACAACATAGTACTTATACAATTCCTAATAATATCCTTCACAAAATGAGAGGAGTCTTAAAATTCATATGGAGACTAAAGCAAAAAGAACAAAACCAGAGGTATCGCAATACTGCAATTTTGCCTGTTCTTAATAGGTTGTCCAAATTCTTAATGTCAAAATTTAAAACTTCTTTGTGTATTTTTCATGACAGTTCTTTGTCAGCTATGTCTTTCCCAAACCTGTCTCCTGCAAATATTTTCTTCAGTCTTTGCCTTTTGATTCTCTTGGTGGTGTCTTAAAAGAGCATAAGTGTTTAGTTTTAATGAAGTTCATCTTATCAATTATTTCTTTTCTGAATCACACCTTTGATGTTATATATAAAAAGTCATTGCCATATCCAAGGTCACCCAAATGTTTTCCTCTTATCATCTAGGAATTTTATAGCCTTGCATCTTACATTTAGACCTCTGATCTGTTCAGTCTGTATCAGACATTTAATCAGAAAGAGAACAGATAGATTAGATAGATGTAAGTACAGATGGTACTGATTAGAGTATACTTGAAATTTTACTGCAGGAACTGACCTCCTCAAGTATAATCTGCTATCTTCAAGGTGCTTAGCAGAGAAGAAGTCAGTGGTCGATTTCAGAGCCCAAGAGTCCTAGATTGGTATGTGGCATGAAACTATGAAACTTCCAGTTCAAGTCTGAAGTCCTGGGAAGTGAGGATGCCAGGGGTGGGGCAAAAAAGGATGGAAAGTCCTGCTCAAAGGGGAAGTTTCCCTCCCTGCATGCCTTTCGCCTACCTTTACTCTCAAAGGCTTGGAGGTTCTCTTGAACATGGGTAAGTAATATTTAATCCAGCTATTGTTCATATGCTAATGTATCCTAGAAAGTTTCTCAATAGCCGCACCCAGAAACAATGCCTTAGCTCTGTTAGGTCCACACAAAATTCACCTTCACATTGTTAATTCTGTGAAGGGAACAAGTTCTGGGTCTAGGTTTGTTTTTCATGTGGCTGGGTTTTTTGTTTGTTTGTTTGTTTGCTTGCTTGCTTGTTTTGTTTTTAAACTGCCTTTTCTCCATTTAATTGTCTTTGCAGATTTATCCAACATCAGTTGTTCCTATTTATTCCCATTGGCTTCTTTGATTTCTACTGATATATTTGTCTATTAATAAAGACATCTTTAAAGATCTTTAAAGTGCCTTGCTAAGCCTCCTTCAGAGCCATGAATTCCTGTTTGTTTTCTGTATAATGTACTATCTATTTATACTTTACCTTTCTAATATCTAAAAATGTAATGATCAGATCCATCTATTCTGGCAACTGTGAGATATCCTTTTATTTTTTGAGACAGGGTTTTTTCTGTGGCTTTGGAGGCTGTTCTGGAACTAGCTCTTGTAGACCAGGCTGGTCACTAACTCACAGAGATCTGCCTGCCTCTGCCTCCCTAGTGCTGGGATTAAAGGTGTGTGCCACCACCGCCCAGCTATCCCCTGTTCTTTGTGTTGTATCCCACATACAGCAGGAACACAATAATGTTTGATGATTAAATGAACAGATGAAAATTCTCAGGAGAGACTAGAAAATAGAACTTATGAAAAAAATAGTTGAGACAGAACATAGCCAGGCCCTACCTGTCTGTGATGAAACAAATTTGATATCTAAATTAGAACCAATCTTATTTTATATATCAATACCAGTTCCCTCTCCCACTCATGTCCCCACTGACACCCCCATCCACTTCCCAGGAGGGTGAAGCCTTCCATGAGGGAATATCAAAATCTGTCAGGTCATTTGGGGTAGGGCCTTAGCCCTCTCCCATGTCTCTAGGCTATGGGAGTATCCTTCCAAGGGAAATGGTCTCCCAAAAGTGCATTCGTGCACTAGGGATACATCCTGGTACCACTTCCAGAGGCCCCATAGACTGACCCGTCTTCCTAGCTGGCAATGACATTCAGGGGGTCTGGTTGGTCCTATGTTGGTTCCCTAGCTGTCAGACTTGGGTCTATGAGTTCCCACTTACTCAGGTCAACTGTTTCTGTGGGTTTTCTTAGTATGGTCTTAGTGTTTTTCACTCCTCCCTCTCGGAAACTGGATTCCAGGAGTTTGGTTCAGTGCTTAGCTGTAGATCTCTGCTTCTGCTTCCATCAGCTACTGGATGAAGGCTCTAGGATGGCATTTAAAGTAGTCACCATTCTCATTATAGGAGAAGGGCATTTAAGGTAGCCTCTCTACTATTGTTTAGATTCCTAGTTGGGGTCATCCTTCTGGATCTCTGTACAATTCCCTAGTGCCAGATTTCTCTTTAAACCTATAATGACTTCCTCTATTGATGTGTCTATTTTCTTGTTCTCCTCTATTCATATCCCAGCACATATACTAAAATTGGAATGATACACAGAAAATTAGCATGGCCCCTGCGCAAGGACCTCTTCTTTCTGGAATTTTCTTGCCTTCTACAGGTAGGCCTCTGTCACTGAAGCTCCACAGAAGCATCCTTATGCATCTGAAAGTGGTGACAGTCGCTAATTTACCTAAGTTTATCAGTTTTCAGTCCTACCACCTTTGTTTTTCTCCCCTAGGTGTGGGGATCAGAAAAGCAATCTCACATCATAATCAGCTGAGGAAGGTGTGAATTGAACAGCACACAGTAGCTCAGCCGAAAGATTTAGAAGTCTCTAATTGAAGGGGCTAGAGTTGGGAGTTGGTTAATGCTTGGGCATAGACTAACAAAGAAATGCAAACTCTGGAGGAAACACAGGTATTGTCTGCCCCACAGCAGGCTGCGCCTCAGAATAAGGTGGGCCTGCACCAGGCAGATATGATGTCTCAGCTTTGTTTAAGTTATAAGCAAAAATGCACAGATACACCACCACCCATTTATGACAAGTCGGCGTGGAAAATAAACATGTTTTTCTAGGTAACTTTTCATATATTCTTTCTAAAGAAAAAAAAAAAACCTATTGTGTGTTAAACTTAACGAGAAATCGGAGGATTGCCTGTCATGGTATAACTCTGAATGCGCAGGCAGTGAGGAGAGCACGGATATGAAATTGTTCATATATTCTAAAAATCCTCATGGGGCTCACTTCTTCCACTTCCTTTGATAAAGGCCAGTTCAGCGGTGCTTCAAATGGTTTCAGAAGTACCTCATCCAACAGGTTCCTTCAGAGCAGACTAGAGAATGCCAGCTGCTTAGTGTGTTCCCCACAGACAAGCTGTTTATAATAGGTGGTGGTAACACCATCAAATATAATTTGATGCCCTTTGCTGTGGAGTAAGCAGAATATGATGCTCAAAGCAGAGGACTATGTGCTGAAATTTCACATCACAGTGTGCTGTTGTTTTAAAAAAACATCTCCATCACTACAGTAATGTTGATCATATGGCAGCGCCAGGCATGGTTTTACTAGGTTTCTGTGCAGAAATTGGGTCTAAGAAAATAATTTATTTCTCACTTTCTTGCTGTTTTGTGTACTCTTTAGATCTACTTTAATTATATGTGCTTAACTATGACTTATAAGGATATGCTTCTCCACTGGATTTCATCATTTGCTTTTAATTATGTCTAAAGTAGAATGAGGTTCTATTTGATGAATCTAACCAAAAGGATGAGAAAACAAAAGACAGACAGACATCCTTCACTGCTTCGAGTTAGCACACTAAAGAGTACCAGTAGATACTTTTTTTATTCAAATTATTTCTCAAAATGCTTATTATCTGTAAGAAATATATTTCTCTTAAATGGGAGAGCATATAATATCTCTTTGGAATGAGACAAAGCAGATAATCTTTATAGAGTAATTATTAGCTGGCCTCAACTTTTATTTTCAGAGCTTTGTTGGGAAGGAAGATGAATGATGTGGTTGCCAAGGGAAACCCTTCTCTGATTGGAAGAGAGGTCACACAGGTTTTTTACAAAGGAAGAGGAAGGATGGCTTTATTTCCTAAGATATGCTCCCCCCTCCCATTCTTACATTGTGTAAAAAAAGAAACAGAAACAAGAATTGCCTCTCTGGCTCCTTATTCATTCTGCAAATTCACAAGTCTCTGAGTAAGGAGCCCCCAAAGCATTCTACCTCCCAGAACCACTTTTCTTAGCATTGTCCAAATTGTTATTTGAATGTGGTATTGTTTACCTCTCTGTTAGTTCTGACCAATTAGAATACAGATATTTATTGTTAAGGGCTACATTTTATCATTGTTGTGTTACCCAAGCGTCCCGTGGTAAAGGACTCAGAGAGGTATTTTCATTTTATTATATTGTGATGTATTGTAACTTTTAATGTGGAATGAATGAGTTTGAATGGAAATAGAAGATATGCTTACACCTCTCTATTGGCTGCTTAGAGAGATTAATATGAGTCTTTATACTCATAAATAGTCTCTCCTGGAATGCAGGGTCTCAGAGGGCCAGGTCTGCAGTTGACTTTTTCACCTGTATCCTCAGCTCTGAGAACTATGTCTGGTATACATAAATAAATTACTATTTAATGAAGGAACCCCTCTGTTCCTGATAGTAACTGGTGGGAGTGCAAACGCAGGGTTAGAGAAAAAAATCATCTTCTCTCCTTATGCAATCCTAAAAATAAAAATTAAGTTAAAAATGGATAAATCTCAAATCCTTTTTAAAACTTCAAATCATTGTGTAAGTAACTCAGGAGGCAGAGAATATTAGGATACCAACCAAAAAATTATGTGAAATAAGGTTTAGCTCTGCAGCAACTGGGTATTTGTAATAGAAGGCTAGGAGAGGACCCTGAAAGGAAAAGCCTCATCTTGAGGGTTCAAAATCTGTATCCTTTCTTGAGGGCTTGTCTTCATGTTTCAGACATGCATTCCTTTTTCTCTCAACTCACTGGCTTTAGAAGAATCTACTTGATATTTTAGTTCCTACCAAGGTGCGCCTTTCCCTTGAAGATAATGACTTGGTGAAGAAGATAGCGAGCTGGAATCTAGCTTTTCAGTTGTCAGACACAGAATGGGCAGTATATGGATGAAATTACTGAAGAAAATTTACCCTAGATATGGACAATCCAATTGCTCGTACAAGTCCCATCTCAGAGCAAAGACAGGAACACAAACAGCCTAGAGGCACAAACAGCAATCATCACTCACTGAAAATGCTCTGGCATCAAAGATCATGTGAAATGTTTTATTTCCTTCCCTTTTTGCTTCTTTCCTTCTTTTTCTTGTTAGGGAAAGCAGAAGTGAATCTGGAAGAAGGCGCAAGACTTGTAAATCCACCTCCATTTTTGCAGTGAAGGGCAGGAACTGGGAGTTTGATGTTCCCAGTGACTCTCCATGGCTGCTTTCTCAGGGGAATCCATTACCTTTAAGTCAAAATGCCTCCTGTCAATAGCTCATTGATCAGCCCAGTAATGGAATGTATTTTTTCTACCTAGAAATACTTAGTGAAGATGGTGTTTGTAAGGAAATTATGAGGTTGGCTGCTGTTATTTCAAGAGTAATCACTACCATGGAGAAATGTGGAGACAAAGATTACAGGATGAGAAACAAATGCATCCTAAGATCACACACACACACACACACACACACACACACACACACACACACACACACACTTATATGTCTCTTATTTATATCTACCTAACTAGGACTCTTAATATTATGATAACGATTCCACAGTTGCAGATGTCAGACAGGGTATATATGTTCCCTCTATTCATTTAAGTGAGTTGGTGTTGACTCTGATGAGTATGTGGGAGGGGTGTTTCAAACATTCATAATGATTGACTAGGTAACATACTTTTATTTTTAAGCAAGTAGACTTGATATAGCCTGATATATTACTTTACTTGGATACCAAAGTATTTTTATAAAGGAAGAAGGAAGAGTACTTGGTGTTCACTGAGAGAAGGAGAAATCCACACATTAAAAATCCATGGTAATCCTATTGAAACTGGACAGAACACACAATACAGCATGGAATTAAAAAGAGCTTGAAAGATGGACCAAAGAGAGTCACATTTTCTTTTTAATAAATTTATTGTTTCCTTAGCAGAAGAAAGCAGTGCTCTTGTTGAATCCTTTATACATATCTGAAATCATCTCACAGCTTTACATCTATTAACACATTTTATCTTTTTGACAGTCTGATAAAATGAAATGTCTAGGAGGTCACCAAGCTATGTTCCATGAATCTAAATGCTTTTCTATTGTGGTGTGTGAGCTTGCAATATTCTTTAGTTTTAAAATTTAAATTGAGATAATTGCTTCTTCTCTTCTCTGCTCTTCTATTTTTCTCTTCTTCTCTTCTCTTCATAAATAGGACAAAGATTTGATACAAAGTCTATTGTATAATGTGTGTTCTCACTCTATGACTTGAGTACGAGGAAAACCTGTCCCTGATGGTGGTTGTTAGTAAAATGTCAACTTAGCAATAACATCCAGCACCAAAAAGACTCCTTCATGAGTAAAATGAGTTTCAGGTGCCAGATAAAGCTAGATACTGGAATAAAGCAGAGCTTTGAAATGGAGAAGAGCTAGTTTTAACTAATTGTCAAATGCAACCCTTATGAAACTCAGCAAAAGAGACAGATGGGATGAGAATGGGAGTTGGATCCCATAGGACATTCTAGACTAGACTGGGGATGAAGGAGGCAACAGGCAAAAGAGTATCAAAAAGATAAAATGTGCAGCCCCCAAATTTTCAAGGATATTGAAGAAAGATCCTTCCTATTTCCTGGATGAGTAAAAATAAAGTGAAGATGGCCAGCATGGAAACAGGCCCAGAGGCATGTATAAGTTTTCAACCATCCCTCAGGCTGATGCCAATGACAAATCTTACCATTTAACACAGCCATAGATTTACTGCATTTGACTCTCACAAATGCTCTTGCTTCCTTTGAACCTGTACCCTTGATATGAAAACGTCTTTCTCTTCCTATGTTTTACTTTTTTTTTTTTTTTTTTTTTTTTTAGAACTCTCTCTCTTAAAATCAAGTCTCACTTAGTTTCTCTCAGGCTTGCACTGAACTCGGTCCGCAGCCCAGGAAGGTGTGGACCTGTGATCTTCTGCCTTAGCGCCATGAGTAGCTGTGTCGCCAGGCCAGTTTCTCTTATCTTCTTTCAAACATGCCACTCTAATCCTGAAAAGCCTACTGTCCTTGTGAAATGGAAAAAAAATAGTTCTGCAATATTGCTGAACAGAAAGACAGACCTTATGAAGCTGTGAAACAGTCTCTTTGGTAATAGCAAACAACTGCATCTGGCTGAGGAAAACATCAGAGCAGGGATCTGGGACTCTCCGCCAATGGGGCCGGCATGCTGGCTCTGCTTCCCACTAGGAAAACATTGCACCCAGGGTTCCAGGTAATGCCTCTTGTCTGCCTGTTGCTGAAGAGAGCCTAATGAGCATTTCTGAACTGGAGCAGATACTGAAGCGGGAGAAGACAGAAATAGGAATAGGACAGAACCATCCAACCATGCTCTACTTTCAGTTCCTAACTTTTTTTTTTTTTGAACTAAAAGTTTGATGTTATGAAGATGCTTTAAATATTCTGAAAACAGTTTAAGTGTACATTATATTCTTGTACATTGTATTCTTAATGCTTAAGCCTGGTGTCCCTCATTTAACTATCCTGCTTGACTATTGTCTGCCTTCCCTTCTAGAACGTAAACTCCACAGGAAATCCATGTTTTGTTCAAGGATGTGCTGATGTATACAAAGAATCCACAATGGTGTTTTTGAGCAGCAGACTCTCAATTAAGAATTGTGCGGTGTTTTCTTTTAAACATAACAAAAAGAGGAAAAAGGTAGAGCAACCGTTTCTTCGGTCTAATGAACATGGGGGTCATAACCTGTTTATTTTTTTTATATGATCAAGAAAGATAAAGTGTAAAACTGTATATGCATTTTTTTGTGGATGTATTGGGGCAGATCTCAGTGATCAATATGTCCATTACTACCAACTTCCTTCAAAAATTCTGTCTTCAAAGACCTTCAAGGATGGTCATAGGGTCTCTATTAACAAGGCATTAATTGTACCTCGATCTCTTCAAGAAGCCATGGCATTCATTGGAACATTAAATGGTGCAGAAACTGGCAATGAGTCCTAGTTGGCATTCCTGCCTCTCTTTATGTGTTCTGATGTTAACAGAGTTCTGGTCTCCTCTGCAATGATAGCCTATACTTTGGACCAGACAGCCAGGTGCCTTTCACCAGCAAGGCAAAGACAGGCTTTGATTCACACCACCACTAACTGCTTTGGCGGGAGAGGTTTTGTTCCAACTATATGTTAGAAAGGAATAAGGCACAGTAATGAAAAATAATGGTTTCTCCCTTTTAACCTATATCCTGCATTTTTTCTCCTCCTTTGGACAAATAAAAATTAAAAAAGAAGAAAGATCAATAAAATGCTGTAAGCACAAAATTATTGATCCCTCTCCACTCTTCATTTATCTTCAAAAGAAAGTTATGACAGAGTTAAAAAATAAAATAATAAAATAGAACAAGAGGGAAAGAAATTCTAAATACATATGAAGCATTAAGTTAAGATTTACTTTTCATTGAACCCCCCCCCCCAGATTATAGCTGAAAAAGTTTCTGCTTTATTTTTTGGTGTTACACTTGAGTTTGGCTCAGTGCATGGGGTCCTGGGAACCTCTGACATTTTAGCCTCGACCCTCTGAACCACCTGTTTCCATTGTAACAAAGCAGATTCATCCTGGCTTAACAGAGCAGAGCACAATAATGCTATGTGTGTGATAAACTCCCAAGCAAATTATTTCCTGGATGAAAATAACCTTCAAGGTCCAGTTTCCTGCATGCTTGATCTTTGCTCCTCACTCTCTTAATTAAAGCAATTTGCAACAGAATAAAGAGTATTATGTCAACATAATATGCACCAGTTAGTAGTTTCCAAGGGAAACTTCCTTTACTTGTATGGGATTGCTATTATTTTTTCTAAGCATTTGTCTTGGGTGCCATGACCAAAGAACAGGCAAGATGTTCCACGCTTTCCTTTGGGGTGCTTGAAACAGCTTTCTGTCTCCCCTTCACTGGACCTTCTTGATTATTCTAGAAAGGTGGCACACTTGCCACAAGAAACTGTCCCTGAATTGCAATCACAATCACTTTTATTTTGTTTTGATACTTCACTCTATTTTAACACGGTTGCTTCAATACTGATTGCTCCTTTTAAGGCCATTTGAGTGAGTTATTTTGCTGATTTCCACCCTAAAATGCATCTTCTTAGGGTCTAGTTAGAATAGTGGTAGGCACACTTATTTGTTCATCTGTGCAGAAACTAAAAAATGTTGATCTGGTAGAAGAGGGTAGTCACTAGAGGCTGGGCAAGGTGGGAGGGGAGATGGACAGTTGGTGTTTAGTGGGCATAGGGTTTCATTTGTATAGAGATAGGTAAATATTCACTGTGTACTTCATAATAGCCAGTAAAGGTTTCCAGTGTTCCAGCACAAAGAAATGTCAATTGCCCTGACCAGATCCTTCTATGCTGTATTCATGTACTGAAATATTGCCTTATATACTGTAAATATATCAACATAAGTCAACTAAAATTAAAAAGAAAGCAAGAGTCGGGGGCAGTGAAACTTGGGACTCCTGGCTAAAGAGCAGGAATCCCACTGCATGTATCATGAACCATTTTGTCATATCCTATCTATCTATCTATCTATCTATCTATCTGTCTGTCTGTCTGTCTGTCTGTCTGTCTGTCTGTCTGTCTGTCTGTCTGTCTATTGGTGCAAGATTTTTTTAAATTTTGTTCCAAACCATACATAAGTCTTTCAAAGGATAAAACTGGAACCTGAAGCTTCCATGTCTCTACCCTGTTTTTTCTTTTACCTCACACTGCCTTGGACTTGCCCACACGGGGCTCATAGGTTCAACTTTACACATCCATACATGTGTTCTGGAGACAGCATCTTGCTTTCTGCAGACCTAGAAAAGCTGCTCTTTGGTTGTCACAGCACAGCCCGTTGGCAGATGGCAAATGAGCCTCAGGCTCAGCATCAGCCTTTACTTAAAAAGAGCTCCCCTAGTGCCTCTCCATCGTGCTCTCTGGAGGACGCCTGTCAGGCTAGTCCCATCTGCTGCAGTTTTCCAGGAACTGTATCTGGGTTTCACACCGGCTGCCATGTGCCTGGAAGCATTTCTCCTGCCTACATCACTTCTGCTCACTTCCTTGGCTCTCTCCAGTGCAAACATTCCAGGCTCTCCCTTGCTCAACTATTGAATAAGAAAGAAGAGATCCTCCCTTGCGATCCATGAACCTACCTTCCAGCTGCCCCTAGTCTCCACCTTCCTTCCTGTCAAAGTGGCTATATGTTCTCTACTGCCAACAAAAGCCGAGTACCAGGAAGACTCTGCTCCCTTGAAGCTCTTCTGGATTGATTTGCAACCTTCCATTCTCTCTTCCCTATCTTCAAGTTTACCATTTTCCTGTGTGCTGTTGCCTTCTTAATAGCACAGGACTTTACATGGTGATGTATTTCACAGGAGAAAAGCACCTTCCCCAGGTTTTACATCTTTACCACCGGGATATCTCAGTTCCCTCACAGCAAACTCTAAGCTTGATTCATATAGTCTTTCATCTCCTAATCTCAAATGTCTCTCTTAATCACTGACACTTTATTTTCCACCATTTTGTCAAAACCACTTGAGGTTAATTTGTCAAAATTACCAGCTGCATCTGAATGACCAAGCCCGATGACATGCTCGCAATTCGTGTCATCTCAGTGGCTCCGGATAATCAAGATGTCCCTTCTTAAAATGCAATTTTCACTTCACATATTAATTATATTCTATGTTGCTGTGATAAAAAATACCATTCCCCAAAACAACTAATGGATGAAATAATAATTTTTTTTTATGCCTTGCAGATCCAAAGGGAGATTCTATAATGTCAGAGAGATATGACAACAGAGTACTGGGGCAGGAAACCAAGAGATCACATCTTAGCTGTGAATGGAAGACAAAGAGTAGAACAGGAAGGGAAGCAGAAACACAGAGTAGGAAAATGGAAGGGGGTGGGCAGGCTACAGTAACTGAAATTCTACCTCCAGTGATTCTTTCCTCAGCAAGGTGGTACCTCCTAAAGGTTCCATAGCCTCCCCAAACAGCACTGTCAGCTGGGGGACCCAGTCTTTAAAGACATGAACCTATGGTGGCATTTCTCATTCAAATCACAAAATCTGGCTTCTGGACCCTGATGTCAGAGATGGCCTTAAAACATTGGTCACTCTTTCTGTGCCTTCCTTTTGGATTGCCTCCCTCTACAACTTATTTCTGAAGATGTTGACTTTCCTTGATTGTGCCTCAATCCCTTTTTATCTCCAGTTAGGTCTGGGAATAATTTCATATGGCTTTGTATTTTTAGTCACTCTCAGATAAGTCTCTATTACTGGTTTCTCCCAGGAGCTCTGGACATACAACTACCTCACTTGTGGTTTAATTTTTCAGCACAATCCTCTCTTTAACACTATTTATTTATGCATTTGTTTATTTGTACATTTTTTGTGTGATTGTGCATATGCATTTGAGTGTGGGTGTACACTTGCCACAACACTCGTGTAATGGTCAGAGGACAGCTTGCGAAAATCAGTTCTCCTCTTCCACCAAATGGGTTCAACGATCAACATCACTCAGCTCATGAGGCTTGGTAGTGGGTGTCCCTAGGAACCATCTCACCAGCTCCAGAACACTCCTCTTAGTCATGTCCCTTTCTAACTTTTCTGTTTTATAGTAAGCATTTTTTTCTTCTTTTATGATAATATTTTTTATTTAAATTTGAAACAAGCTTATTTTACATTCCAATCTCAGTTCCCTCACCCTCCTCTCCTCCCTTGTTCCCTCCCAACCCCCATTCCATTATGTTTCTGCTCCCCAGGGAGGGTGAGGCCTTTCATGGGAGATCCTCAAAGTCTGTGATAACATGTGGAGCAGGGCCTAGGCTCTCCCCCATGTGTCTAGGCTGAGAGAGTATCCCTCTGTGTGGAATGGGTTCTCAAACTAGATAAATAGTGATCCACTACCAGAGGCACCATAGACTTCCTAGTCCTCGTAACTACACCCACATTCAGGGGGGCTAGGTCAGTCCTATGCTGGTTTCCCAGCTGCCATCCTAGAGCCTTCATCCAGTAGCAGATGGAAGCAGAAGCAGACACCCACAGGAAAACAGTGAGATGGACTCCTGCAATCCAGTTGCAGAGAGGGAGAAGTTATGAGCAAAGCAGTGAAGACCAGGCTGGAAAAACCCACAGAAATAGCTGACCTAGACAAGGGGGAGCTCAGTTAGTATTTTTACAATTCACCTAGAAGCTAGATTGAAAATATGCAGATTTTTGTTCATTCAGGCTTCCCATTCCAATCTTGGTGATTCCACTTCAAGTTTTTGGGAGACAACTGGAATACTCTTCCAAGGGAGGTGCACTGCTATAGTACACAATTTCTCTCACCTTGGTTACCACATGCATTTCCTAACTTTTCCACACAGCCAACAGAGGAGTCCGCATACACAAGAAAACAGCAAACCCATCATACTTTCTGCCATATTTGGAATATAAACCAGTCCTCTAAAATTAGTCTCTAAAATTAGTCCTCTAAAATTAATGTGATACCCTTTTTTTTCTTGCTCCTTCCTCTTTGTGTGATGATGGCTCCTTACCCCTAGGTCTTCACAGGTACTGTCCTTCATTCAGTGCTCTCCTCAAACTGTAATTATTCACAGGGGACTTTAACAGATCTGCATTCAAAACCATCCTGCTATGCGCTTTTTAAGGCAATATTTTTCTTTAAACGTGTGCTTTCTTAAATTGTATTTTAATGTATTTATATCAGTAGTTTATTGTTTATTAATTTTTAATGGGAAATACTACCTCAGGAAAGGCATTCTTCTGGCTCTTTATTACCGCCATATTCCCAGAGGTCAAAATACTATTTAGCATATAACAATTCCTCGCTAAGACCTCACTGGGATATAAATGAATAAATGGATGAATTCTATCTACTTGCTGTGAGCCATGTGACAGTTTATTTATTGTGAAGTGCATAGGTTGAGCAACTTGTCAATCAGGTCATTTTTAAGGATAGGAGAATTTCTGTTGTGATATTTCTATAGAATATAGTCACTTGATAGTTTTCCTCCTGAATGAGCAAGCTAAGTGTTAATAATCACCATCTTTTGCACATTGATCTATGTTAATTTCTTCCAAAGTGCACCGTTTTTCATAATTTTTATTTCATGGGGCTTTGTCCATACTATTCAGCATGACAGGCCAAATCCAATTCCAAACAACTTTTGCTTTCCTGTCTGTAGCTATTTTTCTTCTCTATGTGATCCAGATTGCATACAAATATTCATCTGCTCCAACTGTGCCCTATAAGTGCCATTCTCAATCCAACCTCTTGAGACTTTGACAACTAATCCCCTCCTAGGCTTTCTTCTGATATTACAGCCATACCAAAGATCATTCATCTTCCACATGCTCAGAGTTCCTACAGGAATGTCACTCTCCTTGTGAATCCCATATTTTCAGCAGAACATGGTTCATAATGTATTCCACTTAAGATCATAACATCCTTAAGAACACATTCATTATACTTGTTTGTAATTTAACTCCTGAGAATTTCAGATAGGAGTTGTATACAAATATCATTTCATCCCCTCCTACCCTTCCAAATCCTCCCACTTCCCCAAAACTCTCTCTCAAACTCATAACCTCTTTTTTATTATTGTGGCGCGCGCGCGCGTGTGTGTGTGTGTGTGTGTGTGTGTGTGTGTGTGTGTGTGTGTAATAATATATGTATGCATATATAAAAACAACTTGCTGGATCCATTTAGAGTTCTCTTCTGTACATGACTTGGGTCTACTCCCCCAGGAGTGGTTACCTCTCAGTAGGCTTGTCCTAAAGACCCATTCTCCTTGGAGCAGCCACTAACTGATTATATCTCTTCATGTAAGGATAGTTTATTCTCTCCCCCCCTCTCTCCTTTCCTTCTACCTTCCTTTCCCCCTCTCTTTTTCTCTCTTTCTCTTTCTCTCCATCCTTCTGTCTGTCTTTCTTTCCTAGGTTTGATATTTTGGTAAGACTGACTTCATAAGGAGGAATTTGGAAGTGCTTCTCCTGTTTCCATTTCTTTGAATAATTTAAAAAATTTGATTGTAGATCTTGTTTAAAAGTCTGGTAGGATTCTGCTGTGATTCCATCTGGGCCTGGGCTTAATTTTAGTGGGAAGGTATTTTGTTGCTGGTTTGAGCTTCTTCTTTGTTAGGATCCATTTAGATTATTTATCTAATGTTGGCTTCACTTTGGTGTTCTGGATAAACCTAGAAATTCATCCATTTCTTTCGAGTTTTCTAACTTAATAGAGTTACACTAGAATACTTTTTCAAAGTATTCCTTTATAAAATTTAAAATTTTTTTGTTTGTTGAAATGTATCCCTATTTATTTCTGATTCACTTAATTTGGCTTCTTCTTGTTTTTTCATTCATTTTTGTTTATTGAGCAAAGGGTATGTTGATTTTGTTAGTTTTTTCAACAAACCATCTCTTAGATTAGCTGATTCCTTGTATGGTTTTGTTTGTATATTATTAGTAGTATTATTAACATTATTTTGAGTTTTCAAGGCAGGATTTCTCTGTGTAGCTCAGACTGTCCTATAACTTGCTCTGAAGACCAGGCTGGCCTTGAACTTACAGAGATCTGCTTACCTCTGTCTCCTAAGTACTGGCATTAAAGGCATGCAATACCACCACCAGATTTGTTGCTTTGTTTCAATTTTATTAATGTCTTTTGTCTTTAGGTTTTGTAGTTGTTGTTGTTGTGCTTTTGCCATCTAATGGTTTGGAGTTTGGTTTGTTCTAGTTTTCGCAAAGTCTTGAGTTAAATCTAAAAATCATTTACTTGTATATATGTGTATTTTGTTGGTTTTGCTTTTCTAATTTTTAAGTGTAGCTGTTTAGAGATGAAAATTTTCTCTTGGGATTGGTTTTATTGGGTCCCAGAGGTTGTGATGTGTTTTCATTTTCATTTAATTCTAGAAAGGTTTATTATTATTATTATTATTATTATTATTATTATTCCTTGACTTCTTTTTGACTCCATTATCATTTATTAATGTATTATTCAATTTCCATGATTTTGTGTACTTACAAGAGAGTCATTTCCTTTAGATTTACACTTATCCTTTAGATAAGTGTAAAATAGAATTTACACTTATTTCATTTCTTATGAATTTGTTAGAACTTGCTTTATGTTCCAGGTTGTATTCTATTCTCTGACCTATGCAAAAGCTTTCAAGGGCTTTGAGTAGAATGTGTGTTATTTATGTTTAGATAGATTATGTGAGTATCTATTTAACTCTATTTGATGCATATTATCACTTGCTCTGATAGTTTTGTGATTCTTTTTTTGTCTAGATAGCATGAGTATTGAAGAAGGTAGGGTATGGAAATCACCTGCTGTTATTTAATTGGAGCTACTCTGTTCTTAATTCTGGTAGTATGTGTGCATCTTTGAAATTGGGTACACAATAGTTTGGTTCATATTTGTTTAGGATTATAAATTCATCTTGGTTAACTATTCCCTTATTTAAAATAACTTGTCCTTATTTATCTCTCCTTCTAATTTTAGTTCAAAATCTATTTTAGAATTTATAAGGATACCAACACATGCTTTCTTCCTGGTCCTATCTGCTTGGAATCTTTATTATTATTATTATTATTATTATTATTATTATTATTATTTCACTTTAAGGAAGTATTTATCTTTAATGGTAAGATTAGTTTCTTGTAAACAACAGAAAGATGGATTTTGTTTCTTAATCCATTCAAATAAACCAGTGTCTTTTATTGTGGAGCTGAGGCTACTAATATTTAAAGTTATTATTGAAAAATATGTGTTTTGTTTTTGTTTGCCATTTGTGTTCTTGCTCCTATTTTGTATCACAATAAGCTTAGTATTGTGGTGGTTTGAATTAGAAAAGCTTCCCCCAATAGACCTATATATTTGAATATGATTCCCAGTGGTAGACTGTTTGGGAAGGATTAACAAGTGTAGCCTTATTGGAGGAGATGCATCACTGGATAGTATTTGAGATTTCAAAGGACTCCCACTGTTCTCAGTGTATCATTCTGTTTCCTCCTAATTATGGATCAGGATGTAAATTCTCACTTACTTCTGCCACTATGCACTATCTTGGTCTCTAACCCTCTGAAACTATAGTCCCAATTAAATGCTATATATATATATATATATATATATATATATATATACATATATATATATATATAATTTATATATATAATTTATATATATCATTTATATATATCATTTATATATATGGTTATATAATAATGGATATATATATATTTATATATATCATTTATATATATATCATTTATATATATATGGTTATATAATAATGGATATATATATTGGTTATATAATAATGGATATATATATATATATATACCATTGTTGAGGTGTTTTGTCAAAGCAATAGAAACCCTAGTGAATACAAGCTTCATTTGTTTTATTTCTGTAGCCTATTGCTTATCCTTATTTATTTCTTTAGCCTAAAGTATAGCTTCATCATTCTCTGTAGGGCTGATTTGGTGGACATGAATTCTTTTAGCCTGTTTAATTATTTCTTTTTTCTTCAACTCTGGCATAAAGTTTGCTGGATAAAGTAGTTTAGCTTGCTGATGAGGGGTGTCCTTCTGTATACGTTTCTCTTATTGGTTTATGGATAAAACATTGATTGAGCAGTAGCCAGACAGAAAGTATAGGTGAGACTATGAGACAAGAATTCTGGGGAGAGGAGATGGAGAGAGGCCACCAGGAAGAGACACCATGTAGAAACAGGAAAGATAGTACACAGCAGGCATTCTCTGACAAGATAAGGACATGTAGAAATACATAGATTAGTAGTTATGGGTTGATAATTAAGACAGTGCTAGCCAGTAAGAAGCCCTAGCCGTGTTTATTTGGGGCTGAAGTGGTTGTAGGACCAAGCTAGAAAGAAATTCTGGCTACAGCTTGGCCATCAAGGTCTCTTAGAATCGATTCTTCTGGTGCTTAAAGTTCCCATTGATGAATCAGATGTTCCTCTGATAGGTTTTATTTTATTTGTAACATGTGATTTTTCTCTTGCAGCTTCCAGCACACATTCATAGTTCTGTGTATTTGATGTTTTCATTATAACAAGTGGTATGAACTTTTTTCTGATCCTGACTATGTTCTGTGTGCTTCTTGTATCTTCTATCTGCCTTTCCATAACTTGAAGAATATTGATGTAACATAAGCTAGAGTAATTTTGGAATGGGAAAACTCAACTGAGACAATGCACCCACCAAGTTCATTTCCTTTACTGAGCATTGATGTGGCAGAGTCCAGTTCACTGTTGGCAGTGCCAACCCTGGGCTTGTGTTCTTAGTTACCATAATAAGAAAGCAAACTGAGAAACCCATAAAGAGCAAGACAGTAAGGAGTATGCCTCAATGCCCTCTGCATCAGTTCTTGCCTACAGGTTCCTCTTTTGAGTTCCTGCCCTGATTTTGTTCAATGGTGGACTGGGATTTAGAAGTATAAGAAAAATAAATCCTGTCTTTCCCAGTTTTTTTTTTGTCATGGTCTTTTTTACAGGAATACATACCGTAACTAAGACAGAATTGATGTTATGAGTGTGGGCTATTATTGTGACAGGCCACACCATGTTTGGAGGAGGATTGTGGGAAAGTTTTGGAACTTTAGGATGGAAAAGCTGTTCAGTGTTTGAAGCTTGATGAACTGTTCTGTGGTAGCTTGGAAAAGTACAGATGATAGAGGCTGGCTTGTGAAGGCTCAGAGCTAAGACTCTCTTAGGACCATGCAGGATGTTTTGAACTATAAACATATGATTTTGAAAAATCAGACGTGATTAACAAGAGACCAGATCCACTAAAATAAAACCTTTCCTCTTCTGGACAAAAGATGCTGGTCAGCTGGAATTGAGAAATTAGCACTGATTAAGAGGCCAGTTTCACTGAAGTAAAATCTTCTGGGAGTATGACCTAAGGGGCAGCATCCAGAAGCTGCAGTTCTGAGAGGGCAGAGACTGCATGCATCTCATGCTAACAACTTAACTTGGAATGAAAGAGTCATCCAGGAGGGATTAGTTTTGGAGGCATGAAAGGGTAATGGAGATCAGGTCAGGCTTGTTACTCTGTGGACAGGTTGAAGTCCCTGAAGAGAAAAAAGGAGATGCCATTAGTGAAGGTGTATCCTTACTTGGCATAAAGACCCCAGCATTTTGGAGACGTCAGTACCATGGGACCACAAAGGACAGCAGTAACTGTGAAATGGAGCAAGCCTCAGCATAGGAGGTAAGCTGCCGGTGCTGCAGATGGCAGAGCTGGAGAACTGGAGGCCTTCAGAGCCTGGAAAAGCATGAGCCCCAGATGTCAGGCACTATGCTTTTAAATTGTTCAGTTTTGTTTTTGTTTTGAGCTGATCGGGACTGTCTTGGTTCCTTCTTCATGGAGTAAGAAAGTATAGAACTTAATATTTATTTTACGAGAGCCTACAGTTAAGAGATTTTGGAATTTAGAAAACAATTTTAAAATTATTTCTTTTATATTTTTGAGATTATAGTATAGTTAGATTGTTTCCCCCTTCCCTTTTCTCCTTCCAAACCCTGTCTATTCTCTCCTTGATTTTCCTCAAATCAGTGGCCTCTTTTTTTCATTAATCATTGTTATATACACATATAATTCTGCATCAAGACACATAATACATACATATACATATATATATATACATATTCCATATATATGTCTATGAACTTATCAAAGTTGGAATATTTTATATTATTATATTAATATTAGCTCTTGGAGACAAGGAAGAAAGGAAAAGTTATTGTTTAAAAGTAATGTGTTTGTGTGTCAATATGGCAAGGTGTCAATTGTACTGACTAGTTTTTATATCAACTTAACAAAGGCTAGAGTCATTTTGAAAAGGGGAATTTAATGGAGAAAATCACCCCACAGATAGTCCTGTAGGCAAGACTGTGGTAGATTTTCTTGACTGGTGAGTGTGTGGAATAGACTAACACACAGTGCCATCGCTGGGCTAGTGGTCCCCAGTGCTATAAGAAAGCAGTCCTAGCCAGTGGAACCAGGATATATCCCTGGTACACAAAAGGATTTTGGGAGCACATTCCCCATGAAGGGATACTCCCCTAACCTAGAGACAGGAGGAAGGGCCTAGTCCCTATTCCAAAGACAGATTTTGTTGATCCCTCCTGGAAGGCATCACACTCCCTGTGGAGTGCATGTGTGTGTGTGTGGGGGGGGTGGGTGGGGATGGGATAGGATGTGGTGGGGGACATGGGAGGGAGGGAGGGAGAGGGATCTGGGATTGAAATGTAAAATAAGAAAAAAAATAATAAATAGGAAGAAAGAAAGGAAGAAAGGAAGGAAGGAAGGAAGGAAGGAAGAAAGAAAGAAAGAAAGAAAGAAAGAAAGAAAGAAAGAAAGCAGTCCTAGCAAGCCTTGAGATGAAGCCAGTGAATTATATTCCGTCATAGCCTCTGCTTTTGGTCCCAAGCTCAGGTTTCTTCCCTGTATGAATTGCTGCTCTGATTTCCTCAGTGACAGAGTATAATCTGTTAACTGTAACCTGAAATAAACCCTTTCTTCCCCAGGTTATTTTGGCCATGATGTTTTGTCACACAAATAGAAACTCTTAAGACAGAGACATTTTCTTCTATAATACTGCTGAAGAGCTGGTCTATACCATTGGCCTGGGAGTCCATTCCTGTAATGAGTTTTTAAAACAAAAAAAATTGCTTTTTTGTTTTTTTATAATATTTCATAGTTCCTATTGTTTTTTCTCAGTTTTCAGAACTTTTTTTATATTCTTTGCTTGAGTAGCCAATTTCTCTGTTATTTAAATTCTTGGATGAATTTATCTTATCGTTATTCTTTAAATTTCGGGGGTCACCTATGTAGTTCTTGTTGGAGAACATTTCTGTAAGACTAATGGGTTTGGGAGATGGTATATCACCTTTGCAATTCATATCATTCATGTTCCTCAATGTTGCCTGGACATGTGGACTTCTTTCATTTGTTGTCTGTTGTCAGGTCAGAACCAATGCCGGCACTGAATGACTGGAGCCCAGGCTGGAATTGTAGGATTGGCACTGGTGGGTCTGGTTCTTCATAGCCTCACCAGAGAAAGCTGATGCAGGAGCTTTGCTAATGTGGTTGAGCCTAGGATGTGGGGATGGAGCTGAGGGCTTAGGTTCTATGGAGATCACCAGGCAAAGGAGTCTGTGCTGAGGCTGCTTGCCTGGAGTCAAGCCTTGAAGTGTGAGATGATGCTTACAGGCTCGCTTCCTTTGTTACTCTTCTTAAAAGCAGCATAGAAGGATGCACATAAATTATCATCAGGCCTGTGAAACACTACACATGTGATCCAGCATTATTTGGAAACAGATGATAAGTCAATAAATCGATTGAAAACATGGAATAAAATTACAGTCTACAAGAGATAGCAACAGAGAACAGAAGTCTGAGTTTGCATTAAGTCTGGAATAGGACTTTTATTCTTTTAAGTTTGTGGATATGGTACTCATCACCAAGCAACTAAGACTTGACAGGCATTTCAATGGTAACCTCCTCTCCTCAGGAGTGTGTGTGTGTGTGTGTGTGTGTGTGTGTGTGTGTTGTGTTTGTGTGTGTGAATATCATGACAAAAAAATGAGTCCTTAAAAATAATTTCTTCCTCATTCTTGGCCTAAGAAAGAAATTCTACAGGTGGTTTCTTGAAGGTATCTCTGCTTTCTGGTATACTAACAAGCAATCTGAAAACACATCTCCTCTATTCATGGTCCTAACCCAGTAAGCTGCTCCATTTATGAGTGGAGTGCTGATCAGTCTCAGCCATCATTAGCACACAGATCTAAAGTTATTTCCCTCCTAGATAAGCCAGGCAGTTTGCCTCTGACCAGTACACCACACACAGGAAAACAGTGTTTGTGCTATTCCACCCAGACTATGATTGTTCTAGGAGCTGTATTGGTTCGTGTGTCTGAACAATTTTCTAAAATCCCCACAAAAGTCAGGTGACACATCTTAAAGAACAGAAGACACAAAACAATTCTCTATGTACACTGTAGTTTTCAGACAGAGCCCTTATAACTTGGAAACACCCAAAGACAGCCAGTCATACATGCTCACAATTGTGACAGTCACAAAGTAAACTGTGCAGAACATCTTATCACTTGATTTTGTTGTGTAAATTTATACATTTTCAACTTCAAAACAATGTTGCCTGGCATAGATCATCACAGTTAGAGATTATATATTTAAAATTTCTATAACACGTTGCTAAATGTAGGAATTTAAATGAATAGATGGACATTGACCAGCAATATTTTTGAATTTTCTCATACCCATGGTGAAACCTATGGTGTCTACGTGTCATACACTCCCTGGTGAAAGAAAACACCAAGAAAAGCCAGTGGACTCTCACTTTTGCTAGGAAAATGAAGGTGCAACCTCTGAACTGAAAACGAAGCTCCAATTTGCATGATAAAATGACCCTGGACAGGAGAGTCAGCTGACTAGTCCCTGTGGAAATTGTCCTTAAAAAGGAAGCACAGAGCTGGTCTGAGCTCTAGAGCATTAGATGAAGTGATTGTCCTGCCCTATCCCTGGGGACTCTCAGCCTTTTGATCATCACAGCATTTAGAAGTGAATGAGAGTTAATAGTGTAAGTAAGTAAGTAAGTAAGTAAATAAATAAATAAATAAATAAATAAATAAAAGCACCAATATTGAACTACGGGCAGCAAAATCCCCATACTTCTTAAGGATTAATAGTAAAGCTTTAACAGAGTGTTCATCTGAGAACACAGGTACCATGTTCCGCATGGCAATCTTCAAAATCTACTGAATAATATTTCATTGTTCATAAACAGACATTCTTGTGTTGACAGAAGCAGGCCTTGAAAGCAACTCTTCTTGCCATGGATAAATTAACTATATATCTTTCTCCCATGGACAAATAGTAGACTGTGTTCCTAGGCATTTGCGTGTCTAGCTCTGACTATGAACTGATAAGGAACACGTTGCAAGAGAGCTTGCTTTAAACACCTCTATTGCTTATAGGAGGAGTTGCAGAAATGTACCTCTATCTCGCGAGTTTCATAGAGACTTTGCTGAACAGCACTGAAGGCTGTCATTGTTTAATAGGTTTGTAAATGCAAGGCTGACCCAAAAGTGCCTACCAAATGCCCTCAAGCTTAGTGCCTGTCTTCCTAGAAAGTGCCATTGCCTTGTCATGTGGTCCCCGGGGCATTGTGTAACTATACAGCTGTGCACTGATGACAGAGAGGGAGGTTAGCAAAAATCCAGGCTGATCTGGAGAAACATGACACTTTCTCTTAAATGTGCTTAGTATTTTGGTGCATGCCTGCATCTGTGGGTACGTTTTATATATTGAGTCCCCTTTGCTCCACACCTTTCAGAAACCATTATGAAATCAGTGCTGCTTTTGAGAATTAATTGTGTCTTGAAATCTGGGAAATGTATTATGCTACATTTAAGGATCAAAATTTTATGACAAGTATAGCAAAATAAATGCAATATAAAGAAGAGTGTGTCAAAAACATTAGTGCAAACTGGTTTGCTAAACCAAAACATTAAAATGGATGTTCATGTAACTTTTGAAATTATCCTAAAGTGCCTTGTAAATCCGCTGCCCCTCCCTGCCTTCAAACACAGGAGTGCACTAGCTCTCTAACTTTCAGATTAGCTATTGCCTAGGAAGTTTCTATCTGGAAACCTCTCTTCAGGGTTGGGTTCTTTCCATTCCCTTGTTTATGTGACCTTCACAATGTTCATATCTGCTCCGGTATCTTGAGCCTTTGTGCTTGTAGTTCCACCTGAGATTTCCCTTTGTGATCTGATGAGAAAAATAGCCCTGTGTCTAGCTCCTTTCATGGTTAAACCCAAAAGCAGTTCTTTCTCTTCACTGCAGAAGCAGTTTGCTTAGCCTGCCTTCAGGAAAACGTACTAAAAGTTATTGTTTTCTGTATCTGTACTCTGCCTATCTCTCTGCCTGTCTCTGTCTCTCGCTGTCTCTCTCTGTCTCTCTCTGTGGTCTCTCTGCCTCTCTGTCTCTCTCTCTCTCTTCTCTCTCTCTGGCATCTAACCAATCCCTTATGGGTAGCATTGTCTGTATGTTGGCAAATATTATTATAAGGCATGTGACTTTTGTTTATGCTGCATTTTTTTACCTCTGTGAAGCTGTACCTGGTGGTCTAATAAAGAACTGAATGGCCAATATTGAGGCAGGAGCAAGTGTAGGCAGGGCTGGCAGACAGAGAGTTAATAGAAGGAGAAATGAGAAAGAGGAGGAGCAATGAGAGAACAAGGGGAGGAGGACATCAGGGGCCAGCCAGTCAGCCAGTCACTTAGCCAGCGGCAGAGTAAGAAGGAACATATAATGTGCAGAAGTAAGAAAGATAATGGCTAGGAGGGAAAAGGTAGACTGGTTAATTTAAGAAAAGCTGGATAGCAACAAGCCAAGCTGTGGCCAGGCAATCATAAGTAATAATAAGACTCCACGTGTGATTTAATTGGGAGCTGGGTGGTGTAACCCCAAAAGGCCAAAAGTGTAAAACATCACACTTCAGTTGTACTAGGTATATTAGCTCCCATGAAGAAGACAATTCCGGGTTGACTCCCACATACATGAAATAATTAAACTTTTGAGTATAGTAACCTTTCTTAGGTATTTGAGCTTTTTAAACTCAATTACAATGACAAAAAACAGAATTTAAATACCACCCTTGAAGATGAAGTGCCCTACATCAACACATCAAGGAAAGAATAGATTTTAAAACCACAAATTCATATTTTACATATGCAAATCTACTCTAGAAAAAATGTAAACAACTTTTTATGCAGTAAGTGTGAATTAATAGAAAATAAATTTTAAATACATGGATTTTCCATCTTTTTTTAAAATTATTTTTCTTATTTCACATATTAATCCCAGTTCCCTCTCCATCCCTCCCTCTCTTCCTCCCTCCCTCCCTGCTGACACCCACCCATGCCCCCCAGCCATCCTCCCATTCGATTACTCCCCCTAATCCACAGGTAGGATGATGCCTTCCAGGAGGGGTCATTAAAATCTGTCAAGTCATTTAGAGTAGGGACTAGGCCCTCCCTCCAGCCTCTAGGTTAAGGGAGTATCCCTCCATGGGGAATGTGCTCCCAAAGTCCTTTTGTACACCAGGGATACTTTCTGGTTCCACTCTCAGAGGTCCTGTAGACTGCCCAGGACATTCTAACTGAGACCTGTGTTCAAAAGGTCTGAGTCAGTTCAATGCTGGATTCCCAGCTATCAGTCTGTGGGCCCATTAGCTCCTCCTTGTTCAGGCCAGCTGTCTCTGTGGGTTCCTATAGCCTGGTTTGTCCTCACTCTCTACATCTGGATTCCAGTTCGGCTCAGTGTTTAGCTGTGAGTGTCTGCCTCTGCTTCAATCAGCTAGTAGATGAGGGCTCTATGATGGTGGATAAGTTAATCAGCAATCTCATTATCAAGGAAGGGCATTTATGGTAGCCTTTCCACTGTTGCTCAAATTGTTCGTTGGGGTCAATCTTGTAGGTCTCTGGACATTTCTCTAGAGTCAGTTTTCTCTTCAAACCTTAATGGCTCCCTCTTTTATGGTATGTCTCTCTTTCTCCTTTTTTCCCTCTCATCTATTCCTCCCCTGATTCAATCTTCCTAGTTTCATGTGCTTTCCTCTCCTCCCATTCTCTTTCTCCTAGCTCCCTCTCCACTCACTGCCTCCCCCCACACTCCCAATATGTCCAGGAGATCTTGTTCCATTCTTCTTCTGTGAGAGACCTTATATGAATTTCTTATATTCCTCCTTGTGTCCTAGTTTCTCAGGCTAGTGATACTTTGCTCTATGTCTAAAATCCATGTATGAGTGAGTACATACCGTATTCCTCTTTTTGTGACTAGGTTACCTCATTCAGGATGGTTTCTTCAAGTTCCATCCATTTGCCTGTGAATTTCAAGACTTCATTGTTTTTGTTGTGGTGGTGGTTGTTTTGTTTTGGTTTGGTTTTTTGTTTTGTTTTGTTTGTTTGTACTGCATTGTGTAAATGTACCACATTTTCTCCATCCAGCCCTCTGTCAGATGTAGGGTTGGTAAAGATCTTTTCCCAGTCTATGGGCTGCCATTTGGCCTTGTCAACTGTGTTCTTTGCCTTATAGAAGCTTCTCAGTTTGAGTAGGCCCCATTTATATAATTGTTGCTCTCAGTGTCTGTGGTACTAGAGTTATGGTCAGGAAGTGATCTCCTGTGTACCAATTTGTTCAAGGGTACCTCCCACTTTCTCTTCTAATAGGTTCAGTGTGGCTGGATTTATGTTGAGGTCTTTGATCCATTTGGACTTGAGTTTTGTGCATGGCAATAGACATGGGTCTATCTGCAGTCTTCTACACACTATCATCCAGTTATGCCAGCACAATTTGTTGAAGATGCTTTCTTCCTCCCATTGTATAATTTTAGCTGTTTTGTCAAAAATCAGGTGTTCAAAGGTGTGTGGGTTAATATCATGATTTTTGATTCTTTTCCATTTGGTACTTTTGTGCCAAAACCAAGCTGTTTTCAGGACTGTACTTCTATAGTAGAGCTTGAAATCGGGGATGCTAATGCCTCCTGAAGTTCCTTTATTGTACAGGGTTGTTTTGGCTATCCTGGGTCTTTTGTTTTTCCACATAAAGTTGAGCATTATCCTTTCAAGGTCAGTGAAGAATTGTGCTAGGATTTTGATGGGGATTGCATGGAATTTGTAGACTGATTCTGGCAAGGTTGCTATTTTTACTATGTTTATCCTACCTATGCAAGAGCATGAGAGATCTTTCCATTTTCTGGTATCTTCTTTAATTTCTTTCTTTAAAGACAAACTTCTTGCTATATAGGTCTTTCATTCGTTTGGTAAGCTTTACACCAATATACTTTATGTTGTTTGTGGCTATTATAAAGTGTGATGTTTCTCTGATTTCTTTCTCAGCCCCAGTCTGTATATAGTAGGGTTACTGATTTTTTTTTTTTTAGTTCATCTTTTATCCTGCTAGTTTGCTGAAGGTGTTTATCACCTGTAGGAGTTCCTTGGTAGAGTTTTTTTTTTTTTGGTTTGCTTATATAAACTATCATATCATCTGCAAATAGTGACAGTTTGATTTCTTCCTTTCCAATTTGTATCCCCTTAATCTTCTTTTGTTGTCTTATTGCTTTAGCTAGAACTTCAAGTACAATATTGAAGAGATATGGAGATAGAGGGCTGTCTTGTCTTGTTCCTGATTGTAAGGAATAGCCTTAAACTTCTTTCCATTCAGTTTGATGTTGGCTGTTGGTTTACAGTGTATTGCTTTTATTATGTTTAGGTATATTCCTGTTATCCCTGTTCTTTCCGAGACATTTATCATGAAAGGGTGGTGAATTTTGTCAAAGGCTTTTTCATCATCTAGTGAGAAGATTATGTGATTTTTGTTTTTCATTTTGATTATCTGGTGGATCACATTGATAGTTTTTTGTATGTTTAACCATCCCTGCAACCCAGGGATGAAACCCACTTGGTCATGGTGGATGATTTCTCTGATGTGTTCTTGGATTCGATTTGCCAGTATTTTATTGAATAGTTTTTGCATCAATGTTCATGAGGGATATTGGTCTGTAGTTCTCTTTCTTAGTTGTATCTTTGTGTGGCTTGGCTACCAAGGTAATTGTGGCCTCATAAAAAGAGGTTGGTAATTAACCTGCTTCTACTCTGTGGAACAATTTGAGGAGTATTAGTATTAGCTCTTCTTTGAATTTCTTGTAGAATTCTGCACTGAACCTATGTAGCCCTGGGCTTTTTGGGGGGGGTATTGGGAGGCTTTTGATGACTGCTTATGTTTCATTTCATTAGGGGTTATAGGTCTATTTAAGTTGCTAATCTGTTCTTGATTTAATTTTGGTAAGTGATAGTTATCCATAAGTTTGTCCATTTCTTTTGAATTTTCAAATTTTGTGGAGTACAGATTTTCAAAGTATGACCTGAAAAATGTCTGAATTTCCTCAGTGTTCATTGTTATGTACCCCTTTTCATTTTTGATTTTGTTAATTTGCATGTTCTCTTTCTGCTTTTTTTGGTTTGTTTTGATGTTCTCGAAAAACCAAAATTTTGTTGCAATGGTTTTTTTGTATTGTTTTCCTGGTTTCTACTTTATTGATTTCTGTATGCGCCTGCCCTCGCCAGCAAGGAAGACACGACTCTGGGTAGATCTTCTTCATGCAGTTTTAATCAGGATCCTTTAAACATGTTGCTTATGGCCCGCAGGGAGAGAGAGAGAGAGAGAGGGGACCCTTGCACAGGCTTAAATACCCTTGAGCTAACCAACCCCAGTGAGCCACATGGACTCTGCAGATAGGCTACTCTAATGCGGAAGCAGACAGGCTGAACAGACTTAACCAATTAAGGGTTTACCCAGAGAGTCTTTACCAGCAGGAAGGTATAAGGTAGAAGCCAGTGCCACCTTAAGTTGTGGCACTACACGGCTCTCTACAGATTTCAGCCCTCAAGTTGATTATTTCCTGGTATCTATTCCTCCAGGGTGAGTTTGCTTCTTTTTGTTCTAAGGCTTTCAGTTGTGCAAATAATTCTCTAATGTGACTAGCCTCTGTTTTCTTCATATGGGCATTAGTGCAATAAACTTCCTTTGTAGCACTGCATTCAAGGTGTCCATAATTTCAGGTATGTTGTGTCCTCATTCTCATTGAACTCTATGAAGCCTTTAATTTCTTTCTTTATTTCTTCTTTGGCTCAGGTATAGTACAATTGTGCATTGTTCAGTTTCCATGAGTTTGTAGGTTTTCTATGACTTGTGTTGTTGAATTCCAATTTTCAAGCATGATGGTCTGATAAGATAGAGGGGACTATTCCATTTTTTTTTTGTATCTCTTGAGCTTTTTATGTTTCCTAGTATGTGGTTGATTTTAGAGAAGGTTCCATGTGGAGCTGAAAAGAAGGTATATTCTTTTGTGTTTGGATGGAATGTTCTATACATGCCTGTTAAACCCAATTGAGACATAACTTCGGTTAGTTCTTTTGTTTCTTTGGTGGTTTTCTGTATGGTGGTTCTTTCTAATGGTGAGAGTAGGGTGTTGAAATCTCCCACTATGAGTGTGTGAGGTTTTAGGTGAGCTTTGAGTTTTAGTAGCATTTCTTTTACGAATGTGGGTGCTTTTGTATTTGGGGCATAGATGTACAGAATTGAGACTCTGTGCTAATGTATTTCTCCTGTGATGAATATGAAATGACTGTTTTCATCTCTTTTTAATGATTTTGGTTTGAAAGCTAACTTGTTAGATATTAGGATAGCTATACCTGCTTGCTTCTTGGGTCCTTTTGATTGGAAGATCTTTTCCCAACCCTTTACTTTGAGGTAATGTCTGTCTTTGAAGCTTAGATGTGTTTCTTGTATGCAGCAGAAGGATGGATTCTGTCTTTGTATCCATTCTGTTAGCCTGTGTCTTTTTATCGGCGAGTTAAAACCATTAATGTTGACGGAAAGTAAGGACCATTGATTGTTAATGCTTGTTTGTTTTAGATTTGCTGTTGGCAGTGGTATTGTGAATATATTTGCCCTTTGGGTTCTGGTGAAGTGGGATTATCTATTGCCTATGTGTTTGTGAGTGTAGTTAACTTCCTTGGGTTGGAGTTTTCCTCCCAGAACTTTCTGTAGTGCTGGATTTGTGGATATGTATTGTGAAAATCTGGCTTTGTCATTAAATATCTTGTTGTCTCCTTCTGTAATGATTCAGAGTTTTGCTGGGTGTAGTAGCCTGAGCTGGCATTTGTGGACTCTTAGTACTTGTAGAATATTTATGCACGACCTTCTGTCCTTGAGAGTTTCAATGGAGAAGTCAGGTGTAATTTTGATAGGTGTGCCTTTATATGCTACCTGGCCTTTTTCTTCGCTGTTCTTAATATTCTTTCTTTATTCTGTATGTTAGGTATTTTGATTATTATGTGTCAAGGGGTCTTTTTTCTTTGGTCCAGTCTATTTGGTGTTCGGTATGATTCTTGTAGGTATGTCCTTCTTTAGATTGGAAAAGTTTTTTCTACGATTTTATTGAATACGTTTTTTTGCACCTTTGAGCTGGGCTTCTTTGCCTTCTTCTGTGGTTATTATTTTTAGGTTTGCCCTTTTCATGGTGTCCCACATTTCCTGGATGTTTTGTCTTAAGGATTTGTTGGATTTAAGATTCTCTTTGGTCGATGAATCTATTTCCTCTAGTTTATCTTCTGCACCTGAGATTCTCTCTTTGATCTCTTGTATTCTGTTAGCTATTATTGCATCTGTAGTTCTTGATTGTTTGACTAATTTTTCTATTTCTAGCATTCCCTCCATTTGCGTTTTCTTTATTGTCTCTATTTCAGTTTTCAAGTCTTGAACTGTTGGAGTTGTTTCCTTCATCTGTTTGATTGTTTTTTCTTGGTGTTTCTTACATTCTTTCAGAGATTTGTTCATTTCCTTCAATTTATTGTTTGTTTTTTTTCTTTCATTTCTTTAAGTGATTTTCTCATATCATATTTGAGGGCCTCTATCATTTTTATGGAGTTATTTTTTTAAGTTGTTCCCTTCTGCTTTATCTGCTTTGGTGTGTTTGGGTCTAGTTGGTGTAGAGTCCCTAGATTCTGGTGGTGTCGTATTTGTCTTTGTATTGTTAGGTGTTTTCTTGTTTTGCTGTCTTCCCTTTGCTTCCTCCAGTGGGTGCAGGTAAAGTCTCTCTCTATGCTACTCTCCAGGTGGGTGTAGTTGGGTCAGGAGTTCGATGTCTGTTGCTTTTGGTGGTTCAAGCTCTCTAGGAGATCTCTCCTCTGACAGGAGCCTTCTGCAGAGGCCCGTTGATGGGTGTCAAACATCAGGCAGGCAGGGACTCAGGGTGGTTCCATGTGGATAGTCGGGTCTCCATCAGAGGCCTGGAGCTCCATCAGAGGCCTGGTGATGGGGGTTTCTGGCAGAGGCCCAGCAATAGGAGTCAATATCAGGCAGGCAGGGACTCGGGTGGTTTGGAGTGGATAGGTGGGTCTAGTGTGCTCAGAGCAGATCCAGGAAGTTCCCTTGAGGTGGAAAGAACTGCCCTCTGGCCCAGTGCTCAACGAGAGCAGTGGGAAAGTGAGTTCAGTAAGGCACAGGGTGGGGAGAGGGCAGGTTCTGGGTGGAGAGGTTGTGGGTCAGAGTACTAGGAGTGTTCTCACTGGGGACAGAATATAAGGGAGAACAAGATTTGGGGCTAACCCAGGGAGTTCCCCAGAAAGGATGTGGGGGAAGATTGACCTGAACTGGTCTCAAACTCACCTCTGGCAGAGTCTTGTCGATGGGGTCAAATATCAGGCAGGCAGGGACTCAGGGTGGTCCCGTGGGATAGGTGGGTCTCTAGCATAGGCCTGGTGATGCGCGTCTGGACTGTCCATCTTTCTATAAGCAGACCCATGTTATCATGCTGAAGACCAGTCAACCCAAACTGGCTGTAACCAATTACAGAATAACTAACTGCACTTACGAGCTACACAGGGGGATGTCAAACAATTTTAGTTGACAACAGTCTGGTCTGGAAGTTCTGGGAGCTTAATCTGGGGCAGAGGAGAGGTTACTCTTCCCTCTTAAGCTGTATTCCTGAAGTTATTATTACTGCTACTGGTACTGTCAGAGCCCAGTGCATGGGGACATCTCCCACAGAAAGAAATTCAGGAAACAGACTTTTAGTAAAATCCTTGGGTCATTATGAAGCACATTAAATTTAGTCACACTACTTTGTTTCTAGTTTCTAAACTTCTCTTATGAATGTTTCATTTTGTATTTTGTTTTATTTTATTTATTTATTTGTTTGTTTGTTTGTCTGCATCTTTCCCTTGTTCAAAGATTATTCTCTGGCTTAGTTTGCGGTGAAGTTTACAAGTCATCACCAAAGACATTACTTCTTTTCTCTGATTCCTTCTTTTGACAAGGGAGGGAGATGCTATTGTCATTTCCACCACAAATGATGTCAGCACGTGACTGCAATACCACAAGCAGTAGTGTACCATTGGCACAATGACCTGACCAGGAAGCCCGGTGTGCTATCTAGCACCATCCCGGCTAAGCAGAGATACATCTCAGGGATCTAGGTATACTCATGCAGAACTTACTGGCTTTATTCTCCAGACCAAGGACCTTCATCTTTGGGATGATGTGCCCGTATGTGAATGGAGGAGGAAATCTTTCCATATGTACACAGCATTGGACAAGTAAATATAATTCAGCTTAAATATGCAGCTCGGGTCTGTGCAGTCATATTAGGAAAGATTGATGTCTAAGCTGTAGACTGCATGTTTGTGTAAGAACAATGCTAATTACTGTCATTGATACCTACTATCTATAATTTGCCTAATTGCTGTGTAGAATGATTTTAATACCTATCACAATTACACATTGTTTTGTTTTCATTATTTAAGGGCAAACATGGAAGTCCTTCATTTTTCTGCTTCATCTAGGTTTATGTATTTTGTATTTTCAGTAAATCATTTAATGAATTAATTAGTATTTAGGTTTTACTCATGTTACAATCGAGTCTGTTTGGCTACATGAGTGATCCTGGAAATCATTTAGACCTGTCACCACCACAGACATTCATGCTGGAAACAGAGAGCAGGAAGAGATCATTAATGGCTACTAGGAGAGTGAACAAGAGAATGAAGAGGAACAAGAATTAGCAGAAGAGAAGGAAGGGGAGCAGAGGAAGGGTGAAATATGTTACATTTATTTGACTAATTAGTTGTTTGACTAATTAACTATTCATTAAGTATATAGTTAGTTGCTCATTTCTACCCCAAGTGCATAGAGTAACCATGGCTTTATAGCTCTTCCCAAATTAGAGTGGGCGATTATATTGTGTTTGTTTCTCTGTTCAGGACACATTGTTGCCAGATTGTCGCTGAATATAATAAGACTTAACTCACTTCAGATGGGACACCAGATACATAAAAGGAACACCAAAATCCATGCCACCTATTACAAACACTAGTGAGCACAGACCCGAGCTGCATATTTAAGCTGAATTATATTTACAGCAATCTTTAAATCCAGAGGACTAATATTACCCAAGATCCTGTTCCCCTGTCTCATCCCCAGCTAGCATTCCTTATAGGGAATTCCGAAGTTTAGTCTTGTCCATTTGGTGGGGTTGTCAGCTTCGTCTCTGAGAATTACCATGTTGGTATTTTTTCCAGAGGTTCACAAATTCCCAAGGACACTGAATTCCACAATTTACCCAAAGCACTGTGTCAAAAGTTAACTCAGGAAAAATAAACCATTAGCAGTGTGTACATGTTAAACTTTCTATAATGTGTATTACAGATTTTCTTTACTATATAAAGTGTAAATAAATGTGCCTTCGTAATATAAAATAAAGTGCCCTAACCATGCTTTTCTTTGGACTGTGAGATACACCTTAAAGGTATGTTCTATATTTTTTCTTTCATTGTGTTCACAAATGTTAAGGATCAATAAAAAAGAAAACAGTAAGTATAAAGAGGAAAGAGAATGGGATAAAAGAACCAAATTATCCACAAAGTATACACACACACACACAGAGGCACACATACATGCACATATACACATGTACACATGTATGCATGCAGGCATGCACACATATCAAACAATGCCAACACATACACACATGCATACAGGAATGATCACAAATACACAAATATACACAGACACAACACATTTAAATAACATACGCCCACATGAACACACATGCATACATACAAATGCATAATCACACATACATACATAGATATATGTATACACATACACACATGCACATATAAATAAATACTTCTCTAACACAAAAAACAAGTGAAGTTTTAAAAAACTTGGGAAAATTTTGATGTGCCACAGAAAGGAAGAAGCTGTGTTCCAGAGCTCTGATAGAGAACTCAGATGTACATATGCAGACATTAACATCTGTTGCCAGTCTTTGTCCACTTCACTGTAGATTTGTGGCTATTACTGGAAGTTGTCACTATCATCCTTTCCCTTTTCATTCATGACAACTTTACTATGTGTTTTCCTATGGCTGTGACAAAATACTCAGCAACTCAACTTGAGCAAATGTGTATTTTGGCTCTTAGTTCAAGGTTGCATCCATTATGGTGGGAAAGTAATGGTTGCAGAATCTTGGTCAGGCAGTTGGTCACATTGTAGCCACAGTCAAGGAGCAGATAACAAAGAAGAGCTGAGGTCAAGTCCCTTTCTCCCTGTTATTCAATTCTGATCCACAGTCCATAGAATGTTGCTGCCCACATTTAATGTAGGTCTCCCTCCCTCAATTAATTTAATCCCTCACAAGCACTTCCAGAGATTTGTTTCCATGGAGATTCTAAGTCTCATCAAATTGACAGACAGGATTAACCATCATACTCACTAACTCCCTAACATACTTTTAATTTCACAACTGAGAGGCATTGTTCTCACCTTTCAATACTTAAACAGCAATAAATTTCTTCATCTTGGCACCTCCCTTGATGCATGACCCTAGGATTTATATTTCCATGAGTAGAGGATTGTGGTTATATATGTATAGACAACAGAAATATTGTCCATAGAGAATAGTTTTCACTGCAATGAATATATAAATAAATATGTAAGCAGAGTAGAAATCATGCATTTTCCCAATCAGGGAACATGTACTATAGCTACCTTACCAACCAACCAGAATGTCAATCTCTCCGATAGAAATCCCTTTAGATTTCCTATGGAGGATACTTTTATAAATGCATCTATTTCATGCTCTATTTAACTTTTAAATTTTATTTAAAAAAACAAACCTCCTTTATGTGTGAATATTTTCTTAAAGTGTTTTTCCTTATGAAAGTTTCATATTTATTTATAGTGTACATTATAATTCCGAAATACAATTTTATCTTTAAAGACATCAAAAGGTCATGGTCTTTATAGAGAAAAGCATATGTAGCTTACTTTATATTAAAAGCTAATTATATATTTGTATGCCTTTAATTAACTATAAATACAAGTATAGATGGTGAAGTGAATAGAGTTAAAGATGGACAGTCTGTATCAGGGTTATATCAGTGATGTAGTGAAGGGTTTAGCATGTAAATTGCCTGAAAATAAGCAAGTTCTTGACTCATAGATATAATCCATGGATAAAATTGGATAAAATGAGACAAAACACATAAGCATTCTATTCAGAAGACACTCATATAGAAGCTCACTCTTGGATGGTTTTGCATGTGGATTTTGTATTGATATAAAACAGAATGCCTTACACTAATTCATTATGTCAACAGAATCTTGTCTTATTTTTGCCAGTTTTACACTCTCATTTACTTTCCCCTTTGTCAGTACTGTATGAGACATTAAGATGACAGGTTTCTTATTGTTCTGTCTTAGGATAGAGCTGTGGAAACAGATTTTCTGGGTTTGCAAATATAGTATTTAAAATATTGTTACAATATAGCTACACAGGCTCATGAAGATATTGTCCACATTCTTTTCCTGAACATTTTACTAACTTGTACATCTTCAAAGACATGTGAGTGTTTAAAACACGGCAAACTCACCTATAATGTGTATGGTTATGTATCTGTTTTGTTTTAAGAAGAACAGACCTAAAGATATTTGAACATAGCTATGAATCTAATTGATTGTATCTTATTGGAAAATTGGCATCTGATGCTGTCGTTGACTTCTTGAACATAGTGTGTGTCTCAAGTCCCTTTTCTGTAGTTCAAAACTAGTTTGAGCTGATCTGAAATATTAAACGGAACATGGGTTTTGTGATCAGAATAAAACACCCAGGTATATCAAAATTCAGATAAGATTAGAATCATGATTCGAATCTGACTGGAAAAGAGAGGAAAAAATCATCTGTATTTTGATCAACTATTTAGTGTACGAGTAGTTCCAGACTTTATAATCACATAACATTTATATTTTTTTTTAGATATTTTCTATAAAACATGTATCATTCACATAAAATCTCTAACTTACAAACATAGTTCACTATTTTTTGGGTATATAAAACCATGTACTTATTTAAAATTATAATTTCAGTAGAATGATGTTAACTGAAAACAATGAAATATCTGCGACCAATCCATGCAATAATCAAGAGTCTCTTTTATACACAGTTGCTTCACTGATTAAAGATATTATCAATTATTATCAATACTTATTATGCAGTTTTGGTTCATTTTGTTGTTGTTGTTTTGTAGCTAGCATTTTTCTTTTTGGAAATATGGCCTTCATGTAAAGCCACTAGACGGCTTATGCTCTGTAGATTGTACAAAAACATTTCACCTCACAGCTGTCGTTATGATTAGTTTCAGGATTTTTGCTAAACAAAATATCTTTCAGTCTTGTTACAAAATCATTTTTATTTCACATTTCCTTCCCATCTTTGAAGTAAGCACATTCAAGTTTATAAAATACCATTTGATGACACATTCCCTGAACGCTTAGAAGCACCCTCAGATACTTGTGAAGTTCTCACATTCAAATTTACAGCATGAATCAGTTCAATTCTGAGTTACTGAGTGAATGTATAACCATGTTTACTTTATACATCTATTAAAAATAGAATATAATTTGTATTTAATCTAGTAGATGTATTTGAGAGGTATTCACATTGAAATTTTTTTATCAAATAAATATTACCCATTTGAAGGGCTAATTCATTTAAAAAAAAATTAAAAAATTTGAGCATGTTTGCCTGCTGCCTTTGCATGAAAAGAGAAGATTATTTTGCATACAAACCCCAGATTCCCAGACACTGTTTTTTAAAATCTATAGAGAAATATAAATATCTTATTGCATACTAACAGTAGAATAAGCCTAATGGGTATTCTGTTTTCTTTATAACTTTGTTACATTATTCCATGTAACATTCTGAATTTTCATTATTAAAACTGGGAAAGATAGAATTCTAAGAAAAGGCTCCATCTTATAAACATAGGACAATTACTTCCTAATTGAAATGACTTTTTCCCTTCATATTGAGAATTATTTTTTGTCCTTCATTATTGCTTTTCACCCCTAATTTGGGGATTGATGAAATTCCCTCTATTCTTCAGATGGCACCTCTTTTTTATTCCGTGTTTATAATTTGCTATTGTTTGTGTCTTTGTCCCCTACTCTGCATTTTGGAGGGAATCAGCAGTCTGCCTCTGCTCTCCCTGGCATTTGACATTAAGTGCATCCATTCTCATTTTTCATTTCTTTTTCAGGCTTATTTCATCAGTCAGTTCCTTTGAACTTCTGATTTCATCTTAGCATATTGTCTACTACACTTCCCCTTCACATCCCGCAAAGGTCAAAATGCATTTTTCAATAGACTTCAAGTGGCCATCTTATCTTTCTTATTGATATTATTTCTTTCAGAAACCATTTTTCCAAGACATGTTCTTCTTTTAGATATTTGGAGCCATGCCCTGTTTCTTCTCATACTAAGATACATTTTTCTAGATCCTCAACTATTTCTGCTTTTTCTCTTTTAATTATAGAAAATGGTATTTCTAACCAATGTTTGCATTTTCCAGATGAGATGAGATGAAAGAAATTAATGTCCTTACATTCTTGCAAGGGCCCTTAAACTAAACTACTTATCACCATCACATCAAAAGGAGGAAGACTCACACAGTCCACCTATAACTGTTAATACTTATCCCGTTTTATGTGGAATAAGTTCTTTTACTGGTACCACTTCTTCTAAGTTAGAGATTCTGATGCTTGCTGTAATCTTACAAGTCACCATAGCCACCTGTAAAATATCCTTTCTTAGCATGATACATACCTTAATGCTGGTTCTCTACCTGGCCTGCTTTGACCCCTTTAGTATAAATGATAAGAGAGTCCAGGATTCAAAAGCACTGCTTCATCTTATCCAACCCCATCTCTTCTCACACTTAGTATTGAGAATTCTACTCTCAGGACACATAAGATCTTACACTGACTTTCTGCCTATCTTGTCCACAGTGTCCTCCTTATGGCTACACTTTGGTTGTTACTTGTCCAAAAATTTCAATCTGTGCATCCAGGACCAAAGGCATAATGATGCATGAGTTTCCCTCCCTCTAGGATTCTCTCTGGGCTGTGTTAGATCATAACATGATCCAGTTGTATACTGTAGGACAATAATGCATCTATTAATTATTAATAAAGAGATAGCAATAAAGGGTTAACAAACACATACTCTGTCTTAACCTTTACTTGCAATTACGTTGTCATCAAAACAAATTGTATAAATGTCCATAGAATATTTTCCTGAAGATTTCAAAATTATATAATAGTCATTAGTGATATTAACCCATAAATTTAAAACACAGGCTATGAACACAAACTCTTAAAATAGGTTATTGTGGGGATGTGAGAGAGGGTTCAGACAGGGAAGTGCTGCATAAACACAAAGACCTGATTTCAGATCCTCAGCACCCAGATGAAAATGTTGTACATGGTGCCATGTGTCTGTAAACACACGTCAGTCCCTAGAGCTAACTGACCAGTTAGCCTAGCTAAATCAGTCACCTCCAGGTTCAGTGAGATACACTGTCTCAAAACATAAGATGAAAGGCCAGGTGGTGGTGGCACCAGTCTTTAATGCCAGCACTTGGGAGACAGAGTCAAGCAGATTTCTGTAAGTTCCAGGATAGCTTGGTCTAAAAAAAAAAAAGTGTCAGTTGCAGGACAGCCAGTGCTACACAGAGAAATCCAGTCCAGAAAAAAACAAAACAAAACAAACAAACAAAAAACAACAAAAAAAGAGAGAGAAAAGAAATAAAAAGTACCCAAGAAGTAGAAATGGAGAGATAACAATGGAGATGGAGATACCCTACTTATGTGCTACACATGCTCACATATATGCCCATACGCACACCCTTACACGTACCCAAGTATATATACCCCAAATACATAATTGGTTTATACAATATTTTCTAAACTTGAAAATATTATCAAAATAAATGCCAATATGTTTTGTTAGTAACATGTCATTTAACAAAAGCCATTTTAGTATGTGAAATTCAGTATATCATAATCACTATATACTGAGTCCATTTAAGAAAATATTTTTCTAAGTATAGCCTGCCCATCCCTGGAAGGCTATGAATATCTTCTAGGAAGAGTTTTGTCCCTGTTGGCAATGGTTCTGTGAATTAATGCACATGTTATTTAAAGCTGCACTATAGTCCCTATTTATGTTGATATCACATTTCTTGATGTAACAAAGGACAGTATGTAGAATAAAGGTTCTGCAAAATTACAGTTTGGAAGCCTCTCATTTTTAAAGGGCATAATGGATAATATAAATTGTGTATCAATGGGGAACATTTAAAAGTGACACTTGTTAGATGCATAAAATTATGCAGTGTGGGCAGGGTGATGGAAATAGCAGTCAGAAGTGTTGAACAGTCAGCTGTTTCTTGTCTCTTCAGCTGTAGCAACACAGAGATTAAATAAGCTTATCTTTTGTAGCATAGCCATCATCTACATTATGATAAGCACTCTAAGGGGACTCAGTTCAAGGACAAGGAAGTCCAGGACAGTCAGATCCAAAAGCCTTTGAACTGGCTTCAGAATGACAGAAACTGGACAGGGACTGTATTGGTCAAAGGGAACAAGCAATTGTGGCCAAAAATAAGCAAAGCTCTAGGAGATGGAAATGGCATCTCCTCATCTACCATACAAAATACGTATCAAAAACTAAGAGAGAAAGCCTGGAGACAATTCAAAGTCCATTCTTAACTAGGCCCTTAAAAGTGGGTGATAGTTGTAAGGCTTGGGCAGTTTAATGGGGTCACTGGCAGTGGAACAGGTAATTATCTCTAGAGTAGGAACTGGTTGTTTGGAGCTCTTTCCCTATGGAGGGATACCTTGCTCAGCCTAGATATGGGTGTGGGGTTGGGGGGGAGGGTGTGGGGACTGGGAGATGGAGGTGGGGGTTGGGATCTTGTTCCTGGCCCAAATGTTGTGATAGACTTTGATGATGCCCTCTGGGAGTACTCACCCTCTCTGAGGAGTAGATGGGGGATAGGATAGGGAGGTGGTGGGGGGAATGGTAGGGAAGACCAGGAAGAGGAAACTGGGATTGTTATGTAAAGTAAAATTATTTAAAAATAAAGTAAAATAAAATTTTTTAGAAAGGCTGACTGAATGGTGGTTTGTTTATTCAACAGACTGCTAGCAACAGAGTCATGAGCAATGACAGTCCAGGCAACAATGTGGTTTAGTGTAGTTTAGTGTAGAGTGAAGTTGAGTTTAAAATGAAATAAAAGGGCAAATCATTGGCTATGCCTCCTTTAGGCACTCCATTTGCAAACACCCCTTCAGACTGCTTTCTGTTTAACTAAATACACAGCAAGTACACACACACACACACACACACACACACACACACACACACACACACATAAAAGCAAGCAATAACACTACATTTTGTGAAAATAGGTATCTCTGCAGGAAGATGGAGAGGCTGGAAAGCAAGTATAGGAGGATTTTAAGTTGTTGGTGTTATTTTATATAGTTGATGAACAGCCATGCCCTGGTATTGCTTCTGCTGTGTGCTTTGCTCTGTGCATAGATATTTAAATATACTTATGTACATTGTGAAAATTTGCAAGCCGAAAAGATCCTTACCATTCCATACACATGACCTTTGCCACTTTAAGGGAAAAAAATAACACATCCATCATGGATCCTACCTTAAATTACAGTGAATATTTTCTTTGATAAAACTTTTGAAGTATCCAGAAAGTCAGAATGCAGGATCAAGTGCAGGATCAAGAGCACTATTAAAACATTTTCTTTAAAACTGGAAATAAGTAAAATACATTCAGGGGTTAAAGACAACAAAGGCTGCAAGGCTAAGAACACTGAAGCACTTGATGTAGAGTATGCTCAGAGGAGCTTTCACCTTTCTATTTAAAGGACAAAGCAAATGTAAATGTGTTCTCCATCACAATACATTCAGTATTAAATTTAGTAAAAGAAACTGTACTAAGAGCTGAATTTTAGGCTTAACTCTCTGATACTTCCCCCCACCCCCGCCCCGATTTGATCTGCTCAAACTGAGAGCTCATGACTGGGAAAATGGCACAGTCTGCCATTGCCTTGTTTCAAATTTTAATGGTGCCAGGGCCCACTATGACACTAATCTTACAGTCAGTGTTGTTTCTGATTGTCTAGTAGAAAGCATCATACTTCCATTGCTTCCCTGGGAGCAAGGCAGATGGTAGCAAAGTCCATTCAGGGTTACTTCATCGTGCTTTCCCAGCTAGCCACATGCATATGAAGTAGACTGTCCTCAGAATGAAGAGAAGTGATTATTTCAGAAAATGTGAAAACGTAGAACATTATCATCTTCAGTAGATGCCTTTCCTAACATTATATGTATCTCTCCTCCTTCTTTTTCTTGTTTTCTTCTTCCTCCTTCTCTTCTTCACTATGGAAATAGAATTATGAGGAGGGCCCTAATAACATTTTTTTCATGAAGCTTACAATATATTTCAGTATCACAGTGAGCTTGATATAGTGTGTCTGGAATTGTTAAATGTCCTACGATTGACTTCCTGTAGCTACATAGAACAAATATGGTAATCTATGTTAGGATTGACATGAGTCACTGGTTTCCATCAGGATAGTGATCAGGCAAAGACCCCAACTCATATCTCCCCTCCAGGAAGGAAAAAGATTGGACACATATTCAGGGTCACCACTTTCAGTTGTCTCCCAGAAAACAAGGTTTTGCCTATTCTGTCTTAAAGCACAGATATGTGTCACAGGATAGACCTGTGAAGGCTACAGAGAACAAACATGACAATTTAAACTACTATAAGGGTACTCAGGACAACTCTTCTCCTAGCTTACCACAAAATCAGGGCAGGGGGTTGGGTTCTATAAAGTAAAAACAACAAAAAAACAAGAATAGCAGCTCCCAGAAGAAAGAAATAGATGTTCTGATTTTTCTAGTGAATACTCCAAGGACTGGCATCCATCTCACTTCAAAGTAAAGATGGCCCTGGACGTCATGGGGTTGTCAGGTTCCTCTAGTACAAAGTGATTGGACTAGCATGGACTATCAAAAGACCCTCACAACCTTCTGCTCACTGTTGTGTAAGGGTCTCCTATGCAATACCAAACCATGAAAAGCAGAAGACATTTTAGTTTTGCTTTCCAAATGAAAAAATAATATCAACACAGAATCAAGAAAAAAGAAGGAAGGAAGCAGGAGGCAAACAAATGAAAAAATACATTTAGCAATCAATAAACAGGTCATGAAAGTGTTTTAATTGCCTGTTGAGATTTTTCAAAATACCCTGCATAAAAATATAGGATGAGAGGACCCTAAGATACATACATAGTCCCCCTGAGGAAGGGAAAGGGACAATATCTCCCAAGCAAATTAAGAGCTTGGGGTTGGGGAAGGAGAGAGGGAGTTAGGAGAAAGAGAAGGGGTGAAGAGGAGGTGAGAGGAAGACATGAGGGAGCAGGGAGATTGAGTCATTGGAAGAATAGAGGAGAACAAGAAAAGAGATACCATAATAGAGAGAGCTATTATAGATTTAAAGAGAAATCTGGCACTAGGGAAATGTGCAGAGATCTACAAGGATAACCCCAACTAACAATATAAGCAATACTGGAGAGGCTACCTTAAATGCCCTTGCCTTATAATGAGATTGATGATTACCTTATATGCCTTATAGGAGTAGAAGCAAATACCCACAGCTAAGCACTAAGTCAAACTCCTAGAATCCAGTTGCCGAGAGGGAGGAATGATGAGCAAAGGGATCAAGACTAGGCTGGATAAACCCACAGAAACTGCTGACCTGAACAAGTGGAAGCTCATTGACCCCAGTTTGATAGCTGGGAAGCCAGCATAGGACTGACCCAGACCCCCTGAATGTCAGTGTTAGTTAGGAGGACTGGCCAGTCTATAGGGCCTTTGGTAGTGGTTCAGTATTTATCCCCAGTATATAAATGGACTTTGGGTGCCCATTCCACATAGAAGTATATTTATTTTCTCAACATAGACACATGGGGATGGCCTAGGCCCTCCTTCAAATGATATGACAGACTTTGAAGATTCCCCCATGGAAGGCCTCATTCTTCCTGGAAAGCAAAAAGGGAATGGGATGGGAGTTGGGAGGGGGAAAGAGAGGAGGTGAGGGAGAGGGAACTGGGATTGACATGTAAAACAAGCTTGTTTCAATTTTAAATTAAAAAGATTTCAAAAAAATATATACAGTATGAGCCTAGGGAACCAATGCTTTCTTGGAGTGAGGATTTCATTCACAACAAATCTTAAGAGGAGCCACAAAAATTTTACTACAATGAGCTATATGCACTGAATGGAAAACCTAAAGAATCCAAACAGCATGCTCTGTCAAAGAGAAAGAACAATCCATTCGCCTGGAGACTGGTCATATTAAAAGATCTTGTCAGTTTAGCTAAGAGAAAGGAATAATAAAGAATGAAATTAACTTTGGCTCATTTGGGTATTATCAAGAAGGTCAATGTATATGTTGTGGGTAGTTCAGAAAAAAAGAAAGGAAAAGAAAGCATGAAACAGTTATTCTAATAAATATTAGTGGAAAGTTAGAAAATGGACATTCAGACAGAGGGAACCCCATCTCCACTCCAAAAACCTTCAAATCAGATGAACCCAAAGACATCACCATATATACATGTGGCAAATATCACACACAATAGAATATTGGTCAGCTATAGGTCAGACATATCTAGATTATGCAGTCACTTATAACAACAAAAGCAAAAACACTGAGTTCATTAAAATGATCCAGACACAGAAAGGGAAATTCAGCAGTATCCCACATGTGGGCATCTAGCCTGCAGGCATGTGTAGTGAAATGTTGGAACATGCTTCATTTTCGTCACTGAGCAAAGTCATTCTTTTGTAGGAATCTCCCGCATGGGATTGCACAGTAGGATGACTAAGTTACTTACCCTGTGCTACATATGTCTAAGAATGAGAAGAAAGGAGGTTTCTACTGTGAATAAATGATCCTTAATGTTATATCCGTTTTTAACATGAAAAAAAAAAAAAAGCAGTGATAGTAGTGTTTGTTTGGCTTGAACACACAAGGCTCCTGGTTCAATTCCCTGTGCTAACAAAGCATAAATGTTCTGAAGAGAATTTTACCTATCTCCCTCTGATCCACCCAGATGCTGTGTCCAATGTAACACTAGTGCTGGGTTGGCTAGTAGCATCTTGTGCCTCTTCAGGGTGTCCTTCACACAGACTGAAGGGGTTACAGTGTTCCAAATTATTATGTTGAATAGGTGGCTTGAGCTGAGGCTTTGGCAGCTGTAAGCATTAAATGAGAGATGAGCCAAGAGACTATTTGTGTAAAACAGATTTGCTTAAATGTCTCTTTATCAGAAGTCTCTGCTCATGGTAATAGACTGATTGGATGCTCCTGATATTTTCTTGTGGTATCCTTCAGTTCTTGAGGAAAGTTTAACTTCCTCAAACATCTGTCAGTGTCAGTGTGTGTGTGTGTGTGTGTGTGTGTGTGTGTGTGTGTGTGTGTGTGTGTGTGTGTGTGTGGTGTGTGAATGGGTGTGTGTGTGGGGGTAGGATTTTTTTAATGAATGCTCACATTCCTTCCTGAGAAGCTGTTAATCTGCACAGATGTTAGGAGCAGGTTTCCTGTAGCTATGTGTAATTGAGTGGGGCTCATCACTAGATCTCAAGGGTTACTTTAATATTTAACCCCCAAGCAACATTTTCAATACCACTGACTGCAACAGATTCACAATGTCTAGAATATAAAAGCCTGTGTAGAGAGCTTTGAAATTTATCCTGTTGCTATATTTGACAAAGATTACATAAAAGAAAATGTAAACCCAGTCTTCACTGCAGACTTTGCTGTAACAATATGTTAAGAATCTCATGGGACCTTGGACTTTTTATTACATGTCCAAGCACTCAAGTCACCAGACCTTTCAACATCCCCTTGAGATTGAAAACAGTTATTTTTCTTTTTAACTGAGGGAGAAAATAGAGGGATGTAGTCGTTAGTTAACTTATCTTGTGCTATAAGTCAAGTATTTACCACGCATGTTCTAAGATAAGCCTATCAGTTCAATGTTTTTTGTTAAATACAATCTTAAGAAACAGTGAGATGAACGGCTTTGAATGCAAACTCTTCTAACAGACATGGTAATTCCCACAAATGCAGTGAGCTCACCAGAACCTTCTGGGGAGAATTTGCAGGGGTGTGCTTCTCAGAAATGATGTGGAATCCAACCTTGTTGAAGTTCTGAAGCCTGTCAGTTTTTGTTCTAAACCCACCTTGCCTCCTGCTAGTCCACTCATCCTGGCTGTGAGTTTGCCTATTAAGAACAGTGTGATTTAAAAGAGATGTAGAGTTTCAAGCACTTCTCGGGTTTTAAACTAACCTCTCAATTCTCTTAATTTTTACTTTGTAGTCTGAAAATAAAGTGTAGATACTTATTCATCTTGACTTTTTAATTATTATTAGAGTCAGATAGATGATTTTATGAAATCAAAAAAGAAAGAAAGGTAAGCAAAAGAAGCAGTGAGATGACAGTAGTAGAAAATAATTATACTGAGTGAGGTAACCCAAACCCAGGAGACAAACAGGAAATGACCTCTCGACTCGCTTCAAGCATCCCCTTCTAGTGTTGGGACCCTATCTGGACTTATGCAGGCCCTGTGCATGCTGACTCAGTCTCAGTTGAGTTCATATGTGTGAACTCAATGCTGCTCCTGCTGTGTTTAGAAAACCTTGTTTGCATGGTGTTCCCTTTCCTTGGTGACCCTTCCAGTCTTTCCACCTACTCTTCTTCAGGATCTCCTTATCCTGAAGGGGATGGATTTGATGGAGACATCCCATTTATGACTGAGTATCCCAAGGTCTCTCACTCTCTGTACACTGCCCAGCTACAGGTCTCTATCTGTGTTTCCATATACTGTAGGATGAAGCGTCTCTGATGATGACATTGAACAATAAGTATAGCAGAAGGTTATCAGTAGCCACTCGTTTGCTTCATTCCTTCAGTAAAACAGTAGTATTTGAATTTCTTCTAGGTTTGTGACCTATGTAGTCTCAGGTCTTGGCTATCTGAGTGGTGTCTGAGATGGGTTTTATTTCGTAGACCATCGGGGAGCTATATAAGACAGGAGCAAAATCTCGGTAGCAGGCCTTCATTCTCCACTCACATCGAGGTTAGGAAGGTGTTGAAGTCTCAGGATTCTTCAGCCACACTGAGAAGAGGCAACCTTCTCCTGCTTGGTGAGAACTTATGGGGACAGGATCAGCCCTTTCATTCTGAGGTAGTGAAAGAGGCTAGTGGCAGGCTGCTTTGCTTTTCTGATCTTCAGCTTGAACCTCAGATCTTCAGCTTGAACCTCAATATCAGACTCTGGGTCCTTCTATTTATGATACTAAAAATTGAAACTTATTTTTTTAAAAACTCATTGGAGAGGAGAGTGAAGGATGGAAATAATGCATAGTATTTGTGTATAAAGTTTTAACAAATCATTTAAAATTTAAATTTAAAAAGGAAGATAAGACTGAGGAGGGAGATGGATCAATGGGTAAAGAAAAAGCTTGTACTGGAAGTGTTAAATGATGTGACCCTTGCAGGGTAGTCTCAGCTGTCATCCCAGTGCCCCACAATGAGATGAGAGACAGAGATAGGAAAGTTCCTGGAGAGGGTGAGTCAGATTACATGACAAGTTCAGTGGCAAATAGCAAAGAGACTTTGTCTTAATAAAGATAGACAGAAGGCAAGGACTGACCCCTGTGGTTGTCCTCTGACCTCCACGTGTGTCACATACACAAGCACAGGAGCATGCGCACGCATGCACGTGCGCGCGTGCACACACACACACACACACACACACACACACACACACACACACACATACACACACACACACACACACACAAGAACATATTATACATCAGAGCACAAGTTTTGGCTTGTAAAACTATCTTAGGGAGAATTTTATATCTGAGTTGTAATTTCTTTGTCTGTAAAATGGAACTGTAATGGGATGTCAGTAAGACAGTCCACAGTTTGAGAATTTTTGTTTTCATTCTGCCTATCTCACTTATGTTCTCAATAATCTTGACCTAATCTGTGAACCTTTCTTTGAATCTCTTCCTCAGCAAAAAGGAACAGTGGTACCATCTCATAGCTATTGAGTGGGTTTTAATGAAATCAAGCTGCACCATTCTCATTGCCTGCGACACAAGGAAGCATTACTTGCCATCATTATTGTAACTATTAATAGCACATTTGGAAACACAAAAAGAAGTTTTACTGACAAGATGACACTGAGTAGGCTTGAACAGTGAGTTGGATTTTGATTGGCAGAGAGTGAGAACACGGCACAACTTGAAATGAAAGATGCACTTGAGCAATAAGCTATCACTGCAGGGACCCACATGCTGTCAGCAGGGAAACTGAATAGTATTTAATTGCAATAATGCCAAGGACCTTTAGTGGTCGATTAAGAAAATGCAGTTAATATGGCAGATATCCAGTAACCTCTGGCACATTCTAACCAACAATTATTATTGTCAGATTTCTAAAGGTTTGTCAATTTGATTCATGTAAAATTACACTTGGGGTTTTAATTTTTCTCAGTTTGCATTGAAATTAGGGATGTTTTTATAAATGTATTGCTAACATAACCCAGGATAGTTGTTTGTATATGTGAGATCTAATAAGCATTTACCGACTAAATGAGTAAACAGATGAGTTCTAGGTGTGTTCTTCATTCATAAACATTTAAAGCATTTTTAATTGTCATGTACTTACTGCTTTAAGCCAATGTGCCACAAGAACATTCTAGTTTGTCACAAATATCTATCCCAGGAGATAGTAGATAGAGTCTCAGACCCAAAGTTATAACAAGGGACTATGGGAGAAATGGTGTAGAGAATTCAGGCCTGCATATGGAAGCCATCATGATGAGTCATCCAACAGAAATTCCCACTGTAGTTGTCACAATTGGTCCTCTCTCCTGGTAATGTCAGAGGATGCTCACACGGGTGGAGTTTCCAACCTAGTGACTTTAGAGTTTCACAGGATCCACGACTCAGCTTTCTAACCACTTTCATGTTCAAAAAAAGCCTTAAAAAATGTAGGAAAAGCATATTTAGCTAAATGCTAAATAACCATTTTGAGGTGTAAGTGGACACTGGTTAATCTCCAGGGTTTAGGAAAAGGAGGAACATTCTTCCTAACCACCCCAAATGGGATTATTGGAGAAATGTAACCTGTAGCTCAATACTGACCAAGCACTTTGCTCAAATGGAGAGTTTAAAACATCCCTGCATTCCCATCAAGTATGCATTTAAGATTTCAAATTATATTCAAGACTTAAGATATAGATAATGCTTCTCTAAACATTTTATTTAATGACCTACTTGTCTCTTGCCTCTCTACTCCCATTTCTCCTCTGCTACAAGCTTAATTAACTGACTGCGGAGAACACAGTGAGTCAGAGGAAGCTTTAAGTGACTGGGTGTGTATAAGAATATTTCTGCCTATATAAATCCTTCCAGGAAGGAAATTTCATATTGTAACATAATTTAATGATTTTAAATTATTTTGAAGACTATTAATTATTAATTATTAATAATAAATTAATTATTTATTATTGCCAAAACTAGTCATTGTAGATCATATTGAATTATCATTTTAAGATTTAAGTTATCTTTATTTTTATGTATGTATGTTTATCTGTACATATATATATACGTATATATATGAACACACACTATAGTGTGTGTGTGTGTGTGTGTGTGTGTGTGTGTGTGTGTGTGTGTGTTTTCTGCAGAGATCAGAAGAGGGTGGTGGATCTCCTGGAGCTAGAGTTTTAGGGAGTTGAGCAGCCTGATATAAATGCTGGGAACCAAACTCTGGTCCTTTGCAAGAACAGCAAGTGTTCTTAACCACTGAATCATCTATCCAACTTCTGCTTCTTTTTTAAGAGTTAATTTTATTACAACACAAAACTTTCTTCCTGTATATATATGAATATAAATTAATAGGAGCACATTATTTCACTCTAATTCACTTTGTGCCATAGCAAAAATAACATTTCTTTTGGGGGTCAGTGCATGCAGTCTAGAGGGCTTTAAGCATTAACATTCTGCACAGCCATCTCCTGCTCAGCTCCAGAGGGAAAGGATTGCTTCTTATCTACCATCACTTTACCTCAAAAACAGCAGTTGGTGTACATTATATGTGGTTGTCTATTGCCTCCACCTATCACTTTAATGGTCTCTATTACCCAGCAAAATGTCTGATACAAAGTAGGTGATCAATAAATATTTAATAAATGCCAAGTAGCCACAATCTCAATCCCATCTGGAAGATTTAAAGACCAAAGGAAGGGGCAGAAGTGAGAAAAGTTTAGACATGCAAGATGTGGAAGTCTGCTCTATAGGTTATGTCAGTATGTGTAATTACTACTTGTTCTCTTGCAGGCTTACCTCCACAGTTTAGGCCAGTTGGCCAAAAAGAGATGTAGTGAGGCAGAATGTGGCATGGGAGGCTGATGAAAAGACTCGACAAGTAAAAATGTTCACTGCAAAAGCCTAATGATGTGCGTTCCCTGGAAGGAGAGAACTCTTAAATGTTGTCCTATGAATTCCACATGCCATGCAGGTACCAACACACACACACACACACACACACACACACACACACACACACACACACACACTACTACTACACACACTACTACTACTACTACTACTACTACTAAATATCATAGAAAAGATCAAGAGATGTGTCTAGATGTTGAAAGTGAATATAAGCATGTTGACTTCATTTTGACAAGACAGACCTAACGTTGTGGGATACCTAAAATTTTTGTAGAGATTAATCTGAAAAGACCACCTTTGCAGTTTTGTGGTTCAGATGAATTTAGCTGAAGAAAATATTGGTTCTCTATGAACAGTTTTATCTTTTTCTTCATGTTGTTATCATGGAGTGTGGTAATATTTTGCTTGTACAAATAAAGCTTCTCTGAAGATCGGAGAATGGAGCTTGCCACTAGCTGACCATAGAGGTCTGGAGTCTGTACAGACAGACAGGAAGTGAGATAGTTGGGCAAAAGAGTATATAAGTGGGAAGAAACAGGAACTTTCTCTCTTTCCTGCTGGGAAGCTAATGAGGTAAAGGTGTCTTTGGCTTGCTTCGTCTTCTATCTGATATCTTCAAGCTTTCCTCAATATCTTATTTGGAGCTTTTATTATTTAGATCAATTAACAACTCCATTTACATTTTTGTGCCCAACATGGGCATGAACCCACAACCCTGAGATTAAGAGTTTCATGCTCTAATTAAGGCCTGTGTGGAACAATTTAATTCCAATTGAATCATTCCATCAAGAGGGATTTTTTTTAAGACATTGAAATTAAACAACTCAGAAAACTCAAAAGTCCTTGAAACTTACAAGACTGACATGATGCCCCCCAACCCCAACATCCAAGGTTCTATAAGTAGTAAGTATTGATGAGAAGAGGTGATTATCCAACTTGAGGAGCTGCCTCTCAGTCATGAAGAGAGTTCCAGTGTTCCAGAATTCATTTTTAGTGATGTGACCAACTTTAATTTATCCCTCCTCCTATAAGCAATCCTTCACTTACACACCTATAAGTAATCCCAATAAACTCATTAATTTACCAACTTGGACTTTCCTATTATTATTATTATTATTATTTTGGTCTGTTGTTGTCAGCTATCTGTAGTGAGTAGACATTTGTTTACATCTCTTACGAAATATCTTACACAGTAAGACCAGGGAAATTAGGTCAAAGAATTCTCACTTAATCTCTAGAAGATCAGTCTAAACATGAACCAAACATAGTGTCCTACAATCTCCAAATAGTTTTCATTCTTTGACACATAATAATCACATGTCATGATTTGAGGGAAATACATTCAGGCAAAATATGATATTTCATTTTGAACTCAGAGTTATTTATATTTAAATTTTCTAACCTGTCATTCCTAGATGCCTCATAGTATCTGTGACTTTAGAACCATAAATTCTGGTACAGCTGGTATATCACTTCAGAATATCATTGCACTTCTGGTATTGTTTGGGCCCTCACTAGATAATAAAAATCAATTATTGACTATACACATAACACAGCTTATATATTACCAATATTTTGAAGGTGGTGAAAAATGACGTTAACTAAGAAAATATGCTTCTAATTTACATTTGCTGATTTGATTAGAAACAACTCTTGCATGATAGTTTCAAATAATGGTAATAGTATATTTTTTAAGTCTATATACCTTCTTAGAGTTAATATTTCTACATTAGACTCTAGGCAATGTCCAAAGAGTCTGTAATCAGATGAAAGTAAGACAACAAAGATAGTTAAAAGACCCTTGAGAGTAAAAGCAAAACAGTATAACATTAAGGAAAACAAAACCAGCTTTCTAAAAGAGCAAGGGGTAGTAAGAAGAAGAGTCAGGCAACAAGAAGCTGCCAGGGATAGAGAAAATGGCTGCAGTAGAGAAGGACATGCACCTTGCTGCTCTTTGCAGTGACTTTCCTTCCCAGTTCTCACCTTCCAGCTTTTTCTGAAATAGTATCACTGCCAGGCCAATATCAAGTCATTGTCAATTACTGGGTGGAGTGAGTACAGGATGGCAATGACGAAAACAATAAGTACATCAGCCACTTACTTATAGGTTCACTCATAAATAAACCAGAGTTTTGTAAATTTTCTTACCTAGAGAGCTACTTGTCATGGCTGAAATTCTCACAGACATGTGACTCATGTGGATGTAATAAAATGTTTCACATAAGTCCATTCCTCATCAAACATATTTACACATGAATATGCATACAATGAGCTGGAAGATATAAAAGTAAACACATTACTTCTATATAGGTTATGCCATTTAAACTTTACAAAGCAGGTATTTTAATCATTTTACATAAAAGAAGGAATGTTCCCAGAATGTCAGATGATTTCCAGAGCACTAAAGAAGCCACCAGTGATGTCAGTCACACCCAGGCTGTATATCCTATTCCATGAAATGAAAAAGAATGGGTATATGTCATAGGTGAAACAAAAAGTCATACATTGTCACCATTAGCCACACCCCCACAGCATTGGTTGTATAGGAAATGATATCCACACAGTATTCATAAGCATCCTATGCTTGAGTGGGTAAATAGGCTCATCTTTGTGTTACTAAAGACAAGTGTGTTAAATTCTTGGCTCTTGGTTACTGAGCCGTTGGGAAACTTTAAGAGGCAGGACTTTGCTGGGGTGGGGGGAACTGGACTTTGTGGGAGGCAGAATGCACTCAAAGGGAACTGTGGGACTGGGGTCTTCATACACCTTCATGTTATCTTCTTCCTTCCACAGAAGCAACTTGTTCTAGAATATGCTCCTCCCAACCCCATGATGTATGACTGACCAAAGACCCAACAACAGTAAGACCAAGTGACAAATAATTTGAATTCTAGCAATACATGCCAATATATCCCTTTCCTCTTCTTTAGAGTAAAGAATTGCTCCCATTTTTATGTGCACAATCAAGGCACATCACTTAACCTTAGTCAGAATTGTCTGCAGAAATCACAATGCCCATATATTTAAGTAATGGTAGAATGTGTAGAATGACTCATCTAATCACTCAGAATACAAACAACCTACTACAGCGCCTGATGCTTCACAAATAGTCATTAAGAAATGACTTATTGTTTTTATTACTGTATGTGAAGGATGAATCATATACCAGCACCAAAAGGAATGTTTGAGGTACCTACCCCAGGATGAAAAAACTAAAAAGTCTTTTTAACTTGTATATTTATTAAGGATGACATGGGAGAAAGGTGGACACCAATTCTCACTAAGTTTCATGAGTCCACAAAGACAATACACTGCAGTTTGTGTGATAAGAATAGACACGATTCCAGATAAAAATGTGGTACAGCTTAAAAAATAGAGACTGCCTTGAAGGGGGAGGGTAGCACAGAGGATCTAAGAGATGAGAGAAATTGTCACATTTATGGATGCTCTGTGACACAGCCTGTATTTAGCCCCTCTGCTGCCTTGTGCCAGTTGATTAAGGCTGGGAACATTTTCTCAAGTTGTGTGAGAGAAGTACAGCTGTCGTGTTCAAGAACTTGAGCGAGGAACGTATGCTTCCTGCCAAGCTTTCACTGGGTACAAGCTCAAGCCTTCACAAAAACAGAATGGTTTCAAAAATGATTGGAAAGATTCATTCCCACTGACAGATGGAAAATATCATAGATTAGCAAAGTGTGTCTGTGTATGCATGCACATATGTGTAAATGTGTGTGAGTTCACCCACACTCCCACACATGCATTTGCAAGGGGAGCTGTCAATAAAACTCGTAATTCTATTAAGCTTGGTGAGCTCCTCTGTTGCCATTGCTGTGTTTTCTCACAATCCAATTTTCTCGAATGATTAATAATTACAGCTATTTTCTTACTGTCCTAAATGTTTGAGGACAAGGATTTCCCCCAGTTTTGGTAAACATGTAACATAAAAGTTTATATAACATAAAATGTTTCTCAGATTTATTTTTATTTGTGTGTGTATGTGTGTGCGCCTCTGGGTGTGCACTCACATGTGCATGCACACACACATACACACACATGCAATGTGTGTATGGATGTCCATGAAGACCAAAAGAGTTATGAATCCTCTGGAACAGGAGCTTCCCAACATGGGTACTAGAAACTAAACTCAAGCCCTCTGCAAGAACAGCAAATACTCTGAACTTCTGAGCTAGGTCCTGTTTTAAATATTACATAAATATAAAACACACACACACACACACACACACACACACACACCACACACACACACACACACACACATGCACTTACACACACACATACATACATACTCACTCATACACACACATGCATGTGTATGTATGCATGCTCTCACATATGCATACATGCACAGCAAACACAGGCACACACCAGTTTGCCATCCTCCCATTATAAACTCATAAATGCCACACACAAAAACAAGGAAGGGGGCATTATTTTTTCAACATATGCATTTCCCGTTTAAAATGGAAGAGTTTTCTTTTCTCCTTGGTTTGTTACTCGTTGGATATTTTAACCTCTCCTGGTGAAATGATTGGAATAGTCATGGTAACTACAGCCACAGTTAGAGTTGTATGTTGCCTGAATGCTGACCAGTAGCTGGATACACCATTGCCCCCTCTCCTGTTTGCACTTGTGGAAGCAGCAAATGAAGAATTCACAGGTTTGACATGACTACTCTGATTAAGGACCCTTTGGAGCAAGAGTCTCCACTATATTGAAAATTTGAACTAAGGGAGAAAGCAGACTATTAGTGCTCCTGAAGTCAGAAACTACAAATACACAAGTGATCTCATCATCAGTCATCCTTTTGAATAATGTTTCTGTCAGCCTGTTAGATGGTGGAGCATCAGTGGCTGCATGACCATGACAAGATGTAGTACCTATTATCAGTCTAACAAAACTGCTAAAAGCTGCAATCAGGTGTGTTGATGTTTACAATCACTATCCTTTTGTAAGGAAGTGATACGTACCACCTCATAGTGGGTTAGAACTGTCACTTTGACTTTTCAAATGCAAATGAAAGGTAGATGAAATTTATATGACCTGTGAAGAAGAAATATTTCAGATTCTAAAACTTGGACATAGTCCCACAACTTAGGGCAATGATATGGACAGGGAAATCATAGTGATTTATTGCTGTCAAGGGTAGGAACATTCCTCTATCTCTTTCACCTCTGCAGCTGAAAGCTCCAGGAAGATTAGAAACAGGCAAATACAAGTAGACTGGGAAATGCTAAAATGCATGGCAGCCTGTCAGTCTTCCATAGATTAAGATACAAGAAGCCACACTTGTGATAACTCAAAATTACAGTGCCTAAACAGGACCTGAACAAGTACACCACTGATAGGCAAGCTAACATAAAGGGTGAAATCCCATATCTTTCCATCTCAACACATAGAACTATGGGAAACCACAAAAAAATATTAACAGCAATTAAAACAACCCTAAGTTGTAAATAATATGATATAAAATAAAATAAAGAAATGGCTGAGAAAGAGAGGGAGGGGGGGAGGTCTTACTCAGGGATGAATTCAAAAACTGATTATCCAATACCAAAAAATCAGCTTTGAAATCACATACCTCTAAGTAACTCTAAACAGACTCAGCAGGAAATAACACCCAAGCGAAAACTAGGCGCAGCTGTTCATGCCTTCAAACCAGCATTGGGGGAAGATATGGGCAGATCCCAAGAGCTCACAGGCCAGTTGGCCTAGATGAAATGGCAGGCTTACTGTTTAATGAGAGAGCCTATTTTGAGGCAATAAGGTGGAACATGATAAAGAAACACACCAGACAGCTTCATCCGGTCTATGCATATGCACACACATGCATGAGCCACCCATATACACATTAACCATATACATACAAAATACACAATATAACAGAAGCCAAGATTTAAAGTGAAATTACCAGGCTAGGTGTGTAGCTCAGTGGCAGATACTTACCTAGCATATCCAAGGCTCCACTGAGCAATAAAACAATAAGCTGAGATTTAAAAATAATGAAAATGAAAAGTTAATAAATGAGATTAAAAAATAAAATTTTCATATCAGTGATCCATATACAATCAGTTATCAGAAAATTAATTTTTTCTTTAGTTTAAGAATATAGACAGCTGACCTAAACAAAGGGGAGTTAATAGACCCCCAGACTGATAGCTGGGAAACCAGCATTGGACTGACTCAGACCCGCTGAACATGGGTCTCAGTTTGAAGGCCTGGGAAGTCTAAGGAACCTCTGACAGTGGAACTAGGATGTATCCCTGGTGCACAAAAGGACTTTGGGAGCACATTCCCCATGGAGGGATACTCCCTTAACCTAGAGGCAGGAGGGAGGACCTAGTCCTTACTCCAAATGACTTGACAGATTTTGTTGACCCCTCCTAGAAGGCCTCACCTACCCTGTGGAGGGGGGGTGATTGGGATAGGAGTATGGTCAGCGGGCATGAGAGGGAGGGAGAGAAGAAGGGAAGAAAGGAGGGAGAGGAAACTGAGATTGATATGTAAAATAAGAAAAAAATTAAATTTTTTAAAAAATTTTAAAAAAGAATATAGATAAGTAGTGGAATGCATAGGTGAATGTCATTGAAACATGACAGAAATGAAAACCCATGTAAAAGCTAAAACTAACAGCAATACTTTAAGAGACTACTATGTATATTTTGTTTTGTTTTGGGGTAGAGCAAAGAAGAAAGAAGGAAAGATGATGATAACCCAGGCATTAGATGGAGGCCAAGCTGTGGAAATTCACTGCACTGTACATGTATCATAAAATTACAACAAATAATAACTAGGTATTATGAATTATAGTACAAGTATATAAACTAAATGATATAGTATAGGTAAAATTTGCTACAAGTGACACTTGAGAAGACACCACCACTTGGGAAAATAACTGATACCAATTTAATCAGTGTTCACAAGGGAATGTGGGTCTGTGGTATGGCAGTGTATATAAAACTAGTTATTGCTGGATCTGTACATAGAATTTGTCACTGTCATATGATCAACTGAGTCATATCAACTAGAAAAACAAAAATCAAAGTACCTTTTCAAGATTTTATGTATATCTAATATCTCTATATATATTTAATATATCTAATAATATAAATCTATATATACACCTAACATATATATCATATATACACATATGTTCTATTAGATAACCATTATATATATATGTGTGTGTGTGTATATATATATATATATATATATACATATGTTCTATTAGATAACCATTGTGTGTCCTTCCATGAAGAAGACTTCCTCCCAATCTCAGCATTCCCCAATTGCTCATAGTTCTTTGTCTAGAATCGAGGTCTTGGGAGCTTTCCTCCTTGTGTTAGCATGTCCAACACTGTTGTCATTCAGGCCTTCCTTAGTCAGCTGTGTTAATGAGACTTCATAGGTGTAGCCTTTCTGATATTTCTAGAAGACAAATCTCATAGCAAACTTCCTGTTCCTCTGGCTCTTACAGTCTTGCTGCTTCTGTTCTGAAAAGATTTCTGAGCTCCAAGTGCAGGACTTGTGTTACAGGTATTTCAGTTGAGAATACACAGTACATTATCTCCTGTTGCCTGCATTTTGATCAGCTGTGGTTTTCTGCTGTGGTCTCTCTTTCTATTGTAAAGAGAAGCTTCTTTGCTGAGGGTGAGAACTTTACTTATCTATGTGATAAGGATGAATATTTAGAATGAAGTTAGTAATTATACTGGTTTAGTAAAGTGGTGATTGTAGATTCATTTCCATTGTGCATATAAGAAAAATAGTTAACAAGCTGGATTCCACTGACTAAAGATTTCTGCTTCACAAAATATGTCAAGACAGAGGACAAATTTTAGATCAGGTTTCCCACAACCTATCTCACAGAAGACATCTCACCACAGTGTACAATGAACTTTCAACACTCAATAATAAGAAATCAGATAACTTTCTTTACAAGTAGGAACAAGACCTGCATAGGATCAGATGTGCCATCAAATAATACAATCATATAATAAATAAGCAATTAAAACTGCTTAACATGTAATAAGGAGATTGTAAGTATAGAAAACAATTTATATAGTCATTTTCTTTACATTGGAAACATTTCTCCCATAGAAGTTCTTACAACTTACAAGGCCAAGAAAAGACAGAATGTTGTGCGATTCATGAGACTCCTCTCCAATATTATATAAGCAGCAACAGTTGCTTGGGAGAAAAGATTCTCCAGCCAGATGGCCAGTCTGCAGGTTGCACGTGGAACCCCCGGATTGCTGCTTTCATGATCCCATGGGGAAAAGGGGGACTTCAGAGTGATGTGGCAGCCCTGGTTCATCATGCTCCTGCAAACACTATAAATTTTAGGCTGTATTTGGTAGAATTGTTTTCTCTATCTGTGTGTGGTTGGTATGCTATTTATTCATGCCTCCCAGAAAGTCATACAACAGTGAGACAATACTATAAACCTGTTAAAATAGCCAAATCTCACACAGTAAACAGCAAGAATGTGGAATAAATTCTATTTCACTGCTAGTATGAACACCAAATGGTACAGCCACTTTGAGGTAGAGTTTGGCAATTTCTCATAAAACTAAAAACATTCTTACTGTGTGCTACATCAATTGTATTCTCTAGAATCTACTCATACAAATTAAGACCATATCTACACAAAAACCTGCACCTCAATGTTACAGCTGTCTTGTTCATAATTGCTGAAACTGTGTTGCAACTAAAGTGAACTTTTATAAAGAAATATATCAATTAGATGCTAATCCAAACTGTGGGCTATTATCCAGTGCTATAAATATATGAACTGTCAATCATTAAAAAAAGAAATGGAGGAAAATTTGCCTGTCGCTAAGCAAAACAAGCTCACCTAAAAGGACCCCATGCTGTGTGTTTTCAACTATATGTTGCATGAAATGGTTGTAAAAAAGACATGTGGCTGCCAATGTTAGTATGGATGGCTAGATGGATAATTAGAAGGGATAATTAAGGGGAACACAGAGGATTCTTGGGGCAGTAAAACTATTAAAATTATAATGGTAAGTGTATGCCCTGTTCTACAGGAGGTACAACATCAAGAGTGTCCCTTAATGTACACTCCAGATTTTGGTGATATTGAGACATGGGTATGTTAATTGTTACAAACTCATGCTACAACACATGATGCCTATGAATGGGAATAAGAGAGGGGCACATGGAAATCTCTGCTTTTCTGGACAATTTGTTTCTAAAAATTTGTATTTAAAACAATTGAATGAACCATGCTTAAATGTGAGACAAATGCTTTTCAACCGACACACAATAGAATTGACAAGGGTAAAGGAAGGAAAAAAAAAGGACCAGAAAAATATTTGATGTAATACTATTTAAAACTATGGACATTTGATGAAAAGCATTAACCTCCATGTCCAAGAAGCTAAATCTTCTCCCACAGGAAAGTTGAAAGAAGATTCACACACACTCACATAAAACTAAGAAAGCCAAGGATACAAAGAACATCTTGAAGGCTGTAAGAGAAAAGTGACTCATTATACACAAGTGACTGTAATAGGATTAACAGCTAACTTCTCATAAGAAAAAAAAGAGGCCAGAAGGTACGGGCTTGACATATACAACACTGGAAATATAAACTTTTCAACAAAGAACCTTATATTTGGTGAAACCATCTTCCTTGAAAAGAAAACACAGTAAAGACATTTTGGAAAACCATATGGAGTCTCATATCATTAGCCCCAAATCACCAGGAGATCCACACGTAAAGGAAGTGCTATCTGTGTACACCTATTCTTATGGCAGGTCTTCACAAGAGCGAAGAAATGGAAACAACCAATGTGTGCACAAGTGGATGAATAGATAAAGAATATCTGGTATCTGTATACAAAGAAATATCCACACACCCATTAAAATGATGAAATCCTATCACTTGCAATAGTGTAGCTAGGTCAGGAAATCACTTTAATTAATGAACAAAGTCAAGCACAGTAAGGCATCACCTTGTAATCTCCTTAAACATAACTCTGAAATAAGTGAGTGGCAAAACCACAGTGGTGTGAGGCAAGGAGAAGCCCAGACATGAAGAGACTGGTCAGTGCATGATAAGTTATAGACTGGAGAGAAATTACTACTGTTTGAATGTGGGGGTAAAGGAAGTGTGTGTGTGTGTGTGTGTGTGTGTGTGTGTGTGTGTGTGTGTGTATGAGTTTGTGTGACTGGAAACTGAAATTATATTGAAGTCCTGTGCATCCTAGACAAGGTCTCTATGACTGAGCTATATCATAGTCAAATGAGGATATTGATTGTTTCTACCTTAGAGTCGTGGTGAATGTTTGAGACAGCAGTTCTACTCACCATCACATGAGCATCTTGTATATGAACTGAAGTATCCCTAAGTACCCACATATGTATGTTATGTATTGGTCAAAAACTTAAAAAGTCTCAGATCAAATAAAAGATAAGTCCCTGATGATGGACTATCTTACAATGACTATGAAAGGAAGTTCTTAAACATCAGAATGAAGTGATGCATGACTGTAATTCATATGCACAGGATAAAACAGAAGGGCTCAGTGAGTGTAACTGTGTAGAGAATAACAATAATAGCATAATTGTTCATTTCTTTTTATTTGAAAACTTGAATGACTTAAGAAATAGTATTTTGCATTGTTCTGTGTTGATTGTTGTCATAGAAATGTAAGGTGCTCACTGAAAATATTCTGAAGGAAACAAGTAAGAGAATGCCTATCCTTTGTAAATATTCATAGGAGAAACTAAAGACAGTCAGAGAGGTTGGAAAAGCTCATATCATAAGCTGCTTTATTACTCTGTAGTTGTTCTATTTTCTTAAAGTTGCTTCTTGAAGGACATATGACATTATAAATTTGTGCCTCCCATAAACAAACACACATATATAACAGCACTAGGATAAAAAGTGTGGGAGGGCAATATACAAAAGTATTATTTTTGTGTATCCTAGGACCAAATATAAAACAAAAATCAACCATAGCAACTTAAGATTCATGGAAGAATCAATGGGAAAATAACTCTGAACAAGAACAGAATGATTAAAGGAGTTAATGTGCTATATCAAAAAATACCACATGTAATATGAAAGGGGTACTAAAGATGTAAACCTGCAGAAAACAGGAAGTAGAGTGGCAGATGAGAATCAACAGCAGAATGCAGTGTGACAAGATCGACAATTGAGTCAAAAGATAGTGACTTCCAGGGTGTAGCTTTAAAAACAAGTGTCAACTGTATGCACCAGGCATAATGGAACTCAAAGATACACAGAGAAAATAAAACAATGGGGAAAAATACAAACAATAATCAGAGATAAAGTGGCTAACATATGGGGTGGCTAATATCATATAAATTAATTAAAAAATAAAAACATTTAGACATAAAATAGGAATTTTCAAGATAAATGAGTCTATTCATTAGTATTATTAATGTCCCTGATGCACAAAAGGACTTTCAGAACACACTCTCCATGGAAGGGATACTCCCTTATACTAGAGGCAGGAGGGAGGACCTAGTTCCTACTCCAAATGACTTGACAGATTTTGTTGACACCTCCTGGAAGGCATCATCCTCCCTGTGGAGTGTGTGTGTGTGTGGAGGAATGGGTAAGAGGATGGTCGGGGGGCATGGGAGGGAAGGAGAGATGGAAGGGGGGAGGAAGGTAGGAAGGAAAAAAATAAATTGAATAAATAAAAAAAGAAAGAAAAAAGAAAACAATATTTACAAAGTTTAAAAAAATCCCTTCAAATGAAGGAAACATGAGAATATCAGAATTAAGCCAGGCATTGGTGCCACACGCCTTAGTCCCAGCACTAGGGAGGCACAGACGGGTGGATCTCTGTGAGTTCGAGGCCAGCCTGGTCTCCACAGCTAGTTCCAGGACAATTGCACTAATAATTGAATAATTAATACTCAGTTACAATTAAGAATAATAAAGAATCATAAACAATCATAGAGAAACGAACCACAACATGAACACTTCCACTAATAGTAGCAGAACACAATTTGCTTTAAGTACACATGGAAGAGGTCTGCTTAGACCATATGCTAGAGAAGAATAAATATCAAGCCATGCTAAATTTTAAAAAATTGAAATTATAGAAAGCATATTTCCTGATTGCAGTTTAATTTTAATGGATAAAATTAGAAATCAGTAATTCATATCTGTGAAACCATACAAATGTGCATAAGTTAAACACCATGATCAATAAACTAAAGAATATAAAATAAATAAAATTTAAAAATAGCTTGAGAGTAAAAAAAAATTAACAAACCAAACAAAGAAACAAACAGAATATGAGCTCATTTGCTGGGGTGGTGGAGTACGCTTTTGATGACAGTGTAGGAGAGGCAGAAACATGAAGATATTTGTCAGTTTGAGGTCAGCATAATCCACATTGTGATTTCTAGGTCAGCCAGGGATGCACAGTGAGACCTTGAACCACCCCACCCACCACCACCAAGGAAAAAAGAAGACACCATAGAACATCTGTAGTTATAAAAACCTCACTTAAGAAGGAACATGTGGAGGGCTGAGCTATAGTTCAATTGGTAGAGTATATGCCTAACATTCAAAGAGAACTGGGTTAGTTCTCAGCATCGTATCAAAACTGGCCTGAAGACACACACCTTTAGTACAAGCAATTTGTAAGCAGAGGCAGAAGATCAGAAGTTCAAGGTCATTTTCAGCTACAAAATGAGTTTGAAGATATTGTCTAAAAAGAGAAAAATTAAACATCAGTAATCTAACTAAAGGACCAACCAAAACCCAAAACATAGGCAGGAAAACAATGATTTGGGTAAAAATAAATAGAAAAAAAATAGATTAAAAAATCAATAAAATTCAAAGTTTGATTCTCTAAAGAATTGAAAAGCAAATTGATAAACCTTCTCCAGAATGATTACTACAAAGAGAAAGTATGTATTGTGTACATAAATACAATGCATAGAAGTACAGCATAATCAGTAGCCATAGCACAAAGGAAGTGAGTGGAAACAAAACTACATCAAAGAGATGAAATAATCACACTGTAGCTGAGAAAAGGTTAATATAAAAATTTATAAATTTGAAGTTGCTCTCTGTTCTTATAGCTAGCATTTAAAAGCACATGAGACTTTTATAAAGATATTAAAGTCAAGAATTAAAGAGACAATATGACTAACAGAATTATACATATTCACACATGAGAGAGAGACAGAGAGAGAGAGAGAGAGAGAGAGAGAGAGAGAGAGAGAGAGAGAGAGAAAAAGAGAAGAGCCACAGTGTTTATGCTGTGAATAGAGCTGCCAGCCACAAATTAGCTGACAGATAAAATGGACCTATCTGAAGAATAATTCCTAAAATTGATTTTAGTGAACTCAGAAAATCTTAACCTAAAATATTTAAAAAATGAAGTTAATAACTTTAAATATCCTAGAAAAAAAGAAATGTTAATATGAATCTAGTGGTAGATTCTAACAATGTTCAAAAATTACTAACCTTTTACTGCAATTAGAGAAAGACATCACCCCAAATTACAAATGATAGCCCCTGGACGCATGGCCAATAAAATTTTTAATTAGAAAACATACTCAGCAATATTTAGAAAAGATTATATATCTTATAAAATCTAAGATCCTAAGATTGTATAATAATTAAAACAGACAAGGAAAGGACCATTGCACACATTAACTCACAGTACTGTGACTGCATGCATATGACCTTCATGAGTTCAAGCCAACATGGACTGGTGTTGGGGCATGTCAGAAAGTCCCACTCTTAGCCAAGGAGCTGTGATGACAGTTGATGGCTGCCATCAAAAAAGGGGAGCCAATTTTCTTCAGGGGTGCAGCCTTAAGCCATGATCCACTACATGGTCCCACACCTATACAGATACTGACAACACTAACTGGACTCAATGGGTTTTTAAAAAAGAAAACATTGGGGCTCAAGAGATGGGTCAGAAACTGATCAAGGGTTATGAGTGAGTACTGTTCTTGCAGAGGTTCTGAGTTCAATTCTTACCACTCATGTCTGGTAGTTCACTACTTCCTGAAACCTTAGTTCAGGAGGATCCAACACCTCTAGCTGCGATGGTCATCTGCATTCAAGTGCATACACCTTCATATACAAATACAGACACATGATTAAAATGAAATAAAATCACTTTAAAACTTTAAAAAAAGGTAGCACTTGACTTTGGGAGGGAAGAGTAGTGGTGGTAGATGAGAAAATGGAGGAGATGGAATTGAAGATAGTTTTATTTTTTTTTTCAAAACACATTTATAGGTATATATTTAATTTTCAAACAATAAGTCTTAAGTAAGATTTGACTCAGGAATGCAAGGTTGGTTTGACCTTTAAAAAAGTTAGTTAATTCTCTTAAATAATAAAATAATGAACTAAAGCTATGTGATCATCTTACTAGATAACAGATTAAAAAGTGTTTAACTCATGATTACAATTTTCAACTAATAAGAATGTACAAGACTACTTTCAGATTGCCTTAGGATATAGAAGAAAAATAAATGTGAAATAACTATGATATTTACTATTGAAAGAATTAATGTGGTAATTATGTCCCCTCCCTCTTCTTCAGAATAGTGCTATTAGTTAAAATAAGTCAGTTACACACAGACAGAATAAAAGTGATTGCCATCTATATTGAATAACACCCTGGAGGTTGGAGGTTCTAAATAGAAAAAATTAGACAAGAAAAAGAAATAGATATGATCTGTTACAGAAAATTAAAAATAAATTATCCATTTTCAATGGCATAACTACAAATGTAAATCCTTAGAAATTGATTGAAAAAATCTATTAAGACTAAAAAACACACTCTTCATCTTGATTTTATGACCAAAATCAATATAAAAGATCAATGACAGTACTTTAAACTAGAAGTGAAGTCTCAAATAAATTTATGAAAATAATCTATTAAGATATTTTCAAATTGTAAATTACTTAAGAATAAGAAAAGATGCAAAAGACTTGAACACTAAAACCAAGAAGACATAGTAAAATTGTTAAGGAAGATAGAAATAAATGAAAATTTATCTAGTGTTCATGGATCATATATAAACACAGACTTAGTACTGTTAATATTGCAATAACGCCAGCATAATCAGTAGCTTCTATGTGATCCCCATTGAATTCCATCAAAGTTGGTGTAGAAATTGATAAGCTAAACTTAAGATTTACTTGGAAGTACAAGAGACCACTAATACCCAAAGCCATGCTATAAACCAGCAGTTCTGAAAGACTCTTATTTCTCACTTTCAGAATCCATCATAAACCTCAGCAAACAGTTGTGTGTCTGGTATTTAAGGACAGACATGCAGATCAGTGAAGTAATGCTGAGAATCTAGCAGTAAAGAATTACTTGCATGGTTAACTGATTGGCTGTGATGATAAAAGTAGAACTCACCAGGGAAAACATTTGTGTTAATAAACAGAGGTGGAGAAACTGGACAACCATGTGCAAACAATAGATACAAACCATATGAACAATATATGCAAAAGTTAATTCAAATAGGAGGAAAGGATTAATTTGAAAGATAAAACTTATCCTTGCAACCCTAGTGATGATGTCTTAGATATGATACCAGCAGCACAAGTACAAAATGCATATAAATTGGATCACAACAATTTAAAATAATATTCTGCAGATGATATCAGTAAATTGATGGAATTAAAGTAAATATGATGAGAGATTTATCATAATTATATGTAAAGAATTTTTCAAAATTCAACACTATGGAATTCCAATAAATCATCACTAAAATAAACATGTTTACAGAGATACCTTCCTAAGAAGATGAACAAATGATCAAAAAGCATAGAAACAATGCTCAAATCGTAGTCACTAGCACCCCTTTTATTGAATATTTGATTGAAATCATTTCCAATCACAAATATTTTTCAATTACTTGTGAGAAAATGGGCAAGAAATAATTATTAAGCAGAAACTCACTTTATTTCTACTTAAGGAAAAGTTTTGATCTGAAATTTAAGTACATTTTAAGGAAGTAAAAGTAGTGCAATGTAGTTAACAATCCATGTGTGTTGTTAGAGTTTCTTGTCCTGCCAGGTCCCTCTGCCCTTCTTAGCCTGAAATAAACACACACATATATGTATGTATGTATGTATATATGCTAGCTTTGTCTTAATTGTTAACTACTTTCTATTAATCTTTGTATTTCTACATGGCCTTTTCTTACCAGAGACTGCCTGGTGAGACATATCTTCCTGGTCTGTACATGGTGTCCTCTCTTAGTGCTTATCTCTGCTTACATTTCCCAGGATTCTACTCGTCTCCTCATTCTTCCTATCTTGTTGCCTCTATTGGCTAAACAGTGTTTTATTCATCAACCAATAAGAGAAATATAAACGCAGAAGGACATTCCTCATCACAAGTAGATACAATTACATGAAAAATACTGTGTACAAAATATTTATTGAACTTTATTAAGTTTTGCTGTAAGCCTAAATAAATGAACATTCTCTGTGCATAGATCCACATTTGAAAGATTCCAAATCCCATAGCCGTTGGCCATCAATCCTTTACCTATCCCTTTCCAACATATAGATCTAACTTTTTGAATATAAAGATACATGGATAAGTTTATTAGGTATCAAGGTTTATTTTAAGAAGACATTAATTGAGAAAGTGCTAGTCTAAAAGTAGACTACAGAACCAATGCACCACAAAGACTGTCAGAAAGTGACCCGGCAGAATAAAGATAGCCATTTATATCAGTGTGGGTGTTTTAAGATCAATAAGAAGGTTCTAATCAATCTGTCTGAAAGAAACACATATCCTCCCTGAAGGAATTAAAGGACAGAAGAAAGCAATGGAGGAGATGAAGGAGAGATAAAGGAAGGGCAGGAAAGAGGAGGGAACAAGGAAGGGGAAAATAAAATTACTACTAAAATCTCAGACAAACACCATTCAAAAGATACTGCAAGAGCATGGAATGGGTGGCTGGATAGATGGCTCATCAATTAAGGGCATGCACTGCTCCTATAGAGAACCTGAGTTTGGGTCCCAGTATCCATGTCATATAAGGAGTTTCACTATTGTCTCTTATTCTAGTGACCACACATCTAGCACTCTCTTTTCTGGCTTTGTGGACAACTGCACTCAAGTGCATACCCCACTCCAGGTAAAAATATTAGTCTTCAAAAATAAGAGAGTAAGAAAAATGCCAGCAATATACAACACAGAATAATCTGCAGTCTATAGAGTGGACAAAGCATTCATCAAAACAAGGAGAAAAGCAGAAAAATAACAATAGTACAAAAGCAAGAAGTCTAGTTCAGCATTCCCCAAAAGTTGAAAAAAAATTCTCAGTCCATTAATGGTGAGGTGGTGCAAATTGAAACCGAAATAAAAACCCATTAAACCACAGGGACATGGCCACCAAAGTGCCACAAATTAGAATATAATTGTTTTCCTGCAGGATCACAATGTGAAAGGTCCTAGAAATGTCCTGTTTATTGGTTTTTCTGTTTAAGAAATAAACATAGATATTGGTTTTATAATTACACGTTAAGCTATGCATAAGCTTTATTTTCTGCATTTTTATTATACTAGAAACATAAAAGTGCTTAGGCACAAATTTTATCTCTTTGTAGGGAGACTAGTGACTGCAAAGTTATTCCCAACTTAAGCAGCTATTAGTTATACATTTTCTCATTTTAATATTATGACTTTCACTTGTAAGTATATAGTTTTGTATGTAGGGATTATTTTATCATTAAGTTTTAAAGACCCTAACTTAGTAAAGTCAAATGTATGGCCTAATCCATAGTGGACTACAAGTGTCACCTGGGAAGGTTTAACCATTGTAATGAACTGGAAGTTCAAAATGATTTGACTCTGTGAGGAAAGGTCAGCAAATCACAGCTTGCAGGCCATTTCTGGACAACCACCTGCTAAGTGAATGGCAGTTTGCTAAGAATGGGTTTTAAGATGAAAACAGTTGGGGAGGATCTGGGGGTGTAACTCAGTGTTACAGTGCTAGCGTAGTATGAGTGAAACCTGGGCTTTTAATCCCAGCATGAAAATGATTAATTAATTTACTAATTACATATATAGGATAACATTATTATATAAAAGTTATATGTAGCTCAAGCCTCGAAGACTGCAAAGGTTTATTGTAACACAGACAGAGGCCCGCCCATCAGAAATACTGTTTCAAACCAAGGTATGAAATAACCCTGAAAAATGTGTGGCATTAAATGTTTATTTGTATTAAAATACTTAATAATTAGAATAAAGCAGAGTTTTTTTTCTTGATAAATTTTATGTTATTCGGTGATTTAGACACACTGAATGACTTCTTGTACACTGCCTATTTCTGCAATCTAAACTGGCAAATAGCTGCGGTTGTGTAACACAGAACACAACTGCTCTTCTCAGAAATGTAGGCCCGCTTTGAAGCATTTGGCCCTTTCCCAGGCTACCCTCTGTATTGAGAATCCAGCCTGCTTTGAACAGCTTGAACAGTGCAAGCCATGGGCTTTCACCACCCTGAAGGGGGGTAATAAATAAGACCCACAACCATCATTTGTCTATGACCCGTTTGCTGCAACAAGAGCAGATCTTTTTTTTATTTTTTATTAATAATATAATTTAAAATTTTTACATGTCAATCCCAGTTTCCTCTCCATCCCTTCCTCCCCTCTCTCCTTCACTCCCTCCCTCTTATTCTCTTTCCTCTGTGACAAGCACCCTGGCCACCCTCCCCTCCCATCCCCACCCCCCATTCCACTTGTAGGGCTATGCTATTCAGGTTGGGTCATGTAAATCTGTCAAGTCATTTGAAGTAGGGACTAGGACTTCTCTCTTTCTCTAGATTAAGGGGGTATTCCTCCATGGGGGATATGTCCACAAGGTCCTTTAGTGCATCAGGAATACATCCTGTTTCTACTGTCTGAGGTCCCCTAGACTGCTCAGTCCTTCTAGCTGAGACCCATATTCAGGGATCTGAGTCAGTCCCATGCTGGATTCCCAGCTATCAGTCTGGAGGGGGGCATTAGCTCCTCCTTGTTGAAGTCAGAACAGCAGCAGATCTTACAGGGCTCCAGGCATCCCTCCGCAAATTCCAGGAGCTCTGATTTGTGCTCATATTAGAAGAAATGTGTCTCTTATATTTATGGTTGTGAGCCTAGCCTTTTACAGCTGAGCTTCAATAGAGGAATCCAAAATGGCTGAAAGACACTTAAGAAAGTGTTCAACATCCTTAGCCATCAGGGAAATGCAAACCGAGGCAACTCTGAGATACCATTTTACTCCTATCAGAATGGCTAAAATTAGAAACACTAATGATGGTGAGGATGTGGAGAAAGGGGAACACTTCTCCACTGCTGGTGAGAGTGCATAAAGCATGAGTGAGTACATAGAGCAAAGGTTCATCAGCCTACAATTCACAAGGCTAGAGAAGCTAGGATACAAGGAAAACCCTAAAAGAGACATACATGGTCCCCCACAGAAGGGGAAAGGGACAGTATCTCCTAAGCAAATTGGGAGCATATTAGTAGTTGGGGGAGGCAGTGAGTTGAGATGAAGCTAGGAGAAAGAGAAGGGGAAAAGGGAAGGAGAGAGAACACGAGGGCCAGGAAGATTGAGTTGGGGGAGGAATAGAGGAGAGCAAGAAAAAAAAATGCAGTAATAGAGAGAGCAATTATAGGTTTGGAGGGAAAACTGTTACTAGGGAAATTCCCAGATAGCAACAAAGATGACCCCAACTAACAATCTGTGGAATAATGGGGATGCTACCTTAAATGTCCTTCCCTGATAATGAGATTGATAACTACCTTATATGCCATCCTAGAGCCTTCATCCTGTAGCTAATAGAAACAGAAGCAGACACCCACAGCTAAACACTGAGATGAACTCCTGGAATCCAGCTGCAGAGAGGGAGAAGTGATGAGCAAAGGGGTAAAGACCAGGCTACAGAAACCCACTGAGACAGCTGACCTGAACAAGGTGGGGTTCATGGATCCCAGACTGATAGCTGGGAAATCAGCATAAGACCCACCCAGACCCCTAAACATGGGTCTCAGTAGAAGGCCTGGGCAGTCTATGGGACCACTAACAGTGGAACCAGGATGTATCCCTGGTGCACAAAAGAACTTCAGGAGCACATTCCCCATGGAGGGATACTCCCTTAGCCTAGAGACACGGCCGAGTCCTTACCCCAAATGACTTTGTCAGATTTTGATGATCTCTCCTGAAAGCCCTCACCCTCCCTGGGGAGTGGATGGGCAATGGGATGGGGAGGGCTCAGGCGAGGGGAGGGGTGGGAGGGTGGGAGGAAGCTAGGATTGATATGCAAAATAAGAAAAAAATTAAAAAATAAAAAGAGAAGATGTGTGTTTCTGGAGTTTTTTCCCAGCCTGGTCCCACAGCTGCTTTGCCCTAAATAAACACGTGGGTGCTGTATTAGTTATACAACTGTTGGCTGATGACTAGGGCTTTTTATTGAATAACTATGTATTAATTATTAACCCAATTTTTTAATTTAAGTATTTCCACTTATTCTCATCTTACCAGAGAAGGGTCTGGACCTTTACTCGTTCCTCTGCTACATGGTCTCTCTCTCTCTCTCTCTCTCTCTCTCTCTCTCTCTCTCTCTCTCTCTCTCTGCAGCCTCTCTCTGCCTTCTCTCCTCAGAATTCTGCTGGCCTCCTAGACCTACTTATCTTCCTGCCTCTATTTGCTAAATAGTGTTTTATTTATCAACCAGCAAGAGAAACATATATATATATGGAAGAACATCCCCCATCAGACTTGCGCCTTGGATTTTGAGGGAGGGGTTTGAATTCTGTTACTTATCAAATATGCAATGGTAGGGATTTGTAATGATTTTTTTTGTCCACAAAATAAGACTACTAAAACCTAATTGGAAGTATTTTATGTATTATCAGGAATTCTAAACAAAAATCTGCAAGTAATAGTCATTCTATTAAAATAACCCATCATTATTCATAGTTATCTATCCCTTTGGCATCAAAGCAAAAGGGAACAAATTGTAGATGGTATCATTAATGTTGTTAGACTTCATCTCTAAGTCTGTGTGATCTTAGGAGTGAAGCCATGATGCAGAAGCATAGCTATTAATTTCAGAAAGATAGAATGAAGAAGTCCTCAATCGGTTCTTTCATTCCTTTAAAGGATTTATCAGACCCTTGCCCAACTCTTCTCTGAATTCAGTTTTATAAGTGACCCTTCCAACTACTTAGACACCTCTTATTTATATCATTCAACTCACTTCACAATTCCATAATGTCTAGAACACAAGATTAAGAACCAAGGACTCAGCAAATTACTAAGAAAACATAGAGCTATTAAATAAGCTCCCTCTAGGGTTTCTGTGGGCAAGGGTTCACCCATTAGGGCAACTTAAGAAGAAAAACAGTTTCCAACTAAGAAGTGAAAGAACACCAAAAGTGAGTCACTGGTGTTAACTGTTTATTCATATGAAAACACTTGATAATTAGGATAAAACATGACTATCTGAGAGTGACAACAACTGTAATTAAAGTGAAACTGAATTGAGTTAGCTTTTGATTTAACTAGGTATAAAATTAGATTAATAATGTATTGAAACATGACACAGCAAATTATGCCTGTTGCTAATTCTTGGCATCTTACATTAGGGATCCTGTTTAAAAAGAGTAGAGAGCTAAGTGAGAAAATTATTCAAACATTATTTTCAACAAAGAAGGACATCATGCAGAGAAAACTTAAAAGTCTTCATTCCTGTGGAGGTAGTGGTGAAGGAGCCGAATTAGAATCTCTGGAAGGGTTGTCTCAATTGTGTCATGCTTGTGTACTGACTGCTTCCCATAGGACCACAGGGCCCCTGGCCCTGAGCTTGAATATGGCATCTGTGGAGACACTTCTAAATCTGCACTGCCTTGGAGAAGCCAAGAAAGAAATTCAGATACCCATGTGAACTTCTAACTCACTTAAAGATCAAGGAAGAGCTGGTAGCCTGTAAAGAGCTCTCAAAAGCTAAAGACGGTGAAGGCAAAGTCAACACTTGGCAGTTTCCAGAGATTCGTACCACCTGGGCACAGATTAGTTTTCACTTAAAGTGTAAATAGTGCTCATTTAAAGTAACACATGGGCTCCTCCAAGTCACCTTCATGGAAATGGGGACTTAGTGAAATGAATTTAAAAGTCTGTCTCCAAAATTTATGCTCTAGGTCTGTCTACAAGTTTGTGTTAGAACTGTTCTCACTCACTTCCCTCAGACACATTCACCCTCTCCCTAATGATACATGGTACATTTCACTACAAAAATGCATTTTCAATGCACAATTGAAACTTTTCATTCATGGTTATTTTATCTTTTTTTTTTTTTTTGTTTCTCTGCATGATCTATATTCATAAGTGTTTGCTAGATAAGCTATTTGTTTCTGAGTTCTTGGTGACCATGGCTAGTGTTTAATGAGTTTTCCTCTAGTATCACACACTGAGAAAAAGTACAGTACATTCTAGTCAGAAGGATGTGTCTTTGGTCTATCCAATACTCCACACCATGCTGCAAGGAATAGAGATGAAGGCTAGAAAGTTTGCACATTGCTCAAGTAACATGTGATGCCTACCTCTTCTGCTGATGTCCCACAAGCAAGTAGGATGTCTTTGTTGTGGTTGGAAGCTAAAATCAGCCTCCAAAATATCCTGTGTTAAAGACTTGGCTGGTAGAAGATGGGTTTTAGAGAGGTAATTAAGCCATGAGTAGTCTCATTTATCCATGAATTAATTCCTAGCTAAATGCACTATTGGTAGGGCCTGGCTAGAAGTGGGTTCCCAGATTCTCCTTGTATATTTCCCTCTGCCTCCTGTTTGCCAAGAGGTCATCAGCTTTGCTTTGCCACCATATCTTTTAGACATGGTGCTCTGCCTTACCACAGACCCAGGAGTAAAGAGCTGAATGATCTCAAAATGAATCCTTCTAAACTACAACCAGATCTTTCCTCCCTATAATTTTTTGTGTGTGTGTGTGTGTGTGTGTGTGTGTGTGTGTGTGTGTGTGTGTGTGTGTGTGTGTTTTGTCATGTAATAAAACGCTAAGCTAATTGAAATAAGCTTGTACTCAGCAATGAAGATCTTTGTTGCCTGTTAAATCTAGCCAAGGTACCAAAGCAGACCAAATCTACATTTGTGTTTTCATTTCACCACTTATTACATATATAATCTACTCTGCATGGTTTCAGCTTTCTCATTAAAAAAATTAGGTTCTCCTGAGAATTTTATGGTTTTGTTTTGTTTGGGTTTGGTTTGTTTTTTTTCTGGCTCAGGTCCAGTCTGGGTCTATTAGACCACTGCTACTGATTACTACCCATATCCTTTTGGTACTAAAGACACTGCTGAGCTTTGGCCACATTTTAATTTTGCCTAGCGTTTAGGCCAAATTCCTGTAATGGGGAAGTGATAGGTATGTCCCTCTTAAACTCTACCAAAGTCCTCAAAGTTCTGCAATCAGCCATCTCTGCTTCACCTAGAGAACATTTGGTTGCATATGAGACCCTTGTTCAGGACTGGGAGATGCCCAGGGAGGAGAACTCAAGCCTTGTCTCTTTGTAGGCTGCATTTCCATGTCATACTTGCTGAGCTAATTCTGTGAGATGATACAGTATTCCAAGAATGTAGACCTTAGAGAAAGCTAGAGACTCAGAAATTAGAGGACAGATTGATACTCAAGCAATTCCAGGCTCTCATTACCAGACAAAGAATTCATGGGGAAAATAAGGAAATTAATTGGAAGGGAGTCTTATTAAAGATTAAAGATCAATGTTCAAAAGATGAGTTACAATGTCTTCACTTTGTCCAGTCACTTTGTCCAGAATTTTGGACAGTGTCTTGTGAGCAACTTTAATAAAGGGAAGGATCATTCAAGAGTGAGGAAATAGAGGATTCCAATAATGGACAATGATTGTTCAGTAATGAGATTTAATCCCCCCACCCCTGTGCATTTATAATGTTTGCTAATATACTGTGGCATCAGATGCATGATGGAAGCAGTCAGTCATGAAAATCTAATGTTCTGCAGCTTTATAATGAAGCTAAAATCAGTTATTGGCTATGTTGGACCCAGACAACTTTGGGTAGTATGGCATGTTTTGTTTGGAGAGTCACAAATATGCCATAATGTAGCTCTATAGTGACATTATCCTCTAGCCACTGTGAAATTGGCCTCTTTTATTTTTCTTATGTCTAGCAATGTTAATCCAAGTCTTCTAAATGCTAACACTCCAAGGTTTTTTCTACAGTAGATAGTTTGACAACTGGCCCCATATGTCCTATACCCCAGTCCCCACTGTCTTTTATAATCTTCTTTGATGCTGGAAGGTCATTCTTTCCCCAGTCTCTGATGGAATGATCTCTGCTAGGCCATGCCTTCTTCATTGATAGGAGGCTCTTTCCTCACTGTTCCCAAGAATCAGTGGCAGTGCCATAATCACTTAATGATTATGGCAACCCAAGCTATGACCTTCTTTTAAAAAGAATCTGAGATTGTAAACCCAATACTCTGGAGTATGAAACTGTAGGACCACTGTTCAAAGTTAGCTTGGGTTATCTAATGCGACATTTCAAAATGCAACAAATTGCAACACACACACACAAACACACACACACACACACACACACACACATACACACACACACACACACACATGTGCACAGTGGGAGAGGAAGGGTAAGCCTGAGGGTGACTCATTCTCTTGTCTGCATCATAGTTTTTGAACTCTTTTTTTAATTTCAGAGGCCTGTCTTCTTCCACTTCACAATCCCATCTTCCGAAGTTGGAGATGCTAAAGCAGAGGCGGTATACACTAACACGCACCATGTAGTTTTTACTCTGATGATTAAACCATTAACTAGGAGTTTTAACTCTGTGAAATGAGCACTTTCTGGGCTAAAATTCAATGGTTGTATATTTTCTGCCTGATGTTATGTGTGCTTCAAAATTCCAGTGACTCTTTTCCTTTCCCATCCTCCCTTCAAAGTCTGTCTGAAAAAGCTGATATAAGTGAATTGGGCCCCCTTTAAAACTCTCTGAAGGACCCTCCGATTGCATCAGAGTAGCTACCTAATAGTCCTGAGAGGAGGTTTTCCCCATAATTCCCTCACTGTGCAGGAGCTGGACAAGAGATACATAATTTATACAGGCAATTACACATCAATTGGTTATTAAAAGTGCCCTCATTGAGATGTACTATATTGAGGACACAGAGATAAATCTGGTTCCCCAGGTAACCAGCTACAGCTCACAGACAGAAGGCAAATTTTCTGATTTTTAGATTGGCGTTACTTCTCTTGACCCTGCTATTCTTTCTGCCTGCAGTGTGGCGCTCTGCCTGTGCGTGGGTGGTTGAAGACAGGGAGCAGATGTGAGAAAGACACAGGATGAACGTTAGCTCCACACTTTTCTTGGAGTTCTTTCCTCCTGGGAGAAATAATTATTTTCCTAATTAATAACACATTTACCCAGTATTTCACTCATTCAACCGTCCATCCGCTTAAATAATAATAACTGACACTGACAACTGTGCTTGATGCTGCAGAAGAAACAGGACCTGAAATGATGTCATCTCTCCCTTTGACTCATGACTGTTTAGTGAGGACAAACATGGTCAAACAAATAACTGCAAACATTTTGAAGGGTGAAAAATATGAAAAGAGATACAACTGAAAATGTGAATCAGGTCGTTGGTTCTCCCCAGGACAACACCTAAGGGCTTCACTTAAAAGTTAAACAGAGCCAGGTGGTGGTGCACACCATTAATTCCAGCATTTAAGAAACAGAGGCAGGCCGATCTCTGTGAGCTTGAGGCCAGCCTGGTCTACAGAGTGAGTTCCAGGATAACCAGAGCTGTACAAGGAAACCCTGTCTTGAAAAACAATAGCCCCTTCCCCAAAAGAGGTTAAAGATAAACAGAGACCCAAGAAAATATATAAGAGGTGACAGATAGGGAGGAAGGCATCTAGAAAGAGGGCCATAGATGTGCAAAGCCACACAGATTTTCCTTTAATTAAGATATCCTTGCATCTGGAAGAAAAAATACCACAAAGCTAGTCAATGGTGCCACACACCTTTAATCTCAACACTTAGGAGGCAGAGGCCAACCTGGTCTACAAAGGGAGTTCCAGGACAGGCTCCAAAGTTACACAGATAAACCCTGTCTCAAAAAAATAAAATAAATAAAAAGAAAAAACTCTATGAGATACACTTGCCCATGTATACCTTTAGCAAAAATGTAGGTAGGAGATTAAAGTTATTTTGTTATTAGAGGGCTGGACCAAACTCTGAGGTGGAGAAACACTGGCTCTTCATATTGTGAGAATTTTGCCTTACTTTTTAAGTTTTATTTTGTTTTTGTCATAGAATAAATGCACAATTTAGTCAGATATATCATGTTTTTGACATGGGAATACATGGCGTGATGCATCGGCTCACAATTTCTTTTTGAAAGTGTTTTATTTAAATTCAGAAATGTCAGCAGCAAAACCAGAGCTGGACACAGAAACCAGTGTGTTAAAAGCCCTCTAGGTGAGTCTTCTGAAAATGGGACTCAGACAACACCCAAGAAAAAACTGGGTTAGTGTCCATGCTGTTCTTCTGTGCTCTTGCTCTTTTTTTGTAATGCCTGGGTTGGATCCTTGAGGCCTCATTTAGTCATCCACTCCCAAGCAGTTTGCTGAATGTTCTCTAGTCAATTTTATCCCCTGAAGAGCCCCTGTTTTTCCAGTTGTGTTTAAAAGTTGGGAAAATGCCCAGATGCATTGACATTCCTTTGGCACCAGCTCCCAGCTCATTTCTTTAGAAACGTACAACAGTGGATCCAGAGACCCAGTACTGCAGACATATAGAAGTACAACCTCTGTGTGTGAACAAACCCTGAAACTCTCATGAGGGGAGAGGGAAGGCTGATGAAGAGAACGGGTAATGGAGACTGTTATTTGTAACGTCTAACAAAAAATGGTGCACATCATTCATTAAAAACAATGTAAGAGCCAAAAATATTGAACACTTCTGATCAACCCATAAATGAAGCACTGTGGAAAGTACAGGTCTTACCATCTAGATGAAAGTGGCAATGCCGTCTATACATGTAGATAATTTCTATAGTAGGTTCATAATGAAGTAATTTCAGTTGCCCCAATAAAAAGAGCTAATGGCCTGAAAAGCATGTATAACTGACATTATCACTTCTTTAAGTGCTCAGGAAACTATCAAATTCACAAAGAAAATGATATTTATTCTCTAGGAGTTATTGCTATGAAATGTATTTTTTATATCCTGTTCACCACTTGGTTTTATTGCTCATCAAAGAATACAATTAACATTTGGTAATGCTTACTATGAAACAAAAAGTAAGATATTTGTTGCCTGTATGATTTCATTTTAGTTTATCAAAGACCTAGTGGAGAAGTATTATCATGATTCATTACTGATATAAAAAAAAATCTTTTAAAGAATATAAAGTTTCAAGAGTCGTACGTATCTTCTCCAGGGAACCAGTGAGAACTAGATATATCCCACCAACTCTTTCCCTGTCATCTCCATCTGTGACAGCTCTGGATAGTGTCATCATTATGGTTTAGGTGTTCTCAACCCTCCTAAGGCTACAACTCTTTAATACAGTTCCTTCTGTTGTGGGACCCCCCAACCATAAAATCATTTTCATTACCACTTCATAACAATACATTTTTGCTACTGTTATGAATCACAATGTAAGTATTTTTGGAGATTGAGGGTTGACCCAGGGTTCCCCACTCACAGGTAGACAGCTGTTGCTACAGCTGATCTAGATAAACACTTGCCTTTGAAGAACCCTGGGTCTGTGTATTCATTCTGTGATGAGATAAGGCAGTGGTCAGAGTCGACTTAATACTCTTTAACAGATTTCTGGCCTGAACTGAGTGCTCTGTGACAAATGCCCTTTCACTCACTGCTGATTGGGGATACATGCTACTGGAATGAACAAAACATTTGCCAATCATCTGTGTTCATGGTGTTTCTAGTCTGAAGTTTGGAGTCCAATGGAGTACTCACCTTATAAGTCTATACTATAGTACCTTAGAAGAGAAATGTCACAGAGAAAGGAACAGCAGTGAAACAACCAAATCATAGCTACTGACCAGCTTTGGGTGATCAAGTGAGTCACAATGGACCAATTTAATGCCAAGGAGGAGGAAAGACATTGATATGTTCATTCACCTGGCACCTTCTTTCCAAAATTAATATTCCCATGTTTGAGTGGTAAAGGTTGCTCATTGACCTTCTATGAATCATCAGGTTGAGGATCATTTGCTTATTGGTATTTTTCTCTACCTCAAATTAATTATCAAAACTACAAGAGACCCTTATATGGAAACATTGGGAAAAAATAGTAGCGGGGCAGGGAGTGGGGCAGAAAATTGAAGAGGGATACTAAATGTTTTCTCAAGACAAGCCTGGCCCTTCACTAAAACCTGATTCTATTTCCTTGACCAAGAATGCAAAATGACTAAGATGGTATGTTATGTGCTAAGTAAGAAGCAGGCTGCTCTGTCAAGACACTCACCCAAGACATGAGGCATGCAACCGACTGCCAAGGACATTTCTTTTCGAGAAACAGTTACCCCAGGAGCTTCTGACTCTATGATGTCTTCAATCTGGAAAATAGAGTTAGCTCCAGTCACTTGGTTTTCATCCAAGTGCAGGGGCAGACCAGATAGTTCCCTGCCATAAATCTTGTACTGAGATTATCTGTGGAGGCTCTGAGAAAAAGGAATCTTTTTGTAGAGATATTCAGAAAGATGATCAAGACAAGAAAATAAATCTGATGAACTCTTATGTCTAATGCTTTCACGTAAAAGCAGGAAACACAAGAGTCTTTTTCTCAGGTTGGGAAAATTGGGTTCTTTCATCCCCAGAACCTGGAGGACTCTCAGCCTTGTCAGTCCCACAAACTGATCCTGTCTCCAGAGAATTCCTTTAAGGATACTTAAAAGAATATAGAATAAGATATCAAAAACTAGACTCAATATGAAAGGACAGAAATAAACTGAATTTCTCCTCCTGAAAATCTCCTGTGGTTGTAAAGAGACCCAATTAACATGAGAAGATAAATCAGAATAATTTAGCCTTCATCCCCATTTCCCTGTGGCCATCCTCCTAGGACTGTTTGTCACCTGGCATTTTGGAAGAGCAGGTCCCCCTTGGATTCAGATCCTTTTCATCCCTCCCCATGCTAAGCGAGGTATGCTAAACATGATGGGCTTGTGACAGACAGGCTTCTCATCTTGGGACTGGCACAGGAGGTGGAGGGCCAGATGGCAGGCTCTCAGTGGCCCATGTCTGCACACTTCTTTCTTCCTGTCTGGTATCTTCTCACTTCTGTAATGTTAATGGGGCTGAACACAGCCATGTTAAAAATGAAAAAGAAAAAGAACTCTTCTTCATCTTGAATGAATTAAGCACTTTTCTTTCCTCTTAACCACACCCCTCCTGCCTTCCTGACCCCGACTCTTCTTATGCTACTCTTTAAATTCTCTACCACACTCACTTCGATTTGCATTCCTGAATCACACTTTGCAAATTTTGTTTTCATTTGGGGGTGCTGGAGATTAAACCCAGACACTTGCACATGTCATGCTGTATCTGAGCTACTCTCTCCTGGTTTTCCAAAAAGACTCCCAAAAAGAAAACCAAACCCTATAAATAATCAGAAGTTGGGAATTTGTAATCCAAGGAGTATGATCAAAACCTGAAGCAAACTAAAATTTCTACACAATAAGGGCAAGTACAATGGTGTATGTGGCTAATGCTGAATTCCTAGTGGGTTTCACAAATGACCTCAAGCAGCACATACTTTTCAACACCTAAGTCTAAGGTGTATAGCTGGTATTAATGGTGACAGTTTCCTTATTAAAGTATTAACAATGCTTGGTGAAGTCCCCATGCTCTCTGACCTGCTAGTACTAAGAGTTTTAACAAATAAAAGCACAGCTCCGTTCTTCTAAGACAGTCTTGTGGAGTTTACAACCACACCTGTTCCTGTACCCGTGCCTAAGCTGAGACACCACAAGGCCCAAGAAGCAGGCCCTAAATCCCCAGTATCATTATTGTCCTCTGGAGCCCACATATCAAACACTCTTAGCAGCTTATCCTCCCTCTGTTCTGTGAGAACCCACTGAGGTAGGAACAGGACAAATAAAGAAGTGATGGAAACTATTCATGGCAGCATATTCGCTGCCATCCTTTACTGTCAAAAGCTACCCTCTAACTCCAAATACGCTTGGATAAATAAAAGCCATAGGCAGAGGTTTTGCTTTTCTGACCTTCATGGATGAACACCTACCAGAAAAACTGCTATTAAATGGCGCCCTTAAATCACTGCAAATGTGGCCTTGTGCCGGAGCCCTTGCCTCAAAGTATAATCACTTCTTGTGTCTCACACTTCCCTCTGACCATCACTATCTCCTCTTACTCCTTCCTTCTCGAGAGTTTTGTTTCTTAGAAGAGAAAGAAGCCTCAAATTTGGGGGTGTAGCTGTTCTGAATAACACAGCATAGATTTAACTCTGAGTTGACAGCACATTGAACAAAACAATACAACAGCCTCATAGACTTCCCTGGAGAATACATGAAAGATGTTATGCAAGGCTAATAACTTTCCCCTATATTTGTATAACATTTTATTGTCAATAAGCTCCTTCCCCACTACCTCTGCTTAATTTGTATCTTATCTAATACAGGTGCCATAACCATTTACTCTCAGGTTAAGCAAACAGGCTCTGTGAGGCTGGGAAATCTGTTTGAGATTTCACAGTAACCGATGGGACTGGAGGCATGATTGCAGGGTTCCCCTGCAAGTTAAAAACTGAGCCCTGGGCCTTCTTATTTTAAAAACAAACCATAGCAAAATAAAAACAAAATTAAAATTGCAAGACAGCAACTGCTGAGCCTTACAGCAAATGTTGTGTCTCGATCATGGGGCCTGGTGACACTCAAGGAGCAGATGCTGTTGTTAACCTCAAGTGAAGCCAGCACTCCCATAAAAAGCCTCTAAGTTCAAGTCGATTTTCCCTGTCACTCACTGGCTGGGTCAGAATTCCATTCCAGGAACTTCCTCTAATGCTGGCATGCACGGTTTAATTAGCACATAGCCTGGGTTCGCTACTGTAACCCATGACAGTAGAACAAATAAGGACTGCAGTCTACCACCCCCACTCTCCAGAGTTTTATAATCTACTCCCCCCATCTGAGTGCTGTCAAACAACTTTATGTATAATATTTGTGAAAATAAAGAAACAAAATATCTCGTAGATAAATTTCCGTGTAATTTTAATTGATCAGTGTATGATCTTCTCTTTCAAGATCTTCCATCACATATCAAGCTCCCCTCTCTTACCCGTATATAAGACAGGAAGAAGGGAGAGAGGGAAGGAAGGAAGGAGATGAGAAAGCGAGGGATGGGGAGACGGCTTCAAAGCTCTGGCTGTGCTACAAGACCCCTGCTCCTGCTCTGTCATCCGCAGACTTCACTCCAGGGCTGATGTACTCTGCAATTTGTACGGCAAAGACACATTTATGAAACCAAACTGGTTTTTATTGTGAAGACTCCTGCCTCAAGCAACCATTGGAAAGTTTTTCTCCCTGGAATCTGAACATATTCATCACACTGTGCTGTGCTCCTGGACTTGCAATTAATCACAGCTCATTTCAAGCTTTATTAATTGATACCAAGGCCAGGGATCCGGTGGAGGCCCTAATTTCATCTGCAATATTTTTAAATTATTATTATCTTCTGGAGGAAGAGACGTTGAAATTAAACGAATTATGTTTAGATTCAAACCATGCGTTGCCGAGAACTAAAGGAAAGATTATGATCGCCCTGATAAAGGAGACTTTGGAAAAGCATCTTCTTGCAGTGGTAAGGTAACATCTGGCCAGCAGAGGGAGCCGGGTGGGAGCAGGATTTTAGGCTAAGTAGACTTAGTAACCGAAAGGTGGAGAACAAGGCAATTGGATCCCATCAGGCAGCTTTAGTAGTAACAAAATAAATACATGAGATGCAAGATTCCAGGTAGTCAGTTCTGGTGGATATAAGGTGGGCATCAGGGACCATCTGATGTCCCTATCCCTCACATTAAGGACCTCAATGTTAAGAATTCTGCTCTGATTTCAATCAGGGAAAGGAGAGAGCATTGATAACACACACAATGATTCCCACAGTGTAGTTACCTCCAGTGGCTAGTGGTTGGTGTCATTGGATTGAGATTATTACTGCCTTCCATGCTTGCCTTTCTGGGATTTGGTCCCTAAACTAGACCAGGCAGGCACATCTGTATGTCTGGTGAATATTTTTCTTACAACTCCATTCAACATTTACAGCATCATTGCTCAACTATAATTTGTGCATGCACTGTTTCTTGCCAGTGCCTCACCTGTTAGATTAACTGTTGGAAAATTTTGAATTTGAAATGAGCCACAGGATGGAAGCTGGTCTTGAGTTATTAATAGAACAACATCAAAATATGTAGTACTTTGTGTGTAAGCCTGTACTTATTATCATAAAAGCATTGAGGGAATGGTTTTTCTAAAATATCATTCCCAGCAGGCATTCGAAGTTACAGGCAGGTGAATGTCTGTAAGTTTGATGCCAGAGTGAGTTCCAGGACAGCCAGAGCTACATAAAAAAAACAAACAAACCAGGAACACCTATAAAATCTATATACTAAAATGTCAGCATATATAAAGCTCTGTAAATCCTGTTTTTAAAGAGACCATCAACCTCTTTTTTCACACTATTTGCCCCACCTTGGCCATTTCCATGACTGTACACCTTCACTTATGTGCCTCTGATGATTCTATTCTAGGGGTTCTCAACTGTGGGTCTGGTCCCTCATAGGGGTTGTATATCAAATATATACATCAAGATTCGTGACAGTAGAAAAGTTACAGTTATGTAGTATCAACAAAATAATTTTATGATGGAGTCATCACACATGAGTAATTATATTCAAGTATTTAATGAATTTATCATTAAACACGTTTGACACATGCAAAGCCATGGAGTACTCATTTCCTTGGGTAGATAACCTCAGACAAATGATTGTTTTTGAGAGTTGTGCAATCTGCATGCAGCCACATAGTTACAAATCTAACAGCATTAGAAAGGTTGAGAACCAATACACTGTTCTCTTAGTTAGATATCCCATAGGGATTCTGTTTATTCTTCAAGACCCTCACATATCCCATAGGGATTCTGTTTATTCTTCAAGACCCTCACAACATAGCACTGTTCTGAAGCCTTCTCTGAATCTTAGAAGTGTTCTTCCACAATGATTGTTCATATTCTGGCACTTGTCACATACTGATCTTATCACATGGCTTTCTAAATAATGTGTATATGCCTTGTTATTATATGTGTATGGCTACTTTATCCTTACAGTTTACTTAGCGAGCAGAACAAGTTCTGAACTATTAGGCAAACTGCCATTGTTTTAACAACCAAGAGTGACTTTATGCACACCTAAGTGTTATAGGTGACTCACTTGCTGTCACTTCTTGATAAAATCATGAGATAATGAAAATATTAGACAGATGTGGCTGCTGACAGTGTAAGATATTCTTTTTACAGTAAAATAATAAGGAATATAAGTTAAAATAAAGGTTAAAAACATATCATAGTAAATTCAGAAGTCAAAAGTACAACTATTATTATTATTTTAAGAACTATGCATCATGCATAATGACTTGCTGAACTTCCATTGCCCTATTAGTCCAGAAGACATGTCTACTCCAGCAATACCATGAACACACACACACACACACACACACACACACACACACACACACACACACAGTACCTACTGCTGATATGGTATGATGACTACAGATATGTCTGTAGGAGACAGAAATGTTTTGGCTCCATTGTGATCTTATGGGAACACTGTTGTATATAGAATTCATCAGTGATCAAAATACACATGACTGCAAATAAGAGTAATAGATAATAAACATAAAAGTGAATACAAACACATAAGGCTTTTCTTCCAGACTTTAAAATGCCCAAGGGCAGTGCCAGTGTCTTTTCTGTCATTCTATACTCAGTTCCTAGGGCAGTGTCTGTGACATGCCAGGTACTCAATACTTATTACATGAATGAATCACTTGAATGAGTAAGTAGAGGTCATGCTGGGTCAAGTCTTATTTTATAAAAGGAAACTGAAGCACTCGCAGAGCAAATTACTTGTCTAAAGTCACACAATTAATTATCAAACACATTTGGCACAATGCCAAGCCACGGAGCACTCATTTCCTTGGGTAGACAGCCTTTGACAAATTTCTGTTCTCCAGAGTCAATCTGCACTCAGCCACACAGTTACAAGTCAGACAGGACACGACAGAAATATAAGGAATAAAGACTCTAAAGGGGTTCGGCTAGAGGAGTATTCAGAACTCATTCAGGAGCTCAAAGTTGAACTCTTTGCAAGCAATGTAGCATAATACAAGAGCTTCTGGGGATTCACATAAGCAGAAAGTGTGGATTAGAGTAATAAGGAGTACTGCCTCTGCACTCGCAGCTCCATTTCTGAGACATAAGGTGAGCAATTTATAGTTTTCAGTGAAGAAAAAGGTAAAGAAAGTATTAAAGAGATGTATTATTCCCACAAGCAAATGACCACAGATATTCCCCTGATGGGGACCAGCTCACTTATCCCCGTGCCCTTGCACTGGCCAAATCATGAAAGCACCATTTACTGAGGTGGGAAGAGGATGGTGGGGAGAGTGGCGCTTAGGATCTTGAAGAGGACATGAAACAGATGAACTAGGCGGGAGTGCAGAGCATAAAGGAACATGATCCCAATGGTAGTTGGCATCTAGCCTCACCTCAATGTCAGATATGCAATGAGGACTCAGGGAAGCAGCAGGGCCCAGGAGGGCTGTCAGGTCCCAAGGGAACTTCATGGGATGATGTGACTTAGTGTTGTCACATTTTCATATTACACAGAAGAAACTAAACACTCATGAATATATGTATCATCTTTTGCTCATTTAAAAAATAGTCAGTAGCTATTACTGTGTCTGGAGCTAACTCAGAAAGAATGTGACCCACAGTCAGAGCCATGACTAAAATCCACACATCCTAGTAGAATGCATGTTGCCACTGGAAGCTGAGGAAGAAAACCATGTGTCCAGGCAAAGTTTTCTTCAGTAGCAGATACTTGGCAAAGAAGTGGACACTTGATATCAAGTAGTTTAATAACCCACTGAATTTCTTCATTTTCTGTCCCCAAATCATTGATTTCAAGACAACAGACCAAATCATTGATGGAGATTTGTGTTTTTTTTTTTCAGCAGATTTACTCTCTTTTAATTAAGTCAATTAACCTTACTTGGGACTCTCAGGTGTCACAGCATTGCATGCTAAAAGTTTCTCACAAGGTGTTCATGGCAAAGGACAGAGCCAAGTTTTATATTGCAGTGAGCTGATAGGATATGGGCTGGGAGCGATGCTAGTGATTGGCAAGGGAAGGTTTCCACTGTCTATCCCTCAGAAGGCTAAAAGGCAGCAGTGACCTACAATGGGAGCAAGGCTGAACAGATCTTTCTGCAGAGGTTTTTTGCCTATCAAGTGATCTCCATATAGTAACTCAACTTCTAGGCAGCCTTTGGGTGTTCAACCAATGTGGCCTTCAGATCATCACTGTTCTATGGTCTCTGCTGAACTTTTCATTCTTTATTTTGAGATAGTTTGTCCACCCACCAATCCTGATTCATGAGGGAAATGGAGAAGGAGACTGTTTGATGTCTTAAATGTCTCTATGCATTTCCTTCAGAGATACTCAGTCCTGATAATGATTATGCTTCCTAAATACCAGTATAATCTGCTTCATGGCTTGTGCATTTGGAACCACTGAAATTCCCAGCCTGGTTCCCTGTCAAGACCTTCCCCAGGCATGGTCACATCTAATTGTCTGCTTGAGGGTGTGTGCTTTCATGGAGTGGAGGGCAGGAAAGAGAAGGAGTGTAGTCTGTGGAAAAGAAAAGGTTATATCATTATATTTTCAACATATCGCCCTGTTGCACATCTAAAGAAAAAAAAAAGGAGATGCTAAACTTTGGTTTCCACATGCATACATGCATGCATGCATTCATTCATTCATACATACATACATACATACATACATACATACATACATACAGTGGTGCTTTATCAACTGTCCTGTAGACTCCACACTAAACCTGGAGTTTACCTGTGAAACCCTAGAACAACGTCGGCTCCAGATTCTCTTTTCTGGCAGACAAACAAACGTCACAGCCTTCACACAGATAAAGCAGGTCTGAGGTTTTCAGAATCTTCCTTTGCAAGTCTGCAAATGAGATTTGATTGGATCTGCTTCTGGACAGCCAAGAAGAAGGCTTGCTCACAGCAAGCAGGATGAAGAAGGTACACTGGGAGGGAACAAGGACAAAGGCTGCTGTGAGCCAGGCCTAGGTAAAGCTTCTGTGGGGATGGCTGAGGAAGGCCGCTGTGTTCTCATTCTAACTGGCTCCCTTCTGATGTAAAGGACATGTACATATCCTACCTTCTTTTCTAAGCCCCTTTATTCCTGGTGCCTCATGCGGTGTTGGGGAAAAAAAGCAACCACTGTGTCGAGAAAGCAAGGAAGCCAGAGGGAAAGGAGAACAGAGCAGCCGGCTTTGAGAACATATTAAAGACTCAAGCAAGCACAGCAACACCTTTTTTAGCCCTTCTCAGCTCTTTCCCCTCCCTAGCCAGATAGAAAGAAGTGAGTCCAGTAAAGCTGCAGAGGGCTTTGAAGTGTACATCTCAATATCAGTGTGAGGGATAAATGAGGGCTCCAGCTCACCAGTGAGGACGAGCACCACAAGGGCTTTGCTCTGGGATAAGGTATGCTTCTCAGTGATCTCTGTTGGAATGAAATGTACACCTTTGCAGTACAAGTGCAGTCACCCAGAGGTTCCCCCAGGCACCTGAATGTATACGAGAGAGAGAGAGAGAGAGAGAGAGAGAGAGAGAGAGAGAGAGAGAGAGAGAGAGAGAGAGAATGAGAGAATGTATATTCACTATATCACTGGAGAGAGAGAAAAAGAGAGAGATATACAGTCAAAGAGATCTAGATTTAGAATCAGAAATCCTAAGTCTGAGTTTCAATTCTGTTACATGTTACTTAATAGCTGTCAGATGTATATCACTCACTCAGTCTCCCTGAAACTCCTGGAAGTGTCTCTAACAGACACACAACACTTAATAAATTTTAGTTATTTATTTTGTTCAGTGGTATCACTGTTTTTAAATTGAAAGCAGATTCTTTTCTTTTCTCATACTATATATCCCGCTTATACTTTCCCCTCCCTCTACTCATCCCAGTTCTTCCCAATTATCTCTCCCTTCCATTTCTGTCTCACATTAGAAAAGAACAGGCCTCTAAGACATAACTACCAAACACAACAAAATAAGATATAAAATGAAGGAAAAACTTTTGTAACAAAGTTGGACATAGCAAGCTAATAGGAGGAAATGAGTCCTAAGAGAAGGCAAAAGAATCAGAGACCCATTTGTTCTCATAGACAGAAGTCCCATAAAATACTAAGCTGACAGCTACAATATATATGCAGAGTACCTGATGTGGACTCATATAGGTCCTGTGCTTGGTGTTTCAGTTTCTGAGAGCTCATATATGGCTTGTTTAATTGATTGAGAGTGCCTTGTTCTGGTATACCCCATCCCCTGTGACTCATACAATCTTCTGCCTTCTCTCCTGAAAGATTCTGTGAACTATGATGGGAGAGATTTGATAAAGACCCCCAATTTAGGTTCTCTCTCCATAAAATATCTGTCTGAGGGTCTCTGCATCTGTTCCTGTCTACTACTGGAGTAATCCACTCTGATAATGACTAGATAAAGCATTAATCTATGATGTAGCAGAATATCATCAAGAATCATTTTATTGATGTTTTTAACCAACAATCTTAGTTCTTGGTTATTCAAGAAGTGTTGGATATGTCTTCCTTCCTGTACAGTGGGCCTTAAATCAAATCAGACATTGTTTAACTATTCCAGCAAATTCCATGCCACAATTGTCCTAGCATATTTTGCAGACATGACAGACATGACAGATTGTAAGTCAATTATGTTATGTTTGGGTTGGTGCCTGCAGGGTATCTTTTTTTTTTTTTCACTAAACAGACTAGAGTGTGTGGGTGAAGTATCTGTGTAGGCATCAGCTTGACTTCTCCATGTACCATGAGTTGTGTAGATGCTGTCCTCTGGAGTGAGGCTCTGTTGTCAGTTTGCAGAGAGCAACCCTTTGTCTCAACATCATGCTGGGTTGTTTGGAGATTTACATGGGGCCCCTATGGCTAACCACTCAATTGAATGTAACCCAGTACCTCTACTGGGTACCTCTACCTTATGTTGTTGATTTAGCCATTCTGACAGGTGTAAATGCAAATCTTTGAATTGCATTTCCTGAGGACTAAGGATATGAACATTCCTTTAAATGTTTCTTAGCCATTTGAGATTCCTCTACGGAGAATTCTCTGATTAGATCTCTTCCCCATTTTTAATCAGATTATATGGTTTTTGATATCTAGTTTCTTGGGTTCTTACAAGTTCTTATAAGTTTTGGATATTAGTCTTCTATCAGATGTAGAGTTGGTAGAAATCTTTTTCCATTCTGTAGGCTGAAGATTGTTGGATTGACAGTGTCCTTTGTGTTACAGAAGCTTTTCAGTTTCACTGGTTCTCATTTATTGATTGTTGTTTAGTGTCAGAATGTTTTATCTTGTGCCAAGGAGTACAAAGTTGTTCTTCATTTTCTCTTCTATCAAGTTGAGTTCATCTAGTTTTATGTTGAGGTCTTTAATCCATTTGGACCCGAGTTGTAAGCATGGTGATTAATATGTATTTATTTGCATTCTTCTATATGCAGACATACAGTTTGTCCAGTAACATTTGTTGAAGACAGTGTCTTTTTTCCCCAATGTGTATCTCTTATTTTTTTTTAATAAGGAGTCCATACGTGTTTGGATTTATAACTCAGTCTTTAATTCTATTCCATTGATCTACATTTTTTTATGCCAATACCATGTGGGATTTTATTACTAGAGCACTGAAGCACATCTTGAAGTTGGGGATGATAATACCTCCAGCAGTTCTTTCATTGTACAGGATTGTTTTAGCTATCCTGGGTTTTTTATTTTTCCATATGAAGTTGAGAATTGCCCTTAGAAGGTCTATAAAGAATTGCGTTGGTATTTTGATGGGAGTTACATTAAATCTGTAGATTGCTTTTGGTAGAATGGATATTTTTGCTATGGTAATCCTACTGATCTATGAGCATGGGAGATATTTCCATCTTCTGATATCTATTTCCATTTGTTTCTCCAGAGACTTGAAGCTTTTATCAAAGTTTTTCACTTGCTTGGTTAGAGTTATCCTAAGGTATTTTATATTACTTCAGGCTATTTTGAAAGGTGTTGTTGCCCTGATTTCTTTTTCAGACCCTTTTTAATTTTTATATAAGAGAGCTACTGATTTTTTTGTTTGTTTTAGTTAATCTTGTATCCCTCATTTCATGGAAAGTGTTCATCTGTTATAGGAGTTCCCCAGAAGTTTTGGGGTCACTCATGTTTATTATCTGTGGTGGTTTAAAAGAAAACAGCCCTCAAACAGGGTGGCACTATAAAAAGTTGTGGCCTTGTTAGAGAATATGTGTCACTGTGAGGATGGACTTTGAGGTCTTTTTATCAAGATTCACGAAGTGTAACAGTCAATCGACTTCCTTCTGCCTTCTGTGTAGATACAGCTAGCACCAGGTCTGCCTGCAGGCTGCCGGTTTTTCCTTGTCATAATGATAATGTACTGAACCTCTGAAACTGTAAAACATCTTCTCAGTGTGTTTCTTTGTAAGAGCTGCCATAGTCATGGTGTCTTTTCACAGCAATGGGAATCCCTAACTAAGGGACTGTCATATCATTTACAAATAATGATACTTTGTATACTTTGACTTTTTCCTTTCCAATTTGTATCCTTTGAATTCTTTCAGTTGTCTTAATGCTCAAGCTAAAACTTTTGAAGCCTCAAAAAAAAAAAAAAAAAAAGAAAGAAAGAAAGAAAAGAAAAGACCAGGCCCTGCAACAATTATTCTACCTGGTTCATAATGATTCCATCAAACTGGTAAACACCACTCAAAGATTGGCTTTGGAGTACAAACTGCTCAATATAATTATAAATTAGCTGCCTGAGAGGGTCTACCTTCTTCAAATACTCTTCCCAGAACTTCAAAAAAGAACATCAGAGACTAGCTACAAATGTTACAGCTATTTCTATTGAGACTTAATTATTGTAGCAGTTTTTTACAGGATCCCATAGAGATACCATTGCCAACAAGAGAGCTGGAAGTAATTCTAAGAAAATGACACACCATCCTCCAACAAATGGAATGGATGATTTTGGTTTTTCTCTGGGTTGGTTATGTTATTATAGAGTTGGGGGCAGAATAATAATACTTAGACTCATGAATCACTTTGGTATAGAAAGAAAGGCAAACTGATAGGATAGGATAGTAAGATAGAGTAGTGTATCTACTTGTAAATTATTTAGCAACTATTAGTTGTAGACGATTAACATTGGCATTGATTCTTGTATACTGATACATATGTACAATTATTTTTGTAATCCTAAGGTAATTTGTATATAGATACAAATATAAAATTATATTTGTCATATTGTGTATGTTCCTATTTCTGTTCAAAACATTTTATATTTATTTTTGTCATAGTGTATATGTTTCTACTTCTGTTTAAGATATTTTGTACACTGACACAGATTAAAGATTTCTTTTGTCATATTGAACTATACATTTCTACCTCTGATTAAGATATGTTTATATGTTGTTATAATTTTGAGAGCATTATCCTTATGTTGTACAAACTTTTGCAAATTGTATAATGTAAAGCTTTAGTCTTTAATCTATAAAAGCTATTAAGAATTCAAGTTAATAGTCACCAATGTTTGTCATACTTATAGTTATATTACTCAGGTTCTCTAAATATATAGAGATGTACTTTGCAAAGATAGGTAATCTTGAAACACTTCAAAGACCTACAGAATATGATATTTACATGTTTCTTTTTTCTTCCTTTTTTTGATAATTTTTTTAAATTTCAATTTTAAACAAGCTTGTTTTACATGTCAGTCCCAGTTCCTACACCCTTGCATCCTCCATTGCCACTCCCCTCAACTCCCATCCCATCTCCTTTCTGCTCCACAGTGAGGATGAGGTCTTCCATGGGGAGTCTTCAAAGTCTGTAATATCATATAGCATAGGGCCTAGCCCCTCCTCCATGTGTTTTGGCTGAATGAGTATTACTTTATGTGGAATGGGCGGCCAAAATCCATTCGTATACTGGAAATAAATAAGGATCCACTTCCAGAGGCTTCATAGACTGACTAGTCCTCCTAAAAACACCTACATTCAAGGGGTCTGGCTCAGTCCTATGCTGGTTTTCTAGCAATCAGACTGGAATCCATGAGCTCCTCGTTGTTCAGGTCAGTGCTTTCTATGGGTGTCTGTTTTGCTTCTATTAGCTACTGGATGAAGGCTCTAGGGTGGCATATAAGGTAGATATCAATCTCATTATAGGGGAAGGACATTTAAAGTAGCCTCTCCAGTATTGCTGAGATTGTTAGTTGGGGTCATTCTTAAAACCTATAATGGCCAACAAGGAAAGTTCATTGCACTAAGTGCCCATATGAAGAAAATGGAGAATAGTCACATTGGCAAATTAACATCACAACTGAATGCCTTAGAACAAAAAGAAGCAAACTCACCCTGGAGAAGTAGACACCAGGAAATAATCAATTTGAGGGCTGAAATCAATAAAGTAGAAACCAGGAAAACAATACAAAAAAATCAGTGTAACAAAGAGTTGGTTTTTCGAGAAAATCAACAAAATAGACAAACCTTTATCCAAAATAACCAGAATGCAGAGAGAAAAATATACAAATTAACAAAATCAGAATTGAAAAGAGGGACATAACAACAGACCCTGAGGAAATCCAGAGAACTTTCAGATCATACTTTGAAAACCTGTATTCCACAAAATTTGAAAATTCAAAGAAAATGAACAAATTTCTGTGTAGCTATCACCAAAATTAAATCAAGAAAACATAAGCAACTTAAATAGACCTCCTATTGAATAGACCTCTAATGAAATAGAAGCAGTCATCAAAAGCCTCCAACCAAAAAAAGCCCAGGTCCACATGGCTTCAGTGCAGAATTCTACCAGAAATTCAAAAAAGAGCTAATACCAATACTCCTCAAATTATTCCACACAATAGAAGCAGAAGGTTCATTACCAAACTCTTTTTACAAGGCCACAATTACCTTGGTACCCAAGCCACACAAAGACAGAATTAAGAAAGAACTACAGACCAATATCCTCATGAACATTGATGCAAAGTACTCAACAAAATACTGACAAATTGAATCCAAGAACACATCAGAGAAATCATCCAAAATAACCAAGTAGGCTTCATCCCTGGGTTGCAGGGATGGTTCAACACATGAAAATCTATCAATGTGATTCACCATATAAACAAACTGAAAAGCAAAACCACATGATCATCCCCCTAGATTCTGAAGAAAGCTTTTTGCAAATTCAACACCCTTTCAGGATAAAGGTCTTGGAGAGATCAGGGATAACAGGAACATACATAAACATCAACAGCCAACATCAAACTAAATGAAGCTTGCTGATTTGCAGTAGCTGGCCAGCAAGCCCCACTGATCCTCCTGCCTCTACCTCTCTAGTGCTGGAATTACAGTGACATATCTTCACATCTGAATTTTTACATGAATGATGAAGACTGAACTCAAGTACTTTGGCTTGCAAGGTAAACACTGTATGTACTGAACCATCTCTCAAGCTCCTGATGCATATGTATCATGAAATACTCTACTGGTGCTATGTACGCTAGAGATACAACAAAAATTGCAAGAGATGCCATGTTCATGGAACTTACATTCTTCTGGGAAAGACATAAACAGAAATGTGGTTAGAAGACAGCAGTGAATGTTCACAAACTCAGATCTTAAGGCTCTGTATTCTTTGGAAGGAAGACACTGACAATGGTTTCAGGCATAAGTGGAGAGATGTATTTGTTATATTTTTCCATATTGTTTTCCTGTACAGTGTCAGTATCAAGATTCCTAAGTAAGATCTGAGTCCCTGAGCTATAGGTGTGTGTGTGTGTGTGTGTGTGTGTGTGTGTGTGTGTGTGTGTGTGTGTATGTGTGTGTGAGTGTGTGTGTGTTGATAGAAATAAATTTCTGAAAATGGGAACTGTACCTAATTGATCCTGCCTGGGTCTTCAAAGCAAAGTCTTCTAGAGGCTGTCTTTCCCCAAGTTTCTAAACTAGGAATATCTCTCTTCTTTTCACTTTGAACTCCCTGAAGTGTCTGTCTTAATAAAGCTCCCCTTCATTTAACTGTCTTAGTCTTCTCAGGCCTCTAGACTACCTGTCCTGATGAAAGACTCCCAGCAGCTCCTTCTACAAGTCAAGTTGCAGGGATGCACTGCAGAGGTCCTGGGTGCTACACCCAACCCATCACAAAATCAGGGTACCCAGTAGGACCTGAGTAGCCTCATTTGCCTATTTACAAATTTCCCCTGGACCTTTCCCCCAGCCCCATGAATTGCAACACTGAACTGTCATCACTGACTTCCCAGCCTTGGTCCCTTACACACATCTGACCAGAGGAGCAAATGTGAAGATACCTGCATTTCCCTGCACAGCCTCATCCCTAAGCCAGCCAAGCTGGGTGTCCTCTTTTCTTCTCTCCATGGACTAGAATGTGTCCATGAACAAGTGAAGCAGCCATAATCAGGTTGAGTTAGGTACCAGCTGGAAACACAAAGCTGTTTCTTGTCTCAATGACTGAAATATTTATTTTGCTAGACATCACACACAGGTTGTCAATAATAACTTTGCAAATATCTTGACAAAGAATTTATGATTCCTACTTTATAGATGGCAGCACTGAGATTTGCCCCTATTAATTCTCCCAAAGCATCAAGGCTGACAGTATTGAAAGGACTGGAATTAAAAAATATACTAATATGAGAGAATCTTCATGCCAGGGCTTTTGCTACTGCAGATGGCATCATGGAGTGACAGGTGGCAGGCTCTTCTTCCTACCTGTCTCCCACAAGTTGTCCTCAGTGCTTAGATCCCTTTTTCACTTTCTAGTTGCATAAACTCTGGGGTAGGGTAGCAGCAGCAAAAGGAGCAGTCATACGACTAATAGTGAACTGATTACTTTTCTGAGCTCTTTGGCAAAGTACCTGACAAAAAGCAGTTTAAAGACAAAAGGGTATATTTTGGCTCATCATTGTAGGTGAATCCCTTTACAGTGGGGAAAGTATGACCGCAGGAGCTTGAGGTGGCTGGTCACATCGAGTACACAGTCAGGAATTGGACTTTATGCCCATGCTCAACTAACCCATTTTCTCCTTTTTGTTCAGTTCAGGTTCCCAACCTGTAAAATGGTACCATTGGTGCTCAGGGTGGATCTTCCCACCTGAACTACACTAAACTGGAAACTCACCCAGACATGCCTGTAGGTATATGTCCTGGGCTATTATGTAGAGGCAACAATAATTGCTTTAGAATAGATCTCTAGTAAGCATCACTTGAGATCGCAGTTAAGTCATGCTAGGGGTTACATGTGGCCTATACTAGATATTAGTAATGCCTCCTTATGGTTAATTGCCTTTCCAAGCTACAGACCTATATCTTACATCAACAACTTCCATGTTCAATAGTTCTCAGGAGGCACCTCCAGCTTCTGCCTTCCCAGGCTCCAGCATGTTTTACTTTGTAGCAATGCCAGGCATGCAAATCACTTACTGGACTTTCTATATATTCTCATGTAGTTCAGATTGACTTTTGTCCTACATGTCACAGCTTCCTTCAGCACTGCTGTCCCTGTTGTCTCCCCAGATCAGATCATACCTGGAAAGTTCCTTTTTCATAAATCTAAAAATTCTTCATTGCCTAAATATTTTTAAAACCATCACAAATTTTCACACCCTGTTATTTGAATTTCAAAAGCAGTTCTTACATTTTTAAAGTCTCTCTTGTGGGGAAGAAGCACCAGAAGGTGCATTTAAGGAGGTCAGAGGACAGCTTGTTGGAGTCAATTCTTGGCCTTTCCATGTGGTATCAAACTAGGGTTTTCAGGCGTGGCAGCAAACACCATTGCTCACTAATCTATATTGCCAGCTCTCAGTTAACTGACTTCTTATGTGACTTTATACCCGCACACCCATGCTAAGTATCCATCACTGTGTATGTGTTGGGAACTTTTCTCCAACCTAGCCCTTATCTGATAATATCTTATTTGAACACCCTTACCTCTCTTCTGAATCCATGTAGGTCCACATCTTCACCCCTAAGGGTTCCATTTATGTTGAAATTCTTTCCAGAATCTCCATATTCCTCCTTTCTACAAACCCTAAGTAGTAGAGACAATGTTAAGAGAATACATGTAGCACATAGGGCTTCAGTTGTGCCCCAGGCAAACTCTATGTTTTTCCCACATCACCTAGGTTTTTCCAGAGGTGTAAGGTGTATAATCTGGCACACTTATAAGAAGCAAAAGTTGAAGGGAGGAACACTTCAGAAGACCATTTGATGAGATGTTTCATTTTATAATATAAGGATATACATCAGACAAAAATAGGCATTTATATTAAATGGCAGTAGTTCATACTGTTTTGTGCATTGGCAGCAGATACATAAAGAAATGTGATTCTGTTCAGCACAATTTTCATGATGTTCTAACTTGAATTTGTTCCATAAAAATGTCACTACAATGGTGTTTGTGTGTTCTGCAGCACTTGTATGGAGCTCTCCATAATCTTCTTTTATTGCAGACATTTTGCTCCTGCTTCATATTTCCTATTTAATTTTAAGCTCCTCGAAGCCAGGGCTCATGCCTTACTTATATTTACCAAATATCACAGGAACCATCCAGAATACTACACAAATTAGCTATATAGGTCATGAGATTTTAACAACTGCTGAAAGCTAATGACTGCATCATGCACTTTGGAGCTAACATATTTTAGGCATGGTTTGACTATTAATTATCTCTGTGGGTAATCATCAGTAGCTCAACAACCCCATCCCTCATATAGAACTGTTGTGATGGTAAATAAAAGTATTTGATAAAAAACAATTCAAGAGTACACATAGTAGGTCAAACATTAAAATAGATATTTTCTTTTTATTTTTGTAACAGAATAAAATGCTGGAACACCACTGACATTCCCCATAAGTACACTCCAAAGAGAGGCAAAGATGTCACCCTCTGAATTTCTTTGTTTCTGAGTCTTCTATGCTTTGTTGCAATCATCCTTGAAAATATTATTGGGTAACAGAAGAAAAGGGGAGATGGGAGTAGTGTAGACAGCATCTAATCTGAGACAGGGGGCACCTAAATGTAGTCATAGGTATTAATGAAAGTTGATGGAAAGACACAATACATTTGGAATTATTTCTGTATACTTAAGTCTTAACATAGGGACATATATTCTCTTGTAAAGGATTTCAGTTATTTTAAAGGTAATCTTTGGAGGACTTAATGTCTGGAAACCTATAGCTTAAAAATTTGTAAACCTTAACATTATAATAAAATGATTAAGTCTACTAAATCTTCAGTCTCCATAATGTGATCCACAGTGTCTACTTGATCTTAGAAATGACTGTTTCTCCACAGGCATGCACATCCACAGAATGATGAGTACAGATAGCTGCACCATCTACTGGGCCTGGTCTGTGGTCTTGATGATTGGTAGACACTTTAAAAGGAAAGATCCTTTATGTCACAACATGATACAAGGCTTCTTCGTTGGTCAGCTTTCATCTGTGTTTTGGCTTTCATATTTTAGGTCTTTAAAAGTGAAGCCTGGAAGATGGAGAGATGGTTTAGTGATTACAACTGTGTAGTTCATTACTGTCTCTATAGAATTTCCTAGGAGGCATACCTCTGAGCATGTCTAGGTGGGCTTCTACATTGGGTTAATTGAGTTGGGAAGATTTACCCTGAGTGTCAGTGGCACCATATTTCAGAGGACCTAAGTCTGACTTCCAGTTCCCACATAGGGCAGCTCACTGTAATGGGAACTATCTGTAATTCCCATTTCAGGGCACTCAAATTGGTCTACTAAGCACCTGCACAGCTGTGGCATGCACTCCATAGACATACAGATATAAATGTAAACAGTAATAAAATAAATATTAAGAAATAGAAGTAAAGCCTTGATAGGAGATGTCATTCTGTAATTATGTTTCTCATATTGGTTAATGAATAAAGCACTGTTAGCCAATAGGAAAGCAAGATAGGCAGAACTAGGAGACAAGGAGGTGAGAGGAAATAGTAGGGAGGAGATTCAAGATGGAAGATTGAGAGAGAAGAATGACAAAGTTTCTTTCTTGTAAGATAAGACCACGTGGAAATATTTAGATTAATAGAAATGGGTTAATATTTAAGACAGAGCTAGTCAATAATAAATTCTAGTAATAGGCTAACAGCAATTATATCAAATACAATGTCTCAGTGTGTTATTTGGGGCTTTCATGGCTTGGGACCAGACTGGCAGGGAAAAAACTACTCTTAACAAAGCCTAAATCCCAACTTCTGAAGTATTTAATGGGGTCTTCAGAAAAGGTAAGACATTTGAAGTATACTAAGTATTATGAGAATTTGACTTTAGTTTTTCATCTGAATTTCCAATATCAATAGTTATGTAGAAATTCTGGGATCCTATGAGATTACTGTGTCTCTGATCACTTATTCAACAAATATTTTATACAATCTTACTTTTAGCAGTTGCTAAACTAATTGTTGTAAGTACCTCTTTACACTGAATTCTCCATTCTCTGGAGCTAAAGAATAGATTGCGCTCACACCTATTCTTAAGATGAAGAAACTAAAGCTCACACAGAAGCAAAAACTCAACCAAGTCAACCAACATTTAAGTGATTAGGGAATACACATGCAGATTATAGGCTTTCTGCGGTTCTGATGTAAGTGGCCCTGAGTGGTATCATCATGGGGCTTGGGGATTCCTACAGGACTGGATGGTTGATTTGAAAAATCCTGAAACCAGTGAAAGTGAGAAGACATTATTCATGAATAATGTATTTAACAGTATCAACAACAGAGTAGCAGTTGGAGCAGGCTCTACCAAGTGTGAGTACACTTGTGTGACTACTGTGGTCATATGTTCTGGAAGGTTCAGCTGAGGTTTTCTGATTTAGCCATCCATGATTTAACCCATGGACTTGACAAACTCAAGGCCTAATGTCCTTCCAGTGTGGAAGAGTGCCCATCCACTGACCAAAGAAAAGCCCCTGTGATGAAATCTCCGGTCCAGTTTGTGGATACTGGGGAGTAGTGGGAACTTGAAGAGCAGACCCTAGGAGATGGTCTTTGATCTCTTTTTATCCTATTTTTATCCTATACTTTTGCTCATGGCTATGAGTTATTTGGCTTTAGCATCATGACATGCTTCTTTACTATACCACCAAAAACTATGGAGAAATTGATCATGGAATACAGTCTATGAACCAAAATATACCCATCTTCTTTAAAAGCTGAATGCTTCTGGTATTTGTTATAGTAGCACACAGCTAACTAGCACAACTTCTGGTTATCGGGGCAGGATCCACTGAATATTAAATCTTCTCAATTTTTAGTAGTTTTATTTTCACACTTAGGTTTCAGAAAGCAGGACTTACCCAAATATTAAGCAGAAAATTTGGACCTGGACCTGTAAAAGAAAGAAAGCTAGGGTCTTGAAGTCATGGAAATTAATTGAGCTTTGGTATAATGGTTGCTTCAGCAAGCTTCCATTTAGAAGCAAAAAATAGAAGAAAAATTAAAACAATGAAAAAATGGAAGATAACACTTCAAAGAGGAATACTAGCCACTCTCTCAGCTCTACAAATGCTGTTGGCTGCCTAGGCTGGCTAGTGTCCTGTACAGCAACCTGAGGTGGCAATCTTGCAACTCACACTCCCATGCTTCTGACAGCCACTGAGCTTGCTCTGCTTTATCACATGAGCAATACATTTGATGTACAATGGTGTGATACGTGGAGCTGAGCCATCCAGGCTGATAGAAGATTGTGCCAGTATTATACACTTGTCTCTTTTATTTATTCATTTATTTTCCAGGATACATTTCCTGAGTGCCTTTTGCTTTGGCAGCTGGAAGCTCTTACAAAATTTAAGGGACACATATATTATCTATAGCTGCCTGCAACTATTGGCATTAAAACTCTAGTTACTGCCACACCACAGGACATTCTCCTGCTGGGTTTATTGGAAGCCAGGTTAGTTATTCAATCATTTCCTCCTGGCCTCTGCTTCCCTAAAGCATTCCAGATGCTGAGAGTCTGGCCAGCCAAGAAGTGCACAGGAGCCATTAAGGCATAAATCTTAGTCCAGAAAGCATCATGACAATCAATATGATTTGGCAGATCTTATAATATATCAAAAAATGTAGAGCAGGAAAGATGTGGCCATCACCCTTAGTGACTTTACACCATAGTTCATTCACTTGTCACTCAAGGTAGTCTCCACTCAGAAAATGATTTTACCTCATTCCAGGAGTGACTATATATTATGGGTTTTCTGGAATAGTCTCAATTTCAAATATTCTGTCCTGTTGTCCCCATAAGTGTACTTGGACTTGTCAGAATTGTATCTTGATTTGGGAGTTGAAAAAAAGCGTTCATTCTGATTTTTTTTCCTTGCCATTGCCAGAGTGAAGTAGAACTGCATACCCTTGCATGGGTGTGAAATCTACTTGGGCCTCAGATTGTCTCATGTTGAAAATATGAGAAAGTCAGGAGGGTAGACAACCATGCCTTTCATCTTTTTAGCTTTTCTTTAGCAACATAGCACATTCTTGGGCTTTACTGTTTTACATTGAATATTATTTTTGATTGGAAAGCTATAGTTTTATTCAATGGCATATGATAGATTTAAACATCATGTGAATCATGATTAAGCCATTAGCTTACTATCACTTTTTATGTACAGAACCTAAACATTGATCTTCAGTATTTTGAAATATTTATTATTGTTGACTGTAGTCATATGTCTCTGATCTTACAACCTATCACTTCTGTGCAATTTTTTTGATGATAATTTCTACATTCTCTGCCTCAATCCTCATTCTTAGTTTCTGGTGACCATCCTTTGTCTCTTTATTCCTGTGAGTTTAATATTGTTGGAAGCCATGTACATAAGGTCTCATGTACTATTTCTTTTTCTATGCAAACTTTATTTCACATAGTGTAACACCTTCTGTATTGACCCACATCCTCAAAAATGACAGTGTTTCTCCATTTTGAAGGAAGCATATTGTTCCATTATGCATATGTTATATAACCTATTATCTTATCACCCTCTGCTGAACATTTAATCTTTTGGTATAATCATTTAATCTTTCTCATGTGAATCATATTCCAGGGAACATGAGACAATATGGGGTCTCTTTCTTATATTGATTTCAGCTACTTTATATTCCCAGAAGTAAGTTTCCTGTATCATATGGTAGCTCTAATCTTAGTGGGTTTTTGTTTTTGGGAAATTTACATATCATTTTACATAATGACTATTAATTTACTTTCACACCAATGAACGCCCTTTTATCTGCATTCTCTCCTACTATGTCTTCCATCCTTTGATAAAAGCCAATTCTAAAACATTTCAAAACACTGTCTTATATATAACCACAATATGTAATGGCAATTAAAGTAGTGATGTTCTAGTTAAATTGTGCAAGTTATCCATGGGAGGACCAGAGATATGGGTCTTCTAAACTCATCTTGTATAACACTCAGCTTAAAAGTATTTACATTAAAGATTTCCAGATACCCTTCTAAAACTAACGAATGCTGTAAGACTCTGGAAGGGGTGATAAGCATCCATCAGGAAAGGAGTAGCCAGAGAAAAAACATGGAGTAAGCCTCAGATTGTCTAGTGTACATCTACTCTTCATGATCCACTTTTCAGTTCACTAAATCATAAGGGAAATGACTTGTGGTTTTCTTGGAAATGAACTACTAGTGGGCATTAATGAGAATATTTTTAGATCTGAGTTTAAGGCTTGATTATGTACTGACTGACTTGGTAAGTCACCTAATCTGACTGGTTATCTATTTGAGCTAAAATTGTTTACCTGTCACATGTGATCAGAGGATTCAATTGCCCCAACAAGCTGGATGATTCTATAACCAGAGATTTGAACCATTAGGAATATAGCTCTATTTTTAAACTTAAACATGGGAAAGACTCATGTGTGTTCTTGCTTGTTTGTATCCTAATTATACCATACCACAACTTAATTCTATTCCATTACTTCCTGCATTCAGATTATCTTTGCCTGACTTTCAAGATCTATACATAGCAGTTTTACAGGGGGGAACAAAGCAGAGTTCCCTCATACTTGGCACAAAAACCATGAGAAAAAGGATATATTCAGAGTCAGATACACCAGGTTCACAAACACCTGTCACAAAGATTACATCCTGAGAGTATGGATACTCTCCAAGTATCCTTGCCCACTGGTAATCATGTTTAATTTGCTCATATCTAAAGAGAAAGATGTGTTGTTATGCTTAGGCAGATCCAAGACCACTTACACTACTTACATGTCATTTGCCAAGACTTGTGTGTGACCCAGTTTCAATTACGTGCTATAGTCAATAACAACAAACTGCATCTTCTGGAGTATACAAGACCAAACCATGTAGGTCTCAGTGCTATCTGCAATTTCAGCCATCTACTTGAAATCTTGGGATTACATTCTCAGTTGATATGGGGTTTCCTAGCTTCATATAGAATGAATTCAGTGCCCCTACCTCCTGATCAGTACTAAGTAAACATATTCTTGACAAACACATTCTTGGAAAACAGACACTGATGTTATGTACATTCATCCCTCAAACAATTAGTGTTCTCACTAATAAATAACTAATAAGTAGAAATAAAAACAGAAAACTCACAACTGAGTGTGAACTCAAGGACAATGTCCCACATAATCATCTGCTAAGAGCACATGCTTTAGGTGATTGGTGACATTCCTTATAGCCAAGTGTGGCATTTTATACATAAGAAACAGAATTTGGAGGCCCCTTCACCTGCCTTCTGCCTGAGGTTAGTCTGGGACCAGCCCAGGCTAATCCTCCCCACCCACTTTCCTTGAAACTTTCTTGGTCAGCTCTGCATCTTGACACCCCCTACAAAACTAGCCTGAGTGGTCCTGCCCTGGCATGCAGAACTAGACCTGAACACACCAAAGCAGATGAGCAGAAGAGAATGACCTAAAAAAATAACTTCATGAGAATTATAGAGACCCTCAGAGATGATATGAAAAAAATCTCTAAAAAAAAAAAAAAAACATAGGAAGAAATAGAAGAAAACACTAAGCAAAAAAAAAAAAATGTAAGAAATGAACAAATCTCTTAAAGAAAGCAAGAAAAACAACCAAAAAGTTGAAGGAAACTTAAAAATCCATGACCTGAAAACTGAAATAGAGACAATGAAGGAAACTAAAATGAAGAAATGCTAGAAATACAAAATCTTGATAAATAATGAGGAACTACAGATGCAAACACAACCAACAGAATACAGGAGATCAAAGAAAGACTCTCAGGCACTGAAAATAAACTAGAGGAAATAGATTCATAGATAAAAGAAAATCTTAAATCCAACAAATCCTTAATACAAAGCACCCAGGAAATGTGGAACACTATGAAAAGACCAAACCTAAGAATAACAGAAATAGAAGAAAGAGAAGAAGCCCAGCTCAAAGGTACAGAAAAATATTCAACAAAATCATTGAAAACAATTTTCCCAACATGAAGAAAGACATTCCTATGAAATTAAAGAAGCTTACCAAACACCACATAAAATGGACCAAAATAAAAGTTCCCTTGCCACATAATAATCAAAACATCTAACATACAGAATAAAGAAAGAATATTAAGAGCAGCAAAAGAAAAAGGCCAGGTAACATATAAATGCAGACCTATCAAAATTAAACCTGACATCTCCATGGAGACTCTGAAAGCCAGACGGCTTGGGTCGATGTTCTACAAACACTAAGAGTCCACAGATGCCAGCACAGACTACTATACCCAGCAAAACTCTCAATCACTATAGGTGGAGAAAACAAGATATTCCATGACAAAACTAGATTTTCGCAATACATATCCACAAACCCAGCCCTACAGAAAGTTCTGGAACAAAAACTACAACTCAAGGAATTTAACTACACTCACAAACACATAGGCAATAGATAATCCCACTTTACCAGAACCCAGAAGAAAAAGTGGGGCAAATCTACTCACAATACCACGGCCAAAAACAAATCTAAAACAAACAAGAATTAACAATCAATGGTCCTTACTTTCTCTCAACATTAATGGTCTTAACTTGCCTATAAAAAGACACAGATAAACAGAATGGATATGAAGACAGAACCCATCCTTTTGCTGCATATAAGAAACACATCTAAGCTTCAAAGACAGATACTACCTCAGACTTGGAAAAAGATCTTCCAATTAAATGGACACAAGAAGCAAGCAAGCGTAGCTATCCTAATATGTAACAAGTTAGATTTCAATCCAAATTCAATTAAAAGGGATGAAGAAGGTTATTTTCTATTCATCATAGGAAATATCCATCAGTACAAAGTCTCAATTCTGAACATCTATGCCCCAAATACCAAGGTACCCACATTCTTAAAAATAACATTACTAAAAATTCAAATTTCACATAAAACCTCACACACTTATAGTGGGAGACTTCAACACCCCACTCTCACCACTAGACAGGGCCACCAGTCAGAAATTTAACTAAGAAACAAAAGAACTAACAGAAGTTATGACACAGTTGGTTTTAACAGCCATCTATAGAAAATTCTATCCAAACACAAAAGAATATACCTTATTCTCAGTTCTACATGGAACCATCTCTAAAATTGATCAAAATCAACAACATAGGAAACATCAACAGAAACAATAAAATTGGAATAATCCCCTGTATTTTATCATACCATACTTTAAAGTTGTAATTCACCAACAACACAAATTGCAGAAACCCTACAAACTCATGGAAACTGAACAATTCACAATTGCACCATTCCTGGGTCAAGGAAGAAATAAAGAATTTAAAGACTTCCTAGAATTCAGTGACAATGAAGACACAGCATACCCAAACTTATGGGACACTGTGAAAGCAGTGCTAAGAGGAAAGTTCATTGCACTAAGTGCCCATATGAAGAAAACTGAAGATAGCCACATTACAGAATTAACAGTACAACTGAAAGCTCTATAACAAAAAGAAGCAAACTCACCCTGGACACCAGGAAATAATCAATGTAAGTGCTGAAATCAATAAAGTAGAAGCTAGGAGAAGAACACAAAGAATCAATGTAACAAAGAGTTTGTTCTATCAATGAGATAGACAAACCTTTATCCAAACTAAGCAAAAGGCAGAGAGAGAGAACATGCAAATTAACAAAATCAGAAATGAAAAGGAGGACATAACAATGGAAAATGAGGAAATCCAGAATATCTTCAGATCATACTTTGAAACTTGTACTCTACAAAATTTGAATATTCAAATGAAATGAACAAATTTCTGGGCAGGTATCACTTAATAAAATTAAATCAAGAACAGATAAACAATTTAAATAGACCTATAACCACTAATGATATAGAAGCAGACATCAAAAACCTCCCAACCAAAATAAAGCCAAGGGCCAGATGGCTTCAGTGCAGAATTCTACCAGAAATTCAAGGAAGAGCTAATACCAATACTCCTCAAAGTGTTCCACACAATAGAAGCACAAGGTTCATTACCAAGCTCTTTTCATGAGGCTACAATTACCTTGGTTTCTAAGCCACACAAAGACAGAACTAATGATACAAAAATACTCAATAAAATACTCAAATCGAATCCAGAACACATCAGATAAATCACCTACCATGACCAAGTAGGCTTCATCCCGGGGATGCAGGGATGGTTCAGCATATGAAAATCTATCGATGTGATCCACCATATAAACAAACTAAAAAAAAAAAAGTTATATGATCATCTCACTATATGCTGAAAAAGCTTTTGATAAAAATTCAACACACTTTCATGATAACGTTCTGGGAGAAATCAGGGATAACAGGAACATATCTAAACGTCCTCTATTCCCCCCCCCCTATTCACTTAGACAGTTACAATTGTGTCAGAACAAAGCCATGAAAGAAGTTGTGTGAGGAGATTTCTGAGGCCTTGGGATAAACTCCAAGTAAATAAAACAAGGGTCTTGTAAACTCTGTTCCTCGATTATTGTGCTGTCCATGGAATGTGCTTTCGCATTCCTCCTAGGTGTAGTTTATAGGAGTGAGCTCATTACAGATTAATCATTACAACTGGCTTATGTTATTTGCTAACATTCCTATATGGAGTGTTTTTGCCATATGCAACTTGTCCTTCTGACTTTATGTTACGGCAGGTTTTTCCCGCTGGCTGCCAGCCCATCAGCCTGCCAGCCTGCCTGCCGCCGGTCTGGGCCCACAGCCGCATCCCACTCCTGACACCATTATGTTACAGAAGGGTTTTCCTCCCCGCTGGCTTCCTGGTCTTGCCGCCACGGTCCTGCCGCCACATGAGCCCCAAATAACATGCAGAGACTCTGTATTTGGTACAATCCTGTTGGCCAGTTACCATTATTGTTTATGGGCTAGCTCTGTCTTAATGATTAACCCATTTCTACTTATTTAAGTATTTCCACATGGCTCATCTTATCCGGGAGCCGCGGCTGGCATCTTGCTTCCTCCATGCTCTACATCTTGACTCCTCCCAACTACTTCCTCTTTCCTCCTCCTGGTCTCCTAGCCCCACCTATCTAGTTTCCTATTGGCCACAGTGCTTTATTAATTAATCAGTATGAGAACCATATATACAGAATAACATCTCCCATCAATAAACTTTATTCATGTGGTTCTTCTTAACTCTCAGAATATAAATTGTCTAGCGCTCTGAATAAAGTTAGCTATTGCATGATTTTTAGGCCCTGCACACTCAGGTTCATGCCACCAACTAAAGCAATAAACATGCTTGGGCATGTGAATACATAATTTGTTGTACCTATATAAAATCTAGGACACACTAATAAGAGAAAAGATATTTATCTTTCTGAGACTAGCTAAATTTCTCTAATAATATTATTTCCACACGTATTTATCTTGCTACTAATGATGCAGCTACATAGGTCACGATTGAATAAAAAAAAATGCCCACTGTGTATATGCACTGTGTTTTCTCTATCCACTCCTCTGTTGTTGGAAACCTAGACAGGTTCTTTATGTTGTCATTTTTAATAATAATGCTAAGGTAAATAATATGTGCAAGAAACTTTATTCCATTTAGGCTTGAAGTCCTTAAGGCAAATGTCCTGGATTATGTGGTAGATCTGTTTTTTAGTTTATTTTTACAAATATTCATATGGATTTTCATAGATGCTCATTAGTTTATATTCGTAGAGACAACACATTAGCATTCCCTTTTATCTACATCCTTTCCAGAATTTATTTGTTTTCTTAATGACAGCAATTTTGACTAGAGTATGGTGTACATACAAAGTTCTAGAACATACAAAGAACTTAATAAACTAAACAACAAGGAAGCAAATGACCCAATCAAGAAATGACCTAAGAATATAATCAGTTTTAAAAAATCAAATACAAATAGTCAGTAACAGAATCTAAATGTAGTCACTATTTAATGTGGGAGGAAATGCCCCAAACATATATTGTAGACACCTAGTAAAAACTCCAGTGTCTGAAATGGGTTACATCATGTTAAATTCTTGACCAAAAGGGTTCCATGGAACCTCCAAACATCACAGGCTATTGTCAAGGCCACTCATTTCTATCCACATCCTGATGGTAAGACTCTATTGCTGAAGACAGATCTTATATATGACATCAAACACAGAGAAGTTGTGATGGTGCCTAACTAAAAGCTTCACTCCTACTGACTAGTGTTCATGGTGCTAAAAGTATTTTTCAAGATACTAGAAGAGAAAAGTAACCACAAGTACCATGCAGTTACAAATTCTGAAAACTACAATAGTGAATTGCCTACAAGATATAAAGGTGTAATACTGACACAAATGACAAGAGAATAACCATTTTTTAGTTGACTTTAAGGCCCACTCCATGAGATGAAATCCATGCTAGATATTGCTTATGTGGTCAAGAACCTAAGACTATCTTGATCATAGACCCCAGTGGAAACCACTACTGTTATTTTGATAAAGGAACAAAGCAATAAAATGGCTCCTAAAGACCATTATGCACTGTTCAATAATCAGTAACAAGTTACATTTTTCAGTAGATGAAAATGAAGAGCATTATACAACTGGACAATGTGCACAGGACAAGGGACTTTGAAGCACTCAGTCTTAAATGATTGCCTACCAAGTACATCGTCCCCAGGTTCATGGATCTGTGTATAAGTAGAGATAAGTAGAGATGGAAAGGTTATAACAGCCAGAGGGAATGAATGACAACATCAAAATATACCACCTTCCAGATACAACAGGACTAATGCACATGTGAACTCACAGAGACAGTGGCACCATATAAAAGACTGGTTAAAGCCAAACAGGGAAATGAATATGGTGTCCTACTGCTAACTAAGAAGCGACTTATAATTGATACCCATAAGCAAAGGGACAATAAGTTTTCTTCATTGGAGTCATTGGATATAACAACCATATTCTAGGACAGACCCAGTGCCCAGGAGTAGTTGGTCAACACAAAACAAACTCCATGATTTTTGGAGAGGTTTTGGTTTTGTTTGAAATTTTTTGCCTTACTGTGTTTTTGTTTGTTTGTTGTCTTTTCTCTGTATGTTTTGATTTCTTTGTTGTTGTTTTATGGGGATTTTTAAATGAGAGAAAGAGAAAGAACATAAAGTTGGGTGGATATAGTAGTGGGGAAGATGTGAGAGGAGTTGGGGGTGTGGGAAATTAATTAATACTTAAATAGTATTAAAATTAAATAGAAAATGATAAAGTCAAAAGGGAAAAAAAGAAAATATTCAATGAACACATGAAAAAAATATTCAACAGTGTTAGGCATAATGGCTATCATGGCTTGATAGGTGTATGGAGCAAATCAGATGCTGCATCTGTAGCAAACTCTCAGTCAATGTTGACATTGCTCTATATTTCATATTCTGAGAAATGAGGTTACAAGCCTACTCCATATGACTCTACAGATATGTAACTCACCACCATTATTGTAAAGTGCTTAAATTTATGAGCTCCATGCATAGATATCCTGGGTTGAAGTCTGTGATTTTCTATGTACCATTGATATGAGCTATCATCTCTTCTCTTACCTTACCTCATATCTTTACCGTGTCAAGAGGAAAGTACATAATGATTCAGGTATTGCCCAGTATACAGTGAGGACTCTTTGAGTAGTAATAGTTATTATTTCAGAGAAAGACTATTAATCCCATCTTGAAGTAGAGGGATCTGGTGTCAGAGGTTTGGAAATTATGGTTGAAGAACACATTCTTAGCCATGCTGCTTTATATGGGAAACGATTTAAGCAGCTGGTTGTTAATTGCTTTTCTCAAGTATCAATATCCATACCATCTGGCATGAATATAAATAAATAAATACAGAGAAGAAAACAGCCAGGCCTGTTTGCCTGCCAAAAGTACATATACTCTTGGTAAAGATTAAACTGTTAATATTACTGACTGGAATATCATAAAGTCACATGATATCAATTAACCTGTTAACTGACAGTATTTAACAATCTTACTGCTTTGTGCTCCAGTTGTGTTAGGATTTGAGATGAAATTTGGTTTCAGCATAAGCTGAAGAGCAGACATTTACATTTTGTTTGTATTCCAGTGATTTAATGTTTTTAATATTAGGATCATATGAAAAAATACTGGCATTATTCCACTATATGCTTAATTGCAAAGGATCCCTATGGGGTAAACTCCTAAGCAAACCATCCAAAGGCCTCTGAAACACACAGTACCTGGGGAGTGAAAAGGTGGGTGGCAAATCTAGGTTGTCTGTGGGATATTTCAGCTGTGGTCAGAATTTCTCCATAAGCAACACATTGTGAGTGTGGCTTCCCAGAACAAATATATAATTCATTTCCAGGCAGCAATACCTGGAGGCTAAAGCATAAGTCTTGGAAGCACTAAATCCCTTTACCAATCCTAAACTGATCTAAGACACACTTACTTTTAAATCATTTCACTTCCCCAGTTCCTTGTGTGCAAGGGAAGGATTAAGGATGCCCATTTTAACTCAGCAAAGCTCTGGTGTGAATTAATTATGGTTTTTAAATGGCTGCAAAGGACTATCACCCAGAAATGTATATGACAAAAAAAAAGATATTTACACAACACATATGCCCCAGTTGGAATGTAAGTAAATGCCAGAAAAAAATTGATGATAAATATCACAAGGTGAAGTATTTACTCAGCAGGGAGGGAGTAGTTGTATCCTGTAGGAAGATGGAGAAGAGCTTACCGACTGGGTAACATAAACTTCTGACTTAAAAGAAATGGTATGAGGTATCCAGGAGTTTGGGGAGGTGATTCTTGCTAAGGTCTGTCATTTAAGTCAGTAGAAATGAAGACAGCTGTCAAACACTTGCTCATTCATTCAATTTCTCAGACAACATTATTGAGAACAAACACTGGTCCACCACTCACTGCTATATGTCCCAAATGCCAAATCTAACAATGTATTGATTATCTCCTATGCCAAGAATCTCCCAATGAAGAGACAAACATAAAATAATGATCCCTGTATGACGTTAGAACCACATGACACAATCATCCAGAGATGCTTTTAGAGCAAGGAAAGGCTGCACCTGCCACAATGAAACTTGGAGTGGAAAGCAAGATTTCTGGAGATTGTGCTTCTATTGAAATCAAAGAATAAATTACAATTTTCCAGTTTCAAAGTCTGAAAATAAAAGCAAGCAAGCAAGCAAGCAAGCAAACACCAACATCTCATCCTCACTAAGTCAGAAACTAAAAGACAAAAGTTCCCCTTCCTTGTGCTGATCAATGCATGTGTGTCTTCTCTCTGGTAAGGGAAATTCAGATTATTCTGTGAAGCATTCCAAGTGGAGCACAGGAGGAGGTGACAGGGAAAGAGCAGGCTTCTAGAAGGTTTTGTCCTTGTAAAGTCTCTTCAGAGCTTCTCTATTCATCTCTTCTTCACAAATTTTAGGGACTCCAATGTGTCCTCTTTAGTGTTCTTGCCAGAAGAATACAACTAAGAAAGAAATAAGTCAAATTATTCACGTTTTAAGGTGCCCTGATCCAATCCTATAATTAACTAATTAATTAATTAATTTGTAAAAAGACTCTACCAGAAGTCACTTAGCTCTGACAGATTCCTTCAGTAATGTAGCTGCTTGTTTAAAAAAGTAATTTTTTTGTATACATACACACCTACATTGAAATTGCCTTAGAAGATGCCAGAAAAGTTCCATCATAATAGACTGTTTTAAAGAAGATAAAACTTAGTCACAAACTTAACCAAATATGATAAAGCTCTCTATAAAAAAATCTTAAGTGCTGAGGTAAGACCTCATAGATGATACTGGAAAGGGCGAGGACTCTTCACATTCCTAGATTGGCAAAATAAAAATTTTGATATGATCACATCACAGGAAGTAGTATATACAATCAATCAAATCCTTGGAACAATCCCAATAATATTCTTCACAGAATTAGAAGACACAGTCCTAAAATTTATATGAGGACACAAATAACCAAAGCCATCCTGACATAAAAGTGCAGTTCTGGAGGTATCAATCACTGAATTTGGTTTCAAACTATACAATAGAGCTACAATAACAAAAACAGCATGAAACTTCCATGAAAACAGATACAAAGTCCAATGGAATAGAACAGAAGGAGAAATAATAGAAACTAACAGTTATAGCCATGTTTCTTGACAAAGATATTGTGGGAGGCATAATATCCATTGGAAAAGATAGAGCATCTTTAACAAGTGATGTTGAGGATACTGAACATTTACCAGCAGAAGAATGAAACTACATTCAGATATCTCCCCACACACAAAAAAATGAATCACAATGAACCAAAGTTCTCAGTGTAGTATTTGAAAATTTGAAACTGCAATAGGGAAACCCTTGGGGCAGTGCTTCAATGGCAATGGCTTTCTAAATGAACTCCAACAGCTCAGGAAATAAAGCCGATCCTTGACAAATAGGGTTGTATCCAATTAAAAATTTTCCTGCATTAAAAGAAATCACCTGCTTATGGAATTTAGAAAAACATTTTCCAGTTATTCATTAAGATAGAATGAAAAATGGAATTATATAAAGAATTCAAAAGTAAAACAACCAAGTCACCAATATAACCAAAAAGTAGACAGTGAAATGAGCAGACAGTTCAAACGAAGAAAGATAAAAGCTAATGATACATAAACATTATTCATTATCTTTAGGCACCAGAGAAATGCACATCAAAACTACATTGAGACAATTTCATTCTTGCCAAAATTATGTCATGGAAATATGTATTCAAGTTGGACAGGTAAGAAGATCAAAACTGGCTAAGTATAGAGATTGATTTCTGCATGCCCATGGCACTATTCACAAGAGCTAAACTATAAAATCAGTCTAGAAGCTCATCAGTCTATGAATGGATACAAAAAATGTAAAGCAGCTTTCTCTCTGTCTCATTCTTAGAGAGAGAGAGAGAGAGAGAGAGAGAGAGACAGAGACAGAGAGAGAGACAGAGACAGAGACAGAGATGGAGTTGGGGATCATCATATTAAATGAAATGAGTCATTTTCACAAACCCACAAAGACAAATATTTAATATTTTCTCTCATATAAAAAGTCAGTGTGGGGTGCGGCAGATCTGGAAGTAAAGGTAGTGGGCTACTAGTGATAAGGAAGTGGGAAATATGGAAGAGAATAAAGGGATGAAGGAACTATGGAGCGCTCAGTCAGACTTCACTTAAATAAAGAACTTCACCTAATTTGGGTACAAAAGCTCCTGTCCTCAGCTTTGTGGAGACATGCCCTTCCTGGTGCTCCTTGACTGCATAAAAGCAGCCATATCCCCTGTCTTTAACAAATGAATCTAGCTTGGTCCTTGAAGGGAGGGTTATCTTAGATTTCTTTCTACTTCCTGGAACAGAAAATAGTAAAAGCAAGGGGCATTTGAATAGTTTAGGCTGCAGCTCTCAGACATTTCAAATTTTTGGTATCATTCTTCCAAGAAGCTCATATGCTATTCATAGGAGGGTGGATATGGGGATGTTGGAAGAGGGAAACTTCAGGAAAGCATATGTAAGTGAGAGGAACTGGCAAGAAAGAAAAGAGACATGCAGGCCTGTTAAGTTGCTTCAGTACTTAGAAATGAAGGGATCAAGATATGCAAGCCTTGGTTATTATATGTAATGATAGAACACTAACCCTCCCTGGACATGTGTGTGTGTGTGTGTGTGTGTGTGTGTGTGTGTGTGCACGTGCATGAGTGTGTAGAGAGAGAGGGGGATGAGAGAGAAAGAGAATCACTTTATCACTTTTTCGGAAAAGCTTAGGTCAGTTGCAGCTAGGTCACAAGGATATGTGTATCTTCAGAATAAAGTCTTTAATCGCCTGATGGATATGGAAAAATAAATTACTGTGGCAAAATGTAATAAACGTTAAAGGGAAAATGATGAGGGTAATATAACTACATTGATTTAACTAGGATGATAGAGAGGAATTGTCTGCTTTATAGGTTTCTGGATGTCTATTAGTGGCTCTCTATCAAGGAATGGGGCTGTTCTCTTGATATACTTAAGAGCTGTCAGTAATTCCTATTTCACAGTCCACTGCTTCAATTCAGAAAGTGTGTTCCAGCCCTTGGTGACCCCATCCAGGAGGTACTGGAGGGTGACCAGCTGCCAGTGGTTTGTGTTCAGGCAGCTCAGGTGAGCATCTGTATTGTTCAAAACTGGGATGTACTTAAGGGGCCTCAGTGGCTCCAGTCTCCCCCTCCCTACCAGGCCACCTTGCTGGACTACAATGACCTTTGTTTTAATGACTCAACATTAGGCTCCTTATGTCCTGATATTTTCTGGAGAGAGTGGCCTCCTTGGTGTGTAGAAATGGTAATTAAGGACATTTAGGGAAGAGGCACTTTGCCAATCCCTTAGGGCATATGTCCCCAAGAGTTAGGACATTGTCTCATGATGAAGCAAGAGAGGCATAATGTCATTTCCCACTATGATCATGTCACCAAACTACAAGAAAGTGTCCTACAGTTCTCCTACAGTCTACAGAATTAAGCCCAAAGTATGGTCAGGAGTAAAAGAAGGAGTAGAAGGAGAAAAACTGATTTCTGGGCTTTTATGAGCACTTACACTGTGCTGGCACATTCTAATGTCAACTTAGCACTCACATTAATGTTTCTTAAATAGGCAGTTTTGTGACTCTGTATATGAGCCCTACCGCCTTAGTAATCTTTTGTTAACCTTTCATTTTTCTACAAAAGAGGACACCTGTCCAATTTTCAAGTATTTAAATGAAGGTAATACACTAGAAGTGTCTAGACCTGGCTTCTTAGCATTATGCAATGTGTCTTTGACCCAGGCACACCACATTTCTGAACTGCAGTGACATTGTCAGCAAAGATGAAATTGTTGGACTAAGGCAGTGATTCTCAACCAGGGGTGATTTTCACACCCTGGTGTGGGGGTGTTTAGCAATATCTGCAGTGTTGTGAAGGGATGGGGGGTGCTAGAAGCACCCATTGGTTAAGGCAGATGGTGCCATTAACAGTCTTCTACAAAAATTCTGCTCAAAATATCTGTCTCACTAGGCTTGAGAAAATACAACCAAAGTCACAGCAAAGGGCATCCCCTGTCTTCTTTCCTAGCACCTCCTATTGCATTGGCATTTTTTCTTTCTTTCTTTTTTTTTTTTTTTTTTTTTTTTTGATGTATCTGGGGATAGGATACATATGCCACAGCATGTGTGTGGAGGTCACAGGAAAGCTTTCTGTAAGTCATTTGTCTTTCTACTCTGTGAATTCCACAGACCCAACTCAGGTCATCAGGCTTGGCAAGGAGTGCCTTTACCCACTAAGCCATTTTGACAACATTGCCTTCTCCCATTTCTCATGCTCTAGCTAGTCTGATCTGCTCCCAGCACCATTTTATTCCTACACATGGGATGCTTCTCCCAACCCATCCTAATTTTACCATCGAGATTCTAGCCACTCTGAGGACCTAAGGCGGAGATGATCAGTGCCACACTCCTACTTGTGAATCAAGTGCCCATGACCTCTAACCAAAGCAATTCAAGCAAGCATCTTTATTCTAAAATGAGCTAGCTTTCCTGTTGGCCTGGGTCTTCTTTAACTATTAATGAAAGCCATCACTTATTAAATTTCCATTACCTATATAGCACTGTCATTTCTAAGATGTATTTTTAAAACTTTATCACCCAATCTTTACACAATTTCTGCAAAGAGAAATAGTATTCCCATAAGAAAACCTGGACACTGGAGCTCGCAGATGGGACATCCCTTGTACAAAGCAACTTTTCATCCCTTAAGTACATAATTTGTCTTTGTTCTTAATAGGTGGGAAATTCTGGATTCAAAATAGATGCATCTGATTCCCAATGTATGAGTATCTGTCTAGGATAGAACAGAAACTTTTCAACCTTTGTCTCTACAATGATATGTTCAAATTAAGCCAGTAGCCACAGTGGTTATGACAGACAACATACTAAAGCTTCTTAGGAAAGAAATATCAGTTTCCTATGTTCATCATTGCAATAGCTTAAGCTTTATACATGAATTGAGAAGTAAGGGAAAGGCTATTTGACCCCTTTCCTAGAGGGAAGAGTGATATAAAAGTCTTCTATGATTATAGGAAATTAGTTCCATGAATTCACAAACAATCCTCCAGTTAATGATTGAGAACTCCCTGTGCCTTGGTCATCTGTTGCTATATGATTGTTTCTAAATGCATGTGTCATAATGTGTGTGCATCGGGGCCTTGGAAGCATCACAGTGGGGAAGCAACAGTCACCAGAAGTCTGATTGTAATTACAATGTTTGTTCTCAAGGTGACACCTTCATCTAACTGGCAGTTAAGTATAGAGTCTTAGCAAGAGGCCTCAGCTCTTTGCTACTTTGACCCTCAGAAGTTTTCTTGAGTGTCCATGTTAACATATATCAATGTATGTTCAACATAGCCAATTTGCTTCAGAGTGAGTGATTCAAGAACAAGGAAGAAAGATCCCACACTGCTTCCTATGGTATCATTGCAAAATTTTTCTATTCTTAATTCTGTGCTTAAAGGGGGGTGAGAGATCAGCCCTTGATGCCACAGGAAGAAAATACTTAAAAACAAATAACCCAGAAGTCAAGGATCCCTGGGACATAATTCTGATTAAATTATCCAAATACAGTACATGGCAAAATCCAATTGCAGACATTTCCTAGTGTAATACTAAGAAGCTTGACTCAACATGTATGCTTGACAGTTCTCTTCTGTATGAGACTTTAGCACAGAGCAGTTCAATCAGACAGTGTGAGTGTAGATATGATGCAGTGAAATATGGAGAGTTCACATCCCATGTCAGTTCTGGAATACAGGGCTCTGGAGCTGAGGGCTGAACAGTGGAGATCCCTAGAGCTATTGAGATGAGCAGGTAAATCAACAGCAAAGACTTCAAACAGAACCCAGAAAATGAGGAAGAAAAACATAGTTTGTTATTTTCCATCTGGAGACATGGAAGACATTTTGGTGACATGGAGGCCCCTGACAGGAGGATTTGAACTAGAACACTGCTGGCTAGCAAGCAAGTTGTAGCTTCCTATGAGACAGAAATCAAGACAATGAAAACCCAAGAGTCCAGGCTAGAACAAACACCAGTTCCAGCATAGAGCAAATGGCTCTACTGAAGAAAAAAAATGAATAAATCAGCAAAGGAATGGTCCCTTGTAAGACTTAATATATTTTGTGAAGTCCTATAAACGTTGGCAAACTAAAGTGTACAGTGTATGAATCTCACTGTTACTGAGAGGAATGTGGGACTGGTGTGATCAAGAATGCAGCCAGATGTCACACAAGGACTGTTACGGACAATGTAGGACCAACAATATGTTCAACAACTTGGTTTGTGTCTCTTAGTGTTTAGATTGCTTTTGTTGGTATGTGTGTTTGTTCATTCATGTTTTTTTTTCCTGAGACACCAGTCCATGAACCCCAAGCTGTTTTGACTCATGTATATTGGAGGATAAACTTGAAACCATGATCCTCCTGTGTTCACCTCCCCAGTTTAGGGAATGTAGACTACTTTGAATTTCAGATGTCCCTGAGACTTTTCTTAGGAATAATATCAAGGGAAACTTATTATCATGGATAAAATATCCCTGAATAAAAATTTGCATTTAGTTATTATGTATAATCTAGGACTGGAAGATGGGACAAAAGTCACAATAGTCATCTTGGAATGTAAGCCAGGTAGCGGCATGGTGACATCTTTAATAGTATGTGTTTTGCAGACCCTTATTGCTCACTAGCTATGTAATTTCTTTCAAATTATAGTCTATGCTTTGTTTCTTTATCCAAAATATGTAACGTTACTAGTATTTACTTAGCCAAGATCTTTAAATGAGCTACAACTATGAAGTGTTTTCCATGGAGCCATTGAGTCTATGCGCCATATAATAATGCTGGGGTTAACAATGAACAACCACAAGTTTGATAATGATCCCATAAGATAAAGTTTTGAAATATTCTTACCACTTGTCTGTGCCATAGCCATGTTCACACAGTTGAATGCATTGTCCACATGCTGAGACAGTGCTGAGTGAGTAAACAAAACCACCAAACCATTAGTCACCCACACAGCTACGCAAGAGTGCAGAAGACCTGATAACAGCAACAAACAATGTTTTGGTTTGTCTAGCTACTTCACTATACTATTTTTTAATCATCATTTGAGAGTATATTCCTTAGTAAATATGTAACACAGCATGTTCTTTTTACTGACAGAAGCCTCATTCATCTCTGGTTTGCCATGTCTTTTGACTGTTTCATATCTCCATGAGCTGTGTTGTTATGACCCATGTGCGTTTGTGTGTGTGAGAGAGAAGAATAAAAATATATGTGCATATATGTGTCTGTATTTATTTACATTAAATTATAGGAGCATTACTTTGTATGTGTGTCTTTTCCATATAGACTACAGCGTTAATCAACATTAGTCTACATCCCAGCTTGTGTTAGTATATGGTGCACTATTCACACTAGATGGTCACTGCCTGGTGCCTTTCTCAGAATGCATCCCCATCATTAAGTAGCAAATACTGTAACATACTTTGGACAGATGATATTTGTCATTAATTAGAGTTGGTTCATGTTTTACAGAGCATTGCCTATTTTGGCATTTGTTTTCCTTTAGTGTTTTTTAACAAGACATTCACATAACATAAGATGCATGTTTTTTTAAATGTTAGAAACATCTCATATTTCACACACCAAAAAAATAATAATTATTACAGTCTATGTGACACCTAGTGTCACACTAACTTGACATACTATCACAGCATGGCTAAATTTCAGCTAGCTGGAAGTAGATTCATTTCCTTTGAGGTTGAAACTAGAAAACAAAATCATAGGGCGTTGTCTGCATATGAGTCAGAGAGGGCACTGTACAAAGTGTATAACTCCATAAGAAATGGAGGAGCCAAGCCTGATGTGACATGGGAGAGTAGCACTGGGCTGATCAAATGTGGTGATTGCCCCATCTGTGTTTACATCAATCAGGCTGGGCCCACTGGAACCCATCACCAAAGCATTTTCCAAAATAAACTAGACCCACGTATCTGTCAGTAACAGGGCATGTGATGCCACTTTAAAGAATCAAGAGAAGAGCTTTCCTGGTTTCTTTGCAAGTCTTCAGCAGATTGAGTTGCAGCTCTGAAAAAGCAGGGAGCTGGAATACCCCCTGTGCAGAGTGTGCACCTCCAGCCAGTGCCAGCCAGCGCCCAGCCTCGACATTAATAGATTTTCCACTCTAAGTGTTCTTCCTTGAGTGACTGGAAGTTAAAGTGATGAAAAGAAAGTAGCAATTACGACTCTGACATGTTCATGTGGACAGCTGTTGGTCTCCAAAGCCATTTTTTTCAGACTCTTAGTTGTCATTTACCTGTTTCTTGCTGGAGAGTGAAGCAGAGCTGAATAGAGACATTGACAGCAAAGGAAACAGCTGCCGGGGTTAGGGAAATTTCCTCCTCCACTGCCCAAGTAAGATGGAAACTGTGCTCTCCCTTGACTAGCCAGAGGGCTGCTTCTGAGCCCTTCACCCTCTCTCCCAACTGTGATAAGTGAAGCATGAAGCTTTACTGAACATTGTCCAAACATATGGACCCAGTATAGCCAGGCTCAGCTGTGATTATCTCATAATATATTTCCTTAACCTATATTTCAGGTCAACGTTCTTTTTCATATATGTAGGTAAAAGCTATGTTACTTTTTATATACTACATATGCCTGAGTCCTTGATCCCTACCCCAAATGTATACTGACTGAGAAGTGCCATGTATACTGTCTGTGAAAACAAATTTCAAAAAGCATTTCCAAAGGGCTGGAGGGATGGCTTAGCAGTTAGAACTTTTGTGGCTCTTTCAGAGGACCTAACATCACTTTCAGCACCTTTCTTGGGTGGCTCACAGCCATCTTTAACTTCAGTTCCAGGGGAAATGACATCTTCTCCTTGTCTCCCATACTACATACCTTCACACATCTAATGCATACTGTACACACATACAAACATTCATATATACACAATAAAGTAAAATAAAATCTTTACATTTATTTTATGCTGGACATAATTATACATGTCTTTTTTTTTTAATGAAAACCAACATTTATAAACAATATTTGGGAATTTGGGTGTCGTTCTTTCCAAACTGCTTTCTGCTGGTAGGGGGCGCTGTCATGGTGGAATCCTAGGAAGATGCAGAAATCCTGGCTGAAATGACTTGACAGATTTATATGACCCAACCTGGATAGCATAGCCCTACAAGTGGAATGGGGGTGGGGGGATGGGAGGGGAGGGTGGCCAGGGTGCATGTCACAGGGGAAAGAGGGTAAGAGGGAGTGAGGGAGAGAGGGAGGGACAGAGAGTAGGAGGGATGGAGGGAGGAAGGGAGAGGAAACTGCGATCCACATCTAAATTTTTAAAATTATATTATTAATAAAAAAAGAAGGTAAAGTAAAATCTTTAACCAAAAAGAAGTTGTCAGGAATTTGTGATGCTTCCAAAAAAAGGATTCCACACCCCACATGGCCCACTGGAAGCTAGTCCTAGAGGTGTACAGCATGGTGTTCCTGCTCATCTGAATCAGTGTCATGCTATGCAGCTCTTCCCCAGATTAGACATAAAACCTATGCCATCCTCTTACATTTCTTCCTTCAACCCTTCGTTTCTTCTCTTTGCAAAGCAAATAAAAGCAAAAATAAGACTGGAGAAGAACTGGACATTAGAAAGCTATGTTTAGAGATAGATATGAATGGAATGAGCAGAGTGGGAGGCACATGGGAATTTAAGAGAACCCCACTTTACAGCCACAGAGCAGAGGACAAGGTGGTCTTTTTAATCTAATTATTTTCATACAATATATTTTGATTGCTTTCCCCTCATGCACCTCCTCACATGTCCTCCTCCCCTTCCTCCCAACCCACCAAATTCACATCCTCTCTCTTCTTAAAATCCTAGTTTGCAAGTTCTCAAGCTGTGTTATACTGTAGCAATAATTCTCAAAGTATAACTGGAGACTCCTGAAAGACCTTAGAAGACTGTCCAAACAGTTCCTTCAAGATAGCCAAGCTATTTGCCTAAGATGTGATATTGACATTGACCATCCAACAAAAATGTCTCCAAGTACTGAGCTGTACTGCCATGCTCTGGCACTGCATTTTTAAAAGGGCAATTTCATGTGAGGTTGATCCTAAGGAAGAAAGAATGCGTTATTAGTTTTGCCAACTCTTGATCCTCAGTTACATTCCATTTTAGAATATTTGACAAAGTAGGAAATAAACACAAATCACTTATGTCACATACCTCAACTACATTTTTCATAAAATATTTTGTTTCTTAAAAGAATGACAGACAGACAAACTATGGCTGCTCAATCTGTGTATCTGACAAAAAGAAAAAAAAGGAACAATCCAAGAAAGAGAGAACTACATACTACATTCATCCACAATTGATTGCAACATTAACATTCAAAAGAAAATACAATTTTTGCAAAGTTTCTACAGGAACTTGTCATACGTGTAATCGTAGTGAATTTCACTTTTTTGGTGGTGGGGGGGTTGTTTGGTGATAATAAACTGTCATAAATCTGGAAGATCAAAATAAATTAGCAAGCCAGTGTCTTCTAAATGACCTCATGGCATAAAATCCTTCATTGGGTGTAAGTAAGAATTTGAAGTTCAACTCAGTCTGTGGAACTTTAAATCTTCTATTGTTTGCTCATTTGCAGTAACTGCATAGTTGTGGGAAATAATGAAATAAACAAATTTAAGCAATTAGCCTAGCTACAACCTCATTATTTCTCATTCTTTTGTGACAAGAACATTCTATCTTGTCTATCTAGTGTGTAGTATATTACTGTCAACTATAGTCACTTGAGTGAATAAATAAAATATAGCATATACCACATAGAATACTATTCAGTTTTAATGCTCTAGAAACTATCAGCAAACTATTTAAAATGGGCAAGAGGCTCACAGACCATCCCATCCTCTACAAAAAGTTTTCATTGCATGTGTGCTATAATGTTTCTTTGTATATTAAGGCAGTACATGGTTTCTCCAATGGAGTGTCATTGAGTATATCAGCTTCACTCCAGGGCAGTCCCCATGGCCAGGAGTATCTGGCTAACATGAAATAGACTCCATCTTTTTCATGTGATGGGGGGGGCTTTATTTGTTACTTTTGTCCTATTTATTTTTTAGAGAGGGCAGATTTTTTTTTAGAGGGAGGAGCAAAAGAGAAGAGAGAAAGGGGACATGAGAGAGAGTAGGGAAAATCTGGAAGAAGTTGGGAAAGTAGAAAGAAAATAATCAACATATATTATGTGAAAAATTTTAAAGAAAAACAATGAATTATCACTCTGGTTTATTGTTCGAAACCAAAGACTTTTACTTTTGCTTAAGAAATAGCTTCTGTATAGTTCTTCTGTGTTGTGGTGATGCTAGTTGCTGCTGGCTGTATGTACATATACATCTTCAATTGTATAAGCTTTGTAAAGATTGACAGGTAGTAGATATTTGTATATGGTCACCGAATTTTCATAATAGCTTTAATCTTGTTGATAATATTTTGTAAAACCTTATAGCTAACAAAAAATTATAGAGCCCTATTACTAGCAGCAACAGAATAAATTTAGAGGGCATTATGTTGGCTCAAGTTTCACTGAGTGGGTCTAGAAAACATTGGTCTCATTTTAGAAATACTTCTGTTCTCCCCCACCAATTTATTTACTATACCTTCTAGACTATTGCAATTTTATAATACCTTAAAGTAATTTTTTATCTACAGGTGTGTCTTAATGTTTCTACAGGTTTTCTGAACTTTTTATTTAATTTTTTTTTTCATTTCACCTACCAATTCCCCCTCCCTTCTCTTCTTCTGCCCCAACACCTTTCTCCTTTTCATCCCCTATCCACTCCTCAGAGGGAGTAAGGCCTCTCTTGGGGAGTCAACAAAGTCTGACATATTATGTTGGAGCAGGACCAACCCCCCACCCCCAGTATCAAGGATGAGCAAGGTATCCCACCACAGAAAATGGGCTGCAAAAAGCCAGATCATGCACCTGAGATAGGTCCTGGTCACACTGTCAGCCCATTCTCAACATATCAAGTCGCCCACATTCAGAGGACCTGGTTTGGTCCCATGCAGGTTCCCCAACTGTCAGTCCAGAGTCTGTGGGCTCCTACTAGCTCAGGTCAGCTGTCTCTGGGGCTATCCCCTTTGCGATCTTGACCTAAGTATTTCTGTGTACATTTTTGTAGTCACCTATAATTTTATTTTTTCAGTAGGTTGTCCAGGAATGGTATCAGACCTGTTTAATCTCAGAATTTTGGAGTCAGAATCAGGCTAATTGCTTTGAGTATGAAGCTAGCCTGGTCTATATAACAAGTCCAAAGCCAGCCATATCTACAGAGTGAGATGCTGACTCAAAAAGAAAAAGAAAAATAGGTTGCTGTAAATTCACTGGAATTGTGTTGAATCTAAACAACTTGGCAGATTTGTCATCTTAAAAATCATAGCCTCTTTTGGTCCATGGAACTTGATTATCTCTGTCCTCCTTAATGCTCTCAATGTTCTGTGTGTAGTTTTCAGTGAATAGTTTACACAGCTTTTGTCAAATTGATCTCTATGTGTGTCAGTTTGCAGTGCTGTTATGATGGTATTATTTTTTTATTTTATTCTGATTACCTGCTACTTTATAGAGACTTGTGCAGAACATGTATAAATGTTGATTTCAAATGAAAAGAAGACTCCCTAGAGTAGAAACTAGAACACTCTCATCTGAAATTGGAGAGTGAGGGGTTGGGGAGAGACAAGGAGAGGTTTGCCAGGAGGTATGAAGTCACAAAGAGCAAGAATAAGACCAGTAGATTTTGGTGTAGGATTATGAAACATTCATATATAGTCTTAGATTTTTCACTGCAATTAACCTTTAGGAAACTAAGACTTTCTAAAGTTTCATGTGGCATCAAAGAAGACATCTATAATTATTTATAAGGCTATGAAAAGATACCCTTTTCCAACTACAGATTTGAGACTGAATGCAAAAGCTGACATGAGAATTCTGCAGTCCTCTGTGAAGCCTGTTATTAAAAGAGATTTGCAAGAATACAAATGTATGCTATTCTTTAATTGTGTCCTGTTTACTGATACATCTCTTAATACATGACCTTTTAAAACAATGTCTGCTATTTCAGAATGTTCCAATCAGCAGAGAATGGGGTCAGTGCTTTCCTGTTACAAACATTTCACTGGAATAGGTAGTTTTGAAAGATATGTCAACTTTTTATTTACATTGTTTATTTATATTGTCCTATGACATCAGCTATCTCTATGTTTTACACCGAGCCCCCTCCCGAGGCTGCTGATAGAACTTATCTCACTCATCAGGAGAAGTAAGATTGTATTTTTGTACTTTATTAGGGAAACTTAAGCTTGAATCTATTAAACCTTATCTCATTAGACTTGACATCAATATCTCTAATGTAATCTCTTTGGCTCTCCACTCTATCCATTTAACACATCACCTACCTTTCTGAGATGAATCAACTGCTGATTGACTGTTTATCAAGTCACTGATAAAATATCACACAGACCGAGACTCTGATGTTCTGTTGAAACCTGTCTCCTCCATGAGTTGAGTCAGATCACATGGCATTTACTGGATTCATCGATGTGATTTTTTTTTCTAGTTTTCAGAAAGGCAAATAAGGGGAACTCATGGACTCCAGTCTGATAGCTGGAAACCAGCATAGGATCAACCCAGACTCCTAAATGTGGTATTATTTAGGAGGACTGGGCAGTCTATGGGGCCTCTGGTAATGGATCATTATTTATCTCTAGTATACAAATAGACTTTGGGAAACCATTCCACATAGAGACACAAGGGGGCGGGCCTAGGCCCATGCCCCAAATGATATGACAGACTTTGAAGACTCCCCATGGAAGGCCTACCTTCCCTTGGGAGCAGAAAGGGGATGGGATGGGGGTTGGTGGACAGAACAGGGGGGGATGGATGAGTGAGGACTGGCATGTAAAACAAGCTTGTTTCTAATTTAAATAAAAATAATTGTCAAAAAGAATGGCAAATACAAGCACTTGTTACATTATCATCACTTCCGCATTCTCCAGGATGCCTTAAAGATTTCTGGCTCCAGTCACTGAAGTTCTGGATCCCTCTCTAAAGTGGCCCTGCTGACCATTAAAGGAAGCCCTGCACACACTTATCACTCTCATCCTCTTCATGGGTTCTATTTCCCCATCAAATTTAATAGATCCTACATACTCAATGCACAGATCATTATTTTTTAATAAAAAAATAGGTAGTCTAAAAATTAAGAGATCTGTGAACTTTTGCCCTGTTTGGTAAAACCATGATCTGTCATGAAGTCCTTTTTGATCATTAGAGAATATGGGCCTGTTCCATTTCTACATATCTTATCTCCAGAGAGATGTCATTGTCCAACTAATAGAAAGCAGTTCAGCTTCCCAAGCATGAAGGAACCCCTGCTCTTTGTGTTCTTCTCTGGCTGTTTATTTTGCTCCCATCATTGGTTCTGAGAGAGGTGAGAACAACAACACTGGCTACCGCTCCTATTTCCTTACTTTAGCAGAATCCCTTGCAGTTTTACTCTGTCTCCCACTAGAAAACTCGGGTCTAGCAAACTTGTAAAACCTTCTACCTCAGGATCAAATTTATCCCTGTCCTGGGGTTGTAGGCACTGGTCTATCTACATCCACAGCACAGGGGTTAGGAAGGGTTGGCCAGCATATGGAAGGGGTTTTTTTTATTTATTTATTTATTTATTTTGTTCATCACTGCATGAGTTTTAAATACTGAGCATCTGAGCATCCACTGTTAAGTGGAAGCAACCTCCCATCGTCATTACAGTGGTGTCTGTGTTGCAAGAAGGCATTCTTCAACATTTCATTACCATGAATGGGGCCTCTGTGGGTGAGAATCATAGGTGAACATCCCCACATAGGAAATGCCTTCTCCAAAATGACCCATCCTTCCAGGCCCACAAAAGGGCACAGCTGGCCTGTTATTACTGCACTCTTATTACTGTTGTCATCACCATCAGCATCTCAAATGGACTAATTAGTCACAATGTGCAAGGCATAAAGTGATGTACCTGCCTGGAAGCTGGTGATATAATGGCATCAACAGCAGGAATATGCTTTCATGACCAAATTTTCTGGCTAATAGAAATGTCTCATTAAGCCATGGGACAAAACAAGCTCCTATTGATTTTTCTCCCAAAAACCCCAATAATGTTTGAGACCCTGATATTTTTGCAGATTATTAGCTGTCATCTTTTATGAGCTAGAACCCAGCATGAAGATTCCCACAGTGCTATGTGCCTCTTGGATGAACACTGTGGTTTCTGTTACTGTGTGGTAGACATTCTGGCTTCTCCCTCACTGTGTTGGTTTCCTTCCTATGCTTCTGCTTTTAATGCTCTGAGGACACTGTGCAAGGAACCTATGAAGTGGTCCAAATGCAGGAGGAGTTATGTAAGCCTCACTCATTGCTATGAGCTTAAGTATCAGAATGAATGACTCCATGGGTCCACAGAAGTAAGTCTTCATGTAAGCTTGAGGAGCGCCCTAACTTATGGTTATGAAGATCAGCTATGGGACCTGCTTCAACCAAGAGCTTGGTTATGTTTGAGGTAACAAATCTGTTATGAGTACTTTCCTGCCAGCCTGGTCCCACAGCTGCATCAGCTCCAAAATAATACACAGGACTCTATTAGTTGTAAAGCTGTTGCCCAATGGCTAGAACTTTTTATTGGCTAGCTCTGTCTTAAATATTAACCAGTTTCTATCAATCTAAGTGCTTCCATGTGGTTTCATTTTACTAGAGAGATGGTCAAGACCTCTTCTCTCATGTACTACATCTTGACTCCACTCTACTTCCTCTCCCAGAATCCTCCTTGTCTCGTAGTCCCACCTATCTTGCCTTTCTATTTGCCAACAGTGCTTCCTTCACTAACCAATAAGAGAAACATATTTACAGAATGACATCTTCCATCACAAATCCATACAAGCCTGCTCAGGTCTAGCTATAAAAATGGGCTATAGTTTTCTTTCCTCTCCTCACCAGCACTGCCACCTTCTCGTCTTTCTTCCTCCTTTAATTCTCCCTTTTTTTCTTCTGTTTCTTTTTCCTTCCCCCTTCCTTCCATTCTCCCTTCCCACTTTCTCCTTTCCTTCCTTCTTTCCTCTCCTTCCCCCTCCCCAATTTTGTACATTTTCTTTCCATTCTTCTTCCATTTCTCCATTCTTCCCTCTTCGTCACTCATCTTCCCATTTCCTTTCTCTTTTATTCTTCTTCCTTTGCTGTGAGAAGGGGAAACAGGGCAGGGGTTCATAGACACCTTTGAGATTCTACTTAAAACAGTAAGACACCTCTCATAGAAAAGGTCAGCTGTGCTTACAAAGACAGCATAAATAACTTAGATTCCTCCATGTTTATTTGGGTATGCCCTAAGGATTCAATGGATCTTAATTTCTAAGGATGCTTCTGGAGGTCCCTCAGCATCTCAAAGTAGGAAGAATCATATCTTTCTAAAAAAAAAAAAAAAAAAAAGTAAGGGAAACAAAAAATACTTGGCATTAAAAATCTTCGTTGGCAAGTTTGTTGATGTAGGCTACAATATCACTTTTTGAGAGGCTGAGGTAGAAGGATCACAAGTTTAAGGTCAGTCTAGGCAACAAAATGAATTCGAAGTCAACTTGAACAACTCTTCATAAAATTAAAAATGGGAAAGTGAGCTAGGTATTTGCTCAGTAGTAAAGCACCTGCCCAGCACATCCTAGACCCTCAGCTCAATGCATAATATTGAAAAAAAGCATGTTTATTAAGGCATGACTCAGATGTAATAAATGTGTACTTCAAATATAACCAACACCATAAGAAATAACCAATAGTATAGGCTGACTGTCCCTTAAACCTGGAAATCTCTGTGCCCTGATTCTGTCAATTCCCTCTTCTAACATCCCTTCCCTTGACACTGATTGATCTCAGATTGTCTCTCAAGTTTTGTATTTTCTAGAATGTCATATAAATTGACCCATACAGTAGGTAGCCTTCTGTGTCTGACTTAATTCACTTCAAATTACAAAACATACTACTTTTTTATCTTTTCTAAGGGAAAAGATATATCAAAGAGAGAGTTGCTGCATAAGTTTGTCACCATAGACAGACATGAAAGGTCATACTCTGAGGGCTGTCCCTGAGATTTGTCATCATGTGACTAAAGTAGCTTATAACTTATTGAGAAGAATAGTATCCTATGTACATGTGTCATTGTATGTATCAGTAATTTGTGCATTTTCACTATCAAGATGCATTTCATTTTATAGATATATCATAGGTGTGTTTAATTCTTCAATAAGGCATTTTGTGTTTGGGTTTATTATTATTATTTTAGCTTAACATTGACACCAATAGAAGCAGGTGACTTCAGACTTCAAATTTTGCCAGAAGGACCTCTTCACCTTCCACAAGTACATGGCTTTAATTAGACTAACATTTAATAAGAACCCATCCTGTGCTGAATTTTACAGTAGCCATTTTCCTCTCCAGCCCCATCAACTTTCTGTGCTAGAGATGACAGTATTCCCATTGTTTTAGAGAACACTTATTAAACAATTCTGAAGGCACAGGCAATTGGATCCACTCAAGTACTCTAACATTCAGCCCAATTCTTCTTGGACATCCAGAATCCCTCAACCTATTGCAACCATCCTGTAGGCTTAGGATAGGCAGTAAACAAAACAAAATCAGGATCCTATACACTGATGAGTCAGATATAGACATAGGGAGATTATCATCTAACTTGCCATCTTACCATTGTGCTGACTTTCTATATTACCATTTACCATCCTCTCTTTCTCTCTGTCATACATATACGCACGCGTATACACACACACACACACACACACACACACACACACACACATACACACCTCTACCTGATCTTGCCTGGCAGCTCTACCACAGCCCTTCCTAGCTTCATGCTAGATAAGCAGAGTGATAATAGAGGTCACCTAAAACAAGCTAAAAATCAGACATCCCAAAAAGTGCTGCAAGGATCTAGATAAAAGTCATGCCCTTTAAATCTAAAGGGAGAACATTCTGGGCCCTCTCTCAAATGGAGTAGTCTTGAATGGGTTATTTGGCTCATTTAGATCCTCTGCAGGAAACAGGGGATCCCCACTCTCTCTATTTGCCCAAACAGTGAGAGGTGCAGGGACCCCGGCAGGAGTATATCTTTGAAATCAGTAATCTCAGGAGAGAACATTCTCCTTCCTTCTCATTCTTATGGCCTGAAGGTTAACATTCAACAATCCTAGGGTCTAAGAAATTGCTTCCTTTGCCTGAATTAAATGAAATCTAATGAAACAGGAATCCAGGGCACCACAGTTCACCGTCAAACCTTCAGCTTCTGCCTTGCTGGCAGCTCTTCTTGTAATAATTAAACAGAAAATCGTAGGCAGGCAGCAGTGAAATCCATTGCTAATCTTGCCCCTCATCAGCCTATCTTTTTAAATGTTCCTTAATTAAGGTTTCTAAATGCTCTGCATTCCCTCTGCACCCAGAGTACCAAATGAAGCCGACTGCTTCAGGGATGCCCAGCAATAAGAGGTGGAAGGGTCTTCGATGGATATTTCTCACCCAGCACATTAAAAGCCAGATATTGCTTGTGAGGAATGGACAGGAAGATGGGCACAGACAGGGTTTGGAGGCAATTTCTTTCTTTCTTTCCTTCTTTCTTTTTAATTTCTGTAGGATTTCACTTTAAGGATTCTGAAGGCGTATTGCAGGCTTTATCACGGCTTCTCCAACACACCAGGGAGTGAATGAAACAGCTGTCACATTTAAACACACACAGCGGTAATCCTCCACTGAGCACAATGCCAGGACAGAACAGAAAATCTATCAACACTTACAATGCATTCTATTTACTTAGCAACTCGACCCCCTTTACTGAAAGTTCCATCTGCGAAGTAGAATCTGGGGCCACATGCCACTGGTGGCTTTTTTGTGGTTTGGCAGCTACTGAGAAAGGGAACATGGGAAGTAGTCAAATTTCACTAAGATGACACAGATGTTTGAAGATGACCAAAAACCTTCAGCAGTGTGGAACTATAAGCCCTGCACAGTCAGGGCCCAAATGTCCCCAAGTGTCTCATGTACATTTGTTTTTCTTCCCCAGAAACTCTCAGTTAAAAGTTCAAGAAAACCATGTCCCTTGTGTGGCACCATCTTGGTGGAGGCATTCGAGTTATATTGGCCTGTGATAACTTTCCTCAAGGAGGCAGAAACATGTGCCTGGCCAGGTGTGCTAAGGGTAAATGTTCTGGGTAGAAAAACTCTGAAGTACTTCTGTAATAAGATCAAATTTTATTTATAAAAGACCAGGTTTAAAAAAAAACACATTTAACTCATATGTATATCTCAAAAAGGAAAACAAACTCCAGAGAAATTGTGGTGGTCCCAAAGGCCTCCCTGTCTTTCTAGGAGGTAGTAATTAGAATCAAAGCCAGGGTAGAATATGCAGAGCCTTGGCTGGCTTCATAATCGCTCCACGGGCTCTGTATGTGCCTATATGAATGAAATCAGAGCAGAAAGATAGCTGCCTAAAAGGAATCTCAAATAGAAAAATGAGGCAGGTAGGGAGAATGGGAAGAAAAGAAAACTAAAAGACACAGATAATGAAATCTGCCATTATGAGCTTTGGAAAAGTTCTCCATGGCGTATAGCTTTTGGGGACATGGAGAGTGTCAGAGAATAAGTGTGGAGTCAGGAGAGATTATTACAGAGCTGACAAACAGAACTAGCCGATTAAAATCTACACAGGAGGCTGCTGAAAGACCAGTTAATTAATAGCCTTATAAAAGCATGTTCAACTTAACTCAATTATATTTAAGAAATTTATTTCATAGTAGTTTTTCACCTTGTTCCCTTGGAACTTCATGCCAGCCACAGTGTGGGCACAGTAGTGACAGATACCATATACCACTAGCGAGTCTCAGCGTGGAGCTGGGAACAGACTCACAGTAGGCTGTGGGATGTGGACTGTGGGACGGCTGGACTCTGGCAGGTTAATTCTTGGCTCTGAAACACTCTTCTTTATAGCTTCTGGGAAAAACCTCTGTTCTCCAACCTTATGCATCCTGGTGGCACTGTGAAACCTACAGCAGGCATAGGGGAAAAGGTATAAGAGGTACTGTGCATCCCTTTTCCCCAAATCACCATCCTACAAGGCTGGAGAGGACAATTGTGTTAGAAATACCCCAAAGTTTATTTCAGCCGGCATGCAGAGCTCCTACCTGAGATTGAACTTCTGAAGCTTAAGGGCAGTACTCTCCAGGCCAGGCTGAGGGGTGGGGACTTGGATGTGCAAGTGACAGTGGAGAAGGCTGCAAAACTCTTGCTTCCATCAAGGATGAGGTTTGAGCTGGATTTGAGGGATAAGGGAAACCTCAGCAAAGACATCATTGCCATGCTCCATCTCTGTGAGAAATTCTTAGGTAACCTCATCCAACCTCCTTTTGTTTTTCTCCTCCACTTTGCAGTCACCATCTACTGATATGCTCCTTTATTTACATATTCATAAACTAAGTTGCTTCAGGACATGAATCTTAGTGTCATTGCCTGGTGTAATCAAAGCTTATGGACAGCACGTCTGCATGGCAGGCGCCATTTCAGAAACACTCCCTGGGCTTTAGAGAAGGACCAGAATAAAGCAACCCTGTGAGTCTGCACCTGCCGAGCTAGAAGAATGGTGCTTAGGGAGAATTATGGAGGAGAGGCAGTGAACAACTTAGGACAGCAAGCTGACCAGCTTGCTTCCTGTTCCCTGCGGACAAAAAGTAAGCTTAAATGCAATTGTGGGAGGTGGAGGTTACAGATTTTCCAGATGGAGCTTGGTCAAGTATTTGTGTATTGCTTTGGTAGAATAGAAGAGCCATGCCCGGTGCTTTCCTATTGTTCAGATGCCTGATGGGGAGGGGCTTTTGACATGCTGGGGTAAAGCAGAATGACAGGATGGGTGAGTTTAGGTGCCACCCATCCTCCCACTGCTAGGCTCCTCTTTGGAACAGCTATGCAAAGATGAAGGGCCCCTCCCTGGTCTCCAGTGCTCCATGGTGACAACAGCTCGGCCTGGGGCTTTGTTGGCAGGCATGAGAAGCAGGCTTTGTCTGGCCCTGCATCTTCGGCTCTTTTCAGCACCACCCCCTTCAGCAGCTTTGGAAATGTGAAACACGTTGTAATCCTTAACTCCACTGTTTTGAAATGTCCCTTCAATGGCTATAATAATCATCTTACAAACAACCTAGAACAAGCTCTAATTGCTTCTAATGTTGTATCACGGCTTGGATGTGGGGAGAGCAGAGACATGCTAGCTGTCACAGCCTTCCTCTGATTATATGGTACCTCAAGGAGTATTTGCATGGAGCAGAAGGGAGCAAGCCCGATGTGGATTTATTTGTTCCTTCTTTTTGGAAGCCTGAATTTGTGAACCTTTTGGATAGTTAGGCAGTAAGAAAAATAGTGTCTGGAGCCTGCAAGAGAGGCTGACCTTTCAGGTACTTGGTGAGCAACAAAGTGTTTGACACACAGGGATACAATAATGGATTCTCACTTCTCTCAATGACTGCTATTGCTGGTGTTTATGACCCAGTGCTTTCTACCACTGAAAAAGTCCTTAACTGTTAATGATTCCTGCATGTAGGCATTGACACAAGACTGGGTGATATTCAGAATCAGGGTGGGAATAAATGAATAACTAAATGGCTTACTGGTGGAGCCACCTACTCTTTGAGCCCCAAAATGCATAAGGATGTCACACAAACCGCAGCAGCTGTCTCTTCCTATAACTCCATCAGAGGTGCTGGGAAAATTTAAGTGGACCTGGCTGAAGATCACTAAGAAACATCTCAAGGGTGTGAATGAGGTCTGGAATACCAATCCATGGGCTGCTCCTTTCATCCCCTGTTATCTTCTATTATCCTCTTGTGGGCATTCTAATCTGGTCCTTTATGTCACAGCCATGACATTGCCATTCAGTGTTTCTTTCCAGGCCTTCTCTGACTCCTCAGACCTTAGTGTCATGGTCTGTATGTCTGCTTCTGGGCCTCCCGCTTCTTCCAGGGACCAAGCTCTCTTCTTCTTAGTATGGTGGCAAGAAGAGTACCACTCCAGCCTTTCTTTAACTCTCCTCTAGCTCATAAGATCTTTATATGATAACAAAGTCACAGAATCACAGATGAACAAAACGTGCTCCGTCTTGCCTGAATATGAGGAAAATTCTCTCTCATAAAGAGGCCACAAGCAGCTGGAAGGTACCCAACTCTAGCCCAAGACCCATTTTATAGGGCTCTTTAAGCAAAGAGATAGAATGAAGCCTCACAAAGTCAGGGAAAGACAAAGTAGAGATAATCCAGAACTAGTCTGTGGCAGGCAAAATCCCTCAATCCCTAGGGTGCTTGCCTAGGCAATCACTTGTCCCAGAAAAGAGAGAGAAGAAAAAATCACAGTTCTCAAAGCCCATTTGAACATCATCTTTGCACAAATGTCTGAATCTTTGTACATTTTTACACTGTTACTTCATTGTTCTTAAGTTACAAGAGTTCCATGTTTTATATAAAATTACATAATTTAACTGTTGCCCCCCTGTGGGATAAATGTTTTACAAGGGTTATCTCCTGCTCCATGGGTTCACCTTATTGACTGCTGCATTTGCTGGGGAAAAGCTTTTCAATGTGCTGTGCTCTGTCTTGTTCAGTTTGATGCGGGGTTGGATGCAAAATATTATTGTCAAAACCAATGTTAACAAGATTTGTTTACTGTCTCATTCTAGAATTTTTAGTACTTGTCAATTATAAGTTAGTTTTTTGTTGTTTGTTTTTTTAAATTTAGTATATAGTGCGGATCTGCTCTCATTGTTTTTAGTATGTGGATATTCACTTTCCTCAAACTATTTTTGAAAGAAATATTCTTCCTCGGTGTGTTTTCTTTGTGTCTTAGGTGAATTTACTGTCTGATTGTTTGAATGAACAATGTTTAGAATGAGCAATATTTAGAAATTTTTCTTCAGATTGTGGTGACATTTGGGGGAGGTTATAAAAACATTAGGGTCACAGTCTTGCTGAAGAAAGTACATTACTGACTTTGGGGGTGGATAGTCTCTTCCAATTTCTTTTTTCTCTCTCAGGTTCCAGCACACAAATAAATGTAACCAGGAAACGTCTAGCTTGTGCCATCAAATCATGTCCTCCTTTTCAGGTAAACTTTATTCTTCTGTAAGAGTAAGCCCAAGCCAGGCATTGGTGGTGCACACATTTAATCCCAGCACTGGGAGTCAGAGGCAGGTGGATCTCTGTGAGTTTGAGTCCAGCCTAGTCTACAGTCTACAGAGCTAGTTCCAGGACAGGCTCCAAAGCAATACAGAGGAACCCTGTCTCGAAAAAACAAGCAAAAAACAAATAAAAAAACAAAAAGTAAGCTCAAATTAAGCATTTCTTCTTCTTTAAGTTGCTTTTGACCATGGTATTTTATCACAACACAGAAAATTAATTTTAATCATTGCACTGTATATGTGTGAATTCATTATGGACTCTCCAGTTTGCTGCATTGGTCTGTTCCCATGCCAGTACCATGCTATTTTTGTAACTACAGATTACATTTTACTTTGAAAGACAAAAGAAGCTGGGCAGTGGTGGCACATTCCTTTTATCCCTGCACTTATGAGTTAGAGTCAGGTGGATCTCTATGAGTTCAAGGCCAGCCTGGTCTACAGAGCTAGTTCTAGAACAGCTAAGAGGAGAAACTCTGTCTGGAATAAAAAAAAAATAAAAAGATAAAAATATGGTGCCTCAATATGTATATGAAAAAAATCTAGCCACCACTTTATAATCCCTAAATACATTCTGTTTCTCTTTGGTCCACATATAAGTGTAGTTCTCATCTCTCAGCAAAAAAAAAAAAAAAAAAAAAAAAAAAAAAAAAAAAACTTCTCTTAGCAAAAGAGAGAAGTCATTACAGATAGCTACAACCAAACACAGTGCACAGTTGTAGAGCCTAGTACTAATGCATACATCTACTCAGCATTCCGACACCAAAGACTTGGGGAGTAATGTGGAAGGGGGGGTGGACAGACTGTAAGAGGCAGTGCATCAGTGAGTTTGATGTGAGATTGTATCTCCTAGCAATGTCATAAACTTCACCATAAAGTCTCACAAACATGACTGCCTACACATGAGCTGGAAAATGACAATAGAACACAACATGGATGGAGAAAAGCCCATCTGGCCTCAACTCTACACAAAGAACTAAGGACAACTAAGAAATTCTGAGAGTGGGAGAACAACCCAGTAGTTTGTTCAGTACCAAATGATCAGCTAAAAAAAAAACAAAAAATAGCAAGGCAAGTTATATTAAGGAACACACACACAGACACACACACACACACACACACACACACACACACACATTCATACAATTCATGAAAATAGGATGCCAGGAATTTGGAAGAAAGAACAAGGAAGGGTATATTATGTTGTTTTAGGCAGAAAAGGGAAGGAGAAAAGGAGGTAATTATATTATAATCTAAAAAATAAAATAAATAATAAAAGATGTCAACACCATTTATTTCAAGAAGATGCAAATTGAGGCCATGATGATATATCATTTCTTAAGTGTTTGGATAACAATTATAGACAAAGACAATAAATGGTGATAAGGGTATATTAAAAGTGAGCACCTGTACACTGTTAATTAGAATGCACAATTTTATAGGCATTATGGAAAACAGTATGGTGATGCCTCTAATAATTAAAAACAGAATTGCCATGAAAGTCTTTGATCCAACCTCTAGCCATGTGTCTGAAGGAAATGAAATCAGTATTTTGTTGTCTGAGTCTTTGTGTTCATATCCTGGTTACTATTCATAATAACAAGGATATGAAATCAAAGTGACTGTCTACTGATGGGAGAATGGGCAAATAAAAATGGGTATATGTATATAGGGGAGTATTTAGTACTTAGGTTTTAAACAATCTGGAGATTCTGGTATATTTAAGTAGATGAGTCTGGAAGACATCATGTTAAATGAAATAAGCCAGATGATTTGATCTGTAAAAACCATGTGATCTGATCTGTAAAAGTCAAACTCACAAAGGCCAGGAGTAGAATATTAGTTTCCAGAGGTTGGGGAGAGGAGAAAGAGCAGGATGATTCAAGGGTACAAACTAAAGGTTGTAAACTGAATAAGATCTGGAGATATATCATGTAGCCTGATGATTATTGTTTCTTTGAAATTAGCAATAAGCTTAATTTTTAAATGTCCTCACTACACACACACACACACACACACACACACACACACAACCATTTACTTAATTGGGGTGATAAATGTGTTAATTAATTTGATTACAGTAATTATTTCACCATGTATATCAAATCATCACACCATACATGTTGAATATACATTAAATTTGTCAATTACACTTCAATAAAATTGAGAAAAAACAAAAGTTCTGAAAGTAAAATGATTCCATCAGCATGCTATCTCTGGCTTTACTAGTAGAATGTGAAAGGTTAGCTTGGTGGGCAGCTAAGAGAATTTAGCTCTCCCAGTTGCTTCCCATCCAGAACACCTCCACAAGGATTATTTCCCCATCTGAGTTCTAAGTCCTCTGTAGCTTGTTGTTTTCCACCAGCCCGCCCGCAGCCGGTCTGGCATGCCGGCCCCAAATAACACGCAGAGACTCTGTATTTGATACAGTCCTGTTGGCCAGTTACTAATTCCTTATTGGCTAACTCTGTCTTAATGATTAACCCATTTCTACATATCTAAGTATCTCCACGTGGTCATCTTATCCGAGCGTGGTGGGCCCAGCATCTTGCTTCCTCCAGGCTCTACATGCTGACTCTCCTAACTACTTCCTCTTTCCTCCTTGTCTCCTAGCCCCGCCTATCTTGCTTTCTCATTGGCCACAGTGCTTTATTAATTAACCAGTATGAGAAACATGTTTACAGAATAACATCTCCCATCATATACCCAGCTTGTGTGCCTAGGTGAAGCTCTGCACCATGTCTATCATCACAGACTTGTTCCTTAACTCCTGGAGACTGCACTGTGGCCTCCTGCGTCTCTGTTGAGAAGCCATCTCATAAAGGCAAAGAGGTCATTATTTACTGTTATTCACACAACATTTACCATTGCTTCCCCTCTGTGAACACTCTGTAAGCATTAACTCATTGAGACCCTGTTGCTAAACAAGATGGTAAATGTAGGAGTCCTTTGTGAGGTCACCTTACATAGCCCCAATTTATGATCTAGTGCACCGAAGTCAGCAATTTGAACATTTAAGGGTAATCATGAAAGGGAATGGAAGATTCCTAGTTCTAGACATATTTCATCCATTTGGCCCATAAATATTTATAGTCTGCGTACTATATATCGGGAATATTTTTGTCAAAGTTTGGGACTGGGGTTGACTTCCAGGTAAGATGTACTGTTACAATCTTCTCTTATAATTTGTTATTCACTATTGGAAACTTTAAAAATCACTGAAAAGCCGAGAGAAAGTTTGGAAATATGATGGAGAAAAAAAAACAGAAATGCTTGGAAGATTGTCTATAGTTGACATGCAAAACATCAGCCTCCCTGCAAAAGCATACAGAAATAAAAAAATAAATATGAGGACAAGCAACAACAAAAAGACTTCAACTCACCCACATCAGTTGACACTTCCCATAGTGCACTGCAAAGTCAATTTGTATAGACACTTACAAAAGGGCTCCTTTCATTTGCCAGGGTAGATCTCGGCAAACTTTGCATTTCATTCATGTTAATTAAGCTAACCTGTCAAAACAATTACCTCACATAGACTGGCAACATACTTCTCTCCATTTTTAAGTTTTCTTTGAGTACAGTGATCAAGAAAGTTATTTGCTAATGTGGGGGCCTCATTTCAATGGTGCCTCCCTTACCAAAAGCTGCCACCTGACCCTCAGTGTCTACATGTGATGGGAACTGGTGTCACTAATATGTGTGATGCTAGGTATATGAATTAGAGGGGAACAATTTGGCAAACAACTCAGGGCAGTGTAGGCAACAACCATTTTATAAATGAATACATGCTGTTGGTGGCTGGAACATGAAGACATCTTTGTGAGAAAGGCATGCAACAAAATAGAGCTGGCAAGTAAGGCTAAGGTATTGTGACATGTGGGCTGTGAATGCTCTAACAATCTATTACCATAGGAAGCATCCTCCACTCTAGCTATTTGTTTGGTATAAATCACTCTACCTCTCTCCCTTTCTCCTGCAGTTAATATATTTTCCTTCAGCAAATATTATTTGCTATGTAGTACTAGTTCTGTTCAGCTGTTAGCATCTGTGTCTATAGTTAGCATTTTTATTCAGCTAATATTTTCATTCAGTAACACTAAGTTTTGGTCTCATTCACATCATAGTCACTGAAAATATATTCACCTGTTAACATTTGGTTTTGCCTTTAAGAGGTTTTTTTTTTATTTGTTAGGTATTTTTATCTTGTAAAGACTGTCAGCTTCAGCCAGCACGGCAAGAAATTTTGATCAACTTATGAAAAGGGTTCTGAGTTAGTGGCTGCTTCCCACATGAAACAAGGACCAGGCCTCAGTCTTTGACATCTTTAAAATGGGAATGGGGGTGACTAGATTTTATGTGCATTGGCTAAATTAAAGTTTGAGAGTTTAAATTATTCCAGTAAGGGAGAGAGAGCTACAAGCCAAAGGAGGAGCCTCACGACAAAGTAAATATTCCCTGCTTGCTATGGGGAGAATGAACATTACTCCAGGGGGCTGTATGAAGAAGCTCTTGCCCTGAACTACAGCATTAGCGAAGTCCTTCCCAAACTCTCTGAGCAATCTCCAATCCAAAGCCTTTTTTCAGTCTACTTAGGGTATCTGGAAAATCTTCATTCTATCGGCTTGTCAGTGAATGGCTGCTCCAGAGCAGTACTTAGGATGTACTTCACTTAAAGTACATGGTGGATGAAATGATGGAGAAAGAGTAGCTCTTCTCCTCTGCTGGCTTTCTTCTCTCCAATGTCTCCACTCCACAAGTGGGATCCCAGACAGTTGACATTGAAGCTTGTGGGCAACTGGGTGATGGGGACACTGGTCTTCAGTGGCTCCAGCCAAGTCAGGAGTATAGATAGGATATGGGTGAGAGGTCTTCAGCAATATTTAAGTAGAAAGAATTCTAGATGTTTACATATTCTCTACAGTCCCTGTGACATTAAATAATATTTGCAACAATCTTAGGTCGATAGACAAGGAATAGAGTTTCTTCAGTATTCCTGATACCTACTTCCTTTCCCAGTATTCTTTTATAAAATGTTTAATTGACTCACAATTCTTGTACATATTTATGAGGGACAGTGTGGTAACTTGATATATGTATTCAATGTGCAAGGAAAATCAGGGTAATTAGCACCTTCATTCCCTTACAATTTTTCATTTATTTGTGTTGGAAAATACTAAAATTGTCCCTTCCAGTTCTTTATAAATATTTAACAAACTATTTGTAAACTATCATTACTGGTGCTGATTCCATTTAACCAACTTTAGTTTGATATCTGTGATCCAACTTCTGCCCTTCCTTGCCCCATTCCAATGAGTGCTATCCTGTTCTATACTTCTGTATGGTCAGCTAACCATGTCTTTGTTACTTCTGCTACCTAGCATTCCCCAAGCTCTCTGAATCCTGAAGGCACCCCTGTTCTAACTGGAAATCATGTCAGGAGCTATATAGAAGAGGGGTTTCTTAGACTGAGTGAGAGAAAACTTCTGAGGACTTTGACAATTTAAATATGTTTTGCCTCCATGCCAAGATGAAAAGTCAGATTATCAAAGGGACCAAGGAATGTGACTTAGTCACTTACTTACACATGTGTAGCTGCTGCCATGGCCACATTTTATTAAACAGTCTTTCACTTAGATTCATTGTGCTTTATAATACTGGAGCTTTTATAATCAGTCTGCATTCTGTATTTCCCACAGTCACTTATTAGAAATTAATCCTGGGACTACTAGAGAGAGAGAACTGATTCCCCAAAGCAAAGCTGGGACCCCTCCAAACATAATTTATGGAAAGCAATATGCTACCAGATGGGAGAAGAGAAAAGTGTAGCTTCCTTCCAGACCCAAAGCCTCCTGCTGAATCCAAGGGCCAGAAAAAAAGAGAAAAGAGCTGGTGGCCAGCTTTCTGTCTGAAGGGTGCATTCTGGTCATTCTGTGAGGACAGTTACAGACCTGACCCTGGGCCCGTGGTGGTGGCATTTGAAAGCTGTCAGTTCCCAATTAGGTTCTGGCAGACTCTGCTTGGATTTAGGTTTGACAGAAGCAAACGTCCCTTTGCTCATTGGTGTCCAGCACCTCTGATTCCTCCCTCCACTGAGCCCCAGCCACATGCGCCAACTGTGATTCTGCAGGGCTATAAGAGTCAGCTGTCCCTCCACCCAAATGGGATTCTAGGGTGCTGGATCCTTTTTCTTTACTTGAAAATCTATCTATTGTCCAAAAGAGAATGGTGATCTGCCATGCAGGAACACAGTGAGGATAACATGATTGCCAGCTCCATGCCTGTCATCCTGAGAGGCTTGCTGCAGTTTAATAAAACCCACACAAAGCTTCAGGCACAGAATCCCTCGGGAGTTTTCCTTGTGGCTTTTTTTTTTTTTTTTTTTTTTTTTGCATTTTGCAGTTGGCTGACATCACTCAGCTGTCAAAATCTTCCTGGAGACCATTAAGAAATCTGGTAGCAAGCCTGTAGGTATGTGAATTCTGTTTATCAGCGAAGAGCATATCTACTTGAGGATTCGGAAAAGTGTGGTTTCCAGTGACAACTTGGACAGAGGGAGGCTGGAAAACATGGTTTCGAAAAGAGCAGTACAAGCTAAAAACAACTTGCGGGTGCTTACAAGGCCTTGGCTTTCACAGGTACTGCTGAGGAAGTGTGGGTGTGTATCTTTACATCTGGAATGCAAAATCCCACCCACCCTTTCTCCTGACAGAGCACATCATTTTCATAACTCTCTGAGCATCTGCTGTCTTAGGCATTAACCCAGGTTGGTTAATGGGAGATGCCAGCTCTGTGCATCAATTACTGCTCAGTGCTGGTGTTAACCTATCAGACTAGTTGTGTGGTTCTTAGTAAGTCACATAGTCTCAGAGCACTGTCCTCTTCTTGTCTGAAAAGGAGGAAAACCTGGCTTGTTGAGGAGTAAATGATGTCATGAGGGCAAAATGACCATATGTCCGACAAAACTCATAGCAATTGGACTTCTGTTCAACTCCTACCCCTTAATTTACAGGAAAAGATATGTATGTATGTATGTATGTATGTATGTATGTATGTGTGTGTGTGTATATATGTATATATATATATGTGTGTGTGTGTGTGTGTGTGTGTACACACATGTGCACACATGCACATACATGTACATATCTCACCAACCTCAATATCTCCTTCTCCAGAAAAATGTATGCTTTATGTCTATATATTAAGAATAATTAAGAATTCATACAGGTACAGATAATTGAAACCCTGCTTCAGTGTCTGAGCACAGTGTTACTTGGTTTTCTCATATAATTATCAGAATTGACTCAGAAGCTTTGAGAACCAATGCTGTAAATCCCATGGTCTTTCCCCTATGAAACAAAACTATCACTGAAACTTCAAAGATTGTATTTGAATTCAGACAGAAAAAGAGACATGGCAGCTGTGCATGTCCTCTTAATTAGACCAGAAAGTTTTCCTTCTACCCCAAGGAGTCTGAGTCTCAAGTCAGAGATATGTTAATGAGCAGTGCCAACTTTAGCTGCAAAGGAGTCAGAAAAGTATTGCATTTAATTTCCTTTGCCCCTGTACAGGAGAAATAAAGGAATGTGATAGAAATACACCATCAGCCAATAAACAAAACATACCACAATGATATGGCCAACAGAATAAAGCTTATTTATTTTTTATGCATTTTAGCATACTAGTTCTTCCATGTGTTTCACTGGAGGAATGTTAATCAAATGTATATTTATTCCAGATATGGCATGGAGCACAAATGAGAGAAATAATTCCACCCAAGTCTAGTTTGGTGGAATTAGTATACTAATGCGTTGATCAGGAGTATGGATATTTCAGAAGCAAATTTATCACTGAAAAGCTTATCCTGGCATGGATGGGTATGACTCCTGAAAGTTCCATGTGTGGAGTTATTTGTCCAACTTTAGTCGGTTCCACTGAAGAAACCTTCTCCCCCACAATTGCTTGCTGATTATATAAATGTGGCAAGTGCATCATGGGATTTGTAATCTTCTGAGCTTTGAGACTGTGTTAGTTAGGTTTGCTATTGCCATGATGAAACACCATGTCCAAATAAACTTGGGGAGAAAAGAGTTCATTTTTCTTATTCTTCCATATCATTATTCATCATTCAAGGAAGTCAGGATAGGAACAAAAGCATGGCAGAAACCTGGAGGCAGGAGCTGATGCAGAGGCCATGGCTATGTGGTTACCTGCTGCTTACTGGCTTTCTCCCTCCAGCTTGCTCCGCCTGCCTTTTTATAGAATCCAGGACCATCAGTCCAACAATGGTACCATACACAAAAGGCTGGGCCCTCCCCCAGCAATCACTAATTTAAAATGCCCTGTAGGCTTGCCTACAGCCTGATCTCATGGATGAATTTTCTTTTCGTTCCTCTTTCTTTTGGGGGGCATTTTCTTAACTGTTTCTTCCTCTCAGATGACTCAAGTTGACATAAAACCATCCAGCACATGGAGTCTGGTTTTGTTAGCTCCCAGAGCTTTCTAGGGCCCCTTCCAGTAAGCAGTAAATAATGAGGGACATTAGATGCTATAGTTTTAATGTGTCTCCCAAAGTCATGCACTGAAAACTGCATTCCCTGATTTGTATAGACATAGTGTTTAGAGGTAAGATCTTTAGGAAGTAGTCAGTGTGGGATAAGACCGTGCCTGTACCTTCCCTATAATACATTCAGTGACTCATGAGAGGAGGAAGAGACATACCGTAACATGCCTTCTCTAACTATATGGTTTGTTCTGCCATGCCATGGTTTAGGGAGAAGGTTCAAACAGTAAGAAATACACACATTTTCTTTATTAACTCCCATGTCTGTAGTAGTCTGTTAGGACAACAAATATAGACCAAGATGCCAGTAAAGTTTGTTATAGCCATTTGTTATATCTCAATTCACAACTATAGTGGACCAAACATCTTTATGGACCTCTCTATAATGAATATGATTGTTGGTCATAGAATGAACATCTATTCCCAAGACTAGAAATTAAAAGCACTATACTACAAATGTCATCTGTTTCACATATCCCTCTCTCCAGAAACATTTCATTGGCACTGAAGTGACAGGATGATGCCCATGTCCTCGGAAAGTTCATATCTTATGATCTGTCCCTAGAGTGATAGAATTAGGAAGTGAAGACTTTGGCAGGTATCTTAAGTCATGAAAGTAGGACACCCAGGAATGGGAACATTTTCCCCATAAAAGAGACCTCAGAGAGTCCCCTAGAGCTCTGTGACTCTTATGAGAACACAGAGTAAAGATGGTTGCCTTTGTACTAGGAAAGCATTTAGCTCAGTTAACAGATAATCTGACAGGATCTTAGGTCATTGGACTGAGTCTGCTAGCCCATGATCTTGAACTGTCTAAACCAAATGCTTTATGTCTGCATTATTCTATTAGAGCTAGCTTAGTCAATTTTTCTCATGCGATAAGAAAACACCCAAAGCTAGGTAAATAATTAATTCAGCTCATATTTCTGGAAGTTCATGGGTATGGTGCTGGCACATGCTTTGGCTTCTGATATATGACAACATGGTAAAGAAGCAGAAATAGATAACTGCAACTTAGCAAGTGTGAAGGAAGAAGCAAAAATAAAAATATAAAATAAAAGTAGGCCGAGGAAACAAACTTCATTATAGCAAGCCACTCTCAATGCATACATCCCAGTCCTGTGAGGGGAACATTAGTCCCTTGACGAGGGAAGGTTGCAAGACTCACAGATGAAACTGACTCAAAGGAGCAGCCAAGATTATTTTTTTCATCTTGATTATGCATGTTCTATACCATATACATGAAACTTACTTTCCCAAAACTAAGCTGTATAAAGTGGGAGGGAAACATAAATCCTAAATCACATTTTAGAGAGATAGAAAAAGAAAATTAATCAGGTCTTTAAAATAGTTGTGTGGGCATAATACAGGTAAAAAGGACATGTTGATTATGAGGGCAGATGATCCTGGATTAGAATTAGAATATAGACACTGCAATGTACTTTGGAAATGGAAATGACATTTGTTATATTAGCAATGTAGTCAATACTATCCACCCCTCCCCACATACAGACACATTTTACAAATGAGAAGGCTGGCATAACTCAATGTCTATGAGTCTGGATCTATGGTTTATGATACTCTGCCATTATACTACACTGATGATAAAAAATTGAGACCCTGCAAAGATGGCATGTACATCATTGAGCCACATAGTGTCTGCTAGTTTGCTAACCATCTTTCTGCTCATTGTCATATTTAATTCTCTTGTGTGCTATTTGGGTGAATATCTGGAATTAGTATTTCTTAACTCGGGACATACATTTTTCATTATAAGGGATGGAGGAGGTGGTACATGCTCCTGGCATGTAGTAAGATTTGACTAGGAATTATAAAATGTACTGAACTTCTTATAATATCATTAGAAAGTCCCATTGCACAAAAACTCTGTGGCCCAACCTCTCAATAGTTATGAGGCTAAGCAACTGAGAGTAGCAGAGAAAATGCAAGAAGACAGTATGGACAATCTCAAAAGGCCTACTGTAGGTAAACTAGAGGCAGACCACATTCTTAGTCAACACTGAGGATGCAGGGCTCAAGACATTTCAAAATTCTTAACCCCTTCTATAAAATTACTACTACATACTATGGATTTATGACTAAATTCATATTTTATAGGATGTTCCAGTAACACTTCACACATTTACAAAACTATTTGTGTACGTTCCTTAAGCCTTGGGTAAATTTACAGATAATCCTCTGAAATGAATGACCCTTCATGACTCTTGTAATTCAAGATTTTCATTCTTAGATAGGGCAAAGCAGATAATCAGGACTGTCAGTTGGGCCTGCTTTAGCCTAGCATTCTCAGGCTCATCTTTCTACCTGACACCAGTTACTTAACTGCACTGTTAATAAAAATCAAAATGACCTTAGAAAAATTTTTTTGGAGGTAAGTAGCATCAAATGTTACTTTCTGCCTCTGAATAGTGAATTCAATTAGAGTTAGCACTATACCCAGATGAAACACCAGAGGGATGCCCACTCACACCACAGACTCAATTTGTACCAAAGGAAGTTGATTTTTTCAATTTGTGTGCTCCCTACTGTTGTTATCATTTCTTTACTAGAAGATTGGCACACAATCATATTTGCAATATGAGTCAGACCAGTGATGGGGCCTCAGCACAGATATGGTTCTGAACACAAAACACTGCTGTTTTGCACTGTACCTGAAATAATGCTACTTGGTTTCAAAAACCACTGCATATTGTGAACTCCAGTGTTTTTACTGCAGGTATAAAGTCTTGCGCTCTTAGAGAATCATACACTTAATTATAGAAAATCAAAATTAATAGTTTCTTAGTGTCATTATTCAGCATGTTTGCTTGACTTTAAAAACAGAAGTTTGAGTTGACATTTTGAGTTTCATTACAAACTATTGTTAAATGGCTTTTGGCTTGAGATGTAGAGAGAATTTTTCAACAATTTCCGAGGTGGCTCTAAATAGACTTTTGCTGGTTTACATCATTCTCAGCACTGACCATCCTAAAATCATAATATTGATCAACTCTGAGATATAATAAAAGATATCTGTGTCCTGTAGTATCAAACATTTAGCCAAGAATTAGTTCCCTATAAAAAGCAAAGAAACATATCTATGCTAATTTGTTTTGACCATCAGTAAATAGTAAAGTTACATGTACACCAAAACTTGTTTTTAAAATAAACTTCATTATCATTTATTATCAGTATTATTTGATTTGTGTACCTATTTTCACAGCTATACACTCAAAGCCAGCTGGAAGCTTTACATGCCAAAGCAGGGTCACAAGTAGAAAAAGTTGATGAAAAATTTGTTATCTATATCTAGACAAATGATCCTTGGCAGAATATAGACAGAGGAAGACTGACCTTCCAAACACAGGTTTTGCATAGGCCTGGGCCCATCAGCGTATTTTGTCTTTGGTTGTTCCATAGCAGACCAGAGAATGTACCTCACCATGGTCATGATTTTAACACTTTAACACATTCCATTGTGTTGTAGGCATAAATTCCACAAATTTGCTTCCTACTGTGCACTAAATTTCTTCTGTATTACTGAATTGCCTCTTCATTGCTTTCAAGGGGCCCTTCATTCTCTTGTTCTTCTACAGTGAAAAGCCATGCCAACAGTTTCAATATACCTATTTCTGTGCCCTCCATGCATAACAAGTTTCTTGTCTTTGTCAGTCTTTCCATCTCCTTGATCACTGAAGTGGCCCTTCTCTGATTGTGCTCAGTGCAATTGCAGAAAATGTCTGAAGACCCAGAGGAAATGCATAGTACTCAGCCAGTGAGCATCCCGAGCATCACTGCTTCCATTCAATCAAATCCACCCTCCTCATGATATTTTCTCTCCCACCTGATACAGAGACGCTAGAGTCAGAAGCACTTGAAAGAACTGCATACATCCTTATGTCTATTTCTATGATAATTACATAGATAAAGGAGTTAGAAGATTTCTGATAAGCAGGCCCTTTGCTACTAGCTCTACATACTTGATAATAGTTTAATAGTGACAGCTAGGAAAACAGTCAGCATTAAATCCATTTGACAGATAAAGAAAAGGAAATACTTAAAGATGAACCAACTACTTACTTATGGTTGGAGTCCTAGTCAGGGTTGGCCCACAACTTAAGCAAACCACCATTGCTCACCATAGTCATTTGGCAGAGAAAGAGAGAAAATACACTGATACTTCTATCCAGATTTAGACAACACTGGGTGTACTTGTAGGGGACAGAGTTCCATTTGCAGAATCAGAAGATAGGATTTACTCAAGAATAAATCCCTCTTTTACACACATTTTATAAAAGTCTACAGATTGTTATCTGAGGACTTCATAAGACAATGCAGCAAAGCTTTCCTTGATGATAAAGTAAAAATGTTAAAAAATGGGCAGTCAACAAGAGTTAGCAATTTGCTTCTTGGGAAAATATCGGTTTAGGGAGTCAGTGGTTCATTCACAATGTTTGTTAACTGTTATCATTGTTCTCATGAAAGCCCTATCTAAGACCTGGGCAACTGTGTTGCAGCACTCCCAGTCCGGAAAGCCATGAAGCTGCTTACTCATATCACTGCAGAGAAATAGGTACTCAAGCTCTTTGCTTTCTTCCTTCTTATTCATGAGGCCAGTCCATGGGTTAGTGCTGCTCACATCCAGGGCAGGTCTTCCTCATCAGTTCATTGTCTCTGGAGCTGTCACAAACACATCCAAAGAGAATATCCCATTAATTTCTTGCAAGAAACAACCAGACTACAGCTCTCTGGCTGCATGTGGGCCAAGAATATTCATAAGTAGGCTCCAACACAACATTATAAATTTGACCACAAGATTATGAGACATTCAGAAATCTATACCTGTGTGAGACTTGGTTGTATAAGTTTTGAGGATGAGCCCTATAGAAAATATTTATACATAACAACATCCCTTTATAATGTCAGAAGGTTGGACATACTTTAAGAATTTCTTAATCCAATCAACTTTATAATCATAATTATCAATGTCAGACATTTTTCTTTTTCTTTTTAAAATAATATTATTTTACATACCAATTCCAGTTCCCTTCCCTCCTGTTCTCCAACTCCCCCCATCTTCTCTTCATCCCACCACCCCATCCACTCTTCAGAGAGAGTGAGGTCTCCCATGGTGAAGCAACAGTCTGTCACATCACTTGAGACAGGACCAAGGCCCTTCCCCCCTGTATCTAGGCTGAGCAAGATATCCCTCGATAAAGGATGAGCTCCAAAACATCAGTTCATAAACAAGGGATAAATACTGGTTCCACCGACAGTGGACCATTGACAGCATATGCCTCCCAACTGACACCCATGTTCAGGTGGCCTAGTTTGGTCAGCCTGAACTTCTCAATCCTACAAACTGGTTCTGCTAGACCACCCCCTCCTTAACACTGTTGTTTCTGTCTTCTTAGCAAGTTTTCATCCATAAACTAACAACTTTGTTTTCAGCTACAAATTCCAACTCACCCTTGCTACATTCAGAATTGAGCAGATCTCTGTAGATGACAAAATTCTGCTGTGGTGATCTCTATATCTGCAGTGACAGACCTAAATAAAGTCCTCTTTGTTGTGATCTGGAGGGCTATACAGACAGACAGGGAGTGAGATGGATGGGCAGTGAAAGGAATATAGCTGGAGAAAACAGGAACTTAGTCTCTTTTCCAGTGGGAAGCTAGTGAGGTAAAGGTGGCTTTGTCTTGCTCCTTCTTCTTTCTGATCTCTCAGCATTTTCTCCTATATCTGACTCAGGGCTGTTATTAATAAGACCTATTAGAACTCATGTTACAACTGTCTGGTGACCCAACCCTCTGCCTGTAGGAATTATCCCAACAAGTGTCTTTCAAAACATCTGCTAATACTGTCCTAATTGGACCCATCTCAGTCATAGCTGGGGATGAGGTGGAATAAAGAAATAACAGTATAAATATTAATATAAACACAGAGTAGTGGGAGTGACAAGGATTCTTTTAGATATTTGGGAAAGATCATGGTTCCATTAGGGGTTTCACATATTCAAAATGCCTTTTGTTGTTCTGTGTTTTAAGTCTTCCTTTGTATCTTCTCTTGTTTTCAGATCTGTAGCACAGTGCTTTCATATTTAAAAATACCTTTGTTTTTTAGAATCTGAATGGCCCAGAGTTGTGCACAGAAGACAAAGAGTGTCACTCATGATATAAAAGTGACCCTAAACTCAAAGGAGTGATTAATTATTAGAGTAATTACTTACTGTAGCTGTTATTGTTATGTGAATCTTGAAGAAAGGCAAAGATTTTAAGCACCTTATTTTATTCTCCAACAATTCTATTCATTTAAAAGCTCACCTTTAATTAGTTGGCATTAACTTCTGTATCATTTGTATTCATTGCTCTCAGGCTTATTGGCTGAAATAACACAAAACAAACATATCAGGAAGATTCTTCGACATGTCTTCAAGTATTAGAAGATACATTTTGGATAGGACATTTTCTTTCTTTGCTACATTCTGGTCATTAGTACTGTACAATTAAAATACCTCAGGGATAAAAATGCAATGCTATTCTTTGTCTTCTGGGAAAATATCCCATTGATTTTTTTTTTAAAAAATTGTTTCCCATGCTTAATGCTGACATAATGAGGCCAGCAAAGTAGGAGATTCTGAGTGTAGGTGGAGAACTGCTTCAAAGAGTATAGGAAAAGGCTGGCTTGCTCTTCCCAGTGGACAAGCTTGAGTTCCCTGTACAACGTTACAACAGGAGTTGGCCTGACAGACTGCCAAATGAAATGACCAATTATATCAGGAAAGGGACTTGATGGGGACATGCCAAATGGTGGTGTGCCAAGTGAAAGGGCAATGAAGTCGGGAGAAAGACACCCCAACCTCATGTCTGGGTTTCTAATAGCTGATAACTTTTACAGAAATGGACTTGGCAGACTTGGGGTTGATTACAATGACAATGAAAATCAAACAAGTAAAAACAATTAGGCTATAGAAATGAGTTAAGCAGAGGCAAACTGTTTATGTGAAGTTTATGTCTTTAAGACTTAGATCACCATGAAAAATCACAATCTATGTGGAAGGAAATGGACACACAGAGATTGGAACTCCTCCCTGATTGCCCCACTGCAAAACTTTTCATCTTAATGCCTATGCCATGCTGGTTTAGTTGCTTTCTAAAATTCAAGACTTGTCCATGACTTTAAGAAGGATGAAGGTCAAGGGCAGTGAGAAATATTTAAATGAAAGAAAATGAGGAGGAATTTTACTGAGTGAGGAAAGAGAGAGAGAGAGAGAGACAGAGACAGAGACAGAGACAGAAGTAATAAGGGCCATATAGTGACTAATGACTCTAATCCCTACACACAGGAAGGCAGACACAGGAGGATCACCAGAAGTTCCAGGCCAACCTTGGCTACATAGTGAGTTCCAGCCCAGGCAGAGATTCACAGCAAGAACCTTGTCTCAGAAAAAAAAAAGAAAAGAAAAAAATGAGATGAGGCGTGATTACATCATCATATGAGATGTACATTGATAGCCAGCATGAAGCCTATGGTACCTAAGACTTATCTGCAAGGAAACCTGAAACAGAGGCCAAGAACCCAGACAAAGGTAGCAATCCCAATAAACACAACATGCCTGATTCAAGGTTGAGATTTCTTGGACCTATTATTTGCCCTTATGTTCAGATGATAATTGAGAAGCCCAAGAAATGGGCCTGTACCATAGCACACCAGCAAGGGAAGCTACAGGAGCTGCAAGGAACAGACACAAAGGAATAGATCTGGGCACTGGCTTACACTGGAATATAGACATCTTTGGACCAGAGCACTGTGATCCACTGCCCTCTTATTTTTTTCTGAAAATAACAGAACAGAGCCTGTATCATGATGCTTCTCTCTGTGACACTGTTATCCTCCAGGGCATTCAGTCTGGCAGTTTTATCTGGGCATTTTTCACTTTCTTCCACAAATTTCATTTTAAGCTCTTTGGTCGGGTCAGAAACTCTCCTCCCACGTTCCCTACGATATGAACGTCTCTTGCCAGAAACTTTTTCTTCTGGAAAGCTGCGGTCCAGGAAAACAAATCCTGCTCTGACACCGTCTCTACAGCCAGATGTTGCCTGCTCATGTCTTATTTTTCCTGCCAGACTTACAGTCTCCAATTGGGAACAAGGTAAAAAGCAACACATTGTATTTCTGCTCTTTTCTTTGCAGTAAACTTATACCTTCAAGTTATTAAAGATGTGTGTAATCATGTTTGCTGTGGTTATAGCAATTCATCTATGTTAACAGTCAACAAAAGTGTAAGTCTGTAAGTTAGGTACATTTGGGGAAATATCCTCTATCTGTGTCCCATTAGATAGCACACGAGGTCTGCCATATAGATCACTTCCAGTTATCTATCTTTCCTAAAAGGAAAATCAAGTGACTATTTCATCTATTGTTTTCCCTTGTCAGAAATAAACAACACCTTCTGTTGATTGCTGTGGATAATTTCAACTGTCCTGTGACAGGCACTTCTTCCCCTAGGCATTGTCTTTGGAATAAAATCATGCCTACTAATAAAACAGATATGGGTTTGGGTAAAGTGTCTATCTAATGTATATAAGTTCTGGGTTTCTTGCCCTGAACCTGAAAAAAAAAGAAAGAGATTGTGTTATGATGTAATAAGGCAGTTCTTATGAGGGTTTCACGTGTCCGGTAGATAGAATTTGGTTGATATTATGTTTTGTAAGCAAAGTATCCCCCATAGGCTCACATGTTTGAATACTTGGCCCCCAGCTGGCGGCACTGTTTCAGAGCTTATGGGATGTAAGCACAGGTGGCAGAGAAGGGTAACTTAATGGTAGTCTTTGTGAGTTATAACTAGGATCTACTTCCTTTCACATCCTTTGGTTTTTGGTTGGTCCCTATGTGTACAGCAACATCTGCACACATCTATCTAAGACTGAGCATGCTCCTCCTTCCCTGCCTTTCCCAGCTTTGTTGAACCAAAACCATGAGCCAATTAAATCCCACCTCTTTTAAGTCACATCTGTCAGGTATGAGAAAAATATGAATACAAATGGACTAAGAGGATAGAATAGAGTCTAAATGTAAGACAGCCAATATGCAAATGATATGTAACTATAGTAACATATAATTATATAGAAGATGAGAGAGAGAACTAGAATATTTGAGAAAAAAAGTACCCATCTAGCCTAGCTGTAAAACTTTCTGTTAAACAATGGTCACCAGTAAGGTTGACTTTAATGGATGTTCATACGTACATGTCTAAACTTTACAAATAACTACAGAACGAGTGTCTCATGCCTTGAGAGAAAGCCAGTTTGTTAAAAATAAAGCTTATAAAATACTTTTTTCAAGAATTATTGAAGCTCATTAGAGCACATGTAACAAATATTTTATATTGGTATCTCATGAACAAATGACACTTGTTTCCCACAGCTCTGAACTCTGAGAAGTCTGAAGTAGAGGCATCAGAACTTGTGTTGTCTGGTGAATGTCTGCTTTCTCTGAGATTGCTGTCTGTTCACTATAACTTTACATGGTAGAAGAGCATCGTACCCCCTCTGTGGTCTCATTTGTAAGATACTGTTCTTGGTCACAAGCTCTACCCATAATAACTAGTATCTTTCTCCACTTTCTAATATTTTCTTTATTTTAGTATCTAAATTAAAGAAAAAGTGTGAATGCACACACAAGTGTACACACACAAGTGCATGCACACACACACACACACACACACACACACACACACACAGGAAGAAGTTTCTTTAATGTGACTTTGTATTTAGTGTAGGATCTGAATACACAGTAGAAGATCTGAACTGATCAGGGAGTTTGTGATTACTTCTTCATATCACCTTCATAATAACAGACTAAGGGTACCAGATGTTTTTCTTCCTATGTTCTTTCAATGATAGAACAAGGGCACATTGAGAACACCTTTTGCAAACCTTAACATTAAAAGAACATTGCCCAGTTCATGAACTTCCCAGTCCATCCAAGGTCTATAGTCAAACACTTTGAAAGTATTTTATGGCACTGAAGAAAATATGTGAGGTCTCTGGTTTGTTTTACCAATGTTGCCGTGGACATAGCAGATGAAAAGGATCTGGGTGCATCTTTCTTTCCCAGCTATGAGGATATATATATATATATATATATATATATATATATATATATATTCTACTACTGTACAATGTTTCTCTGAAGGATTGAATCTGATTGGATCATCTAGCCCCTAGCTGGAGTGTTTTATCCCCAAGAGACAACTCCAAGTTCTGGCTTCTCTTTCTGGCTTATTAGTCCATAGCACATCTGAGCTGAACAAATGGACCCAAAGCTTCTAGGGCTTAGTAGGATTTACAAGCAATTACTGGAGTTCTAAAGGCAGCACATGCTATTACTGAGCATCTTTGTGCAGAATGTGAAGTCATTGTAGGCTCTCCTGGAGGGGCATTGCTCTTTTGCAACAGCTTCAAGGCTGTGGGCAGAGAGACACAAACAACATTCATTCACGCCCTCATCCTCTCAACTCAGAATTCCCGTTCCCTCTGATGCACAGTCTGAAAATTGAACATTTATTGTGGAAAATTTTTGACTCTTCAACTTTTACCAGGAGGTCCTCAAGAATGAAAAGTGCTTGGAAGTCAGTACCTTTTCTGCAACATGGATGTATGCTTTGTTTTGCTTTCCTGTGCTGCCTTGTTTCCAGGTGAGAAGCATCCCTTCTTGCCAGAGAGGCAGCAAACAGACACTTGCAAGCACACATCTTACAGCCATCTCCATCTAAGTTCTTTCATCCTTTCTCAGACTAGAGGCATGAGGTAAGCAAAGGGGTTGCTTATTCCCAACCTGTGCATTTGTAAGGTGAGTTGTCCTGAATTTTGTGAGCATTATAGAAAGGGCTGTGTGTATATCATGCAACATATTGGAACACAAAAGTTGTTCAGATTTACCTATATAAAATTTGTCTGGCAAATTGAACAATGAGACACCTTTCTGTTTCAGACGCTTCTGTCTTTGAAAAACTTACATACGAGGAAAATTCACAAGATGGTTACCCTGAGCCAAAGAGATTAAAAAATAAAGTCAGAAGGAAGAACTGAGTATGCAGTCTCACTCATCTTCCAGGCAACTCTTTATGTGTATGTATGTGCATTTGTGTGTGTGTGTGTGTGTGCATGTGTGTGTATGTGTGTGTGTGTATATATACGCATGTACACAGGTGGAGTCCCAGAGTAGTTAGGTGGTTCTTCAATTGGTTTTCCACCATATTGTTTTAAGACACAATCTTGCCTTTAATCTGGAGCCCACTAATTGGCTAGACTGGCTGACCAGTGAGCCCTTGGATCCTCCTGCCTCTGCCTCTCAGAGCTTAGACTACATGTGTACAAAGTCATGCCTGAATTTTTATTCAGGTACCTACGATCTAATTTTCAAATCTTTATGTGTACAGAGTAAGACACCAAGTCATTCCTTCTAAGGAGTTGAAGAGGGAAGTGACAAAAAGTGACACTAGTTGGAGAGCACTTCACCACAGAGAGGACACACCAGAAGGAAGAAAGAGTTCTCCCCAGAAACAGACATGTAGAATAATTGTTGGATGGTCTTCATTCAGTATCATCCAGATTTTCTTCTACTTTATAGTTTTTTCAAACACTATTTTTAATTGACACAAACAGTTCAACATGTAGATGATTTATTTCCCCACTCACCTACTGCTGGGCATTTAATTTGTTTCTAGTGTTTGTCACAACAAATAACTCTCTGGTAAATATCCTTACTTACAATTATCTATGAGAATTTCTGATAAAATTTCCTTAGGATAAATGTCTACAAGTGGAATTAATCTTTCAAAAATTATTCTTATAGTCTGAAAAGAGGGCTCAGCAGCTCATTCAGCACAGTGTTCTTTGAGAGGACACAAGTTGGGTTACCAGCACCCACATCAGGCGGCTTAGAACTGCCAGGCATCTAATAGGCTTGCCTGCCCTCTTGGGCACTTTACACATGTCCACAAATTATTTTGAGATTCTTATTCTATTTTGGACATATGGAACTAACTAAAGTGTAGTAACATCCTTTATAGCAATGGCTATGCTTTTGAGTCTCACAACCTCTTTCCTGAAATAAAATACTATTTTTACAGCATTAGGATATTATTTGAAATCATGTGTATCTTTTTTTTGACTCAATAAAATTTTTCTCATATTTACTATCTGTTAGCAATTTCTCTTCTATGTGTATTTGTAGCGTATATGTTTTCCACCAGCCCACCTGGTCCCACCACCACGCCAGTCCAAAATAACATGCTGAGACTCTGTATTAGATATAAATCCTTTGGCCAGGTACTCGTTTGTTACTGGCTAGCTCTGTCTTAATGATTAACACATCTCTACTATTCTAAGTATTTCCACGTGGCACCTCTTACCGGCCAGAGGCTGGTGTGCTACCTCTCCAGGCTCTCCATGTTGACTCCTCCTTTCTACTTCCTCTTTCCTCCTTGTCTCCTAGTCCCTCCTATCCTGCTTTCCCATTGGCCACAGTGCTTTATTCATTAACCAGTATGAGAAACATATTTACATAATAACATCTCCCATCATGTATTGGTTCATGCCTTTTGCCCAAATATTTAGGAAACAATATTTTGGGTATTTTACTTATCACTTTTCAAGAATTTTTAATTAATTTAACTAATATTTTGACACATGGAGGAATGAGGCTAGGCCTATGATATATGACACCAGGCTTTCTATAATATGCAACTCTAGATAATCGAACTATCAGAGTAAAATATATGTAGGTAGAAGATCTCAAGTAATGTATGTGTATAGCAGGTAGTTCAGTTTGTTAACTTTACAAGAGAGAACATTCTGAGAATTGAAACGTTTAGAAATGTCTGGAGTCAGATAGAGGACTTATATGATGCTGGGCTAAGTAATCAGTGACAGGTGAGAAAATATTACAGTTTGTCTTCTGGGCTTAATCGAAGTCTTTAAACTCTGGTTAAATATTCAAATAAAAATTAGGGAGGCATAGGTCCTCCCCTGGGTCAAATACATCAAAATATTAAGAGAGAAACTTGAGTTGGAAAACCAATAATAAGAACAAATACTTTGAAAGAATATGTGTCTGGAATCAAATTTAACTAATAGAAGACATGGAAGCAGAAGAGGAGAGTGGAGAAAAGAAAGGAGGGAAGGGAAGCAAAGGGGAGGGAAGAGAAGGGGAGGGGGAGGGGAGGGGAAGGGAACAGAACAGAATGGAATGGAACAGAAAAAACAGAACTAAAGATGACAGGCTTACAGGAAAAGACACCTGAAATGACAACAGGTGTTTTAGGAGGCATATTAGTTACTTCACTATTTCTATAAATAAAACACCATGACAAAGGCAATTGAAATAAGAAAAAAATATTTAGGCATATAGTATTAGACCAGTAAGAGTCCATCATGACAGGGAATTGTGGCATTAGGTAAGTGACACAGCAGCAGGAGCATCTAAGAACTCACGTCTCCAATGCAAGAAGAAAGCAGAAAGAGAAGGAGAGGCACAGATAGAGGGAGAGGTAGAGGGAGAAAAAGAGGGAGAGGGAGAGAAAGAGAGAGAGAGAGGGAGAGAGAGAGAGAGAGAGAGAGAGAGAGAGAGAGAGAGAGAGAGAGAGAGAGAGAAGAGAGAGAAGGGTAAATTCTCAAAGACTGCCTCCAGTGATGTGTCCTCCGAGACTATACCTTCTATGCTTTCCCAAGCAGCATAACAAACTGGGAACTAAGAATTCAAATGTCAGAGACTATGAAGGCTGCCTCATTTAAACTAACACAGAAAGTAATAGTGAGGCATGGTCTAGGACATCAGTCATGAGAGATGATGGAAAGATGCCTGTAAGTAGTATTGACACATTGCACTGAATTTTCCATAACTGAAGGAATGAAGGGAAGAGTAAAATCTGATTTTTGAGGGAACTCCAATGTAGTGATGACCAGTTGTATGGACTTCTGGAACAGGGAGGCAGTCCCAGTTGTTAGCAAGAAACCCATGCAAATGTTTCTAGGCAACAGTAAAAAAAAAAATGTCTAAAATAAGGAAAATGGGGAAAGAGAAGTATAGACCAGCATCGAGCATAATACCTAGTGCACAGGAGGTACTTGGAACCATTGGTTCATGAATAAAGGAATGGAGGAAGCATCATGTCACCAGAGTTTTTTTTTTTTTTTCAGTAAATAGGAGGAAGTAGTCATAGAACCAGATTCAGGAAAAAAAATAACCAGTAAACAAGAATCTGTGATGTTCCATGAAGACTATATGACAAAGAACACTGGTGAAAAGGAAGTAGAGATAATAATTTATCAAAATAGTAACTGATGGGAGAAGTCATTCTGTAAATATGTTTTTCTTATTGGTTAATGAATAAAGCCTAGTTGGCCAATAGGAAAGCAAGATAGGCAGGTCTAGGAGACTAGGTGGAGAGAGGAAGAAGTAGGGAGGAGATTCAACATGGAGGACTGGAGGGCGAAAAGAGTAGAATGCCGGGCCCTCTCTCCAGTAAGATGAGAGCATGTGGAAATACTTAGATTAATAGAAATGGGTTAATATTTAAGACAGAACTAGCCAATAAGAAATTAGTAGCTGGCCAACAGCATTATATGTATTACAGCATTTCTGTGTGTTATTTGGGGCTGGTGCTGAAAACATACTCCTAACAAAATGGCACCAGCAACATGGCTACTAAAAACTTTTACTTAAAACTTAGCAAAAGCTTAACAAAGGGCTTTAGAAAAAAAAGAACAAAGACAAGCAAGGCTTCTTAATAACAACATTTTTCTTGGTTGAGCTCTGTTTTACTAGAGAGAAACAGAAATTTGTGTGTCTCCTTTAAGGGATGCTTCCTGACTCATCGTAAGCAGCAAAAAAAAAAAAAAAAAAAAAAAAAATCACTGCTTATTAGAAGTGCAGCTAACAATTCAATGGTGTGTATGAGCAGCTGGAGAGAGTAGCTGGGTATGATGGCACACACCTGTAATTCCAGCACTCGGGAGGCAGAAGCAAGTGGATCTCAAAACAAACCTGGTATAGAGAGTTAATTCCAAAACAGATAAAAGTTACACAGAGAAGCCCTGTCTCAAAAAAAAAAATATAAAAATAGAAGAAGAAATAGAGTAGTAAAAAAGAAGCCATTTAAAGGTGAAAAGTACAAAAAGAGTCTGGATACAATATGCTGTTCTGTTATCTTTGTATTGTTTGACTACTGAGAAAATAACAACTATTAAAATAAATGCTGCTGAATTAATCCAATTTATATATTTTAAAAATACTTTGACTCCAAAATTTAAGTTCAAGGACAGACTACTAGGGAAAAGGATTTTTATTTTTGTTTCCACAGAAAATGAAAAGCTGTGGATTCCTTCTATACTAACATGGTTTGATCATGCAAGACCCCCTGAAACTGTGTCCCAGGTGATCCAACATTCAAAACAGCTGGGACATGACAGCCTTGCAGACCACTACAGCCAGGATTTCTGTATCTTCTTAGGATCCCCATGACAGCGCCCCCTACCAGCAGGAAGTAGTTTGGAAAGAATGACACTCGAATTCCCAAATATTGTCTATAAATGTTTGTTTTCATTTAAATGGGATTGGTTTTTAATGGCTAATAACCACAACCAATATTTTTAATGGTAAAAAGGAGATTGTGGTATAGATATGAATACTTTGTTTTGAAATGGATTTTCATTTAATGATACAATTCTAGGTCAATTTTATGATATGTATATTTCTCCTCTTGTTTGGGTATTGTGTTTATATAGCTTATTTAGAAATATAATTTAGCACAGATTATAGATAGCTACCTATGATAGTCAAAACTTAGAGTTAAGTTAGTTAGGTTTTCAAGATGCTTTTGAGATGTATTTGAGATAGATAGGCATTCTTCAAACTTTCAAAGACCTACAGAATATGGCATTTAAAATGGTTTAGGGTTTTTCTTAACAGTGAAGCACAACTGTTCATGGCAACACCACCTGTGTCAGAAAGAAAGATGGACATCAAAGAATCTTGTTATGGAGATGCTGTCAAAATGGCAAGACTAGCCATCTGGGCAAGATACTTCTCTTGTCTGGACTGTTTGACTTTATGCTGTATAAACTGGACATGCAAGACCCACAGGAAAGTGTCAGCTGATACAAGATGGACATTTGCTACAGGGTTCCTGCTTCATGGAAGAGTCTACCAGATATTCTGCAGGACACAGGGAAAAGTGACTGACAAACTGCAAACACAGGTGGACAGTTTAAGGTTTCCTGCTTTGCTGAAGAGTCTGCCAGACACACCATGGCCTATGGGCTGAAGATGGAACATTACAGAAGAACTTCAGGTGCCTGACCAGGTAGTGAGATGTCTCTGTCATTTCTAGAGTTTATATATTATCCATTTTTGTTCTTTGATGGAGTTGAAGACAGATAATTATGGTTATAGTTTTCCTTAGTTAGGATTTAAGATAAGTTACACATAAAAGGATTAAATGTAAGTTACATATAAGACTTTAGACTCACAAAGATACAACAGATGATAAAATAAAATATTTTCTTTAAATCTTGCTAAATTTTAATGGACTAAATATTGTTAACTGTGGTTCTTATTTGATAACTGTTTTGTTATATATTTTATTATGTTAAGGTTAAAACCCTTTTTATTTAGACAGAAAAGAGGAGATGATGGGAGATGTCATTCTATAAATATGTTTCTCTTATTGGTTAATAAATAAAGTCCTCTTGGCCAATAAGAAAGCAAGATAGGAGGGACTAGGAGACTAAGAGGAGAGAGGAAGAAGTAGGGAGGAGATTCAACATGGAGGACGTAGAGAGTAGAAAGCTGAGCCCTCTCTCCGGTGAGATGAGACCACATGGAAATTCTAATTTCTAATTAGATTATTAGAAATGGGTTAATATTTAATACAGAGGTAGCCAATAAGTAATGCTAGTAACAGGCCAACAACATTATATCTAATACAGCATCTCTGTATTTTATTTGGGGGCTGGTGTGGCACTGGGACAAGGGTGGCAGGAAAATATGCTTGTAACAAGTAACTCTACAACAAAGTGAGCTAAAGTTTATAACTGTTCAAGAAGTAGTAAGGATGTTGCTGAAAGTGTAAACCATTCCTTGAAAGGTACAGAAGGATGATATATAGCAGAAAGTATAGCATATATGAACATATTGTGTGTATCATATACATTCACATATATACCCATATACACACACACATCACACATGTAGAAAGGTATCTGCATGTGTTTTTGTATAGTTTTACATAGAAAATTTTTCTTTTTTTTTATACTATGTGTAATATACTTGTATTTGTATTTGTGTCAAGTTTCTGGAAAGGAGAGATGAAAATCAATGGACCAAAGGAAAGAGTTTAATTGTTATTATATATTCAGGAGAAAACAAGAATCAGTGGAAGAAGGAAGAGAGGTTGGCAGCAGTCATCAGAAAACAGGAAAGCAAAGCAGGCCCATCTTTAGATATGGAAGAAAAGGGGCGGTAGCTAAAGGCAAAGGGCAGTATCAAGGATAGAATAGGGGCTTGAGAGCCAGAATGACTAAGGCTAACTCACTTTAGTGAAAAGCTGAGTTATTATCTGGGAATGCTGGCTGGGGACATTATTTTAAAGAGTAAATAAAGGCATCAAAAGAAAGTGTTGTAAAAACATTCTCTGAAGGTGACAGTGAAGATTAAATTAAGGTTATAACAGAAGCTTATGGAGCACCCAGGCAACAAGCTTTAAAATGCATTCAGCATGTAACACCCTGAGTTTGAGATGAAGAAAAATAAAAGGAAAAGTTTCCAGTGTAGTCTGGTTCCCTATTGCCATGTAACACATTGCCTCCAAAGTTAGTTCCTTCAGATTCCATTCTGTCATGGCATGGCTTCACTGGCTCTTCTAAACTCGTAGTCTCCCACAGTCAAAGGGAGCTTTGGGTTGCAGTCATTTCAAGACTTGGACAGAGAGTTCTCTGACTCTAAACCCATTTGATGTTTGTTTTATTTGCAAGACTAGGTTTTCCATAGATGTTAAACAAGACAATGTTCTCTATTCTGGACACTGCTCTGTTAGTTATCATGGAGCCCCTTTAGTGTGACAACTAGTATCAACAAAGTGCACAAGCCAAAGATACATAGTGATTAGCAGAAGCCATAGCCTTCTGTTACCTAATAACTGAATCCACCAAGTTCCCTTGATGCTCATGGCGACAAAAGTCTCTGTGGCAAAAGCCCACGCAAGAGGCAAGAGGCAGAGCTCACTGAGGACTCTCTGTGATGGCCTATTAGGTTGGAATTGTGTAAGATATTTATTAATGAATATTCTAAGCTGCATCCAAGCTTATACCTTTAAAAGCCTTTTCTAATCATGCTTTTCTAACTACATTCTGCCTAGAATCTGTTCTAGTAATAAACTCTCTGGAGGCTAAATTAAAAGCATTTATCTTGAGAAGTAGATTCATATAGGTACAGGTAACAGGAAGGAAAAAATAAACAGGAGAAAGCAAGAAAGAAGAAAGGAAGAAACATGAACAAAATTAACTTGTGATATAGAGCTATAGTGAGGGAGAGGAGATTGGAAGTCTAATGGTGTTGGTGATTCCTGCAAGATGAAGTGAACATCCAGGAGATGGGTATGTGCAAATCCTTTGGTATCCTTTTGGTGATCAGAGAGGATGCTACAGTGTGAACTTTGACAAAGCAAATAAAGACTGTCAGCTTGTCTCAAGCAATGAGCTACAAACTTCCTGTATCAATTACAGCAATGTGACTATGCTGGCACTTCCCGACTATATCACTAGACTTTCTCCCACAATTATCTAGAAATATAGCTTGAACATCAACATTTCCCTGGCACTAGGGCATTATTTCACTTCAAAATGAGGAAGTTAAGAGCTTGAAACTTATCTTGCCCCAAATCACAAGCTAGGAACAAGCTCGTAGCAATCAGACTTCATCTGAAGCAAATGTATGCTTTGAGTTGCCCACCTACTCAGCCACAGGTGTTCAGATAGGATAAGAAGTCTATTAATAAGGAAGCAAGAGAGATATTCCAAGAGTCAAAATATAAGTTTGAAGAGAGGATAGTGAGATGTGAATGAATTGGGAAGAAAATAGAGGAAAAACTTGGTTGGTCTAAAATACAACTTAAGAAAAAGATATAAAGGGAAGAAAACAATGGTGAATTGAGAAAAACAATAATGTCATGTTTTTATCATGTGATTATATAAGCAAAAGATTTTATAAGCAAAAGAATGATAATAATATATAAGTTCTCACAGAGAAAGAGAAAACTGAAAACATGAGATGTAATATAATAATTGAGGGCTACAATATGGTAACATTCAAGAATACTTGGTAAGAAGTTTAATATTGACCTGTCATTAATGGCATGATGAGGTCCTCAAGAGAACTTTCTGTTGGAAGTTGATATGCATCCATGACATTAAAAAGAAAAGAATGATCTCTGCAAGTCTGACCCTTATGCCCTGAAGGGAGAGATGGCCCTTTAACTTGTTGTGTAGAACTGGGCATTTTAAAAGCAAAGGGAAGTGCCATTAATAACCTGCTGAAGCAGCAGCTGTAGACAAAGGCTTTTCCTAACAAACTGAAAATTTATGCTCAGCTACTAATGGGCAGTAAATAAGTGAATGAACAAATGCATATGCATTCAACAATAAAAATCAAATCGATACACATATATGCTATTATACATTTATGATTCCATCAAATGGAACAAAATTTATTTGAATAGAATGATCAGGAAAGGACTCCACATTGGTGACATTAAGCTAACATCTAGAGGATCTAAAGGAATAGTCATGAAAAGGGGAACACCAGGGATGCTTAGTCAGCTATATACTGCCATGGTAGTATAATATACCAGGGAAAGAATAGGATGTGGTACAATTTTTTCTGGAATACTCCCTCTAAATTGCATATTTTTAATAGAAACTGAGGCTGCATGGTATTTTCTTCTGGATGCATCAGGAGGCCATGTTCCCTATTTCAATGTTCCTTTGCGAGTACCCGGTGCATGTTAAACAAGGGAAGTTGCATGGCTGCTATGTTCAAAATATTTCAGTGAAGACTCTCAGATGAACCAAATATGTGTATAATCTGGAACTGAAATGATCAGATTGGATAACAGCTAAAGCCACACATTCAGACTAAAGGAATAAAAAATAGCTCCCAGCATTCTAATGTGAGCCAAATGGAAGGCAATGGGAGAATAATTATGAAAAAAATAAAATCTTTCCTGCAGGAAGACATCTACGCAAAACAGATGAGACAATTACTTCCAATTTTAAGACTTAACTTCAGTTTGGAACCAGAAACTAAAATGTACCATATCAGTCAGAATTGTTTGGTTGAAGGTGACAGAACTGACTCAGGGTGGGTTGGGAAGATGTAGAGTATTGGAAGGGTACTGGAAACTCAGAACCAGCAAACCTGGAATCTGGGCTAAAAGTCACTTGTAAGGCAGAACTCACAGATGAATGGCTTGAGCCAACTCCTAGAACAAGTGATAAGAAAACTAATTTTCTGTTTCATATTTATACATACTTCTCTGTAATTCTTTCAAATTGAATTTATTTTAACAGATAAATGGAACAAAAACTATAGATGTTTTTGGAGTTGCGATGTGATTCTTTTCTGTTTACTAATAATTTTTTTCTTACATAATATATCCAGATTATGGCTTTCCCTCCTCTTATTCCTCTCAGTTCCCCTTTAATACCCATCTCACCTGGATCCACTCCATTTCTGTCTTTCATCAGAAAAAAAAAACAGGCTTCTAAGGGATAATAATAAATTATAATATCAAAACAAAAACTACCACAGCATTATTGCATAACACAAACAGAGTGAAAAGAGAAAGCAGAAGAATCAGAGACATATTCATTTGTACACTCAGGAATTCTATAAAAACTGGCAAACAAAATATATATGCAGTAGACCTGGTGAAGACTCATTCAAAGACAGGCCCTTTGCTTGTTGCTTTAGTCTCTGTAAATTTGTATGAGCTTTGTTCAAGTTGATATAGAGGACCTTGTTTTCTTGGTGTCTTCCATGCCCTGTAGCTCTTAAAATAGTTCTGCTACCTCTTCCTAAGTGTCCTCAGAGCCCTGAAAGGGGGGAGGGATTTGATGGAGACATTCCATTTAGGTCTGTGTGTTCCAAGTTCTCTTATTTTCAGTAGAGTGTCTGGATGTTGATCTCAGTATTTGTTCCCATCTGATGAAGGAGAAAATTTCCCTGATGATGAATGAGCAAGGAACTGATCGATGAGCCTAGCAAAATGTCTTAGGAGTCGTTTTTATTGCTGTTTTGTTGTTATTATTGTCCTTAGGCCAATATTATTTGGTTTACACTAGGTCCTTGTTCTATCTAGTATCTGGTTCTTAGTCACCAAAGCAGTGTCGGGTATAGGTTCCACCTTATGTAGTGGGCCTAAGACAAATCAGACACATTAGTTGGTTACTGCCAAAAGTTTTATTCAAGCAATGCCCTAGAATACCATCAAGACAGGATATCATTGTAAATCAAATGGTCTGTGGCTGGGTTGGTATTTATGTTTCTCTTTTGTTGGCATGCAGAACAGCTTTCTGCACCAAAGACACTAGAACATGGGAGCTCTATGTAGGCAGGACCTGAACTTCTCCATTTTCAATGAGTTGTGTAGCTGTTGTCTTCAACAATGGGACCCTCCTATCAGTTTGTGGAAAGCAATCTATAATCATGGCAATAGCCTGGGTTGTTTGAGAAGTCCCATGGGACTCCTTTGGCCAACAACTCAAACAGATGTAAAGCAGTTTCCAGACCTGGAAGTTTCATTTGGTAGGAAAACTTTTTATAACTTAATATACTGGCTGCTCAAAGACTTGCTAAAGACAGAATACCTCAGAGGAGCCATGTCCAGTTTGTTTTTTCATTTTGTTTATTTATTTGGTTTTGGGGTGTTTGTTTGTTTGTTTGCTTGCTTGCTTGCTTGCTTGCTTTTGGCTTTCTCAGGCCCTATCAAAATTCAGGCTTCATGTTGGTATGCCAAAATATAGTTGGTTCTTTCTGTTTATTTGTTTATCTTTTCTCTCTTTACTCTTTGGTCTTTGGGGACCCACCACCCTTCTCACAAATAAATACATAGAGACTTTTTCTTATTTTTGAATGCCTTGCCTTATCTTAACTTATTTCTACCCAGCTTTTCTTAAATTGTCCCATCTACCTTTTGGCTCTGGTCTGTTATTGTTATCTATTCTATATCTCTTTCTTTGCTTCTTATTCCTTTGCCGGCTGTGTGCATTAGTGGCTGCCCCTGGCATCCTTTTTTCTCACTCCTCCCTCCTTATCTATTTATTTTCTCTGACTGGCAGCCCTGACTATCCCTCTCCTGCCTAGATACTGGCTGTTCAGCATTTTATTAATCCAATCAGGTGTTTTAGGCAGGCAAAATAACACAGCTTCACAGAGCTCAACATATACAACATAAAAGAATGCAAAACATCTTTATATTATTGAACAAATATTCCACAGCATAAATGAATATAGCACACCTTAAAATAATATTCCATAACAGCTAACATTTATGGTTCTATGGATTGTAGCTTGGTTATCATTGCCTTCACAGCTAATATCCACATATAAGCAAATATATGACATCCATTTACCAGCTAATTTCATGATTTTATTATTCTTTAAGGCTGAGTAATTGTATAAATGTACATTTTCTTTATCCAGTCTTCATGGAGGGACATCTAGGTTGTTTCCAATATCTAGCGATTATGACTAGAGCAGCAATGAACATAGATGAGCAAGTGACTCTGTGACAGGATGAAGCATCCTTTGTTTATATGACTAAGGGTGATACAGGTAGGCATTGAGGTAGATGGATTCCTATCTTTCTGAGGAACTGATACACTATAGCTGTAGGACTTTTCACCTCTACCAGCAATATATGAATGTCCCCCTTATTCCACATTCTTGCCAACATGAGCTTTCATTGTTTTATTGGTCTTAGCCATTCTGATGGGTATAAGTTGAAATTTCAGTGTAGTTTTGATATGTATTTCCCTGATAATGATGGATGTTAAACATTTCTTAAGTGTTTCTTGGGCATTTGAGATTCCTATTTTGAGAATTCTCTGTTTAGAATTTTAAAAATTGTGTTATTTGTTACCTTGATGTATATTTTTTTGAGTTTCTCATATCTTTTGAATATTAGGCCTCTACTGGATAGGTAGTTGAAAAAACAAAGCCTGTTTCCATTCTGTAGGCTGCTGCTTTGTCTGGATGATGGTGTCATTGGAGTGGAGAAGCTTCTTAGATCCATGATCTACCATTTATTATTTGTTGATCCCAGTGATGTGCTAACATTATTCTGTTCAGAAAGTCATCTCTTGTGCTAGTGAGGTCAAGGCTTTTCCTCACTTTCTCTTCTACCAGATACAGTGTATCAGGTTTTATGTTGAGGTCTTTGATTTATTGGAAGGTGAGTTTTGTGCAGGATGGTAAGTATAAATCTATTTGTATTTTTCCACATGCAACATCATTTGTTGGAGATGATGTATTTTTTCTAATATGTGTTTCTGGCTTCTTTATTAAAAAAAAAACATCCACAGGTGTGTGAATTTATGTCTGGGTCTTCATTTTAATGTCATTGATTAACATCTCTGTTTTGTTCCAATACCATGAGCTTTTGATTCTATAGTTCTGTAGCACAACTTGAAAATAAGTATATTAATAATCCCCCCCACACATATGCATACTTACTTTATTATTCAGGATTGTTTTAGGGATCCTGGTTTTTTATATGTCCATATGAAGCTGAAAACTGTCCTTTCAAACTCTGTGAATAATTATGTTTGAATTTTAATGATTTCACTGAATCTATAGACTCTTATTTTTACTATATCAATCCTACCAGCCATGAGCATGGGAGATCTTTCTATCTTCTAAAATATTTTTCAATTTCTTTATTTAATGACCTAAAGTTTTTATCATAAAAGTCCTTCACTATCTTGGTTATAGTTACCCCAGGATATTTTATATTATTTGAGGCTATTGTAAAAAGTATTTCCTTGATTAATTTCATAGTTTGTTTGCCATTTGTATCTAGGAAGGCTTCTGATTTCTTTTCTTTTTTTTTCTTTTTACATTTTTTATTTTTATTTTACATATCGATCCCAGTTCCCTCTCAATCCCTTCCTCCCTCCCTCTTTCCCTCTCTCCCACCTGCTCATGCCCCCGCCTCACTACCCTCCTCTCCCATCCCTCCCCCACTCCACATGTAGGGTGATGCCTTCTAGGAGGGGTCATCTAAATCTGTCATTTGGAGTAGGGACTAGGCCTTCTCTCCTCTCTCTAGGTTAAGGGAGTATCCCTCCATGGGGGATGTGCTCCCAAAGTCCTTTTGTGCACCAGGGATATATCTGGGTTCTGCTGTCTGAGGTCTTTTAGACTGCCCAGGCTTTCTAGCTGAGACCCATGTTCAGGTGGTCTGAGTCACTCCCATGCTGGATTCCCAGCTATCAGTCTGGAGGCCCATTAGCTCCTCCTTGTTCAGGTCAGCTGTCTCTATGTGTTTCTGTAGCCTGGTCTTGTCCTCCCTCTCTGCATCTGGATTCCAGTTTGGCTCAGTGCTTAATTGTGGGTATTTGCTTCTGTTTCCATCAGCTACTAGATGAGGGCTCTATGATGGTAGGTAGGTTAGTCGTCGATCTCATTATCAGGAAAGAGCATTTATAGTAGCTTTTCCACTGTTGCTCAAATTGTTAGTTAGGGTCATTCTTGTAGGTCTCTGGACATTTCTCTAGAGTCAATTTTCTCTTCAAACCTATAATGGCTCCCTGTTTTTTGGTCTCTCTCTCCTCTTCTTCTCTTTGTCTCTCTCTTCTCTCTCTCTGTTACTCCTCTCATCTATTCCTCCCCTGACTCAATCTTCCTAGTCACATGTGCTTTCCTCTCCTCCCCTTCTCTTTCTCCTAGGTTCCTCTCCACTCAATGCCATCCCCACTCCCCATATGCTCAGGAGATCTTGTCCCTTTCCCCTTCTGTGAGGGACCTTATATGAATCTCTTAGAATCCTTCTTGTATCCTAGTTTCTCTGGCAGTGTGAATTGTAGTCTGGTGATCCTTTGCTCTAGTCTAAAATCCATATATGAGTGAGTACATACTATGTTCCTCTTTTTGTGCCTAGGTTACCTCATTCAGGATGGTTTCTTCAAGTTCCATCCACTTGCCTGTGAATTTCAAGATTCCATTGTATTTTTAGCAGAGTAGTATTCAATTGTGTAAATGTGCCACATCTTCTTTATCCATTCTTCAGTTGAGGGGCATTTAGGTTGCTTCCAGGTTCTTGCTATTACAAATAATGCTACTATGACATAGTTAAGCACATGTTTTTGTTGCATGGATATGGATCATTTGGGTATATGCCTAAGAGGGGGATTGCTGGGTCCTATGGCAGACTGATTCCCATTTTCCTGAGGAACTGCCATACTGATCTCCAAAAATGGCTGTACAAGTTTGCACTTCCACCAGCAGTGGAGGAGTGTTCCCCTTTCTCCACAATCTCTCTAGTATAAGTTGTTATTGGTGTTTCTAATTTTAAGGCTTCTGATTTTGGGTGTTGATTTTTTTTATCTGACACCTTGCTGAAAGTGCTTATTATCTGTGGTAGTTTCCTGGCAAAATTTTTAGGATCGCTTGTATATGCTATCATATCATCTGCAAATAATGATACTTTGGCTTCTTCCTTTCAACTTTGTATCCCCTTGATTCCCTTAAGTTTTCTTATTGATCTAGCTAAGACTTAAAGAACTATATTGTATAGGTATGGAGAGCATGGAAAACCTTTTCTTGTTCATGATTTAATGGAATTGCTTTCTCTCCATTTAAGTTCTTGTTGACTAGGTTTGTTATACACTGCCTTTATAATGTTGAAGAATATTTCCAATATTTCTAATCTCTTTAAGAATTTTATCATGAAGAGGTGTTAGATTTTGCCAGAGTCCTTTTCTGAATCTAATGAGATATATTGTTTTTTATCTTTCCATTTATTTTTATGTTAGGTTAAATTTATTGATTTTTATACACTGAATGATCCCTGCATCTTGGAATGAAGCCTACATGATCAAGTTTGACGATCATTTTTGATGCATTCTTGTATTCAGTTTGTAAATATTTTATTGAGAATTCTTGCATCTATATTTATAAAAAATGCTCTGTAATTTTCTTTGTTGGGTCTTCATGTGGTTTGGGTATCAGGGTAAATGTGGCTTCATAAAAATGTTTGGGCAATGATCCCTCTTTTTCTATTTTGCAGTAATTTTTAGAGTAAGGGGTTTAATTATTCTTTGAAAGTCTGGTAGAATTCTGTGATAAAACCATCTGGGCCTGAGCCTTTTTTTTTTTTTTTTTTTTTTTTTTTGGTTGTGAGACTTTTAATGACTACTTTTATTTCACCGGGGACTAAAGGTTTATTTAAATTACTTATCTGATCTTAATTTAGCTTTGGTAAGTGGTAAGCGTTGAGGAAATTATTCATTTCCTTTATATTTTCCAACTTGGGGAAGTACAGGTTTTAAAATTATGCCTTATGATTCTTGGAATTTTCTTAGTGTCCATTTTAATGTTCCTGTTCTAATTGAGTGGCAGTCCATGCATCTAGATTATTCTTCTTCCATCACCAAGCTGGATGAAAGTACCTAGCTTCTTGGAGAGGGTGAAAGATGAGGGTTGTACAATTTTTAATCCTAGGAGACAGAGGCAAGTAAAATTCTGAGTTTGGTGCCAGTCTGGCACATAGAGTGAGTTCCATGACTTCCAGGCTACACAGAAAAACTCCATCTCAAAAAATAATAAAAACACAGTCCCCTCTAATAAAAGATTATTTTAGGATATATTTCTTGTGCTGCAACTATTTTGTATTCCCCAGAAGTTCCTGTGGATCGATTTCTGGTTAGTAGTGGAGACATTGACCTGGATGTTTTGGTTATATTTTTTAAATTGGCATCTAGGCATCTGGGCTTGGGAAGATTGTAATTCTAGGTGCAAATACCTGATCTTGATTTTGTTAGGTCAATATTTTCTTGTTCAGTTTATGCTTCCTCTTTGGTAGTTAGCAGAGTGTGCTGGCTGTGTATTTCCTGTGATGAATTTCCTCTGGGATCCTGATTAGTGTGGCCACTGAGGATTCCAGGTAAAATGTGTTTCTAAGTATTGGGACCTGACTTTAAGGAAGGGTATCTGCAAGAAGGAGGGTGTTCCACCAGGATCTGCTTAGCCAACTGGGTATAAGGACAGAGAGTGGAGAGAGCCCACAGCAGAAGGTCTACTACACAGCTGAAGACACTGGACTTGGAAGAATGGAAGGACAATTTGAAGATCTGCTGTCAGCCTTGCTGCTTTACTGTTTACAGGGACCTGTGGGTTCCCAGGTAGTGATGTTTGATTTAGTGCTGGAATAAAGCAATGAGTGGGGGAAGCAAGTTTCAAATTAAGATCTGTCTGATCCACTGGAGGGGTGGGGGGGGAGCAAGGGAAGATACAGCAGGTTGCTGCAAATCTTGGGACAAAGACTAAGGGACTGGATTTTGAGGAGAGGAGGGACAGGTGAAGATCTACAGTTAGACTTCCTGTGCCTCTGGCTGGAGTGGTCTGTTCTCATGTGATATGAAGTGTTTAAATCAGGTTAAATGTGCCTAACTCTCATATATCATGCCTTTATGGTTAAAGTCCTCCAAAGCCATTCTCCCAAGTTTTCAATAGATTGTGTCATTACCTGTGCTCTTTCTTCAGAAAACAGCTCACCAGGCTTCTTTGTCTGTCACTTGGTACCTAATGAATTTCTTCCCTATTTGCAGGCCTAAGTGACTGCTAAAAAGATTGTGTTCAGGAAAGGAATATCTTCTGGCTTAGCTTGAATGCTATGTCAGTCCATTTCCAGAAGACAGCCAAGAAAAGAATGTGAAGTACAGAGAAAAGTTGCCAGGTGGCCAAAACCTCATCTGAGGTGCTTTGAGTGCAGAGACTGAAAACTCAAAAATTGCAGCAGCTGGTGATCACCAGCCGCCTTCACACCTGGGAAAGACTATGACAGAGAGGTGGGGGTGGTTCTGCCTCACCCTAAGCAGTCTACCAGAGTGGGGAGACCAGTTTCCACTTTTCTGAATGTAAATGGAAGACCCATTTCTCACAAATCACTCCACTCCATCTGGTTATAAAAATAGCACAAACACTAGCATTTTGATCAGACAAAGTTAATTTCCTTTTCAGTCTGCATTTGCTGATAATTTGGGGGAATTATTGAACCTGGGTCCTCTTCACTGCACTGGGCTGATTTAGCTAATGATCTGTTAATGAGTTGTTAATCACTTATTCAAATTGGGAGGGTTGGGTGACTGAGCAGGTGCTGAACCTGAAGGAGAAAGCTGCTTGAATAAAACCTTTAAGTTCCCACTTCTTTGGGAGCAAGCTCTTCCTGGAGTGGGCTTCCCATTTCCACACTTGGAAGCAGGATATTTAGCATATTAGGCTCCGGGTGTCTCCTAAAATACTGGCAGCCTAGGTGCAGTGGTCTCTAATCCCTTCCTTGTTTGTTGATGTGGAAGGATTTTCTGTACATCAGCAATCTGCCTATCTCAACTGGAAAATCACTGAACTTCAGAGACATAGCATAAACACAGAAACAGCTAACTGTAAAAGTCTATACAGCTGTGTACAAGCATACAATGATATGGAAATGTTTTCTCTGGAATCCTCTCAGTTGATCACATATAGCAACCAGATAATTCTGCCGGTGACATGATAAGGATTATAAAAGTTAAGTAACTTCCCCAAAGCCAATTAACTAGAAAGTAACAGGAACAGATTTCAATCTAGATATGACCAACCTTAAATCCTACACATCTTCCCAGAGTCATATGGACAATTCTAGAAAGAAAACAAAAAGGAATATCATATATTCATATATGAAATGTGTCATTTGCTCCTAAATCAACATTTATTAAGCTATGAGCAGGATGAAATCTCCTTTAGACAAACAGGGATGCTGTCGTGAATTGTACTCAGGGTATTTCCATGAATGTCAGTTGAATCCCCTTCCCGAAATGATCTGTACACACAGCAAAACTGAGGATTCTGTTCTCTCACTGTTTGCTCAACTGTTAACCATTGTCACCCAATTTAATAAGATTAATGAACCAGTCTTTCTGTCTAGAGAGAATTTGATGCACAACATTAGAAACTGAACTGGGAAAAAAATGGACAGGACTCTTCAGCAAGTGCACACACTGATAGAAATGGTAACAGTCAACCCACCATAGAGAAATTGACGATAAGAACCAGAAGTAGCTCTGTACCTCTATTTACTGTAGCAAAATACAGTAATGGATATTAATTATGCCTGTCCTGACTCATCATCCTTACTCAATTTGTGCAAGGAAAAGCATAAGTATGTAAAAAGTAAAGAAATTTAAATAAAACTTATTTAGGCACTTGTATAGACAAGTTTTTTTTTAACATAAATTTTCTCAAAGATTTCTTTTCATCGTTTTTCCATAAGTAGTTAAAATACTGTGATTCAAATCCCACCCCTACTTTTATAAACACTGGCAAATGCTTTAACATCCATAATCTCCAATGATCCCAGTCATGAGGATGAAATGAGACATGAAACCATGGTGTGGATGTATGAGCATCAGCTATTGTGATTGTTGGAAAACATCTTGAATGACAGTTTATGCTCAATGGTTCCGTATTAATAAGATACTCTTGCATTCTATTCACTAGCTAGCATGAGGACACAGAGGCACAAAAGAAACAAAAATTAGTCTGCATATTCAGGTTGTCTTAGCAGGAACAGGAAACTTTGCTTCAAATCTCCTTCCCTCACTTACAAGGTGTCTTCTGTTCAGCATAAAACTGCAAGTTCCTACCAAAGATCTGTCAGAGTTCTAAAGCTTGTCATAAGAATGGTAGAGAATGCCTTAGGGGGTGGGGAAACTGAGTTGTTTATGTAATTCTATAAGTAAAACACTATTATGGGGAATTGAATATTCTTATCAGGTAAGTGGCTGATTATCTCAGGTGACTTTCCTGGAAGACAATGAAAGTGGCTAGACATGAACATAGAAAATGACATGTCATAAGCATATTTATATGCTTATTTGTGTTTCTTTTCCCTATTCAGTTATTCCTCAGTTGCCTGAAAGAAGTCAAAAGGAGGAGGAGGAAGAAAAAGAAGAGGAGGAGGAGGAGGAGGAGGAGGAGGAGGAAGAGGAGGAAGAAGAAGAAGAAGAAGAAGAAGAAGAAGAAGAAGAAGAAGAAGAAGAAGAAGAAGAAGAAGAAGCTATGAAAGACTAGATTTCTCCAGACACCTAAATTCTGTCATTTATCTACAGGGAGAGAGACGTTTGAGGCATACTGACAAGCAAGTTTTGTTCAATCAAACAAAAATAGGAAATTTTTTAAATCAAAGAGAAAATGGGTAAAACTGCAATTGCAGTGAAGTGTATTAGTTGTTCTTGTATTTAACTCCTTCTTGACAAATAAAATTTAAAGGAACCAGAAACATACAGTTTTTAAAATAAACTTTTAGTTTACAAGCACTTGTCTGACATACATCAGCAAGCTTTATTTACGTAGTTTGAAGACACCAACTGTTTTTTTCTCTAGAACCAAAGGAAAATTTTGTTTCACTCTTTAATCACATCTTCTGGTACTAACTACCAAAGACAGCTTGATAGAAACTTGAATTTTACAAGTGCAAACATTTTATTCTAGTCAAGGAATTAAAATTGGCTTTGAAATTTCTTTTCTGGATTGCTGATTCCTGTTAAACACATAAGAGCCAGGATTCTAAGCAACTGAAAATAAAGAAAGAAAGAAAACTTCTCAACAGTGACATTCTCAAGTGTGTGAGAGGATTTGTTTGTGGGTATTGATTTCACCTGTACCCAAAAATCTGTTCTTCCCCTTCTTTCAAAGATATGTGCATTTATGACAATCAAAGAATGGGTTGTGGAATAAAAGCAATTTATTAAATAAATAAAAATGGGTTAGCAACTGAGTTTGTTTTGCCACTACAAAATGTATTTCTGGAGAAAAGCCCTTACCAGTTTCTAGGGGTTGTTTTATCCTGTCATGGTAGATGCAATGGTAATGTTCCTTGCAGGTCTATCTGAGCTGGTTCCATGACAGCAGTCTAAATAAGGGAGAGGGGAAGTCTTTATCATACCTGTCACTGACCAGTTAATAACATGTTCCCACAAGGGCATTAGAGGCAAAATTCTGAGTGATCAATTTGTATTTCAAGTATGGAAACAAAAGAGAGAAAATGTACTTAAAAGCAATGTGTTGTGGTAAGAGCTAGTGTGTTAAGTACGCCTCAATTTGGCAAGCCTTTATTAAGCAGTCTATGAGACATCTTTCTAGGTCCTTGATTCAAGGGGTTCATTGTCTAGTAGAGAAAATGGTCAGGCAAAAATAAATGTATTCAATAAACATTTGTCAAAGCAATTTTTTCAAAGCAATTTTAACACACACACACACACACACACACACACACACACACACACACACACACACACACTACAAAGAAGGGACTGATTAATTCTTTTTGAGGTGAATATGAAAAGGTTTGAATTAGATACTTGACCATGAGAGATAAATGCCTGGTAGAAGACCTGGATGGGGAGCTCCAGGTGGAGAAGGTGCCTTGAGAAAGTTTGCAAGGTAGAAAATATCACTGAAGATTCTGAAATGCCTGTTTCTACAACTGGGGAAACATAACAATGCCAGGGAAGAACAAAGGAGTTTTGAGGGCATAGTGAATGTGTGTATTTGATTGGATCCAGCACATAAAGATTAGTCTGTGAACTTTACCAGAAGTGGAAACAGAGGCAGGGGAGATCTGTAGACTAGGGGGATGAGATGATCTGGATCAAATCTATAGATAAAACAATGATACAGGTAAAGATTTCTTTTTTAGAATTTCTAAGTTGTGGTGTATATTAAATAGGGCAAGTCAATTAGAAGATGTGCACCCAGTGTGTGTGTGTGTGTGTGTGTGTGTGTGTGTGTGTGTGTGTGTGTGTGTAGGTGTAGTTGTGAGTGATTTGCATGCAAACCCTCTTGTCTTGCTTACCACATCCTCTCCCTTGCTGTCATTTTAGGTAAGAATTTCAAGTCCTGTGCTTTGACTCAGTAGCTTCTTACTGATGTTATTAAAACTGAATTGTGTTCTGTGAGATTCTGCCCTTCCACTACATCATTCTCTAAATAATATTACATACTAGCATCTATTTATTCTTTTACCATTTACCAAATAGCCTGTTCCATGAATTTTCAGCCATTAAATATTCCATTCTACCTTATAAACAATGAAAGCTCTATCAGAGTTCCAGTATCAAGGTTTATTGCCTCATGTTCTCCAAGGATGATTGATGGAACACTTTGCTTTGCTTTGTTGACCTCTTCATCTCTAATCCACCCAGGCTTAAGTTGTAAGCCTGACTACGTGGTTCAGTCTTCCACATCCCCAAATCCCTAACTTGAGCATCCACTTCTCTAAGCAAAATGTTTGTATTTCCATCTTTATTTTGCCAAGTAACTTCTTCAAAACTGGAGTCAGCTCTCTCCATTATTCCCTTGGTATTGCAAGAATCCAAAGTAGTGTTTCTGTGGAACTTAAGCTTATGTTTGCTATTGGGTGCACAATATCTTCTTTCTTTCAAACCTAAACACTGAGTGAAGCTACACTAACACCAGCTCTGTGCTTTCCTGAGTAGCTGAGCACAGATGGAGAAGAGCACCTAGCCAGACAACCTTACTTCCTCCAAACTAAGTGTGTTTTCTAAAAGACACTGCATGTCTACTGTTTCTCCGTTCAGTAATTGCTGCCACCAGCTAACTCTCAAGCCTGTTTTAAAGAGAAAATAAGAGGTATCAGATAGCAACTCTTTCACCTCTCCCTTTCCAAAGATAAAATCCCTCCTTGTCTACATATTCCCCTTCTTGTTGTCCTGTGATTCTCTGGGGCTTGCTAAGGTTCCCATAACATGTTCTTTCAATTTTATATCCTCAGACCACATGAAGAACAGCACTATTGTAAACCCTTCCTTTTGCAATGACAATATCTCTTCATTTAGAATCTGACACCAAGTTTCAGTGAAGTAGAATTTATCCTGAACAACAAACTAGAAACAAAACAAATCTCAATAAACTCTCTTACTACCTCCACATTTAACTTCAGCTATAATGCTACCTTTATTCTCCTCTTTGCAAACATGTCAAAGTGTGTATCAAACACTCAATCTGCATGCTCCTTTTACCTGGCTAGAACTCAGTTCTCCATTGAAACAGCTTTCACTCAGAAATGTACTCATCTTCCAGGGGCTAAATTCAAAGAAGAGATCACTGTTTAAAAGCTGAAACTGTTTTACCCTTTGGGCCACTTGTAGTATTCTGCCACTACCTCTGTGGTTGCTTCCTTCTTTTTTCCTTAGTAAACACAAGTGTTCTCTTTGGCACAGTACGTGTGTTAGAGTGGTCTAAATTCAGTCAACAGATCACTTTTTCTTTGAGGCTATTTGGTCTATTTGGTATTGCTAGGCAGGGTTTGTGCCAAGTTTTTGATGCATCTGAATATAGAGTGGATATTTTAGAATCTGTGGGCCATGTGGTTCTGACACAACTACTCAGCTGTGCTGTTATAGGATAGAAGCTGCCAGAGGGGAGGCTTAAATTAATAGATGTGGCCATGTTCTAAGTAAAATGAATTTAAAAATTCAGGCAGCATGGCTGGAGAGGTCGGTCAGTGGGTAAAAGCGCTTGCTATACCAGCAGCAGGACCTGAGCTTGGATTCATAACACTCAGGCAAACAGCTATGTGGCCAGTGGAGGGTGATAAAGAAGGACACTGGCTATGTCCTTCTGACATCTGTGAACTTCCCTACACACATACATGTACATACACCACACCCATATGCATATATTCATACACACATAAAATAACTAAAGCAGACAGCAGGCTGTCTGGAAATGTCTGAGAATTCTGGGAAATGTAGGCAGAGGCAGTCACCATGTAGCCAGCCAAAGGAGTAGCACGTCTTCTCCAGTAAGCAAGGGAACTTACCAGAGCTTAGTCTAGATGTCCATTTAGAGATGAATCAGGGACTGATACGTGATGTGCATCTCTGACTTTTCCCCTATTTTCCAACTGACTTGATAAAAAAAAATTACATTGTAAGCTAACATTTTTTTCTCAAAATGTATTTTGATGGTATTCTTTCTCCTCCCACAAGTTGTGCTAGACCCTCTGTATTTTCCCACCCACATGATTTCTTGAGTTTTTTCTCTCTCAAAAGAAATTTTTAAAAAGTAAACTCCCTCAAGCAACCATCAGACTGTAACAACAGCAACAACAACAAAAGCACATAAAACATATTGAATTTATTTTTTTGTTGACCAACTACTTCTAAGCACAGAGCCTGACCTGGAGTTTAATTAATATATTCAGTGTCACTCAGAGAAAACTGGTTTTTCCTCTCCAGGCCTGCATTAGTTATATAGTGGTTTGTTTGATTGGTTTGTTTTGTTTTTTGGTATTGTTGTTGTTATTTGTTTGTTTGTTTTTGACTATGGATGGGACTTGGTGTTTACTACACCTTCTCAGTGCTGGAATATATTTGGGATTGAACTTGTGAGGGGTGAGGGTCTCGTGCATGCTTTCACAGTGTCTCTTAGTTCATATATACAAAAGTCAGGTTGTATCTAGAAGAGTCATTCACAACCTGGGGCTCTTCCAAATCTTTCTGACTCCTCTTCCCCACAAATCCATGAGCCTTGAGGAGAGGAGTTTAATAAAAACATCTCTGATGGGGGTTGTCTTTCTGTATATATGCTTCTCTTATTGGTTGATAAATAAAACACTGATTGGCCAATCAAAAAGATAGTCATGGATAGGAGAGGAGGAGAATTCTGGGAAATGTAGGCAGAGGCAGTCACCATGTAGCCAGCCAAAGGAGTAGCACGTCTGGACCCTTCTCCAGTAAGCAAGACCACGTGGAAATACATGGACAAACAGAAATGGGTTAATAATTAAGACAGAGTTAGCCAATAAGAAGCCCAAGTACCTGCCAACAGCTTTATAATTAACAGAGTGTCTCTGTGTTTATTTGGGACTGAGAAGGGCAGTTGGACCCTACTGGGACAAAGAATCCCTCCTTTAGGACCAAGTGTTTCGAGGACTCACCATCTGCACATTGTCCAGTTGTGGATCTCAGTGTTAATTATCACTTCCTATTGCAAGAAGAAGCTTTTCTGATGAGGGTTGAGAAGTGGACTGATCTGTGTGTATACCAATATATCATCTTAGTGCTATGTTAATTTAGCAGAACTATGGTAGTAAGTTCTTGCCTAGAGCCCATGACTTTTCTAATCTCATGTTGTTGGACTCATTAACAGTGTTACATGTGTGTTCTCTCTCATAGTATGAGCCTTTAATACTATTTTTAAATAGTGGTTGATTACCCCCATAGGAGTTACCTTACTAGTGCACCAATATATCTTGTAGGCAGATCACTGTTGTAGGTCACTGAATTTGAAGTTGGATGAAACTGACCATTACTTTTCTCTTCCTCTAGTACAATGTATAGTACTTTCTAGCATTATTAATACTATTCAGTAGAGGTGAAGATTTTAATTGGATACCAGTCAGTTTCCCCAAGTTCAATGATATAAGTAAGTATAAGTAAGTGGTATCTTCAGCAATAGAGCTAGAGCTCTACTATTAGGTTTTGGAGGATAGCCAGTAACTTTGGCAATATGATTTCTCTTATGTGAAGATGTCTTCTTTTAAAACTTTCCACATAGGTGCTTCATTTAGAATGTCAACAGAAGAGATGTAGCTAATAAAGGACAAGAGAAAAGAATGGAATCTTCCAAGGAAGGATAAATAGAATAAAGGAATACAGAGAATACTAAAAGGACTAAATGGGGAGAGGGATGTGATGGAATGGGAAAAGAGAAACAACTATCACTAAAGGCCTTTTGGAAAGCCATATGGAAACCTACTACTCTAGGAACTGCCTAAAATTAATAAGATTCACCATACATAGAGAAGACAATGCACCATTAGACATCGTTTACTACCAGCACCAAGAATGGATTGCATCTTGTTGAGTCATTGGCAAGAGGGGTCCCATAGACACTGTTACTTAAATATTACAAACCATGGCCAAAGTTACTTTTGTGATTTGTATTAGAACAGATAAAGGAAACTACAAAATCAACACATTTCTATAATGACAACTAAAGTTCTTGTGATAACACACAGTTCAAATGGTATATGGCTCTATGTAATAGGTATACTCAATCATTAATGTCAGATGAGATCCCTGCTATTCTTTTCCTCTCTATCTACTATCTTAACACACACTCTTTGCTATCCACTGGATCTTGCTTGTCTTTTCCAAGCAGGCTTCAACATGAGGTCCATTGCACTCAATGACAACACATCCTCTTCAAATCTTAGTTTTAATATGGATTTGTCTATGGAAATAAATGTGACTACTTGGTTTAAATGTATAGTCTCCAGGTTTTGATAGCTTCCATCACTCTTCCATTATTCCTATTAAAATGATTTTTATTTTCCAAGAAATTATATACCGATTTCCATTATTTAGAGTTTCATGTGTAATCAGGATTTAGTCTTAAATGAAATGGTTGCTTATAGCTCCATTAAATCCATGGAAAAAATAATATTCATCAATTTCACTAGTCAACTTAAGGAGTATCTTTAGTAGATTTTTATTTGACAAGGCAGGATTGATACTTGAAAGAGGTCAAGACCAAGAAAGAAGATTTTAGAATCACCGTTGGATTCAACAAGAGTTGGCTGAATGGTAATGTTTTCTGATAAATCCTCTTATTTAGGATTGGCAGAAATGACACATCATCCCAAAGTACTTGAAATAAATGATTAAAAGAAGAGAAGATATAGTAAAGAATGTTAATAAGGGGACCAAGAAAGGAAATTTTATTAAGTTTTAGCATATGCTTATTATAGTCTATTGCTAGAAGTGATCATTAATAAAGGCTTGGGTGTACTGAAGACATTTTTGTAGAGTGATAAGCATACAAACCAGATTTATAGACACTGAAGTGTAAGTAAAGGTGACAGGAAGGGCAGTGTGATAAGTAGGTAAGCTTTCTAAGGAGGTTAACAATGAATGAAAAAGGAGAGCTAAGGTACAGCTCAGTGGCAAAAGGATGCATTGTATATGCAAGGCCCTTGTTGAGCTTTAATTCTGAACATGGATATGCATATATACACACAATCCCACCACAACAAACACATAAACATTAGAGAGTGGCATGGCAAAATAAGGATAAGGGTGGGTAGCTTCAATTCATTTTACTACCTTTCTCAATGGATTAATTGACTGATAAATGTCACATGTGGGTTATTTTCCTTACTATTTTAGGTGTAAGATTGTGAAAGGTGATGCTTTCCTTTCTCCCATTTCATCCCACCTGAACTGACAGCCAACAAGATACTTTTGTTTACATTCAGGGAAGAACTTTGCTTATTAAACCTTTCTGCAAACACCCTCATGGGTACACTCAGAGGTGTGCTTTACTGATCTAGGTGCTTCTAAATCCAGTGAAGTTGATAAAGAAGCATAATCAAAAAGAACTCTTAACTACTTATGTTCTTTATTGTTATTTACTTAATATTTTGCTGGAAACATTTTATTTTCTTACTGTTACTTTCAAAGATGCTATTATTGGATAAAAAAACACATACAAATTATACCTTATTAAATGCTGATTCAATTAAATGCACACATAATCGATAAATTTAAACATGTTATTAAAATTTCTCAAAAAATTATATATTTACAAATTTAAAATGATTATTTTCTTGCTTTCCATACCATATATACAAGTAGAATTATTAACTGAATTAACTGCCCAATTCTCAAACCTGCTCTAAAATGGTTAGTTTATTTTATCATTATATGTATTTGTGTATAAATAGAGTATCATTACATTCATTGTAGAATCTTCTTAAGTTAAATCTAATTAAATGTTTCCCTAATGGTATAGTAATTTTACCAGGCAAATAGAAAGAGAAATGATACCATTTCAGAACAGCCACCGTCATAGGATTTGAGTCATTAATTAGTGAAATATTGGTCAGGCTGTAACAGCTGGTTAATTCTTTTCAAGTATGATATACCCTTGAGCCATATAGCACCAGACAGAGCTTATTTTCATGATTTTACCTTCACTGCTTGCATCACAGAGTGTTTGGACTCCATGCCATTTGTTCAGCTATAAACAGTTTGCCACCTTGGATTTGTCCTGCAATATTTTCCTGTCATCATATTTATCTGGAATTTTCTAGCTTTTGGCCTCCATTTTAAATTTGTATAACATAATCTTTCAAATGTATTTACTCACTATAGCATCATTAAAAACAAATGCTGCATTACTAGTATCTCAGTCTAATTAAATGTGCCAATTAAAGTTGGTAGGTCACAGCAGATATGGAGCCCATTACATTGCTTTTAAGGGCATAGGGTATCTGACACAGTAGTTATCTAGAAACAAATTCAAATTTGTTGAAAGGTGATAATTTGTGCTTATTAACCAAAAGACCCTTTCCTAACTGGCAATCCACTAACAGATGTATGGTCAATTTTACACTTGAGTTCTTAATTTCTTTGGTATAGCTCCCTATCTGTCTAGGACTGTTTGACTTACTCCAAGTTTTGTCTTAACACAGAGAAATGCAAAAAAATGTGTATGTACTTCACAGCTATCTACTTTAGTATTTACTAAATATTAATAAATAAATAATATTGTATTTACAATACTCACATATGATATTTGTCTAGTAATTAATTCCACAAAACTAAACTTTTGCATTTTTATTCCTTTAAATGGAATTATCCTGGCTTTGTAAACTTTTATAATTATTTTTTATTTGCTTTAATATGAAATCATCCTGTTTCATAGGATGGCTCCTTTAGCTGAGTATCTTTTCATCACTGTCCTTAATAGTCTTTAAAATGCCCCCACTTAATGTCAAGAGTACACCTTTTCAGAGTACTATCATTTGGATATTTAATGTTCTCTGAGGGCCTGTGTGTTAATATTTGTTTCGTGGGGTGGGGTTTGGGAGATGGTTGAAATATTGAGAAGTAGGGTCTAGAGAGATGGTTCAGTAGGTAAGAACATTTGTTGTACAAGCATGAAGCCTTGAATTTTAATACATAACAAGAATGAAAGAGCCAGATTTGACAGGGTACCTATAACCCAAGCACTGTGGGGAAACAGAGACCAGAACATCTTTTGGACTTTCTTTGTGCCACTCTAGCTCTGAGTTCAGTAAGAGACAAGAGACCCTGACTCAACTGAATAAAGTGAAGAATGATGTAATGATGTAACAGCATATTCAATATCCTCCCCTGGTCACCATACACACACACACACACACACACACACACACACACACACACACACCACATGCACATACCATATATACACTCATACTACACTCACACACTATGCAAATAAACATGAAGGAATAAGTAGAAGATTATTTCTTCTAAACAACTGACTTTTGGAGTTGGTATTTAAAAAAAAATAATACCACAGATGAACAGTGACATGATAACAAACCTAAACTTAGAAATTAGAGCAGTGTGAGAAGTCATTAGGCCATCAGGAAGGGTGTGTCCTCAGAGAGAACTGGGGGATTATTCTCTTTCAGTCTCTCTCTGTTCTAGTTCAACACATGTCCCTAGAAAAGTCCTTCACTACACCTGGTAAACATTTAGACTTTCAAAGTCCAAAAAAAATGAGTTAAATGTTTCTTTTACATAAAATGCGTTGTCTCTGGTATTCTATTACAGTAATAAGAAACTGTCTAAAACACAGAGTTGCACTGACATTTTTCTTGCCTCAAACTACTTTTCTATAAAATCTAGCTATTGTGCTGAGAACACTAAGGAGCACAGTCTGAGTGCAGGGAGCAGAGGTGAATGTCAGTCATGATCAAAAGTGCTGTAGGTGTTGGCAGTTCATGTTTAGCATCAAAGCTGGAAACACATTTCCTTTTAGGGGCATGCATTTGCTTTTCCTTTTTATCTCCAATGTAACATCTTAGGTTGATGACCTCCCCTTTCTGAGTACCATGATTGTCATTATACTAAGTCAATTGTATATTCTAAATACATTTATCTTTTTTTTATTATTCTTTCTTACTTTACATATCAATCCGAGTTCCCTCCCCCCCCCCATCCCCCCATATCCCCCAACCACTCCCTCCCATACCATTCCTCACCAGCTCCACAGGAAGTGTGAGGCCTTCCAGGAGGGATCAACAAAATCTGTCAAGTGATTTGGAGTAGGGCCTAGGCCCTCCATCCTGTCTCTAGGTTAAGAGAGTATCCCTGCATGGAGAATGTGCTCTCAAAGTCTTTTTGTTCACCAGGGATACATCCTGGTTCCACTGTCAGAGGTCCCATAGACTGCCCAGGCCTTCTAACTGAGACCCAAGTTCAGAGGGTTTGGGTTGATCCAATGCTGGTTTCCCAGGTGTTATTCTAGGGTCCATGAGCTCCCACTTGTTCAGGTCAGCTGTCTCTGTGGGTTTCTGTAGCCTCATCTTGACCCCTTTGCTCATCACTCATTCCTCTCTGCAACTGGATTCCAGGAGTTTGCTTCTGAGTTCTAAATTAATTTATCTTAACAAGGATTTTTACTTACTAATACAAATTACCAGCATTATTATTTATCAGCACTAATCAGCACTAAAGTAATACCTAAAAATAAATTACACCATTGGATATTGTATCCTACAAAATGTGCTCGCGTGTGCGTGTGTGTGCACACACACCCACCCATCCACCCCCCCACACACACAGAGGTATTCATGCACATGCACAAATACATGTACACATACTCGACAAAATTACAGTATTCAGAATAATATTGTAAGCAGCTTTTCACCTCTATTACCCAGAGAGATAATTATAACTACTAAAAACAATTTTGAAAAGAGCTCTTTGAAGTATCTGAAAACTGTCATAAAGGTCATACAGAAAACATAGAGACTTTTAACCAAGGTTATCTGCTAAAGCTTGTCAGAATAGTATGTACATTGTGTCACTTGGACTAGATATGTCCAATCCTTTCTCCTGGTCCAGCTCAGTGTGATGGCTGCCTTGTTCTATATCACTGTGGCCAAGGAAAGAGAGCTACATTATCCACAATTCCTGGTCAATTGCTATAGTACCTTTTAGGCAGTGATGAGATACAGGAACTCCTAACTACCCTAGTATTCTATTGCAGAGGCTAAATTCCAAATGTGTGACTAAGAAGTTAGTCAACTCCCCATTTCTACAAACCCAATGCATAGAGTGTAGGCCATGGCCATCTGAGGACTCTAGAGCCTTGTGTTTTCTTCCTCCATTTTACATACATGGAAGAGGATCTATGAAGGAAACAATCAAGACAAGAAGCTACCGCTGACATTATCAACACCCTGTCTACAAAGTACCACACTTGGGGACAAGAGCGTATTGTTTTATGTTCATATCTACTTTACCCAACAAGACAAGTAGGGTATGTGAAAATCAGTGTGAAACTCTTTTTAGTGGAACAAGCTTTTTTGAAACATGCTGAAACCTTGAGTATAATGGAGATTTTTGTTGGTACAAAAATAAGATGAAAGCACCCCAGGAGCATAGGATAAACTGTACCCCAAGTATTTAACCAGAAATATATATATATATATATCAATCATACATGGAACAACTGAGAGATGAGAGATTGTTTCCAAGATCAGAACTAACCTTGAAAGTAGGCTTCAAATACTGTCCTTACCCAGAGCCTCAGCAGTCATGGACTTTATTGGATAAGATTATGAAGCAATTTTGCCCTTTGGTATTGTAAAAAACAAACAGAAACAAACAAAAAACAAAAACAATGCAACAATCATCCAGTAACTAGAGGAATAATGCTGGGTGGAGTAACAATAGAGGAAGATGGTTTAATGTGGAAAGGAAAGAAAATTGAAGAGGACCCGGTTAACACCACCACTATCCTGGTAGGATAATTGTGTACAAGATCAAGGCTGTGAGCTCTGAAGAGTGAACACAGAGGCTTCACATCTGGAAAACAGAGCTCAACAGCATAGTTCCCCTAAATTTCTAGGAAAACAGGTAAGTGAAAACAGAGAAAGCTAAAGAAGGATTCAGCTGATACATTGTCTACAATGTCCAGGTTTAACCATGAGATGAGAAGCAAGCTGCCATGGGGCTTGGGTGACCCAAGGGTTGAGATACATAACAAACAGGAAAGTGTGGTTCAAATTTAATTTTTTAAAATATCAAGCATCAGAGACTTTCTCTGATGACTCAAAGGCTGTGTGTGTGTGTGTGTGTGTGTGTGTGTGTGTGCGTGTGCGTGTGCGTGTGCGTGTGTGTGTGTGTGTGTGTGTGTGTGTGTGTGTGTGTGTTCAAAGTGCAAAAGAATATGAAACTTTAAGGAGAAAAGGCAGACATGGTGACAATATACAATCAAATATATAGTATAAATAAGTAACACAAACCTTTAAACATAACCAAAATTCCAGGTTTGATAGTATAAAAACTGAAATGAAAAACTCACTAGAGAGAACCATTCTAACCTGAACTTGCAAAAAATTAACAAAATTGAAAATAAATATATATAACACAAAATTCCAGGACTAGAGAGGTAAAATGAATGCACAAATAGTAACAGGGCCTCAAGTAAATATGCAATGCCACCCAAAGTGTTAAGAAGGTAATAATGGGATTAGTAGAGGAAGACAATAGAAAAGGGTAAAAGAAACATATAGTAATTTTTTTTCAAAAATAATGTTTAAAATCATCTAACATGACAAGCAACATGAAACCTACATATCTAAAAATTTTAAAAACAATTTCCTGGCAGATTAAGTGTAACAAAATCAATATTTAAATACACAATAGTAAAAATACTGTAATCAGAAACATGGAGGCCAGAAGGCATTGATGGTGTATTTGAAATGAAGAAATAGAAAGAGAGGAAGAAAGAAGGGGAGAGGGAGAAGAATGAACTGCCAACCAACAATCAGCCTTATATCCATAAAAAGAATCCTTCAAAAACAAAAGCAAATGAAGACATTGTCTAGAAAAACAAAATTTGGAAGAGTACAGTACTGCTAACACAATCATTTATAATAATCATGGAAGAAGGTTTTCAGGCTAAAAGCTTAATCCTTTCATTAAGGATTAACTTTAGAAAGCAGTTTGAACTGCAGTGAAAACAACTACAACAAAAACAGACAAATAAGCAAATGCCAAAATATAAGTGAAGTTAATTATGTAAATATAAAGGACAATACTTTTGTTTTTTAGTTTATTTTTAATTATGTATGTGTGCATGTCTGTATCTGTGTGTGGTTATGTGCATATGAATGCAGGTAACCATAGAAACCCTAAGAGGTAATCAGATCCCCTGAAGCTGGAGTTATAGATGCTTGCAAGTTGCCTGGTATGGGTGTTGGAGACCAAATTTAGGTCCTCTGCAAGAACAATATGCACTCTTAATCATTTACCTACCTCTGAAACTCCTACTTTCTCCACTATTACACAGCTCAGGATTTCCTCCCTAGGGAATGAAGCCACCCACAGTGGGCATGTCTACTTCCCTAACTCAATTAATGTAAACAAGATTTTCACCTAAAGAAATGCCCACAGACCTAAAAGCTCCCTTAATTTGGACAGTTCATTCATCTCTGAGACTTATTTTTCATGTAAGTCTAGAATAGGCCAAGTTGAGAAATGAACTTAAGCATCACAACAGCTTAATAATACTGAAACAGCAATGGACAAAATGTAATACTCACTCATGATAAAGATCCAAACTACACTTAGAATAAAACTGTATGTGCTAATCAAAAAACGTAATTAACATTATACATGATAGTGAAGAGATACAATGCTATCACTGTACATTGAAAACTAAGAAGTCTGTATTACAATTCATGTAGACCAACATATAACAAATTTCTTTTAATATATTAATTATTCTAGTGATACTGTTCCCTTAGATAACCCAGATTAATTCTGACACCATCACAATTAAAAAGAACTTCAAAACATAGTGTCTGGGAAGTAGTAAAACACCATATAATAAGAGAAAATACTTGCTAGTCATCTCTAATACAAGTCTAATAACAAGAATAAACAAGTCACTCCTACAGTTCAGTAACACTAACAAGAAGTGGACAAAGATTTTAAAGAGATGTCTACAAAAATATACAAAATATATAATAAGTGCACAAAAAAGATGAACTTCAGAGAGATGCAATGCAAAACCAGGGATTAATGCCTCACCACTTCCAAAGGACAGATCACAGAAAGCCATTTCAGACCTGGAATATAGTTCCCATATGTTACTGGTAGGTTCAGATGTGAGACACCTTAAGCATAGAAATACATATGACCCGGGAATTTTGCCTCTAGCCACATTCCTCAAGAAAAACAGAGTATAAAAAACAAAACAAAACAAAAAACCCACCAAAAATGATGGCAGAACTCAGCACCATCAACTAATGAGGAGGAAAAGATAATAGCTCATCTATTCAGTGTGTGTGTGTGTGTGTGTGTGTGTGTGTGTGTGTGTGTGTGTGTGTGTTGTTTGTATCACTGTGAACATAATAACTGGGTTGGTTATTTCAGATTCAAAGCACACTTGATAATATTTAGTAGCTAAAAGGAAATAAAAATGGTACATACTCCATCATGGCTGAACCTTGAAAATGTCATGCTCAGAAAAGGAGGTCAGACGATACAGCATACAATTCTGTTTATAGGGAATGTCTAGAATAGTCAAGCATGTTGGGACAAGAGATAGAATAGCATGTAGTTATTTGGAGCTCAAAGGTTTCTTGGAAATGGGAAATGGCCCTTGACTGTTTGGGACATTCTTAGGATGCTATAAAAATTATCAGAAAATTGACTGCATAAATGAATTTCTAAGTCTGTAATAATACTGAAAATTCATGAATCATTGCATTTACAAAGGTGGATCAAGTGGTACACAGTGTATCTCAGTAAAGCATTTAAAACATGAGCACAGAATGGGAAGATGGCTCATTGAAAAGTACCTCCTACACAAGCATGAAGATCTCCAGAACCCACATCAAAAGCTAAGCATTGTAGTGTGTTTTTGTAGCTTCATAGGTTGGTCCCTGAAGCTCATTGTTCAGCCAGCCTAGCAAAATCAAAGTACTCTGAGATCAAGTTTTGGGGGGGGGGGACATCTCCAAAAACAAAAGTAGAGAGCAATTGGAGAATGGCATTTGACATCTATCTCTGGCCTCGACATACATGCACTCACAACGAAACCTGCACATGTCCACATTAACAAGTACATACACCACATACAAAAATAAAACATAAAACACCCCCCACACACACACACACACACACATACACACAGACACATACCAAAAATAGTATGAGTAATATGATTTCTATGATTTTCTGGTTTTAAAATTGTATGTATTTGTTTGTTTGTGTTTGTCTGTGTGAGTCTAAGCACATATACTTGTAAGTGCACATGGAAGCCAGAAGAAGGCATCAGATCCCTCACTGGAGTCACAGTGTAGATGGATACACCATGCCTGGTTTGTTAGACTCACTACTGGAAACTAATTCTGATCCACATGTTTCTGTATCAAGTGCTCTTACCTGCATAATTATCTCTCTCACACCATTAATGTAGTTTTAAGTTGTCTCTACACAGCCTGAAAACGTGGGAGCTCAGCTCTGTCTGGCAGCATCTCTTCAATTTTCCAAGTATGGAAGAGAGGAGGGGAAGAAAAAGTAAAAGTCCGATAGTGAGATTGTGCTGTGGTGAGCATTCCACATTAAAGCTACATGACAGTATGGAATCAAATGAAATATGGAACAAGTGAAATTCATAATAGAGAGCAGTGTACAATGGCCCATCATGTTTTGGAAACATCTAAGATCTAAATTTACTCCCATTGGTGCAATTTTGGTAAAGCCATGACACAATCAAATCACGTCTTCTAAGTTGAAATTGATGGATCCTTTGAAATAAATAAACTGCTCTTTAAGCAGAAGCATCATTCCAATAATGCAGGTAAGGTGAGGAGACAGATGGAATTAGACGAAGGGTGATATAGGTGAAAAATGGGGAAGGAGGGATACAGTCGAGAAATGTCAGGTGGCTTGCTAACAACTAGTACTGGGTATATGCAGCATATTTGTGACATTGTACAGTGTGAGAAGAGAGAGGTCAAAAGGTCAAGCAGAGTATCCCAGGAGAATGAATACACAGTATCTGAAGCAACAGCAAGAGGAGGAAGGCAGGGTTCAAGAAAACACAGGAAAGATTTGCTCCTGCAAAGTTTTTCCATCTAATAGTTCCAAAATGTGGCATACTGGAAATCAAACCATCAAGTGGACAAATGCCCAAAGTACTAAATTCTCAAATCCAGCACCCAGAAGACTCAACTTTCTGCTAAGCCAATTCCCCGAAAACCATTAGAAAACATAGCCAGAGATTGAAGAAAATGTGGGAACTAGGAGCCAAACATTCTGCAGGTTTCAAAACCTGCCAGGTGTTTTACACAGCAAAATACTTAAAGAAGTTCATGGTGGCAGAATTGAGAGGAAGGATACTATCAGAGTGGAAAAACAGGAATGCTTTGCAGAATTTTGATTTAGAGCCTCCGTTGTAAATGCCAGTTGTTCCACTGGCTTCATTTTGCTAATGCAGGAACAGCGTCTGCAGTAATAACATATTTCAGCGTGAATATCTTTTTAATAATCCTTAATTTGAGTTCTAATTCCCTTGATAGCCACTTTGAAGAGACAACTGAATTCCTAAAGTAACATTTCAAAAGCACATCTGAGTATAGGCCAATAGCATCCGTGTATGCACACACACATGCAAGCAAGAGGAAAGGTTCATGTATTATAATACATTATCATATTTCTTAATTTCAATGTCATTAGAAGAATGCCCTAAAACCTTTTAACCAGCAATTGCTCCAAATTCCATAGACATCAGCAATTAGTGGTGTGTTCTTTAAAAGAATCTGGGCAAAGGGTGGAGGTGGAAGATGAAGAAGATGAGATGAAAAAAGCAATGATAGGAAAGGCAAGTGGTGACTACAGACAAAGAACAATTTACACAACTGCTACAGAAGCCAGAGCAGGTCCCTCTTTTAACGTGAGGTTCATGGTCATTTAGAACCTTATTCTTTTGACCCAATCAATGCGCTTATGTTGGAATCCATGAGCTGACATCGATGGGCCCAAAGTAAAAATGCTGTCACAGGAAACAGAAAACAGAAAACTCCAACAAAGGTGTGTGTGTGTGTGTGTGTGTGTGTGTGTGTGTGTGTGTGTGTGTGTTGTGCTCATACCTACTCTTCTCTTCCCTTCCCTTTCTTTTCTTTTTTCCTTTCCTTTCCTGTCCTTCCCTTTGTTTTCATGAGTGATGGGTAGAGAATTGCTCTCACCAGGATTACACACTCCTCATCCATCCCCAACTGTCTCCCAGTCTTCTCACCAGAAGTAATTCTTAAAACCAGCCTTGAATTTGAGTCAGAAAGCTCAGAGGAACTCAGACACCATGAAAGAAAAATGTCATTTCATGTATTTAAAGAAGAGACTTCACCTGGCTTCTTCTGAAGGAGGAAGGACAATCCATGAATTAACAAAAGGTAAACAGCAGATGCTGGTATACTTCAGTGTGAGTTACTCTTCCACCTCTTACCTTTGTGTGGGTCAAATCTCTCAGTTTCTAAAGGGCTTTGTTTACTTATTTATAATCATGCATTTCTCCTTTATTACACTTCCCAAGATAGTTACTAACCTAACAGTAAACTTTACAGATCAGTTATGGAGAATTGAGACTGTGTCTCTCTTATTCGTTGAGCTGTTCCCACAATCACGTTGTCACTCAAAATATATAAGCTGAGTTGCTAAGTTATTAAGTTGAAAAATGAGAGACAACAAAGTCTTTGGGGGTAGGGAACTAAGAATAGACCTCATGGGAGTTAAGAGGAGTTGTTGTGATGGATGCAATCAAAATACATTATATGGAATATTCAATCAATTAATAAAATATTTATTTATATAAAATATATGTATTTGTGGGGATTGGATAGATGCCCCAACAGTTAAGAGTCCTTACCCTCTTGCAAGCAATCAAGAGTTTGGTTCACAGTACACTAATCAGGCAGGTCATAACCTTCTGTCATTTGAACTGCATGGAATCTGACACTCTATTCTGGCCTCCTTGGGCAACTACACTCCTATGTGTAATCACACACACACACACACACACACACACACACACACACTCACACTTACACAATTTAAGAAAAATCTTTAAAGGAATATATGCTTGAGGCAGAGCAAGTAAATCTGAGATAAAGAATGAAAGAAAGAGGAACCTAAAAGAAGAAAAAGGGACAGAGTGAGGGAGAGAAGGAAGGAGGGAGCACTTGTTATTGTTACTGTCCAGCTAAGACACTTCTCAGGTGCTTCAATTCTATACATTGGACAGGCATTTGACCATGCAGCCCCATCAGAATTTTTGCTTATGTGTAAAATGTACTACAGTTTATTCTCTAGAGCCCACTTGCTCCAGTTTCTATTTCTCCAATACCCTAGCATCTCTGCATTTATTACAATGGACAAGAGAATAGAAAATCCATTCTGCATTCTGTGGCAACTCAAGATCAATGACCAGCAATGACATTTTAAGAAAAAAGGAAAGCCTGTTAAGAGAGGTCTGAAAAAGTAATAGCACAGAAGTTTATTCAGTCACATTCCTCTGCCCCATGCATCAGATAGTTCTATGAGTCATTCACAAAAAAAGACAGCTCCATTCACAAGACAATAACTTAAACATCATTAACAACTTTTTGTAACAAATATTAAAACTTATATTCATTTCCCATGATGTCAAAAACATTAGAGTAGCTTCCTTAAGAGATCTTTTGTTTCAAACTGTCCCAAGTATTGAAGTTTTACAATACTGATGGCTAGAACTCTCTGAAAACAGAAAAACATACTGTAGGAGCGCTGTCTCCAAGGTGGCAGAGGCTAACCTTGTGGAACTGGGGAGGATTTGAATAGAACTGATGCCAGTGAACATATTTTTAGCTTTGCTCACTTTTATTCATTTTCATTTCTATTTACATAAGCACATTTGGCTAATGGTTACTATGTTGGGCAGCTCACAATAGAATCCAAATAAAAATGACTAATGAAGAAGTCTGACCTCTGATTTGTATTCTTTGGCTTTCTAAATGCAGAAATAGGGAGACTGTTCTAGAAATACCTGACTACAATTTCATTGATAAGCCAAGAACTACTGATTTGTTAAAAATGTAAATAAAATTCAAGAGCTTTTTACAGACGACTGAGGACTTTTTTTTCTAATACCTCAGGCTTCTGTAGAAGGAGACACACCCTGGTGAGTCAAACTAATGCTCAATGCAAGCAGTCATTGTGGGAAGGATGGATCAATGAGGATTCAGGAGGTTCAGTTGACAAACAAACATATGGTGGTCAGTATACAAGACTCCTCACAATAGTGGATATATAGCCTGAAGGGGCCATTTCCTGTGACCAGGCAAGATTTCAAGTGGAGGGAGAGGGAAACTAACTTAACCAAACTCCACTACCAGCAGGAAGCAACTCAAAGGGTACTCAAAGGAATGATATCTGGCAGATGGATGTGTTCCATTTTGTAGAATTTTAAAAATTAAAATATGTACACCACACCATTGATACCTATTCAGGATTTTAATGGGCAATTGCTTTGAGTTCTGAAAAAGGCTGATTCAGCAATCATACATTTGTTTGAAGTTATGGCCATCATGGGAATACTTGTACAAACTAAGATTGACAATGCTCCAGTATATGTCTCTAGTAAAATAAAATATTTTTTGCTTATTACAATAGAAAGCATATTACAGGTATACCATACAATCCTACAGGGCAAGCAGATACAGAAAGATCAAATCAAGCTCTAAAGGACGTGCTAAATCAACAAAAAGGAGTAATAAAGACTACCAGAAATAGATTGCATAATGTTTTATTAACTTTGAATTCTCTCAATGCTAATAAGAAAGGAATGATAGCTGTGGAGAGACGTGTAATAATAGAAAAAAAGTTATAGAATTAAATCATATGCTGATCTCAGAATGGAATCCATAATATGTGTTACATTGGAGAAGGGTTTTTCTTTTGTTTCCACAGTAGAAGAACAATAGATACCATCAAAATTGATATACATTAGATTTGAACAAAAGACACCCCTTAATTAGAAGAGATGATAGCTAATCAAACAGCATGGCTGTTCAATCTAAATTAACTTTAAAACTAACAAATGATTTTCATTGATCAGATATTACTTGCCATAAGGAAATCTCCCCCAAAATTAGGTTTGGGGAAAGGTTTTGCTTTGTCTTTTCAGGAGAATAAAGGGATCCAGCTAAGGAATCTGAAGACCACTGGACAAATAAGACATGAAGAAAAAGGATAAATCATCCAGAAAAAAAAATATGTCCCAAGAAAAAGAGTAAATTAGCCTATTAATATATCACATCTCCAATAGGATAAAATTTCATAAATTTTCCCAAGTGTTTGTTTCTGCCTTTCTCTGAAGACATGTAATGCAAATGGTCTTTTTGTAGTCCCAGTCCAATTAAAAATTAAAGCTAGCTTTGGAGTTGGAGTGTGGATCTCACTTTCTCTAAACTCAAGCATGCTTTGGAGGAGGGAGGGAGGGAGGGAGAGAATGGGAGAAGAGTAGAGAGAGGGAACTGTAATTGTAATGTAAAAAAATAAATTAATAAAAAAAGAACTCTAAAATAAGTAAAATGCAAAGTTTTTGGAAACCACACAACCTCCTGCTTACAGTTTGTTCTGCCTATGGGATATGCTGGGGTATGGGTGACCTAGATATTGAGAGAGTGGCCCACCAATGATTAGTGTAACATGAAAAATAAATGACCCAGAGACAGATATTGGGGTTCAAACTTCAAGCTGAAGTTCCGAAAAACAAAGTAGCGGGCCACTAGCTCTCACCGCTAGCCCTCACTGCTAGCTCTTTCTTACCACTAGCTGTCACCGCTAGCTCTTACCAGCTGAATGGGATGATCCTGCTACCTCTCCTCAGTGTGGCTGGAGAATCCTGAGACTATCCTATTCTCAATGTGACTGGAGAATGAATGCCTCCTATTGAGACCTTGCTACTGTCTTATATATCTCCCTAATGCTAGGACAAAAGGTGCAAGGTGTGTGATCCCAGGTGCTGAGATCATCTTTGTGTGAGCTTTTCTCTTCAGGACGGATCAATCTTGTGTAGATTTGTGTGGCCTTGGCTTCACAGTGATCCAGCTACTTCTTAATCCTGAGTGCTAGGATTAAATGTGTATACCACCTCCTCCCAGCTTCTGGCTGCTGAGATTAAAGTGTCTATCACCTGAATGTGGGTGTTAGTTAAGAGGACTGGGTAGTCTATGGGGCCTCTAGTAATGGATCAGTATTTATTCCTAGTATAAGAATGGACTTGGGGAGTCCATCCCACATACAGGGATAGTTTCTCACCTAGACACATGAGGGAGGGCCTAGGCCCTGCCCCAAATGATATGACATACTTTGAAACTCCCTATGGAAGGCCTCACCCTCCCTGAGGAGCAGAAAGGGCTGGAGTTTGGTGGGGGTGATAGGGGAGGGTGGGAGTGTGAGGGAATTGGAATTGACATGCAATACAACCTTGTTTCAAATTTAAATTTAAAAAATGGAAGGAAGGTATGTACCACCACTTCCTAGCTTCTGGCTGCTGAGATTAAAGGTGTGTGCCTGGCTTCTATGGCTTGCTTTCTGAATCCTTGGGTAAGCTTGAATAAATGACAAACTAAAATATCACCACAGACCAGTCTTACTTAAAGCCCATGTCAGGAGAGTATGCCCACTCCCAACACTGCCTGGAGCATCAGGATCTAGAGTCATGACCCAGAGACCTAAGATAGAACCAAACATGCCTGAAGGAAAAATATCAATGTACTGATGCCTAATGATATTCTGTTGTACTCATATATTTGTGCCTAGACTAATTGTCATTGGAAAAGATTCATCCAGCAACTGATGGAAACAGATACAGACCCACAGCCAAACACCATACATAGCTCCAGGAATACTGCAGATGATGGGAGAAAAGATTATGGGAGCTAGAGGGTTAAGGACATTATAAGAAAACTCATAGAATCAACTAATCTGGGCTAATAGGGGCTCAAAGATACAGAACCGACAACCAGGGAGCCAGCATGGGATGAACCTAGGCACTGTGCATATATGTTACAGTTGTGTAGCTTGGTCCCCTTGTGGGACTCCTAACAATGGGAATGGGGCTCTCTCTGACTTGTTTATTGACTTTTGGGACCCTAGTCCTCATACTGGGTTACCTTGCCCAGCCTTAATACATGAGGAGGTACTTAGTCTTACTGCAACTTGATATGCTATGTTTGCTGATATTCACGGGAGAGCTGCCCTTTCCTGAACAGAAACAGAGGAGGAATAGATAGGGGGATAGACAGAGGGGAGATGGGGTGGAGGTTGGAATGAGAGGAGGGGAGGAAAACTGCAATTACTGCAGTAATATTAGATGGATGGATGGATGGATGGAAATATAGATAAGTAGATAGATAGATAGATGATAGATAGATAGGTAGATAGATATATAGATAGATTTTAAAAATCCAGAGGGGATACTGTGTGTGTGTGTGTGTGTGTGTGTGTGTGTGTGTGTGTGTGTGGTGGTGGTGATGATGATGATGATGATGATGATGATCCAAACAGCACACCATGGAACTTGGGATGAATGCTTCCATCAATATTGAATGTTATGTACCTAGGTCTTTGGGCATGAAGGAATAAATTTCTTACAAGATTGAAAGTATGGACAGAGACATAGTCCAGTGACAAAACATTTGTTTAGCATGTACAATTCCCTGGGTTTCATTTCTCATATTGCCAAAAATAAGAGTGAAAATAGACAACAGAAATTTATGGGAAAGATGTTATCTGTGGAGATGTCCTTTCATCCACCATATTTCACTTGCTAGTTCTTGGTGGTTTGCCATACCATAAAGAGCCTTGCACCTTCAAAATTCCTTATTCTTACTCTTAAAAATAGACACATTATGAAAAGAAATCCAAAAAATAAATAGTATTAAGCAACCGTATAAGAAATTTTCCAGAACTTTAAAAAAAATCATGAACCTTTGTCATTTGAAAACAGAAGAAACAACTGATATTGGTACATAGTTACAGGGACAGTGGACACTACCACCAAGCCCATTCCTCATTCAATATACACACATGCACACAGGCACACAGGCACACAGACACACACACACACACACACACACACACACACTACTACCATCACCATGCATACATGCATGCCCATTTATAAATAATATTTTTTCATATAACAGTGACAAAAAACAAGGAACAAATATTTAAGACTTGCTTTTATTTCTTTTGTTTCATATTTATGAGAAATTATACCTGTGAGACTTTGCTGTCTTAGCATAGTATACCACCATGCAACTTTCTAAGTACTTGTTATTTGTTTATCTTGGTTTTACATTGTTGAGGATCCTCAGTTCTACTCAAGAGGAAGAAATGAGGGCCAGGAAAAGACCTTCATGAGATGTCCAGGCTGGTGGGCTCTTCTACCACACACATTTGAAAAGCACAAACCTGGGCATTGCTATCAAACTGTTGATGCTAATTTGCAAAGCAGGATATGGCCCTGACTCACCTCTATTCCAAAGAGGCCTGTTGATTTTATAATTGAGTTCAGTTTAAAATATGAAACAGATTGGCTACACTGGCAAACTCAGTGAACAGGTGTGTTTAGTCTTCATCAAACAATAGTATTCCCATTCAAAGTCCCAGAACCCCAGATGGATCCCCTATGTCTCACCACACGACCTCTTCACCTGAAGCACAGATGGAAACCACTTAACTCATCCCTCATTCCTGCTCTTCCACTCTTAGTCTTACCAGGTTATCCTTAATAGAGCTGAATTCTTCTCAAGGACAGAGGATGCTTTTCAAATGATCTTTAAAAGGGCACACAAGTTTTTCATAATCTGAGACCTGATGTGGACAAATAGTTTCTTCCAATAATGAAGTACCACTTGCTTCTGTGATTTTCTTCATCTCATTAGAAGTATAGTCTATAGTTAGGCTGTTCTTAATCTTTACAACATTCTCCTTTTCCTGTACCTGTTCTTTATTAGCTCTGACCAAATAACTGACAGAAATGGGGGGGGGAGAAAAATCTATATTATAGAGGGTTTGTTCCATAGCTGCCTGGCCCCCATGCATTTAGGCAGAACATGGTGGTGGCAGGAATTGGTGACAAAATCAAGTGACAAAGCTTATTCTTTACTTTTTGGTGAATACAAAGAAAAGAAACAGAGTCCAAGGACAAGGTATAATCTTAAAAATATTTTTAAAGTTAAAATTATATAATGTCTTTATTAGGAATCCATACCACTGAATATAAATTTGGCATTCATTCAGTATTATGAACATAATTTGCTGAATATGTGAACATCAACCACAAGGTTCTTAATATTGATCTGCTTGTACATTTATGAATGCTTCTGTTTGTTGTAGGGCAGACTTTAGCAGTTGAAATGAAACACTTTCAAGGACAATGAGCAGACTGCAACATGGCATTCCCTCTTTCTCAGAGAATTTCTCTCGATTTTCATTTTGCTTTGCCACTCAAAAATACATTTTTAAATGCCAAATAACACACAAATACATATTTCTTGTGAAAACTGGAACTACAAAAATTAAATTGCCCTTTTCATTTATCCTTCACTTTTCTCATCAGAAATAACAATAACCCTCAAAATCATAACCCCATGACCTAATTACTCTAGTAATTACCCATTACTCTAGTGGGTCCCTAAAGCACAGAGATAGCTCTGTAATTAAAAGCACTTAACTGATTTTTCAGAGGTGCTAGGTACAGATCCCAGCACTCATACTGGGTGGCTCACAACTACTTACAACTCTGGCTCTAAGGGGGAAATGACTCCCTCTTCTGGCCTATGTGTACAAGCAGTGCACATAAATACACTCAGGCACACAAACAATCACATAGAATTATATGTGTAATTATTACATCATATATTATGCTTAATGTATGACATATTAAAAATAGATGATTGATAGAGTACTTATTACACACACACACACACACACACACACACACACACACAATAGTGTAATTGTGCATTATCAGGGACCAGGTGTTCACACAGGATCATGTGGGAGATATAATAGAATCAGATTAAAATCAGAACACATCACCCCAGTCCTCACTAAAAACATTATACTTTGCCAAATTGTCCCACACTGAATTAAACAACCAGAACACAATATTGCCTCAGCATTTATAACTCAATCCTTTACCATTTACCTTAGGTGTCAGAGAAGAATATGACAAAAGGCTATTGTTTCAAAGAACATGTGATAATAAAGTCAGAAACATAAGTAACTAATAATTCATGTTGCTGTGTATAATAAAATCCAAGGGTGGCCAGTTATTTGACTTGGAGGATCAAGAAATGGCACAAATAGGATCCTCTTTTGTGGTGCTTAATAGCCCCAATTGTGTAAAAATTGGACATAGACTGTTCAAGATAGAAGGATGTGGATCACTCACTACTATAGGTAGGTACAGGAAACATTATTATTTTATAGGCATTTCACAGTGAGTTTCCATCTATTGTTTTACTTCAATGCAATGCAGAAGGTAATGCACTTCTATTTTATCATGTCTTAAGCAATAAGAAGAGGAAGGGTCCTTGTGGTATGACTGAGCATCCTTTGGGTATATGCCCAAGAGTGGTATCACTGGGTCTTGGGGAAGATTCCCAGTTTTCTTAGAAACAACCATACTGATTTCCAAATTGGCTGTACAAGCATCATTATTTGTAATAGCCAGAACCTAGAAACAACTTATATGCCAAAGAATGGAAAAGAAAAATGTGGTACAATTACACACTGGAGTACTACTTGGCTGTAAAAAATGATGACCTCATGAAATTTGCAGGCAAAAAGATCAAATTAGAAAAAAACATCCTGAGTAAATTAACCCAGACTCAGAAAGACAAGTATTCTCTCATAAATGGATATTAATTGTAAAGCAAAGTATAACCAGACTACAATCCACAGCTCCAGAGAAGCTAGGTAACAAGGAGTATCCTAACATGGACATATGGATCATCCTGGGAAAAGAAAGTAGATGAAATCTACTGAGTAAACTGGAACTTCGGCAGGGAGTGAGGGAGAGGGAAGGGGGAATAAGAACATGATGGAACAGGATTGTTGAGGCAGGGAGGGTGGGATGCAGTGGAAGGGCAATGAATGAGGTATCTTAATAGAGAGAGCCATTATGGGGTGAGGGAGAAACCTGGTGTTAGGATAGTTCCTAAAAATCCACACGGATGACTCCAGCTAAGACTCCTAGCAGTGATGGCCTTCCCCTGTAATCAGATTGGTGAATACCGCAACTATTATCATAGAGACTTCATCCAGTAATTGATGGAACCAGACACACCGATCCACAACCAAGAATCAGGCCTAACTCTGGAAATCCAGTCAAAGAGAGGGAGGAAAGAACATATGAGCAAGGGAGGTCAAGATCATGATGGAAAAATCTACAGAGTTCACTCTACCAAGCTTGTGGAAACTCATGAACCAACAGCAGCAGAGACTCCAGGGGACCACATTAGTCCATTCATATGTGGCAGGCAGTTGTGAAGCTTGAACTTTCAGAGGGGCTCCAGGCAGTAGAAGCACTGTACAAACCTGGTGCATGAGCTAGCTTGATGGAGCCCGTTGCTTATGGTGGGATGCCATGCTCAGCCTTAGTGCAAGGGAGAGAGGCCTTGGCCTTGCCCCCACATTTTGTGTCTGACTTTGTTGACTCTCCTCTCATGAGAGCCCTTTCCTGTGAGTGGACTGTGGGGGAGGCTGGAGAAGGAGGCCAGCGGAGGCCAGCGGAGGCCAGGAGGAGGGGTGGGAGGGAAAACTGTGGTTGGAATGTAAAGTAAAATTTAAAAGAATAAATAAATCATAAAATAGGGTCAGAACTTAAAAAGAAGTTTGAAGTCCTCATCTTTCCACTACCCTCCCTCGCTGTACATTTGGTACACTTTACTAGTTGATCCAGAAAGTGGGAAGCTGAATTTGTATGCAAATGTTTTCCCCTTACTCTCTAGCCCTGGCTATACAATGTGCTTCTTTCAGATCACAGAGTACCAAGCAGCTTCTAGAAAAGATCTCCTTTATCACTTCTTTCTGATGGCATGCTACCTACTCAGCAAATGTCTCCCATTGACAACTATTCTTCACTTTTAAGATTTTTGTGTAGTTATATTTTAATGGGTGTTTTGCCTGCATATGTGTCTGTGAACTATATGTGTATCTCATGCTCACATAAACCGGAAGAGGGTGTCAGATACCCTGCAACTAGAATAAAATATGGTTGTAGGTCACAATATGGGTGCCGGGAATCAAACCCAGGCCCTCTGGAGAAGTAGGCAGTTCTCTCGACCACCATCTCTCAGACCCCTTGTCCACTATTCTTAACTCTTAGGAAGCTACAAGTAGAGAGTCTGCAAGAATGCTGAGGATAAACTTGAACTTTGTCTGGCTTTCTTCAGGTTCAGGTTCTGGAAGTCAGTTCAAAGTCAAGAAACCCAGGAATGTCTTTCCTAGCCATTAGGTTTATCAACTCTGTGTGCATAGTGCATGCTCCATTAAAGGAGCTGGGTGACATCTACATGAGAAACAGAATCACACTCAGGATGACAGTTAGTGGTGGCTCTGGAAATTATGGAGCTATTTCTTTGGGGAAGGATAATGCAAGAACCTTTAAAGTTAAGTCACTTTCTCATTAATGCCTTTACTCATTATTTACACAAAGTATACTTAGCAAAGGAAACACAAGACAGCCCTTTTGGGGGGTAAAAATATATTAATTTGGTATATGATGCCAATTACCTGGCTTCTTTGAAGCTGTTCTTGGAACGACTCATTTGGGGAACCATGTGGGGAGGTGTTTAATGTCTCTCTGATATGAAGGACAGTGGCTCTGTCATTAGTGTGCAGAGAGTACAGTTGGGCTGGTAGATTTGACATTAATTATGTTTAGTCGATCACAAACCGTGCTTTTCCATTTTATGGCCATGATAGAAGACCTGCAACTGAGCAGACATCTCTGGTTTACCTAAGGAAAGACAACAAAGAAATAAAGTAACAAAGACAGAGTGTCACCTATGAACAAGGGAACCAAGAGTCCTGATGGCATCCCTAGAGCAGAACCCAGTAGCTTTGGCGCTGGTGAAAAGCAGGAACCTCTGAGAACAAGTCACTGCACAGTGAAGGAACTGGATGCAGCACCAGGCCCCTGGAAGCTCTCGGTGCACACAGCCATACAGAGACACATGCCACTGAAAATAATGTGCTTCCATGGGACACAAAACAGCAGCAACAACAACAAACACGGCAGAGCTATAATTCTCCCATAACCTCCTGGAATTCGAGTCAGGAATTCTAAGAAGTATTAGGTACATCCCCTGATATGTGTGTCATGGCATCCTGAATGAAAAGAAACACAGTAGTGTGCTGGAGAAATGGCTCATCAGTTATGAGCACTTGCTACTCTTCCAGAGGACCTGAGCTCTTTCCTGGGGCTCAATTTGGGCAGCTCACAACTGCATATAGCTCCAAGATAAGGTGAACTGATGCCTTCTTCTGGCCTCGGAGGGCTCTTGCACATCTCTGGCATACACTCATGAAGGCAAGCACACACACACACACACACACACACACACACACACACACACACACACACACACACAAAAGAGAGAGAGAGAGGGGGGGGAAGGGAGGGGGTCAGACATGAAAATAAAATAAATCTTTAAAAAAGAGAGAAATAACAGGCCCGATGTGAAATGTGACCTGTCAGCAGCTTGTTTCCCAAGTGCTGCTAAGGTTAGTTCAGATCAGTGTGGGCCCACCCTGGTTAGAAGGAACATAGCTGTGGAAGCTGTATCACCCCTAGCTGTAATACACAAAAATGTCTGTTTGCCAATGTCTGTGAGATGAGGCAGCATGAGTGGATCAATTCAAATCAAGCACACCTGGAAAAAAACAAAACTAAAACTCTCACACATACTCAAGCTGTATATCATATTAGCATCAGACACACAACACTATAGATTAATATAGCATTAATCTTACTGTACTGCTCTGGCCAAATTAGCCTACCAAATTTATATTTGGAATAAAGGTATTCTTCACACTTAACAAGAAACGACACTGAGTCATGCAGTGGGTTCTGCCTAATGCAGGAGTAAGGACTGAGGGGGTGGCCCACAGGACAGGTTACTGTCCACTCCTTAGTAGCTGGCTCATCTCTCCAGATGGGCAGATGGAAAATTCTAACATTTGGACATAGACTTACCCCGGCTACTCAAAAACTGTGTGACCCATTATAAGTCACCGGCCACTCTGCTGTCACTGTTCTTCACAGAAACTGAGGCCGCAAGCATAGGGCCTGCATGGGTCTGCACCAGGATCTCTGCATATACGTTATGGCTGTTAGCTTGGTGTTCTTGCGGGGCTCCTGACAGTGGGAGCAGGTGTATCTCTGAGGATTTTACCTGATGTTGGGACTCTTCCTCCAATTGGGGTGACTTGTTCAGCCTTGATATGGTAGCTTTTACTTTATCTTACACTTTTTTGTTTTGTGCTGTTCAGTTGTCATTCTTAGAGGCCTGCTCTCTCCTGAAGAGGAAAAAGAGGGTGAGTAGATTTGGGGAAAAGGGAATATTTGGGAAGCAGGAATGAGTGGAGGGGTGGGAAACTGTGTTTGGGGTGTATTGTATGAGAGAAAAATATATTTTCAATAGAAAAGAAGATTAAAAATATGTTTTTAAAAATAATAATTCTATATCCAGGATGACTGTGAGGTTTAAAGTGGGTATAAATCATCCAAAAGCCACATAAAAGTAATCTCTTGAGGACCTCTCTTAACATTCCACTCAGGATGGCATTATAGATGTGTGATTCTCTGTTCCCTGTAACCCTCAAAAACATAGGCCAGTAGAGTACAGCGGGCAGTATGCGTGTTACAGGGACAGGGAGTCCATAGACTCATTGCAAATTAAATACAAGCCACCTGTAGCTTGAGCCTTGTTTGTAAGCCCTACATGTTTAACTTTACCATTTAGCAAGCCTGGGCACTGTACTTATTACCTGAAACAAATAACATAGTTAGCATTTTATAAGATATGCAAACTCCTCGTCATCTTTAATTCTCAGAGCAATACCATTAATTATGATAAATTCTTCTGATATTTGTGTGACGGTGGTAGGTAATGTCTTAGGTATTCTTCAGCAATTTGACATCAATCATTGTCCACTTAGCATAAATTAAGACCAAGCTTTCATGAGTGACTCTTACCACTTGCTATGCTTCATTCCATGTGCCTAATTCCCTCCTAAAATATGTATTAAAATGGCTTGAGTTATATTTTTTAAAGTCATAGGCATGCCCAGAAGCCTCATGTGTTTTCAGAGTTTAATAACATTGTTCCAAAAACACTGAAGTTCTGTAGAGATTGTTATCCATTTTGTTTTTCTTTTCTATGAGAAGGTTAAACTGTAAGTGATGCTCAGAACTTCTATACAATGGTTCATTAACATAGGCCCCACCATTTTATCTAATTAGCTATGGCTTTGTCCTGACTCGAAACTCTTTTGTTGAATAAGTCTGGCAAGCTTATTCTCAGGTAGTTGTATTCCCTTATATAATTGTTTTCACTCAAGTATTTTCAGTAGCCAACTAAGAACACTGATCCAAATATTATTAGATGAAATTTTCTAGCAATAAACAATTTGCAGTTGTTACTATCATCAGCTTGACAGAGTCTAGAATGACCTTGGAGACCCTCTGGCCATGTCTGTGGGAGATTATCTTGACTATGCAAACTGAAGAGGGAATACCAGCTGCCCACTGTGGGTGGCGAAGCTCCTTTGTGGAGACCACAAGCTCTGTAAATAGAGAAACGAGCTGAGCAGCACTATGCATTTATACTCTGTGCTTTCTGACTGTGGGTGTAAGATGGCCTGCTGCTGCCTGGGCTTCCCTGTACCCTTGAACTGTGAGCTGACATAAGCACCCACTCTCTTATTTTGTGTGTGTGTGGGGGGGGAGTGTTTCTCACAGCAGCAGGAAAAGAAAGGGACACAATTTGTCTGAGCTCAGTTGACCAGCATTGTAAGTAGAGTGCTGAAGTCTCACACTGTTCTGCCCAGGACACATTGGATTATTTCTTAGTCTGGCACCTTGCACCTAGACTGTACAGTGTCCTGTGGCTTAGACACTCACTGTCTTCTCAGCTATCAGATTACCTATTGTGGACGTGCAAGGCTTATGTGCAAATAAGTTCAGTACAGCCGGTTAACATATCACAGAGTAGCCAGTTGCTGCTTCCTGTTACTGTCATGAAATGTTCGTGTCCTTAACAAAACCATGCAAGAGAGAGAGGTTTACTCCACTCACAGTCCATCCCTGCAGGAAACCAAGGTAGCAAAAAGTTGAAACAGCTGGTCACAGCCAATCTAGATCAGGGAACAGTGCATTAACATAAGCTTGCTAGTTCTCAGTTTTTCTTTTTCTTTTTTCTTTTTCTTTTTTCCATTCAGCCCATGAAGTAACACCACCACCATATTTGGTGTAGATCTTCCCATGTCCACCACTGTGACCAAGATAATGTCCCAAAGATGTTCTCAGAGATGCTGCTCCCAGCAGCTTCTAGATTGTATCAACTTGACAATTAAAACTAACCATTCCATGTGTGCTTTCATTCTCAGGCTTCACCTCATGGTATTGATATTAGGTCTTATTGCATCACAAGGAGAAAGTAAGAAGGGTAAAATAAAGCCATTTGAGAGAGGGTACATCTACTTAGCCTTAATTACAACACATTGCCATCAACTTTCTATCACACAGCAGATTGTTATTAATCTCTTACTATGCCTAATTCATAGATCAAATATTATCATGGCTGTGTATGTACAAGAAAACAGTAAACAATGTGTAAGCTTTGGCGCTACAGTTTCAGATATTCACTGCAGACCTGAGAACATATCCCCTCCGGATAAAGGGGGACTACTATACTGAAAATCTGAAGAGGTGATTTTCAGTAAAATTAGGTCTTCAGAACACACATTCCATAAAGCAGGCATGGGGCAGTGGTACCATAGGACAGAGGTCCCATGAAGCCACCAGGAAGCACTTCCTGAGTAAGGGCAGCAGAATCCTCTTTCCCTTTTCAGAGACTTAAAACAAGTTAAGGTTTCCAAGAAGATTGGCTGATGGCTTTTGGCAGCCACATGGTCATACAGAAAATTCTCTTATCTGAATTTTCTCTTAAAGGGGAAAAAAACAAAAACAAAGAACAAACAACAACATCAAAATACAACTACTCTGCTACATACACATCAGTAAGCACTTACCCTACCCAATTAAGCTCCAAAACTGAATACAGTGTTGCAGCACCAAGAAACTGTCAAATAGCACCCACTGAGGAGTCAACAGACTTATGCTATAAAACCTGCATTCCTGAAACAGAAAACAAAATGACAATGCCCACACTCCAGCTGTCTGCAATTGCAGGTACCTTCTCCACTTGCTCAGAGAGAAAATATCATGGGTCTGGAGAAATAAGTGAGGATTTGTAGAGAAGATGAATTCTTAGCTGCAGCCCAGAGAATTTGGGCAGGTACAGGAGAGAGTAGCACAGGAAATGATTGCTAAGCAATGAAAAGGTCTCTCTCTTAAGACATGTGTTTGTATGACGAATGCAGTTCTGGGGTGCCTTAGCTGAAACCTGGCCCATGATGCTCAAGCTCTTCAAACAGAAGACCTTAAAACATCAGAAACACTACAATTTAAAGAAGATTGGCTCTCTAATTATTAGGCATGGCCTAGTCAAACAACAACTCAACAGAAATATGTTTCCACTAGAAGAAAAAGCAAACAAACAAAACAAACAGAAAACAATGAACCCTGACTAATAAGAGAGAAAGGGAAGGGACATCAGAGCACTAGAGATGAAAATCCAACACTTCAGTTTGTAGAAGAATGGCTCCTCTGCCCTCCACTAAATCAGTTCTTAGCCTGTTACTGGCTGAGAAGAACAGCCTAATTCTCAGCTCCAGGCTCTTCATTCTTTGCTTTCTTTGGCACTTTGCATTCTCCAAATCATTCTTTCCCTTTAGTGAAAGGCCTTCCTAAACATCAATTTCCAAGCCTACCTCTACACCTTAAGGTCCTTCATTCATCAAATATAAACATCTGGTTATAATTTAAGGTCTATATCTTCAGGATGACCTCCAATCAAATGGGTCTGTGACTTTGGGAAGCAGTCAGTACATGTCCTCTCTACTGTACTTACTGAGCCACTGATGGTTACTCTGGTTCTTGGTGCCATGGTCAAGTGTTGGGCCCCATTGCTTTCCTGTGTTACTTCAGCACCTAGACTATAAATATCTGTAAGGAAAGAAACTTTTTCTATGTTGTGCTCCCCAATGAGAAAATTAAAATCAGTGTCTTCAAATAACAGAACCCCTAAACACCCAATAAGTTTCTTGAATGATTGTACCAAATGCACCAACATCTACAAAGTCCATTGTGCCTGAACCACAAGTGAAATGAGAAAGACTTTGATGCCTCTGAAATACAGTCTAATGATGGGAGATGTTATTCTGTATATATGTTTCTCATACTGGTTAATAAAGCACTGTGGCCAATGAGATAGCAAGATAGGGGGGGGCTAGGAGACAAGGAGGAAAGAGGAAGTAGGAGGGAGGGGTCGAGATGTAGACCTAAAAGAAAGAAAATGCCGGCTGCGGCTCCCGGATAAGATAACCATGTGGAAATACTTAGATAAGTAGAAATGGGTTAATAATTAAGACAGAGCTAGCCCATAAACAATAATGGTAACTGGCCAACAGGATTGTATCAAATACAGAGTCTCTGAGTGTTATTTGGGGCTCACGTGGCGGCGGGACCATGGCAGCAGGACCCGCTACAGCCGGCGAGAAGAACCTGCTGTAACAGTCTAAAGCATTTTCTAGGAGAGGTAGCCTACAGCATAATGATAATGGTCATTGCCATTGTTGTCATCTACACTGTGTTCTTCATCAGAACACCATAAATGTAGGCATTCTTCCTAGAAAGCAGCTATCAGTTGAGATAAGACATCCTCCCCTTTTAAACTTTTCTGTGAAATCGTGGCAGGTCTGATAGATTTGCCAAGCTCAACTGGCTTTGGTGAGAATGAAACAATTTGTCAAACACCAAGAGGTTGTGAGCAGGAACGTGCCGGGGAGAGGAAGTTTAATGCCACCTGGAATATGATTCCAGTACTTTTAGCCAAAACCAGACAAACCAGAAAGGAACTAGCCCAAGGACACAAAGTGGGCAACACAAATCTCTGTTTGATTGGCTCTGGCTAAAGGTTGACAGCAGGAAAAATTGACACTCTTGATTTATAAGCAGGGAGAGTGCCAGGTTCTCATACAAATGGGCCCTGGCCTCAAATTAAAACAGTTATTTACAAGGATGAAAGGGGAATTGAATCCCCAAACCACTACTGTAGCCCCTGGCCTCTCTCCTGAAGTTTCAAGAGTTTGGGCGAATTATTTGCTGAGTCAACAAGTACAGTGAGCCAGAGAATTGCAAGCAACAGCAGCATACCTGCTGCTGAACCCACATGTTTCTGGGGTCACGGTCCTCAAGGCAGCTGTCATCTACAACAGGGCTGAGAGCAGGAATGGAAAAATAGAATCTGAGCCAGTGTGACCGTTTCCCCAAGAGCAGGCTGAATTAAAATAGGCCTATGTTGGTATGGATGGAGAAAATTTTCAGGTGCAGACAGGCTGGGCATGATAGAGTGGGGGGCGTAGAGGCTGTAACTGCCACAAGCCACTCACTGTGTCCCTGCCAGCATCTAGTATAGTTTGTATTATCCAGCATCATGATGCTAATTCATCAAAATGTGTATGACATCCTCCTTAGGTCATTACTGTTGTTAGAAACATCAGCATGACTTATTAATTAGCATGATGTTGTTGAACCTTATCTGCAAAAGTGATAACAATAGATAATATTTACCAGTATTTACTCTTTAATGAGCAGTGCTCTAAACTTTTCACACATTTGTTTGCTTAATCCACATAAACATGACAAAGACTAGAAAACAGTATTACATCTCATTTCACTAATGAGAAAGCAAGAGGTGAGAGAACCTGAGTGAGGCCACCAACTAGTAAGTGAGGGAGATGAGTTCCTCATCCAGGTAGTCTACTCCTGTGTTATGCTCTTAAACTACCCAGAAAGATTTGGGACTGAGGCCAAGGCCAACTATAGTCCCCAAGGAAGACATATCCATGGCTGTTTCTTCTTCCACAGAAACTGAACTACTATTCCTTGGAGGTCTAATTCACTGTAATAACTGGCGCTTCAGTCTTCATATAAATACCAAATTCCATTCCTACAACTCTCCAAGACAGGTGAACATTTGTGAAGTCAGGTAGCCCACTGCTTTGTAGCCTTTCTAATATCTCCCACGTACTTGTACCTCCTGACTGTCAAGAACCAGGCAAGAAATAGGGGTAGGGAGTAGGAAAGGAATAATCGGCTTGCAAGAAAAGTTCTCATCACACTGAATGGCAGGTGGTTTCATTGACTGCATAGTCTGTGGCTATTGTCTTGGGTTCTGGAAGTTTCTCCTGCTGGGATCCTCAATGCAATTCCCATAGGGTGAACCATACAATTCTGCAATGTGAACTCTACAATTCTGATGGTGTGAACCACACATTTCCAAAGACATAAACCATCCATTTCCTATGATGTGACCAATGTAATTCTAATCATGTGAACCATGCAATGCCCACTACATAAACCATGCAATTTCCGTGATGTGAACTGTAAAATTCTAAAATATAGACCAGCTATTTATTATGATGTGAAACATGCAATTACCATGATTTGAACAGGCAATCTCCATGATGTGAATATGCAATTCCTGTGGTATGAACTGTGCACTTATCATGGTGTGAACCATGCATTCAATTCCTCTGTACCCCAAATGCATTCATTTCTCTGCTACTTTACTAGGTACTGAACTCTTTCAAGGTGCTCAAGAGACAAATATCCAATGACCTCAGGCTTACTCTATCTGTGGGACCTAAAGACTGGTTCATGATCCTAATACAGTGACTCCATTAGCCACAGCAGCTCACAATCCCTCTCTTACTTTTTTTGTTTTCTTAGTGTCAGACAGGTGATGCCCTACTGTTTCCTATAGCTGCCAAAGACATTCTAGAGTCTTCTCAAGGAAACAGAAACCATACCCTCATGCACTATGTCCCCTCCACCATCAAATCTCATCTGGTTTTCTTTCCATCTCCCACAACTTCATGCCCATCACTGTCTTCCAAGCCACCAACATCTTTTCTCTATACTACTGTGACTGACTCTAAGTAATCAGTCTGCTATGCTTTAGCTACTACATATATGCACAAGGCAGCCAAAGTGATCTCTTTGAATTGTGAATTAGACTGTGTTGCTGCCAGATTTAACCCCCCACTCCTTCCTCATGTCATCTCACCACACAGAATCAAACACAGCCATGTGCCTTCTCATCTCAACCTTCTCCTTTTCACCAGTTTTCCTTTCCCTTTGTCTGTACCACTGGAAATTTATAGTAGTTGCATGCTATACTTGAAACACTCTTTCTCTAGCTTGTGCTATCTGCTACACTTTTGAAATCTCAATTCATATAGCAACATCTCCAAAGGCTATTGTTTCTCATTGTATTTGAAGTAGCTCTATCCATTTACACTCTAGATGATCCCTAATGTTATCATGATATCTTTCTCCTCTCTTACTTACAATAGAAAGTGAATGTATTTATGTTGTATGTATATACTTTTATATGTGGCTTAGACATTTGTTTAATTTTTGGTATTTATATTAGTTAACAAGCTTTAGTTAAACCAACATCTCACTTCCTATAATTTTTCTAAAAGTAAATAATGGCCTTGATTGAAGTTCTGTCTGGATAGATGAGACATACCTCAAGGCAGAAAACATATCAAATCCCAGAAAAGAGTCTACCAAAATATAAATATATTAGAAAAGATTATGAGAAAAGGCTGACCTTGGTTTCCTCTGACCTGCAACATTTATACAAATGGCTACTGAAATCACAACACTCATTCTAGCTAGAGTTTAAGGGCAAGCACAGGTAAGGAGCCCTGAGTGTCTTCTGAGTGGCAGGCAGCTTGGGAAGAACCAAAGTCTCCAGGAAACTTCTGGGACCCTGAGCTATCACAACACTAAAGGCAGTGTGCTTGGATGATTTTAATCTGAGAAAAATGGTTTTAATACAGGGCTTGCTATGGGGATATTTGTTTTGGCACAGATTGAGCTTAAGTCAAACACTCTGCATTTACAATCCAAGTGATTAATAAATAGCAACACATTTTTTTCCTTCTTCACAATACACTCAAGAAAATGGATGGATTTTGCTATTCTACTTACTTTTTTATCAGCAAAAGTTAAAAAAATATGATTGCTTCCATCCCTTCCAAGCTTTAAAAATGAGAGAGGTGGTATGATTACATATTGCTGGAAAGAGATGCAATTGTAGAGAATTATAAATCATATTATTTTGTTTGGTTGGCATTCTTTTGTTTATTTGTTTCTAATGCAAAGAGCAAGAGATTTGCCATCATTTGTGTTCTATAACCTGTGGTACATGTGACAGGAGTGGGAAAAAACTATTAACAAAAATGTGTTTTCCCTTTCTGAGCCAAAAGCAAAATAACACCAGGTTGAAACATTTGTCTGTTTATCCTACTAGAGTTTATTTCTTTTAGTGACAGTTAGCCACCTTTAAAAAAACTAAGAGACAAACAACTCTTAAGGGTTTTCCCCAAAAAAGGGATATTGGTCAAAGCAAAATGAATTATCTTCTGGTTTACACTCTGCATGTCACTAATAACTTAAGAAATATTCTTTTTTAAGAGAAGAAAGATTATTTCTCTAAACTTTTATTTTGTAAAACAGAATATGTAGAGATGAGTAGATTTATACTGAATCTGAGAGTAGAAAGAATTATCAGAAACACTCTTGCCTGAGTCATTATATGTACCCTAGGAAGTTGAAAGGAAGAGTTGTGCTAGTGAGTTTGCCTATGCCCTGCATTCTGAAAACATGTCCTGGCAGAATTCAAGCAGGAGAAGAAATAATACATGAGTGGCCCAGTGGGTGTGTGATCATTTCCTATGTATCTGTTCCCAACAAGTCAAGAGGATATATATTTAAATTCTTGAATCAAACCTTTGAGTTCGACAACTGAAAAATCTTCCAGACTTTAAGGATTATAAGATGAGAATCAGTTCCTAAGAGCACCTTAATAGTATAATCTATTACAACAAATTTTAGTTTTTCATTATATATCTGCTAGCATGTTCTGAAGGAGATACAAAGCAGGCTTCCTTTGTGTGTGTGTGTGTGTGTGTGTGTGTGTGTGTGTGTGTGTGTGTGAGATTTATGCACTTATAATACACAAAGAGGCACTGTAAGAGACACTGTGCCATATATAAGTGATTGAAAATACTCCAAATATAAGAATAGTTCAAAGATAATGAAGACAATTAAATTTTTTATGACAAAATTGATCTCATCTCAATATTATATAGAAACTCTGTGGGATAAAAGCCAGGAGGAGATGCAGTGAAGAAGCCATTTTCAAGCAAGATATCCAACCCAAGATCTAAGGTCAAAGGTACACCATGGGAAGGAAAGGAGTAGGTATTGGCAGAGGAAATCAAGTTAAAAAAATTGTAAGAAGAGGTATGAGTCAGCTTAGGAGATCTGTTGATCCAAAAATACTCATGGTATGGAGCTAAGGAAATTCTGGAAGAATCTGCAGAGAAATTGGAAAAATTGACAATTGTTTAGTGCAGTGTAGTTGGAATTTGCCCAGATTGGATTATCGGCCCTGGAGATGTGCTCAAGTTGGCTGGAGTTCCATGACAGTCGTCAGGCATTACCAACCCTGGAAGTACTTCAGCATAAATTCAATTCCGTGCTGGTGTAAACTTGATTAAATCAAGAAACAGCTCATGTGCTCATGTGTTAGTGAGCACACAGGGCACACACACACACACACACACACACACACACACACACACACACACACACACACACACACATGCATACCCCACTGGACCCCCAAACATTTCGTTCTAATAGTTACATTACTACTTTGATTCTGTGGTTATCTTTTGCTGACTAACAAACTCAACACTTAAATTTTTATAAGCCCAAAGACTCTGTAGGCAAAGAATTTGGGCAGGTACAACAGGGATAGTTTCTCCTGGCTTGGACTGAAATATTATGGAAATGTCTTCATTCCTTGAATCACACATTGGGCACTTGATACCAGCCACTTTCTGGGACTTCAACTAAACTGTTCAGGCAGTGCCTAAACATGTGGCCTCTGATGTGATCTCACACATGAGATGCAGTAGGTTCATGCTCATAGCCTGGAGGATGAATTCCAAGAGCATGGGCTCAGAACAAAAAAGAGAAAGGTATATCTTTTTTTTTTTATTAATTTCACAAATGATAGTGTCCCTTCTGACACATTTCATTGTGTGTGGTAATCCAAAAGGTCTGCCTAGATTCAATGGAAAAGGAAACAAAAAACACAGACACTACCCTTTAACGGGAACAGTGTCAAGGCACAATATGAAAAAAACAAACAAACAAAAACACATGGCTGTGTGATACAAGATGTATCATCTAGGCAAATAGACACTTCCTCATCAGTCAACAGTCAGAAGACAATCAATTTGGTGAGGCTAGAGGAACACAAAAGGAGCATGTCTTTTAAAACATGGTCAAGAACTGGGTACCTAGCTCATGCCGATAATTCCAACACTTGGGAAGATAAATCAGGATGATTGCCATAAACTTAAGGACAATCTAGGCTATACAGTAAATTCCAGGCAAACTTGGGCTACAGAGTCTCAACACATAAAACAACACATAAAAGAAGGAATGCATTGTAGGTAGTGTACTATTACACATTTAAAATGTTTAAAATTCCCTTACTCGGCAGTTTCACACATACACAATCACCTCAGTAAATTAGCATGACCTCCCCACCACAAGTCCAGGTACATAGTATAAGAAGTTTTGTCTTCATACCTGGATGGATCATTGCTAAGAGCTCATTATCAAACATGGGCTGCCATTAAAACAGGTTGATTAAAGAGGTTAATGAACTATTATATACATTCTGAAGATAGGAAGCAAGAGCTCTATCTTGCAGCATTCAAAGATCCCTGGAGTTAGGATGAAGGAAGTAGAAAGGATATTATATAACTGTATCCCTCAAGGTAAACCTGGATCCATGCATTCAGATGCAATGACCTACTCAGTTAATGCATGGTTATGCATCTTGCCGACACTGTTCATACTCACACTGAACAAAGTTATTTTTCTGGGAGATGGTGACATCATGTTAACATGGACAAGAGGCCTGATAGTCTCTCTGCTGCTTCATCCCCAGTGATGATTTCTATTCCCCTAAGGGCTGCCCCACTCATGGCTTCATTCATCATGTGTCATCCCTGCTTCACCTCAGAACTCTCCACACCTCTTATTTCACACATCCCTCAAACTTATGAAGATCTCGTCTATTTTCACCCTCTCCATCATCTTTGTCTTTATTTTACTTTTTATACATAATAGGCTACTCTCTTATTATCTATCTCAAATCACATGGTTCATCTTCTTGTCTTAATGAAATTCTTACCAATAACTGTAAACTCCATTTTCCCTCCTTCAGCCATTCATCATTTCCCATGAGGCCCCTTTGTTTCTACCTTCTATTGTGCTTTTTTGAAGCAGTGTTCTAGTGGAGTGAGAGATAAGAACTGTCTAGCTTGGAAAACCAAGCTGGCTAATATTTTAAATCAAACCCCAGACACATGAATTACTTCAAGCAATAGTTGAAAAACTAAGTTTGCTCATTATGGGAAAGCAGGTTAGTGTTCTATCAACAGCAGTGACTTTAACACTTCTTCCTCAAGAGCACAGAGAACAGGCTAAAGGCTCCAGCGGGAAGGGTGATGATGTCCATCCCTCTTTTTGACATTTGTACTTCTACCTGGGAAATCCGACCCTCATAACCAAGGACATGCAGATGGCTCCACCTTTATGGCTCCTTTACAAATTCCTCAGCATTCCTCATGCCATCTGTGGCTCACTCTTCTTTCAAGGGCTTCCCTGGATATATTTTTTTTAACTTTTTCTATTTCTATATGAAAAAGGATGCCAGGGTGTTGTGCACTTGTAAGGATAGGAGAGAGCAGAGGGAAGGAGGAACAAGGTAAGAAAAAAAAGCAAACATGGGTGTGTCACACTTCTTCAAGACAGCTTCCCTTTAGAATTGATGCAGCTCTTTGCTCTGTATTCACACCGTCGCATTACACCACAGCTGCAATCACAGAAACATCCACAATACAAGTGGTGATGCTAAACAAACCTGCTGTGCATCCCCTGGTAAGCATTGAGAAAGGGTATGAATTCAAAAGCAGTAGTTGTCTTCCTCTGGAATTTCATAAGACAATTATTATCTTCCAAGATGAAGAAAGACATGACAAAAATCCTAAATGACTATCAAGGATCAGCAGTTATTCTCGATTCCTGACTTCAGATCTCTTTCCCCTTTCCTGCTGGATGACATTATTCATACACATTTTCTAAACATCTCCTACAGATCCTGTCCTTTACCAGCCTTGGCACACACTGAGACCTTTTCCCACCTCTGAACACTTAAGGAAAGCTATGCTCTTCTTTTATCTCCTATTGTTCATTTACCTCTATGTACTAAATCTGTTGTTTCCAGAGTCTGTTGAAGCAAGTTAAGTATAACTCCCCATCACTGTGTATAGTCTGTCATTTGCCAATCCGGGTCTATGGTGGCTGGACTCTTCTAACAGCATTAGAAATCATAGAAAATTGTGGTGGTACCACCGTTCCTCCCAGGCAAATGTGAAATGAAGCAGTTGGCTCATTAACATTGCAGCTGCACAGCAGATTAGAAGCATTGTGACTTGCTGCCTGGTTGGCATACTTCTGGAATTAAGGCCTGGAATCACTGGAACATACTTGTTCTCTATTGACAGTCATTCCCGACACAGACGATACTGTCTTATTTTTCTGGGTCTGTCTGTGTAGACTGCTGGGCTGAAAATATCTCCCACTAAATTGGGAGATATTTAGATATCTTATATAACTCTAGAACATACCACACACACAAATCCTAATTGCAGAGTCTCTCCATTCAAATATAAAAATAAACCTATATTGGCTCTCTCTATTAAGGTATCTCTTTTCTTCAATGACTTTTCCAAGAAAAGAAACTGATAACTTCCTCAAATAAACCATGGTTTCATAGTTGCAGTGGATCCCTAAACCCTTCAGAGAACAAGAGCCTGATGTTGTTTTGTTTTGTTTTAATGCAGCCTTTAACATCATGACAGGAGCCTAATAAGTCTGTTTGACTTTGATTAATCCTGAGAAATACATTATCTATTTCTACAAATAGCTCATAGATATTAAAGAAGTTACTTCTGATTTGACCATACTTGTTAAACATGAAAATGAAATTCTCTTGACAGGAAGTAGGAGCATATTTCTAATGGACTCTCTGGCCCTGGAGTATTTGGTCCTCAGAGGGATGTGCAAATGTGACATGGAGGATCTTGGAATGCAAAACTAACTGAGAGCAGGTGAAAGACTAGCTAAAGATGGTGAGAGCCTTATCTTGGAGTTTCAGCTGAAAATTAATCGTACTTATCACATTTCTAAGTTTGGAACAAAATGAGATATAACAGAGAAGACAGTGGGATGAGAAGTCAGATGTATTACTGGTAAAACTCAGGAGAGATTCTCCAACATGTCACTACAACTAGGTTTGCTAATACCTTCTCCATGTGACATCCTCACCCAACCAGTCATACAACATCACAGAGAGCCTCAGGCTACTTCCACAGGGAAGGGCAGGAGATTCATTTGTTCTGTGAATGGCTTAGCTCATACTTTGTCACTTCTGGCTACATATTAGAACCAGGAACAAAGCAGTCAGTGCCCAGAGCTCCCACCACCCTAAAGACTTAAAGCATCCTCTCCAGGGATGGGTTCTGGATGTGGGTGTCTTTTAGAAGCTACTGATAAACAGCATAGATTTAGAAATGATATAGCCGATTCATCCACAGGCAACAGAGTAAAAGAAGCTGAGGTCCCAGTCCTCGATTACTTCTCTCAAGTTCACCAATCACATGACTTGTTTTCTTTCCAAGGACGAAGGTAAGGAATAAACTGGCCACTTCCTAGGACTAGGCCTCTAGACAAGCATAGAAGACATACACCGGGGCAGGCAATAGACCATCTTTCTGTTTCAGACACTTTTGAGATACAAAAAGGACAACTCAGATGGTGGCAGTAGCTGGACATTCAGTCTTGTGTCTTAGGATTAGCACAGTCCTCTGAGTCCTTTACCTCACACCATCTCACTGGGGCAACACATTGTTCTGTTTCTCCTTCACTCAGGCATTTCTGCACCGTGGAAAGCTGAGATTTAATTCTTCATTCCATCTGGCAACTGGACCTCAATTCTGGACAGCCACTCAACACATCAGGAATCTACCAAAGCAAATGACGTTGCTTCTCCACAGCAGGCTGGCCAGGAAACATCTAGAATTCATTACTGTTCTTGTTTGTTTACACGCACTAGGAACAGACAGCGTTGTGAGTTATTTGGACATTCTTCTTTCTCTATAAATTAGTTTTAAACTATGCTTCAAGTCAATAGACTGGCTTCAAAAAGTTCAGTTTCCTTCCTGTCCTTCCTTTGGGCAGTGAATATGTAAGCTGGCCTTCTTCAGGAGCGTATGCAGTCAGAAGCAAGGTGTTGCAAATAATGGTTTGACTTAGGCAAATCTAGTCCCACCTGGCAGTACTTGCCTTCACTTATAAAGATGTTTTATCTTCCTTTTGTTTGATTGCTAGTTAACAGTGTCACAATTGCCATTCCCCCTTTCTGATCAGAAGACAGTAGATATTTTTTTGAAATCACTAAAGTTTAAATAAAACTTTTTCAATTAAAATGACTTCTCAAGTAATGGTGATGAGTATTGCTTCGATTTGTCACATATAAATAAAGGAAATCTCACCTACTAAGGTTAATGTGCTAAAGAGTTTGAGAGACAATGCAAGAGTAATGCCTCCCCTGGGACTTCTAACTTAAATATCAATTAAGCTTAGCAGGTCAATACAAGAGACAAGAGGAAGGAACTGAAAATTAAAAACTCTGGACATTGCACCATGTCTAAGGGAAACTTCCAAAAGAGCAGCAGTTACAAGCCACTCTATTTCTATACCTTCTCAGTAGAAGCAATGAAGAAAAACAAAAAACCCAGCTGTTTTAAATAGCATATACATGTCAAGGGCTTCTAGAAAAACACTGGAAGTTTGACGAGTTGATCCAAGATGACCACATTCTCAGGCAGATAATGAAAAGAGTGGTAATGAGCATGGTATGTTGAATGCTGACGCTGCCACATGACCCATTGCAGAAGCCAGAGGTGGGAAGGCCTCATCTACAGAGATCAAAGAGTCACTTTCTCTTCTGCCTCATGCAGTTTTAATTCTAGCTCTGTCCATGTCATCTCTATCTTTAATTGGAATCACATTAATATCACCACTTTACCTCTAGACCTTGTAATATGCCAAACTCAAAAGGGGACACTTTAGAATGCCCAGTATACCCACCATACTTCCTTTGGACTTCTCATACCCCTCGATGTGACTAGAACCACAGGGCTCTGTGGTAATAAGCTAGATGTCCCATTCCAGAATGTCCTTTTCCTTTTATGTGAGATGAAAGGAAATTCACTATATAAATAAACTTCAAATGTCCAGCTGTGCGGATTCAGGAAGCTGGGCGTAATACCCACTAGATACTTATTAGAAATCTGGAGAAGAATCCGGGTTTGTCAGGGTTCTCAAGAAAGATAGCTCTAATGGGATCTATAGTGAGATGGATGTAAGTAAATATAATAAATGATAGATGGTAGACTATTTGATTCATTATAGAAATGAGCTTCTGTGATTGCAGATATGGAAAGTCCTCTCATCTTTTACTTGTAGGTCAGCAGGTAGGCTGTGCACATCAGTTAGGATGGGCCTTCCTTACCCAATCAACTAATAGCCATGACTTCCAGGAACACCTTCAGTGAACAGCAAGAAGTAATGATCTTTCAGATATGTGGACATTGATTAATCCAGGCAAGGTTACACTTAAAAATTAGCCTTTATAATTTATCTCTGCAAAGACTGAAATGTTAAGCATTGAGATACTTAATTTTTTTAAATGAACAACAACTTTTGTTGTTCAACTGAGTTGCTAACAAGTGACTGATCATCTACTTGTCAGTGATGGTGCAGGCATTCAAAGACATGATTAAGATGGAGGCTAGAGATATGTCTCCATGATTAGGAACATGTGCTTCTCTTTCAGAGATTCCAAGTTCAGTTTCCAGTACTCACATCAATGGCACACAACTATCTATAACTCTGGCTCCAGGAGTTCCTACATCCTCTTGTATACTCTATAGGTATTCATCCACATATGGCAGATATTCGCAGATACATACACACACATGATTTAAAAATAAAGAGGTTAAAGATATAAAAATCAACTGTGGCCCTGCCTTGAAGAAGCTCCCAGTCAGATGTAGACCTTGTGAGTGAGCATGCTCAGCTATGCCAAGCAGAGACTTAAGGGAGACAGTTATCAGTATGTCTTCATCAATTTCTTTAAAGGAAGCAATTTTTCAAGTTCTGTCTTCACTTATATGATTTTGGGGGTGGAAAGGGGAGAATTTAATAAGCATTCTGTCCCCAGATACAATACAACTATTAACAAAGGTAAAAACTGAAGCCTAAATTGAAGAACAGTATCAATATTTAATCACAGCAGGCTAAGGGTTGCTGAAACAGAAGATATTAAATGTAATTGAAACAAAGCAGTCAGATTCCCAGTATGGAATGGGGGACTTAGGAAAGAACCATTCTCTGACTGTCACCATCTCACAGTTACTAGAATATTCCCAAAGCAGATTGTGCCTATTACAAACACACCAAAGCAATGTGCTAGGATGGTTTCATGTGTGAAGGGCAAAAAGATATGGCAGGTAATTTCACCTCATGTAACAAATCAGAATGCTAGTCATACAACATGAAGGCATTTTCTTTCTAAAAGCAGGGATAGAACAGATGCATAATATAGCCAGCATACTAATAAAGAGAAATAAAGGTACCTGGAAAAACTCAACAAACTAATTTGGGTATTCTAGATACCACGTACCAGGAAGTCAATGTAATGATATTCTTAAACATCTCTAATACATGAGCCATATTACATGGAATATAAACTCTAATTTTTATAATTGCTACTTATCTCAGACCTTGCACTCATGATCTCAAAGGACATTTCCAGAAGCTAATATTATCGGTATATCCCAGGGAGTGTTGTGTGAAGGTTCTGCTTCTTATAAAGTTATCACTTTACTGGCAGCCCCTCCACACACACCAGCTTCATAACAGGGCTCTTTCTACACACAGTTATTAAGCTGGGGTTTATGATCCCCTTTTCTAGACATCAAATTAGAAATTTTTTCTGCTACTGGGTAAATGGTATCTTTATGCTTTATTGTTTCCTTGTGTAGGTGCTAACCATTTTGCAGTCTAAATATAGCTTTATGTGATGTGGATCCAACATATGGATGGATGGATGGATGGATGGATGGATGGATGGATGGATGGATGGATGGATGGATTTTGATAGTCTCAGACCGATAACTATTGTACACTGTGTTTAAATTCAATAGCCATATTCTTGACACGTAGTCAGAAGCTGGCCTCTACAGGTACAAACCATTCACATCAGTTACTTATTTACTCTTCTCATGACACCAAACACAGAAGCTATTAATAAAGAGCTATCTTGCAGATAAGACTTCTCAACATAAGGCACTGTACCTTGGGTGACCTCATTATGCTCACATACTATTAGACATACATGATTATACAATAGACAATCATAGGATCCTATGACATGAGACTCAAGTAATATAAAATGAATAATAAGTAAAGTTTGCTCTCCACATACTTTTTTATTCTCCATAATTGTACTGTGATGTGATGCTTAAGTTATGAAGCCAAAAACACGTTTTGCAATCTGCTGGACCAAAGTTATTTAAGGATTGCTTTTCCTAAGAAAGAGAAAAATTATAAGGAAATGATAAGTACATGTTAACATAGTTCACTTCAATATATTGAAATGTTCTCATTTCCCTCAGCAAATGTTGAAACATTTGGCAAGACACAAAACTTTTTTGTTTCTCTATTTCCCCATCTGTAAAGATGCAAGGAAAAGGTGATCTATGTATCATACACATACATTATATATACTGGCAAACAAGCTGAACATTGAGCTGAATATATGTCACATTGTAAAGATATTTTTAAATTAAAATTGGTGAACACTTAGAAAATTTAATTATAAAATCCTCTTCTTTTAGTTATGTAAGAGAACCAAATTCTGCTATAATATATTTATTATGATCTTAGTTCATGGAGCTGAGGGGATGGTTCTGCAGTTAATAGCACTCACCATCTTATATAAGACTCAGGTCCAGTTTCCAGCATGCACATGGTAGTTTCCACCATTAACAACCTCAGTTCTGGAGATATAGGAGGTATAATGCCCTATTTTGATCTCTTAGTCGCCAAGAAAATACATATGGTATACAAACATGCATACATTTAGTCAAATATTCAAGCATCATGAAAATAAATAAATAAATAAATCTAAAATAGATTTTTGAAAGGAGAACAATACACAAAGTGTTCATATGGATGCCACACGGGTCTAACATTTGAGACAGTGTGTGTGACTTGAAGTGACAACTAACAATTTCCAGAGTCTTTGGGGCAGGGATTGCTGATGATTCCCTAGAGCTATGCTATCTTTCCTTCCTATATATTGTGGGGTGGGGTGTTTCAAGGAGTCAGACAACATGCACTCTGTCTTCCCCATCAGCAAATGACCCATCAGGATTCAGAAATACATGTTGCCTTACTCTGTGAAGACTGAGTAGAGAGAAAAGTTCTCTGGGGTTGTCAGATAAGAGAGGAGTAATGTCTTTGAAAGGCAAAGTGGGGCAAGAATCTATAATTTGGAATTGAGTTTAGAGTGGAGCTTTCCAGAGAACAACAAAGCATTGCTTGACAAATAATTCAATCATCTGGTTTTATAGAGACCTTAGGCATGATGTAATACAATCCCATATTGTTACAGATTAGGTTACAAAGGCTCAAGTGAGTTAACTCACCTGCCAAGTCACAGTGCTAATAAATGAAAAAGGGGAAAAAATGCTATTTTGAGCTGGCTCCAAATCTTGTACCTTTCCTTACCATAGTAAGCAGCCTGTTTGTGATCCAGAATTATCTGACACTTCCCAAATCCCCTCCAGTCAGAGAAGTCCTAGCTGAGTTGGCTTCAGCTCCCAAACATTGATCCCCAGCTTCTCTTGATCAGTTGCCCGCACACTACTTCCAAGTCTCCATTTAATGTTTCTTTTTGATGGGAAATTGAAAAAATTTCAAGACTGATAATGGCAGTAAGACAGGCTATAGGGAACAACCAACTATAAAGTAAAATGACAGCGTTGTACTGTGGAATATCATCTACATGCCCTTATCATGAACTGATCAGCAGGGAAGAACGGACCATTTTACACAAGTTGGTGAATTATTGAGGTAGAGTCATCACAACACTATTGAAAGCTATCTTAACAGATGAAGCCATCAGGAAAGAAAGAAGTCTCTTATTTCCCATCAAGTATTTCAGCAGGCCTAGTATGACAGTCACAGGAGACCAGGAGAGATTAATCAGAGAATGTGAGGACTCCAGAGTTTCTCAGGAGGTACAAGAAAATCAGGAAGCTAATGTTGATTTGGTTAAATCCTGTTGACAGCTAAAACTTTACAGTGGCTTGTAAAGTATGGAGGATGTTGGCTATGCTGATCTGATAGGTGGGATGGACAGTATGGGAATACTGAATTAGAGACCAACAACAGCTATGCAGAAAAGCAGATGGAGAAAATATTTTTAAATAAATAAAGTAGAATGGGAAAGAAATGTTAGGATTACATATGCTTTAGGGTATAATTTAACTACCCATAGAAATTATGGAACATTTTATTTCAAAATAATTAGGAATACATAACTACTTGACATTGAGAAAGGGATGCATGAATGGAACTTAGAATAGTGAAGAATCTCTCAAAAGTGGAATACAGATGGGATTATCCTGAACTGGAGTTCTATACCCATCCCACTCAGGACAGGCCTAGAATGCAAATTGAAGTAGTGAAGTAGACTGCTTTGTTCTAGAATAGAAGATGTGCAAAGAAGTATCTAAGAGACCTATAAGGTATCTGGTTATACGCTTGTCCTCTCACTTCCTCTACTTGATTCAACACTCAGGTACCACTGGAGGACATTTCTGGTTACTTATGAAAGAAAAAAAATGCTTGTTACACAGTAGCTATCATCTATGTACCCAGAAGCAAGCCCTCCCCCATCATCACTGAAGAGCAACATCTTAAGACAAGCAAGAAAGAAGCTTGTCATAAAATAGTGACATCTGAGCAGAAGGCCACCCTGAGAAAGGCAGACATTTCAACAAAAGTGTCATATAGAGATGTGCTTAAAATAGCAACAATATGAGACAGGATTCAAGTACCAGACAATATCAATTACAGTACTTAAATAAAAAACAATATTAAGTAACTGTGCAGAGTGGACAATGTGTGGAGCTAATGTATGAGCCAGAAAGTATGGCTTAGGAATTATCTACAAAATGCAAGACTGGGAAACATTGAGAACAGATTCAGGAAGGTTAGTATGAATTTAACAGCAGATGAAAGAAATTTGAAAACACCAAAGAATAAATAAAGTTATATCTTACAGTGATTTCTTTAAAGATGATCTACAAGGAAATGAGAAGATAAGATTCATCACTACTACCATTTATTTCAGGAAAACAATGGCGATTATTTCTAAAAAGTTACTTTGGAACAACAAGCACCATTCCTAGCCATGCAACCACTTCAAGTCTGAGAACTATACTGAAAGAGCTTCAGAAACAAAGCTTCCAAAATTTCACTGCTATAAGTATGCATCAGTAATTCAAGTGAATAAAAAGTAAAGGAGGTTACATAAAGATGGTCAATTGGTCCCTTGAAACTGCATCTTTTTTGCCCTAAAGTCTTGACCAAAGGGTAACAAAGGTTAGCCAAAGAAGGTGAGAAAGGAGTCACCGATAGCTGGTGTAAATCAGATGGACAATGGAGAAAACAGTTTTGAGGCTTGAGAAAACTGAATGCCAAGCAATCAGAAGGAAATCCAACAGCAAACACAATTTATAGCAGCACCTCCAAAAGACTCAATAATTGGTGACATCAAGCACGTTAGAAGCAGGGTAGATGAGAAAGAGCTAAATTAATGAAGATTGGTTGAAAACCTATTTAAGACATTGCCAAATCCTCTCACTGGCTCAGGTTAACTTGCTTATAGGCTTTCCATCACTCTGACAAAGGCTTGGAGGTTTGTATTCTAGGAGAATAGAATAGCAGCAGTCTGCACTTGTGGCTGCGGGTTCAGCTAGCACAGGAGTCAGTGTGTGGGAAAACATCACGTTTAAGTATATTCATGTGTTCTGACCACCTACAACCCTGGGTTTTTTGGTTATTTTTTTAACCTTTTTATATAATTAACTTTTTATGTAAGTGTACAAAGTGATGGGCTTTGATAAGTCATTTTCATACATGAGTCACTATACCTTGTTCCTGTTTGTTTCCCTCCACCTACTGCTCAGCCTTATTCCACTGTCCCCCTGCAGCTGGTCTTTTCTAGTTTTAATTGTGTCTTAATTTACATACCAGGTATGCTATGAAGCTTTGATTCATGTATGACTGTGTAATGAGCAAATGAATCATTTAATATTGCCATTTTCTTAAATATGGAACACATTTTGATCAACACACAATACTTAAAAATATTTAAAGGGTATAGTCATAAGTATACTCATATACATGCACATTATATATGTACTAAGTGAATTAGAGTAATTCTTCTATCTTTTTATCATTAATTTGAACCTAGACTCTTTGGGCTTCCTTCTTCCAGTTTGCATTGTTTCTGCTTCGATTTGGTTTAGTCTGATTGATTTCTGGACTTGCTCTGTAGCTCAAGATTGCCACAGTTGCATTTGGTTTGTGATTATGGAGCTCTTGCCTAAGTGCTGGATTACAGACCTGAAATTATTATCCTTAGCTTCCAGTCTTCTGGTAATTCATTGCACTAGATCTTATTACTTCTTGATATCTGAGTATCTATTACCTAACTTCCCATTGTGGTACTCCCAGCAAGACCCAACCCACTCCTCTGCCAACTGTGGTCTTGAACCTACAGTGAGCTCTAACATTTGTACTACTCAGGAAAGGTCAGTGGGGATTAAAAAAAAACAGAAGGAAACAAGTAGGAAGGGAGAAGATGATAAATCAGCCATTCTTGCTATTCTGACCAAAACCTGTGTAGCAAGGTGATGCTTTCTTTTTCCTTTATGAGTAACCAGGCAAAATCCTTCAGTCGTACTTGAGGATATGGTCAGATAGAGGAGGTAGGTAAGATCAGTATACAGCCAGATACCCTCTGAGTCTCTGGATTCTTTTTTTATATACATTTAGGATGAAACTAGACAAGGACACTCAAGGCCACTTCATCTTGCTTCGTCTTTTCGCTCATAGTTTAAGTGATTTCAGGCCATAATCTTTGGTGCTATTGACTCTGAGTCTATTATAAGGCAGAACCACATTGCAGCATGATACTTTCCCTGGGGCATCACAAACAAACATCTACTCACCTTAGATAGAGGATCAATAGCACACTAAAGCAAAAATATCATCAATGCTACTTAGTGAACACAGAATTTATTTGGAGTACTTATTGGAGTATAGATGAATGAAAGGCAGCTGCACAATCAAAAGTCCACCCCAAAATAGGTGACAACTCTTAAAAGCTGAAAATCTGAAGCTTCTTGCATGACTTAACAATTATCTCAGTAAGTCAGAGAATCTCTTCTCCCCTTCAGTCCTTACTGCTAATATAACTTTTGGAAAGGAGAGGGCCTTGTGAATGTAGTAAAATTCAGGAATTATGAGTTTTCTGAGTTTTAAGACATCTACTCCCCTAATGTTAACAAGCTTCTTTCTAGGACAAGATGTTTCAACTGGGAAGAAATTGCTACATAACACTCAATCCCTTTAACCAACTCTTACATTCTGCTGTCTCTTCTTCAATGCTCACTGGGCTTTAGACATAGTGATGGAGATATCTGTCTAAAGCTAAGCACTGTGATGCCATGCCACAATAACAGCCACTTTTCCCCAGAAACTTCACCAATAGTTACGAGTCTCTGTGGATGCTATCAGTTGCAAAAGAAAATTTACTTCCATAATCTATTACAGCTAACAACAGTGGTCTATGGGTATATGCAAACATACTTAGAAGTTGTTTTGACAGACATATCACATTAATTTAACAAAACAATAACATAATTTTGCCCACTGGTGCTTACCAATGATAACCCTAACCAATGGCTTTTATCCTGACTTACATACCAGACATCAAATTCCCTCTATTGAGTGGCCCTTATATGCAAATGAAAAACAGTTGGTTACACTCTAGATAGTCTATGCTACTATTGCAACTGCAATCACATCTTGCTTGGCATTTTGATGTTGTAGCATACAGGATCCACAGTCCCACAGTCATATAGAAATGTTAGTGACAATCCTCCAGCAGCCAAAATAGCACCTTAAGTTACTATAAAGATTAGCAAACAGGGATTATGTTTTCAGTTCAGTTATAGGTTTATTTCTCTTTCTCTTGCCATCAAATCTTGAGGACCCTTTAGCAATAAGAACTTACTGTCTACTTTTGGCATATAGCCAACAACAGTAGCAATATCCTTTATAGCTTGGGGAGCCTCAGGTACCTGTCTGGCTAACAACACATTCAGGGGAGAAAGTTGCCAAACCTTAAATGAAAATTAATCATTTGTATCAATACTTCTTTGTAATCATATCTATCTTTTGATATTTATTACTTCTGATATTCTTGGGAACACTAGGATCCAAGGCAGAGTTTTCAGCATTGACTACATTGATAAAAGACAAATAAATCTACAATTTAATGTGGGTCTTCCAGTCACTCTGAATGATCCTCACTGTAGGTACCTTGACCATTCTGTTAAGGAAAGAAGCCAGAGAGGCTTCTGTACCTGTACATTTCCTTCCTCTGAACTAGGAAGTGGAAAGGGATATCATCTGCACTTCTCTGTTTTCTATTTTCCTTGTCTCTATAATGAACTATTTATGGAACTTAAGCCTTCCAAAGATTCATCAGTTCCATCTTTGATATATATATATACATATATATACATACATATATATACATACATATATATGTATATACATACATATATACATATATACATACATATATATATGTATGTATATATATATATATATATATATATATATATATTTCCTTATGGGCTCTGACTTCATTCAAATCTAGTCGCATTTATCTCTGAATGATACAGAGGAGCCCCAAAATGGAATAAAGGGTCTTCCTGGCTAATTTACATTTAGATAATAATATGACTGATACTGAACATCCAGTGTTCCACGAGTCAGCCATTGGTGGCTGACATTGGATGCCTGGGGAAGCAGTGATATAAGCTGTTGTGTAACTGTTTCTGGAAGATTGCCTTGCTTATGTGGATTCTGTATAAATATGGCCTGTGCCATTGTCATCCAGCCTGGGTAGAGCTGTGTATGCCTATCTGCTCCCTATGTAGCAGTCTATGCATGTGTGCCCATACCCACCTGTGTAAGCCTGTATATGTTAGCATGTGCCTGGGTATCTGCCAGTAAATAGAGTATGGTTTATCTGCCTGGTATGTCATATTCTATCTAACTTTCCAATAACCCATGATGTTCCTCTGTTCCTGGCATTGGGGCTTGAACATCATAGCCCTTTTATTTGGTTTTCCTTCTTTATATATACTTTTGCTTGCTTTAGCATCTTATGAGCCTGATTCACATGCTACTCTATATGGTTTAAACCCACTGAACCCACTTGATATTTTAAAGATCATGATCCACCATAGTACTAAACAACACAGCCAGAGCTCCACACAGTCTTTCTTAGTGAATTTTTTTTCTCAATTCTCTAGTGAATGTAGCTTTATTTGTCCCTGTAAACTTAACACCAAACACTTCCACTCATGTGCCCAATTCTCTTAGTAATGCTTGTCCCTTCTCCATTTTCCTCCAGTCCCTGAGATCTGTGCTGGTAAGAACAAGTGTCTACAACAGTTCCATCAGGAACTGATTCCCTTCCAGCTTCTTTGGCTTATGCCCCCTTTGCCTCAAGGAGTTATGCATGGCCATAGTACTAATCTCTCTACCTCTGTATCACTAAAATCTATCCCACCTTTCCCATGTCTCACAGCCTCACAAGCCAGGTGACAATAGGGTGTTTTATTGCTTATTCAAAAGAAAATCTCAATTCAAGAAGTTCAGGTGCCAAGGATTTCCTGGTCATCATAGCTTCTTGTACTAGGCCATTGTCAAGGTCCTTTTGTGCATGCTAAATTAGATTTTTCCCTTTGTCTCTATTAAAAGTCAACCCTGGAGGCTGTTTTCTATTGCTTCCTCCATGCTCCCTTCCTCACTGTCTGTTGTTAAGCCTCTGTCTGTGTGTTGAACTTTTCTTCTTTGCTGTTAGAGATTAGACTTGCGCAGTATCTCCTCTACTGTGGTTTAGAGTTGCAGACAAGGCTCTTTAGCACAGATCTAACTTGTACTTTTTTCTTCCTCCACACCTAGCCATAAGAAATGAGAAGCCATGTCCTCTGCCTCATCTCCTTTTTATCTAATTTACCTAACAAATCACAGATGATGCTAGCTTCAATTCTTCCCTCTGTAATTCTTCCATTATACAAGCAAGTTTCCACCATCAACTGTCTCAGCTCAAGTTGAATATGTTGAATATGTTGTTATCTATAACAGTGTAACCTCATTTTACTCTCAGGGACTGGAAAATTTGCCCTAAGCCTTTAACCATTCTCAGGGGATCTCTACACTCACATAGTAAACCACACACAGCAAGCAGCCAAGCCATTCAATAATATTACATGGAGGAAGAATATTAGTTAGGGATATATACCATGAACACTTCACTTTCCAATGGCTCAACATGCTAAACATCTCAGTACACATAGAAAAGCCATGGGGGTAAACCAGATGAACATTATCAGGACTCCCCCTATCATTGTCCCACTTTCACACTGTTCATTTTCAGTTACATTTCTTGTGACAGAGCCAAGACTATGCAATCTCTCCTCTCAAACTCATCTTTGTTTCTGCTAGTCCTTGTTCAGGTGCAGTTGTGTCCTGTGAGAAGAGAGAAACAAAGCTACTCACCCTAAATACCTCACCAAAATTCAGCTTAATGAACCAATAAGTTTAGTAGAGTCGTTTGCAAGAATAAGGGTAAGAAATTACAAGCACATGGACAACTCACAGGCATCACCAAAAGTCCATCCTTATGGATAGCTCATAAAAGCTGGAACCCTGGAGCTCTCTGCAAGATGCAAGCAGGTCAACATGTCAAAGAGTCTCTTCTCCCGAGCAAGACTTACTATTCATATAATCTTGGTAACGATGGAGCCTTGTGAATCTGGATGGTATCAGAGATTTCCTGGGGTGTCTGAGTTTACTTCCTGAAACTTAAGGAGCCTCCCTTCAAAACACCCTAAGTCTTAAAGAGTTCCTCTCCAGGGTGGGATGCTTCAATTGGGAGGAAAATGCTCCAATGTGCAACAATGTGCTGGCATACAGAGGAGGATGTTCTTTACCTCGTGGTAAAAAGGAAGCAAAGAGGAAAGGTCCAAAGACAAGGTCCAGGGACAAAGGACACAACCTCAATGACTTTCTCCAGTGAACCAAGTCTCCTACAGTTTCTGTCACCTGACAAAATGACACTACCAACTAGAACCAAGACTTCATTGCATGAGCTCCTGGGAAATATTTCCTATCTGAACCACAGCAAGGGTGTCTGAGAACACAGCTCTGCCATCTTTTGGAACCTTTGGAGCTATGGGGCAGACATGAGGTGATCTGATTTGTACAAAATGCCTGTCATGTGGTAAGACATAAGATGAAGAAAGGTCTTGATGGTTGATGGCTCTTCACATTGAATAATTGATTCACTGGCCTTCTGTAACCACAGAATGAAAGGAGGAACCTCTAGGAGAAGGAACTAGGGGATCTGAGCCACATCCACTCGCTATGTCAGGATGCTTGCTGGTTTCCCCCTCTAATTGTATTACTTCACCCCTAATTTCACAGATTATAGAAAATGAAACTTGTAGAAAAAAGAAACTTCACAAAACTAGTAAGTGGCTGGGCCAAGACTAGAACAGTTCCGTCTACTGCAAGGTAAGCCAGCTTGTAATTCATACAGGGTCTCCCACTGATGGAACCTTCCAGAACAAGCCACACACCACACAAAATGAGACAAGCTGACTACTCTCAGAAGCTGAGCAACAAAGGTATTCCACCGACATTTATTCTCCAGCTGCCTCCTGCTAAGGGACTACCAGATTACAGAATTTGGCCTCAAGGCATTTAGTCTCCTCCCCGTTTCCATTTCTCCCTAAGTTAGTTTTCATTTCATAACAGTCGTTAGGGGAGCTCTGGGAATGAAGTGTAAAAATCTCCCCTCACCTCCGAGCCCTGGCTGGCAGCAGCTCCTTGCAACTCCCGCAATCAGTGCTCCATTTAAGCCTCAAAACCTCATCAATTAGGCCTCAGTGTACAGGCATCACGTGGTCCATTGGTCACGCTGAGCCGGCTGCAGAGGAGTACCAGAGGCCTCATTACCAGCCTTAAGCTTTTGTAAAATTCCTGAATAAGCAGCCTATGGAGTGTCTGCAGAAGGGCCATTTTTTTTTCTTAAAAAAAAAAAAAAAAAATCCCTGGCTTTAACAACCGCTTTTATGGACAATTTAACACTGTGGGTTGCCAGCCGTGTTAATGCCTGACCCCCTCCTTCATAGTGCTATGCCTTGCGAAATAGCCAGCAGATGTAGAGTCCGGCCCCTTTCCCAAGAAAACGATGTCTTCTCTAACATTCTGGCCCCGGTGTGCCTTTCTTAGTATCTGAGTCTTGTGGCCCAAGGACAAAGACAAAGAGGTCTTGTCCTAGTTGCTAGAACCCAAGCACTGGCTTCTACTACCTGCTAATTCTAGGGGTTAATGGGGTAAGTAAATGGAATCTTTGCCGTAACAATAAGAATCGGTTAGAAATAGGAGTACGGAGTGACAGGGGTTAATGCCCAGTGTCCTCTGCATTGTGGTGGTGGAGGAGATAAACTGGGAAGAGAGAATTTTGGTCTGTGCAGTCTGGTATTACTTTACTGAAGAGATAGATGCCCATGGATGCTGTGTATTGTCTGCCTGCCCTTGAGGACTTGCTTCTGTAGGTATGAGGACCAGGAACTGAACCTTCTGTTTGCTTAATGTCTGGTTAAGGTCTAGAGGCTTTAATACATTGACCAAGTCCTCCTTACACTTAGTGATCAGCCAAACTGCCCATGTGGTATTTTATAACGAGAAACAGTACATTGTGAATGTCCCACAGTCTTGTCTTCTTTTTCCTTCATTCTCTCCTCTGTTTCACTGTTACTCACTTCAAGCAAAATAGCCAGAATAAATAAATAAATAAATAAATAAATAAATAAATAAATAAAAACAGAGGACTGAAATCTACTTCTAAGTCATTAGTCTATTCAGAAAATGGAACCTGCAATTATACTTTAAAAAAATGACTAAGGACATTATCAAGACTTTTTAAAAGTACTTATGCATAGGAACTTTCCATATAGAAATATAATATTTCAGGGAAAAAGACCTAAACATTAATAAATAAAAAATATCTTTAATTATTATTTAAATTCCAATTAAGCTGTGTATAATGCATATTAAACTAAGATCTATGCTGTGGAAATTTAGTATGGTCCTCCAATGAAAGAATAGGCAAAGACCTCATTTTCCTGGAGTATGTTGGACAAAAGAACAGAGACAATTCTTTTGTAGAAAAGTGAATTCTGATTATATTAAGTACTTTATGAAGGTTTATTAACAAAGGACAATCTAATAAAATGGCAATTTATAATGCATAGGTCGTGGTTTCAAACTTAAAAAATTATCTGATTCTGTGTATGTGGAAAGCAATCTACAAGTTGAACTTAAGATTTCAAAGGTCTTAGAAAAGCTTAGGAGACATCTTGATAGGGTCCTTGAAGGCCAAGATGGAGACATTTGGGGTTCAGTAAGAAGACTATTTTTAATGAATATGGGTTTATCAAAATACTTAAAAATGGTCTTAACTATACACTTTTATAACTTAAGCATTTGTGGTGTGTGTGTGTGTGTGTGTGTGTGTGTGTGTGTGTGTGTGTGTATGCATGTGTGTGTTTAATCACCTATGGGTAAAATAAGAAAAAAAATTGATTACAGTAAATAATATATATGCATGCGTATCTACATATGCATATATACGTATATGCATATATGGTTAGGGTTAAATAAATCAAATCTGAATTCCCATTGGGTAAACTGTTAACTGATTGAGAAAAATATATCTTCATAAAAGTATTTCATATATTTTCTATATAACAATAATAGGTTTCTCTGTCAAAGCAGTAAACTAAATCAAGCTGAATCAAAAAAGTAAAGAACAGGTTTAAGCAACTCCTGGGTGAGTTCTCTAGTCCCAGAGATAGAGGCAGGAGAAGTCACTGGCCAAATTAAAGCAAGGAGCTTAAATAGCCTGCAGGTGAGGAGTGATGACATGTCTACCATAAACTGGGTTTGTGTCAGTAGCTGAGCACTTAGGCAGGGACTTGGGCTGTGGAAACTTCAGGGGAGGAGGTGCCATAGTCACCAAGAATGTGGAACTTGGATTTTTGGTTCATTTTCTTTCTTGGAGATTCTCTAAGACAACAGGGTTTGGAAAGAGAGGAATGAGGCTTTCTGGATCAAGCAGGAGTGAACTGGAGGTTTCAGCCAAACAGTATTCAGAGTCATAAATCCAAAAGAAAGGATAAAATGTTGCCATCTGTAGCCCCCAGTTAATGGCTGGATCAATGCAATGTGCATCAACACATGCTAGGATTGTCTAGTGACAGGGGACCACACATTGTGTGGTCATAGGGGGAGGGGTGACTGGACAACATTTACCACCTGCAAAACTGCCAAAGTGGCAGAGCTGAAACCTAATGCACTGCTGGGCCATTCTAAACACTTGTAGGGCATACGGAGCTCAAAAGATAATACTGGCCATCACCAGGAATAGACAATCAGTAAATTCTATGGGGAATTTTTCTTCTAATAGATAAAAGTAAGGGAAAGACAACTGTATTTTAATGCCTGTGCACATGCACTTGGATAGTTAAACTATGTAAAAAGTCCATGAATGTGCTTCCTGAAGGTCAGGGTAACAGCTCAACAGAAAGAAGAGGGTTTGTGGCTTATACTGAGGAGCTGTGTGGGGCTAGAGTCCCATGAGTTTTCTTAGCTGTTTGTGTAAGGGCATTCCTATAGTAAGCTGTATATTTTGCATGATTCTCTGCATCTTTTTAAACTGTACAAGAAAAGGTTAAAATACACACTGAACTCATCCTTGAGATGGCAATAAAACAAAGAAAATACTCAAAAGTCCAAAACTGGAATGAAAAGGAGACTTCAGAGTATCAAATAAGGATTGAAGCCAGCTTCCTGCCTCAGGGCAAATGCAGAATCTTGATGTATTTAAGGTATCTGCTGTGTGGGCAGCATGGGGTGCCAGGTTGGTAGGAACCCAGGGTCTCCATCAGAAGCAGATTAAAATCCTGCCTGAAAGAGAACAGATTTAACTTAGCCATCTAAAGCTTCCCACAGATAGAGTTCCAGAGAGCTTGAGCTCATAATAAACGTGCCCAACTCATGAAAAAAAAAACAAAGAACCCTGAGCAGGAGACAGCAGAAATGTGTAGCACAGAAACAGGGCTGCAAAGTGTCCAAACACTGGATCTCAAAGAGTTTCATAGATAATAAATGTGCTTAGTGTGTCTATAAATACAGTACTTGATGACTGAAAAGTGGAATTTCTAAAGCATCCAATAAAATTTTAGTAATGAAAAATTAATAAAACCACAACTTGTGACTTGGGTAGAGGGGCATCCAACTCATTTCAAGCATGACAAAGTAAGCAGCTGGTGGCAGAGCCATGCTCATGCCCACTGGTGAGAAACTGGAGGGGAATTTATGTAGACATCTGTGTGAAGGAATCTTAGGAAATAATCAGCTCCCACTCCTCGTAGAGAAAGAGATTTTGTAGAAAAGCAAATCTCAGGAAGAACTGAACCATTAATATCATGCAGCTGATTTCTTTCCTCCATTTTATTTGGTAAGCCTAGTGTCCTGGCAGAGAAACGCTACTTCTAGACATAGTGTGTCTAGACACAGGTGTGCAGAGAAAAATCTTGCTGTGTTATCAAAGCTAGCCTCAAACTTTTAGACAGTTCTCCTGTGCCTCCCTCTGAGCTCTGAGTTTACTAGCATGATTTATTACATACCTAACAAAACCATTTTGCATAGTTTAAAACTGTACACAGAATTATAATACAAAATACTGATAACATATAAAGATAAAAGAGGTTTACTGGAACTAGGGTACTCCATCCGTGGTTTATACACTACCAAATTGTCAAATGATTTTCTATTAAATTTACAAGAATCATGTTGCCATCTCTCTAGTCACCAACGAAAATAAAATGAACTATATGTACAACCAAACATAGAAAAATCACATAGCACATGCAGATATCTTATTAACTGAAAAGCATGGAAAATGAGGGGGTAAAGAAACATAGTGCCAAAATAAAGTAAGTAGCAAAATGGCCAATGTTCACTTAGCTACATTAGCAATTTCATTAAATGTAAATTACACTAAATTCAATTGAAAGACTAGGCTTCATTTAGAATATGCTTTCTTTTCAAGTACATGTAGAAACTGGTCAAATTCTGAATTATAACTCAATAAATTTCAAACAGCTTATCATGTAAAACATTAGGCCTTATTTATCCATCCCAGCTTCCCTCATCTACCTTGCCTTCTCCCTCACTCACCAGGACTCCTCCCTTCCATGCACATAATCCCCTTTTAATCTATTATACCAGTGCATTATACCTTCCCTACCTTGTAAATCTGCACTCGTGCCCACTGCCCCGTTAAATTTCCTGACCTGTATGACTGTTCCAAATTAAATACATATAGCTAAGGATTCAAAGCTAACATTAAAAAATGAGAGAAAACATGAAACATATCTCTTTCTGAATCCAGATTGTGTCACTCAGAATAACTGATTTTAGTTCCATCCTTTTAAGTGCAAATACCATTTTTTTCTTATTGGTTGTGATATTTAATTGTGTGAATATACCACATTTTGATTATCCTTGCATCAACTGATAGACATCCAGGCATGTTCCATTTCCTGGTTATTGTGAATAGAGAACAAACATGAATGGGCAAGTGTCTCTGCAATAGAATGTAGTTTTGGGGTACGTGTCCAAAAGTGGCACAGCTAGGATAGCACATACTTGAGCTGTAGAATTCAGCGAACTCTACCTGGTACTCAAATGAAAGATTTCTTCTTCTTATGTAGCTTTCTAGGAAACTTTGTATGCCACAAAGAGAGAAAATAATCATGATTTTTACTCAGCTGTGAGTTCTGTTGGTACAATAATGGCATGTCTCCCAACACCTAAGAATTGCTAATAGTTGCTTCATGAGGGGCAGAACTTTATGCCCACCTCTCCTCTCCACACTCGGATTTCACCTGGTTTGGGTTTTTGTGGGACTTTAGAATGCTGCACAATCACTGGGAGTTCACATGTGCAATTCCCTGCTGTGCCCAGAAGACACAGCTCTTTGTAGTCATTTATTATCTCTGGATATTCCACTTTTTCTGCCCTTTTTCTGTGATGATCCCACAGCCTTTGGATATGAGGATGTCGCATGTATGGAACATTTAAGACTGAACATTTGGCAGTCCCTTATTCTCAGAGTCTTGACCAGCTGTGAGTATCCATGCTAACCGCCATCTACTGCAAATAAATGTTTCTCTGATGAGGGTGGAGAGCTGTCTTAATCTGTAGGTATAATGAAAAGTCATTTTAGCATCACAATAATAGTAGATTTTCACCTGGGAGTCTGTGGTCTGTCTGCTGATAATGGTGACAGATATGCATTTTATGTTGTGGAGTTTCCTTAAACCCAATTAGAAAGTGGTTGGTGCCTTCCCCAAAATTCATGCCACTGCTGCACCATTTGGGTATGTCTGTTCAGAACAGCATCTGTATGTTTCTACCCAGAAAAGAGGGCCATAACTTAAGTATAAAGTGATCCTTTAAATATAGATTTTCCCATGACTGGAGACTACATAAGCGACTTCTGAATTATTGAAGAAAGAAACCTCACCAGCATGGCAAAAATTCTTCCAGAGAATAGAAAAGAAGATATTAATTCACAATTTATTTTTTAAAGCAACATATTTCTGGATTACAAATCATGATCAAAAATAACATGAGGAAAATTAATGCTAAACTCTTTCATAAAGATGTTTGCAAAACTAAATAATAAAATGTTACCAAATAGATTTCAGTAATATCTGATATATCATGGAGCAAGTAGACTGAAATCTAGGTTTGCAATGTTGGTTGAATATAAAATCAAGCATAATTATTCAATGTATAGAAGGAAACTTAGCCATTTTATAGAGTAGAAAGGAACTTGAGAAAATTCTGTCCCCATTAATTATTAAAAGAACACTTTAATTTAATAGTAGAAGGAAATGTCCTTTTCTGATAAATGATACATTTTAAAAATGCTAAAAGCAAATATTTCCTTTGTGGAATGTTGAAATGCTCCCTCCCCGGAATTTGAAGGAAACAATAGTTCATCGTGGTAGTTACTCAGCACTGATCTGTTGGTCCTAGCAAATGCAATAACAAGGATTGGAAAGAAAACAGAACAACATTGAAAAAGAGATATAAAACTGTGAATATCTAGATATGGTATGATTATGTTTTTAAAAAGACTATGCATAAACTAATATAATTAATAATAAATGTGTGGAATAAAAATATCTGGGTAAGATAAAAAGTCTATTTTATTTTTAGTATAGTTATTAACCAACGTAAATGAAAATTTTAAATAGATCAAATCATTTATGATAGTATAAAATTTAACTAAGTCTAATAAAAGATGTTCAAGACTCTATAATAAACTATAAAACATTACTGAATTAGATTAAGAAAGACTTACATAAATGTAGAATTAAAACATGTTCAAGCATACATGAAGCATATTTGCACATAAGTGATTAAAATAATAACAGATGTTGGTTGAATTTCAAAGTCAATTATTGTGACTCAATGTGTAGAAGGAAACAGTCATTTTATAGAAGTAGAAAGGAACTTGAGAAAATTCATTTAACATTAATTATTAAAAGAACACTTTAATAGTAGAAGAACGCATATGAACAAATGAACCTTTAACTCAATCTCTCACTGTGTGCTCTATCAAACTACAAGAAATTTTAAAAAGTATAATGTTACGAGCAGGTTTTACCCTGCCGGCCCGAGCCCACTGCCACGCCAGCCACCAATAACACACAGAGACTGTGTATTTGATATAAATGCTGTTGGCCAGTTACTATTTTCTTATTGGCTAGCTCTGTCTTAATGATTAACCCATTTCTACTATTCTAAGTATTTCTATGTGGCTCATCTTACCAGAGAGCGGCGGCCCGGTGTGCCTATTCTCTCCAGTTTCTACATGCTGACTCCTCCTTACTACTTCCTCTTTCCTCCTTGTCTCCTAGTCCCTCCTATCTTCCTTTCCTATTGGCCAACAGGGCTTTATTCATTAACCAATACAAGAAACATATTTACAGAATGACATCTCCCATCAGTATAACTTCTAGAAAATAGCATAAGGGGATGTCTTCAAGACACTGAGATAGTCCAAGACTTCTCTAATGATGCCTGCAATTACCAACCATGGGGAATATAATTGCTGTATGATAACACATTAAACTTAGGAAATGTAACCAAGAGTGGTGTCACTCAGCTGCTATCCCAGCTCTAAGGAATTGAAAGCCAACCTGGAATTCACATTGCCACAGAAGTTAAATAGTTAAGTCTGGAGAGATGGATCAGTGGCCAAAAGTGTGTACTGCTTTTACAATTGACCTGAGCTCAATTCCCAGAGCCCATATTGGCCAGCTCAAAACTGCCTTGACCTCCAGTTCCAAGGGATCTTTCCCAATTATTTGGCCTCCGGAGGCATCTGTACTCACACACATATACTAACATATAAGTTTATAAACATACACACTAATTGAAATGTAAAATCTTCATAAAGAAAATAAACAAGTCTTTATTTCATTAAAAACAGTATTTTAAAACTAGTAAATGTATACAAAAATGGACTGTTGAGGCTCTAGGTTTAATCCTCAGAAAAGAAACACATGCAACACATGTGTTCTTATTCTCTCTCTCTTTTTCTCTCTCTCTGTCTCTCTCACTTTCTCTGTCTGTCTCTGTCTCCATACACACTCACACATACACTCCACACACATTCACTCCACACTCACCCACACATTTGCATGGGAAGGTAAGCCAGGGAATAGGAAAGGTATCTATAGGATTTTCAACAAAAACATTTCAAAGATTCCTTTATGCCAATATAAAAGTAAGAACAACTAAAAAAGAAAAAATCTGAGGCCAAAATTGAATAGACCTGGGAGTCTTAAAATAGCTGATGGAAATATGAAACAAATTCAATCCTGTTATCCAAGGAAATGGCATTTAAACCACAACATGACTGCACAAGCTATAAAATGTCTAAAACACAAAAGGCAATGATTCCATACTCAAGGGTATGGACCAATCATATCTCCTGTACCTGGTGATGTAATAAATCATTGGTGTAAGAATTTGGGAGATGTTTGAATTACATATTAGAACTGAATATATGTATATAAAAAAGCCAATGTTCTAAATATACAAGAAATTTCATAGTAACATGTTTGTAATAAAGAGCTACTGAAATACCTATTTATTGATAGTCAAGTAGAAAAGTAATGAAATATCCTAAATCCATGAAAACAAACTACATTCATATGAAACAATATAAAAATGTCACAAATGAATTTTTGAACAAAAGAACCCTGGCATTAAAATTTTCTATACCACAGAATTATATTGTGTAGAGTTCACACATGTCAAAGCTAGTTTATAGTATTAGAATGGAGGACAAGTGTTAATTTTAGCCTGTTAATTTAGATGATGCATGTAGAGAATACCTGAGACTGCTGTCATTTAATAATTCCTTAAATTTTATTACACAAATGCATTCATTACTTACATTTTTTTCACATTAGGAAGTTCTGATTATTTTATTTGATGCATGTGTCATACATTATAATAAAATTTAAAGCAACTTTCAAATAGTGTTTTGAGATAAGCTAAACTGAGAGCATATACAGAAAATATATAGAGGCATCCCTAAGGTCTTTGATCTAAAAGGATTTTACATTTGCCCGGATAGAATACTTGAAGTAAAAGAGGTGGTACTTAGCAAAGAAACATTGATTAATAGGGTAATATTGCTTAGAGTTTATAAATATGTGACTTCAAAATGTGTCAACAGAATACAGAACTGGAATTAGTATTAGTTAAGAGAGACCAGAGATTACTTTAAATTCATTGTATTGTTCTGAGAGTTATAAATTTTGTGAATTTAATTATGTGTGATTTCAGGCAAGTAATAAGAATATTAATAATTTATGTAGCTTCTAAACTGGTAGTTGAGGTTAAAACAACTTAAAGTGAGATATATGTTTATATATATATATATATCATTTGTATTATATATTTTAATATATTATATATTAACATACACATACATACAAAATGTCTTCATCAGTTATCTATAATTACTACTGCAAAAACACTAAGCTGGAAACAACAATTGTTTAGTAGTTTACACTCTCTGGGTCATGAGCTCAGAAGTAGCTTTGTTGTGTGGTTCTGGCTCTTGATGTCTTTTGAGGCTGCAGTTAAGAAGTCTGGGTTATAGTCATCTAGCAGCTTGGGCTAAGGTATCCACTTCTAGGTACGGTCTGGTTGCCTCAAATGCTTAGTGGAATTTGAACTGGAGAGTCAGTTACTTGTCCAGAGGACAACTCACAACATGACAGTTGTCATCACAGAATGGAAGTGTTAAAAGTGAAATGAGTCAAACATCCTAGTTTAAAAGTTAGAGAAGAAAAGCTCATCAAATGGAAGTGGGCCTGGGGAGATGCAGTAAATGGCTAGCTATGCAAACATAAAAACCTGATTCAGATCCATAGCACCCATGGAACACGCAGGTAGGTGCCCAGAATTTGAGTGCAGGAAAGAGATCCCTGGAGCTCACTAGTGAGACAGTCTAGCCAACTGGTGAGCTCCAGGGTTACTGATGGAATGGTGTGTGTGTGTGTGTGTGTGTGTGTGTGTGTGTGTGTGTGTGCCTATAAGTCATTAACATCTATCTCTGCACATACATGCCCACATGCACACGCACAGACACACACACACACACACACACACACACACACACACACACATTCACAGATAAAGGAAGAATAGAAGGAATTGATAACTAGGGACAAAAAGATATAAATGCCAAAAGCATCCTTATTTACATGATTGAAAAAGTCATCAGTCACTGACTCACCACAAAATAGGACAGAAGGCACAAAAATATTAGGAATAGAACAGAACACACAGTAGCTATTAAATTACATAATTGTAATCTTTTTAATTTTTTTTATTTTACATATCAATCCCAGCACCCTCTCCCTACCTTCCTCTCTTCCTCCCTCTCTTTCTTCCTCCCTCCCTCTCTCCCTTCCTCCCATGACCACTCTGACCACCCTCCCATCCCATTTCCTCCTCCCACTCCACAGGGAGGGTGATGCCTTCAGGAGGGGTCAACGAAATGTGTCAAGACATTTGGAGTAGGGACTAGGCCCTCCCTCCTGCCTAGGTTAAGGGAGAATCCCTCCATGGGGAATGTGCTCCCAAAGGCCTTTTTGCACCAGGGATCATAATGTTTATGTAAACTAATTCAGGAATTTAAATAATATGAACAGTCACCTTATAAAAGAAATGCATAATTTACTCAATAAGAAAATGATGACCATGAATAATTCTAAAAGAATTTGTATAATTAAATTGATAGTTTAAAGTCTTCCCCTCCAAAATACCACAGTCAGACTTTTGCAAATAGGTTCTGTCAAAATATTAGAAAGTAATGATTTCAATTATATTTCATTTCTACTAGAAAAGGAAAAAAGTAGTACCTTGAATATTTTATGACACTGTCTTTAACATGATACTTAAAACAGGTCAGGATAGTATTTGAAAAGAAAATTATGTCAATTTCACTGACAACTATAGAATAGAAGGTCTAAGAAAATATATTAAGAATATAATGAAGATGTAGGTTTAGTAAACTGCATGACTTCAAAGGCTTTCCAGGGGAATTCTAGTCTATAATCAGAAAAAAATGGCTAATGCCATTTACAATATTAACAGACTAAGAATAGAAAACTCGTATGATTCTCTCCATAGAAAAAGATATACTTCAATAGAATAACCAGCACCTTTTTCTAAAATGCCTATATGAATTCCAATTAGAATAATAAGTTAGCATTTTTATTATCATCAACAATGTAGTATGTTCAATGGTAAATTGTATAAAGTATTGACTTTTAAACTATGACTATAAAAGAAATTCCTATTTTCATTTCTCCTTGGCATTGAAAATCCAAGAGAAAGAGAAGAAGTGTTTTGGAATATTTGTTTAACCATGCAAAGACATGTTGTATTTGAACAATTATGTAAAGATGTGTTGTTGTTTTAAGTTGCTTGTCTAAGGTACCTAAATGGTCTAATAAAAAGCTGAATGGCCAACAGCCAAGTAAAAAGTATAGGCAAGATTCCTGGACAGGGAGAGAAAGTAGAAGAAGGAATTTAGATGTGGGAAACAAAGAAGAGATGCCAGGGAGACACAGGGAGACAGACAGACAGACATGGAGGAAGCAGGAATGTACGACCTACAGAATGAAAGAAAGGTAAAAAAAACTCAAGGCAAAAACATAGATGAATAAAACAGGTTAAATTTAGTTATAAAGAGCTAGTGTTATAATAACAACTAATTCTTTTTTAAATTTACTCATTTATTGAAAATATATTCTCCTCTCATACATCCCAACCACAGTTTCCCCTCCTTCCTCCCAGGTGTCCCTCCCTGAACTTCCTTCTCCCCATATCCACTCCTCCTCAGTCTGCTCTTCAGAAAAGAGCAGACCTCCAAGAGAGGAAAGCAAAACATGGCAAAGCAAGATACAATAGGACAAGTCGAAAGTTCTCATACTGAGGCTGGACAAGACAAATCAATAGGAGGAAAAGTGTCACAAGAGCAGGCAAAAAGTCAGAGATACACTCACCTTCACTGTTAGAGGTCCCATACAAACTTACTTTTCAAATCCATAGGTTGTGTTATTTTTAAAAAGGTATAATACTGGGACAACCAAAATTACTCCTGGTACTATTCTTCCTTTGGGCTGAGATCAAAGGCAAAATATTTCCTGGTGTAAAACCAACTAAATATGCAAATTTGTTTATGAAAATGCCACAGACATTGGTTTAAAGACATTAAAGAAAGCATAAATAAATGCAAAGACTTTCTATTTTTGTAGGACACCTGACTTAGGACTGCATGAGTAGTGTTGGTTCCCCCCAAAACACACTTTAACTCAGATCAAAATTCCATTAGGTTATTTTTATTTTTAACTAGATATGCTTCTAAAGTTTATGGCTATGCAAAGGTCTGAAAATAGACAAGAGACTTCTGAATTAATCAAATAATTTAAGGGGACTTTGCCTACTAGATATCAAGATGTATAAATGATGATACATCAATAGACAAATGGAATCGAATGAGAGCCCAGAGAGTGATCCACTTTAAGAATAAATGGAAGCTGACATATAACAGAACTGACACTGCCAATTGCTGAAGAATGAACATCTAAATAAACAAATTTAGAAGTTAAATTTTTCATTCAAAAAAAAATGAGGTAGATTCCCGAAGTCTCATCATGCACAAAGTTTTATCCTTGTTGGACTGGATATGCTCTTTTAAAAACATGCAGTAATTTGTAAAGGGAATGAAGAGACAAGCCGGGTACAGACATCTGATCTTTTCAGGTGTTTGCAATATTGGATGTAAGACATGTACAGAAAACATGAAAAGATTTATGGAATTTCAGTAAAGGACAATCAAATAAAATTGTCAAAGGGATTGCATAGCATTTTTCAGAAAAAAAAATGGCCATTAACATAAGAAATTGTGTTAAACATTTGCATTAGGGAGGACATGAAAGTTAAAAGCATGTGGGAACAGCCCAGTACAGCCACCAAATAGTCAAACATTGGAAAATATCAGTGTGAAGAGACTGAGAAATAATAATACATGGTGGAAAGTACAATATATTTTCTTTCTTTGTCTAGGATCCAAGAATTCCCAAATATTCTGTCATGTGGGTACCAAAAGACATACGCAAAATGGGAGAGAGCCATGATGCAACTGAGTGCTAGAGTATTGGCCAGAGAAAGCAAGGCCTCAGCTTTCATGTCCAGTGTCACAAAAGCAGAAGCGAACAGCTAGAGATACCTGAGGAAACAAAAATTAACTGCATATATTCCTAGAGTAGAGTTCAAATAAACATAAAAACTGAGTGCATTCCAACCACGTGGCCAGTCTCGGAAATTCAAAGCAAAATTCATTTTTTGAAAGCAAGTTAGATAGAAATGCATTCAGCATAACTCAATATTTTTTGATTTTCATAAATAGTATATGTAGTAACTATAAAAAAATTTAAAATGTAAAATAAATTGAAGGATTGTAATTAATTATTTAGTGAAGCAACAAGTCCATTCAGGACTTTGAAGTACTACTGACTTCATTTTTATATGTGGGTAGTGATTTTGTCCTTTTATTGCTTATTTAGAACTGTATGTCTATTTGACTATCTTTATACAAATAGTATTATTGAAAGTTTGGTTATCTGGAGAAGGTGGTGCTCACCTCTGATTCCAGCAATCAGGAGGCAGATGCAGGCAGATCGCTGTGTGTTTGAGGCTAGCCTGGTCTACATAGTGAGTTCCATGACAACCAGAAATACAGAGTGAGGCCCTGCCTCAAAGAACAAAAACAAACACAATGTGTGGTTAATATTAGTATTAAAAAGTACTAAATAAACATATAAAACACAGAGAAAGAGAGGAGAGTGAGAAAACAAAAGAAGATGGAAGAAATATCCTACACTAACTACAAAATTCTAAAACTCAAAAGTTGAACATAGAAAACATGTTTAGTGATTAGCACACAGCAGATAAAATGACTTACAAGTAGGTAATGAGTTTGCATTTGACATACTTATCCGACTTGAGTCTCAGAAAAGATAACCCATGGGTTGCTTCATTTCTAAGTGGTAAGCCAATATTTTAAACCATTATTTTGATTTTGCCTTGTTATTAGCTTGCCAAAGTTTTCATGTTCCTGCAGTCATTAATAATAATCAATACCTTCATATCAAAAGTGGACTTTTAAAATCACTATGAAGTTGTTATGTGCATTAGAAAACAAACGTTTATAGATTAACAGTACAGTTCTTTCTTGAACAGCAAAATTCTCTTCTAAAAGTGGTTTTGAACATAGAAATTATAATTTAAATAATGATTATAGACTACCTTTAATTTTCTTTCTTAATCAAAAGCTAACACAAATATATTTGAATTTTCAAGTATAAATTTGAAATAAATGAAACTGCTTATATCAAACAAACAAACAAAAATACTGTATTCCAAACTTTACCCCTGTGGGAAAAATAGAAGGCACAAAAGAAAACCATTTGTCTGTAAATAAAAAATAAAATAAAAAACAAATAATAACAAAAAATATAGAAGATGTTACAGATCAAGATGCATTGGTCAACCTAAAAAAAGTAAAGCTCTCTCTCTCTCTCTGTGTGTGTGTGTGTGTGTGTGTGTGTGTGTGTGTGTGTGTGTGTGTGTGTTGAGGGTGTTTAATTGACCTTATTTGGAGAAAATTTTTACTTTTGTTTGTTCATTTTTAAATCTAATATCTTTTCAAAGATTGAACTGACTTTTACAAGGGTCAAAGTTAAAGTGAGAAAGACAGAAAGGAAGTATTTGTAAGGAGAACAGGGAGAGCGAACATCCTTTGATTAAGAAATATGCTTGTACCAATGTTTCCTTAAAAACAAATAAGGGTTCTCTTCCAAGGCATAGTTTCAATGATATCACAGCTGTATTTTCAAAAATTAAAATTTGAGGGTCATATATACCAGAAGAGTTGGCTTAACAATTTACAAGTTTGTATTCGTGGAACATCATAGACACATTTAAAAGATGATAGAGAACAGTGCGGAAACATCCTGAGTACCAGCCCAGCCTTTGTCCCCATCACCAGGCCTTGGCTACAGGTGAGTTTGGGTCTAATCCCACTGGGGCAGCAGATTCTCCCCTACACCCTCCCCAGGAAATCCCTGGGTGGGTCCTAGATCTCCCTGCCCCTGCATCCTGTCCCCACCAAAAGTGCTCTTGGAGCTCCAATACACCCTCACCCACCCCCACCTAGACCCTGCCCTCCAGCTGCACTCTTCCCTATCCTGCATACTGTCCCACTGCTCTGATTGAGCACTGAGCCAGAGGGTGGAGCCAACAATCCAGTCACATTCAGGGAAATTCCTGGAGCCTATCTGAGCAAAATAGGCCAGCCTATCCATGTGGGACCACCCATAATTTCCACCTGCCTGGTCTCTGACCTCCCACAACCGGTCTTCTACTGGAGTTCTAGACACCTCCCAGAGATCTGCCTATCTCTGCAGGTCCACCCTGAGTTCCTGCAGGGGGCTGGATTATTGACCCCCATCTCAGGACCTCTCCTAAACAGGCCCTACTCAGCTGAAGAGTGCCAACTAGACCCGCCTATCAGTGCAGAAACATCCTGAGTATCAGCACAGCTTTTGTCCCTGTCACCAGGTCTTGGCTACAGGCCTCAGCTACAGGCCTTGGCTAGAGGCCTTGGCTAGTGCTAGACCCGAATATCTCTGAGGAAACATCCTGTGGGCTAGCCTCTGCCAAAGAGGCCTCAGCTTGCCTCTGCTGGAGCCTGAACTTTGACCCCCATCATCAGGCCCTGCCTACTGAAAGACCTCCTAGAGAGCAGGGACCACCCAGAACTACAGACAGCGAACCTGTGACCCACCTAAATCCATAGAGGGGGAGAGGGAGAAACCCCACCAACACCTACTGGAAGAAGCTATGGGAAGATGGCAATACAATAAAACACCTAACATCAGAAAGACAAGCACAACACCACCAGAATCTAGGGAAGCTACACCAACTAGACCAGAATACAACACAGCAAATGAATAAGAAGAGAACGGCCTAAAAATTATCGTCATAAAAATGATAGAGGCTCTGAAAGAAGATCTGAGAAAATCCCTTCAAGAAATGGAAGATAAAACAAACAAAAATTGGAAGAAATGAATAAAATCCTTAAAGAAAGTACAGAAAGCCAAGAAAAAACAATTAACAGGTTCAAGACTTGAAAACAGAAGTGGAGACAATAAAAAAAACACAAACTGAAGGAATGTTGGAAATAGAAAAACTAGGCAAATGATCAGGAGCTGCAGACGCAAGCATAACCAACAGAATTTGAGAGATAGAAGAAAGAATCTCAGGTGCTGAAGATAAACTAGAGGAAATAGATTCATCCACTAAAGAAAATTGTAAATCCAACAAATCCTTAACACAAAACATCCAGAAAATGTGGGACACTGTGAAAGGCCAAACCCAAGAATAATAGGCATAGAGGAAGGTGAGGAATCCCAGCTCAAAGGAGCCAAAAACATATTCAACAAAATCATCTAGGAAAACTTTTCCAATCTGAAGAAGGACATGTCCATGAAAGTACAAGAAGCATACCGAACAACAAATAGACTGGACCAAAGAAAAAAGACCCCTCGACATATAATAATCAAAACACCTAACATACAGAATAAAGAAAGAATACTAAGAGCAGCGAAGGAAAAAGGACCAGTAACATATAAAGGCAGACCTATCAAAATTATGCCTGACTTCTCCATGGAAACCCTCAAGGCCAGAAGGTCCTGGATAGATGTTCTACAAGAGTCCACGGATGCCAGCCCAGGCTACTATACCCAGTAAAACTCTCAATCATTACAGATGGAAAAAACAAGATATTTAATAACAAAGCCAGATTTTCACAATACGTATCTACAAATCCAACCCTACAGAAAGCTATGGAAGGAAAACTCCAACCCAAGGAAGTTTACTATGCTCCCAAAGACTTAGGCAACAGATAATCCCACTTCATCAGAAATCAAGGGTAAAGAAGGACAAATAAATTCACAATACCACTGCCAAAAGCAAATCTAAAACAAACAAACATAACCAATCAATGGTCCTTACTCTCCCTCAACATTAATACTCTAAACTTGCCTATAAAAAGACACAGGCTAACAGAATGGACACGAAGACAGAATTCATCCTTCTGCTGCATACAAGAAACACACCTAAGCTACAAAGTAGACATTACCTCAGGGTAAAGGGTTGGGGAAAGATCCCCCAATCAAATGGACCCAAGAAGCAAGCAGGGGTGGCTATCCTAATATCTAACAAGTTAGACTTCAAACCAAAATTAATCAAAAGAGATGAAGATGGTCATTTCATATTCATTGCAGGAAAAAATCCATCATCAAAAAGTCTCAATTCTAAACATCTATGCCCCAAACACAAAGGCACCCACATTCATAAACGAAATGCTACTAAAATTCAAAGCTCACATAAAACCTCACACACTTATAGTGGGAGACTTCAACACACCACACTCACCACTAGACAGGACCATGGGTCAGAAACTCAAAAAAGAAACAAAAAGAAATAACAGAAGTTATGTCTCAACTGGGTTTAACAGACATCTATAGAACATTCCATTCAAACACAAAAGAATATACCTTCTTCTCTGCTACACATGGAAACTTCTCTAAAATCAACCACATACTAGGTGGCATAACAAACCTCAACAGATACAAAAAAAAAAAAATAGAATAGACCCCTGTATCTTATCAGACCACCATACTTTAAGATTGGAATCGAACAACAACACAAATCGCAGAAACCCTAAAAACTCATGGAAACTGAACAATGCACAATTGCACCACAGCTGGGGCAAAGAAGAAATAAAGAAAGAAATTAAGGACTTCTAAAATGCAATGAGAATGAGGACAGGACATATCCGAACTTATGGGACACCTTGAAAGCAGTGTTACCAGGGAAGTTCATTGCACTGAGTGCCCATATGAAGAAAACAGAGGATAGTCACATTACAGAACTAACAGCACAACTAAAAGCCTTAGAACAAAAAGAAACAAACTCACCCAGGAGGAGTAGATGCCAGGAAGTAATCAACTTGAGGGCTGAAATCAATAAAATTGAAACCAGGAAAACAATACAAAAAATCATTGCAACAAAGAGTTGGTTTTTCGAGAAAATCAACAAGATAGATAAACCTTTATCCAAACTAATGAAAAAGCAGAGAGAGATCATGCAAATTAACAAAATCAGAAATGAAAAGGGGGACATAACAACAGACACAGAGGAAATCCAGACAACTTTCAGGTCATACTTTGAAAACCTGTACTCTACAAAATTTGAAAATTCAAAGGAAATGGACAAATTTCTGGACAACTATCACTTACCAAAATTAAACCAAGAACAGACAAACAACGAAAATAGACCTATAACCCCCAATGAAATCGAAACAGTCATCGAAAGCCTTCCAATCAAAACAAGCCCAGGGACAGATGGCTTCAGTGCAGATTTCTACCAGAAATTCAAGGAAGAGCTAATTCCAATACTCCTCAAATTGTTCCACACAATAGGGACAGAAGGCACATTACCAAACTCTTTCTACGAGGCCACAATTACCTGGGTACCCAATCCTCACAAAGATACAATTAAGAAAGAAAACTACAGACCAATATCCCTGATGAATATCGATGCAAAAATACTCAATAAAATACTGACAAACTGAATCCAAGAATACATCAGAAAAATCATCCACCATGACCAAGTAGGCTTCATTCCTGGGTTGCAAGGATGGTTTAACATACAAAAATCTATCAACGTGATCCACCATATAAACAAACTGAAAAAGAAAAACCATATGATCATCTCCCTAGATGCTGAAAAAGCCTTAGACAAAATTCAATAACCTTTCATGATAAAGGTCTTGGAGAGAACAGGCATAACAGGAACATACCTAAACATAATAAAAGCAGTATACAGTAAACCAACAGCCAGCATCAAACTGAATGGAGAAAAGCTTAAGGCAATTTCTCTAAAATCAGGAACAAGACAAGGCTCTCCATATCTCTTCAATATTGTACTTGAAGTTGTAGCTAAAGCTATAAGACAACAGAAGGAGATCAAGGGGATCCAAATTGGAAAGGAAGAAGTCAAAGTTTCTCTATTTGCAGATGATATGATAGTTTACATAAGCGACCCAATAAACTCTACCAGGGAACTCCTAAATCTGATAAACACCTTCAGCAAACTAGCAGGATACAAGATAAACTCAAAAAAATCAGTAGCCCTACTTTATTCAGATGACAAAGAGGCTAAGAAAGAAGTCAGAGAAAAATCACCCTTTACAATAGCCAAAATAATATAAAATATCTCGGATTAACGCTTACCAAACATGTGAAAGACCTATACAATAATAACTTTGTGTCTTTAAAGAAAGAAATTAAAGAAGCTACCAGAAAATGGAAAGATCTCCCATGCACTTGGATTGGAAGGATAAATATAGTAAAAATGGCAATCTTTCCAAAAGCAATCTATAGATTCAATGCAATCCCCATTACAATCCCAGCATAATTCTTCACTGACCATGAAAGGATAATAATCAACTTTGTATGAAAAAACAAAAGACCCAGGATAGCCAAAACAACCGTGTACAATAAAAGAACATTAGGAGGCATCACCATCCCTGACTTTAAGCTCTACTACAGAGCTATAGTCCTGAAAACACCCTGGTATTGGCACAAAAGTAGACAGGTAGACCAATGGAATCGAATAGAAAATGCCGATATTAATCCACACACCTACAAACACCTGATTTTCAACAAAACAGCTAAAAAAAATACAATGGGGGGGGGAAAGCATCTTCAACAAATGGTGCTGGCACAATTGGATGATGGTGTGTAGAAGACTGCAGATAGACCCATGCCTATCACCATGCACAAAACTCAAGTCCAAATGGATCAAAGACCTCAATGTAAATCCAGCTACATGGAACCTCTTAGAAGAGAAAGTAGGAGGTACCCTTGAACAAATTGATATAGGAGACCACTTCCTGAACATAACTCCAGTAGCACAGACACTAAGATCAACAATTAATAAATGGGACAAACTTAGAAGCTTCTGTAAAGCAAAGGACACAGTGGACAAGACCAAACGGCAGCCCACAGACTGGGAAAAATTTTTTACCAATCCTACATCTGACAAAAGGCTGATCTCGAAAATATACAAAGAATTAAAGAAGCTAGTCAACAAAACACCAAATAGCCCTATTAAAAAAAATGGAGTACAGAATTGATGAAAGAATTCTCAATAGATGAAATCAAAGAGGCTGAAAGACACTTAAGAAAATGTTCAACATCCTTAGTTATCAGGGAAATGCAAATGAAAACAACTTTGAGATACCTGCCAGAATGGCTAAAATTAGAAACACCAATGACAACTTATGCTGGAGAGGATGTGGAGAAAGGGGAATACTCCTTCACTGCTTGTGGAGTTGTGCAGCCATTTTGGGGATCAATATGGCGATTCCTCAGGAAAATGGGAATTAGCTTACCACAGGACCCAGCAATTCCACTCTTAGGTATATACCCAAATGACTCACATCCATGCAACAAAGACATGTGCTCAACTATGTTCATAGCAGCATTATTTGTAATAGCAAGAACCTGGAAGCAACCTAGTTGCCCCTCAACTGAAGAATAGATAAAGAAGATGTGACACATCTACACAATGGAATACTACTCTGCAGAAAAAAATAACGAAATTTTGAAATTCACAGGCAAGTGGATGGAACTTGAAGAAACCATCCTGAATGAGGTAACCCAGTCACAAAAAGAGGAACAGGGTATGTACTTGCTCATATATGGATTTTAGACCTAGAGCAAAGGCTCACCAGCTTATAATACATACCACCAGACAAACTGGGATACAAGGTGTATTCTAAGAGATTCATATATGGTCCCTCACAAAAAGGGGAAGGGACAAGCCCTCCCAGAGCACATGGGAAATGGTGGGGGTGCAGTGAATGGAGAGAGAACTAGGAGAAAGAGAAGGGGAGGAGAGGAAAACACGTGTGACTAGATAGATTGAGTCAGGGTGAGAGGGGGGCATAAAAGAGGGAGCCATTACTGATTTGAAGAGAAAACTGAACCTCAAGAAAGGTCTAGAGAACTACAAGACTGACTCCAACTAATAATTCGAGCAACCATGGAAAGGCAACCACAAATGCCCTTCCCTGATAGTGAGATCATCAACTAAATTATCCACCATCATGGAGTCTGCATCTAGTACTTGTTGGAAACAGAAGCAAACACCCATAATCAAGCACTGAGTCAAACCAGAATCCAGATACAGAGAGAGGGGACAAGACCAGGTTGCAGAAACTCACAAAACAGCTGACCTGAACAAGGAGGAGCTTGGGCCTCCCAGACTGATGGCTAGGAACCCAGCAAGGGACTGACTCATAACCCTTGAATATGGGTCTCAGCTAGAAGGACTGAGCAGTCTGGGGGACCTCAGACAGTAGAAACAGGATCTATTTCTGGTTCACAAAAGGACCTTGTGGACACATCCCCCATGGAGGGAGACCCACTTAACCTAGAGACAGGAGAGAAGTCCTAGTCCCTACTTCAAATGACTTGACAGACTTTCATGACCCAACCTGGATAGCATAGCCCTACAAGTGAAATGGAGGTGGAGGGATGGAAGGGGATGGTGGCCAGGGTGCATGTCACAGGGGAAAGAGGGTAAGAGGGAGGGAGGGTTGGAGGGAGGAAGGGAGAGGAAACTGGGATTCACATGTAAAATTTTTAAATTATATTATTATTAAAAGAAGAAGGAAAAATGCTGCTGGATTAATTCAATATATATATATATAGTATATATATATATATATTTTATTTAACAGTGCCCAGTGGAATATAAATAAGCAAACACACATTCATAAATATATTTAAATGTATATATGTATACACACATATATAAACATATATATTTATATGTACAATTTTATATATGTAATATACATATTCATTCCTGTTCAGGTATATGTGTGTGTCCAATGTATGTGTACTTATGCATGTGCATGTGTGGACAACCTAAAGTCCCATTCCTTTGGAGCTACATATAATTTTTATGTTTGAGACAGGATCATTGGTCTCATTGGCCTGTACCTCACTAACACTAAGCTAACTAACCAGAAAGTCCCAATAACCTAACTTCTGCATTCTTAGAGCTGTGATTACAAGCACAGGCCACCACACCCTAACATATTATGTAGATTACAGGTACTGAACTTGGGTTCTAATGTTTGTCAAGGCAAGCTTTTGCTGAGTGAGTTATCTATCTCCCCAGTCCTATAATATGCTTCTTTAAATTCTTGAAAATAAGACAGAAAATAAATTACCTAACATTAATGCATATTATTAGGAAAACAGTTTTTCAGACTTGCCATGACAGCTACAATTCATTGCATTTCTGTTACTATTCACAAACCTTATGAAAACTACAACTTGAGAAATTAAATGTCGTGTGCAAAATCTAAACCTCAGCTTCCTAAATTGTAGGTTTCCACCCAATATGGGGTGATGTAACTTAGTGTCAGCACTATGTAAGATTTGGTATTAAAAGTTTCTGAACAGATAGCTAGCAAAAATTAATTCAAAACCAAAGGTATAATGAACCCATGGTATTTTACACATTGCTATCCTGTGTCGATCACACAACTTCTTGCACCCTTGGTTTGAACCTATTAGATGTACACTTTGCCATGTGCATGCCATCATTCTGTCATACCACACAAGGACCCTGAATACTGATAACAAGCCCCCACCCAGACTCAATACCATCCACTGTATACCATGGATGTGTTTTTACTGTACACACACAGTTTCTTGCTCTTACAGAAACATGATTGTTTTGTGTTGCAGAACACAAAGATTTTACTATTTTCCTACCATTATTCTCCAGTTTGTAAGTATAAAATTCACATCTCTTTGGGTTAGGGTTAGGGTTAGGGTTAGGGTTAGGGTTAGGGTTAGGGTTAGGGTTAGGGTTAGGGTTCCTAGAGTGATTTTAAACTTTGATATTTGAGTTTCTGACTTGAAATACACACACACACACACACACACACACACACACACACACACACACACACATATGCAAGCACACGCACACACACAATCACTAAAAGCATTTTGCTTGGAATTAGAAGAAAATTTCTGAAATTTTATGAAATGGCCTAAAAATCAATGCGGACTAAAAAATAAAAATATTGACCAACTCTTAAAATGTTTTGCATCATATTCTATCAAATATCCAGAAAAACATTTAATTCTTTAAGGGAAGATAAGTGCATCTATCTAATTAGTATACAGATTTATTTTAATTTTTTAACAAAGGGCAAATTAAATGTGTACCAAAGAATTATTCCAAAATATATTTTTTTTATTTTATTGGTTTGGTTTCGTTTGGGTTTTTGAGACAGTGTTTTTCTGTATAACATATCTGGCTATCCTAGAATTAATTCTGGAGAAAATGGTGGTTCTTGAACTCACAGAGATCCAACTGCTTCTGCATTCCAAGTTCTGAGGTTAAAGGCACGTACCTCCACTGCTCAAAATTAGTTTCTTAAGGATTTCTTTCAGTAAGTGTTTGAACTGTGCACCCATTTACATATCTATATACACGGGTGATGCAAAATTCCTCAGATGAAAGGAATTTCACATAGAAAGTTTAGAAGACAAAGAAGGGGTTCAGGAAGTATTTTGAACTTAGATTCCTCTGAATTCAAAATTTTGCTGCTGCAAAATAGAAGGCCTTTTACCTTGAGTTACACATCAGGCTGCAATGGGCAGTTTTCAGAATTTTCCGTGGTCCTCATTGATTTAAATGCATACATCTGTGTGGCAAGGATGGATCTAAGTGGATGACACTAAATGCCAACATCTCATCACCTTTGTTCCTGTGTAACTCACTGGAAACCCATTGATAGCCTGTAGTGAAACATCACATTAGCTGCCTCGATTTAGTGTGGATCCCACAAGTGGACCAGCACAGTTCTTAATGAGACTGCCATTTTTGGAGGTGCCAGCCATTCATGAGTGGTTCAGAGCCCATCAGCACTTCTGGACAGCCAGCTAGAAATCCCACTCTGAATGGCACATTCAAAAGAAGGTTAGAGGTAGGAGTCAGTATGTTCACAAAATACAGCATTGGGAAAATTAAGCCAGCATGCAAGATTCATCAAGGTAGAGAAATCTATAGAACTTAGATATTGTCATTGTCACCTTCTTGCCTTAGGGTTGGTAGTGTCAAGCTTGAGGCTACACTTCAAGAATTTTATCAAGACAATATTTATTCGTGGCAATATTAGGTCAGATAAAGGCCAAAATGAGTTTGGCCTTTAACCTCTACTATTCCCTCCCTGAACAATCTTAATGCTCAGTCAGCCAAGGTCCAATAATCGGCAGAATCTTTAATATAAATGCAGCTGCTTCAGAGAACTTCACCATACACCAGCTGTTAATTTTCTTTTCCTTTTAAACTCCTTATTCTTGAAATCATATCTGCTACATTTAGAGAACATGCCCATCTCCCAAGGACTTTGGTAACATGCGGATCTTTATAATGCTGCCTTTCTTGCAGAGCCTGGGAGCCTACTGAAGACAGAGCGCATCAGCTGTGAGGATGTACTGCTCTTCTAGAGAACCCAAATTTGGTCCTAGAACAAATGCTGAATGTTTAAACCACCAGGAACTCTGACTCCAGGGAATCTGATCACTCTTCTGACTTCCTTGGACATTTACACTCATGTATATACCCTCATAGACACACTATACACACAATTAAAAGCAAAATTATGTTTTTCAAAAAAGGAGTCTACAAAGCAAGCATATCATTTGTTAGAGTCCAGTGAAAACTAAAATTTAAAGAACTTTTCTCAAAAGTTAAGAATTTCAAGATGACAAATGCAAAGAGACCCATCATCAGACATTATACAGAGAGGTTACTCAAGACCAAATGGAATCTATTAAATCCCTCCCCCAAGCTCTGGAAACCCTACAGAAGAGGGGGTAGAAAAAGTATAAAAGCCAGAGGGATGGGAGGACACCAAGGAAACAAAGTCACTAAATCAACCTGAGCAATGCTCAGATGACCTCAGAGACTGAGAGAGCATGCATGGGGCCTGCACCGCTCTGTACCAGGTCCTCTGCTTGTATATTGGGGCTTCCAGTTTAGTGTTTGTATGGGATTCCTGAGTGTTCAAACAAGCCTCCAAACTTTGTGCCTTCTTTTGGGTTTTTTTCCTTCTGATTGCTTTTCTTGCCAACTCCAATGTGATAGTTTTTGTTAATCTTTTTATAATTTATTACTATGTTATATTTTATTGTTATCCCTTAGAAGCCTGCTCTTTTCTAATGAGAGACAGAAAGAGAATATATCTGGGTGAGAGAGGAGATAGAAAGGAGCCAGAGTAGAAATCAGAACTGTTATCAGATTATATTTAAAAAGAATCTATCTTCAATAAAATAAAAAAAAAAAAAAGAATTTCAAGTTGACAAGACCACTGTGCTAAAAAAAAAAAAAAAAAAAAAAAAAAGCAGAGCCCTTCTGAGATCAGGTACATAGGAGATGGCAGCCCACCTACTATGAACAATGAACCTTTGCAAGCACACAGGTAAAATTGGAGCTAATGACGCACAGACCAGGCCATAACTGGCATAGCAGGGATCCAAAAACGTCCTGAGTTGCCTGCCCTGCATTTTTGATCCATTCTTCTGTTTTCTCATCTCATGCTCTCTCTCTCCCTCTCTCTCTCTCTCTCTCTCTCTCTCTCTCTCTCTCTCTCTCTCTCTCTCTCTCTCTCACACACACACACACACACACACACACACACACACATATATATATATATATATATATATATATATATATATATATATACTTGCTTACTTGGGAAACTAACCAAAAGACTTGGATGCTAGAATTATCATGAGGACTGATGTTTGAGTTGTTGCTATAAAACATTCAGTAAATACTTGTGACGTTAATGAATATATGAGTATGCAATTTGTCCTTATTCTTTTCCTATAACAGCCATATCTTCTTTCAAGCTTTATTTTGAAGCATCTGTATGAAAATGATAGGCTCTGACCTCTCACTTTATGTACTTCATTCATTCCAGGAGGTTCTTGGGTCAGACATTTTTACCTGCACGATCATCTATAACCATGTCTCTTCAGAAAGTACCCTCTAATACAAGAAATACGAAGGTGATATGCCCAGTTTCTATAGATCAAGTTTCATTTTTAAGTATCTAGTATTTTCAGCCTTTATTTCAGTAAAGTAGTTAGTACTAAAACATATGCATATTTGCTACATTTAAAGCGCAGGATCAAAACCACGATATAAATTCTGGAGTTCAGCCAATGATTCATGGAGTATTGTAAATCAGTGGTACCTTAGAGCTTTTGTGATGTGTGAAGCAGAAGCCTGCAAAGTTGCTCATACCTGCCACTGAAGTACAAGAGAGGCTGAGGCAGAGGGATTGTTATAACTATGATGACATCCTGGGCTATGGAGTGAGACACATCTTCATAATAATTAAGTCAATTAATAGAAATAAACCAAATAAAATAAATCCAGCCATCAAAGTGCTGACTTTCTTATTTCTCGTGTAATTTGAAAATTCTCCCTAAATTATTATCTATAACTTCCTAGTGTTGGCAGTTTGTTTGCCCAAAATAGAGTTTCCACTGTCAACTCTATATGTCTAATGTGTTTTTTGAAAATCAGCTAGGCATACTTAGTAAGAAAATCCTTCAGCAAACTGACAGCCATTTATTCTATATATAAGGAATTAACTAAGAGTAAAAGAAATAAACGTTAAGTTTGACCACATGAGATCTGTGACACCAGTCTTCCAGGCATAGCACTTCTGCTGTTTTCTGGGTTTTTGGTTTTGTTTTTTTGTTTTTGTTTTTGTTTTTTTTCCCCTTCCATGTGGACTCCTGGTGACACTGCCATCAGTGCTCCAGATAATTATAGCCCTTCAGAGAGCATGTCTTCCTGACAATGACTTTCCCAATTCCAATTCACTCAGATCCCAGCTGATTATTTCTTCTCTCGCTATCCCTGAGTGCACTAGTTTGTGATTTCCAAGTTTCTCGAATCTTTCCTTTTTGGAAAATGAAGCAGGGTAAGTGTCTGTGCTTAAATGCCTCTAAATTCACAGGCAGTAAATCATTTTCATATTCAACTCTTCCGAATGTGGTCATTTGGCAGATGGATCGCTTATCAACGGTCCACACCCACTCCGTCTCTCCTGCTGCCCTGGAATCAGTCTCACTTCATTGCTTACAATGAAGTTCCTGCTGTGTTAATTCCTAAAATGATATACTAATGTTTACGTGCCCTGCAGAGCTGGCTGGTTTTTTTTTTTTTTTTTTTTTTTTACAACTATCAAGTATAGATGGAACCTGGTAGCCAAAGCCCAAAGCAGTATACATCACGAAGGGAGAGAGAGTGAGGCAGGGATGCTGGATCTTTTGTTTCCAAGTCCTCATATTCTGCAATGAGGTTCTGCTAACAAAGATCAAGGAGAAGGAGACACAACTTCAGTCAGCTACTGCTGGGGAGGGAGCCTGAGTTTCTTTAGGGGTGTGGTTCCTAGTACATTGGTCATGGGGTAGTGGGTGGCCTCAGGCTCATTGAACACTGCAGATTGTAAAAAAAAAAAAAAAAAAATGAAGAAGGAGGAGGAAGAAAGACCTGAAGTTGGGAGGTGTACATTGAAGGCACCTGGAAGGAGTTAAGTGGGAGGGTGGTAAATGTGAACCGTGTGCACATGTGAAATTCTCAAATAAGTCAAAACACTACCAACGAAAGTATTTCAGGGAGCAGCAGTCTCTCCTGAAAGGAATTGGAACTTAATAGAGAATTAAAGAGACATAGAGGGGGTTCCTAAGGTGAGCAACACAAAAAGAGAAATAAAATGGCAACAGAAGTGGATTAAAAGCCAGCCAAGTCCCCGCACCTTTCAGCACTATGTCGCATCAGGATGATTGAAGCAGCTAGTTGACATTTTCAACTAGAATACTAAAAATTTCAGACAGCAGGAAGACTCTCCAAATTTGTTTACAGAGTAAAAAATAAAAATCTATAATCTGTGAAGCAACAACGCATGGTGTGGGTTCCACATGAAACAGGGCTCCAGAAGAGGACCAGGCCCAAAGGACTTTTTCAGTGAAGTCGCGCTCTCTCAGTGACCCTCTGTTTCGGCATCTTGTTCAGTTGTTGAGACAAAATGCCCTGACAAAGGCAACCTAATGGAGGAGGAAGGGTTGATTTTGGCTTACAGCTCTAGAGGAGCTACCATCCAAAATGACAGGGCAGACATGGCTGCAGGAGCTAGAGCCTGTCACATAGTATCAGGCAGTCTTAAAAGAGAGATAACAGGAAACAAGGACCATCAGGCTAGAAATCCTTAAAGCCCACCTCAAATGAGGTGCTTTCTCTGTCAAGGCGTTCCCTAACTTCTCTAAAGAGTATCCCTAGCTGGGCAACAAGTGTTCAAAATCAAGAGCTTATGGAGGACATTTTACATTTAAACCACCACACCCCAAAGCACAGAAGCATAAAACAAAAGAGTCCCTAGGCTGAGTATGTTGTCTGTGCTGAGGAAACTAAAAATATAAACAGTTACCCCAGTAGAGAAGGAAATTATATGCATCTCAGCGCCATTTTTTTCCCTGTTCATTGAAATATCTTTTCAGAAACCCCATTGCTTTCCAAATCCCTGTTTTTCCTTCACCTCAGATCCCTCTGGGTACAGGCATCCAGGAAAAGAGAAACGGCTTGGGCAGAGGCTAAGTGTTGCACAGGTGTGTCAAAAGTTCATCATAAGCCAACTGAAAGTAGCCAAAGAAAGAAATGGCTTAGCCAGGCGGTGGTGGTGGTGCATGTCTTAGGTCCCAGCACTCAGAAGGCAGAGGCTAGCCTAGTCTACAAAATGAGTTGCCAGGACAGCAGACTTTTACACAGAGTAAACCATATCTCAAGAAAATATTAAAAAAAATAATAATAAAAATAAAAGGTGCTTGAGAAAAAAAAAAAGAGGAGAATTTTTTTGTTTGTTTTGTTTTGTTTTGTTTTCTTCCATTTTCATATTCTGAACCCTGAATGTAGCTGTGAAGCCACCAGATGGCAATGTTGCAGACTAGCTCTCATAGCCTCTGGACATAGTAGCTGGCTAAGGGGAAAGAGATGCTGAGGAGAACCTTGCAAGCTGTTGTCTACACCCCCTGAAGGAAGACAGTGCAGGAACTGGCAGAGCTGGCTTTCATTCCAAGGCATTCCAGAATGAAAGGAAGCTACAGACCTGGGTTTACCGAGTTTTCAGTTTAGCCTCACCAGCCAGGTCAACAGAGCTAGATCAGCTATTCAGAGAACTATACAGTTCATGGGGTACTCTGTACCAGTAGACAAAACTCAGCAAGACCAGGAAGAACACCGCAGAAGAACCTGAAGGGTACCTCCTCCCTTGATTCTTTGTCCTGGCTGGCTGGTTCCTTGTGCAGCCCCTCCATGCAGGTCCTCATCCATCCAGTAGCACCTGCCCACACAGCCATTTCAAGATGCAGATGGTGCAGAATTACCAATAACCACTCCGGCCAACCAAAGAAAGCTTCCATTGATTTCCTGTGTTGTAAATTGATCCAAATAATTTCTGTGGTTTCAGGGGTTCGTTAACTCACTAATTTAAAATAATCTGAACATAAGCTGAGTTAGTTTTCTCTTGCCCTGTGTCTAGACTCATTTAGTTCAATTTCTTAGATCACAATGCTAAGGAAGCCACAGTTCAATGTGCTACTATCTGCACTGAAGATCTCTCTCTCTCTCTCTCTCTCTCTCTCTCTCTCTCTCTCTCTCTCTCTCTCTCTCTCTCTCTCTCTCTCTCTCTCCTCCCTCTGCCCCAGAGCAGGCTTCTCCTAGCTCACACATCCTGGATGTGAAGAATGGGAATAAAATCAGAAAAGGAGACTGAATGTAGAGGATGGGAGAGAAAGAATGATGGGGGAATAGGAATACACTCTAATACACTCTCTGGTTTGAGTTTGAAGCGAACTTCCCATCATCCCCTGTGTTGAATGAGGCTGTGAAATCAGTGTAAATTGCAGGGAAATTTCCTTGAAGACTCTAGTGAAAGAGCACCGCTAGTGAAAAACCAGGCTGAGGAAAATGACAGAATTAAAATATCAACCAAGTGACCAGACAAGCTGCATGCTTTTCTCTGTCCTGTTCCATTGCAGATGTGCCATAGTAAGAAACAAGGAAGTGGACATAGAACTTGAATGGAGGGCATTTCGAGAGATGACACAAAGACACAGAAGCATGCCATTTTCATATGACATAATCTGCTGAGTACAAAATTCCCAAGAGAGGTACAATAGTGTTCCTAGAAATGATGAACAGATTTATCAATGTTAATCAACAAATGATAAATTATTTATCCATATAATGGCAATTAATGATTTGAAAGAAATAACAAATCCCTGTCTAAAATAACTTCCAGAAACACAAAATGCCTAGATATAAACCCAATATAATCTACTGTGTTACATCTACATGCTAAAGAATGCTAGTCACAGAAATTCATGAGGGGTCAAATATATGGAAGACAAGCAGAACTAATGATTGGAAGACTTAATAAGATATGATTGTTGGTACTCAAATTGATCTTCAGGTAACACAATTTCAGTAATAAAATGAAGTGAAATTTAAAGATTAGTGAAAACAATTTGAAAAGGACGGTCATATAGTAAAAGTAAATAAATAAATAAACTGCTTCATTAGCCAATAGCAAAGTGCAAACTGAAGCCACATGGTTATGGCTTAAGACATAATAGAATATTATGATTAAAAGAAGTCATTCTGTCAATGCTGAGGTCTGGTAAAGACAGAGGGCAGCTAATGTCTCTAAGTGTTGCTAAGTGGGAACATGAAATAGCATAGCCATGACATTTGGCGTCTTTTATAAAGCTAAACATGTATTTCTTGTTTATATGAATCAGAAACCCTACTCCTGGAAATTCTACCTCAGATATAGGAAATTTTGTATTCACGAAAAACTGGTACATCGATTATTTGCAGCATATCTGGTGAGTTTCCAGATCTGGAAGCCATCCAAGTGAATTTTCACCAATGAATGAATAAACAGTGACACCTTCTTACAAGATACCTTTCAGCAACAAAAAGGAGTAGTCTACTGATAGGTGGCTCATACTAACATCAAAGGTATTACGAAGAGCTGAAGAATCCCACTCAAAAAGTTAGTGCAAATTTCTTTTATATGGCACACTTGGAATGGCAATCACAATGACAGAGACAGCATGAGTGTTTGCCAAGAAGAAGGGGAGGTGGGAGGGTGAAGGAGTAATGCAGGAAGTATTGAGCTACATGTCCTTTCTGTGTAGCCTGTGCTTATACTGATGTGCTGAAATGGCAATTTTCATAGAACTATGCACTCCCAAAGATTCAGTTCCATACTACATGTTAATAGCATAATACAACAATAAAACCTGATTGCTGCTGACAAATGATTGATAACACTTGCTTGACCAGTCTGAAGGAAAACACCTTTTCTCTGAGGGAAATTATTCAACTCTTATAGGACAGCTATTATGTCACTTAATCCACACAGTTCTCCACTGTGTTGAGTTCTGCTAGTCTCTACTTAATAATGAGAGATGGGCATTGACAACACCTGTGCAGAATACTCAAGATCAGAGAGCCTGAGCAGAGGAAACATTTGCAGAGTGGTGTGTATGCTCAAAGAGAATCTGTGGCTATCTGCTAAACAATAGCTCCTCAGCACTTACCTGAAGGAGATATGATCCTACTGCTTTCAAAGTAAGCTTTCTATTCTGCACTTACAGCATTAGACTCACTCTGTAGGATCTGTACAGGGAAGTACTTATTAGCAATACCTCAGGTTTTGTGTATAGTTACAAAGGAGTCCTTCCCGGAACCCTATAGTTTGGTGTCTATCAGACTCTGCTTGGCTCACCTTCGCTGGATAGCCAAGGGTAAAGCTTCACCTCATGATAAACCTTTCACAGATGAAAAGCTCCATTTCTAAGATTCTTCTGCCTCGAGGTTGAAGCCTTACTCAGGCTCTAATTAAATATGGCACTGCTATTTAAACCCTGCAATTTTTCCAATAAGATGGAAAGTGACTCAACCCTTTCAACATTGCTCAGTATGCAGTTAGAAGAGTGGTGGTCAGTTGTACCTAAGTGTGGGACCTGTAGAGCTATCTCAGAAAGGACAGTCATCATCCTCTCCTCCACAGGAAAATAATAGCACATGCTAAATTCCTTCCATCACCCTGTCAGATAGCAGGTGACATCACCACAAATGAAAATCTTGAAGAACGATACCTAAAATAAGCAGCTCCAGCAGCAGGGTCTACAATGACATGCTCACCCAGCACACTCACAGAGCCCAGCCCTGAGCTTCCCATGAAGGGGCACATGACTATATATGTGTTCAGAGATGGATGTGTCTAAAGAAAAACAGACATCAAGCTTCTGGCATAGAAGTCCCATGCATGCCAGCACAGTTCTAACTTGTCTGTAGGGTGCAAAGGGCATAAACAAGCATGAGATAGTGTTGACCCAACTCTGACAAAGGTGTCTAGGCCAGCTTGTAAAAAACTTGGAATTGTTCCACACTGATTTACAATCCAAGTGGTAAGACCTAGGGATGTGTGGAGAGGAAATCTACATAGAACTAAGCATATAACAATGGACTTCTTACAGCTCTCCTTGTATATAAACATGTGTGACAAGGACACCGTCACAAGTGGTCCCCCTGAGTCCAAAGTCCAGATGTAAGCAACTCTTTCCCACCACTTCTCATGGACACATAGTGAAGGGAAGACATGTTTTATCTAACATACCTGCTCCTTCCATACTTTCTCTGTCCAAAGGCTTGACCTTGGACCATGCCAATCTGGACATGTCTTCACATGTCTGTTCTTCCTCATAGGCCATATGCTAGGGATATACTACTAAACTCAGCTCCACTTACCTCACATTACCACTTAGGATTTTCGGTGATGACAGAAGCCAAGGGATATACAGTCCCATAAAGAATCAAACCTCAACCTGCCTCCCAGCATTATCCCCTCCATGAATTTCCTGCACATGCAATAATAACATATAACTCTTCTTGGCTATCCTCTGAGCAAACTCTTTCAGCCATCCAAGCATATATTATTTCTCTACCAAAAAAAGGACATTTCTTTTTTTTTTTTACAACCTTTTTTATATTAATAATATAATTTAAAAATTTACATGTCAATCCCAGTTTCCCCTCTCTCCCTCTTACCCTCCCTCCCTCCCTTCCCTCTTACCCTCTTTTCCCCCTCACATGCACCCTGACCACCCTCCCCTCCCATCCCCCCACTCACATTCCACATGTAGGGCTATGCTATCCAGGTGGGGTCATGTAAATCTGTCAAGTCATTTGAAGTAGGTACTAGGACTTCTCTCCTGTGTCTAGGTTAAGGGAGTATCCCTCCATGAGGGATGTGTCCACAAGGTCCTCAAAAAGGACATTTCTTTATTGCGCCACCTGATGGAAGACTGTTTGGTGCTCAGGGTCAACTCATATACAGTCATGTGCCCCTTCATGTGGGGAGTTTTTGGTTCTTTTGTCACTGTACAATCATTGTAGATTACACAGGACTAGAAGGTGTGGGTCAGTCACCCAATGTAGCCTGTTGATGTGATCAAGGAACAAAATAAACATGTCTGTGGTTGATGTTAGGATAACATGGAACTCTGCTTTGCAAAAAGCATGTTTTTATATATGGGCAGAGTACACTCTAAAATAATGTATGGATGCATGGAATAGTAAATGCTAAAGTATTAATATTCATTACATGTCTTGTCAAGTTCATAACTTCATAGACTATGTTCTCCTGCAGGAAGCAGAACAGGAGACTTGCCTTCATCAGTATCCACAGTAAGTCATGTGAGCATTGTGATTCACAATGGCTCTGACATCACTAGACACTGGATTTTATTGTCTTTTTCACTCTTTTATTTTTTTTCTTGCTTTCATGAAAAGTATACTGGATCATCATCATAGACAAGGTCAATTTATCATCTACTAAGATGTTGTACTGTGCAGCACATGACATTATTTCCCCCACAATCTACTGCTTGAAAGAATTAAGTGACACAAAGAGATCATGTGCTATCACCATGTGTAATTGATACAGGAGTTCAATATATTCATACTCACATATATACATATATGTTTCTTAGTCTAGCTTCATCTTGATTTTGGATCATGTCATCCTCCTTTTCTCTCATAGCTTTCATTTCTTGATATAGATGTCTGTTGCAATAAGATGTTTTGAGAGCTTAAATTGGCCATCACTTATATTTCCAGTAAAATTTTAGCATACTGCCAAAATATGTATTACCTGATCTGTTCTGGAAACTATTTGGGTGGATCAGACATCCTGCCCAGAAAAATTTAATTATTTTGTTTTACTGTTACCCATACACAACACTAATGATAGCATTCACATTTAGTGATACCTATATTATTAATATTCTACCAATATTAATTGTGAGACAATGAAGAATGGGGGGTGGCTCAGCAACCTGGGACACACTTCGTTTGAGCTACACACATATTTCTCTTCTAATAATGCAGTTGGTGACTTATGAAGGTATTTGCATTTGTTATGTACACACACACACACACACACACACACACACACACACCTCTAAACAATGTACAAGGCATCCTATTAGCACTCTAGGACTCCCACCTGTGTAGAGTGGCATAGGTATTTGCTAAACAATGGAAATAAGTCACTTTTCTTCCTAATCCCTTGATAACACCCCAAACACATCTTGGAACACTTGGAGAAACTGTAAGCAATTGACCTATCTTGTCTAAAATGGCTTTGAGCCCATGCCCCCATAAACAAACTGTGTCTTCTAAGTGAATTTTTAGAGAGAGTCTCTTATTTAATATCTTATGCCTATGCATAAGGAAATGTGCTTATGGTTAAAATCAGATATATCACAGAAAGGGACATGTATGATGAGCAAAAATTATATAATCCAAACCTTCCAATCAAAATGTATGAGAGTTTCCAGGCTATACTCCTGGGCATCTAAATGCCCTTTTCTCTTGAATACTCTAAAAATAGACCCAGAGAATGATTGGGACCCTTGAATACTTTACCACTCATGGGGCCTGTTTTTAATCTTGGCAACACATTCTTCTCATATGCAATATTACTTTGATTTGAATAAAGTTTCCTCACTATTTTAGATTTAGAATCTGTCTGAGCCTTTATTTCAATTATTTGAATAAGAGGCCAAGAGCCTACAAAAAACAAACCTAGACACCACTACCAGCCACCATCAAACACCTATGAGATACAGGCACTGAGATATATATCTTCCTACAGGTTATATGGGAAAGCAGGGAGCCCACACACACTTTGTGCTCATGTGGATGGGGCCAACTTGCCTTTTGCTAAGGACCAGAAATCTACCAGTGATACAATTCAGTAGCAAGACAGTCAATGTCAGGTGGAGGGTAGATGAGCAGTATCTATAGAAACTGGGGTATTAGACTCCAGTTTGTAATTGTATGAAATAAATGAATGATTCCAAAGTCGGTGCCATGGTTTCCAAAAATATAAAGTAAGAGGTGTTGCTCATGTTTTCATTTGCCTGGGCACTCAGGGCTCTATGTTAAAGGCCTGAGAAGAAATGCCAGGTATTAAATAGAATTTGTATCACTAACCAGCTCCCCTGATCACTGGGTTACATTTTCAGGATCCAGAAAGATCTATAAAGTGGTACTCAGTACTGAGATATGAAAGTAAGCTAGAGACTAAAAGCTAATGTGGAGGCCTCTGGATTACAAGTGTCATAAGTACTTACTGCAAGAGCTGGGAAGGAAGGGATGCCTTTCCTCCAGGACCCAGGGAGCTTTGAATAGAAAACAAAGATCTGCCTTGAGAAGAGCTAGGAGAAAAATGAGTGTTTCCAAACCTGTGAACTTTCCAATGACACATCCCCTGCCATGAAAACCTGCAACCCATTTCAAAAGCCTCATGGAATTCTAAAGCCTCCTTTTCCTCCCTGCCTCCCTCCCACGCTGTCACACAAGCCAATTTCTTGAAAGATTTCCTTTGGCAAAAAGTTGGAGCTCCAAGAGAGGTGTATGTGTGTGGGGGGGTGCTGCCAAGATGGAAAGGGCTCAGCTCAGATTCTTTTTTTTTTTACCTTTCAAATCTTTGCCTGCTCTAACACTGAATAAACTAAAAAGCTCATCAAGAAGGAAAAGGAAAGTCTATCCTTTCAATTCCCAAAGCACAGGCTTCCTAGAAAACATCCCTCCACGACACAGGTAATGCCAACTTTACAGGGAAGTAGGTACCTCAGTGTATAAACAGCCACTGAACTGGTTTAGACAATGTTCCTGAATCACAAAACCAGCCCTGCTAGCTTATTATACATTCTAGGAATTAATTGGAACCAACTGATCTCTAATTTACAAAAATAATACAACATATCTTGTTTTCTTACTTTTGAGCTCTGAGTGACATTTCATTTGTTCAAGAGGATTTTGTCTGCTCTTTCCTGTCAAGAGACATTGGCAAAGCTGAGTGCAATCAACATTTTCTTTCATTCTGTCTGGCAAGGACTATTAGATGTTCAGACGGGAGATGCACAGTGTCCGACTCATGGATTCAGATACACAGGAGGCTGATATGCAGGGGTCGGATAAAAAGTTTTAATGAGACGCAGTGCCCAAATGTGACCTATCAGAATCCCATCCCCCAAATCACTTGTTCCTCCAGCTCCCTGTGCTTGCATGCTCCAGATAAAGGGAACAATGCAAACAAACTGTGTGAGTGTGCAAATTGCATTCACACTTATGCTAATTCCCAGCCTCACTTTGGAACACAGGCTTGGAAATGACCCTCCCCAGTTGGGGGTTTAAAATGGAAAGTTATCTATGTGGAGCCCTAACTTTCCCCGCTCTGGGGGATATAACTTGAGTGCTCCCAAGCACCTGACAAGGGCAAAGTGACTTTCCCTCCCATCTAGGAGTGGATGGAAAATGAGGAGGGAGTTAAAAACGAGCTGTGGTTCTGTGGGGCTCCCAGGAGAGTATAAAATGGAAAAATGGGCCAAAAAAAATAATGTATATTTTTAACTCATAAATAGGCCAACAAAATTATATCCACTCTTTGTAAAGTGCTCTGGTACACATCCGGCCACTAATAGCCTCCTTTGCCTGGCCGCCCCTCCATTTCTTAATGCTTTTGAGTTTACTATGTGTGAGGCATGTTAGAAGGCTTTGTGGGCAATGACTCCACACTCTCAGGAATTAAGTGTACAGAAGAAACCACTCTGATTGTTTATTGCAGCCATCAAATGCTAGTCACATGAGCATTTCAGGATGTGTTTTATATGCCACCTCACCCTTGCCCAGACCCTTATTTCATCTGGGTTCATATTTCTATTCTGCTATTTTCTCACTTGGAGAGCAAGTATGGAATCTATTTAGCATCTAGATTCCATGAATTCCAATTATAAAGCACAACTTTTGATTTTAGAAATTTACATATCAAATGTAGTCATTTACCCATTTTGTTGTTTTGTTTTCAAGTAGAAAGGCTACATCATGAAATGGGGCTGGAGAGATGGCTCAGCTATCATGAGCACTTATTATGCCCTTGCAGAGGATCCAGGTTTGGTTACCAGGACACATATGATGGTACCTGTAATTCCAGTTCTAGTAGAATCTGATAATCTCTTCAGATCTACATGGGTTCATGTACACACATGCACACACACACACACACACACACACACACACACACACACATACATACACAGAGAGAGAGAGAGAGAGAGAGAGAGAGAGAGAGAGAGGAATAAATAAACATATTCAAAAATTTAAAATCCCATAGGGCCTCAACCCTATACAAAGAATTATAAGCAACTAAAACAAGCTGAAAGTAGGAAAAGTGATCTTCTATGGAGGAGAGCACGCCAATTGGTTGTCCAGTGCCAAATGGTCAGCCCTGTAAACATACATACAAGTAACTTTATAGAGGCTAAACAGGTTGTATTTAAGAATATATATATATATATATATATATATATATATATATATATATAGGACCTCCATTGCTGGCCTTTGCCGGAGATCCGCCTAACCCTTGGGACTACCCTGAGTCCCTGCCTGCCATTATTTGACCCCCAACTCCAGGCCTCTGCCTGAGGCCTCTGTCAGGGGGAATTTCCTGATTCTGCTCTCAGCACACTAGACCCGCCTATCCACATGAGACCATCCTGAGTCAGTGCCTGCCTGATCTATGATCCGATCACCAGGCCTCTGCTGAAGAATCACCCTGAATCCCCGCCTGACTAATCTTTGACCCCCATCTCTGGGCCCCTGCCTGAGGAGAAACCTCTTAGAGAGCTTGGACCATCCAGAGCTACAGACATCAAACCCCTGACCCACCTAAGTCCACTGGGGGAGTAGCATAGAGAGACCCCACCTGCACCTACTGAAAAAAGTGATGTGAAGGCAGCAATACAAGAAAACACCTAACAATAGAAAGAAATATGACACCACCACAATCTAGGAACTCTACACAAACTAGACCCGAACACACCAAACCTTTTGAAGCAGAAAAGAATGACTTAAAAAATATCTTTATAAAAATGATAGTGGCCCTCAAAGATGATAGAAGAAAATCCCTTAAAGAAATGTAAGAAACAACAAACAAAAAATTGGAATAAATAGAGGAAAAGACCACGCAATTATGCAAGAAATGAACAAATCTCTTAAAGAAAGTAAGGAAAGCCAAGAGAAAACAATCAAACATTTGAAGAAAAAACTCAAACAGTTCAAGATTTGAAAACTGAAATAGAGACAATTAAGAAAACATAAACTGACATAATGCTGAAAATAGAAAAATTGGGCAAATGATCAGGAACTACAATTGCAAGCATAACCAACAGAATACAAGAGATCGAAGAATCTCAGGCACTGAAGATAAAATAGAGGAAATAGATTCATGGACCAAAGAAAATATTAAATCCAACAAATCCTTAAGACAAAACATCCAGGAAATGTGGGACACTGTGAAAAGGCCAAACCTAAGAATAATAGACATGCAAGAAGGTGAAGAAGCCCAGATCAAAGGTGCAGAAAACATATTCAACAAAATCATTGAAGAAAACTTTTCCAATCTGAAGAAGGACATGCCCATGAAACTACAAGAAGCATACCAAACACCAAATAGACTAGACCGAAGAAAAAAGACCCCTTGACACATAATAATCAAAACACTTAACATACAGAATAAAGAAAGAATATTAAGAGCAGCGAAGGAAAAAAGTCAGGTAACATATAAAGGCAGACCTATCAAAATTACACCTGACTTCTCCATGGGATCTCAAGGTCAAAGGTCCTGGATAGATGTTCTACTACTAAGAGTCCACTGATGCCAGCCCAGGCTACTATACCTAGCAAAACTCTCAATCACTATAGAAAGAGGAAACAAGATATTTAATGACAAAGCCAGATTTTCACATTACTTATCTACAAATTCTGGCCTACAGAAAGCTCTGGAAGGAAAACTCCAACCCAAGGAAGTTAACTACACTCACAAAGACATAGGCAATAGATGATCCCACTTCACCAGAACCCAATGGGAGAGCAGGGTAAATATATTCACATTACCACTCCAACAAAAAAATCTAAAACAAACAAGCATTAACAATCAATGGTCCTTACATTCCCTCAACATTAATGGTCTTAATTCACCTATAAAAAGACATAGGCTAACAGAATAGATAAGAAGACAGAATCCATCCTTCCGCTCCACACAAGAAACACATCTAAGCTTCAAAGACAGACATTACATCAGGGTAAAGGGTTGGGAAAAATCCCCCAATCAAATGGATCCAAGAAGCAAGCAAGTGCGGCAATCCTAATATCCTAACAAGTTATACTTCAAACCAAAATCAATCAAAAGAGATGAAGATGGTCATTTCGTATTAATGGCAGGAGAAATCCATCAACACAAAGTCTCAATTCTGAACATCCATGCCCCCAATACAAAGGCACTCACATTCATAACAGAAATGCTACTAAAACTCAAAGGTCACGTAAAACCTCACACACATAGTGGGAGACGTCAACACCCACTCTCAACATTAGACAGGACCACCAATCAGAAACTCAACAAAGAAACAAAAAAACTAACAGAAGTTATGTCTCAATTGTGTTTAACAGACATCTATAGAACATTCCATCCGAACACAAAAGAATATATCTTGTTCTCTGCTCCACATGGAACCTTCTCTAAAATTAACCACATACTAGGTGCATTAACAAACCTCAACAGATACAAAAGAATTGGAATAGTCCCCTGTATCTTATCAGACCACCATACTTTAAAATTGGAATTGAACAATAACACAAATTGCAGAAATCCTACTATCTAATGGAAACTGAACAATGCGCAATTGCACCATACCTGGGTCAAAAAAAGAAATAAAGAAAGAAATTAAGAACTTCCTAGAATTCAAGAAGAATGAGGACACAACATACCCGGACTTATGAGACACCTTGAAAGCAGTGCTAGCAGGGAAGTTCATTGCACTAAGTGCCCCTATGAAGAAAACAGAGGATAGTCACATTAGAGAATTTATAGCACAACTGAAAGCCTTAGAACACAAAGAAGCAAACTCACCCTGAAAGAGTAGATGGCAGGAAATAATCAATTTGAGGGTTATAACCAATAAAGTAGAAACCAGGAAAACAATACAAAATATCAAGGCAACAAAGAGTTGGTTTTTTGAGAAAAATCAAAAAGATAGACAAACCTTTATCTAAACTAACCAAAAAGCAGAGAGAGAACAAGCAAATCAACAAAGTCAGAAACAAAAAGGGAAACATAAAATCGAACACTGAGGAAATCTAGACAATTTTCAGGTCTTACTTTGAAAACCTGTATGCCACAAAATTTAAAAATTCAAAATAAATGAAGAAATTTCTGGATAACTGTCACTTACCAAAATTAAATCAAGAATAGATAAACAACTTAAATAGACCTATAACCCCTAATAAAATAGAAGCAGTCATCAAACCGCCTCCCAACCAAGAAAAAATCCCAGAGCCAGATGGCTTCAGTGCAGAATTCTACCAGAAATTCAAGGAAGAGCTAGAACTAGTACTCCTCAAATTGTTCTATACAATAGATGCAGAAGGTTCATTACCAAACTCTTTTTACGATGCCACAATTATCTTGATATGGAAGCCACACAAAGACACATCAAAGAAAAACAACTACAGACCAATATTCCTCATGAACATTGATGCAAAAACTATTCAATAAAATACTGGCAAATAGAATCCAAGAATACATCGGAAAAATCATCCACCATGAACAAGTAGGCTGCATCCCTTGGTTGTAGGGGTGGTTCAACATACAAAAAATCTACCAATGTGATTCACCATACAAACAAACTGAAAAAGAAAAACCACATGGTCATCTCACTAGATGCTGAAAAAGCCTTTGACAAAATCGAACACACTTTCATAATAAAGGTCTTGGAAAAGTCGGGGATAACAGGAACATACCTAAACATAATAAAAACAATTAAAGTAAACCAACAGCCAAACTGAATGGAGAGAAGCTTAAGACGATTCATCTAAAATTAGGAACAAGACAAGGCTGCATTCTTTCTCCATATCTCTTCAATTTTGTACTTGAAGTTATAGCTAGAGCAAGAAGACAACAAAAGGAGATCAACGGGGTACATGCTGGAAAGGAAGAAGTCAAAGTGCCTCTATTTGCAGATGATATAATAGCTTACATAAGCAATGGAAAAAACTCTACCAGGGAACTCCTACAGCTGATAAACACCTTCAGCAAACTAGCGGCATACAAGATAAACTCAAAAAAATTAGTAGCCCTACTATATACAGGTGACAAAGGGGCTGAGAACGAAATCAGAGAAACATCACCCTTTACAATAACTACAAACAACATAAAGTCTCTTGGGGTAACACTTACCACACAAGAACTTTATATAGCAAGAACTTTGTGTCTTTAAAGAAAGAAAATAAAGAAAATACCAGAAAATGGAGAGAACTCCCATGCTCTTGGATAAGTAGTAGAAACATAGGAAAAATTGCCAAAGGCAATCTATAGATTCAATGGAATCCCTTTAATATCCCAGCACAATTCTTTACTGACCTTGAAAGGATAATAATCAACTTTATATGGAAAAACAAAAGACTCAGATTAGCCAAAACAACCCTGTACAATAAAGGAACTTCAGGAGGCATCACTATCCCCAACTTCAAGCTCTGCTATAGATCTATAGTCCTGAAAACAGCCTGTTATTGGCACAAAACTAGACAGGAGGACCAATGGAATCAAATCAAAATCCTGATTATTAACCCACACACCTACAAACACCTGATTATTTACAAAGCAACTAAAACTATACAATGGGAGAAGGAAAGCATCTTCAACAAATGGTGCTGGCACAAATGGATGGTGGTGTGCAGAAGACTGCAGATAGACCCACGTCTTTCGCCATGCACAAAACTCAAGTCCAAATGGATCAAAGACCTCAACATAAATCCAGCCACACTGAAACTCTTTGAAGAGAAAGTGGGAGTTACCCTTGAACAAATTGGTATAGGAGACTGCTTCCTGAGATCGACAATAAATAAATGGGACCTTCTCAAACTGAGAAGGTTCTCTAAGGCAAAGGACACAGTTAACAAGACCAAACGACAGCCCACAGACTGGGAAAAGATCTTCACCAATCCTACATCTGACAAAGGGGTGATCTCCAAAATATACAAAGAACTCAAGAAACTAGTCACCAAAACACCAAATAACCCTATTAAAAAATGGGGAACAGAACTGAAGAGAGAATTCTCAATAAAGAAAATCAAAAAGGGTGAAGGACACTTAAGAAAGTGCTTAACATCCTTAGCTATCAGGGAAATGCAAATCAAAACAATTCTGAGATATCATCTTACTTCTGCCAGAATGGCTAAAATTAGAAACACCAATGACAACTTATGCTGGAAAGGATGTGGAGAAAGGCGAACACTCCCCTTTGCACTTTGTACAAGTGCAAACTTGTACAGCCATTTTGGAGATCAGTATGATGGTTCCTAGGGAAAAATGGGAATCAGTCTATCACAGGACCTGGCAATCCCCATCTTGGGTATATACTCAAATGATCCACATCCATGCAACAATGCATGTGCTCAACTATGTTCATAGCTGCATTATTGTTATAGCAAGAACCTGGAAGCAACCTAGATGCCCCTCAACTGAAGAATAGATAAAGAAGATGTGGCACATTTACACAATGGAATACTATTCTGCGGAAAAAAAAGCAATGGAATCTTGAAGTACGCAGGCAAGTGGATGGAACTTGAAGAAACCTTCCTCAATGAGGTAACCTAGGCACAAAAACTAGGATACAAGGAGGATTCTAAGAGATTCATACAAGGTCCCCCACAAAAGAAGAAAGGGACAAGATCTCCTGAGTATATTAGGAGTAGGGGAAGCAGTGATTGGAGGGAGCTAGGAGAATGAGAAGGGGAGGAGAGGAAATCACATGGGACTAGGAAGTTTGAGTCATGAGAGGAATAGATGAGAGAGGGGGGAGGAGAGGGGGAGGGGAGGGAGAGGGAGGAGGGAGGAGGAGGGGAGGAGGAGAGAGAGGGGGAGGAAGAGAGAGAGGGGGAGGGAGAGGCACAGGGGGAGGGAGAGGGACAGGGGGAGGGCGAGGGGGACACCATAAAAGAGGGAGCCAGTATAGGTCTCAAGAGGAAACTGACTCTAGAGAAATGTTCAGAGACCTGAAAGACTGACCCCAACTAACAATTTGAGCAACAGTGGAAAGGCTACAAAAATGCCCTTCCCTGATAATGAGAACAACGACTAACTTATCCACCATCATAGAGCCCTCATCTAGTAGCTGACAGAAACAGGAGCAGACACCCAGAACTAAACACGGAGCCGTACTGGAATCCAGATGGAGAGAGGGAAGACAAGACCAGGCTACAAAAACACACAGAGACAGCTGACCTGAATAAGTAGCAATGAATGGGCCCCAGATTGTTAACTGAGAATCCAGCATTGGACCCACTCAGAATCCCTGAACATGGGTCTCAGTTAGAAGGCCTGGGCAGTCTAAGGGACCTCTGACAGTGGAACCAGGATGTATTCCTGGTTCACAAAAGGAATTTGGGAGCACATTCCCCATGGTGGGGTGTATACTCCCTTAACATAGAGGCAGGAGAGAAGTCCTAGTCCCTACTCTAAACGGCTTGACAGATTTAGATGACCCCTCCAGGAAGGCATCACCCTACAAGTAGAGTGAGGGCATTAGGAGGGGTGAGGTGGGAGGGTGGGAATGGGAGGGTGGGAGAAAGGGTGGGTTGGAGGGAAAGGGAACTGTGATTGATATGTGAAATAAGAAAGATAAATAAAAACAAATAAATAAAAGAATATATATGTATACACATATATACATGCAATAACAGTTACTGAATAAAGAAGTCTAGAGTTTGAAGAAGAGAAGCAAGAATATGTGGAAGGGCTTAGAGGGGGAGAGAAAAAGAAAGGAATGTAATTATATTATAATCTCAAAAACTTTAAAAAACACAAGTTGATCCTGATAATCGACCCTTATGAATATTATTTCCTTGATCTCTTGAGACTGGGGTTCTTACTACATTTTATAAAAACAAATGTTGAACCCAGAACTGAAGTGGCAACCAGGTTAAGTTTGTAGAGAGAGGATTTTAAGGCACAGAATAAGAAAAGGCCCTGTGGTAGGAGAAATTACCACCTAACTAGGGAGTGAGGGAGAAAAGAGAAGACTAGAACTCGGGTACATGTAGCACTAACTGTAGGAACAAATATTACAGGGCATTAGAGAAGGAAGTGAGCCTGTAAAAAATTGTCTATGAACACTATGGACTTAGAGCCACACTTAATGACTGAGAAATATACAGATACAAGTAAGCTCTTAAAACAGACCATTACATACTTCAGGCAACTGACACGGAAAAATAAAAGCATGAGAGTATAAAACATGCCATTTCATTGCCTCTTATACAATTTATGATAGTGTGAACTTTAGCTAAAACAAAAAAGCTATATGTTGCCATATATTTTAAATAAACATGAGAAGGAACAGTACTTCTAATATAAACATTAGTTTGAAAGCACTAGAGATGTGAATGCTATAGGTAAAGCCATAACATTTTATAAAAATCAAATACAGAAAAGCATCTTCAGGATGTGGGACTCAACAATGAATTCTCAGTCTTGACACTGAAAGTACCATTTGTCAAAAGAAAACCTGATCAAGTACACCTCATCTAAATTAAAACTTCAAACGCTCATATAAAAAGACAAAGTGGGTGTTATTGGAAAATATCTGCAATACAAATATCCAACAGAGGAATGGGGTGTCTAGAATATATATATAAAAAAGTGTCTAATCTCAATTCTCCCTCTCTCTTCACCCAGTTCTCACTCTCCCATTCTCTCATGTCTCCTAACACACACACACACACACACACACACACACACACACACACACACACACACACACACTTAGCAGAACGATGAAAGACAGTTAGATGCTGGTGAAGAAGACAGAGACATAGTAACTAAGCCCAGGGAATGATCTATTTTTTCACCATCAGGAAGACAGTTTAAAACCATGATGAGATATTACTACACACCTATCAGAATGGATAATATAAAAAGAGAGATGAGATTCAATGCTGGCAGAAGTGTAGAAAAATGGGATCGTTCTTGCATTGCTGGTGAGAAGATGAAATGGTCCAGACAGTCTAGAAAGAAATTGGGTAGTTTCTCAGGAAGTCAAATAAGCAGTTATTGTACAGCCTTCATAGCTCATTTAAATCAACTTCACAGGATTGAAACCACCTAGAAGGAAAATAAGGCACACTTTGGGTGTGTCTATACTGGCATTTTGAGAAAACTAAATAAATTTCTTGACACCATCCTGTGTGCTCAGGACAAATAAAACAGAAAGAAGAGAAATGCTCTTGTGTTCCAGAATTCATCTCTCTTTGCCTCCTGACGGAAGATGCTTTGTGACCAGCTGCCTCACTTTCCACCACTGTGCTTTCCCTCATCATGAACTGTATCCCTTTTTAAATCATGAGCTGAGGTAAACCCTTTCTTTCTTTTCTTGTTGTCAGGCAATGAGAGATGTAACTCGTTTAATCACTTAGCAATTGCCTCCTTTATCCCAGAGAAATAATATCATTTCACATAAAAATAACTTACATGATTATTTATAATAATCATATTTATAATAGGCAAAACAGTCCAGATGTCCCTCAGTTGGGGGTGATGGCATATGCTGCGATGGAATATTGTTTCTTGAACTGCCAACTAAGGCATTACTGATGTGCACAACAGTGTAGAGAGCTTTCTAGTGAATAGTATACAAAGAAAAAGCTACGTCCAAATACCACCTACTATATCATTTCATTTATGTGCTATTTTGAGAAGAAAGTCTTAGATAAGGAAAATAAATTAGTAGTACCACAGTTAGGGATATGAGCAGAGTGCACAAAAAGGCAATTGGCAGGATCTTTTCATTGATAGAATTTTGAGCCTTGTCTGTTATTGACTTCAATTTTTGATGTTGTTTTAGTTTATTTTTGTCCCTTCATGGTACATATGTTAAACCTCTAATCCCTTATGAGGTGTATGAGGTAAAGGCTCTGAGACAGTGGTTCTCAATTTTCCTAATGCTGTGACCCTTTAATAATAAAGTCCCTCAAGTTATAGTGACTCCCAACCATAAAATTATTTTATTGCTGCTTCATAACTGTAATTTTGTTACTGTTGTGATGTAAATGTGTGATATATAGGACATCTGCTCTCTCTCTCTCTCTCTCTCTCTCTCTCTCTCACACACACACACACACACACACACACACACACACACACACAGGAATCTGCAGGTTGAGAACTGATGGGAAGTAACTAGGTTTAAGGAAGGTCTTAAAGGTAGAGCCTCTGTGATGATTCAATGTCTAACAAGAATCACTAGAGACTGGAATACATTGACCCATCATTTGCTCTCCCTCTACATATGTCTCTCCTTAAAAGGAAAGTAGCCATCTACAAATCTAGAAGATGCTCATCATCATCATCATCATCATCATCATCATCATCCTCAAGTCCACTGCCACCTTGATCAAAGATTCCTAGGAATCCTTCCCAATTATGAGAAAATACATGTTAACTATTTAGAACTCTGAGTTTATGGCTGACTGTGAGGCTGGATAAATTTATCCTTATATCTGTTAAAATATTACAGAATATATAAGAACACATGAATGACTTCAAACAAAATGAGACGCCCAAAGTGAGAAATAAGAACAATAGGTTGTTTCAACGTTATGGCATTGTCAGATAGTTTTTCAAGATGCTCCCATTAGGAGAAATTGGGTAATAAGCACACCACACTGTTATACATTATTTCTTCCAACTGTATATGAGCATGATTATATTCATGTAAATTTAAGTGAAAACCATAACCTTTATAGTGTAGTATGTTTTTTGATCACAGAATAATAATGATAATAATAATAATAATAATAATGCAGAAAGCCATAGGGATATAAAGTGCTCTCCCAGCTCCAGACCTGAACATCAAGAAATGGGACAAAGAATGACAAGCACTCTTTTTGGTGAGAATATTGCAGAGATAGCAAGGCACAAGTGGACCCTAAGTAACCAGGGGATTCTGGGAATCCATTCAAAAGAGAATGCATCAATCAAAGTACTAAATAGCAGACATGAAAGGGCCTTTAGAAGTAAAACTGGCAAGGAAATCGCAAACCTTCCTAGGTGACCCACTTTGATCAGAGTACACAACATAGCCACTTCTTTGTGTGTAAGAGCATATGCACAGTCTGCATGGATGCTGGCTACCTTTATTCTCCACATTCTAAAAAAACTTATTATTTTTAAAAGGTGGGAATAAAACCATTGTTTACGTTATTATAATGAATTTCTATTAATCCTGTAAATAACCTATCCTGCATCTCTGAGGTGGTTTAGTGGGTAAAGGTACCTCTTAGTAAGCCTGATGGTGTCAGATTCACCCTTGGGCCCACATGGTAGAACAGAATCAACTCCACTGAGTAGTCCTCTGAACTCAATATGTGACCCACTTCATTGCAAAAATAAATAATATGTAATTTAAAAAATAAAATAGATATCCTGTCTTCTAAATTTTATGCCAACTTACATTAAGTTAGTGATTGATATAATATGATAGATAATACAATATATATGTGTGTATAAGTACATATGTTCTTTTATGCCTTTTGTGTCTTTATATTTTACTTAGGTCTATTACTATTGTTCATGATATTTTAATTTTAATTCGGTATGACACTTAATACTGATAACTGGCTGACTTTTGATCCAATATAGAGATCATCATCTTTTTTTTTGAAGATTTTTTCTTTTCACTTTTTATTAATAATATGGCAGCTGCTTATTATTTGTTAATTACTTACAACAGACTAGGAATTACATTAGGGGCCTCATATCACCTCATAGACACTTTCAAGGTACCATCAGAATCTAGACGTCTAAACAAAAATGTAATCAAAGTAAACATTTTTGTGCCCTGAGTACTGGAGTTTAATCGAACACCTAAACAAAGACACACTGTTTATCTAGTTTATTAAAATGGTAAACATTTATATGGGAATGAATTTTTTAACACAGATTGTAAAGAGGGCATTTAATATGCCCTCTGTCCTGCACTCATGTAACAACATACATGGAAATGTAGTATGTCCCTGAACACTGAATTGGTGCGAACAGGACTTTGGACCAGTGTGAAAGTACTGTGTGACAGAACTCTGCTGCTTCTGTGTCTCTCTGGACACAAGACCACCAGCACGCCCCACTCCTCTTTTGAGCAGCCCAGTTTTCTGATCTCTGACACCCTTCAATGTTTCCTTTAACTGGGTTCATCTACTCACTTAGCGACAAAAAGTGTAACTCTGCAGGAGGGTTTCAACAACCACTTTGTACATTTTATATAATTTCAGTTTTGGTGGTGGCCCATTTCCCTGATACCTCTCAGCTCTGGCATGCATTCTCTCGGTGAATCTCAGTGCCCACAATGAATGCGTACTTACACTTTTTAAAAAAGGGTTATTTTATTTATGTCTGTTGTCTGTATATGTACATCGTGAATGTCTGTGTGCATGTGTGTGCGTGTGTGTGTGTGTGTGCATGTGTGTGTGTGTGTGTGTGTGTGTCTGTGTCTGTGTCTGTGTGTCTGTCTGTGTGTCCGTGTATGTATGTGCCTATGAGGGCCAGGAAAGTCTTGGGTCCCCCAAAGCTTGCTGGAAATTCTGTCAAGACCCCTTTGCTTTTATTTTTTGTTGTAGTTTTTTTTCTTATTTTACATATTGATCCCAGTTCCCTCTCCCTCCCTCCCATGCCCCCCCAACAACCTTCCCATCCCATCCAACCCCACCCCCACCCCACTCTGCTCCACAGGGAGGGTGAGGCCTTCCAGAAGTTGTCAACAAAATCTGTCAAGTCATTTGGAGTAGGGTCTAGGCTCTCCCTCCTGCCTCTAGGCTAAGGGAGTCTGCCTCCATGGGGAATGTGCTCCCAAAGTCCTTTTATGCACCAGGGATACATCCTGGTTCCACTGTCAGAGGTTCCATAGACTGCCCATGCCCTCTAACCTGAGATGGTCCAATGCTGAGCAACAGTGGAAAGGCTACCATAAATGCCCTTCCCTGATAATGAGATTGATGACTAACTTATCCACCATCATAGAGCCCTTATTTAGTAGCTGATGGAAACAGAAGCAGACACCCACAGCTAAACATTGAGCCAAACTGGAATCCAGAGGCAGAGAGGGAGAACAAGACCATGCTTTTATTTTTTTTATATTTATTGACTTTTGTGAAATAATGTTTACATTATGAAAGCACTATTTTAAAAGCAGCAAACTGGAAATTTTTATTTTAAATGCTAATATTAGACAAAAATAAGGAAGAAACTACAATAGGAGTTTTTGAAAAGAAAGTTGGATACTTAAGGTCTTTATATAATATTTACTGCTGAAACAGAAGGAAAACTACTAAATGATGCCAACTATTTTATTATCATTGGCTAATATAAAGACAAACAGGAAAAATAGAAAGTAATATATACTCAGTGACAATAACTTGATGCCACAGTATGAAAATTATGCTTTTATGAATCAGAAAATTTTTGCCCAAAGATTTTTTTTCATTTTAGTTATGGTCACTAGGGTTTTATCAAATTTTAATTACAAATACAGGATTCTTATTATTGCCCATGCTTTTATATTTAAAACAAAAAATATAAAAATAGTATTATGTACTATTAAATAGCCAGATTTCATCTTGTAATTATTCCTTTCTGTGAAATTAAAGAAACTAGAAACTTGACACATTTTGTCAAGATCATTATTCTGTGTCTATGTGTGTATGTGTGTATGCATGCATGTGTATGTTCATGTGTATGAGTGTATATTCAAGGGCAAGTGCATGTGTGTTGGCATTCATGTTTATGAAGGTGCACATGTGTGCATGTTCAGTAGCATGTGGCAGTTAGAAATCAATCTCATATTTCTCAAGTATTCAACATTAAATATTCAATTGTATTGCCATTTTTATCCAATTCTATTTTTAATTCAGAGAGTATCACTTTATGAGATGAATTACTCACATGAGTAAATTATTTAGATTATTTCTTTTCTGCATTATTTTTAATATGCAGGTTTCCTCTTTCAATACCTATGCTACCTGTGCATTTAAACTTTTCTTACAGCATGTGTCCTTGATATAATAAAAGCACAATATGATTGAATGATTTTACATATATAAATTAAGAACGTTGGGACATTAAAAGTCTTCTAATCCCTACTGATGATAATTTCTTGATCTTTGCTTATGAAGGTGTATAATATCATTCGACATCATGCTATTCAACTAACTTTCTTAAGCAAATACCTAGTAATAGTTTGAATGTAATTGTCCCCCATAAGCTCATAGGGAGTTGCATTATTAGGAGTTGTGGCTTTGTTCCATTAAGTGTAGCTTTGTTGGAGGAAGTATGTTACTGTGGAGGCAGGATTTGAGGTCTCATATACAGTCAACTCAAGCCACTTCCAGTGTCTCAATTAATTTCCTGTTGCCTGCACAAGAAGGAGACCCTCAGCTACCTTTCTAGCACTATGTCTACCTGCAAGATGCCATTACCTCTTAAATGTAATCCACCCAATTAAACGTTTTCCTTCATAAATGTTTTCCAGAGTTTCCATGTACCTCACTTGTACCTGTGATCTACAAACACCGTGGTCGCTTTTAAGTCATTTTTGGTTAGTGCAGCTCTTCCTAGCTGCATTTGTTGGATTCACAGATGTTCTTATGGTTAAACATTGACCTTGTAGGTTTTGGTATGAGCCAGACTGCCTATCTTCATGTCACAGCCTCCCAAGAAGTGGGATTTTAAGACCACACCCAGCTCTGAAGTGTACTCATGAGGATATATGCCTGCATGTTTCTTGAATACCTTGTTAACTTTCATTGTTTCCACCAGGTTTTTCTTCCAGATTTTCTGTCTTGTCTATCTAAAGAGATAAGTTAATTTAATCTATCCCACTTTAGTAAAGTGGGGACATTTCAGTTGTTATTACTCTAATTAATTCAGTTTCCCCTCTGTGGACCCTTGCAAAGAGATATCAATCATTTTGTTCCAATTTGAAAGCTACTTCTCTAAATGTGTCCTTATGAAAGATAAAAATTATTTTTATATGTTTCCTGTTTATTTTTTTTAAATAGGGTCTAATACTGACCTGAGCCTCACTAAGTAACTGATGCTGACCTTGAACTATTGATCCTTCTGAATATAGGGATTATAGACGTGACATCACAGGCAAATTTGTTCTCAAATAAACAAGCAATAAAACATGGTATCTATTTCATGGTACTTTTCTAGTTATGGTAGTTGTGTTTGATCACATTTTTAGTTGTGATGTTTAATCCACTTTTTGTTGTCAACTTGACTGGATTCCACATTGACCTATAAAAGCATACCACTGGGTATCTGTGTGTGTGTTTCTAAAAAGGATTAACTGGGAAGTTATCTCCTCCCCAGAATGGCTGTGACATCCTCCCAAGGGCATTGTGGTTCTAACAGAGCAAAGGGATAAAAAAGAAAGCCAGGAAAGGAGGAGCTCTATATTTTCGCTACTTCCTAGTTGGCCTTGATGTGAACATATCTTATCCACCATGTGCTCTGTACATGAACTTCTGTCCAGTATGTGGGACCAAATGATCATTGACTGACACCCTGATACCATGGGCCAAAATCTTCCATACTGAAGTGGTGTTGTTGTCAATTTGGTTATCATGATAAGAAAAGTCACTGGTAGAGTCTTATCTTCTTGCACTCAGGGGTCCGGGTGAGAACTCAATTCTATCTAGTCTAGAGAAACTTTTTCATCTCATGATCTCTTCCTCCTCCTGCTCACTGCTGCCTCTTGTTCATGCTCACCCTCTTTTGCTTCACAGTGCTTCTCTATCAGGCGGATGTTGACTCTTCATTATTGATTATCAATATTCTTATTTGTTTTGTGCATTTTTTACTTTACTGTGGTTTTTTTGTAAAAAGTTCTGGGCAACTTTCCCAATTTTATGTTGTATCCCTTCTATTAGATTTCTATGCATATATTTCAGCAACGATTTTCCCTTAACTTTTAGAAGTTTTTCTCCTTATCAAACTATTCATTCTTATAATAGCCCCCTCTTGCTTTAGAAATTAAGTGTCCACTTTTATCTAAGAACATTGATTTTTGTAAATATCTTTATACAGTTGTTTGAAAATATAGCCACAAATTCCTCCTGAAGGATGGAGAGTAACTCTTACCTTCCTAAGTGTGGATTGAAGTTAATATGTTTTTAATGAAAAAAACACAGCAAATGTTATCATCAATAATATGGCAGGTTCAACAGTTCAGGGTATAAAGGTACCAATGGTGTGAGCTTCAATTTCTTTTATCTGTATCTTAGTTGTGAAATAAAATATATGGGGCAATGACCAAAGACATGCTCAATTTAAATACAGGTTTATACATTCTAGGAAGTCAATAGGACATTTCAAATTACAAAAGGATGGATTTTAATACTAACTTTAAATTCTACAAGCTATTAAGTATAGTTTTTCACAATCAACCAAATTAAGCATTCCTTTCCAGAAAAGAAATGCTTGTCATAAAGGCCAATGCACAAAATGCTAACATATTCAGTTAGTGAGAATAAGAATCCCATCCCGGTCAGTTAGATAGCAATCCCACACAGGACAGATAAATAGGAGTTCCATACAGGTCAGGTAGATAGATGTTGGAAGGAACTGGAGCAAAACAGACCCAAAGGCAAAGAAAGAGATGCCAGTAAAATTCTTTCCCCATCCATCAAGGGGCTTGATGCATAATGGAAGTGTTGCTAGCTCAATGGCATGGATTGTATGTATATTAATACACAATTTTATTATAGTACTTGCATGTGTCAGGAGCTCGATATGAGAGATCCTGACTTGAACAGGAAAATAGGCATGGAGCACATTTTGAAACATTTTCTTGAGAGAGATGGAAACATTAATCAAATAGTCACACAAATAATGATTTGACTAAGTCAGCATTTCCCAACTTTTCAACACAGAATTTATTAAAAATTAAAACATATTGATGTGACTCCAAGAACAGATCATAAGATACAATGTGCAACTGAATGAAAGTAGACAGCAGGAAGTGGCATCACAGATTACTTAATTACTTTGAGAAGTGATAAAAATTTGATTCATATGAATGTTTATGCTATGACAGAAAATATCCAAATCAGAGAGAAAACTATTTTATTAAAAGAAGAATAAACAAGATAATAAAATATCACCCCATATGTTACAAAAAACAAACAAGATATATAAGATACAGCAGTGAAGACAAAATAGACCACATACATCAATATGATAGTTAGTTTGTAAATGCTGTCTATGCATCAGTGCACAAACTGAATGTCATTTACCCATATATCAGGTGATCCATCATGCAACATCTTGACATTTTTCATGATAGTACTACCATTTCTTAAAAGGCCGACTATTGTGGGGCAAAACATACAAGTGTTTAAACATTATTAATTTTTTCATATGTATGCATTAAATGGTTCTTGTAAGAACACTGTTCTGTTCCATAAACTGTTTTCTTATCTCATAGATACCCTTCCTCCCCCAAGGTTTTCTTGAAAGATTCAGAGTAATATTCATGTAAAGTCCACTATGTGGAACAAAAAGATGGGAGAACATTAATAATCACAGTGGGCTTAGGGAATCAATTTAATAATCACAATATTGTAAGTGAGAAAATCCAAACATGGGAGACATTGTCGGTGTTTTAAGGATTAATGTGTTTTAAAGTCTGTATAACTAGATCTCCCTCTGAAACCATGGCCCTATTTAAAATTCCTGTCATGCTAATGTGTCTGCTGTGTGGCATTCTTGTCTATTGTCCTTCTTCCACTCACTTATACAATGATGAGTATGGACTACTGTAGTATGCCACAGAACTTGGAGTTAGAGGAGTTAAGAAAACATCATCATGTAAGCCCTCGGGGAGCTTAAAGTTTAAAATTGTCTCATGAGAACCTCAAGATTGCTCAGTGGTTAAAGGCCCTTGCAGCCAGCCCTGACAGCCTGACTTCAGTCTTCAATGCTCACATCGTGGAAGGAAAGGACTGACTCCTGGAAGCTGTGTGTACTCAGCAGCTGCAGACAGAAACACACACACACACACACACACACACACACACACACACACACACACACACACATACACACACACATCACACCACACCACACCACACACCACACTCCACACATACACACCACACACACACACACACACATACACACACCACCACACCACACACACATACACACACACACCACCACACCACACACACCACACTCCACACATACACACCACACACACACACACACACACACAGACACACACACATACACCACACACCACACACACCACACACATACACACACACACACCACACACACCACACACACATCACACCACACCACACACACACACGCACACCACACCACACACACCACACATCACACACCACACTCCACACATACACACCACACACACACACACACACACACACACTCACACCACACATACACCACACACACCACAAACATACACACACACCACACACACCACACACCACACCACACACACACACGCACACCACACCACACACACCACACACCACACTCCACACATACACACCACACACACACACACACACACACAGACACACACACACCACACACATACACCACACACACCACAAACATACACATACACCACACACACCACACACCACATATACACACACACCACACACACATCACACACACCACACACACACACAACACACACACACACACACACACACACACCACAGACCACACATGTCACACACACATCCCACACACCACACACACACACTGATAATGATGATTCTTAAAAGTAATATATATATATATATATACATATACATATATGGATCATGATTTTAACAGTCAAACAGAAATCATAATTAACATGGGCTTAAAAAGAGAAAGATTAAGCATAATTCCAATCAAATTCAACATTCAAAGGAATAGTTCAACCATGTCAGTTTCTTATGTGTAATAAACTAAGATGTACTGTGTCCAGGAGGGCTCTAGAGATGGACCTGACTGGAGTGGTGAGGGAATGGATAAAAGACAAACACAGACACTTGGAAAAGCTGGGGTCAGGTGGTCAGAGCTCTGTGCCCACAAAACCACAGGACCACAGAAGCTCACAGTGCTTATTGTATAGAACATACAGTTGAACAAGGAGGCAGGGTTATTACACAGCTGAACAAGGAGGCAGGGTTTATGGTATACAGCTGGATTAAGAGGACAGATTTAGCTAATCTCAGGAGGAAACAGTCTGTGTAGGGGAGCAGTCTTCAGGCCATAAAGTTTACAGTGTAAGCAATGCAGGGGAGGGATGGGGGACAGGGAATCTGGTGGGTATTTTCAGCACTGTCAACACTCATCCTCAATTCCCAGAAGAGGGCTTTGCCATCCCTCTGAGGCTATGTGGTCCTTGGCATGGCCATGACTATGTGAGCAGCACCCAATCACTCACTCACTCCTCACTCACTCACTCATTCCTCACTCACTCACTCCTCACTCTTTACTAACTCACTCACTCACTCACTCACTCACTCACTCACTCCTTACTCACTCCTCACTCACTCCTCACTCACTCACTCCCTCACTCACTCACTCATTCCTTACTCACTCACTCCTCACTCCTTACTCACTTACTCACTCCTCACTAACTCCTCACTCCTTACTCACTCACTCCTCACTCTTTACTCACTGACTCACTCCTCACTCACTCCTTACTCCTTACTCACTCACTCACTCACTCCTTACTCACTCACTCACCCCTCACTCCTCACTCACTCACTCCTCACTCCTTACTCACTCACTCACTCCTCACTCACTCCTCACTCACTCACTCACTCCTCACTCACTCACTCCTCACTCACTCATTCACTCACTCCTCACTCACTCACTCCTCACTCACTCATTCACTCACTCCTCACTCACTCATTCCTCACTCACTCATTCACTCACTCCTCACTCACTCACTCCTCACTCACTCATTCACTCACTCCTCACTCACTCACTCCTTACTCACTCCTCACTCACTCCTCACTCACTCACTCCTCACTCACTCACTCACTCCTCACTCACTCCTCACTCACTCACTCCTCACTCACTCACTCCTCACTCACTCACTCCTCACTCACTCCCTCCTTACTCACTCCTCACTCACTCACTCCTCATTCACTCACTCCTCACTCACTCACTCACTCACTCCTCACTCACTCACTCATTCTTCACTCACTCACTCCTCACTCTTTACTCACTGACTCACTCCTCACTAACTCCTCACTCCTTACTCACTCACTCACTCCTTACTCACTCCTCATTCACTCACTCACTCACTCCTTACTCACTCCTCACTCACTCACTCCTTACTCACTCCTCACCCCTCACTCCTCACTTACTCACTCCTCACTAACTCCTCACTCCTTACTCACTCACTCACTCACTCACTCCTCACTCTTTACTCACTGACTCACTCCTCACTCCTTACTCACTCACTCCTTACTCACTCCGCACCCCTCACTCCTCACTTACTCACTCCTCACTAACTCCTCACTCCTTACTCACTCACTCACTCCTCACTCTTTACTCACTGACTCACTCCTCACTCACTCCTCACTCCTTACTCACTCACTCACTCACTCACTCCTTACTCACTCCTCACCCCTCACTCCTCACTCACTCACTCCTCACTCACTCACTCCTCACTCACTCACTCCTTACTCACTCCTCACTCACTCATTCCTCACTCACTCACTCATTCACTCACTCCTCACTCACTCACTCACTCCTCACTCACTCACTCACTCCTCACTCACTCATTCACTCACTCCTCCCTCCCTCACTCCTCACTCACTCACTCATTCACTCACTCCTCACTCACTCACTCACTCCTCACTCACTCCTCACTCACTCACTCACTCCTCACTCACTCACTCCTCACTCACTCACTCCTTACTCACTCCTCACTCACTCACTCCTCACTCCTCACTCACTCACTCCTCACTCACTCACTCACTCCTCACTCACTCACTCACTCCTCACTCACTCATTCACTCACTCCTCCCTCCCTCACTCCTCACTCACTCACTCATTCACTCACTCCTCACTCACTCACTCCTCACTCACTCCTCACTCACTCACTCACTCACTCATTCACTCACTCCTCACTCCTTACTCACTCCTCACTCCTCACTCCTCACTCCTCACTCACTCCTTACTCACTCCTCACTCACTCACTCCTCACTCACTCACTCCTCACTCACTCATTCACTCACTCCTCACTCACTCCTCACTCACTCACTCACTCATTCACTCATTCACTCACTCCTCCTCACTCCTCACTCCTCACTCCTCACTCACTCACTCATTCACTCACTCATCACTCATTCACTCACTCACTCACTTACTCAGGGCATCTGTCACTCCCTATAAGAATAGCATCAATCTAGATAAAAGACTTGCAAAAACAGATGTGTACACACAGATAACCACAGTATTCTCAGAACTGCCCTTGCAGCTCAGCTTCAGTGAGACAGAAATGGTATGTCCATTCTTATAGGTTTCCTTTCGACCACAGTAGCAAACACACATCAACTTCAAGGGTCTTCTTGTGCCCTTTTGCATTTCCCCATTCATCTTCCACATTCGTATCAACCGTACATAACCACTGATCTAGATTCACCATATATAAATGGCTTGCAAAATTTTTACATAAGTGGAATCAAAGGGTGAATAATTTTATCTCTCCTTGGTTCTGATTCTCAGCATAATTATTCCAGGGCTTATGCATATCATTTCATACATCAATGGTCCATTCCTTTTTAATGTGAGTGCACACATTAAAATTCATTTAGCCATATTGGTAGAAGTGGAAGACAGTTGTTTCTAGTCTGAGTAAGACAAAAACAAATCAGTTCCACCTTCGTCTAGACAAACATTTTTATTTGTGTTGCTTATCTCAGTGGGTATATATAGACTACATCAAATGGGAAGTGTTGTGCTAAGCTTTTAAAAGAAACATGAAGTCCTTCTGAAGCAGTCATGGTGTTACATACCTTCTAGCCATGTTTCCATGTCTTGATGCTTCATATCCTTGTCGATATTTATCATAGAAATTTTTCTTTTAGATATTGGACTATTAAGACCTAACTTATAATCTTCCTTTGTAAGTATTACAAGCATATTTGGGAAGGGAGAGTATCATTTCTGTCCACCGGGCTGTAGTTCTACATACAGTTGTGTGAGAACGAGTGTGCCTGATAGTTTGCTGAAATGATTGCTTGTTAGTCATGTGTTCGTTTTGCTGGCTTCAGAAAGGGGAAAGCTCCAATATTATTGATTCTTGTGAATATTATTTCAGTTCAGCTGGTTACTGTTTAATATATTAGAGGTTCTCTGGAAAGATCCACGTGTACTTATGATTTATACTTTCACTTTTCCATAGTTAACATTATCAGTATGTGATATAATTCTTGTTTGTAATGGCATTATTTATTAACTTCAGGTTATCCAATGCTCATATTGGTTTCTCAGCCCTTCTTTAATTCATTTTACTTTTTCCTTAATATTAACTTGCTATATCAGTTCCATTCATTTACTTTCAATATTTATTGGTCCATTTATTTTAATGTCCCTTTCGGGATAATATAATACCATGACATGAAAAAACATAGGGCTGAAAATAACAAATATATTTGATATTCTCACACAGAAAATTACTATTGAAAACTGAGGGTTGCATAAACACAGGTACATATTATTTCCAGGATTTAGTAGGCTTGATGTTATAAATGTATGAATTATATTCAATTGATCTATGCATCAAATACAACTCCAATAAAAGTCTCCCAAGGGTATTTTGTGGAAAATTTCAAGCCAATTATAAAATTCACTTGGATATACAAAGCAATAAAAATCAGTAAAGAAATATTGAGGTGAATAAAGGTGTAAGGCTTACTGTACTGGCTATTAAGAACACAGTGTTGCAAGAGCTCACTAGGTAGCCCAGGCTAGCCTTTCACACAGTCTTTCCTCAGCTTCCCAAACATTAGAATTACAATCTTAAACTACCACATCCAGTTAAGACCATGATAATTTTAAAAGCATTATGTTGTCACACAGGTAGTGAATTAAACATAATAGAGCATTTAACATTATACTTGCACCTTGCTTAGGCTTAAGGTGGAGTCTGCAGACCACTGAGATTGAGCTGATTCCCTGGGGAAGATGTTGTTTAATCAGAGATCTATATCAAAGTGTGAAAACTGATTCTTGCTTCACTTTATTTGAAAAATTAAGATTATAACTTATTTATGTGTGATAAAAACATCCTAAAGTGAAATATAAAGCACCCAAATAGATAGCTCACCGATTAGATTATTAAAATGATCAATCAACTATGTAAAATTGTGTGACCTCATTAATAATAGACAAATATGAAATGTAACAATGCAATTTACTTAAAAGTCCCTCCCATAAGTGCAAGAATTAAAACCAAACAAGAAACAAAATATAGATAAAATCAAACAGCTAGCATCCTGTGTATCCCATTGGGTGTATAATTGGCATAATGACTTCCAGCCCCATGATCTGCTACTACAGACTGGATGGGTATGCCACAAAATACATATGGAAAAAATGTAACTGCCACTGTAATGATTTTTGTGGATGCGTCTTTTGAGATGTGATTAAGTCATGAGTCAGAGTCCTCATGGATAAGGTTAGTGCCCTTATAATAGGTTCCCCACAGTAAGGTGGCTGCCTGAGAACAGAGACATAGACATTCTGTAAACCCTAACAATGCCTAAAATCTACATTTTATAGTCTCCAAAACTGTAAGAAATGAATTTATATCACCTATAGACACATAATTCATGCTATTTTTGTTCTAGCTGTTCACAGGAACTATGGTAACCTACATGTACCAGGAATCAAACATTGAAATAGTCACAGTAGTTTTATTTGTAATATTTCCCAAAGGACACAATTTAAGTATCTATAAAGAGAAAAAGAGATAGACTGTATTATGTTTCCACAATACAGTGGCTATGAAGCAATGAAAATGACTTAGCTACTATTGATATAACATATTTGAATTTCACAAAATAGTTTCCAATGAAGAAGGCAGACACAAAAGAATAGATAGTATATAATTTTGTTTATATAAATTCAAAATATAAGCAGAATGAAAACATAAGATTCTGGGATATATTCTTGGTTAGCAAATCTGTCAGTGGGGTTGTTATTGAACATCACAATAGTGTTTTAAGGGAGGGAGGAATACACAACTAACAGGGATGTTGGCTTTCAGGGTGCTGGTAGGATTCCTTCCAAATCCCTTGGTAATGACAAGTGTGCTTTCATTCCTAATGTGTCATGTACCTGAGCATCTGCTTTGTACGGTTTTATGTATACATCTTATATGAGATATATTTTAAATAAAAGTACCTATTTGTACAAGAACAAAGTGAATTATTTGGCAAAAGGAATACTGTCACAGTGGAAGGGATTTCTTAGGAGGATGAATCTGAAAGAGAGTTCAGGTCAGAGTAGAAAGAGTGGCCCCTGACATGATTGAATCCAGCTAAAATTACAGAAACGATGAGGGTCTGAGCATCCATTGTCTAAACACTACAGGGGATTGTCATTCTGTGATGTGGAAGAGAATAACTAGGTACTTGAAATGGTTTGTGAAAAGTCATTTCATTTGTGGCACTCTTGTGTTATATTTAAAAAAATTACCATAAAAATGTCTACAGCACAAATCAAAGTGCATCTCCTAAGAGGTTTAGTGATTCTGCTTCTGTCCTTTGGGCTGCATAAAGCAAAGTTTTGCCTCAGTTTATAGAACAGACTTTCACATATTCAATTATGACAAACCCAGGTGGCTCATCTTCTGAAGCAATTTTAATAATAGAATAGTTTGGTGTATTAGTTACTTTGTGCATAGCTAAGACAAAATATCTAATAAAAGCAACGTAAGGAAGGGGAGAGCCCACAGTCTACCATGTCAGGGAAGTCATGGAGTTGTGGCACTAGGCGCTTGAGGGGGTCAGTCACGTGGCATCCACACCCAGGAAGCAGAGAGAATAATGTATGCATTCTGTTCACATGACCCCACCCATGTAATGATGCTGAACATGTTCAGGGTGGGTCTTTCATCTCAGTTAATTGAATCTAGAGATTCCCTCAGAGTCACACCCACAGTTAGTTTCCTTTCCACAGTGCTTCTGAATCCCATCAAGTTGACAGGATGAGTCATCACAGTAAAGATGCATGGAAGATTGAGGTTCATTTTATTTAATCAGCTAAATTAATCATCTTCAAAAGACCTCTTCCTTAGCCATCTACCCCAAATGTGGACACCACCAAATGAAATTATTTTCAAACAATGACAATATATGACAGACATGCTAGAACGTTCCCTCTGCTGTGACTCTGCCTATACCATGCTTGTAATAGTCTCTTGTTTCACCAGAACTAGTAGTTCTGATTAATTGTACTGACTTCCAACACTTTCTTTAGATAACCTGGTTGTCAAAACTTTTTTTTTATTGACTAGGAAGAAGCTGCTAAAGATGACACATGTCTTTGCCCAACCTGTCAATTCACTCAAGCAGTACTTTTTTTTCACTAATAAATTTAATTTAGACAGTTTTACACATGTACAAAATGCATACTAACTCCTTTCACTCTTGGCCCTCTCTCTATCCCTCCTCGGCTCCCTCTATCCTTCCCATAAAATCTCTCTGTTGTGTTCGTATCTATTTGTTTTGTTCTATGAGCCACTATGTTTAACCAGAAATGTCTGCATTCCCCTTAGGTTTGGAGCTATCCAATGGAATCTGGTGGGCTCAGCAGTGAGTACACAACTAAACACACTGATTCTCCTCCCCAGGAATCTATCAATAGTAAATAGTTCCAGAGTAAAGGTAGGGCCCTGTGAGCCCCTGCCTGTTCCATGACTGATTATTGACAGGAACGCTTGCTCTTCTGTGGGCCCAGCGCAGGTAACAGCTATTGTGAGTTGATTGCAGTAGTTTTACTGAGGCTGGAGAATGGAATTTCTTATATACTTACACTGTAATTTTTTCTGAGCCTTTGAGGAGTTTAGCATAAATGTCTTGTTTAAAGTAACCTGGCTCATAGGAACTCACATAGTCTGCATGAACAACCAGGAAGTCTACATGGGAACAACATAAGCCTTCTACATATGTGTGATAGTTGTGTAAATTGGTCTATTTGTGGAACTCCTAACAATATGAGCAGGGGCTGTCCCTAATGCTATTTCTCACACTGGATTGCCTTGCCCAGACTAAATACAAGGGGAGGATCTGAGTCTTACCACAATTTGGTGTGCCACACTTTGTTGATACCCATGGAAGGCCTGCCGCTTTCTGAACAGAAACAGGGGGGTGGATTGGAGGAGAAGGTGTGGTGAAGTGGGAAGAGAAAATGGGAGGAGAGGAAGGGCAAATTGTGTTCCAGATATAAAATAAATAAATTTAATATTTTTTAAAATGAAAAGAAATACATTGCTTAGGACTGAGCCTACACTCATCATTTGGTATCAACATCTTGGACAGCCATGAACCTCTTCATTCTTTACCATCCTCTGTAAGAAATGGCTCCTATGATTAAGGCTGGAAACATCTTTTGACAAAAAAAAAGAGTATAAGCATAGATATTTAGAAGGCAATTGGATGCTGTATCCATTTGGTTAATCAGCATAAGTTTTCCATGTGGGCCTATCATGATTCCAGGCTTGACATTTCTCTTAACCTTCCTGCATGGAACAGGTGTCAGTTCCAATCAGAGGGCAGTTGATTTTGCCCACAATGGTCAACCTATATTTCACAGGTAGGCATCAGGCATTTCTTATCCAGCAAGTTGGCTTTCTGGTGCACAGGGCACACAGTTGCTTAAGACTTGTGATATCTTTTCACTGTAGAAGCTCACTCTGTACCCTCCAACAGAGCAGAATCTGAGCAACAGGGACAACATTTCAAGTTCAGTTCCAGCCTATATTTTTCTATAGTTCACAACCAAGGCATGTGGTGTGCTCTTTGATATGACATTTTTAGGGAAGGTATTTTTATCTGATGTACTCTATTACACGGTTATAAAAGTTGAGTAAATATCTACAGTCTAGACGACATAGCAGAAAGCACCTAGCTGGTGAGAATGTGAAAAGAGGTAAGCATATAATAGGGAAATTATGAGAATCTCAGTCTATGAAAAGTAGACTACTGATTTTACTCATGATAAGACCAATGGCAACACACAGTGAAAACCTGACACGATGATATGGAGTCTAAAAGCTGATCACTAAAGTGTCTGTTTATCAGGCACAGCCTTGTTAGATTTTATGTTAGAGACTGTTGTTTGTAAAAGGGTATTTCACAAACATTGATTCTTAACATCTAATGTAATGATCAGATTAGTGTTTTTTTTTTGTTTTGTTTTGCTTTTTTACATTTTGGAAATTTCCATCCAATTCTTTGAAGTCTCTGCAGCATGAGTAATTAATGGGAAAATAGCTTTCTGCTAGAATCTGTTGACTAGTGAAATACACTTTAACATTTGTACTATTTTTCTGTTTACTAGAATTTTAAAATTATTTCTTTTATTTTTTGAGATTATAATATAATTACATCATTTCTGTCTTTACTCTCTTCCCTCAAACCTTCCCATATGACTCTCCTTCCTCTCTTTCAAACTCATGGCCTCTCTTTTCATTAGTTGTTATACACACACATATGTTTAATATATATATATATACATACATATATATGTATATATATTCATCCATACACATATGAATTCATACTTATGTAATGTATGTATGTGTATATAGAAGTAAATACACATATGTATTCCAAAATACATAAATACAAGTTGTTCAGTCTGTGTAAATTTACTTGTCTATATATTTTGGGGCTGACCATTTGGGATTAGATAGCCAGTTTCTGTGCTCTTCCCTGGGGAAGACTAATTTGTCTGCTCTCAACATTCCCTACTTGCCTATATTTAGTCGTACAGGGTTGAGGTCATGTGGGGTTTCCCCAATCCACACTACCTGTCTACTGTTGTTGTCTTTATTCACATCATGTTCAGGATATCAGGTTGGTGAGAATTTAAGGGTGTCACTTCTGACATACCTAGATCACAGTCCCATATCAATGCTTAACCCTTTGGCTCTTATAATTTATTGCGGGCACATCCCCCATGGAGAGTTACTCCCTTAACCTAGAGACAGGAGAGAAGTCCTAGTCCCTACTCCAAATGACTTGACAGATTTAGATGACCTCTCCTGGATGGCATCAGCCTACATGTGTGGGGGGGAGATGGATGGGGGAAAGAAGGGATGGATGGAGAGGGAACTGGGATCGATATGTAAAATAAAAATAGAAAAAAATTTTCTGCTGCCCTCAACAATGACCACTGAATGCAAATTGACTTGTAAATGTATGAGTTAGAAATGGTCTCCATAACTCTGACTTTTGATTGGTTGTGGTTTTCTGTAATATTAAACTCTTGAAAATTCACTAGGTGTGGTGATCAACCAAGGAGAGTAACAAGAGTGTGCACTGTTTTGTTCTCTGCTCCCTGACTTAGTCCTATGGAAGTATTTCTTTCCTGAGAAATATGTTGAGTTAGTTCCCTTCTAGAGGCAGCACATTCCAAAAACAAATGGTGGCCCCTTTTTCTATGTTTTATTTTGGTTACAAGACACAGGCTTCCATATGTCTTCTTTATACTTCCCTTGCCTCAGTCACTCCGCTCTCCACCTTCTACCTACAATATACCCTGTCTTTAATTTCCTTTAACTTGCGTTCTACTATCTTCCTTCATTTAAAATCTCTCCCTCCAGTGTACCTACCCTTTTTAGTTTACTGGCCTCCACAGGTATTCCATGTTAGAAAGAAAAAAACAAAAACAAAACAGAACAGAAGAGTTAGAAAGGGGACTGTATGTAAAAGAGAAATAGGACATTTGAACTTCTGATCCTGAGTTATCTCACACAGTATAACGTTTTTGTATTTCCTAAAAAAAAAATTCACTTTTTCTTTAGAGACTAATAAATTGCATTATGTATATAATAACAAATGTTGTTATCCATTTGTTGGTTAATGGACATCTAGACTGGATCTATTTCCTAGCTACAAGGAAGTACTGGTATCTCTTTACTGAGACACAGAATCAAATAGAACACTTTTACAAGGAGCATTATTTTTCTCTTGACTCAAATACAAGATAAGGCTGCATGGATGTAAATATGCACATGGGTATATACTAAAGCAGTGAAGGAAGAAGGCAGAATATTCTAAGCCCTATAGTACTTCAGTAAGTCAGTATTAACCAGCCTAAATGCACTGGTCTAGCATCTTTGGTTTGTTATTGCAGAGAATAGCTTGAACATTTTTGTAAGTTTTTACAGCAACAATGCCATTCATTTCTCAGAATCTCTGATTTTAAATGTAAAATCTTGATCTTTTGTTCCAGTAAATTCAAATGAAGTGCTTAAATGAGAAAAGGTGCAAGCCTTCTTACTTCTCAGGAGTTGCTATTCTTAGAGCTTATCATACACAACTTGTTTAGCAATCACCTAGAACACTTTCTGCTTTGAATGTAGCTATAACTTTCCTAGAAATCTGTGCAGTGGCATGCTCAAAAGAAATGGTGGGTTGAATATTAAAGCATCTACAAGAAAGCCATCTGTTAATTCTAACCATGTATATGTCTTTATTTAAAATGTATTCTCATGAGTATCTTCTCAGGTTCTCTTCATTACCAGATTCTACTAAGGACACATAAATTTTTGTTTTTTTTTCCAAGATTTAGCCAGTAAACACTCACTTAAGAAAATTTACTTTTCAACTTTGTGTAATATTTCCTAAACAATTTACCATGTTTTATCTATTTATTTTATAAGCTATTCTATAGCTATACTCTAACTATGAAAAAAATATATACAACTGCAACCAGCAGAATGCTCACACATGACAGGATGATTTCCAAAGCCACTTCATGAGTAAGCTTCGGTGAAGTTAGACCAGGCACACTCCATTGCCGTTCCTACTAAGTCCACCAGAGATTTGGAATAGCATACATGCAGCAATCATATAAAAACTGAAAAGTAACTTATGGCAAACAAATTGGAAAACGAAAGGAGAAGAAAAGAAAGAAGACATGAGAAGGAGGACAGGAAAGGGGACGAAGAACAGTTAGTTTGGCAGTAAATTTCCCGATGCAATTTTCCTTCCCTACCTCCCATCTCTATTCAAATGCAACTTAATCTTACCAAACATGGCCCATGAACACTTAGAAAAAGCTATCCTATGAGACATCTGTAGATGATGGGTCCCTTATACGACAGAGAACACAGAATAAAGTCCCTGTTATTTGCTTCTCTTTTCCCATCCCTTCCTACAGGCAACCTTATTTCAAAGTTGCAACTATGTCATTAAAGACTTCACACATGTATTAACCTAAAATGAATTGGAGGACACTAATTCTCTCTAATGATCTAGGGTTCAAAGATTGTTGAAAGAATCCCTCTCTCTCTCTCTCTCTCTCTCTCTCTCTCTCTCTCTCTCTCTCTCTCTCTCTCTCTTCTACAGCTCTGAAATATGATCCAGCTTGGAAAAGTGAGCATTCATGTACACAAGATTGAAGTCCCATTGGTCTTATTCCTGAGAGTTGAAGAGAATCTATAACACAGTAAGGAGAACAGAATCACTGTTTGAAAAGAGTAACTCCTGGAATCATCTCAGCTTTTCATTCAAAAATATGCCTGTAAGTGAGCTGAATAGTCTCTCACAGGAAAATAGACCATGGAGTACACCACTATCTAGACTTAAGGTTGTTCTTCAAAGCCACGAATGTTTGCTACTTGCAGTAGCACTCCAAGGCCTTTAAAACAGGATCAACATTAGAACCATAGTCTAGGGAAAGGGAATCAGATTGACAAATTCTCTCTCTTCTCTCTCTCTCTCTCTCTCTCTCTCTCTCTCTCTCTCTCTCTCTCTCTCTCTCTCTCTCCCTCCCTCCCATCTCTCTCCATAAGGTTTTTAAAAACACCCAGAGTCTAATTCTCCAAATGTTTAAAGCCAATAAAATATTAGACAACAGAAAAACCAGGGAAACCTGAGAAGTTTTAAAGGAATAAACATTAGCAGAAAGTTAACTCTGAGATGAGCCAGAAGTCATTATCTGACAAAGACATTAAAACAGTTAAGTAACATAATAAAGACTCTAGAAATGATGCAAAGTTTCATGAGGGAAATATAGGATTTAAGTGATACCAAATGGATACTTTAGATTTGAAAAATACAGTAATTGCTGTAAACTCAATGTGTTAATTTAATAACATGGTGGAGAAAACCAATATATCAATAAAATTTAAAATAGATTAGTAGAAATTATTGTGAAGAAGTCTTAGAAGGCTGAGAATAATTTTATATGTCTGGAATCTCAACATTTCATAGGCAGAGACAAGAGTATCAAGGGTCCAAGGTCACCCCCACCCAATTGGATGCTAACTTGGCCTATATGAGATCCAGTCCCTGAAGACCAAAGATGGAAATATGGTTTCATAAAGTTGAAATTTCTGAAAAATGAACAAAGCCACTCATACCAATGAGGTAATTAAATAATAGCTTGGACACATATAATTAGTGTCCAGAAAAAGAGAAAAAAATAATTTGTTACAGGAAACACATTGGGACTGTGAACTCTATATATTTGTTTGGAGGCAATGTAGCTAATAAACGATGAGAAATATATGCTCAGAAGTATAGTGTCAGAGAGACAGTATGAAAGGCTAAGTATTTTATTTTTTATTATTATACTTGTTTTATTGTAATGAAGGAGAGAAAGTTAGGAGTATGTACTTGGGTGGGTTTGGAAGTGAGAAGGACTTGGGGGAATCAGGAAACCACAATCAGAATATATTGTATGACAGCAATGTATTCTCAATGAAAGTAAACTAAAAATTAAACAAAAGGAAAAGAAAGAAACACTCTTAAATGCAACAAGAAGAAACTGGAGTAGTCCACAGAAAGGAAAATCTTGGATTTGGGTCAATCCAAAGACTGTAGGATTCTCATAGATAACCACTGCTAAGACAGAATTCTTGAGATTGATGCATCTCTGAAATTAATGTGATTGCTAGATGATTAGAGATTCTACTACTAAGGCCAATGTCCTAGAACACTTTTTAAAACTCCTGGAAACAAGGCTAAAAGTCATTTGGGAAAATATATGCTAAACCTAGAGTTAAAGGAACACTTATAAATGAAAATTCAGGGAAGAGAGGCATGCATTGTTTGTACTGGACACAAATTGGCTCTAGATGAGAGGGGTTAGCAAAGCCAGAAGGGATTTGGGATTGGAGCACAGTACTCAAAGAGAAGTGTTTGATGCTTCTGAATTGGTTTGTAAGAGGAATCTAAGGTGGCTTGTATGAGCATTTGAGTATTTGATCCCCAGTTGGTGCCATTGTTTGGACAGAATACAGGGAGGTACAGCATGCTGGAAGAAGTATATCACCAGGGACAGGCCTCATTTTACTCCCAGTCTTGTTTTGTGTTTGAAATTAAAGATGTGATCTCTCAGCCTCTATGCCTGCTGCTTGCTGCCATGCTCCACACTGACATGCTAGACTCTTGCCCACTAAAACTACAGGCCAAAATAATATATTTCTGTCCTAATTTGTCTTGCTTGGGTCATGGTGCTTTATCACAGAAACAAAAAATAACTAATACAGTTGGATGAGAAGTCCAGGCAATATATACTCATAATGAGATTTAAACCGAGGTTTTAACAAACATTTAAAAATATGAAAGATTTCTTGTTTAATTAATTCTCTTATTTCTCTTCCATTTGGCTTTCCAGCTCTTGTAAGTAAATTTAAGACATTTCATAAGTTTTTTTTTATCACCATGGAGGCCAGAAAATAATAGAACAACATTTTCAAGTTTTGAAAGTAAATGACTGTCAGTCAACATTTCTATATTCAGTGATCCTATATTCTGTAATTAGATTTTAAAAATCCAACTTAGTCTAGTATACTCACAACACACTTCTAACACCAAATGGATGGTTGTTTGTCTCTACAAACCAGGAAAGCAATTACTATTGTAGTGAAAAGCAACATGATGGCCTCTAATTCACTTTAATTCTAATACTATTTAACTGGAAACACTGCCAGATCCCACAGGTTGAGGGATCAATCATGATCATTCCACATTTTAGACTCTTAACAACACCCAGGTCTCTGGGACTTCTAATCCACTAGATAGATAGAGAGATAGGTCTCTGGGACTTCTAATCCACTAGATAGATAGAGAGATAGACAGACAGAAAGGCAAAATTTAAAAAATATTAAAAACTGGAATCCCTACAACCTCCATCTTGGGGTGATTAATTGTCAAGAAATTAACAAACCAGATAAATACTCTCATTAGTTTGTCATAAAAGATATGATGATGGAGATGAGAAGATGATGAGGCACAGGCAGAGTGCACAGTGCTGATGTGAGAGCTCCAGGTACATCTTTTTCTAGGAAAGAATTCTGTATCCAGAAGTCATTCCACCCCTAATCTTTTGGGCTTCGGGGAGGCTTTCTCTAGTATGCTTGTTTGACCCAACCAATAAGCACTTGCTCAATTTAATTATCAAATTCTTTCACCTCCTTTAAAGTTAGCAGTTGGAGTGAAAATTCTGAACCCTCAAATTTTGTTTTGGTTTTCTCTGGGAGCAGCCTCCACTTTAATAATAGCTACCAAGTAGCAAAGGCCAGTCATCACTCCACTCACCCGCATAGAAAAAGACACCTATGCCTTTGGAGATTGCAAGAATGTTAGGAGTTATGTACCAGGAAGCAAGAAGTCTATGAGAATTGGTGTTGCAGTCACTTGCCATAAATTAGAATCACCGAAGTACAGAACCTCACCTTAAGAACTGTTCTTAATTGATGTGAGAAAATCACTCCAAAATAGCAGCCCAGGTTTTTGTTTGTTTGGTTGGGGTTTTTTTTTGTTTTGTTTTGTTTTGTTTTGTTTTGTTTTGTTTTTTTAAAGGGGCCATGTCAGAAGAAAGATTCTTTGTCTTTTGATTGATTGGCCTTTGCTTTTATCATGATTTACCTTGTTGCTGTCACTGTTGATTTCTTCACTTATATCAGAAGAAGCATTTCCAAACTTTTATTATTCTCTAAGAATAAGTGATTGGCTGAGAACCTTCCAGGTTTAGTGTGTGTAAGGATTGATCAGGACTGCTGAGACACCCAAACTCAAAGACCAACCATACTGGGTCCTCAGCTTGTTGGATATAAGATATCTATTTTTCCTATTTAACATAAACTGATTTAATTCTTTTATGAGTATGTATAGCCATCCCATTGGTTCTGTTCCCTAGAGAAACCTCAGTAATACCAAGTGCATTAGACCAAAACTGGAGTTGTTCTATGCTGAGCCTAATCATGTTGTTTGTGGCAAGGACTGTGGGTGTGTTTGGAACTAGCTTGATGAGCTGTTATGGGTACCTGCAGGATAGAATATTGAGAAGGGTGCAGATGATGGAGGCCAGGCTTGTGAGATATTTTGGATTGAGAAACTAGAAACTGTCAAAGTGAAACCTTTGCATCCTGAGGTGACTGGTGTACATCAGCTATCTCTGAAGAATTAGCTATGAATAAGAAGAAACTAGCAACATAGAGGTGAAATCTTGGGTGGGTTTTCTAAGGGTCAGTGCACAGAACTAGTCCAGAGGTTCAAGGCTGCATCTCAAGCAGATGAACTTATTAGTTGTAAAAGTCTCCCACATGATACTGAGTTTTAGAAGTGTAAATGCTATATGGTCAAATGGGTCAATTGTTGGTCAGTTTTTACCAGGTTGACAAAAATTAAAGACAGCTGGGATGAGAGAAACTCAAGAGTAATTACTACCTGAGACAGAGGTGGTCCTTGGTTGTAGAGGAAAGCTGAATGAGTTGGGGAGCACCATTTCTCCATGTCTCTACTGAAGTTTAGGCCTCCATCTTTCCTGACCTGACTTTTCTTCATGTTAGATTGTGACCTAGGATTTGTACGATGAAATAAGTTTTCTTCCCAAATTGTTATTGGTATGTCCTTGCCAGAACAACATTATGAAAACTAGAACAAATAAGCAAAATGAAAAAATTATAGGATAAAAGAAATCCAAGGGAACCCACTGCCAACTACAAGCTTTGAAATCAATGCTAAAGAAAATGAACATGGAAGGCTAAAGCATAAGAGGGAAAGTTGGTATTTTAGGAATAAAAAGAAAAATTAGAAACTTTAAACATCAGACTTTGTATAGCAGACCAATCTCTCTGTTTGAATTCATTAAAACATACACTTCAGTTAACATAATAAACAGTAATGAATAAAGACATTGAATCAATACTAAAATGACTCACCCCAAAGCAAAGCTAAGGATCTAACAGGTTTAACTAAGAAACTCAACCAAATATCTAAAGAAAGTAATATTGATCTTTCATAAACTATGAGAAGATGGAATACTTCTCAACTTACTTTAAGGCCAGGTACTGAAGGCCAGTGAGGATCCAAGGAAAGGAAATAGAGGCCAGTGATTTTGATGAATATTGATGGAGAGATCCTCAACTAAAAGAACAAATTAGTCACTTAGTGATACTGTCACATTATACCCAGAAGAAATTTATGAAAAGAGACATTTATTTTTTTCTCTTGGTTTCAGTTCACTATGTCAATGAGGCACAGGGTTAAGTTGCAGCCTTGTCTCTGACAGTGGGAGCATGAAGCAGCTTCTTGTCTACATGATAGCAGGAAGGGAAAAGTAAAAGCAGGCCAGAACCAGAAGTGGCCATAACACTCAAAGCCTACCTACAGTGACCCACTGCTGCCAATGAGGTCCTCATAGCCTCTCCAAACAGTGCTACCTGTTGTGGACCAAATATTCAAACACATGAGCTTGTGGGAATCATTTCACATTTAAACCATAAGAAAAGAAACCAGAATAGATATAATAATTTCTATGGGTGCTCAAAAAGATTCTTATAAAATCTAATATCTTTTCAGAAATTTCAATAATTTATAGGAGGAATCTGTCATGACACAAAACCTATATATGTAAAACACAGATGACTCAATGATGAAAAGATTTTGTATTTTTCTGTAAGGTTAGGAACAACACAAAGATTCCTATTCTTACATTTTAAATTCAATATAATGCTGAAAATCTTAGACTAAGTAATTAGGCAAATGAACAAATTAAAGGCAGTCAGATTAAAAAGGAGGAAGCCAAACTGTCTGTGCTTGCAGATGGTGTGAAAACCCTAAAGAAAACCCTAAAGACTCTACAAAATGCTCTTAGAATTAGTAAATGAATTCAACAATATTTCAGAAACTAAAGTTAGTATTCAAATATCATAAGCACTAGTGTACTAACAAAATCCTACCTGTAAAACTAGTTAACACTTTAGAAATATTTAGAAGTAAATTAAATCAAGAAAGACAGATCCACATGCCAAAACCATAGAAGGACTGATAAAAGGAATTGAAGATACAAATTAATGTCAATATGTCCATGGTTATGAAGAGAAAAATTAATATCATTAAAATGTCAATATAATCCAGTATTACCTAAGATTTAGTCTCTCTGAAAATTGCAATGTTAGTTTTTGAATACATAAAGAAATCCTATATTTCATATGGATCAACAAAGTATTCTGAGCAGTACAGCAATCATGAGCAATATTAATGAAGCTGAAGATGTAATAAAACCTAACTTTAAATCTACAGAAGGCATAAATTTAGAGAGGTGGCATGGAAGAGACCAATAGGACAGAAGACTTAGCTCAGAAATAAATGCATTAATTTAGGCTAATTGGTTGAGCATAGCATCAAAAATACATGTAAGAGATGAATGTGGGACCCCCTCTGGCAGGCCTCTGATGGAGGAAGAGCCAGGCCTCTGCTGGAGATCCACCTTATCTCCACGGGTCCACCCTGAGTCCCCACCTGCCTGATCTTTGACCCCCATAGCTAGGCCTCTTCTGGAGGTAAGTCTGGGACAAGTTCAGGTCGAATCTCCCCACACACCTGAAAACTCCCTGGGTTAGCCCCAAACCTCACTCATCCTTATATCCTCTTCTCAGCAAGAACACCCCTAGTACTCAGACCCACAAACTCCACCCTCCCAGGACCTGCCCTCCCTCCACCCTGTCCATGGAAACTCTCAAGGCCAGAATGTCCTAGATAGGTGTTCTACAAGTACTAAAAGTCTACAGATACTAGCCCAGGCTACTATATCCAGTAAAACTCTCAATCACTATAGAAAGAGAAAACAAGATTTAATGACAAAGCCAGATTTTCACAATACGTATCTACAAATCCAGCCCTACGGAAAGCTCTGAGAGGAAAACTCCAATCAAAGGAAGTTAACTACCCTCACAAAGACATAGGCAATAGATAATTCCCCTTCACCAGAAACGAAGGTGAAAGCAGAGCAAATATATCCACAATACCACTGCCAACAACAAATAAAACAAACAAGCATTAACAATCAATGGTCCTTACTTTCCCTCAACATTAATGGTCTTAACTCACCTGTAAAAAGACACAAGATAACAAAATGAATATGAAGACAGAATCCATCCTTCTGCTGCTGCATACAAGAAACACATCTAAGCTTCAAAGACATTACCTCAAGGTAAAGGGTTGGAAAAAGATCTTCCAAATGGACCCAAGAAGCAGGCAGGTGTAGCTATTCTAACATCTAACAAGATAGACTTCAAACCAAAATCAATCAAAAGAGATGAAGATGATCATTTCGTATTCATCACAGGAGAAATCTATTAGCACAAAGTCTCAATTCTGAACATCTGTGCCCCAAATACAAAGGCACCTACATTCATAAAAGAAACACTACTAAAACTCAAAGCACAAAAAGAACCTCACATACTCATAGTGGGGGACTTCAATACCCCACTCTCACTGCTAGACAGGACCACCAGACAGAAACTTAAAGAATCAAAAGAACTAACAGAAGTTATGTCCCAATTGGATTTAACAGACATCTATAGAACATTCCATCCACTCACAAAAGAATTTACTTTCTTCTATGCTCCACATGGAACCTTCTCTAAAATCGACCAACATAACAAACCACAACAGATACAAAAATATTGGAATAGTCCCTGTATCTTATCAGACACCATTCTTTAAAGTTGGAATTCAACAACAACACAAATCACAGAGACCTTACAAACTCATGGAAACTGAACAATGCCCAGTTGCACCATACCTGGGTCAAAGAAGAAAAAAAGAAAGAAATTAAGGACTTCCTAGAATTCAAGGAGAATGAGGACACAACATACCCAAACTTATGGGACACCTTGAAAGCAGTGCTATGAGGGAAATTCATTGCACTGAGGGCCCATTTGAAGAAAACAGAGGGTAGTCACATTAAAGAATTAACAGCACAACTGAAAACCTTTGAACAAAAAGAAGCAAACTCACCCCGGAGGAAGACATGCCAGGAAATAATCAGTTTGAGGGCTGAAAACAATAAAGTTGAAACCAGGAAAACAATACAAAAAAAAATTAATGCAACAAAGAGATGGTTTTTTGAGAAAATCAACAAGATAGACAAACCTTTATCCAAACTAACCTAAAGCAGAGAGAGAACATGCAAATTAACAAAATAGGAACAAAAAGGGGAACTTAACAACGGACACTGAAGAAATCGAGATAATTTTCAGGTCATACTTTGAAAACCTGGACTCCACAAAACTACTCTATACCAAGAAAACAAATAACCTGGTTTACAAATTAGTAACTGATCCTAATATACTTTTCTCAAATAAAGATGTAAAAATCAATAAAAATGTGTAAGTGTTCAACATAACTATTTATCAGAAACATACACATTAAAACCACAGCAAGATAGCCCTTTACATCTCTTTCATTGTCTATAATCAAAGTAAGGTCAGCAAGATGGCTTAGATGACATATACATACCACACAGACCTGATGACCTGAGGTCCATACCCTCCACCCCAATGTGGAAGGAGAGAAATGACTCCCAAAAGTTGTCCTCTGACCACCACAAATGTGTGCACAATCACACTCACACACATCATACACATGCATAAATATGCATGCAGTCTTGGAGAAGGCATGGAGAGAGGAACCATCTGTAATGTTGGACATGTAGTTGAGTGTCTCAATCATTAAAAAAGAAAATGTAAGGTCACCAAAAGTTATAATAGAAATACCATATGATCTAGAATCCTACTGCAAATATATATTCAAAGAAAATAAAAACAATGGGTAGAAGAAATGCCCTCATTCCCGGTTCTACTATACCATTAATAAAAATAGCCAAGTTGTGGGCAGAATCAAACGAAGATTCCATCAAGATATGAATGGGTAAATAAAATGTTTTATACTACACAATGGAATGCTGTTCAGGATTTAAAAATAGGAATGTTTGTTATTTGAAATGATATAGATAAACCTGAAGAACAAGTAAGATAATCTAGACAAATAAAATATTATATGAGCTCAAACATATGTAAAAGATAAAAGTCAGGCTCACAGAGTTAGACAGTGGTCAGCAGAAACTCTGGGAGAGAGATATTAGTCAAAGTACATAAAACTCCACTTAGAAAAAATAATACAAAGAGATTTACTTTAGAACATGTTTGGGAGTTAACGACAATATGCAAACTTCCTAAAAACTACTAAGAAAGTTGATTTGACATATTCTGCCCACAATAAATACATGAAGTAATGCATTAAAAAATTGGATCAATTTGGCAATCACACAGGGTATGCATATTTAAAGACATGTTTTAGGTGATAAATAAATGTAATTTTTCTATCAATTAAAATTAAAATTAGTAAAACACATGTAATCCAGTAATGAAAAATTCAAACATTTTTAGGGAATCTTTTATTTATGTTGACAACTACAACAAAAATCTATACAGTAGCAAGGCTTCAACATTCCATTTAAAGTGGTTAAATATTAATTCTGAGAGGGATGTGAAAAGGTAAATAAGAATACTGTAACCCTTGAACAACCACTGCAAAAGTAGAGAGATACAATAAAATACTCAATAAATAAAAGACATAAACAAGTCATAAATCATACAGTATTTATTGATTGGAAAACAACATAGTAGATTTTATTCCTCCTAAATTGATGTGTAGGTTTAATATGATTATAGTAAAAAGACTAGCAGGATTTTGGGGGGAAATGTACTCTTAAATTCACATCGAAAGATAAATAAATAAGAGCTACAAATACTGAAAATATAACAAAGTTAGCAGGAAAAAACACTGCCAAACTTCAAAATTTATTATAGTTACAGATAGAAAGACACTGTAGGACTAGGGAAAGATAGACACAGATCAACTTGAATAGACCAGTTGTATCTACACACACATTTGCATACACACACACACACACACACACACACACACACACACACACGTGTGTGTGTGTGTGCATATGAGAATGAAAGATCACCAAAAATAGAAATACCATATTATCTAGCAATCCTATCGGTAAATACGTATTCAAAGAAATTGAAATCAGTGGGTAAAAGATATATATATATATATATATATATATACATATGTACATGTATATATATATGGAATGTAGATATGTATTATATGTATGTATTTGAGTGTGTGTCTGTGATTGCTAGAAGTTAGAAACAATATAAATAGGTAAATATAAAAGCTGATTATACATGCATGCCTACATACGAACGTACGTACATACATACATACATACATATTCCCTTCCAAGCTACCCTCAAATTAATCATGCCTGATTTGTAAAATACAAAAACCCAAATTTTTCAGAAAAACAAACAAAAAATGGTAGGAATAAATCAACTACATTCTCATTAGGCCAAGAATTCTAAAATATAATGTCAAGGATACAACCCATAAGTGTAAAACAAAAATATAACTTAGAAGCTATAATATTACAAGCTAAAATAAGTCATATTTATTAACAAACTGATAATACCTAGTAATGGTGATGGTTTAGGGTAATTAGAACTCTTATGCATTGGAAATGCAGGTGTGAAATGGTATAACCACTGGGAAAGTATTTGGCAGTGTTTCCTATTTAAATAAGCAATTACCATATGACCTGGTATTTAGATACTTGCATAACAAGTGTAGAAAGTTAAAGCTTACAATTACATGAGAAATCTGTACTGGTAACTGAATGGTTATCAGCTTATTCATAATAACTAGAAGCTAGAAACAATCTAAATGGGTGAATAGAGAGACTGAGGCCTGTTTGTTGTGTAATGCTACCCAGAAATATAAAGGAAGTAGCCATTAATGCAAAAACAATTCTAAGTGACAAATCCAGTCTCATAAGTTGGGCCCTTCATGACTCTGGGAAAACATTCAGGAACAACAACATAGAATAAGTGACTGTCATGAGTAGGAGTTGGGAAGATACATGGCTACAAAGGGGGATATACCAGGAACTGCTTTTCGTTATAATTGATTGGCATGTTTTGTATTCTGCTTCTGGAGGTGTTTGCTTACATCTATATCTGTTAAAAGTCATAAAAGCTATTCCCACACGAGTTAATTAAGCAGCTTGATTGTTTTTCAGTGACATTTCGGTCTCTTTAAGGATTACATCTCTAATTTTTACCTCCGACAAACCCAATAACACCAAAGATAAGGCTAAGCAAATCTCATGTCTCTTTTTAAATTCTGAATACAGAGCCATATGAAAATGGGAACAATTAAATACATATAAACATTTTAGCAGTGTAATCAAGAAAATCCTATCAAGTAAAATTTAAAACAAAGTTAATTTAACATGCATTACTATTATAAATCATTACTGTTGGGTCACATGGTATGCAGTACATTTAAATGACTGTAATTAAGATTGCTTTTACAGTCAAACAATTTAAAGTTTTTTTCTCTGGTACCTGTAACTGCTGCCAATGTTTTTAATCCTGATGTACATCATGCACAAAAATCCTTTCCTCTCAGTTTATTTGCAAAAATATGCATAGATTTGGCTCACAAACGTCAAATGCAATTCATATTTTGGGGGCACAAGTAACAAGAGAAAGATTGTCTGGAAGGGGAAAACAATTGAAGCATGGAGCTATACAAAATAAATATTGGATTCTTGATGAAACAAATGTTAACACTACAATGATTTCTTTTGCACTTACTCCTTATGAGGTAGGGGGTCTGAAACTTCAGGGATTCGATTGCAATAATCCAGGACCTCTGACCTACAAAGAGATATCCTGAGGAGTGACAACAAATGAAGTCCATGAAATGACAAAAGCAGACTTCGTGAGTTCTGCCATTCTATTTGAAGTCAATGATGATGTGCAATGAGTGAGTTTGGGTGAAATAACAAAATCTGATAGTTGGGGGGGTTTCTTGTTTGGTTGGTTTTACTTTGAACAAGGGATTGTTGTAGAATATTGCTTTAACGTGTGTCACGTTTATATGTGCTGTGGAATATTTGTTTAATGGTGCAAAGATGTGTTGCATTCTTTTATGTTGCATTTGTTTAACTCTGTGAAGCTGTGTTGCTTGCCTGTCTAAACACCTGATTGATCTAATAAAGAGCTGAATGGCCAATAGCCAGGCAGGAGAAAGAATAGGCAGGCGGGGCTGGCAGGCAGGAAGGATAAATAGAAGGCAAAATCTGGGACAAGGAGATAGAGGAACAAGAAAAGGAGGAGAACACGTGGTCCACCCAGCCACGTGGTCAGAAATGCAGTAAAAAGTAAAGATATACAGAAATTGAAAATTGTAAAAGCCCAAAGGCAAAAGATAGATGGGATAACTTAAGAAAAGATGGCAAAAAAACAAGTCAAGCTAAGGCTAGGCAGTCATAGAAAAAATATGAGCCTTTATGTGATTTATTTGGGAGCTAGGTGGTGGACCCCCCCAAAAAAGTCAAAAAAGTAAAAAATAAAAAAAAACAGAGGATAGCTCATTTTTAACTAATATATATACATATATATACATATATATTTAACTAAGATATATTTAACTAATATATATTATATATACATATATAATATATATATATATCCTTCCTGGGAGGTGGTGATTGAGCTGAACAATTATAAACATAGGTAAGGACGTCAGGAAAGAAGAGGTCCCTACCCACAGCAGCACTGAATTCAACTAAGAAGACTGGTGTAAAAATCACCACTGAGGGTCTGGTGTGAATGATTAGCACTCAAGAAGTCTATTTAGGAGTCATCACAAGCTTGGCATTGGCAACTTGCATACTCTAAGTAGTATCCTTCTCCAGTGACTGTGTAGCAGCAGAAAAGATAAATTACAGGGGACTGAAGATAAAGTGAGCATCTGGGAAGTGAGCTAAGTGATTCAAAAGAGATCAAATCAATTCTGGGCAGTCTTTAGGTGTGGACAGAAAGAAAACACGAGAAGCATAGCAGAGGTGGATTTATAGGTTGTGTGTCTGCCTAGTTTATCTTGATGAGAATGAAACAAACTTAAAATGTGGTCATAATACTAAGGCTAAGTGATGGAGACTTGTGATGTTGTCAGTTACTAGGTGGCACTGGACCTGACATTGAAAAGGTGAGTTTGATCAGAACAAGTTGAATATGAGACATGAATTCAACAGGATGCAGCCAGAATCCCACAAGTGTTGTCAGAGGAAGAGCCAAGTATTGAAAAGCTAAACTGAAAAGGTGCTGTCAGTAGCTGAGAACATCAACCAAATGGACAGGAGGGCACTTTGGACAAGGTTGAGCAAGATCTCAAACAATAAAGCAAATAGAAAAGTTCACTAGAAACCTAAGTGAGAGACTGTGTTGAACCAAGCTTCCTCTTCATAGGTTAATATTCATGGAACCCACATTTCAGGTGGATGAATCAGAATGAAAGTTGAGAAAGCAAAGCTAGGAAGTAGTGACATTTAGATTTAAACAAGCTTAAAGAGCTTTTTACTACCACTTCACAAACTCAAAATAATTGCATGCCATCAGCCAACAGCTGAATTGCATAAAGAATTGCCCCATTTCTTCATAGAGCAAAATATCTATACATAGGTTGGTGGGGGGACAGCTCAATTGGTAAGGTGCTCAACTTGCAAGCACAGGGAATATGAGTCCTATCTCCAGAACAGAGAAAAAAGGGGTGAGGATTATCGCATACCAGTAGAGCCAAAGATCTAGAGAATGCATGTGGGTGGGGATCGGTAGTTCCTCAAGACCAGCTTAACCTACTTAGTGAACTCCTAGCCAACTAGAGATCCCGTCTCAAGAGAAAATTGAATGAGCAGTAAGGGAAGCAGAGGACAGCACCCAAAGCCTTCATGTCCACTCGCACACATGCATACAAAATAAAAAAACATGTATCCATACAGAGCCATTAAACTGACATTTGTGGCTCTAACTAGACAGAGGATCCAGAAGATCATTGGGAGAGTACCTATTTTTCATGATGATTTTCCATCTTTTAGGGAGAAATGATGGAAAGAGAAGCATGGGCAGAACTTGTCTTCAGTTGTGACTAATTTCCCTGAACACCAGTGAGGCTATCAGCTTGAGACAGGCAATTTTAGAATCAAGCTCCTCTGTTATCTTATTGATCATCCATGATGGAGCAAACAGGCACCTCCTGTTTCTCAGCTGACAAGTTTGCATTTTTTCCTTTAAAGGAACATTTTGACAACATCCCTAACCAATTTCTTGGAAAGTCTGTTAGTAACATTTTGAGGCACATTCTCAAATTTTGACATGCTAGTCTTATGATCATAAGCCATATTTAATTTGCTATAAATGACACTCTTCCGAGCCAACTCATTGCTCAGGGAAGTATGAGATAGGCAACTCTATGTAGGCCTGTATTCCAGTTTTGCAGGGGTCACATGTGGTGATAGCCCTGTGAAATAAAACATGATTCCTCACATTTAAGAAAGCAGATGATAAACATGGCGCCTCTCCATGTGTTAGTCTTCTCCTTCAGGACCTGCCGGTTCCCAGGCATAAAAGAACCTCGCAGACACAGGCTAAGTAGGTTGTTCAGATTTGTGTTTTTGTTTCATTTTCCTGAAGTTTTATTTCACTGCTATAGAGATGTGGCTTGAGGGTATTAGATAAATGCTAAATAATAATCAGACTGAGAAAGAGAAATGGATTTCCCAGCATAGTGGGTATAAAGCGAACAGACTTAATTATTGATTCTCACTCATGTCTTGTTCACACCTCGGCTCACATTCAAGTAACTTGAGGGAGAAAATAGTTTAGAATCTAGTAAAGCAGAAGCTGTTGTGGGGCTGTTCATGTATCAACTCCACCTCTCCTTTAATTTGGAAACATATTTCTGTGTCATTGTAGTAGATCAATAAAGAAAACACAGAAAGCAAACCTAGCAATGTACAACCAAGCTGCTCAGTTTGGAGCTTGCCAGATAGAAGCAGGTAGGGAGGAGTCTTGAAGCCTTGCTAATGGGAAGGCCTGAGGCCACTTTTCTATTGGATTTTAGCTCATTCAGTTTGGAATTATTATTAAGGATTAAAAAAAAAAAACCCTCAAGGAAATCTATGAGGTAGTAGCATGGATCCCACTTTGGCTTTTTCTAACAATGAGTTTGAATCGAGGTTTCTCTAGTTCTTTACTAATATACCACATTAAAAATTAAAGCCTTTCCAATTTCTGAAACTTGTTTCAGTTTCATGGTTTGTTCAAGTCAAATCCAATGAGTAAATTTGGATGATGTGAAGTATCTGATAGGTCATATTACCTTACCTGTTTTCAACATGAAATGGTGAATTTGAGCTTATTCAGTGAAATTTTGAAAACTTTAAAAAATATCCAAGAGCTACAAGAATAACAAAGACATGTTTGTAATTGTTCTGCAATCTTGACTTTCAAGATATTTCTACTGACACCTAATGAAACAGAATTGAGTCAATTATATATATTCAGTCCAGGTGTCAACAGGGTCACCCTGCCCTTTGAGACTTACATAAATTAACTTCAGCTGACATCTTGTCTTGAGAAGAGGCCCAATATCCTCTAGAAGAGTTTTTACACATCTAAACTGTACCTCCCTGTGGCTATCTGTATTTTTAATGACCTATCCCCATTAAACTTAATCTCTGTCCAGGAGATGCTCCCATCTTTTTATTTGGTGATAACTCAAGCACAAACCCATCTCCTCAACCATTTGCCTCCCAAAACTCTGGTCTCACAAGGAAGTTGTGTATAACAAGTAGTTGTTACATCACAATAGACAGACATAACTTTAAAATTAAGTATATTATACATGTGTGCTGGAAGGCATGTGACTTCTTTGGGGGACAAGACATAAGACCAGCAAGAAGTTCTCCTTTTGGCAAGGCCTAGGAGAATTTAACCCATTTTTGGCAGGGCTGATGGATAGTTTGCTATATGGTTCAGAGCATGACCCCAGGAATTTATGTGCTACTTTCTCTCCTTGCTTTCCCTACACAAATCGTATTACTAGCTGCCTCTAGATCCACTTTCTTACAGCCATACATGAAATGGCTATTGCATTAGAAAAACTCCCCTGATGACTTTTCCCTGGATAAGCCAGAGGGAATGCTGTTAAAAGTATACTGGATAAGATTCTGCTTCTAAAACCTTTGATGTTTCAGGTGTGACCATGAAATCAGGCTTCTCAAGAACAGGATGCTGCCTTTCTACTTGTGACTGGCCTGAAAGAGTCACAGAAGTTCATGACAATATTATAAATTTGCATAATTTTCATGGAGATAATGATTCTTACCACAAGAATCTAAGAGTAATGCAAATTAATACATAATATCGAGACTTAATGGGAACACTCTAAGAACAGGGAATGAAGCAAAATCATAGAAACCAACAATGCCCTTGTTTCTATAACTGTGCCAATACTGTAGGTACCAACACTGTAGGAAGCTGACAGAAGGGAACATGAGAACAAGAGATAAGCAATGCCAACTACTGAGAGCAAACTTTTAAGTTATGTTGTTTACAGGATGATGGGAGAAACCTGGTATATCCCCCACAGAAGATAGAGTTGTATAGAATGAAGAATGATTCGATTCTGCCTTGGCTGATAAGTTAATTATGAGAACTTAGATTTGACCAGAGATAAACATTAACCATTAGAGCAAAACCTCTCTTCAACTTTGCATGATGCTTTAACCACAAATGCTGCCAACTAGGCACACTGTTTTACCTGTAGGCATGCCTAGTCAGAAAACTTCCTTTGTTGCTTGCTGTAATATTATCCTTATAATATTAAAGTTATGAGTCAAGTAGGGAATGATTACTAGTGGAAAATTTGAGGGACAGAATGGGAATGAGCTAAGGGAGCAAACTGACAATTATTGTAATTACTATCAGAAACTTAAGGAAACAGATATGATTGTTCTTGCAAAGTACTGAAACGGTTTAAGTAAAATTGGCCCAGGCTATCTGGACCCACTTTCTTGAAACAGGTGGTCAGAGTTTTCTTCCTTTCACTGATTTCGCACATCTGTCCCAGGTCAACAGACCCATTAGAAACAAGGCTCCCAGCATATGTGTGTTCCTAGAGTTCCTCCAACCCTTCTGAGCATGGAAAATTCTCCTCGTCAAAGAGTACTGAGAATGATCCCCACACACACTTAAACATCTGTTGAGTTATGGAGTCCTGTCTTAGCAGGTCCCTTCTTGTTTTCTGCTTCCTGAAATAAAGGTTCCCTTTCATGTAGAAGAATTTAACTCTCTTCTTGTATCCTGGCTTTAAGATGCAAGGGCTAATTAAAACATTTTCCTAAACAAAAGATTTCCCTGAAGGAAAAACAATTCTGGCATTTCCCTAGAAGATGAAGCATCTATATCAGGGATGATGTTTACAATTATTTTCCTATACTACAAATATACAAATGCAGCCCATAAGCCCAAGAAGAGACTACTGTCTAGAAATCTGAGAGCATTGACTAAGGTGCAATAGCACAAATTTCAGGTGGGGAAAGCTGACTTTAGGGAGAAGCAAAGCAGCCAAGCCCACTGGAGAGGTCTTACATCTACCAAGGCTCAGATCAACAGGGGCCATACTGTCCCCATGACTGCAGACTGAATACACTGTATGTAGTCTTGTCTCCACCTGCCTTTTAGTCCTCTCTAGTGCTGGGATTCAAGGTGTGCACCACCACTGCCCAGCTTCTAAACTAACTAGTGTGGCTTCTGGGATTAAAGTATATGCTACCACTGCCTGGCCTCTATAGCTGACTATTATGACGAGCTTTTCACTATAATCTTCAAGCAGGCTTTATTTGTTAGATCACAAACAAAAATATCACAACAAGGCATAGTCTAAATTAGCATCTGGCATTCTAACTAGCTGTATATTTCATGCTATGCTCAGTCTCACACAGCCCACAGCCAACTGTGGCATCCTGACTAATGGAAAGGATTCTCTTTACCTGATGGGAATTCCTGTTGTGTACATGTCACTAAGCACATGACCCTGTCTCCAAAGATAACCAGATCAAAATTACTTATGTAAGCTAAAGCAAGCAGAAGAGTTTGTTTTACTAAAGGAAAAGAATGTATTTCATAGCACCTTGTTCTCTAAAGTTATGGCCATAACTTGAAGGGGCCTCCAGGCCCTACTCCAGCCTCATTCCCTCATGTAGAACTGTTAGCTAACAAAGCATAAACTGTGTGAGGGGTTGAAAGTGAGTTCATATCTTACTTCCCCTAGGAATCCTTATAAAAATGTTAGGGCATAATTGCAAATGCACATTTAGAGAATATCAACTACTAGAACTGAGATGTATGCAGTGTATGTTTGCAGACAGTGCAATATCTGATACATAGACGTTAAATAAGTGAAGGGTGACGCCCCCCTGACCTCTGAACTAAAATGAGCAATTCTGCTTTGGACTGCCATTCATTGGACACAGTCCTACCTCCAGAGGACAAACAGAACATGTGTTCTCCATGTGAAAAGGCTTCAAACACTTAAGGACAACTGTGCTATTTCAACTTTCTACATTCCCAGACCCAGTCCTAGTACCCCTAGTGCTGCAGCAGAACACCAGCTGCAGCCTCCCTTCACCCTGTCCTTGCCTCCTGTGGATCTCAAAGGCCATCCCCTGCCTCTGCCTTCTCTCTCTCTACTCATCCCTGTGTTCCATCACCCAGTTCTGTCAAATACCCCATGCCAAACCACAGGCCATGCCTGCCAGATGACAACATAGACTGACTTCAGACCTTCTCCACTCTCTGTTCCCCCAGATTCATCCCCTAGTGCTACAATAGACCATCTCTTTCAGCCTTGAAAACTAACAAGCATTCCCCATGAGCTTAGCCTTGTTGTCATTGTATATAGTTTTTGTATCAGGCTTAAAACCTTCTTCCTTAAACTAAAAGGGGAATTATAGCAGTCTTGCCTGTAACAGTGGCCACACCCCTTTGGGCATGGCTTCAGGCTTACTGAAGCAAAAAGAGGAAAGTGGAAGGTATAAGACATGGTCTCACTACAGGCTCTCTTTCTTGGGTCAGCCCATCAGGAAGGAAGAGCAGAGAAGTGCTCCCATGGTTCTTTGTATTTTGCTGTGTCACTGTTCCCCAATAAACACCCATTTATCATTTATCTTGGGTATAGTGAAATCTTTAGACCTTCGCCATCACATGCCAGCCCAGTAGGTCACTAAAGCAGGCAACATACAGCCAGTCCAATTTCTAAAAATCTTGACATGAAACAGAAACCAAGAAACAAAATACCCACTCAACAAAGACAAACACAGAAGTCAGCACCTACGCCTATAATCATCCCAAATCCAGATGCCATGATGCCAGGGTAAGAACACAATAATGGATAGGGCACTATGTCTCCACCAGAGCCCAGCTAGCCTACCACAGCAGGGCCCAAATATTCCAACATATTGAAGCACAAGACAAGACCTTAAAAACCAACTATATGAAGATGATTGATGTCCTAAAAGAGCAACTGAATAAGTCCTTTAAAGAAATAACAGTAAAACACAAACAACTGGAGAAAATGAATAAATCCCTTAAAGAAAGCCAAGAAAAAGCAAATAAACAGTTGAAGGAAACAAAACTATCAAAGAAAATGTTAAATTTATAAAGGTCCTGGGACAAAATATCAGTGTAATCTGGGACACTATGAAAATACCAAACTTAAGAATAATAGAAATAGAAGAATCTCTTCTTAGGACCCAAAAAATATTTTCAACAAAACCACAGAAGAATTTTTTCCTAAACTAAAGAAGATGCCTATAAAGTTACAGGATGCATACAAAACACAAAATACATTGTACCAGAAAAGAAAATCCCCTTACCACACAATAATAAAAAAACAGTAAACATACAAAACAAAAAGGATATTAAAGCCCATAAAATATATAAAGGCAGACCTTTTAGAACTGCAATTAACTTGTCAATGGTGACTCTAAAAGCCAAAAGCACTTGAACAGATTGCTACACACTCTATGAGACCACATATGTCAGCCCAGGTTAATATACTCAGCAAAATTTTCAATCATGGTAAGTTGAATGTAAACAATATTTATCTACTTAACTAGTCCTACAAAATGTGTTACAAGGAAAACTTCAAACCAAAAAGGTTAAGTATACCCATGAAAACACAGGAAATAAATAATCTCACATCAGCAAAACCAAAAGAAGAGAAACACATGCATACACACTAACCACATGTGGTGATATCTTGCTTGTACAAATAAAGACTGTTGGAAAGTCAGAGAATGGAGCTTGCCATTAGCTAATCATAGAGATCTGGAGGTCTGTACAGACAGACAGGAAGTGAGATATCTGGGCAAAAACAAGATATAAGCAGGGAGAAACAGGAACTCAATCTCTTGTCTGCAGAGACACTAAGGAGGTAAGCTATGGTTCTGGCTTGCTCCTTCTTTCTGATCTCTCAGCAATTTCCTTTTTATCTGACTCCAGGCTTTTATTACTTAGACCAATTAAGAATTCCATTTACAACCACCACCACCATCACAACAATAAAATAACAGGAATTAACAATCACTGGTCATTCATATCTCTCGATAAAATTGAGCTCAAAAGACACAGCGTAAGCCTGGCAGTAGTGGCCCACACCTTTAATCCCAGCACTTGGGAGGCAGAGGCAGGCAGATCTCTGTGAGTTGAAGTCCAGCCTGATCTACCGAGTGAGTTCCAGTACAGGCTCCAAAGCAACACAGAGAAACCCTGAAAACAAAACAAAACAAACAAATAAAAAAGATACCAACTAACAGAATGGATGCAAAAGCAGGATCCATTCTTCTGCTGCATCCAAGAAACACATCTCATCACCAAATACGGATTATACCTCAGAATAAAGGGTTGGAAAAGGATATTCCAAACAAGTGGACCTAATGAGCAAGGTTGTGTAACCATTATTATATCTAATAAAATAGGCTTCAAACCAAAATTAATCAAAAGGTACGAGGAAGGACACTACCTACTAGTCAAAGGAAAAAAATTCCACCATGATGTCATTTCAATTCTTAACATCTATGCCCCAACCACAAGGGTACACACTGTTGTAAAAGAAATACTACTACAGCTGAAGGCACATATTGACCCTCACACACTGATAGTAGTAGCCTTCCATACCACACTCTCACCAATAAGCAAAACTAAACAGATAAATGCTGGAGCTAACTGACATTATAAACCAAATGAACATAACAGATATTTACAGGACATTCCACCTGTACTGGGTGTTTTTTCATGTCAACTTGACAAAAGCTAGAGTCATCAGAGAGGAAGGAGCCTCAGCTGAGGAAATGCCTCCTTGAGATCCATCTGTAAGGCATTTTCTCAGTTTCTAATCAATGAGGGAGGGCCCAGTCCATGGTGAGTGGTGTCATCCCTGGACTTTTGGTCCTGAGTTCTATAAGAAAGTGGGCTGTGCAAGCCGTAAGCAAGCCAGTAAGCAGTGTCTCTCCGTGGCCTCTGCATCAGCTCCAGTCTACAGGATACTGTCCTGTATGAATTCCTGTCCTGACTTTCTTTAGTGATGAAGACCAATGCTGAAGCTAAGCCAAATAAAACCCTTTCCTTCCTAATTTTCTTTTTTGTCGTGGTGTTTCATCACAGAAATAGAAATGCTAAGATAGCACCCAACCACAAAAATATATACCTTTTTCTCTTCACTTCATAGAATTTTCTCAAAATTGACCATATACTGAACACAAAACAGTCTTGATAGATACAAGAAAATTAAAATAACCTTCTGTATCCTATCAGAACACCATGGATTAAAGTTGGATTTCAACAACAGAAACAACAGAAAGTTTACAAAGTCATAGAAATTGAATAAAAAGTGAATCAAGACAGAAATAAATAAATTAAAGACTTTCTAGAATTCAAAAAGAACAAGTACACAACATACCCGAACTTACCAGACACAATATTAGCAGTACTAAAAGAAAGTTCAGATTGCTAAGTGCCTACATTAAAAAAAAAAAAATTGAGAGCTCTCATATTAGTAACTTAACAGCATACCTGAAATCTCTAAAACAACAACAACAAAAAATACCCACAAGTAATAGAAGGACTACTTCTTCTATTACTAATCAAACTGAGGGCTTAAACTAATAAAATAGAAACAAAGAAGTGAAATAAAGAGTTAGCTCTTTGAGAAAATAAAAAAGGTAGACAAAGCCTTGTCCAAACTACCTAAAAGACAGAGAAAGAATATCCAAATTAACTGAATCAGAAATGAAAAGGAGGCATAACAACAGACACTGAAGAAATCCAAATAGGTCCACAAAATTGGAAACTCTAAAATAAATGGGTAATTTTCTCATCATGTACCAAAGTTAAATCAAGATCTGATAAACACTTTAAATAGAACTATAACCCCCAAGGAAATAAAAGTTGTCACTAAAACTCTCCAAACCAAAAGCAAAACACGAAAAAAAAAAAAAAGCATTATCCCTACTATATACAAATGGCAAACAGACTCAGAAAGAAATAAAAGGAACAACACCTTCTACAATAGCCTCAAATAATATAAAATATTTTGGGATAATTGATAATTATAATCAAGCAAGTGAAAGACTTGCATGACAAAAAAGAAACCTTTAAGATTTTGAAGAAAGGAATTGAAGAAATTATCAAAAGATGGAATGATCTTTCATGTTCATAGATCAGTGGGATTAACAGAGTAAAAATTGCCTTCTGACCACTAGCAATCTACAGATTCAATGCAATCACCCATCAAAATCCCATCACATTTCTTTACAGCCCTTGAAAGGACAATTCTCAACTTCATACAGAACAATAAAATCAAACCAGGATAGATAAAAACAAAACTGAACAATAAAAGAACTGGTGAAGGTATCATCATTCCTGATTTCAAGTTGTACTACAGAGTAATAAAAATGAACATTAGCATAACATTTACAGAGACATTGATCAATGGAATCAAACTGAAATCCCAGACATAAATCCATACATCTACAGATTTTTTATAAAGAAGCCAGAAATACACAGGGGAAAAAAACACCTTCAACAAATGGTGCTGGTCAACAGGGATACCCACATGTAAAAGAATTCAAATAGATACATATTTAACACTCTACACAAATTCAAATACAAGTGAATCAGACATAAAAAACAGACACACTGAACCTGACAGAAGAGAAAATAGAGACAACCTTGAACATATTAGCAAAGGAGACAACTTTCTGAACAGAACAGTGATAACAGAGGCACTAAGATCAACAACTAATAAAATGAAACCTCATGAAACTGAAAAGCTTCTGTAAGGCAAAGGCCACCTTCAATAGAACAAAGCAGCAGCCTATAGAATGGGAACATATTTTTACCAACTCCACATCTGATGGAGGTCTAATATATTAATAATAAATATATTTTAAAAACTCAGGAGACTAGACAGCAGCAAACCAAACAATCCAATTTAAAAATGGGGTACAGGGTGATAGATACGGGTCTATTTGCATTCTTCTACATGCCAACATCCAGTTATGCCAGCACCATTTGTTGAAAGTGCTTTCTTTTCTCCATTGTATAATTTTGGCTTTTTTGATATCCATAGGCATGTGGATTCATATCTGGGTCGTAATTCAGTTCCACTGATCAATGTGTCTGTTTTTATGCCAATGGCATGCTGTTTTTATTACTACAGCTCTGAAGTAGAGCTTGAGTTCAGGGATTGTGAGATCAGGTATTTTATTGTACAGGATTGTTCTAGCTGTCCTGGTTTTTTGTTTGTTTTTCCATATGAAGTTGAGTGTTGTTCGTTTAAGGTCTCCTGTGTAAGGTAACACAAATCCAGAAGGACAATCATGGTAAACACTCACTTATAATTGGATATTAACTGTAAAGTAAAGGATACAATCAACAGACCCAGAGAAGCTAAGTCACAGGGAGAGTCCAAGGGGAGTTTGTGTGTCACCCTGGAAAGGAGAAATAGACTAGATTCTGTGACTGGAATGGGGACTGGAGAGGACAGGAGCAGGAGTAATCAGATGAGGTGGGGTGATAAAGGAAGAGAGTGTTGGGAGAGATAGCTAGAATTGAGGGGCGCTTGGGGAAGGTATGGAAACCTATTACAATGGAAACTTCTTAGAATCTGTGAGGATGACCCCAATGAGTACTAGTAATGGAGGATAAGGAGGCTGAACTGGCCATCTTTTGTAACTAGACAAGGCTTCCAACAGTGGGACTAGGTTACATTCTGTTAAGTTGTTAGCCAAAGTCGTCCTATTGGAGATCCCCAAAACACCAAGACTGATTCAAGGACAGAAGGTGGCCCTCTGAAAACTGAAAGCAGGGCCCCATTGTTAAAAACAACTTCCACTCAGCTCATTAAATGTGGAGAGGTCAAGAGTGGGTGAGGGCTACCTTCACCTTACACTCTAGCCTCTTTGACATGCAAAGGTATTCTGCAGGCTACGGAAAGACCCAAAATCAACCACGAAATCTTCCATATACAATTCTTCCTTCCTTCATGATGTGCTGGGGTGATGGTGGCCCAGAGCATATGGAAGTGACCAACCAATGTCTGATTTAAGTTGAGCCCACTTTACTTTAACTTGAGGGAGCCCATGCCCTACATTGCCTAGATGGCCAAGAACCAGAGACCTAAAGTATAACCAAAAACAACTGGCAAAAAATAATCAATAAAATTATCTTTAATGATATTCTGCTATACTCACAAATGGGTACCTTGTCCAGCTGTCATCAGAAAGACTTCCTCTGGCATCAGATAGGATGGGAGCAGAGGCAGAAACTCACAGGCAGACATGCAGAGAGACAGACTAAATTGAAGCTCTCCATTGGGTTCCTCCCCTTGGAGATCAAAGAAAGGAACTCTTGTAGAAGAGATGGAGGAAAGACTGTAGGAGTCAGAGGGAACATAGGACACCAGGAGAACATGGCTTACTCAGCTAAGTAAGGCTCATATAGAAGTGGAACTGGGCCTGTGTGGGTCTGCAACACATCCTCTGGGTATACATTATGACAGTTAGTTTGGTGTTTTTATTGGATTCTAAACAACGGGAGAGGGTGTATCATTGACTATTTTGCCTGTTCTTGGGACTCTTCCTGCCTTTGGGTTGCCTTGTCCAGCCTTGATAAGAGAGCTTTTGCCTAGTCTTATTGTGTCTTGTTTTGTCATGTTTGGTTGCTGTCTCTTGGAGGCCTTCTCTTTTCTAAAGGGAAACTGAAGGGTACAAGATCTTGGAGAAGAAGTGAGGTGAGGATAGAGCTTGAAGAAGTTGGGGAGGGGAAACAGTGGTTGAGATGCATTGTATGAGAGAAGAATCTATAGTCTTTTTTTCCTTTGTTTTTATTTATTTCTGTCTTTCACATGCTGCATCTCCATCCCATTCATTTCCCTTTGTATCCACCCTCTGCCCTTGCAATACCCCTCCCCAATAAAACAAAGGCAAATTGAAAAGAAAAGAAAGAAAGAAAACAATCAATCTTATCATGGAAGCTACAGTGTGGCACTACGTCACACAGTAAGCTCTTTTATTCATTGGGAAAGTCATTGGTCTGGTTCGAGGCCTTTGGTTTCTGCCACAATATCAATGCTGGGCCCTCACTGGGACTCCTCTTGGATATTCTGTTGTTGCCCTGTGTCAGGGAGATGCCACAGATTTGGGTCTGCTGGACACCCCACCCACACCGCCATCATCACCATAAGGGTGAGCTCTCCAGCATAGCCCTGGATAGTTCGCCTCTCGCAGCAATGAGCAAGGAGTGGGGCCAGTTCTCCTGCTGTCCTGCCCTCAGGGTCAGTTCTCTCATGGACCTCAGGCATAGAGGGTTTGGGTGGGGGCATCTCCTACCATATGCTGCCATATGGTAGATGAAGTGTGGGGCCAGTTCTCAGCTTTCTCGGCTTCTCAGACCAGCTCACCACTGCCCCTGCAGGGCCGGCTTTTCCATATGTTGCAGCTGGTAAAGGGGAGGGTCAGCTCTCTTGGCAGCTGGAGATGGTAGAGGTGAGGTGGGAGGGCACCTTTCTCTCACCATCACTACTACACCACAACAAAGGAGGCAGTGCCAGCTATAGCCCTCTCATGACTGCTGGGCTGGTTCACCCATGCCCCGTCTACAGGGTCAACTCTACAGTGGCGCCTGTTCTCCTGAGTGCTGCAGCTGGTTAGGGGTTGGGTCAGGTTCCCCATCTGTTGCTTCTATTCTCACACCCTAAGGGCCAGGTGAGAGCCTTTGTCTGTGAGAACAGGGTTAGCTCCATTGAGCTGCCCAGGTGGGGTGTAGGACCTGCCTTCTCTCCCGAGAGCTTCATCCAGTTAGTGGTAGGATCAGTTCTACCTGGTGTTGCAGCCTTTGAGGGGCTGGACCAACTTTGTGCAGCTTTATCCTTTCCTGCCTTCAGTGGTAACAGGCTCTACCGACATCAACACAGACTGAGACTGCATCAAGACCATGAACCCTGCATCAACCCAGGCACGGACATCCTCACCATGGCCCCTGGTGGCAGTCGAGCCACCCACACTAGCCCACTCCTCACTGCTCCCATCTCTTCAGATATTCCTCTGTCCACAGGACACTAACCATTCTGTCTCTCTTTCCCTCTCTAGTACCACACCATATATTTGTTCACCGTAATAGTTCCCATCTGCCTGGTGCCACATGTGGATTTTGTTTGTCCCACTCCGTCTGCCATGATACCAGACAGGACCCTGCTTTGAAAAATCATAATGCTGCCCGACTACTGAGCACCAGAGGCTCATGGGTAAAATACTTCCCATTCCAAGTCTAGAGACCTGGGGCAGAGTTGTGCTTATTCTCGAGGTCAGCCCGAACTAAAAGCAAAGAATCGATTTTCAATAAAAAAAAAAAAAGAATCTGTTTAAAAACAAAAATAACATATAAATGAATGAATAAACTAAAATTAAAATAAAAAGGAGCACAGGCTCAAATAATCAAAAACTAGAATGAATAAAGTTATGAACAAAGAAAATGAAAAGCTAAATAAACTGATAAGCTACACAAATGGCGTGTGAAACATATTGTATAAAAGATTATAAAATAATTATATATTTGAAGATTTTATTTATATGTGTTTATATGTAACTCCATTATTATGATTTGTCACCTTTAAAATTTATGTTGAGATTTGACCATGATGGTCTTGTAAATTGGTACCCTCAGGTGGTGAGTAAGTGACACGTGCTATGCTTAGTAACAGAGCATTGCCTAGAAGGCTTCAAAACCCAAGGTTTGAGCCCAGGAACTGAAACAGAAGGAAGGGAGGGAGGGAGGAGGGAGTTAAAGTAAGCTAGGACTTTTCTTGAAAGAGCCCAGCACTGTGGTCATAATTCTCTTTTTTTTTATTTTACAAACTTCATTACAAGAATCCTGGCTACTAAATATCATGTAACTCATGGCCTTTTAACTTTCCACAGACTACTGTCAATCATCCAGTTCTCTGATTTTTTTTTATCCCCTTCTTTGCATATTACAGATTAAGACAGCCTTTTCCTGTTCCAGCAGCCTGTGGTATGGCTGTTCCTCAAAGGTCATTACATTTGGCTCTCCAACTCTTTCCATAATTTTTCCCACAGCCAGGGCTAGAAACTATTTCTACCAAGTCATGTGAATGCAGTTTTAAGTTATCCTTTTGCCAGCCCTATTGACAAGGCTATTTTTCTGTCCTTCTTTATTTTGCTTTCTTATTATAAAAAAAATCAAGATTAAGTAGCAGAAAAGACAGTAGACATAAGATTTAACAAGATTGGCTCTAGTGTATCACCATTAACCACAGGACCTGTCTTTCACAGTCAAAGGCTTAATCTTCTGAACCTAGTTTCCCAAAAATGTTTGTGCTTCTTAAAGAAAAAGAAATGGATCAAAAAGAAAAATCAGAATGCAAATTGATCGTTGTCAAATTCAGCATCTTTTCTGATGACTGGTGCATTATTTTATATGAGATTCTGTGCTGCATTGTGTTATAATCATACAATAACCCAGCTCTTTAATCTCACTACTTGGTCACAGTTGGTGATTATTTGGAGACAGTGCTGAATCTGATTTGGTAATGGTTTAAGTGTTTTACAACAGTATCTTCCAGAAAACTCCTGCATAGATAAGCTCTAGTCTCTGGAAGGCGCTGCTTTCTGCTTACCTCTTTTTTGGGTGGTGGAACTTTTAAAAACAATGAAGTGAATAGCAGTCTGTTTTTTAATGTTTCTGAAACTTGTGGGTGGCATGAGAATTATGTGCTCTGACAAAAAAAAAAAAAAAATCTAACAGTAAAATTATTTGATTGTGTATCTGTTATTAAAGGTTTTTAAAAATTATTTATTTTCTATATTTGGTCAAATCCAATTTTCTACTTTCTCTTAGCTAAATGTTGGGCATTGATTTTTTCTTCCCTGGGAAATCATTTATTTAATGTAGCTTAAAAAATATCTATTGTGTAGTGTGAGTCATGTCTTCTTGGCTTAGAAATTTATCTGCTCTTATGTCCCTCACATCAAAAACTGTGTTTATTTCCTCACTTTTATCTTGGCTGGCTTCACCTTTTGCCTTTTTTTCACTGATATCGCTGCATTGTGTTTAAAGAAAAGCTTTCCGATTTACTAAGAAGTTACATTCTTTCATTTTTGAATCCATTAAAAAAAATCTCTATCCTTATTATATGTTCTCTTCTGTTTCCTTAGATATAGACTGTGGTTCCTTTTTTAAGTTACTCAGTTGATTGCTATATTCCTTTATTTTATTATTATTTTAATAATGAAAGCATTTAAGATTATTGCCTCTGAGAAACTTCAGCTGCTTTGCAATATAATAATGTATTTTTTATTTCTATTATTTTCTAAATAGCCTATCATTATAATTTTGATTCCTTCTTGTTTGTCCTAATAGGGTTTTTAAAGAATGTTTTAAATTACCAAATTGCTAGGTCTTATTTCTGTTTGATTTTTTTTTAAGTCTGGTTATTAATTTACAGGCATTATATGGTGACCAGGCATTTTCCTACTCAATTTCTGATATGCATTTTATTTGTGGACTAAAATGTAACCAGTTTTGTAATTATTCACTGAAACTTGAGAATGAGGTCTACCATACAAAGATCAATATTTTTACGGTTCAAAACCTGTTACAGTATTAAAATTGTTTTCAAGATATATGTTAATGCTCTACTGTAACAATGATGCTTCAGCCATTTGCTCATTTGCCAGGTGATATTGAAAACCTTCTCTGTGCCACGCTCACATTTGGTGCTGGAGGGCACCTTGAGCCAATAACTAAAAACACAGGCATGGCGACCTAAAAGATTCTCCAGCTCACATCCAGGCCTCCATATAAAGGGGTATAGTATACACAAATGCCCACCTTTTGAAAAACAGTGGAAGTGCCCTTCCTAAATATTCTGTCTTCTGTACATATTGTTTCACAACTGGCTGGTATTTTGAGGTTTCTCACTTCCTTTTTGAGACAGTGTCTTATGTAGCCTAAGCTGGCTTGAACTCTTGATCCTCTTACTTCTGTCTCTTTAGTTGTGGGATTACAGGAGTGTGTCGTCATGTATCTTAGGGTTTTATTGCTATGCAGACAAAAAAGAAAAAAAAAAACCACAACCAACCAAAAGCAACTTGGGAAGAAACGGTTTATTTGGCTTACACTTCCACAACAGACACATCATCAAAGCAAGTCTGAGCAGGAAGTCAAACAGGGCAAGAACATTGAGGCAGGAGCTAATACAGAGGCCAAGGAACAATGCCACTTACTGGCTTGCTCCCCAGGCTTGCTCAGCCTGCTTTCTTATACTGCCTATCAGTAGCACCACCCATGATGGGCTGGGCACCTCCATATCAATCACCAATCAAGAAAATTCATCAGAAGCTTACTCACTAGCCAGTTTTGAAGGGTCATTTTTCAGCTGAAGATTCCCTCTTCCCAAATGACTCTGTCTTGTGTCAAGTTGACATAAAGCTAGTCAGTTCACCATGCTTGCCTATTTACTGTTTTATTTTATTGTTTAAGTGTTTTCTGTTTAGATATCTTCTTGAATATCACAGGGAAATAAACTGGAGTCATTAGCTAACAACACCCAGAATTTTCATAAAGTGGGAGGAATGCAGAGCTTTGTGTATTCTACTGTATTCTAGGTAGCAGACCTTTGAAAGTAGATTTTATTTTTTCCAAAACTATGCTTTCCACCTTTCTCTAGGAGTTGTAGGTCAGCTGTTTGACTTTTCCTTTTTGCTCTCTGTATGCATTATAAAAATGCATTACAGATACAAGAGCTCTACACGGACTTTGTACACACACACACACACACACACACACACACACACACACACACACACACCGGGGTGAGTTGGTGTGCTGCTTGGACAGATCCCTAGATTATGTTCCTTTTTCTGGCAGTAGCTGCATTAGCCAATTCCAAGAAAGTTTCTGGCAGACTTCAGTAGTGCCTATCAGCTATGTCCCCTCTTCCCTTCTACTCAGTGTCCACTCTGGTGAGTAGAACAGATCTGTATGCTCCTTGAGCAAAAACAAACTACAAATATAGAGGAATGAGTTCCATGCAGGAATGCTCTCCAACACACTTCCCCACTGAACAGTCAGAACTGACAGAATAAATATCAAGCCTGGACATCCAGACAGGAGACTGGAAAGCCTCTTCCAAGGCACCATGTATGTAGTTTTCTTTAAATGCTTACATTGCCTCTGCAAATTTCATACAATATATTTATATTTAGATCATAGTCAACCCCAATTCCTTCTAGACTCATTCCAGCTTCATGTTGTCTTTGGTTTTTACTTTTGTTTTTGTTACCCCTTGACTCCGATTGAACTGCCCATAAACTCCTGGATGTGGGGGTCTCTGCAGTATGGGTGACCAATCAGCAACCACATCTATAATGGGATATTCACTTTGTCTCCTTCTGTGGCACTGACCGAGCCCATTGGGGGATGGAGCCAGGGGCGGAAGTGACTGTTGGAACCATTGGAACAAGGTCAGAGGAGGGGTCGTGAATTGCTCTCTTGCTGGCAGGATGTGGAGAGGAAAGGATCCGGTAGAACTTGCTGGTGTTCATCTGTCTAGGTTGTAAGTTATTTCTCCCTTAATAAACACCTATTCGACCTATCTGTTTATCCTGATCCTTATTAAACTGAGATATACATCCATAAATAAGACTGACCCTCCTCCAGAAGCCATCTGGTGCCCTCAATTTTGGGTAGAGGCTTCTGAACCCCTTCAGACACCATGCTGGAATGCTGAATGGTGTGTGATCTTGTGCAGATGACCACAGCTTCTGTGAGTTCACCAGTGGAACAGTCTTGTCATGTCCACAAGACACTGTTTTGTTCCAGTCATCCAACTTTTGGCTTTCTTCATCTAGTGAGATGGTCCCTGAGCCTTGAGATGGTGATACAAATGTGCTATTTGTGGCTGAGCCCATTAATACTTAAAGCTGTATCTTGACCAGTTGGGAGTTTCTGCATCAGCCATCATCCATTGCTCAAAGAAAAATCTCTGATGTGGCTTGAGAGTGGCACTAATCTATGAGTAGAGCAACATCCATTTAGAGGACTATTTGATGCTATGTCGTTCAGCAGAAAAATAGCAGGTAGATTCTGCCCTAGTAATTGTGATCTAACCAACTGTGGATTCTTGGCCAGATTTTCTGTATCAGCATTTTTTCATCCTGTGAAGTCTTTAAATCCAACCAGAAAGCAGTTGGTTACCACCATGATTTTCATGTCACTATGCCACTGTTTGTATCAAAGGTCATTATTGCAGTACACAGTGTTCATACCTAGATAAGACTACTGTCTTTTGCCCCTGCCAGTGACCTATATAGTAACTTCCAGTACTATGAGAGTTAGCTAGTATGGAGCAAGTTTCCAAGTCAATACTAACTTGATTTCTTCATGTCCTGTGACCAGTGTATGTGGTGTCTTCAGCAATAGGGTCATAATATGAAGGTCTGGTTGGCAACCTAAAACAGTGACCTTCTCTACGTTGCATTTTTTTGTGTATGATTTTGCCTCTTCCGTGTGGTGCCTCATGATTACCCTTTAGGATTGCTTGCAAATACTTTACCAGTATGCAAGCCTTCTCTCAGATGCTACTTCCTGAAAAACTCAGACTAAGACAGCTTCCTTGCCTAACACCATGTGTTGCACACAGCTTTTAAATTACTGTTTTAAAAATCATAATTTTCAAATCTTTGTATAACAATATTTAGGCTTCTAAAAAATTATCCCTATGTCCTGGCTCCCAGGCTGTTCTTTTGTGTTTTTCCTTGTTTTTTTTTTTTTTGTTTTTTTTTGTTGTTGTTGTTTTTTTTTTAATCCAATCCTTAGTATGTGTCCCTTTAAAAAGGAACTTCACTTTCAGCTTGACAGTTCATTAAGATTTGTAGAACTTTTCTTATCATTAGAATAATTTCTGATTTTATGGGTTATTTTCCTCCAGTTTTCTTACCTTACCATCTCTCTTAGGTCATCATCTTTCCCATCTTTTTCTATGAATTATACACCCACTCATGCTTCCTGGTTATATTGTTATTAAATTCTGTCTCTTTTCAGGTTTTCTGGAACAATGCAGAATCACTTTACCCAAAGCTCCTGATGTTCTAATGACAACAGCTATTTTTTTTTTGCAATAGTTAGATTTAAATTAATACAATAATTTCCTCTTTGTTACTCCTTTCCTTTTTAGTAATTCTAAATGACTTTGTTTTACTCTGTATGTATGAATAGTTTGCCTGCATACATGTGTGAAAAGCATGTATGTGCCTGTTGTATACCCTGGACCTAGGTTATAGGTGGTTATTAGCTACTATATGGATACTGGACATCAAATCCAGGTCTACTGCAAGAATAGTAAGTGACCCCGGAGCCAACCCTCCAGCCCTCTATTTTCCTTTGAAATAAAGATTTAAATTATTTGCAGCTTACCTTAACAAGGAGCTTCATTTTTAGAGGTGCTTGCTCAGTAATGAAAATATTTCATGCAGTCAGCATCACCCTCTTGAGAAGTTTTATATTGTCTAAGGTACATCTCTATACTAAATGTAGTGATCTGATCATGTCCTCCATTGTCATCAAGTTTTGCTCATTTCTACTACTGGATTCATACAGGTGCCTTCAGGACTCCACCCTGTTGCTGATGTCACCTTTTACAGGTGTACTTTGTGCTAAGAGATGGGCCAAATTATTTTCCTCTTCCACTTTATTACTTTTCTTTTAACAGGTGTACTCTACTACTACATTTTATCCATGCTCAAAACTTAGGAAGTTTCAGTTATTGCCCCAAAATCTTTTGATGCAATGAACCTGTATAGTTATGTTTGTGTGTCTAATACAAGTGCACATAATATATGCAGATATACATGATATAACACTGTATTTTGTCTTTCAGAATGTTTGTATAAATATTGTTCCTATTATACTCATCATGTTTTCATCATTTTTCCACCCAAGAGGTACACTTTTTATTTTCATTTCATGTGGACATTTTTTCACCTTTTTAAAATGCTTGTTTATTTGGATCACATTGATAGGTGTATTTCCATATTCTTCTGGGTATTTGAATGGCAGCTTACACCATTTGCTCAGAGAACATCATTCTTTCATGAGTCATCGTGCAGAAAAACAATTTTCCCATTATTGTCAATGTAGTCTGCAGGTTATTTCTCACACATTTTCCTAGTCATGATCAAAATAACAACTATTGAGTTTCTCCTATGCATCAGCCATAATGGCTTTTGCATATATTAAATCCAGTCGCCATGATGTTAAATGATGGACCCTAAATCTGGGATTCCAAATTTTTTTACTTTCCATGACTGGTTTAAGTTTAATAATTATACTTCAAGATGATTTTAATGCCCTTTGGTTGTTATTATCATCAGACAAATGGGGAAGATATATTATTTTTAAGGTCTACTTGTTGTTTAGTCACCCATTTGGTATTCGGAGGCAATAAAGGCATTTTTGTGTTATCTGTTGATCGGATTTTTTCCCCTGGTGAAATAATCAATACTCAGTTTTTGATAATACAGGTGCAAACAATGGTGTCATAATCCACAAGAGACCATCTTGTGTGACTATTGGCTGTTTCTGTGTACAAGTGTCCCATCTTATGTGTTAGTCATCATAGCATCATGTCCTCAGAGGCTCACAAGCCTGCCCTACATTGCTATATTGCTCTTCATAACACAAGATATGCTCTGGCCACACTTTGGCTTGGTACTCTCCTGACAAAGAGATAATCTCTTTGGCATCTCTCTTGCAGTTTCAATATTTACTATCCAGTGGTAGAAGTAAGGACAGAAAATGCATCACCAATGTTAGAGTTAATCATAAAATAATGAACATGATAAAGTGGTATCCAAACAGAAGAACCTGGAGTTAGATCCCTGCTGCCCAAGTGCAAATACTTATAAAAAGTATGAAAGATTCCTTTCCTTGAATGAATGTCTTTATTATTTAAAACTATTGAACTTCATTCTCCAACGAATTTAGGGTCTAAAACTGACCTCCACAGTCTAAAACTGAGCCATATGGAGCCAAGTTAAAGATAAAAGCTCAATACTCCTTTTTTTGTGGTGATGTTAAATCACACATCTATACATATGTGTCAATATCTCCAATTTCTATAGCGCTGAACCTCAATGTGTATGGTTGTCTAAATGTACAATGCCTTTAAGATCTACCATGTCCATAAACCATTGTTTAAACTGTGGTTAAACTGTGAAACTTTGCAGAGATTTTTGTGGATGCTCTATATGTCCCCATAAACATCTGCACTCTGCTATATTGCTATTGCTGTGCTCATACAATAATTTTCTCGGCCCCATTTGCCTAGGATTGGAGTATTCTTTCAGACAAATCTAGGTGGCTGTAGACCTCAGTCTCTTGGTATTTGAAATGGTTTTCTATTGTGTTTTGTAGGATCTGCCTTTTTATACCTGAGAGAGCAGATCCTTGGTAGCCAGCAAACAAGTTGCTAGTTTGTTTTTAAAAGGAAAGTAGATAGACTTATTTTCCAGATATAATTAAAACAAAATTTAAAAGGGACTAAATATACTTCCTCAAGTTATATGGGCAACAGGTGAGTATGTCATGGTTCACAGCAAGTCCTTTAAACACATGAAAATGCCATGCCATTCCATGATCACACAAACTTTAAGAGTCTGGAATAAACCCAGAGATTTCTAGATGAAATGCTAAATGGGTGAGCAGAAAGGGTGCACACTGGGAACTCTGAGAAAGAAAACTCAGAACAGAGAACAGAACAGCAAAGGGACAAACTGCTCCTTGAGAACAAAATTAACCAATTTTACAGGTTCCCCTGAGGATGATGGCATATATTCTTAAGTTCTTTTTGGGTCAATACCACAAGTATTAACCAAGACATTACTACATAATTGAGTGCCAGACTTAATTTGTAGAAAACAAGACATGCAAGGTGCTCAGCAACCACAATTCTTAATAAATATTAAAGGATAAGGAGGAGAGACAAGAATAGAGATAGCAGTGCTGTTTGGCCTTGGGACATCACACGGAACTCACCTCTTTAGTTTCAGTATTCCCCAGTGGATGAGATGCTAGTTTTTGCTGCATTGATTGCTGTTTCATAATATAAAATTTAATTATCTCTATTATTTTACAATAAGCTCTTCTGCCCAGGGGCCTCTGGCACAGGGTATGGTTAGTAACAAATCTAATAAATAAAGAAATAAAACACTTCATTTCCTTTTCAGAAGGAAGTTGTATTTTGCTCTGTATGTTTTGAGCTTGGGGGGATTCATGTGAGCTTTCTCAAATACACTTGGCTTTTTTTTTTTTTTTTTTTTTTTTGGTTCAAATAGGGCAGAGGCATCTTCCAGAAAAGGGTTTCAGAAAGACAACTATCCCAGGGCTCCAGGACAACCAGCCATGGGAACCATTGTGCTGCTACTTAGCAGGAACTGGAGTAAGCACAGCTGTGTCTCCCCACACTCCCAGGGATTGCTTCTTACTCTTCATGCTTCTATTATTGGATTCCCCTTCATTACATTTGTTTAGCACAAGCAGCACAGAATTAAGAGCCCCAACTCTGATTAATCCTTCACCCACTTACACTTTTGTTTACCCAATTGTTTTCTTTAGAGCAAAGATTTCAATATTAGACAGATACAGGTTAGCAGATACAAAACATAGCTTTGGAGAGATGAAAAATGCTATTGAGAATGTAATTGAAGTCAAACACTAAGCCGAGCGTGTACAATAGCCTAGTGAGATGAGAAATAGATGAGATGTATTTATTATTGAGCTAGCTAGACTTTGGGGAATATGCAATAAAGGGTCTGCCATCCAAATATATACTGTAGTTCTCAGTATCATGCATTTAATAAGAATTTTATAATCATAAATTATGCATATTCTCTAGGTCTGGTGCTATTGAAAACAAGAAAAAAGGAGATAAACAGTCTGCCTCTTAAAGACCAATAAACCAGGAGTAAATATAAAAGAATATGAAAAATTGTATTACAAGATAGAATATAGTAGTCCCTAGGAAATAAGGAAAAATAAAATTTTACTTAAAGAGTGTACATAATCTAGAAGAAGGATAGGAAAATCTTATAGAAGATGTTAGGCTTAAAGTTGGTCTGAAAAGTCTCAATGATTTGCAATTGCATGTATCAATAAGATAGAAATAAATATTGAACATACAACTTGAGTGAAGAAACAATCCCAAAAACATTTCCATAGTCTAATTCTATGTGCTGCAGATTTCCAGAAATGAAGAATGGATTATTCAAAATATATACAAAGATGAAACTACTAATAAAAGAATTACTATCATTAATAATAGTAATAATAATCCCTTGAACTCTGGGGAAAGGCAATGAATGTAACAAAATGTTTGCCCCACAGAAACAGTATCCAGGGAACTGACAATGATATATTCTTAAACATATTGATTGCTTTATAAACATTATGTATAGCTAGGCAAGTGTGTGTTTGCATGGCATCTTCTGTGACTATGATGTATTTCAAAATATAAAGCTTAAAATATACAGAGCAAAACTGAATATTTTCATTAATATGGTGAAAAGGAAATGAGTTGGCTGCTGTAGAGGTCAAGCTATTTGGGGCAGTTAGATTGCATTAAAGTTCTATTAAGCCTTATGAGATTAAAGTGAGACTTTATTTCAACATGTGAAAAATAGCATTAGTATCTGAACTAATTTAGTATCAATAGAGATTTAAAAAATAAAAATGTGAGGATGATCTAAGGCTTTGGGAATTATAAGGTTTCATTGCTTAGAATTTTTAAACCACAAAATAAATACCAAAAACAATATAAGACCTTATATGGTTATAGAGGTACATCATTCTTTGTTTGGAGTACATGTTCTGCACAGTAAATCTCTAATGTGACTCACACTAGAACAAGCAGTTTTTCAAATGAAACCTATTTTCTTTCTTTCTTTCTTTTTCTTCCTTTCTTTCTTGCTTTCTTTCTTTGTTTGTTTTTTGTTTGTTTGCTTGTTTTTTGAGACAGGGTTTGTCTGTATTGCTTTGGAGCCTGACTTGGAACTAGCGCTGTAGACCAGGCTGGCCTTGAACTCACAGAGATATGCCTGCCTCTGCCTCCCAAGTGCTGGGATTAAAGGAGTGTGCCACCAACTCCCGGCTGAAACCTCTTTTCAATTGAGAAGTTTTTATATGACTGAATATAGATGTGTACTCGTTAGTTTTTAACACAAACTAGAATCACTGGGAGGACAGAACCCTAACTGAAGTATTTCCCTTGTCAAATTGGCCTAGAGGTGTGTCTGTGGGGCATTGTTTTAATTTATGAATGATTTGGGACAGCCATTCCAAGGCAGATGATCCTGGGTTGCATGAGAAAGAAAGATTAACTTCCAGGGCTCTGCTTGAAGCATCCTTGAGACCTGGGTCCTGCACACACATGGGGGAGCCCAGCCAGGCAGACTGCCCTGTCAAGAGTCTGCCAGGAACCTAGTCCTGCCTCCACCCATGGAAGGAGCCCGCTGAGGACTGAGGACTGCTTGCCTGCAGGGGGATCATGTCTGGCCTATCCAGAGTCTGCCTGCCTCTTAGTCCCACCTCCACTCATAGGAGGGGGTAAGCTTGGGACTGTTTCCCCACCTGCAATCCTGGGCCCTGCTCAGACCCCTACTATATACAGACTATAAAAGGACTGAGATAGAAATCAGAGACATCACCTTTTACAATAGCCACAAACAACATAAAATATCTTGGGGTAATGTTTACTCCAAGAAAGACAAGTGAAAGACCTATATAATAAGAACTTTGAGTCTTTAAAAAAAGAAATTAAAGAAGATATGAGAAAATAGAAAGATCTCCCATGTTCTTGAATAGATAGGATCAACATAGTAAAAATGGCAATCTTTCCAAAAGCAATCTACAGATTCAATGCAATCTCCATCAAAATCCCAGCACAATTCTTCACAGACCTTGAAAGAAAAATACTCAACTTTATACAGAAAAACAAAAGACCCATGACAGCCAAAACAACCCTGTAGAATAAAGGAACTTCAGGAGGCATCAACATCCCTGACTTCAAGTGCTATTATAGAGCTATAGTCCTAACACAGCTTTGCATTAGGACAAAAATAGACAGGAAGACCAATGGAATCCAATTGAAAACCCTGATATTAGCCCACACACCTACGAACATCTGATTTTTGACAAAGCAGCTAAAATTATACAATAGAAAAAAGAAAGCATCTTCAACAAATGGTGCTGGCACAACTGGATGCTGACTTGTAAAAGACTGCAGATAGATCCATATCTATTGCCATGCACAAAACTTAAATGGATCAAAAACCTCAACATAAATCCAGCCACACTGAACCTCTTAGAAGAGAAAGTGGGAGGTACCTTGAATGAAAGGGTATAAGAGACTGCTTCCTGAACTAACACCAGTAGCACAGACACTGAGATCAACAATTAATAAATGGGACCTCCTGAAAATGAAAAGCTTCTGTAAGGCAAAGGATACAGTCAATAAGACAAAAAGACAGCCCATAGAATGGAAAAAGTATTCACCAACCCCCACATCTGACAGAGGGCTGATTTCCAAAATACACAAACAACTCAAGAAGCTAGTCACCAAAACACCAAATAATGCAATTAAAAAGGGGGGGTACAGAATTAGAGAATTCTCAATAGAGGAATCTGAAATGGCTGAAAAACACTTAAGAAAGTGCTCAACATTCTTAGCCATCAAGGAAATGCAAATCAAAACAACTATGAGATACCATCTTACTCCTGTCAGAAAGGCTAAAATCAAAAACACCAACAACAGTTTATGCAGGAGAGGATGTAGAGAAAGGGGTACACTCTGCCAATGCTGGTGGGAGTGCAAACTCGTACAGCCACTTTGGAAATCAATATGGTGGTTCCTCAGGAAAATGAGAATCAGTCTACCTCAAGATCCAGTAATTCCACTCTTTGGCATATACCCAAAAGATGAACAGGTGTTCATAGGTGTGTGGGCTAATATCAGGGTTTTCAATTGGATTCCATTGGTCTTCCTGTCTATTTTTGTCCTAATGCAAAACTGTTTCCAGGACTATAGCTCTATAATACGTTATATGAACATATAACAAGGTCATCTGTTCAACTATGTTCATAGCAGCATTATTTGTAATAGCCAGAATCTGGAAGCAAGCTAAATGTCCCTCAACTGAAGAATGGATGGAGAAAATGTGGTACATTTACACAATGGAATACTACTAAGCAAAAAAAAAAAATCACAGGCAAATGGATAGAACTAGAAGAAACCATCCTGAGTGAGGTAACCTAGTCACAAAAAGACAATCACGGTATGCACTCACTCATATATGGTTTTTAGACATAGAGCAAAAGATTACCAGCTTACAATCCACACTGCCAGAAAAGCTAGAAAACAAAGAGGACCCTAAGAGAGACATATGTGGTCCCCTAAATAAGGGACAAGATCTCTCAAGAAAATTGGGAGCATGGAGGGGGAGTTAGGAGAAAGAGGAGGAAAGAGGTCAGCATTAGGGAACAGGAAGATTGAGTCAAGGAAAGAAAAGAGGAGAGCAAGAAAAGAGATACCATAATAAAGGGAGCCATTGTAGATTTTAAGAGAAATCTGGCACTAGGGAAATGTCCAGAGATCTACAAGGATAACCCCAATTAACAATCTAAGCAATAGTGAAGAGGCTACCTTTAATGCCATTCCCCTATAATGAGATTGATTAACAACTTATATGCCATCTAGAGCCTTCATCCAGTAGTTGATGGAAGCAGAAACAAACACCCACAGCTAAACACTGAGCAAACTCCTGAAATCCAGTTGCAGAGAGGGAGGAGTTATGACCAAAGAGATCAAGACCAGACTGGAGAAACCCACAGAATGTGCTGATCTGAACAAGGGGGACCTCATAGACTACAGTCTGATAGCTGGGACACCAGCATAGGACCGGCCCAGACTCCCTGAGTGTAGGTGTTAGCTATAGACAGTCTATGGAACCTCTGGTAATGGATCAGTTATTTATTCCTAGTATATGAATGGATTTTGGGAGCCTAGACACATGGGAGAGGGCCTGGACCCTGCTTCAAATGATATGACAGACTTCGAAGTCTCCCCTTGGAAGGCCTCACCCTCCCTGAGGAGCAGAAAGGGGATGGGATGAAAGTTGGTAGGGGAAACAAAAAGGAGGAGAGAATGCATGAACTGAGATTGACATGTAAAACATGCTTGTTTCAAAGTTAAGTTAAAAAAAATAAGAAAATGAAAAGAGAAAGAAAGATGAGTAAGATAGGAAAGCAAGTCATTCCTGACTCCAGATTCTTGTTTGAATTTCTGCATTCGCTCTCTCTCTCTCTCTCTCTCTCTCTCTCTCTCTCTCTCTCTCTCTCTCTCTCTCTCTCTCTCTCTCTCTTCTCGTACACACACACACACACACACACACACACACACACACACACACAGAGAGCCATGATAAACTATAACCTAAAGCTCTTTCCTCCCCAGATTGTCTTTGGTCAGTGTTTTATCACAGCAACAGAAAAGCAAGCTAAAATATGTAAGAAGAAAGCTTCCGTTGAAAACTTTCCTAGATCAGGTTGGTCTATGGAGATGTTGCAGGTCCATGGAGAATTGTCTTGATTATTGATTGATATGGGAAGAACTGGGCTACTGTGGATGACACCACTATTTTAGCAGTTAGTCCTAGACTATCAAAGAGAACAAAGTTCCTAAGCTACATATAAAGCAAGGAACATGGGATCAATCACTTCTCCCTGCTCTTGACTGTAGTTATAATGTGACTAGCACATTGAGTTCCTACAACGATTTCTCCTCAAGGATAGAGTCACCTGCACTTATAAACCAAATAAACCTTTTATCTCATCTAAGTTGTCTTTGGTCATAATGTTTCCACCTTAGCAACAAAAATGAAAGGAGAACAAAAGCTATACAATGCAAATCAAATATTTACCAGTAATCATAACAACATTATTTTAAACAATTCTTCCTACACAACGTTTTTAATTTATTGAAGATGAAAGCAAGTTGCATGTTAATGAAATAGATGTGCCTGCTTATTTTTATGTAAAGAAATTAAACTATGGCTGAATATTTGATACTATACAATATCGATTATCTTCAGTGTTTTTCTGAGTTGATCAATATTTTTACTTAACACTGTCAATGTTGAGATCACTACTTTGCACAAATACATAATATAACATAGCAGAAGTGCCAATTAGGGGTATTACAGAAATTGCTGGAAATTCCATCCTAATTCTAAACCAAAATTCATTTAATTTTTTTTTCATGAAACTCAACTTAGCAACTCCAACAAGCAATTTTTCAAATCAAATATTCTAACACAGTACAATCTGAAGACATACTAATATGATTTCAACATGCTGAGAAATGATGGTGGAAAAATATTCAAAATCTTTGTTTTCCATAATTAAACCATTATGTTCCCATAAGAGCGGAAAACATAGTGTTTACAGTAAAAACACCACAATGAATAATATCCAGTAGTCTGTAATCTGAACTGAGGTGTTTCAGACACTATTTGTTGGTGCTATGCAGCGGGTTGCAAAGTGCATACCCGAGTGTTCGTGTTTAGTGAGGTCACATGATACCACATGGGCTCTGCTGGAAGCCCTTCAGATTTATAATGCATTTGATTTTGAACCAATTTTTGGTCATTGAGCATTAATAAACCTTTTCCTGTTGCCAAATTTTGGCCACCTCCACACTCAGTTACAGGACCCTGATAATGAGATCATGACCCAGAATTTAAGAAGTTCTGATCTAGCATATAAAAACCAGCAGAGAAGAGGCATCATTTCTTCTCTTTGCTGCTGGCTCGCTGGCATTTCAAACAGGGCCTGGCACAAATCGGTGCCCTAACAATTACTTGCTCCACAAGTATGTCTATGGTTGAGGGATCTTGATAGATTCAACAGCTCTTGTGCCCAAGAACTGGCAGCAAACATGACAAGCAGATGCCATGAATCTCCTCCTTCTACTTTCTGTTAGGTTGCTGCATCTGATGAGTTTGAATTTTAAAAATTGCAAATAGCAATGCAGCAAAAGCAAAGTCTTCCTTTTCACTTCAAAGCTCATAGAGGAACCAGAATTTCTGGGTTACTGAAAGTGCCCATGGTCCTTCAGAGCTATGCAATTAAGCCACCTGCAAGAATGGCCTCTCAGGACACCTGTGGCCTCCTGAGCTGCCATCACTGACAAGACAAGGAGGAAGCATTTTGAATTCCTTGAGCACCGAGAAACGGTTTTGAGACTCACATATACTAGGAAAAGAGACAGAGGGTCAAGGTGGTGAGGTTTTTGCAGTTTTCCTAAAGGAGAGAATCAGTAAGGGTGGAGAGGACAGAAGATTAGGGGAGGAGAGGAGAGGAGGACGATCAAGGTAATCTATGAAAGAATTTCTGAGAAGGTGAGGAACAGTCTCTACATGGATTTACAGCTTCTCTATTGTACCAAATAAGGACCCTCAGGGAACCTTCCCAGCTACCCTGCCCCTCACTTCCAATTGGAGTCACAGACCAACAACCGATGTCTGAGGGCCAATTTCTTTGAACTTTTATGTTTTGTTTTTGCCAGGGAGCCCACACCACTGTGTCCTTGTTCTGTTTACCTCCAACACCACTAGCTAGAATTCCCTAGAAGAGCATTTGAAGAGAAGGATGAAAGGGTAGGAAAGCTGGCCCTCACCTTGAGTGGAATTATCAGGGGCTGAAATTAGATCCCACCTGCTGGGAGGCGAGGGAGCCCATGTCACCCAACAAAGCTCAGCCCCCTTGGCACATCCAAAGTCTCATGTCCTTGCCTCCTGGGTCTTGGCACCAGGAGTTCCTCGGCTGTGCCCAGGATAAAAGCACTGTCCCCAGCTTGCTCTGAGGCAAAGACAGCCTGCTTTTAATTAGGTGGAGGAGCAGTTGTTGGATTTGTATTTTTCTGTCTTTTTTTATTCTTGATGGCATGATGTGTGTTACATATTTAATTAAAGAGGATCTAATGAGTACTTCTAACAGCCCTAGGGTCAAAAGAGCCACTGCAGAGATCCATGCAAATGAGCTGGGCTTTATGGCTTCCCTAGTGAGCAGCCATGATATGGTCCAAAATGGTAGAGTCGGTGGGAGCCCATCAGTTTTCCAGCTTCCACAGATAAAAAAAGAGAGGGGAAACAAACAAAGACCTGGGAAATTCACTTGGCAGGCTTTGTGCCTCGGTCCAGTAAATGTGTCTAAGCATAAAAAGGGAAGTCTGAAGTCTAAACTTATAAAATAAAAGATTCAAATGAGCCCACTGGGACAATAGCCTAGGCCAGAGAACATTCAAGAGAACAAAGACTTGGGAAAATGTTTCTGGGCATAGGAATATGAATTGGGAAAGAAAAGAGATAAGGGAGAGCTAAATCATAGTGTACTGATACATTTGGATCTTGTTTTGTGGGAAATAGGTCACTGAATGTGCTTTCTTTGCTATGAGCCACCTAAGCCACCTTTGTCTGTGTTTACTGCACAACAGCACCTGCTTGTGATTTACCTACAAACATTGCCTTCAGACTCTCGACTGACTTCTGGACACTGAGTGCCACATACCTCTGCCCCCATGGTCCCAGCTAAGCTCTCTGTGTCAGAGCAGTCACTTTCCTAGATTGTATTTGCCTGTTGAGTTTTTGCTCATCCTGACCGATTTTCTATTGATTTGTATTTCTCTGGTACTTTTGGATTATTTTTTTGGTTGGTTAATTATTCCTCTGTGTTTTTCTATATTTATGGCCTTATATCTGGAGCCTAACACAGTGCCTGGAATATGTCATCCATGTTATTTTTAAAGGAACAAATCATACAAATACAGTCAATGTAATTTGAGGCTCTTCTCAGTACACAGACTGGATCTACAGCAAAGACAGATTCTTTGAAAGAAAACAATTGAAGAATTTCTGAAAATCAGCTGCAAGGGAAAAGAGATGGTTAGCATATTGCATATTATACCAGAGATCTTCCACAGAACCTTCCACAAAACAAGAATAAAAAAATCAAACATATTATTTGTAATAGGAACCAAGCTTTGAAGAAAAAGTAAAAATAAACAAGCATTTAAGAAAGTCTGAAGTAGGAGTATCATTTTTTATTGTTAATGAAAACAATTTTTCAGACAATATTTTCTGACCCCTCCACCAGCTTTTCAGAAATTCTCTCTGCCTCCCCATTCACCAAACCTACACACTATTTTATCATTAGAAAACAGGCAAGAAAGCAATGACAAAAACAGAACATGACAAAACAAACAGGAAAAGAACCAAAGAAAAGCACACACACACACACACACACACACACACACACACTGAGAGAGAGAGAGAGAGAGAGAGAGAGAGAGAGAGAGAGAGAGAGAGAGAGAGAGTCAAAACAGAAACCATGATACATGAGCAAAAGACCTGTAAGATTAAAAAAATAATTCCCAGAAAAACATTCTGAGATTAAAACCTCAAAAAAAGAGGAAAATACTACTGGGTTCCTTCTGTGTTGGCCATCTACTGGGCATGAATGGAGCCTGTCCATAAGCATTGTTTGAATGTTTGTATTCTCAGTAAGGCTCCATTGGAGAAAACTAATTTTTCATCTGTGAGTAGCTATCAACTGGAGATAGATTCCAGGTGAGGGACCACTTCCTCTCTCGGGTCCTAGATCCTAGATCTATGTAGGCTCTATTCATGCTGTCACAGTCCCTGTCAGTTCAGTGTGCATCAGCCCCATTGTATCTAAAAGACCTTGTTTCCTTGGTGTCTTCTATCCCCATATTCTTACACTCTTTCCACCTCCTCTTTCACAAAGTTTCCCGAACCCTAAGGGGTGGGTGTTTGTTTCCAGGCATCTGTACTGTCCTGTTCTTGGGGTTCAGACAGGATATGCCCTCAGCTGCAGCTACTAAGAGCACCACCTGTGCACATTCACTGTGTTCCCTTTAAAAGGGCCCTGCCCACCTCCCATCCTTCTCTCTCTTTTCCTTTCTCTCCCTCACTCTGTCTGTTTGTTCCTCTCTCTTCCCCCTCTTTCTCGTTCTTTTCTTTCTTCTCTCTCCTGCTGCTCCTGTCCCGGGAGGCTGGCTTCCCCCATTTCTCTTTCTCCTCTTTATGATCCCTTTCCCTAATAAAAAAAAAAAAAACCCTCTGATTGAAACCTGTCACAAGGTGTCTTTCTCACACTCTGCATTTCTTAAATTTTAACAGAGGGATTTGATGGGGACATCTGTTTGAACCTGAGTGTTCCATGATCTCTCACTCTGAACATTGTCCAGTTGTGGTTCTATGCATGTGTTTCCATTTGCTGCAGGAGGAAGCTTCTCTGATAATGGCTCACAAAGACACTGATCTATGAGTACAGCAGAATGTCCCTAGGAGTCATTTGACTGCTATGTTCTTTAGCAGAATTGAAGTATTTAGTTTTCAACTAGACTCAGGTTCCTGCTACCTGACCAGTGTCAGCCATGGGTTCCATCTCATAGAGTGGGCCTTAAATCCAAAAGTGCCACTATTACAGCAGTGCATCTTTCAGACAGGTCACCATTGTGGATTGAAGGCTTTGTAGCTGAGTTGGTGTTTGCCTTTCCCTTCTGGTAGCATGCAGATTGCCTTCCAGTACCATGAACATTAATCAGTATGGTGAAGGCTCTAAGCAATCACCAGATCAACTGCTCCATGTTCAGTGAGTTGTAAGGATGTTGTCTTCTGCAATAGGACATCAGCATCAATTTGGAGAGAGCCACCAACAGCCTTGTCAATAGCTTAGTTTGTTTGGGAAGATCTTGAGGTCTAAGTCAGCTGGATATATATATATATATACATATATATATAGTAAGACCTTGTCTCAACAAAACAAATAAGAAATATCAACTACTAAGAACATTTTGAGGTAACAGAAATTATTAGTATAAAACAATACACATAATTATGTTATTGATATGATAATAGCATCATGTAATAGAAGATATTGTCTTTGTGATTGACTTTAAAAGCAGCTATAAATATTTTGGTATCTCATGGAGATGTCCCCACTCCATCCTCTGTCCCCCCCCACCTCTGTCCCCACTCCATCTATATGGGTGTGGTTGTTTCTACTTTTATCAGCAGAGCCTACTGAGTGTGATACTGCACAGCTTCCTAGGCTGCAGCCAAAAACGTCCATGCAGATGCCTCCTGAGTCTTCTAAAACTTCATTTTCTAGAAGTTTCTTTCTTTGATTGTTCCCTCTCAAAACATTATAGGTTTGAAGAGAAAACTAACTATAGAGAAATGAACAGAGACCTACAAGGATGACCCCCAACTAACAATCTGAGCACAGTGGAAAGGTTACCTTAAATGCCTTTCCCTAATAATGAAATTGATAACTAAGTTATATGCCATCATAGACCCCTCATCTAGTAGCTGATGGAACTAGAAGCAGACACCCACAGCTAAACACTGAGCTGAACTCCTGGAATCCAGTTGCAGAGAGGGAGGAGTGATAAGGAAAGGGGTCAAGAGAGTGGAACCAGGTCAAGAGAGTGGAACCTGGTATATGAAAGGACTTTGGGAGCACATTTCCCATGGAGGGATACTCCCTTAGCCTAGAGGCAGGAGGGAGGGCCTAGACCCTGCTCCAAATGATTTGACAGATTTTGATGATCCCTCCTGGAAGGCATCACCCTCCCTGTGAAGTTTGGGGGGAAGGAATGGGAGGGGGTTGGGGGCGGCATGGGAGTAAGGGAGAGGGAACTGAGATTGATATGTAAAATAAGAAAAAATTATATATATATAATAAATTATATATATATATATATATATATATATATATATATATAATAATAAATGTTCCCTCTCAGAACCCAAGTGGAAGGTGCCGAAGACATAGGGGAGGACCATATATTTGCAAGCTAGCAAGTCTCCACATCTAATCACACTTTGACCTTGAAGCATTCCCTAACTAATCTTCAGAAACACCCTGATAATTCCAGCCCATAGCCATCTCAATATTCTCAGCTACAACTTCACATAATGTTTGGCAGGAACACATCATCATTCTGTACGTTCTTCACACATGGGCTCAGGCAGGAAATAACAATTACAATTGTTATTTTGTGCCCCTGGGTTTAGAGTGGTTTATTAAGAAGAAAAGTTAACTTGGCACTGTCCTTGACAACTTCTGGAGATGCATACCAGGGAACTTAAAGATAAAACGCTGACTTGTAAATGGCTTTGAATAAACATGGGGAAGATAGTCAGATAGATGGATTGAGCAGATTCAGAGAAACACTGTCAATTGTCAGGTGTAAATGGTGAATATGTTGTTATTCATTGAACAATTTTTCAACTTTACTGCAAGCTTTAAATTTTTCATAACAATTTTAAGCAGTATTTTAAAATGTCTTTCTTTCCCCAAAGTTTTGTTCACCAAAGAAGCCTACATTCTTTGCATATGCCTCCTATCTCCCATAAATCCCTGAAAAGGGTCTTTTTGAATGAGACCTGTTTCTTCTTCCTGCTTTCTTCAGAGCCTTTTTCTTGCTTGGCTGAGATCCTCTAATGAAAGGAAGGAAAACAGCTTCTTTAAGGGAAAATCTGTCATTTTACAAGGTAGAGAAAGGGGTGAGACTGTAGTTACCAATACATTCATATATTTTCTTTAAATTTCACAAGTTTAAAGGGATTTCTAAAACTACCCAAGGTGAATAAAACACAAGAGATTTCCATTAAATTTAATATCTGTTAGTAAAACTAGGGCAACATTTATAGTTCAAGACTTACATTAAAATTTTCCAGAGTAAAGCTATGAGATTCTGTCATCAAACACATCCTAACCATGCAGGAAATCAAACATAGGGATAGGGTGCTCTCATAAAACACATCTGAGAGATCACCATCTGAGAAACAAGGAGACTGAGGGTCATAGGGCTTGAGTAATTTACCCATGACTACAGTACCAGAAAATAACAATAGCAGAATACAATCAGCTGGTCTGATCAACAAGCTGTGCTTATAACCACTCCATTCTCTTCTCCAGAAAATTTTCTCAATAGACTTTATTCCTGCACCTGACTTCCAATTCTTAGCATCCAACCATTAGAAGGTTTACACATGGCAGCATCCACAACAGTGTTCTTCACTACCCCTGGATGTCTGCCAAGCTTTGAAGCCTACACCATACGTCCTCAGTGTCTATCAGCTCCCTCCCAGTCACAGGGTTTCTCCCATTAACCTACAAATCCCAGTTTAGTAAGGGCTAATATTTATTGTTATGGTCTTGCAACTCTCTAGCAGCTAAACTATTCAGCAGCACAGCCCTATGTTACCGCCATCTATCATTTACAGCTGAGACCTTATAACCCTAGGGACGTAGCTTGCCATAGCTCCTTTACACTTTCACCCTTCTTCTCCTCCACTTGCCTTTGCTTCTATTTCAAATGAACTGGTTCATGTGGCTCTAAGTCTTAGCAACCAACTGTGTCACACCGTACTCACCTTAGTGCCATGCTGACTCATGTCACCTCCCAAATGCAGTATTTCCTATGCCAACACTCCCTGACAGTTGTTAACTTGGGAAGACTGCCACCTGCTTTTTCTATTCACTTTCCAAGGTTTAAAATATAACTGTAGCCTTTGGTGTAGTAGATCATGTGTTTTGTGAGTGCAAATCCATGGATTCAATTCCTAAAACACATATACAGAGAGAGAGACAGACAGAGAGACAGAGGCAGAGAGAGAGCTTGGAATTCATTGTTAAGCTGTAAGTGCAGGAGGTTCATGAAAACACACTTAATTTTTGTTCACCACAAGAGTCAATTTAACTTAACTTACCCGACATTTTAGTCTGAGGTGAAATCTTTGTACATATCAACTAGATTTCATTTTGTCTGCAAGTCACCTGATCTGTTTCCTCTTCTGTCCCACCTACACATGTTCTAATAGGTGATCTGCAGAAAATTTACATCATTCACAGTGAGCATAATATGCCTTTCTTTGCTGACTCATTCTAAGCTCTTAAACAGAATCTGCAGGGTTTCATCCTGAATCGGGATGCCCACACTTTTCTTACCACCTTGTCCTTTGGTCTGTTAAAATTTTTCTTCCTGCCTCTTAACATCTATCTTTCTCTCTTCTTTAATTTCTGCTCTACTTTATACAGATTTTCTCTCCCCAGCCTGTACAATCAAATGTCATTCTAATGACTACCTCACCAGTCTGCTACTACCCTCAAGCAGCCACCCCACCCTCTAGGCCAAGTTGGACCACACCCTCAGGGAAGAAAATAATCACATCCTTGCCATCCTTGTTAATGGGCTCTTTGCAATGGCTTCCCTTCCCAGCCTCCCCAAATGGTTAGTTTTAATTTTTTAAAATATATTATTGTATATGTATAATTATGTGAGGATACACATATGTGCAGAGCATGTGTGGAGATTAGGGCGGAGCTTGGGAAGTCAGTTCTTTCCTCCACCTTTACCATGGATTTGGGGATTTAACTCAGGCAAGCATTTTACCCACTGAGCAACTCACTGGCCCTCACTGTTGTTTCTCACCCCTCCTTCCATGGCTGCTCTGAAAAGTGAGCCCCTTTCATTTCCTCTTTATACTCTATATGCTTCTTCTCTGCTTTCACTTCCCTTGCTCTGTTTTCAATTTCACCTTTGCCAAACCAGAGCCCTGAACAGAAAAGGAACCAGCAGGCATACCATTCGAGGAAAACAATAGAGGGGAAAGGGATGTGTGAGAGAAACATGTGTATGAACATGTATACAATGCCATACTGGACCTACTGCTGTGTATCACTAATGTACATGCCAGTGAGACACACTGCACGTCAGATTCCTGAGATGATAACAGATATCACCAGCCTAGGACCCCTCCACTCCTTCTAATCTCATTGGACTTTGATATATTTTGGCATCTGCTCTCACTCTCCTGATCAATAATCTACAATTGCTCAAGTGTTCTAATATATCCACATAAACTGGACACCTCTGTAGGTGGACCCCATACTTCATGGTTTCTTTATGTAGTAAGGCTGTGAAGACCACTAACTTTGACTAAGTCCATCTGCTTCTCCTGAACGCCTTCACTGGCATGCACTGGGACATCATCAGTGCCAATGTGCACCCTGGCCATTCCACTGCCCTTCTCAAAAGCCTCCAGAAGTTCCATGCTCCCATTGGGTTCCTACCCAGCCTCTCAGACAGTTCAATTCACCAATGCTTAGTTTTCAGCATTATGCCTTCTTCAGCTGTGTATTTACATCCTTCTCTAATAGACAGTATTTGAAAAAGTATGTGTTCTTTTTTTAAATGCTATGTTATCCATCCATTTCTTTAAAAACTCAATTCCAAAAGTATTCTCAACAGACCTGATTCACACCTTCTGCCATTACAGGTCCCTGGTCACCTCTCCAACCAGTATACTGCTCTGTTCTTAAAGGTAATACTTTTCCTCAGAATATTGAGGTAAGTTGAGGAGAGTTTTGTGATTAACAGCGTGGGTTTGAGGATGAAGTTAAAGGAAATTAGAACCCACTTGGGAGTTGAACACCCAGAGAAAGTTGTATAATCTCCATAAGCATCATCTATGAAATGAGCATTTTCAGAAGCAATGAGGAGTAATGTGAATAAAATGCTGCCCATAATGTGTGTGTATATGTACACACACACACACACACACACACACACACACAGGCACACACTTAAAGGAGTGCTTCTGTTTTGTTGGAATGTATTATAACAGTAGATAATTTTCACTTTAATCTAAGCTCCACCCAGAGTCTTTAATCCAGAGAAATTTCAGTAACAGTGAAGCACTTATGAAATGAAGCATTGGCATTGGGTCTCATCAGCTAGTGTCCATTGTCCTGTGTTAGAAGAACCACATGGCATATACTCTGTCACTTTTGAGGAACCACTTAATTTGATCATAAAACTGTCCCAGGCCAACAAAAACTAGAATTGAGCACCTGGGTTTTCCTCCACCCCACCAGGTTTCTTTGCTTGTTTTCATAACTAGGACTCCACCCAATCAGCTGACCAAGTTCCTTCTGAACAAAGAACCAGTTATGTGCCTGTATCAACCCCCAGATCTCCAGGAGACCAGGGAGAAACAAAGGTGACTTCCAGGCCTCCACTTTTCCCATCTGTAAAGACAACAGGAATTCTTTCCATTTTGCCTAAGCCTAGGAAATTAAGGACTCAAAGAATAATGTGTTCAATTGAAGAATAACTACTTTAAGGCCAAGCAAGTGTCTGGAAAAATAATAATTTAAATTTACATAATAGGCAGCTAAGAGGCAGATGAGTATGCCCAGCCCCTGGCTTTAAAGGATCTGCACAGTGCACAGGCTCCTCCCCAGAAAGCCCTCCACCTCTCACAGAGGCTCTCTCTGGAAACACTGTACCACAGTGCTGCTCAGGACAAAGAGTGCAGCCGCCAGCCTCCTGAGCTCTCTTCTGACTTGCCAGCGCTTAGGGATCTAAGAGATTATCAATAACTCCTGCAAGATGCTCGCTACCAGCTCCTTTTAGCATTACATGAGGCCAGAGAGCTAGGGAGCCTCGAGGGTACAGCTCTAGCTCCTGGCGCTTGTCACCTGGCCCATCTGCTCTTCATGTGACCCCAGCCTGCTAGCAGCTCCCAGGAGTGACTCGCTTACAGGAGAACCCTGCTGCTTACTTCCATTGGCTGCCTGAGCTTGGCTTCTTAGCTGAGCGGCAATGACTGAGGTAAACCTTGGCACCACAAACCCCACAGCCATAAATTTCACTTACATCTAGTAAAACACAGGCATCCAATTAAACCCATAATCCTATAAACTTGCCAGCAATCAAGCTCCCGGTTTAAAATGAAGACGGACAGGTGCACTCAATCAATACCATAGAGGCTACAGCCTGTATTTTGTAGGCTGGTCTTACATTGAATCTTGTGTGCTGTTCATGCTGCTGTTTGTGTTCTGCCTGGGTAGCAATAAACACTCCGCATACTCTTCCGATACATTGTCCTCTACAGTGATCTATGAATGAATCCTGAGGGCAGTTATACATGGGCCATGTACAAACACAGTTCCTTCTTTGTGCAGCCCAACTCTGCATGGCAAGCCTGGAATGCCACAGCCTGGCCAAACCCCAGGTTTAAACCATGGGGGACCTCCCCTCAAAAGCACCATTTGGACTTTCCACTCTTTTCCTTGGGCCTCTGGCCATCTCTAGAGGTGGCTGCCCACCCAGAAAAGTTAACAATGTGTCAGGTTGCTATGGTTATCCAATTTACAGGGGATTTGGTTTAAAGGTTAAAACATCTGAGGAGTATTTGAAAATAGTTTATCAGTTAACATTTCAGCTGGCAACAGCACTCTGAAACAACAGAGATCAGTATGTGACTTCCAGCACCTTCTTCAGGTTCCCTGAGTGCCCCACTGGACTCCTCCTTACCCTCTTTCGTTACTGGGGTTCTGCTTCCTATCATTCATCTCATCTTCTCCATACAGCCCTTCCTCCGTGCCAATCCATTTGACTAACCCTTAACTAAAGTCTACTGTGCATACTGTTTACACTTTTTCCTCGCAGCACCTGCCAGACAAAGCCTAAATCTATTTGATCTTTAAATGAAAGCTGAGCTGTAGTTTTAACTGTACTCTATTATATAATTTTTTTTCAAGAATAAAATGTCTGTAGATGTCTCTCAGTAGATTTCCTTGACTGAATTAATACCTCCCAAAGCTTTCTTCACCTCCCCTACCTGTTGAAATAAAGATTCACAAGGGGAAATTTAGGTGATTACAAAAGAATATACATGCAAGAAACTTATTAGTTGTTTGTTAGAATCAAGGAGGGATGTTGGTAGCTAATAAACTATTTCTTCCTCTAGAAATTACAGGCAAAGCTTCAGGATGGGCTCGTGGCTACCAGCTTCTCTGATGTAGACATCCTCTCTTGGCTCTGGAATTAGGGCATGGCCATTGCCAAGTCTTGTTCATTATCCTGGGGACATGAGTCATTACAACATATAGGAGAAATGTTCTTGGCAACAAACAGGCCTTATCCCTGCAAGTAACAGCCTCATGGAGAGAGGAAGCTTTGAAGGTTTTGGGTTTATTTTTATGTAAACTATCTATGTTCTCTTGTCCAGATCTAACACAGTTCTTAAAATTGGAGGAGAGGATACATAGGTGATGAGAGAGGATTGCTAAGGTCCAGTGGGATGGCTCAGTGGATAAAGGACAAACTGACAAGTCTGTAGCTTGGTGGAAGGATTCTTACCTCTACACATGCACAATCACTTATACATGCCCACATACATACATAAACATACATGCATAATAAATAAACGTAAGCTCTTTTTAAAAGATTGCTCAGAGCACATAAGCCCATAGTGTTGAAACTCACAGCTCACATCCATAAGACTTTATGTGTATTCTAGTTCAAAGGCAGTAGCAAACACAGGCTTAACTTTATGAACCTTGTTGGTAAAACCCGAAGCCTAGAAGACAACACCAGAATGTTTCTTCCTTTGTGCCTTCTACCTTTCAAGGCTGCAGGGAGGTTAGAAAACAAACTCCACCTGATCATAGTCAAGGCAGTTGATTCTGCAGCAGTGGCTATTAATAATAACCAATCTCTCTGAGACACCCAGATAGGCAAAAGTAGCAACCAGCAGTAGAGGTCTAAGCACGTGACCAGGCACTTCCACTTGTATAGTATGCATTTCCAAGGTAAGCCAGGGCTTTAATGTGATAGTTATTTTCATTGTGTAGGTAAAACGGCATAGCCAGAACCAGGTCATATACCCATGTCTTCTTAACCTACAGTTTGACTCTGCCTGTTGTACCATACTACCCACACTGGACCTGGAACATTGGACACCAGGACAACTGTATACCACTAACAGGTGAGTAGATGAAGACTTTGTATGACAGACTTGGCCCCAGAAGATTAACAACAGGCTTTTGCCTCCTGCTTCCCCAAACAAGACGACAGGGATAAATCACAGAAAGGGGTTGACCTCAATTGGTGAGGATAATCTGTATCAGACACTGGTACATGAGAATATATAGATACACATACTCTGTCATTAAAATAACCCCATTTTTCTAAGCTGCTAATAGGATTATTCAAAATGTTAAAAGCAAAATCCCAAAGCCTGTTATTGGTTTGCCAAATAACTAAGTCTTTCCTTTTTATTTTGATTTTTCTATGGATGTCAGTTCTGGATCAGGAGAAGAAATGGGCATGGGTTTCTCAGATTTGCTGGTCATTTAGCATCCAAAGATTTCTTGGGTGTAGTCTGTCTCAGTCACTTCAACTCCCTGGACATGAGCCTTTGCCTATCACCCTTGCATCCCCTGCCCATACCTCTCATTGACACGACCATCTTTGCTCCTCCCTCCTTAAGCTATGAAAAAAGCAAATAAAAAAGAAAAGAAAAAGAAAGAAAAGAAACAAACAAATAAAAAACCAGAATGTTTCAAAAGTTAGTTTAGTGAACTGTCTGTGGGAAGGCACCAATACAGATGCGGGTATGACTATCACCTCCTGAGTCATCAGCCTGGGTAGGAAGACCTATAGTTACCGTTGACTATAGGATGTCCTGTAAGTGTTCTTCAATCATCTCAGCTTGCTATGTTTCCCATCAATTATATTTTAAGGAATTTGAGGACAGTATCAGTTCTTTGCTGTTGCAGCTATGATAAAATACCTTGGCAAAAGCAACTCAGGGAAGACAAAGTTGATCTTGACTCACAGGTCCAGGTTACAGTCACAGTGAAAAGGGGGCTTGAAAGAGCTAGTCACACTGCATGTAGTCCAGAAGCAAAGGGACAGACAAATGCATACTGGTACTCAGCCTGCTTTCTCCATTTTATACAGCCTAGCATCCCCTGCCCAGGAAATGGCCCTGCGCTCAATTAAGATGAGTCATCCTATATGAAATAATGTGATCAAGATAATCCCCACAGGCATTCCCCGAGGCTGTCTGCCAGGTGATTCTATACCCTGTCTAGTTGACAATTACCACTGCTCATCACAATTTCACCCCCTGTCAACTTGATACCCAAACACTGCTTTTAAGCCATAACTGGGACTGAGTCTGGTCCTTTGGTCCTCCCTCCCACCCAGGAATCCTCCCTGACTCCTTCTTTTCATTTTAATGTGTGTGCATGAGGTGGGGGGGGGGTGCCTTGACAGAGTCTCACTATGTTACCTCAAGCTAGTGAACTTCCTGCTTCAGTTTTCGTAATGGGATTATAACCATGTGCCATCATGCCTTTCTTGATTCTTTATTCTGGACTGTTGCTTTATCTACAATTCTGTCTGCATCACTAGCACACCACAAGTTTGTATACACAACCCATGGAGGGCTGACTCACTAACAGACAAGTAATCAGAGTTGGGGATCAGCTTTGGTACATAGAATTGTTCTCTGCAGTTATGATCACAAGTCCAGTTAAACAGTATGGAACGTACGTCTGAGTTAGATGCAGAGGGAAGTAACATCTGGAGCGTCCAAACACTTGTCAGCAGAGTTTACAAGGTGTTCACGGATGCCATCTATAAAATGTAAAGCAGAGAGCGTTTCCAGATCAATAAATCACTTCTGTATATCCCTTCTGCCTTATCGCTACAAACATCCTTTTTTGTCATTCCCTATCCTTCTTCACCTATGTCCCTAAATGTGGTAGCAATGCAATACTGCTGTGATTACAGTTTAACTGCTGCCTCCTTTGTAAACACGTAGGCTGGCCACTTCCCACACTTCCACAACCCTGACAGGACCCTGGCCACTGGACAGCTGTCCTTTCTAAGTCCCAGTTTCCACAGCATCTCTGCTCTTCACAGATAATTAATTCTTGTTCATTTCTTAAACTCCTGGTGTCAAGAACATGCAGAAAGTTCACAGAGAATATGTTATATGCATTATAGTATTTAAGATATGAAAGAATTGATAAATGAATACGTCTCATTTCTTTCCATCTAGGCCCTGTCCCCATGTGCCACTCTTCCATGTTTGGACTCCAAACACAGACTGCTTAAACTGTAGTCCCTTATCCTTCTACCTGCTGGGATTCAAGTTTTGTAACTAATGACAGGAAATTAGTGTAATTATGGAATTACATTTATTTTTAGAATGGTACTTCCTCCTATAGCATTATAGTATAACATGTTTATTGGATACACATGCTGTGTGTGTGTGTGTGTGTGTGTGTGTGTGTGTGTGTGTGTGTGTGTGTGTAAACCCTAGCTTAACACACTGGCATTCTATGTAGGTGGCTGGTAAAGTCCTCCTGGGTTGAGTTTGGAAGGTTAGGTTATTTAAGATATGTGATGAAGAGTTGACATTGTGGTAAAGGAGGCAATTAGTATAATAGCATCATTAAATTGGCAATGAAAGAAAAGCACTGTTCCACATTCCCCACAGTGATCAGGGTGCCCTAAAGAGGGACACAGGCAGTGATACTAAAAGAAATTGAACATACTCTGCCTCATTTTGTGGTCCCCTTGGGTGTGGATTGCAGTAGAATGTGCACCTAGGGAAGGATCTGTGTGTGTCTACTACACTAAGATGCCTGCATTCCTGAAGCTAAGTGGTTCAGAGGACAGAGAGAGCTGGTAAACACACTTGCAGTGGAATGGGTAGGTACAAAAGCAAACAGCACAGAAGTGAAAGCGAAAATAATGAAAATGTGCAGATCAAAAAATATTGTAGGAAGAAGTCTTCAGAAGAAACTTTAAAACATTAATTTACCATAACAAGAGCTATGACCAAAAACTTCATCTTCTATTTACCATCACACATAAAGTCCCTCATTCTCCAAGCATCTGGTCAGCAAGTCCTTCTCCCTCCTTTATCTCCATCCTATTACAAAGGACATTCAATCCATTTGTCACTCAAGGGAAAAGAAATAGTCATCCTTAGTCCCTCCTGTTCTTTCCTCCTCATCAACCTAGAAATGGCAAATCCATACACTCCTTCAGCCTGACTCCCATAACACTCCAAGTCATTGACTTCACCTGGTCACTCCTGTCCCCTTGACTGGCTAAACTACCACCAATCCATACTCATCCCTGAGCCTTCCCTGGCCACTCTATCTAGAGTACAGCTCTCCCATAATTCTCTCTCCTGGTGTTGCTTTCTTGTTTCCATAGATGTTTTGCAGCTTGAATTTGTTTATTTGTTTTTTAACATCTCCTTATATCACCATAGAATGTAGACACTAAGAGGAAAGGCACTCTGTGGTTCTGTTTTATTCAGGGTTATCTTCAGAGGCCAATGCATACTGTCTTAGTTAGGGTTTCTGTTGCCATGAAGAAACACTCTGACACAAAAACTGTTATAAAGAATAACAATTAATGAGGAATTCCCTCCTTACATTTCAAAGGTTCAGTCCATTATCATCATGGCAGAGAGCATGGCAGCATACAGAAAGATATGGTGCTGGATAAGTCTTAATCAGAAGGCAACAGGAAGTAACTGTGACACTGAGCATAGTTTAAGCAAAAGAGACCTCAAAACTTGTTCCCACAGTGACACACTTCCTTGAACAAGGCCACACCTCCTGATAGTGCCACTTCCTATGAGCTTATGGAAGCCAATTATATTCAAACTATCTCACATACATTAAAGAATGTGGGTGAGTTGGTAAATAAAACAAATTGATAAATAAAATGCAAAAATGATGTAACTATAAAGAAATGTGCTTTATGACTGGGAGGAGAGATAACATATTCTTGACGAGTGGTAATTTCATTGAATGTATAAGATAAGACTCATATATAGCTGGCAGCATCTATTTGTACCTATCTACATTGCAGTAATTAATGCCAAGTTCTTAGAAGCAGTCTGTGCCTTTAAGAAGGTAGAATCCGCATTTAAATTTAATAGTGGTGGTCTGATAATAGGGAGCTTGACTGTATTATCTTGATTTGTTCACTCATTTATTTTTACACTCAAAAATCTTTTCAAACCAACCATAGGATCCCTAGTAGGAAAGACTTGGCTCTGTATTTTGGCTTTATTAAGACTGTAAAAAGAAAACAAAATAAAACAGTGAGCTTTTCCTTCAGCCAATCTTAAACAGAGAGCATACACTTCACATAGGAGATGAATATTGCTTGTGTATCCCTGTGTGTGGTCATGGTAACCCATCGTTGTCCCAGATGTACTTATGAATAATGGGTTAGAATGCAAGGTTATCTGTTAGTCCAGGTGATGACAATCTTTGATGTACCTACCTGGTGTTTCTCTTTGCTATTGAGAATATAATTAGAAAGAAAATGTGCCTTAATTTCATGCAAGTTATCTAAAATACTAATTCCATGAGAGCAGAAGACAAATTTTATTCACTGTTGATTTGCCTATCTGCATAGGTGCAGTAACTGGCACACTGTATTTTTTTTCATTTCCTTTTTTAGAAAGGAAAGGGGATATAATATAATGCAATATCTCCCTCCTTCCTTTCCTCCAAATCCTACCTTATATCTCTTATATCATTCCTTGCTCTCTTTCAAATACATGACCTTTTAAAAAATGTATATATAAGTACATATGTATATATATATGCTATATATGTATACACACATATACATACACACATGCATATATATATATATATATATCATTGTATGGACTGAGTAGAATATATGTACATATCAGTCTATGCAATGTTACTTGTAAGTATGTTTTTCAGGCTGTGTTTTTGTGGGTGCTGAAGAATAACTAGATGTGAATGACTGCCATGCAATTCACCTCTGCTCTCTAGGCCAGTCTGCCCCTGGATTCACAGTGGGTACTCACAAATAAACACCTGTCGAATATTTTCAGCAGGTTTCTGCATATTCAGGGTTCCCCTGTGACTTCGGTTCCTTCAGCTGAGTTCTCTCTGGGAACTATTTTCATGTACCTTGAGGGCTACTTGATTTATCTGCTGGCAGTTGTTTTCAAGCTTAAACAAACCAGGGGGCTCTGAACCTCAAAGGCTCACTGAGCAGCATCCAGCTCTCAGGGATGCCCCATGGGTCTGAGCCCTGCAGGGTCCTCAGGGAAAGAAACTGTCCACGCCATCTTCCCATGGCACTTCTAGAGTTAACACCTTAAGAGTTAGCCTGGTACCTTTTCTGCTCTCAGATCACTCAGATGAGCTCGGATTAAGAATGTCAAACTTGGTCTTTTGTTAATCCTCAATGCAGAAAGCAGCAGAGTTAAATTTGAAAAAAAAATACTTAAAAAAATAAAGAGGTTCCAAGGCAGAATGAAGAGCTGGCAAGTCTTCCATGCAGGAAACATGCATACCCTTCTAAATGCTTTACATCCAGTAAATGGCTTGATGTTTTCTCAGGTTTGCATGCTTCCTCTGGGCTGCAGGAGGAAGGAAAGAAAGGGATTATGGAAGATCCCTCCCACTGAGAATCCCTCAGCAGGGGAATGGCTCCATGATTTCAGCTCTGCCTTTGTGTTCAACTGTCCTGGCTCAGACTCTAGTTCTGCCAGTTACAAACTGTAGGATCATGGACCAGTCATGTGAGCTCTGTGGAGTTTTCTCTTCCTCTAAAGAAACATTGTTCATGGTATCTTCCTTACAGAGTTCTTGTTACATGTAACTTCAAACAACACTTCCTGCAAGTGCATAGTAACTGCTTACTAAAGCATAAGCATGCCACTCCCACCATCATCATCATCACTGTCACTGATGTCCTGTTCTCATGCCTTCCCTTCTCAACACCACAGTGTGGTATATTAACACCTTGGGGAAGACATGCCCACTGTCTTCCCCTCCTCACTTTAATGTGACATCTCCTGAGCCAGCTCCTAGATGGGGACACTGTCTCCTTTGTGTTCCACATTCTTTTTTCTCACTGTTTCCCTGTCACCACGGGTCTGGTTCCCAGTGTCAGTGTGTGGGTGAGCCCCTATGCCCTCTGGATTTACACTCATCTCTGGGATCCTTAGCCCTTTCTAACTACCTCATTTGTGTCCCCTCATATTTCTGATCTCTCTATACACATGCAAGTCAGTGTCACTGTCTACAGGAAGCTTTCTCCAAATATTAGCTCTCCTGCTCTGAATATCTGACCCTTCACAGCCATTTATCATCCTTTAGAGAACCAGCTAATCAGATCTCCTTACTCAGATTTATAGAGAATGCTCATTTGGAGAACAAACAAGTCTTGTTTCTGTCTGTGTAGCACTGTGGAAGTCATTAATTTTCCAGGTCACAATATACCACATATAAAATGGGACACATAGCTTATACTTTGAATGGTAATTTAGATGAGTGAGTATCAGGGAAGTCAATCAGCACAGGGTTAAGTTCAGTTCAGAGAGTTAATACAAAGCAGTTGCCTTTGTCTTTAGTGTTTCTTTACATGCTCTGTGCAGCATAGGAAAGAAAATTTTGCTATACACCCTTAGTCATACAGTGACTAATGTCCATCTGTGGATGTCTGTGAATGTCTTGTAGGTAGGTACTCTTCTACCTACAAGTATTTTTCTATCTCTGTTAGTATTGGCCTAACTGGTATTGTGATGGTAGTGGTGGTAGTGGTATGTCAGGTAGTGTCTATCTGTTTGACTGCCTGCTCTTCTGCCCTCCCACTAACGCCCCCCCCGTGTGTGTGTGTGTGTGTGTGTGTGTGTGTGTGTGTGTGCATGTGTGTGTATGGAGAATAAGATTGGCAAGCTGTCTAGTAGGCTTATTCTTATATGTGAAGTAAAACAATTAGAAATTTTTAGAGATCTTAAAATTGACTTCCAAAATCAAGGTGCCACAGGCCCAAAGGTCTGCCACATCCTCATGGGGGTTAAGCATTGGACATAGGCAGCAATCTTTGAAATATCAGAACTTACTACAAAGCTCACTCTTCTCATAATGGGACTGCAATTCCAAGTACTTTTCCCTCCCTACAAAGGTATGAAATGAGTTTCTTTATGTGAAGAAATGATGGGCTTCATGATTTGGACAAACTGCACCATGGCCCTCTGAGTCAACTGTTTTGATTGCAAAGGGTTGTCCTTGTTGAAAGCAATATGCTTGCCAGGCATGGTGGCACACAGCACTTGGGAGTCTGAGGCAGATGAACCAGGAATCCAAGGTCATACTACGAAACTACAGAACAAGTTCAAGGACAGCCTGGGCTATATGATATATAAGAGAGAGAAAGAGAGAGAGAGAGAGAGAGAGAGAGAGAGAGAGAGAGAGAGAGAGAGAGAGAGAGAGAGAGAGAGAGAGAGAGAGAGAGAGAGACATACATTTGCAGTGAAGCTCATGCCCTATGTGTGAAGTTTCAAAGCTATGAGAGAAGAGACAGTCTGTGGGGTGACAAACATCTACTCCAACTCATCTAGTAAATTCTGGCCCTTCCTGCCACAAACAGAAGTCAGAGGTCACATCTCTAGTTTTAAAACTATATTTGTTGCCATTCAACTCTCTGTATCTTATGAATATCCAAAGCCTTGGTTACATACACCAAGCAGGGAAGAGGGAGGTTACAAAAGAGAAAATAATATGCTAGGGGAAGGACCAGCATTGTGCTTTCCAAACATGGTCTATGTAAGCTCTCAGACTTCTATGAGTCAAGGCTAGGCTTGTGGTTTGCTGGAAAGTACAAGTAAACTAGAGCCATCCCACTACCTTCTGTTGTGCTAATTTCTGTAACTGATGCTGTTTCAAAGGGTCTCAAATTTGTTCTCTTGTGGGGTTTAGTTTTCCATTGCTTTGAAGCATACTGCTGCACATTCAACAACTTAAAATTATTCACTTTTGTCATCTCACAGCTCTAGCTCTGGAAGCACATGGCCGTGTTAGCTGGGGTTGCCTTACCTAGTATCATAAGACTGAAATCACGGTGCTGATAAGAGCTAGGCCTGACTTAAGACCAGTTCTATTCTGGAGAATTTCATTTCCAAGGGAATGTGGTAAATCCACTAAGTAGAAATTTTTAATGTACCCACAGCCCCATGGCTTTTGCCATATGTGTAGATAGAATTGTAAAAGCATTGACTATCTTCTTACTCTCAGGCCTTGCTTCACAATGAAAGGGACATTATAAGGGTTCATACAACACAGGCTGGAAGTCTCTCAGGATCTAGCTTGGGATTCTTTCCATCAAATCCTCCATTCTTGATTCATTTGCTTGATTTTGTCTCAGATCCTTAGTACAAATCCAAGTTAAACACTTCTGATGCACTTACTACTACAGTGTTTCCAGAAACTCTCCTTGTTTCCTGTCTGTCCTCCTTTCCCTCTCTTTCCTTGACTTCTACTCATGCATATACCCTTCTCACTCTGTCAGAGTCCCTAGGACCCTATTCAACTTCCGAGAACATGAGAAAAGAGAGCATTGTCCACTGAAGCTCTTCCAAATTCACATACTAACTCAAATTTGATCAGCATATTACATGACTTGAATGGGTATACTACAGGTGTCCCTCTGTCTTAGTTCATTTGAGCTTCTATAAAAAACAAACCTCAGACAAAGTCATATGTAATCAATAAGTTTATAGCTCAGAGCTCTGGATGCTGGGAAGTCTAAGGCATAGGTACAGCCTTATCATCTGTTTGCTGAGGGCTGTTCTCTTGTATGATATGGAGAAACACTTTCTATACCCTTCCCTGATGAAAGAAGGGACTGTGGAAGGCTCACATGATAGAGACAGCAAAGCAATTCTCTTCACCTCTTTTATTATGGAATGTCTTTTACTTATTCCATGACAATTTTAGACATGCCCCCTCCAGCTCTTACAAAAGTGAAATTCTCATGACTTAATCACTTCCCAAACACCCCCATCTTAATAGTATACTAGGGTATTGTGTAAGACAGATAGTTATGGTTATAGTTTTTCTTAGTTAGAATTAAAGAAATGTTATATATAAGACTTTAGATTCACAAAGATAGGATAAAAGATAGAATATTTTCTTTAATTCCTAATAATGTTAATGGGCTAAATATTGTTAACTATAGTTCTTATTTAATAACTGTTTTGTTATATGTAATTTTTCTATGTTAAAGTTAAAACCCTTCTTTTATTTTAGACAGAAAAGAGGATATGATGGGAGATGTCATTCTGTAATTGGTTAATGAATAAAGCCCTGTTGGCCAATAGGAAAGCAAGATAGGTAGGACTAGGAGAGAAGGAGAATTCTGGGAGATGTAGTAGAGGAGAGTCAAGATGTAGGGACTTGAGAGAAGAGGTCCAGACCCTCTCTCTGGTAAGATAAGACCATGTGGAAACAATTGGATAAATAGAAATTGGTTAATATTTATGACAGATCTAGCCAATAAGAAACACTAGTAACAGTGTTTCTGTGTGTTATTTGGGGCTGATGCAGCTCTGGGACCAGGCTGAGGGTCAGGAGGGGAGTTTCTAGTAACAAAATGGTGCCCAAGGTGGGGCACAAACCCATGGCCCTGAGATTAAGAGTCTCATGTTCTACCAAGTGATGGCTCAGCAGTTAAGAGCACCAACTGCTTCTCCCAAGGACCTGGTTTCAATTCCCAGCACCCACATGGCAACTCACAACTGTTTGTAACTCCAGTTCCAGAGGATATGTGTTCTTGTCTCCAGGACCTACAGTTAGAGTATGTAAGAGTAGTATCCTTGGAAAAATGTCCCTGCTGGCTGACAGGAATGCCAGGAGATGGTGACAAAGATGTTGGAGGATGCCAAGGACACACAACAGAGATAGATGACCACCAGCAGATTCTAGTCCCAAGGATGCCTCCGGATGCCCTCTGTCTCTGACCAGCAAGCAAGAGAACGCTCCGGGGTCCCCTCTCCAGACCTAGTTCTCCCAGGTCATGTCCCCACCCCCAATGGGCATGGTTAGTGCAACAAGTGCAGACATAATGAATATCTCACTACAATATTGTGTTCCAATATATGACTTCAAGGAACATTAATATTTAAGCCACAGAAACCTGTTAAGAGAAAATCTGAGGTACTGGTTGAGAAAGTAGGCCTGGAATAAGACTTCCTGTATTCAAACTCTGACTTCAGCATTTACTAGCATGTGGCTCCTCTGTCTGCATTCCCATAAGTAAGCTTAGACAGTAACTGTGCCCACATCAAGCTCACCTTTGACAAGTTCAGAGCCAAGGTCAGGATTACAAAGGACAGCCTATGAAAAATGTCTGTCAAATCACTGAAAAGCAAAACACAAGATTCAATTTAAATGCCCTTTCATGCTAAATCCAATTTCATAATGGCTTCAGAACAGTGTTTAAATTCAGAGTTCTTATACTTAATGTGTTTCCTTCATGTTCTAATGTGCATGGAACATAGCCTAGGCTTCTGCTCACAGCTCACTCCTCTCTTCCCATCCTGGATTCACCCCACAGTCTATCCCACCTGAAACTATGTCCACAAGCCACACAGATGTCCATCACCCCACAGATGGACAAGAGGCCTGAGATGGTGCTGCAGACACCATCCACATAGGATAGATCAGGTGAGAAAACCATTCAAAAATTGGATTGGGCTTGGCATACTGGAAAAGGGAATTCCTATGTTCAAGGGGGCTAATGAAATACCCCATTAGCCCAAGGGAGGGGCTTCTTGCTCCCACTGAGGTACTCACAACTGTGGAAGGACAGAATAGACTTGCCATGACAAGGTATCTAGGTGTAGGCAACCCAGGTCTCAGGACAACAGTAACCAGACTCAGAGGGTGGCAGTATGGAATGAATGAGAAAATAATTGTTGAGTGCACAAGCCAAGGGTTTATGTAAAACAGTGTTTTAGCACAGGTTAACTTTCAGTGTTTCTGGATCCATGGGAATTGAAAAGTGGCGAAATGCCCCTTTCTCTAGCATCTGGCAACAGATCAAATCCTTCCTTTGCATGCCTACGTTTCCTAGCATCTTCTCAAGCCTGAAAGTAAACAGAGAAGAAAATGGGCAGACAAGTTGTTGTGTTTTCAAATCAGTTTCTGCAGGCAGGGATGACGTGTTCTAAACCATGCGAGTCAAATTAAAATCCCTGCAATATGCCCTGCTTCTAATGGAGCCTGCCTGATCAAACCACGGAACAGAGACAGGGACAAAACACACATCTCACCATGTCTGACATCGCAGAATCCTTCTTCATTTGGCCTGTGCTCACTCCGCATCTCCCTGACTGCCTCACTCTGTTTGTGAGTTAACGTTAATTACAGAATAAATCAAGAATACATGCTAATCTGGGGGATCTTGTCGTTGAAATGCTTCTTTCTGCCTTCCCAGTTTGCAAAGAGCTGTGTAGAGAAGGCAAACACATCCTCAGCTGGCAGACTTTGTCTTCCTTAGAATTTAGGTGTGATCTATATTCAAATGACAGTTTAATGAGCCTTTTCCTATTTCCAGAAACCTTATCACATCATTAAAGCATAGAAATGAATAATACATCTAGCACTTGGATTAAGCTGAACTTGAGACCTGATGCATCTCTGGGTGGTGTGTGAGGGGGTGAGGGATGGGGTTTGAAGCCCTGTTAGAAATCAAGGCCCATTGAGCTAAAGAGAAGGGGGTTAAATAAAATGGGCAAAAAAAAGGCTACTTTTTATTTCAATGTATCAACGTAGGTAAATGTCACTAGTATTTTTTTTTAAGTTTTAAAGTGCCATTCCTATATTCTTTGGACATGGGTTAGAAGAGAATTTTGAAAATGATCTGCTAGCCATTATGCTGAGAATGAAGTTTGCTGGCCATAACTTCACTAGGAGACAGGGCAAGCTGTTGCCATGGTATCCATCCCATTCTGTAGCTTCTAAAGGTAGGACAGTTCTGGGGTCACAATTTCTGCTGTCTCCAAGGAACTGCGTGTCCTTGCATTGAATGCCTTGACTTATCTGGACCTCAGTTCTCCCATCTAATAAATGAACAAAGCAAGTATACCTGCTTTGATAAACACTCGGAAGGATCCAAGGTGGCAAGCTAGATAAAATTTTTAATGTAATCCAATAATGGCCTTCATCCCCTACCCCCAGTCTTCCATCAGGAGCACTTTCTAGCCTCAGCTCTCCAGCCCTTTCACCTTATAAGAGCTACTATTATATTTCAAAGCCTAGTGGTGATATTCTCCATTATCATCCATGATACTCTGGTCATGTCATGTCCTTTTGTTGACATCCCTGTTAACCTTGGAATGCTTTTGTGAACACGTTAACATTTTACTGAGGTATTATAGTTGAAATATATTGGTTGAGTGCATCCAGATTCATTTTCTTCTTCTTCTTCTTCTTCTTCTTCTTCTTCTTCTTCTTCTTCTTCTTCTTCTTCTTCTTCTTCTTCTTCTTCTTCTTCTTCTTCTTCTTCTTCTTCTTCTTCTTCTTCTTCTTCTTCTTCCTGGTATTTGAGAATACAAAAGTGATAGTACATTCCCAGGCAGCCTTGAGATTCTTCACAATGAAGGTAGATGTACAATGGTGACACAAAGAGCCTCGGTATCTAGAGCAAAGCATTTTGAGAAGTGTATCTAGGATATCTTTCATTCAAATTTTAACTAGTCTTTGCTCAAAATAGGCAGGGTTAGCCTCTTCCCATTTCACCAGCCCTGAAGAAAAATCTGTGGAGTAGTTGTTTATCTGGAAGGTATCAGTGTTGCCTGCATTTCTACACACACACACACACACACACACACACACACAGGGTGAGGTAGAATCTCTCTTGTGTACTCCATCACATTTCTCCTATTTTCCTTCTCTGCATTCCCTGTGCCAATTTCCTAGCAGCATATATTTAATATCCCCCAACCCACCTTATTATTTCTCTAAACTGGCTATTATCTACTTCCCTAATGAATAAATCTAACAGAGTCATTCTTTGTTTTTGTCAACTGAATTTTGGTCTGAAATAGAACTTCAGTATGGCTGTATTCCTGCAAGCAGAGATCCTTGCAATGCATGAATCCAACCATGGCTCTCTTCTGCTTAAAACCTCATTAGATCACAGTGGAGGACTGTCAGATGCACTACAACAGGTCTATTATATTCCCTTGAGACTTCTCTCCTGAAACATACTGTAAACACAAAGTTGTTCACATGGCTGGTATTTGTAATAGCACCAAACTGAAAAGGCTAAATGCCCACAATAGAATAGCGAATAAATTCTGTGATAGCCATTCAGGGTAATACAATATAATGATAATAAATTTTCCACATACAACAATCTCAATGAATCTCATAAATATAGTTCTGAAGAAAAAAAGTCAAGCACCAAAGTGTAGACACACACATGTGAAACATATCGTTCCAGTTATGTGAAGAAGGGCAGCAGATGATGCAGGGCAGTGTTAAGCATTGGAAGAAGCCTGCACCTGACTAATTTAATCCTCATCCCTAAACAATCCAAGTCTTTACCTCTGACACTGGTGAATGTGAGCTTATTTAGAAAAGCTTTTTGTTGTTTTTTATTATCTCTCTGGTTTAGACACTGAATGTCCCCTGAAGCTTGGTCTCCAGCATGTAGCTCTAATGAGAAATGGTGGAACATCGAGGATGTAACACCAAGTGTAATAAGATTAGGTCACAGTTGAAGGGACTGTTGGAATCCCAGCCTTCACTCCATCTCTCTCTCTCTCTCTCTCTCTCTCTCTCTCTCCTCTCTTTCCCCCTCTCTCCCTCACTCTCTGCTTCTGGCTTCCATGAGATAAGCTGCACCTCTGCCATGATGCACAACCAACGTCAAGGTACACACCCCCAAAAGTGTGAGCCCAAAGGAATTTTGCCTCCTTCTGTTTCTCAGGTATTTAATCAATGAAGCCAATAGGAACAATGCTCTCATGAAGAGGTCATCTTGATCAGTTGTCTGGTGACCTTAAGAAGAAGGAGGGAGAGTTGGGACACACAAGTGAACACTGCACACAGATGCACATATGAGCTAGAGCAATGCATTTGCCAAGCAGAGCAATGCTGAGGATTGATAGGAACCACCAGATGGTAAGAAGGACCTAAGACCCACAGAGCTTCCAGTAGAAACTAGACCCACCAGAAGCTTGACTGTAGATATCTGGCCTTAAGAATGCAAAGAGTAAATTTCTGTTGGTTTTACTATTTGTTATGTGAGCCATAATAAACTAACAATGTCTATTAGGATGCAAGTAAAGTTCTGTTTTTTTTTTTTCTTTCTATGCAAGTGAGTATGTTGAGCTTATGAACACTCACTGAGCTGTGCAATCTATGTGAGTGTATGTGCATGTGACTTTACAAAAGTAAGTATGCATACATATATATGTTCTACATGCATATACATACATAAGTGTGTGTCAAAATTTTTTTCAGGAAATTTTGAAATAAGTTTTGTTTAATCATAGAGCAGAAGTCAGAACATGATAGGTCACTGCATATTAACAAAGGATTTCACCCTCAAACCCATCACTATAAAGGACTACATTACACATTGCCCATGTGTCTTTGGGGATCAACCATGTCTTTGCTCCACATCATTCTCATGAAGCAGATCAAGTTGTAATTCTTACATGAAAATGTTTCAGAACTCTCCAGGCAATATGTGAGACAGCAGAAGTGTCTTTCTCTAATTATATTACTTTTATTTTGGCCACTCACTTGCACATTTATTTTGGGGACTAGGTGTGAATTCACAGATTCCAGGATTATCATCTATATGGTACCGCTTAATGATTGGAAGCACTAGTATATGAGACTCCGTGTCCTGCAGATTGGTAGTTTAATCCCATATCTAGTGAGCTCAGACAGCTCAATCCTGCTCACCCTCAGCTTCCTCCACTTTAAAAAAAAAATGTAAATATTGCAAGCTTTGTATTACTGGGAGCGTTGTATTATTTGTTGTATACAATAAATAGGCAAACCTTAAAGACATTCTAAAATGCATATAAAGTGCTCAGCAGACATTGTCTATCCATTTAATGTTACTGTATACACATACTGCATGCCCTGCTTTAATAAGATTCTAGGTTTAGAGGTGGTAAAGACAAAGTCTAGACCCTTAGTAGGAGAGGTGATCTAGTGTTATTACTTATAGTCTGTATTTGCATGCTCAGTAACAAAATATCACTGCTGCATAAAAATACAGCACTGAACATTCAGTAGACCCATCATACACCACAAGGGAGGGTGTTCATCCTTTTATTTGGAAATAAAAAATCTATTTTGGTCTCCACTGCTTGGACTTCTCAGGTTTCCCTTAATATATTTTCTCCTTTGATTCTCATCCCCATTTTTTTCTCAAGTCATTCCAGAAGAGTCCCTTTTTGGGTGAATGTTTGAACCTAATCATGTTAGCACTGCCTACATAATGATCCATGTTAACAGACACCCTATTTACAAGGAAATGTAAAGCCATGATGTGGGGAAATTATTCATCTTATGTTTTTGTTGAAGAAGCAAAACACACAGTAAATTAAGTCTAGTCTTCCTGAAATTCTGCATTTAGAGGAATTGTGATCAGAGCTGGGAAATATGCTTTGAACACTGTGGCATTAATTATTTAGTCAGTCTGAATAGGTTTCAATTGCATTACATGGGAAAACATAAGAGCCCTCCAGTGGCCAAATAATCCCTCTCAAATCCCAAGGGTTGTTTGCTGTAGACAATATCTCCAATGGAATGATATGCCTGCTTCATCTTCTACAGGAAAAGAATGAGGGCAAGACCTATTGAAGTCCCTTGTTTCCATTTTAAAGAGGAATTTTGTCTGATCTCAAACACTCAGCTTTGAAGCAAATTGTTTTGTCTTAAAGAAAAGATCACCCCTCCTTTTCTGAAAGCTAACCCTTACGAATAACACTTCTGTTTTTCAAATGAGCCTTTTCTAAAGTCCCAGTGTGATGCTGGACTTTTGGAAAAGAAAATTGTCTATTGTGGGGGCAGGGAAAAAGTAGAACACAGCCTCTAGCTTTAAGTGACTCATAGACTGTGGAGGAGATCAGCTTCACTCTTTTGAAGAACAGTATGATCTTTTATAATGCTGGCCTTGATCTTGCTTGTTAGAAGTCACATTTGAGAAAATAAAGTTTCTTATACAAACAAATGCAATTCAATTTGTTGTATAGTAATGGCAGGCACATTATGAGGTATGTGGATGGTAGAGCAAGATAAGCATGGCCTTTGTTTTCTTGACCCTTCTCCCTATGGAAGAATAATGGTAAGTGGGAAAAGATGTGACTGATGCTGGGGTACAGAAAGTGTAGGAAAGAAGAGGGTGCAGAGGAGAAGTACATAGATCAAAACTGAGGAGGTTAACTGGTTAAAAAATGGCTTCCTAGAGGAAATTACACTATTACTTAAACACAAACAAACAAAAAAAAAAAAAAAACAACTGACAAGTTCTGAGGATACAAAAAAAAAAAAAAGACAGAGAGACAGAGAGAGATGGAAAACATTTATAGCAAAGCTAGAAACTGAGATGCATTGAAGGAGAAAGGGTTTAGGGAGGAAAGGGCAAAAGCCAGGCCCCATGATTAGTGGTTAATTATACTGCCCAATGGCTTTATGTGGTCTGAGTACTGCTGAACCCCATCCTTGTATTATCTCCCACCAAATCCTCATGCTGTTTAATCAGAAACTATTTATTCCAGTTTAAGTTTTGATCCCATTAATACTCAATTCCCTCCTATCTTTAGTTCACATTCTCTCCTGGTGCCAGCCTGGATTTAGTTCTGATATTCACTTTCATATCCTGTCAAGAACACTCAATACTACTTTCATTTTACCATTATTGTTTATTGTCTTTTGAAACAGGTCTCATTGTGTAGCCTAAGCTGGCATGGAATTCATCATGTATCTCAGGCTATACCCAAAGTCACAACAATCCACCTGCCTCAGCTTTTCAAGTTCTATGATTAGAAGTGGGTATTATGCCTGGCATGGGACACCTTTTGGTCACCAGAGTATTACACCTCACCTTTCTCTTCTTGATATTCAGGTCATACCATGGTTTGCCCCTCTGCTAAGTACAGAGAGATCCTAGAAGGAAGATAAATGGAACATAAGTTAGGTAAGAAGGCCACCTTGTGAAAGCTCTAGAGTCCCAAGAGCAATGACATCTCTCCCATCAAAGAGGGCCACATGCCTACTTTTACTCTCACAATCAAGAATCAGCACAGACTTTTGAAATCAAGTGACCCAACAGCACAGGCTATGGGGGGTGTGGGGAATGAAGTGGAAGTTGTCACTGTGTTGAACACTGTCCTAAGGACTCACTTGTCTTTGTTGTGAAATAACATTTCTATCCAATGCCACAAAATGAACTCAGCCACAGTGACAACGAGAAGGGGAGATACCCTCTTCCAGACCTGTCATGGCTGTGTGTGAAACCCTTCCCAGCACCAAGCTGACCTTCTCCCAGTGGCTATTAAACCTTCTCATGCTTCAATGGTGGCCAAAAATGACCTTGGCAGTCAATATGGGAGGAAAATGGATCTTGAAGAGAAATAAATGTGCTGTCTTTTTCATCACAGAAGAAATTCCATTGCAGGGGTGATCAAGAAGCCTAGAACTTTGAACTGCACTGGCCTGAAAGGTCAAGATGGCAAGGTCACCTATTCATACTTGTACAGAAAGTAATTTAGGCCCCAAAGCATTTTTGCTCAGTTGAGGGCAACCCAGCAATTGCCATCAGTCAGGACTACATGTCACCTGCTGCCAGATGGCTTCAGTGATTGTCACAGATCAGAGAGAGATGGCCTCTAAAGGGAAGATGCACATAAAGCTTGTTTTGTTTTGTTTCATTTTTTGATAGAGGGGGGTTTTGAATCCACAAATAGCACCCCAGAATTACTAGATCCTTATAAACACAAGTCAGTGCATTTTGAATTTCCATGCTCATAACTTTAGTTTCTTTTAAGATGAATGTTCAATATCAGGGCTGGTTTGATGGTAATATTTTTTCAGAATGAAAGTTGGAAGGGGTAAAGATTATATGGATTCCACCCCCCCTCCCCTGGGAAAAATAATCTGGGGTTTGCTAGGAAATAAATGTCATATCAACTGCATAGTTCTATTGTCCTTATCTTTTTCTCTCTATGTGTTTGTTGTTTTTAAATCATAAGAACACTTCACTTGAGATTTAGCTTCTTAACAGCTTTTAAGTATACAATTCACTGTTGAGGACAGGCAGGCTATTATACAACCAATATTTAAACTTACTCATCTAACAGAACTGAAACTTTATACTTATTAAAAACAACTGTAGCTGTGCAATATCTCCCTCTCCATCCCTGACAACACACATTTGACTGATTTTGATGATTCTTGAAGAGGTGCTTAACAATTCAACAGAAAAAAACATAAAATGAAATAATTAAAACCGGGCAAAGGAGCCAGACTTTTCTCCCAAGAAGGTGGGTATATGAAAAGGACAACATCAGTAACTGGGGAAAATCTCCCTTTATTTCTTAGAGGAGAATGAGTAGGAATATGCTATACCAGATCCAAGGTTGAAAATGGTGTGTGTGTGTGTGTGTGTGTGTGTGTGTGTGTGTGTGTGTGTGTGTGTGTGTGTGCGTGCACGCATGTAAAAGGCAGAGACACGAAGTCAGAACTGGGTTGAGCTGTGAATTCCTAGGGACTGTATCTTATACGTGTGGGAAGAAATGAAATGCTTTGCAGACTACTATTCAAGGATTTGAGCTCTTCCTGTGTACTTAACCATGTTTGTGCCTGCAGCCTCTCCAAGTGCTCTCTATGCCTCAGCTTCTTCTGCAGGGAAGGGAAAAATAGCACCTACCCTTATAGTTGTGTGGGTTCATAAACATCACAAAGGAGTCAACAAGCCCCAGTGACAGCAGGACACAGACAACAGGGCAAGAGTTAAATCTGAAAACAAGGATCTGGGGAGAAGGGAAGAGGTGTACATGCCCTGTAGAAACTATCTTAAAGTCAGCCTCTCAGACTCCAAACAATGTGTCTCTGATAGTCAAATAGGGGCCCGAACCCACATATTTGTGTTCCTTACTACTGTGCCTGATCCTGAAAATATGACTGTAACCATTTCACTGTTACTTCCTCTAGTGAAGCTAGAGGAACTCCATTACAAACTCATTACAGTCACCTCAAAAAACCCATGCCCTGAGTGAAGCTGCCCCAAGATCATTTCTGCTTTCCAGTTTTCACTCACCCATGCACACCTACCAGGAAGAACCACTGACCCACAGATAAAATCTAATACCAATTGGACATGATCTTGATTTCTAGCATCCTTCTATCTCCCTCCTAGCCCTCACTCTACTGCTCAGCCCTATCCAGAGACTGAGAGATACTACCAGGGTCACCTAGTCAAAGATGCTCACTGCAGTGTCCACAAGCCACGCATCTCCTCCAAGACAAGCCTTATCCCCTCTCTTCTACCATCCTGTCCCACAGGTCAGAGCCTAGTATTGCCATGTGACTTGGTATTCAATAGAAGAGTGTTCCTACTTCTAGCCACTAGATAGAGGTCTCAAAACAGTGGACTGGTGACCTGTGGGCCACATTGGGAACAAATTAGGTCTACTTTTACCTTGCTCCACGGGAAAGCTTCCTTTCTGCAGGCTAGAAATTGAAAATATCCTTTGACTCATGCTGACCACCCCTGCAGGCCAACCCATATGAAGTTCCAATGTGAGAGCCAGACAAGAAACAGAAAATGAAGGAAGATACTTTATATTTCACCTCTTGGAATGAATCACATCATTATTCCTATGACTTTGAAGATACCCAAACATCTTGTGGCTGCTCTTGCCTGTTATATCTCCTGTAGGTCCTAAGATGCAAAAGCCAGAACTGGATATTTTTCATGTAGATTTGGTGGCTTCACATTCCTGCTGAGATATGATGGTCTTATTCTGTTTTATGTCACTATAACAGGCTAGCACAGACTGAATAACATCAAGAAAACAGCATGTTTTCCTGACTTGGGGATGAGAAGTTTAATGTCAAAGTGCTGGCATCTGATGAGGACATCTATGCTGTATCATCCCAGTGGCAGAAGGGGCTTTCCTTCTGTGGCAAGAAAGGAGCTGGGGTACAGCTCATAGGCAGGGTGCTTACCCAGCATACATGAGGCAATGGGTATAAACCCTTATAACACAAAACAAATAATGAGTAAATAAAGATTTACAAAAAAAGAACTACCAAAACTCACTCTTATGGCAAGCCCATGCTTCTGATAACTTACCCACTCCTGGAACAATGGCCTTAATCTTATTTATGATGGCAGTTTTATTTAATGCCATATCACCTCCTTTTAGGGTTGACCCATTCCACTCGTTGCATAGACAACATGTTTCCAATATATTTTGGAGGACTTAATTGTGTGCACCAGTGTGCCCTGGGCCCTAATTCATGTCCTTCATCACAATTCAAAGTATACTCTCTGCATCCCTGTAGTAACAATGGTCTTTACTTGTTCTGGCATCAAATGAAAACTCTGAAATCCCTAGTCTCATCAAAATTAAAAATAGGTGAGACTTCAGGCATGATCCATTCTGAAGGGAATTCCTCTCTAGCTGAGAACCCATGACATCAAAATAAGTTAAACACTTTCAAAACACAGTGACAGAATTGGCATAAGCCAGACACCCCCTTACAAAGTAGAAAATAGGCAAGAAAAAAGGGTGACTTTTCCCAATTGACTTAAAAGGCCCAAAAGAGAAAATAAGCGGGAGTCTTCTGTGTTTTCATTTACATTATTGTATATTAAGTAGAAATTTTGGTGCCATTATGACATTTTATACATGCGCACAATGTACTTTCATCACATCTGTCACTCATTTCTGTTTTGTGTTCCACCTCCTGGCCTCTTCTCTTGCCATAAGCCCTGTAGCCCTCATTTCTAGACTCGCGTCCTTTTCCCTCTAGCTTCTACATATAAAGGAAACTGAGTTATTCTTTTCATTGTAAAACTGGCTTAGGGAATTTAATATGATGATCTCCAGGTGCACCTTTTACCCGCATTCTTCTTTGTGGCTAAATGAAACTCTATTGTGTATATACCACATTTTCTTTATTTGTTCTGTTAATTTTGATTATGTCTTTGAGCCTTATTAGTAAATAGGTTCATACTTTGCCAATTTAAGAGGGCATAAAAGCCATATGCATGGCTTTAGAAAGGTATGCCCTGTGCATTCATTAAACGTGTAGTTTATGAAAATGTTTGACTATGTCGCTTTCTGCTAGGCAGCTGGTCTGCTCTATTGCAGCTTTTACACTAACATCAAAGTTGCATAGATGAAAAGTTATCATTAATATAGGTACAGAGACAACAGTAAAGGGAAATAGTAATATAAAATATGAAAGACCATAGAGAAGTAATAAAGTGAAAGTTAAAGAGTTTAGAACAGTATCAATTTCTTTTACAAATGTTTAAGTTAGCATACAAACTAATGGGTTTCATTATGCCATGTTCATGTAAGTGTATCATTAAATTTTATTCTAATACATCCTTGTCCCTCCTTCCTTGTGCCTCTGAATGATTCTTTTTTGTTCTCTTGCCCACTTATAGCCCCCCTCCTTTGTTATGTCACATGTATTGCATTATTCTCTTTTCAACTCTCCTTTAACATTTCTTCCTCTCCATTCATGATTCTTAAATACAGAAATTCATCTCCTTTGACTGCTCATCCTGAACCCTGGGTGAATTTGAGTATAAAACTCTAGTACCTCAACATTATTGGTACCTGCAGCATCTGTCCCAAGCTGGAGTTGCTTTCTGCATTGTGTTACTTCCATAATGCCATGTGAATTGTTCTCATAGAGTGGTTATATGCCTGAAGCAAATTTATTTAAGCTGTCTGGTACACAATTTGAGATCTAGGTGGAGGCTACTCTGGCCATGTGTGTCTTGACTTCTGCACATCTTTACAGGTGGCATACATAAATGCCGCCAATTCTTGTGACTTGTTCCCTCCTGAGCTGTGTCTGTGCCCATATGGGGTCATGATTATGGAATGCTGGAATGAATTTAGAAACCAAAGTTCCAACACAGATCTGGATGTAGCCCTTTGAAACCATTCAGCCCTCTGAAAGCTCTGAGTTTGTGTTAAGAGGAATAGCCTAGGAGATCTCCCAGATGTCTTTAGGGCTATTTCCCATTGTGCTGATTATTTATAGCCATCTTTATTAAACTTAATAAAAAGTCATTGGCCACACCCTTGGGTTGTATCTCCAAGCACCTTTTCATTTTCACATGGCCAGGCTGTAAATTTTCCAACGTTTCCCATTCTGTTTCTCCTTTAATTACAGATTCCTTATATAAACCATCTCTTTCCTCTCACATCTTACTGCATGTAGTTAAAACTAGCCACATAACTCAGTATACATTTTTCCAGAATATTTCTCTATCAGATACCCAAATTCTTCAAGCCAGCCTTCCTTAAATAATGCCAATGGGCAAAGATGCAAGTTATTTGCCATCTTGCCACAAGGAGAGCCTTTGCTCTTAGCTTCTGATGCTTACTCTATATTTCTATCTGTGACTTCACCAGAATGACCTTTACAGTTCACATTCCCAACAGTCTTCTCATAGTTACTGCAGTTACCTCCAGGAAGTTATAAACTTTCCTTACATGTTTTACTTTCCCAGAATCACCATTGTGCTTATTTTACAGCAATCTAGATCTTTTCCAATTTGAACCTCCAAACTCTTCCAGCCGCTACCCATTACCCAATCCCAAATATGCTTACACAGTTTCAGCTCTTCATTGTAGAAACTGCCCTACCTCCTGATACCAATTTTCTATCTACAACGTAGTAGCACATTCTTAGTAATGCATATAGAATGTGCCTTTATTTCTCAGAGTTTAACAGGTTGAGAAGTCTGCATATACTAAGGGCCTTTATACTATCATCTCATATGGGGATGGAAGGACAAAAGATCATGAAAGAAAGACAGACTAAGGATCAAATACACCAACTCTTGTAAAATAGTCCATTCCCTCTGTAATTATATCAGCCCTAATCACTTTTTATTTAACCAACACTCTGTCCTGTTATTAATTTCCAAACTTACACTTAAGTGACAAACCATAGCAATCATCAGATTTACCAGAAAATACCCTCGATTCTTGGGTACTTCCCAGGTTAGACTAAGAAAGTAAGATGAGTTCTGCACAAGATATTTCCTCTGGACTAGCAAGAGAAGCACATCCTGCCTCCATTCAGGAATGTATCCTGCCTCCATCTAGAAACAAACACACCCTGATTTCATCCAGATCTTGCACACCTCTCTGCAACCTTCTTCATCAATAATCATAACTACAAAGCCTCAATTAACAATAAAAATTAGACAGAAATTTTTATGCAGTGACATGGATCACATTTCCAGAAAGGTCCTCTGATGTTTTGTAATGGGAGCTACTGGCCAGGAATCTAGCTTAACAGAGGGAAATAGAGACCTCTCCCTGTGAGCTACAGGAACTGTGACTATGTCATTTCAATATGTGAGTCATCAGAATCCACTACAACCTGTTTCACTTGATTAGCCTTTGCATAACATTTTCCTAATATATGCATAAGCAAAATAACCAGATATGCTGATTAAATCTCCCTGGTTTGTGTGGAAATCATGAGTAGTGAGACAGGAAAGCAAGAGCATTCCACAGGAATATGTGAATCTGGATTTGGTTCCATCTCCACCCACCCGGATGACCTTGAGCTAGGGAGACATTAACTCCTTTCTGATATTAGTTTCTTCACCAGTAATAAGATGGAGTTGGAATAAATAATCAATAAAACGTTCTCTTCCAAAAGCAAAATTATGTGATTAAGCAATTATGTAATGGACCTTTAATGAATTTAATTTTTTCCCTTTCCTTTGGAATATCAATTCTCAGTTTCACGGTCTACTAGTAGAATCATGACAGAGGCTGACTGATTTAACTCTGCCATTTGATCCCTCTGCAGCCTTGGCTGAGTCTTTGCTCGGTACTCATGGGAGAAAATTAAGGGAAGTACTATGTGTTAGCAGAGGGCCAAAGTACTCATGGTCATGAATCATACAGGGGGTGTGGGCTTTATCCTCTAGCAACATCAGTAATGTTCCAGCCGCAGAGAAGCTGTTGCTGAATCTCACAGCCAGTCAAGAATCTTTGCCCTTGCAAAGACTTTGAAATAAATAAATAAACAAACAAACAAATAAATCCAAACAAAGAAGGGAGGGAAGAAAATGATTGCATTTGAAGTAGAATCATGAATCTAAGAATAATGTCTCCAAAGATTTCTATGATGTACCAGCAACTTCTTAAAATAATAGCAAAGAGTTTAGATCCGTTATTTAGTTTCCATGGAAAACAAATAAGTTTGAGGAGAATAGTAATAGTGAATTTAACTTTCAGTCTTCATTCATTTTCTGTGCCCATACATTTTTAAGACAGAAAAGCATTTTCCCGATCATGGGTGGAACAGGAAAGAGGAGGGGAAATAAGCAGGCTAGCCTTAGTGCATCCACAAACCTAGGATTAAACGGATGTGATGATGGTGACAATAGTTGAGCACAGTCTTCAGGGAACAGAAGGAAATTCCTAGTCATTTCCTGGTAAGACCAACCTATAATTAATGCTAGGAGACTAGGGATTTTCAAAGACTGGGTATATCAGAACCGCAACGGAGATAGTTTTTATTCCTGTTCTGGGTATCTCACAGGGAGCATCAGCCCCACCCAGTCCTCCTGCCTCCTGGAAAGCAGAGCAGACAGACTGGGTGGATCTTTGCTTTCTGTGGCAAGGAGATGCTTGGAGCACCTGATTGTAGACTCGAAATGTCTGACCACACTTCCTCACTTAAGAATAGAAATGACTTCACAAATCCAAAATAGCAGTAGCCGTGAAACCAAACCGTGAAATTCAGGCAATAGGAGTCAAATCAAGAAACGAAAGCAGGCTAAGATGAAAATGTAAAAGACCACCAGGTATCGAGGGTGGGATTGCTGTCTTCTCTTGGGGTTCTGCTGAGGTCACCCCAGGCACTGGGGCTGCAGCTTGTCAGAATAGCTTTGTTCTAATGAGACAGCAGAGAAGTTGATTTCCCCCCCCCCCTTAACATTCTACTTTGTTTGGTCATTTTGTCAAAGCATTTGAATATGTCAGTTTGGTCACTAGATAGAGTTGTTTATGATTTTTCTGCATAGGGCACCTAGAATTACAAAATTCATCCCCTCCTCCAGGTCCCAGGGTCCCATTCTCCCCTGTCTACAGACATTAACCGTGGGTGAGGATACCAAAGCACGCCAACACCAGCCGCTCCCATCTCACCTTTCAGGCTAAATTCCTGTCTAGTAATTACTGCCTGCGAACCCAGCTGTAATATGCAGTTATCAGCAAGCTCTCATTGGAGGGGTTAGCAGAGCACAGCTTCCCACTGCAGCCTCATAGGAGATGTTTCATTATAGGGCTTCTTCACCCCACAGCTGTGTGGAGTTATCTTCCCTCCACAGCTCTGGTCTGCTGTTCACAACCCTGATTGCATAAGGTCCCATGATCCCTGTCCTACCCCACTGTAGGTAGGAAAGAATTCAGGGCACTAATTCTCCCTAGGAGAAGGAAGCCAAAGTCTAAACAGTCCTGGAGTAATGGCCTGTGCTCTGGGCGGGTCTCTGAATTCTACCCTCTAGTTGGAAATTCTGCCTTTCAACTTGATCATTCTGTGGTTCATCCATGAAATGGGATCAATAGTACTGACTTGTGTGGTTTGTGAGACATAAACTAAATAATACAAACTAAATAAAGAGCATAGAAAAATGTACATTCAGCACAGCCTATTTTTGGAAACTGAGCAACCATTGATACTATTGTTAGTATAAGTCACTTCTACTGTAGTTTTGTTATGACATTTGACACCTGATAATACACTATGCCTACAACAATATTCAACAGCTAACCCCCCCCCCACTGCCCTTCTCTGCTAATTAGCCATTGGTCTATTCAGCCCACACACTTTTCACCTTCTGTAGATTATCTGACTATAGCCCCATGACTACAGGTCTACCACCCATGCCACTTGTTCTCTGTACCCTGCTCACAGGTTGTTGGTTTTGCATACATGTGACTCTCGGGGTACAAAAGAAAGAACATGCTCCTCTCCTCAGCTTCTTCCCACTCTGTGTTCACAAGGAGGACATCCAAGCTGGTTGGGTTGGTCAGAATCAATAAGTTCCATCTGCAAGGCTCCATTTCAGCAGGCAGTAGGATTTGAAACCTGAGAGAAACAGAAGTCTCTTGGGTTTCTGCTTGTAACCTTAAAGTCAGCTCTGCAAGGAAGATATTATTAAACCCATTTAATGTGCCTCAGTCTGTTTTGTGCTGATGCATAAAGGAAAGATACCTGGTGATGATCCTGGTGTCTGGAGAGTCCAGACAGCATGGTGCTTCTGGTGAGGGCCCTTAGGATGCATCACAACATGGTGAAGAGACAGAGAAGAAGGAAGCAAATTGTCATCGTGCCAAAGGAGTGTTTCTATGAGAAGTGAAATGGGTATATCCAGGTGCATCCTTTTTATAACAACCCATACTGGTCTGTTTTCTTTTGTTGTGTCCTGCTGCTATTGTCTTGAGGTGGAGTATCATGTAGTCCAGACTGGCTTTAAACGTCCTATGCAGCTGAGAACATCCTTCAGCTCCTGATCTTCTGGCTTCCATCTCCCACCATATATGGCCCCATCCAGGAAGGCAGCAGAAAACCATTCAGGAGGTTGGAGTCCCCATGACTCAATCACTGTGTGCTGAGACCTTCTGGCTACAGTTAACCATTTTTTTTCTTTTCTTTTTTTTTTTTTTTTTTTTTTTTGCTTTATATATTATCTAGTACTAGGGATTCAATTATAGTAGCTCAGAAGACTGAGGTGCATAATAAAATAGGTACAATAATAATAATAATAATAATAATAATAATAATAATAATAATAATGTTTTCCTTGCAGGTCTAGCACAAAGGTTGAATGAAGAAACCATAACCTTGCAGCATGAGTTTTAGTGAGAACAAACCATAGACAAAACAGACAAGTTTGATATAAAACACCTGAGAATTGTTTAGTAGCTTATCTTTGTCTCATAAACCAAACCATAGACTTGAGAGTGGCGTGTGCTCCAGACACCTGACAGGATTCAAGGTGGTATGGACACAATACCCAGCACCATATGGAACAGGAAGACTCAACAATCTGAGTTGTTTACTTCCCTTTACTAACTGACCTTCATAATCTACCATTTTGTGAGAGCCTGGGGAGATGGTCAGTGTGCAAGCATGAAGTTAAGTATGCAAGCATCAAGTCTTGAGTTCAGATCCTCAGTGGCCAAGTCAAAAACTGGGTGTGGTCATGGACACCTGTTAACAAAGTTTGCAGTGGTGAGCAGGGAGATTGCTAGAGCCTACTCACAAAAAAAAAAAAAAAAAAAAGCTCTAGGTGCAGCGAGAGACTGTGTCTCAAAGGAACAAAGGAACAAGGTGGAAAAGCCTATCCTGATACCCCTGAGAGCCACTCCCCATCTCCCACACAGTGTTCCTTCCCATGTGTGCATGTCTCCTGGAGGCAATCCCTTCTTCCCCTAGACACTTTACCCAGTTTCTTCTTTTAAAATCTCTCTGGACACAAAACAACAGTTTCCCAGGGAAGAAATGGTGGCCACTAACTGTCTACATTTTAATAGCAGCTCTCTCCTCCATAGCGTTGGTGACATTTTTCTGGTTTGGACTCTTTCTCCTACTGGACATAGAATCTCAGCATTCCAGATTTGAAGGCTTATTTGTTTTTATAATTATGGCCTCTGGTAAATGGGCTGGCACACAGTAGGCATATAATACGTATTTGTTGAATAAATTGAGGCTGTTGAATAAAACCCATGGACTCCCATTATTTGCTAAGTCCCTGCTGACTTCCCTAAATACAGATAATGTAAGCTGAATTGTTAGAGTAACTGCAATTGAGAATCTGGAAAGAAACTCAAGGAAAAATAAGAGCCTGCTTCAAGAGGTATCAGTGAGCAGACTGTCTCTACATGTCCAAGAGGGATTTCAGGGCCTTAAACTCCATGGAAACTCTTAGCCACCTCTCTATTGCTGAAAAACAACATCACCTCTGTCTACAGCACATAGAGCAAAGTGTGGTACCTTCCAGGGCTATCCCCATTGGCTGAGCAAGGCTGTAGATGGCAATCCAGGATTCTGATACCTACAAGAGAACCAACCCCTCTAGGCCTGACACTGTGATGTACTGTTATTGCAGGCACTGTGGGAAGGCACTTGGATAGTAGTCCTGGCTGGGTTTCTGGGCAACTGCGGAGAAGCTATAGCTCCATGAAAGTGCACTGCTACCAGTGAAGCAAATTTATATTTCTCTTTGACTCCTCACTGCCTATTCTATGACAGGTCTTGGATGCTCACAGCTCTCCATCAACACAGTTCAAAGTTCAAAGTCAGATCAAGAAAAATGGGAAAAAAAAAAAAACAAAGACTCAGTCAAACAAACAGGGTTGTATGAGTAGTAGAAAACCAGAGTTGAAAGTAAGCAGAGTGGTCTAGATTGCTAGGCCAGGAATTGCTCCCATAAAGTTTGGTTTCTCCAAATGAACTTCAATGTAGCATGTACCACTGCACAAAACATTGAGAGGGCAGCATTTTATAATCATACCCTAAGGAACCCTGGCAATCTGTTTAAGCTTCTCATTTAAGGACAATTAGACAAAGGTTCAGAGAAGTCAAATGTTCTTCCTGACACAGTTTGTAATAGAACTAGGAAGAAAAACCGAATATCCCTCTTAATCTCCACCACCACTGCCCCTCCCAGAATCGTTAAAGAGTCTTAGAAGACAGCATCCTTTGCTAAATAAACACCCAGACTTGTTCTATGTCAAGCTAGTGGCTGCAGGCAGTTTAGCTGCAGTTCTAGAAGACCACAGGCCTCGGGGCTCATTTGTGTAAGGTTTGTGCCCATAAATCTGTGTTTGTAGCTAGACACCACATTGAGCATGAAAGTCAGGTAGCATCTGGGAAATACAACAATTGGATATTTCTTCCCTTGTTCATGTCTAACCCCAAACTTGATGAGGTCCCTAGGGAGTTTATCTCACCTTGCTTTCATTCCTGAAGCTTCTGTAATTTGACTTCCCATCAGCTTCTGCCCCGCCTATGTTTGTGCACACACTCATGCATACGCATGATAGAAATAATTTTATCCAGTGGTCGTGCCTCATCACTTCTACACAGCTGGGCTCGGGGAAACAGCTCTAGAGAAGTGTGAAGATCAGGAGTTGTCATCCCTAACATGCTGTTTCTAGATTTACACACACATGGACTGGATGTTGTAATTAATACTGTACACTCTTGTGGTTGCACAATTCCCAAGGGGCTCCTAGGCTCCTGTTCTGATTTCTAGAAAAGAAAACAGTACTTGGGTATCTTCATCTTGCTTGATTATTTATGTTTGACAAAAGGTTTTTAAGACTGTGAAGCTGTAGTATTGGGCTGGACTGTGGAAATTATAAGAGCAATAGCTATGGATCCTATACAGAGTACCTGCCCTAGTGATGTTAGAAGCAGGAACCATGTAGTAAGTGTGGACACATAATGAGTTACAGAAGACCAGAGATAGGACAATTTGTCTAGCCATGGATGGGTGCCCTGGAAGAAGGGGAATGTGTTCCAACACCAAGAATCAACTAAGACTTTCTTGGATAAATACCTAACCAAGTCCTAAAGTTCTGGAGAGGCTAACAGGTAAACAGAGGCTGGCAGAGGAATGAGAACAAAGAAATAAAGATTCAGCAGCATGTCTGGAAGGCAGATGTAACATGACAGGGAGCTGGATTTCAAGAGGGTAGGCTGCTGAGATTGAGACTGCATGAGGAGTGTGGAATACAGGAAGAGAAAATGCAGGCAGATAACTCAATGGTGACATTTGTGTCATTTTATTATCAATTGATCTCAGGCAGATTTCTCATCCATCTCATTAAGTTTTCCTGAGTTCTGGTCCTTGCTGGAATCTACCCTTACCCACTACCCAGTGAGTCCTTTTCCATGTCCATCCTGCCTTGTAACATGGGCTCCTCGCCCCTCCTCTGGCAGTCTCTAGAGCATCAGTTCTGTTTCATCGTCCTCCTCAAACTGGACCACTAATCTGCCTCAAGATAACCCTCAATTACCCTTCCTCCAGATTTCTTCTTCACCCTCTTCCAATCCCCCTGACTCCAGCAACTCACCAAATCCATACCTCAAGCTGCTACCCTTCTTTTGAGGTCTAGCCATGAATCCCACTTTGGTGTTCTTCAGAGAACTCCACCCTGTTCTTAGCATACCTGTCTTTCAGGATGGGAACTTACAAATTTTCTCTGTGTTCTTCACCCCCAGACCTTCATCAACCTACAAATAATCTCTTCTAATTTGGAGCCAAGTCCTAGTCCAGCTCTTTGCACTCCAATAACACTCCACTGTACCGTCTCACATAGATGCTCTCCTACCCGAGCCTATTCCTCTGGGTCATTACAGTAGCTCCCTTTACCTACTAAGGACTCCCCCTGGATATCTGCCATTGCTCATTGTACTGGATTCCATATATTCTATGATTATTTTTTATAGCACATACTTACTAAAATAAAGCCATAGCCATAAATGCTGTGCCAATGTCCCTTTCTCTATCTTCTTACCTCCACTTGGTTATGACAATGGATAATACCTTTTTAAAAGGGCTTTATGGTCTCTGCTTAGTAGCATCAATATTCTTTCACTCTGAGGTTATTATTAAGTAAAACACAGATTTCTCAAACTGAAACACTGCAACACCAAGATAACCTAGCTAATAACCAAGATGGGTCCCAGATTACTAAGGGGTGGGTAGTGTATGTAGTCTGGATCCACTGTACAAATGGTGATTTACAACCCAGACAGGAAAGAGACAAAGACCTCTTCACACTACTCAGAGCAGAACACAAGAAAAACTTGAGGATTTTGTTTTATTTCTGTAATTACTTTTTAATATTTTTGTTACAAAGGTGAGTTACAGGAACCTGAAATTTCAGGGAAAAATGGCACACTGAGTGCTGTATTTTTAGTTTCTGAGGAAATTCCCCTATCTTTGTTCTAACCTTCTCTAAGCAATAACAAAAACAAAACCCTCTCATCTGATGTGTTTCCTTGATTAAAGTCACCCATTGGGTTCAAATTAAAATCTGAACTTTTAATTAAACATATGTAAACGTTTTTTAGGCTGCCCCTTCAATCATTCTCCAGTCTCCACATTCTTCCCCACAAACACAATGTTGGGCCATACTGTGACCTTCCATGATTTATCATCTTGACACAACCTATCCTCTCTGCTTGAAATTCTCTCTGTGTTCCAAATTGGAGTGGAGGCCCTCCTGTGTGTGATCATCACACCTTGTAGCACTGCATGTTGTAAATTGTGTCCTTCTCAGTGAGATTAAGAATTTTAGCAATGGGAGTTATGTCTCTGTCAAAAGTGCATGCATCAAAGTGTGTCCCAGTAAGTAGTACATAGTGGACAGATGGACACACACACACACACACACACACACACACACACACACACACACACACAAAAGGGGGGGGTACTGAACTTGTGGTTAATTTGTACATCTTCAAGTCCTGATTAAAATGTCTCCTCTTCATTGAAGCCTTTCTCGATTTCACCAGGCATCTATAACAATTTCTCCCAGTATTTTTCTCCACTTGATGCACTGATTTTATTTTTAATTTATGTGTCACAGAAGTGAGTTACTGAAAGACAGAGAATATCATTCCACCTTACAGTCTACTTAAGGTTATGGCTCAACAATACTACATGAAAAAAATCATTAATTTCCAGAAAAACAAACTGAGAATTAGGTATGTTGGGTATTTTATTAAAAGTCAAACACTGATATACTCCAGGCTGTGGGTTCACAAGTTTGTTTTTTTTTTTTTGTTTTGTTTTTCCCTTGACAGCAAAAGCTAGAATTTCTACTTTCTCTCTGCAAGGTCACCCCACAACTCTCCACAAGGCAGTACTCCTTTTCTCAGAAAACAGGATCCCCCCCCTCCAAGCACACACACAGTGGGTACCCAGGAAAGCAGCTAACTCGGTCTAAAGAGGATGCCAGCTATTGACACTCTTCACTATTGAATAGCAGACTATAGTCTCAAATGACCCTGGGGAGGAGAGGGAACTCTTAGCATACTCTAAATCAGTCTGTCTGTGCTTCTCACTATCACAGAACCTGCATCTGACCCTGCTTCTGCTGTTTCATAGCTTTTGTGACCTTGAGGAAATCCTAAGTCACTCTGATCTTCTGTCTTCTCAATTATAAGAATGAAGAGAAATACCCTTCATGATTCTCAGGAAGGAAAAAGATAACAACAACTGCAATATGTACATTTTTTGTATATCTTGATATTGAATTTCTGCAAATATATTGGCATAGCAGGAGCCAAATAAACACAAACCATGAGTGGCATCAAGCTATTCTTGGTCTGCATGACAATCTGTTCCCTTTTCAACAACTTCTTGTAGTCTTCTTCTTTAGCTCTCTTAGTCTTTAGTTGGCTCCCCAGTCTTCAGTAGTGCAAGGAAAGGAGAATTCAAATTCAAATTAAAAGACATGGTTAGTGTTATCTCTTACACAAAAGTACCTCCACCAGTTACTGTTGATCTATTATGACCTTGCCCTGTTTTACATGCTTTTACAATCCATATCATGGCCACATAGAAGATACTTTGTTACTGTCGCTTAAAAACATACTCAAAAGAAATCCAAGAATATCAGCAGATAGAAGGAAATATATGTAAGCTTTTTCCCAAATAAACTGTGTGGATCTCTACAGAAGGACTGAACACGTAGCATTAGAAATCCAGCCAAATGATCTGAACATCCAGTAATGGGTTAAGTCTATTTCGGGTGAACCTTTACAAGCTTAATCACTTTAACTTTTATATGCCTGATATTGTAAACCAAAAGTTTTCAAGTTATGAGCCAAGTGCCCTTGAATAATATGGAGCTACCGCAAAAGATTTCAGATTTTAGTGGGCATTAAGTGTCATCTCTCCCTTAGGAAAAAAAAAACAGTGGTTTGTATATAGCCACACTTATTTTATTTTCAAGTGCATTATATATAAATAAAATATATTATCTGCAAAAATCATTACTGAATTTATAATAGCTGTTTGCCATTGTATGCTTCTCTACAATATAAAAATTAAAGGACAATAATAATAACATAAAAATTTATGGTGAGGAAATTGGAAAGGGGTGAGTTCTGAAAAATATTTGAGTATAGAACCAGAAAAACTATCTGGGCTTTCCTACCCCATCAGGTCACCCAAGTCCCACAGCTGCTCTCCAGAGACACTGACCTCCTCTGGGTCTGTCTCATTCCCTCTGGGACTCACCAAACCCACCCCACCTTATTCCATGGACTCTGTGGCATAAACCAAGGTAAAATCCTTCACTTCTCCATCCACTTGGATCACTCAAGTCCTGAGGCTGCTTGTCAGGGATCCCCACATCTTTAATGACTATCCCCCTCCTTCTGACACTCATAATATCACTGTCTGATTTGCACCAGACTTCCGCCATCCAGCTATCACATGTCCCAGAGACCCACAGCTCTGCCAGCTGCTCTAATGGAGCTTCCCATACCCTGTCTGTTCTTGAGACCCAGGACCAGTCCACAGTACCAGGGATATTTCCTCCAGGCTCCTTGACCACACTGCTGAAGACTCCAGACTGCTGAACACACCAAACAGATGAAGACACCAGAATGCAGCAGAGAACAGAAGACCTGGATAGAGGCTATATACTCAAATACCAAACAAACAAAGGAAATCAGTGTCCAAACCCACAATAAATTAGCTTCATTCTGAATACTCTTCACACCTCTGCAGCAAGAATAAAATTGACTTGGACAAAAAAGAAAGACTCAGCCACCCCCAAAAAAAAAACTGTGAAAGTGAAAATTCAAAAAAAAAAAAAAACATGAAAAAATAAAAAAAAAAAAAAAAACACATGTCTTCTCCAAAGAATAAAAATCCCATAGTAATGGCCACTAACAAAGATGACATGGAAGACCTTTCAAAGATTTCACGAGAATGATACTAACAATGGTCAAACAACTTAAAGAAGACAAAAACAAAGAAAGAAATGAAACTAGGAAGTTAATCAAACACATAAAAATAGAGCTTATATTTTTAAAATTTATTTTTAATTTCATTTTGCATTCCAACCACAGTTCTCCTTCCCAATCCTCCTCCCACCCCCTTTGCCTTCCCCCACCCCACCTTGTCTCCCTCCCAGTCCGTCCCCTGTCCACTACTCCTCACAGGTAAGGGCTCCCATAAGGAACCAACATAGTCTGGAACAATAGGTTAGAGCAAGGCCAGGCCCCTCTTGAGATTTGATCTTATAAAAGAAATAATTTTTGTAAATAAATGACTTTATTAATCATCTGGTAGTCTTCTTGAGTCCGAACTTGAACTAGCCAAAAGGTGGAGTGATACCCTCTACCCTTCAGTAACTCAGTTCTGTGGCAGATAAATTTTAAAAAGATCTTCTGAGCATTTTGGGAGCAGCAGGAGCTGGGGGGAGGGCAATGGTGGAGAGGGAGTTAGGATAAAGAGGAGAGGAGAGAACAGGTGGGACCAGGAAGATTGAGTCAGGAGACGAATAGCAGAGAGCAAGAAGACAAATATCATAAGGTAGCCATTATAGGTTTGAAGAGAAAACTGACACTAGAGAATTGCCCAGAGATCTACAAGGATGACCCCAACTAACAATCTGAGCAAGGAGAGGCTACCTTAAATGCCCTTCCCTGATAATGAGATTGATAACTAACCTGTGTAACATCCTAGAGCCTTCATCTCGTAGCTGATGGGAACAGAAGCATGCACCCACAGCTAAACACTGAGCTGAACTCATGGAATCCAGTTGCAGAGAGGAAGGTGTGATAAGCAAAGGGGTCAAGACGAGACTACAGAAACCCACAGAGACAGCTGACCTGAACAAGGGGGAGCTCATGGACCCAGACTTATAGCTGGGAAACCAGCAGTAAACCAACCCAGACCCCTTGAATATGGGTCTCAGTTTGAAGGCCTGGGCAGTCTACGGGACCTCTGACAACGTAACCAGGATGTATCCCTGGTGCTTGAAAGAACTTGACAGATTTTGATGATCCCTCCTGGAAGGCCTTACCCTCCCTGTGAAGTGGATAGGGAATGGGATGGGAGGGGTGTCAGAGGGCATGGGATGGGAGGGAGAGCAAACTGGGATGGATATGTAAAATAAAAAATATAATAATTAAAAAAAGAAAATCAGTATATTAAGTGGAGAAAAATACTATGAGAAATTGTTGGTGATTCCTGGTGTAAACAAAAAAAAAGGTATCTTCATTGAGGAAACATTTGAATCAAGTCTTGAAGATGTACTAATTAACTACATGGAGGGGGGTAAAATTCAGTCTCTCTCTCTCTCTCTTTCTTTCTCTCTCTCTGTCTCTCTTTGTCTCTCTCTCTCTCTCTCTTGTGTGCTGTGTGTGCTGTGTGTGTGTGTGTGTGTGTGTGTGTGTGTGTGTGTGTGTGTGTGCGTGTGTACCATGTACCAGTTACTGTAGTGGGCTTTGATATACATAATTTTGACAGAGTCATAGATCTCATGCTAAAATTCTTAAGGACACAATTTACAACATGCAAGGCCATAAGATGTGCTGAGCATACACAGGAGGGCCTCCATCTCTAGCTGAACCAGGGAGAGAATTTTAAGTGAGGGAAGAGGTTGTGTCTGTTTGGATTTAAGAAAACCCAAGTGGAAACAATACTGGAAATGAAAAGCTTAATAAACCAGTTAAAATTCTCAGTGGAAAACTTCACCTATATATTGTATCCTGTTGAAAATAAAAAGTCAGAGATGGAAGATAAAGTAAAGAACTGTATCGCTCAGTAATGGTTTAAAAAGCATAAACAGAACATGGGAAGGACATGGGAACACCATGAAAATACCTAACTTCTGAATTACTGTCATAGAAGAAGACTAATACAACAGTAGTCATGGAGAATAATGTCACTGAAGTCATAGAAGAGAATTTCCCAAACTAGAGAAAGAGGTGGCTCTTCATGTATAAAGAACCTAGAAAACACTAAATAGACAATACAAGACAAAAAAAAAACCCTATTCATGGCATATTATAGTTAAAACATTAAAAATACAGAAATATTATAATTAAAACATTAAAAATACAGAATACAAAAAGGATATTGAAAGTCAAACAGGAGAACACTCAAGTTACTTATAAAGGTAGGCCTATTAGAATAACACCTAATTATTCAACAGAACAATTTAAAAGCAGAAGAACCTTGAAAGATTTACCCCAAATCCTGAAAGACTATATCTATCAACTGAGACTATTATACCCAGCAACTGTACCTATTAAAATTAAAGGAGAAATAAAACCATTCCATGATAAAAACTGATTAAAGGAATTATTACAAAGCCAACACTACAGAGAAGTGTCACCTTCTAGATTTCAAATTATACTTCAAAAATATGGTAATAGAATGACTAGCATAAAAACAGGCAAGGTGATCAATGTAACAGAATTAAGGATCCACATATAAACCACACTCATACAGCCATTTAATGTTTGACAAAGAAGCCAACAATACTTGTTGGAGTGGGGGGAGATAGCATTTTCAACAAATGGTGCTACTCGAACTGGATAGCTACATGTTAAGAAATGAAAGTTGACTCCTATTTCTCATCCTACACAAAACTCAAGTCCAAATGGATCAATGATTTGAACATAAGTCTTGAAATCCTGAATCTGGTAGATAAAAAGTAGGGAATGCACTTGAACTCAATGACATAGGAAAAGATAGCATCCTCATTATACAGTAGTAAAATCAGCAATCAGACTCTTGACATGATAGAAAATGTGAACATCACTCTTAGGGGTGCACAGTTATTGTTAAAAATCCCCAGAGGAAAACTGCAGCAAGATTTCAATCACATCAATGTAGAACTGAGTCTCCTTGCAAAGGAAAAGGAAAAGGCTCTATCTTGACAAATGGTAAAGAGCTGAAGGGACTGGCTACTGTCTGAACTATCTGTAGTCAAGTTCAGAACACAAACAAGGGAGTTATATTGGCCTTCCATTACAAGATGATGTCTGTGTCTGCCTACTTCCCCACCAGCGTTATTATTCAGGAGAATGTGTCTCTGGTTGCAATACAAGATTTCTTGGGTGAAAAATAAATCACAGAGTTCAGACGAGGACATGTGTTGCTTACTCTGTTTCTTAAGCCCAGAAGGATGAGTTAATCCTTGAAGGACATGATATTGAACTTGTTTCAAATTCAGCAGTTTTGATTCGGCAAGCCACAACAGTTAAAAACAAGGATATCAGAAAGTTTTTGGATGGCATCTATGTGTCTGAAAAAGAAATGGTGCAGCAGGCTGATGAATAAGACCTAAGTTACCCAGCCCCAGAATCAAGATCCTGGATTGTAAGTACAATTTGATATGCCTTTGGGGACAAGAAAGGCTTTTTTAAAAAGTCAACAGGTAAATAAATAGATAGTAGTCCAGAACCAGAATTCTAATATCCTATGTTTTTCCTTATTTATGTGTATTAGCTGTGAATCTTCAAATAATTGTATTCTCTTTGGAATACCCATTGAAGTCAAGAAATCTGTAAGGGGCTATGGGGCAAATTTCAAGGGAGGGGGATAGATCACAGTAGTATAAAGGTTTTAAGGGGAATAATGGTTCGGGAAGGGTTAAATGGTGAAGATGAGTTATAGGGGATGGTGGGGGAGAGGCATGAATACAATGGGGGATAACTAACAGTAAAGATATTTTGAAAACTTCATATGGAAAACTGCTACTATAGAAGCTTCTTAAAATGTAGACACTCACACATATAAAAAGTGTTTAAAGGAAGTTGCCCTGTAATAAGGCAACAAAGCTCCTACCAGCTACAGCACTCCAATGAATGGGTTACATGTTTTGGAGTTGTGAGCAAGTGAAGTCCCACAGGTTCACTGTAGGTTACTGCCAATGCTCTTTGATACACTTCAGAACTTAAGGGTAACACCACATTGCTAAAAACACCTCACACTTGAGGCATAGAGCAAGGAAATGCCAAGCTGATACTCAATTGGAAACTTTATCACTGCTGGCCAGTTTTCATGGTGCCAAAAATATTATCTATCTGGGAACACAAGAGCTACAAAAATAATTGTCCTGACAATAAAGGACTACCAGTGCAATAATGGCACAAATACAGGCGCAACTAACTAATTTCTGCTTGGCTTTAAGGCCCGCTCCATAAGTTGAAACCCATTGCTACCATTGCTCTAAGAAGTCATAGGCCCTCAGGGAGAACCTACTACAGGCATTCTATTGAATGGACATAGAATTAAACTGACTTCTAATTACTTACTCTTACACCCATAGATCAGTGCATCTCTCAGCCTTCTTCACAGAAGCTTTGCTTACAGCAGATGATAATTAAGACAGAGCCCCACAGCTGAGCATGGTTCAGAGTGTAAAAGACCGGAATGCTCAGCCGGAAATGAGATGCCCATATCACATTCTATTCTGTTAGTGCTTGGGGATCATTGTGAAAGAGGGGATAGAAAGATTGTAAGAACCAAAAGGAATGGATGATCAGAAGAAACGAGTATTTTCTGGATACAGCAAGGAAGCCACACATATGAATTCACAGCTGTTGCAACAGCATGGACTAGACATACATGAACTCAGACCAGACAAAATCCCAAGAGGAAGAAAGGAGGTGGACATGAAATCTCACCCCTAGCTTAGGAGGCAATTGATAGCTGTTAGTAAAGGGAGACTCTGCTCTTTTTAAGGGTTCTACTCTTAATGGGTTCCCTGCCCTCCAGTGAAGACTACACATACATGACAGTATGGGCAGCACAGTTGGATTTGATGAGTTAAAAATAAGTGAGTGAGAAGAGGGTACAACATTGTTGGGTGGGCTTGAAAGGGGGAATGGATCTGGTTTGAGTAAGGGGAGGAGTGAATATGATCAAAATACATTGTATAAAACTCTCAAAAAGTTAATAAAAAAAACGAGGGGATGAAGAAAAATATTTGACATTTAAAATAGTGTCAGTACTAAAAGAGTTTGGGGATCACTCTCACAGTCAGAGCCAAAGCAAACAGGCAGTGTCCCAGAGCCACCTTAAAGCGTCTGCGCTTGCAGGGTGACCTTGAGAAAGACTCTCCAACTCCTGAAGATGAAGCTATTCGAGTCTCTCTGCCAGCCTAATCCACCACACAGCCCTGGCAAGGGATGCAAGAAGAGCTTATCTTTCCTCCTTCTCATCTGGGGGGCCCTGCGGGAAAGGGAGGGTAACAGCAGCTGCCAGCTGAGGGCCAACAGGAAGATGTGCAGAAAAGGGCAGTGACACCACCCAGGCAGACACAAGCCCCTCTCCTCTGTTCCCCTCAGATCCCTTTCCATCTAACGCAAATGACAAGGCCCCAGCGACAAGTGAGTCTGGGGAGCACGGGGGCCAGGAAAACACAGCAGTGCAGAGCAAGGTGACTAACCTCATCAAGCCATCACAAATTAAATACTGTCTGTGCAGGAGAGTTCATCCCAGTTTGCTCTGGGAAAGGGAAGCCCGAATTTTTCATGTTCCAGCCAGATAAGAGGCTGAAAGCCAGCCAGCCTGTGCAGGTGAGAAAGGGATGCGTGAACCACAGGCTCAGCGGGCTTTGTGTTAGGTTGGCAACTAATTGCCAGCAGAACGCACTGGTCACTCAGGCAGGTCACTGCCCGCCATTTCAGTGACACAAACATGGAACCAACCTGGTAAATTGATTGAAGGCTCCTTTCTTCTCCATTGAGCAGCATTTGCAGAATAACCAGTCACTGATGAACCAGTGAGCCCCACTGGGCCTTTGTCTCATTGCTGGGAGGGTGCTGTTAATACCTGCTTCGTTCCAGAGAGAGCTGGGAACAGAGGGCTTCATTAAGTGTGGTCTGTGAAGTGCTCTGAGGTCACTCCTGAAAGCTGAGTGCTGAGTACAAGCCATTATCATTAATTAATGATTGTCAACAGAATTATTTACTCTGTGTTTTCAGGTCCAGGAAGCCTTGCTTACTGGTAAAATAATGAAGCCCCCTGCCCTATATTTCTACTCCACCCCTCCCACCACCAGCTGTGGCCTACAAACAGTCTCGTTCTTTCTCATCTTTTTGTTTGCTTGTTTGTTTGTTCCTAACCCTGTTAACCTTCCTGAGGTCTCTAACTAGAGAGTGAAGTGCTTAGTCCCAGCTTTCACTATAGACACAAATAGCCTTCCATACAGAGAAGTCCTTATTAATGCAAATGTAAGCAGCGACATGAGAGAAGGACCTCAAACAACATATCTGCCGCTTTGGCTCGGAATCGGAAACAAGAAGTCCACTGGGGGAGAAATATGCGATTAATCCTAAGCAGAACAGGAACCTGGAAAATGGAAGTATTTCTGCAGATGCTCCATTATGACCTCTGAAAAGCAATGATAGGCACCATCAGAAAGGGCATGAGGATTCTCAGAGCCACTTAGCCTGCTGATAGGACTAGGACAGGAGTCCTTTTTGTGTGTGTGTCACTTCCACCCCACACAAAGAACAAGGCAGCTCCACTCTGATTTCTCCCTTCACTTAATTACGATAACATTTGTACAGAATCCTCGCATGGAGTTTGCCTGTGGGATTAAGGAGAAGCAGTTCAGGCATTCAGGAACAAAGCAACCCTATGGAACAATGCATACCTTCCCATCTTGGCTGCCACCTGGTGCTCACCACACTGGCATCTGAATCAAGGGCATTGTGGATGCAAGACAAGAGAATCCCCAGTGAACTGTAGCTTTTATGAATAAATTGTACTTGCCAAAATTGGCCTGTTGTTTGTGGACATTGATTTATTTTCTCTGATTCTTTCTGATTGTTAGATTTTGGCTGGTGCTTACTGATGTGAAAAAGCCATCTCGTATTGCTGATAAATCTAAAGATAATGGCAGAGGTCAAACAAAAAATAAAATAAAAAAATGGGAAGGAAAGGAAAAGTGGTGTGCTTAGTGTACAATGGTTAAAAAAAAAAAAAGTTAATGTAAACAGCAAGCCTCCGAGCCCATTTCAATGGCATTTCACCCCACTCTGTAATTGGGAAATTAGCTGGGCCATTTGTTGGGTGTGCATTTTCCTTCTAGAGTGAAGGAGAAAAAGTGGGGCAGAAGAAAGGAAGGGTTTGTTCTGTCTGCGCCTGTGCTCAAGCACTCATGCAAGATTCTCCTGTCAGTCCTTCCCAGGCTTCCTTGACAACTGTGTGTGTGTGTGTGTGTGTGTGTGTGTGTGTGTGTGTGTAGAGAGAGAGAGAGAGAGAGAGAGAGAGAGAGAGAGAGAGAGAGAGAGAGGTTAGCAAATTATGGAAAATAGAGTGTGTCCCTTGCATTTGCTTGGAGTGTACACCTAGCATGTTCAAGGTCGTTTGGACTGAAGTGGTCAAGACCTTCTAGGTGAACCAGACGCTCTCTGATTCAGTCTGCAGCAGTGATCCTCTCCACTAAGGTGTCAGTGTCAAGGGTTCATCTTTTAGCCATGCATGAATCTCTCTCTCTCTCTCTCTCTCTCTCTCTCTCTCTCTCTCTCTCTCTCTCTCTCTACCTATCTATCTCTCTCTCTCTCTCTCTCTGTGTGTGTGTGTGTGTGTGTGTGTGTGTGTGTGTGTGTATGTGTGTGTGTAATGAACTCTATGTAACTTCTGGGTAAAAGAGCCTAGCCACAGGGGAGGAGATTCAGAGAGAAGTCAGGGCATGGTGGGTGGGTGTTCTTGATTGACTCTGACTATTTCCACCTTTGGATCACAGCTCTTGGAACATTACACCTAAAATAGGTCAACAGGGATTTTGGATAAAGTGGGATAAACTTTAGTTAATTATCCCAATGAGCAGAATGTCTGTGTTTAAATCCTGAGCTGGTTTTAATCAAAGAAGATGAGGATATCCTCTAACATCCACAACCATTTGAAAATTGACCAGAGGGGCACTCTCTCTAGAGAGCCAACTTGCTCAATAATAGGAAGCAAATGCAATAATTGTATAGAGGCCTGTCTCACAAGGCTCAGCCATGTGCTGGCTCCTAGTGTCATTGTAGGTAGCAACTCAGAAGATAAAATTATAGGAACAAGTGCAGGCTCTGATCATTTCTCCACATCCTCCCTGTCGGGTTGGGTCAGCTCAGCCGCACAAACCTCAAATCCAATACAGTAGAGACAGAAGAGGCAAGAAATGTCTGCAGCGCCTGGGTGGGGAGACATGAATAATACAAGTCCTGAGATAGGCAAGAGGGATGTTCTAAAGCCTTAACTTAAGACACACTTTGTAGTTAAGGGTAGTTTTACTCTTCAATAATCTCAAATGAATGAGAGTGCAGTGTAGCCCACCTCCTCGAGCAAATGCTGCTAAAAGGACTAACTTTTGCCCTAAGTCAATAGCAAATTGATTTATTTCAAGAACAATTTGAAAGCTGCTAGAGAAAACAGTTTAGATTCACCTCAGCTGACAGCTCAAGAAAAAAAAAAGAAAAGAAAAGCTTTCTGCTACTTTAGTGAAGCAAAGAGATAAGCAGAAAACTTGTCACAAATTTGTTCCAAATCATCATCATCTACCCTCAGTCTCAAAGGAGGTACTGAAGGTATCAGATCTAGTACTGAAATTCTGTCACTAGTCCCATATCTGCCTGTTGGCTTAATGTTGAAATGTGTTCATTTGCCCACTTGTCATATAACCTACATTCCATATTTCAGGCCAAAAACCAGACCCACTGAGGTACAGTTGTCCAAAACCTCAAAGCTACCATGATTGCTTTGAATAGTGGTAGGTATGTAATAGTTGCTTAATGAGTGTTGATGATAAGATGAATTGATCTGACAAGTATTTGTTGCGATCCAGTTTCCACGAAGTATTGAAATATTTGCAGAAATTCAAATCTGTATGAAGAAAGTCTTCAGGGTATGAAGATGGATGAGCTGAAAACACATATGGAAGGTGAGGGGAGTGAGTGTTTCATGGCTCCAGAATATACACTCAGAATACAAAGGCAGGAAGGAGTAATGAGAGCCAATGTGTAATGTGTGACCTGGATTTTAAAGCAAGAGTAGAGCTTTGGCAAAACACAGTTGGTGGGGGAGGATTTCAGAGAAATGATATGATGGTAGAAATGAACAAACTGTAGCCACACACTAGTGTCTACATTGGTACCTAGATGAACTAATGAAGCTCAAATGCAGGTTCTTGAGCAGAGTCATCTTATTGTCCTGCTCCTAGAACTACTGACCTCACCACCATCCAGGAATCAGAGAAATAAGGTACTGTGATGAATCATATAGTCCCTGCAAAACAGATATGATCACCAGATTTCAAATCCCAGGTACTATGTAGTTGGAGACCCTAAAATTCTCACATCTCATTTCTACTTAGTCCCATCCACTGCCTCTCCCCACGGGGGAAGAGGGGGACTCTGAAAGACCTCAGAGTGGCAAATACAGAGCCTTCTGCCAGACTTTCAAAACAAGAGCTACACTTCTAAGGTGAGAACGGATATGAGAAATTTCAGCCTAAAGAGTGATTTTCCCTCAAGGCTGTCATAAGCACCTGAAAGCAGGGGTTTATAATGGACGTGCCAACACAACTGTGACTACACTGTGTGAGAGTGTGACACTGTCCTCAAGTACAGGCACTATAATAAGAAGGAGCATTTAAATGATGCTTGGAAGGACAGCCAGGATATGTAGTCATCTCTTTCTAGATCATCACCTCTCCCAATCTGTTCCATTTCTAGCTAAAGAAATGTGCAAGGTTCAGGATTGGGGGGGGGGCAGGTCGTGCAAGAAATGGAAGCTTTGTGATGGGAGGAGAATCAATTATGAAAGGCGCTGGTCTCTGACTCCAGGCAACTGTCACAAGGCAACTATGATGACCCAAGGGCTCTGGGAGAGTTCACGAGGGCTCAGTCCCCTTCTGGCCATCCTCAGGCCTCTGAGCACAGTCCAGATGTTGCCCTAGAGCCACTGTCTTACTGCTCCAGTGGCATTTAGACACGGTGGGGTGGAACAAGCTCTCCTATCAGGCAGCATCAGCATAAAATGAAGCTCCAAGAAGAAATTGTGACTGATGCTTGCACAAAAGGAAGTCTTCTATGGGCTTCTTGAGTGGTCTGCTTTCATATGCTAAAGTCATGTGAAAATTCGCCAAGCATGAAGGGAGGAGAGGGGTGAAGGAGGAGGGGGGAGGAGAAGAAGGAGAAAGGGAAGGAGGAGAAGGAGGAGTAAGAGGAGGAGCAGCAGCAGCTTAAGATCCACACAGAACATTAAATAGCAAAGGCTGACTGAAAACAAAATTGACCCCCTTATCACCATGAAACCTCACATAAGCATACATACACATCTATGAGCACACATGTAGACACAAGTGTATTTAATTCAAAGCTACAAGTCTCTATACTATAAATTCCTGTGTCCATACAAATAAGCTTTCTTCTATATCAGAACACTAAAACAAAAAGCTATTAGTTTCAATCTTTCCTTCATGCTAAGTGAAGGCAATTTAGCTAATTCTTGCATGACTTTCTTTCCATTAGCAGAGTTCCAATCCTCTTTCAATGGCTTGCCAATTTTAAGGATCACAAAACTCTGTCCTCCACTCAAAACTGCAGATAGCATTTGCCAAGGTGTGTCTGTGTCTGAAGCCCCAGGAAAGGTGGCACATCCACTTAGGAAAGTCAATGGTGAGCAAAGCCTTAAATTCTTAAAGAGTACATATTTATACAATACTGGCTCTGAGAAATTCTGTAGAATAAAAAACACAAAGTTTGCCAAACACTCCTACCATAGTCTTTTTCACCTCAATTTTAGTTGTTTTCTTAACATAGAAATTATTTATACTGGTGTGCAGAAGATGCTGGTATAAAGTTAACTTGTCAACTCCACACAAGCATAGTATAACATCGCAGCAAAAGTTACAGAGCATGCTTATAATACAAGAGAGCCCACATCACTTTCCTGTCCACAACTTTCCAGGTCTGCTTACCTTCACAGCCCTATAGGGAATCTGAAGAAAAGTGAGGAGACATTGGGTCTGTCTGAGTTTGAAATAGTTTTAGTCAGTGCCATTAGCAGTAAGTGAATAGCTACTATATCCAGTTTCTTCTCCAAATGGATGAAGATTTTGAATTCCATCTCCTACTGCTATCCCCTTCAAATGGTGCCTGGTAGGGGAATATTATTTTCTACAGGTATGAGTGTGAGATAGCCTTGGCTTCTCTGGGTCAGGAGATGCTGTTGTGAGCTATAAAATTCTCAACTCTAAGAATCGTGACTTCAAAATAGACAGAATATTATAGTGATAGCAAATCTAGGATGACTATGACAGTAGAGCTGATAAAAATGCATTAGGAGGAGAGGGAGGTCACTGGAAATCTCTGGGACTAAATCATCACCCCCTGTTGCCCCACAGTGGTGAGTGATCATAGTGTTACATTGATGTATGACTCTCCTTTGTTCCTGAGACTATAAATGTTCATATAACTGCTTTCATATTGAAATGAGTTATTCCAGGTAACTCAAACCCCTTTTTCCAGTCCATGGTCACTCATATTTGGCTCAGAATAAACTTCTAATTATTTGCATTTGAGTAAGAACTATGGTGCTACGGTTTTTAAAGTGTGTGTGTGTGTGTGTGTGTGTGTGTGTGTGTGTGTGTGTGTGTGTGTGTTTGCGTGCTCGCCATGAGCGCTCCACCATGAACTTGTGGTTGTTAGAGGACAAGGCAGTCATTGGTTCTCTTCTTCCACCATGTGAGTCCTAGGGCTAGAACTCAGGTGTTCAGCCTCATTGGCAGCAAGACTTTTCCCCTAGAGCTATCTACTTTGCTGGCTGAAAGCTGCATTTTATGCTGACCACAGAATATACAGAAGGATCTCTAAGGCAGGACTGATGAGGAAATCCATACTTCACTGAACAACTTCTCCTTAAATTTGTGACTGAAAAGAACTTTTATAAATTGTCAATGCCTCTGTGAGGGAGGGGTGCATAGCAAGCTTGCATAGATACTCTCTGACTCTAAGAATGATCATACTCTTTTCTAGTAGCTTTTAGAAGCAGAATTTGAGGAAGAGCAGAAAGTATTCCAGGAAGTTGCTGGGGAAGAGCTAGACGTCTATATAACAGAGGCAAGGGTGAGAAGCTAGGTATCCAGTATGTACAAGACACATGGAATTGGCCATTTCTGAAAAATGGCTGGTGGTGTGTCTTAAAAAATTTGGTCCTTTTGTAAAATGAGTAGCCATCCCTAATTACATAATAACACAGATGTTCTTTTGCTTATAATGGGGGCATACCCTGATAAAGACTTCATACTCTGAAAATACTAGAAATTGTAATTTAATGTAGCCAATCCTCAAACATCAAGGTTTACCTAACCCTACCTTAAATACATGGAAACTTACATTAGCCTATAGTTAGGAAGAGTCCGCTGACAACGTGTTTAGTTTTGCCCACTTGACACAAATGGGAGTCATTCAGCAAGTGGACACCTCAACTGAGGAATTTTCTCTATCAGATTGGCCTGGGAACACATCTCAAGGGCATTTTATTGATTGGTAATTGGTATGGTAGCACCCAGCCCACTGCGGGTAGTGGCACTCCAGCAAGCTGAGCAAGCCAGTAGACAATATTCCTCCATGACCCCTGCTTCAGCTCCTGCTTCCAGATTCCTGCTTTGAGATACTGTCCTGACTTCTCTTGATGAAGAACTGTAGCCTGTAACCCACATGAACAACCCTTCCTCCCCAAGTTGCTTTTGGTCTGAATGTTTTATTCCAGTAAACTAATATAGACACAAAGATCATTCTCTTTCAATTTTGGGTTTCTCGTGTAATTTACTGAGTGTGTATGTCAAAACATGCTAGAAACACATTGACCCATAAAGACTAAGCTGTTTATGCCTGTGATTACAAGGCTGACTGGAGCAGCACTCACTTCTGCTGCCCAGCATCCCAGGAGAGATCACTCCACACATCAACATTCTGGGGAAAATCAAAATTCAGAAATTGGAGTATAATTTCCACAGAAGGACTATTGTTGTCTCTGTAATGAAAATATGGGTTGGGGGGCAGCTTTACTTTCTAAGTCAACATCTCTTTTGAAGGGGACAATTGAAGAGTTATGTTCATACAAAACAAGAAGTTATAGCAGATATGTAAGTATAGGGCCCTTGTTAAAATACTTTGGAAAACAGGTAAAAGTTGGGCTGTGAAAAATAGAAGCCTCAGCATCAAATCCTGACTACTGTTTGCTTGTGTGTTAACTTGAGCAGGAAATTAATTTTAGTTTTTCTTTTTATTTCTTTTTACTTTGTTTGAAACTAAAATATAATTACATCAGTCTTCTCCTTTCCTCCCTCCAGCCTCTTCTATATGCCTGCCCCCTTGCTTTCTTGAAATGGCCTATCTTCTTTTTCCTTAATTGTTGTTATATTTTTTCCTAAATGTATAAATATAATATTCTCAGTCCACATAATAGTTATTTGTGTGTATTTGATTTCAGAACTAACTATTTGGTATTGGAAAGCTAACTGGTGGTATTCATCCCTGGAGAAGAATATTTTGTCCTGCTCTCAGTATTTCTTAATTGCCTGTAGTTATTTGTCTAGGGTTGGGTACCCATAAGATTCCTTCCTTCCATGTCTGTTGATGTTGTCATTGTTCTGGTCTTGTTCAGGCAGCCCTGTTGTTGAGACTTCATGGGTGCAGTTTTCTAGGCAATTCTAGGAGACACAATCTCTCAGCAGATATCCTGTTCCTCTGTCTCTTACAATCTTTCTGCTCTCTCTTCTGATGCATTCTTTCAACCTTAGGTCAAGAAGTTGTGTTGTAGATAGATGATGAGGGGTTATGTAACAGCTATCACTTATTCTCTGTAATTTGATCTGTTGTGGTTTACTGTAAAGGTCTTTGCTGAAGTAAAAGTTTCTGTGAGTATAAAGATACATATTTATAATATGGTTAGTAATTGTGGTATGTGTGTATGTGTGCGTGTGCGTGTGCGTGTGTGTGTGCGTGTGTGTGTGTGTGTGTGTGTGTGTGTGTGTGTGTGTGTATGTGTGTGTGAGTGTGTGAGAGAGAGACAGACAGAAGAAGAGAAAGATAAGAGAAATATATAGACAGAGACAGATACAGAGAAAAAGAAAGAGAATGTGTGTGGGTCTGGTGTATTCATATGTTGGGGACATGAAAGATCCCCTTGTCTTTACACCTTCTATTTCTGGAGTTACAGGTGTACATGATCACATCCAAGCTCACTCAGCTTCTTACATGGTTCTAGGGATTTAAATTCAGGTCCTCAGTAAGCACTCTTAGGTGCTAATGTATCTCTTCATCTCCACCAAATTTTTATTAAAGCCTCTACTTCCTCTTTCAAAAAGCTACTTGCAGACTGATCTTTAAGAGGCCAGGAGTTAGACAGAGTCTTTGGTAGGCAGACAGATAGGGAGAGGAGCATGGCTAATGGTGAACTTTCAAGATGGCTGCTTCTTCCTCAACCTCTTTCAATCGGCCCCCTTTCTGGTGGACTTGAAACAATTTCAAGGCTGCATCAGGAGATGTCACACAACAGTTGTGGACCAATCAAATATCCTATCTTTAAATTGAGGAACCTTAAATAGGGGAAAACACCTCTTCAGAAGCTTTAAATCTCCAACCATCAAAAGGAGATTGGATTTTTCAGCAAAGTCCCTCTCTGCTCTGCAGAGGGTCTTTTTCTTTGAGTGTCTGTTGCCTGTGTGTGTTTCCTCACCCCCAATAAATGTATTTCTTTAACTGCTGATTCTGTCTGTGGTGTTTGAGATTTCTCTACTGCTACCTGTTGAATTTTTCCTTCTTTTAATTCTTTAATTGACAGAAAAAAAACATGACCCAGACCCCTAGACTCTACAGTTTCAAGACCCCAAGACTGTATCATCACGTACAGTTGTTCTTTGGAACTAATGAAGAGCATTGCCCATGTTAGAAGCTTGTTTTGCAACAAGCTGCCCAACAACTATTCCAATTACTAATATCAATAGTAGTTGTATAATTATCAGCAGTACTGTTATGTCTGAACAAGACATTTAGAATGTCATTCTGCAAATGAAATATATCATTTGAAGGAATCATTATATGTATTATTCTCAATATCCAGACTGTTGTTTAGGAGTCTGAGCATCATACCAAGGTCACTGCTACTTGGTAGGGGAGGAAAACTTAAGCTCACAGCTCTGTGATTGTTATCGCCCCAGCTTTTTGCTCTGCTTTTTTTGCTTACTTCCACTCAGTGAAATTCATTTGCACTCTGAGACAAAATTCCCCAGGACCCCGTGAGTTGTTCACTTTGTGGAATACATTATCAGGGTCCCTTCCACGAGCACAATAGGCTCACCTGCCTGCCACATAGACTTGCAAATTGAAGAATCTGCTTTGATCTTAAAATTCTATGGTGCTTTTTGTGCTGTGCTTTACATAATCACCACATTTCTCAGTCACTTAAGAAATTTAATGAGGCCAGATAAGTTTTTAACTTGCTTTCCATTATTTTTACTGGGAAATTTCTTTCTTTTACCAACTCTTTGGGTAAGATTTTTTATCAGTACAAATTTTATTTGAAAGTCCCCCCCCCCTTGTATTTGGCATGGTTTTTGAAGGTCTGGTGTGACTTCTGTCCCATTAAAAGAAACACCCATCTCTCCTTCTTCTGGCCTTCCAACATGGTGATGGTTGTTTTGCACAAGATTGACTCAAAGTTGATAGTGAACTATAATAATCAACATGAATCTCTTCAACTCATGTCTGTTGTTTTCTTTGAATGAAAGACGTCACAGCTTCTGTGATGGCTACTCTTGGTTTTCAACTTGACTAGAACTGGAATTAAATGAAATGCAACTGACTGGGCACACCCGTGAGAGATTTCTGTAAATTAAATCATTTGAAGTTCGAAGATCCACTTTTAATCTGGATTTTTGATGTGGGAAGACAAACCTTTAATCCATATCTTTTCAGGTGCAAAGATCCACCTTTAATCTGGTCCACACCTTCTGCAGATAGTTTATATAAAGAATATGGAAGAAGAAAGTCTCTCTATCTCTCTGCTTGCTTGTTCTTGTCTTCTTACCAAGCCCATTCCTTTACCAGTCTACTTCTCTGGGGTTCTAGCATATGCTGAAGACCATCTGAGGCATCCAGTGTTGTGGACTGAACAATTCCTGGATTTCTAAATTTTCTGTTCATAGGCTTCTACCATTGGATTAGCAGTACCACAGACTATAAGTCATTGTAATAATTTATATATATATGTATATATATATATATATATATATATATATATATATATTCACTCCATAAATTCTGCTATTCTAGAGAACCTTGACGTGTGTGTGTGTGTGTGTGTGTGTGTGTGTGTGTGTGTGTGTGTGTATCAAAAGTGGTTCTAGGACAACAGAAGTATAAGGATGAATATTTTAAGTATCTGGAATATGCTTTCCAGTTTGCTTCCAATAGTTGATGAAGCCTCTTCTGGATTCAGGGAGTACTAAAAGCCCATGGTGTGATCTATTTTACAAGCTTAAAAAGACAAATGTATTAGATTATCCTAATTCACCAATTGTGAGAAGCAATGGATTTGCTGACTCTCTATATGAAATTTTTGAAGTTTTGTGGGAAAATAAGAAAAAATGAGGATTATGGTCAATGGTCAGTTGCTCCTAGCATCTCTGGATGAGTTGAAAAAGGAAAGGAATAAGCTTTGTGGGAAAAAGTTAAACTACTTCTAGTATCTCAGTGATAACACTGTTTGACTCCAGATTCACAAACAGTCTAAAGTTTTTAAGTGTGCTCTGGAAGAAAATCTTCTCTCCAGCAGCCATGGAGTTCCTTTCTGAAAATCAAGCTGAAGAACCCATTATAAGATTGGCTGAATTACATGGGAAATTCAGTCCCAGCTTCAGAGGAAGTCAGCAGTTAAAGTAAGAGTACTAATTGCTAAAGAATGGTATCCTGTAATTTGAGATGGGGATATATTGGAGGATCCTAGAGAAGCTAAGAAGGCTAAGGGTGTATCTCACCTGAGAAAGAAGTCTTTCCACCCTGAGCAACATATTTACTCACACCCCACCACATGAAATAGTGCCCTTTCTGCCTTTGACAGAGAAATTAATCCTTCATTGTCTGCTAAACCAGCAGTGACTTTCTCTGAAGGAAATGCCAGAAATGCAATACTGATTTCCCTCAGGGCCCAATACTTGCTTGTAAACCTATAACCAGACTTAAGGCTAAGCAGGCTCCTAAAAGGGAGGTAGAAAGTGTAGTCCATGAGGAGGTACCCTACACTCATAAAGAACTTAATGAGCTTTCAAATTAATTCAAGCAGAAATCTGAGGTATATGTGTTAGAATGGATTTTAAAGGTGTGAAATAATGGTAGAAGGAACAATAAACAAGATCCTGCTGAGTTTACTGATATGGGCCCTCTGGAGACTCCATATTTCATATGGAAGCTCTCACAGTTTAAAACGTCAAAAGTCAAAAGTTTGTTTAATTGGTTGGCTGGAGCGTTTGTCAAAAGATGGCCTATTGAAAAGGAGTTGGAGATGCCTGATATCGCTTGGCTTAGTGTTCATGAAGGGATTTTAAGGCTCAGGAAAATTGTCATACTAGAGTGGGTACACTGTGTAAACCTAATCCTCCACAATAAAGGCCCAGAAGACATGTACTTCACTAATCCTGTAAGATGAAAACTGGTGAAAACAGAACCAGCACACTTGAAGAGCTTTGTTGTTGCTCTTTCTCTTATGCCAGACCTTAGGATTGTGGACATTATTGCTCAGTTGGATGCATTAAATGCATCATGTTTAATAGGGTCCCTAATTACCAGGGTCCAGCTGGAAAACACTGAATTGCCAAGTGGAAGGTGATCATGGCTATCACAATGGGAAGCATTGACAAAGCAATGTCCATAGTGGCCTGATCAGCCCAGGCAAAGTGAATTTTATGGTGGCATGACTCATATGGACCTTTGGCACTGGCTAATCAATCATGGTGTTTCCAGGCATGAAATAAGTAAGAAGCTACTGGGTGGTGGTGTTACCACCACCTTTAATCCCAGCACTCAGGAGGTAGAGGCAGGCAGATCTCTGTAGTTTGAGGCCAGCCTGATCTATAAAGTGAGTTCCAGGAAAACTCCAAAGCTACAGAGAAACCCTGTCTCAAAAAACCATAAAAAATAAAATAAGAAGCCTACAGCATTTTTGTTTGATCTGTTTAAGTGGAAAAAAACCTCAAAAAATGCAAAAAAAAAAATCTATATTGGATTGTAGCAAAGGGGATCATGGCATCATGGCGCATGAACCAATTCCTAGACATTAGCCAGTTTGCAGAACTTGAAGTTCTTAAATAAAGAGACTGCCAGGTACCCCTGATGGGGGAACCTTGAGAAAATACATAAAAGTTTTACTCTTAGCCTTTCCTTTTCCAGAAGGAACTACAGCCATTCACAGGATAACTCTACACTGTGGGAAAGGAAACTACCAGCCTTTCAGATATATTAGGTACTGGTTCCTAATTGATGCTGATTCCCAGAGATATCAAGAAACATTGTAGCCCTCCAGTTAAAGTAGAGGCTTACAGAGGTCAGTTGATTAATAGAGTTTTGGTTGAAGTCCAATTCATAGGAGGTCCAGTGGGTCTCCAAACTCATCCTGTGGCTATTTCCCAAACCCCAGAATATATAATTGGAATAGATATAATTAGAAGTTGGCAGAATTCTCACATTGGTTCCTTGACCTGTGTAGTGGGGACTATTATGATTGAAAAGGTTAAATGGAAGCCTTTAGAGTTTCTTCTACCAAGGAAAATGGTGAGTCAAAATCAGTATGGCATTCTTAGAAGAACTACAGAAATAATTCCATAATCAAAAGCTTAAAAATGAAGCTTTAACTCTCCTATCTAGCCAGTGCAGAAGACATGGATCATGGGGCAGGTTGACTCTTGAAAACTCAATTGTGTAGTGACTCCAATTGCAGCTGCTATACCAGATATGGTGTTCTTGCTTGAGCAAAGTAACGTGTTTTCTGCTACATGGCATATTAATCTAGCAAATGCCTTGTTTTAAGTACATGCCCATAAAGATCACCAGAAACAGTTTCCTTTCAGTTGGCAAGGCCAACAAAATACCTTTACAGTTTTACCTCAAGGATATCATTAACTCTTCATCTCTCTTTTATAACTTGGTTAAAAGGGCTCTTTCTCTTCCACAAAGTGTCATATTTATTCACTATATTAAAAACATTATGTTGATTGGAACAAGTGAGCAGAAAGTAGTTACTTTGGACTTATGGTAACATATATGTACATCAAAAAGGTGGGGGAAAAATCCAACCAAATTCAAAGGCTTTCTACCTCAGTGAAATCCTCAGGTATACAGGCATGTGGGGCAAGCAGATACAATCTAAGGTGAAGAATAAATTATTGCAGCTGCTCCCTCCCATCACCAAGAAAGAAGGACAATGTTTAGTGTGTCTATTTAAATTCTAGAGAGAGCACATTTCTCACTTATGTGTGTTATTCCAGCCCATATACAAAGAGACTCAGAAATGTGGATCTGGAATATTTTTTAGTGTCTCTTGATGCTATCATGTCCTGTGATTGAAGTCAATGGGAAACTACAACAACATGATCCAGGCAGGATGACAAAGATTACTGACCTATCAGAAATGAAGAGTGGGTCACTACTCCAGGAAAAGAGCCAAGACATGCTGAGGTGCTTACTGTGGTTGGAGGAAATATAGAATGAGCAATAGAGGAAGGCAGTGATAAATGCCAGCTAAGACAATGTGACCAGTTGCAGAAATGATGATTATAACTAAAATGAGTGGTTCTGTCTCTGATACATTTTGTTAAAAATGTGTTTGCATAGATGTTTGTGTTTTCTTTTATCGATTCTTGTTGTGTAATGTAATATCAATTAAGAGATTATAATTGGTTATTATATTTAAGTTTGAGATACTAAAAGTTGGACCTTCAGGGGACAATGCCATCTATTCTAAATTTATAATGTGTTTGTGGTTGTACAAGGGATAGTTACATCATGTTAGGTATAATTATGACATGGTTAAATATAAAATGCATTTGCAATTGTATGTGGAACAGTTATATTATGTTTAGGTGGAATTATGACCTGATTGTCGTTTCATTTAAAAATTAAATATGACATAAGGAGACATGATTGTGTGTCAAGTTGATATGGGATATGTTGTAATGGCTATTCTTAGTTGTCAACTTTAGTATATCTGGAATTACCTAAAACACAAAGGATTGGGCACATCTGTGAGGGATTTTTTTTAAATTTAATCATTTGAAGTGTGAAGACCCCTTCTAATCCAGATCTTTTAGGTGGTAAGATAAACCTTTAATCCAGATCTTTTAAGGTGGGAAGGTCCATCTTTAATCTGCACTGTGCCTTCTGCTATCAGCCTGTATAAAAGACATGGAAGAAGGAAGTTCTCTTTTTTTGCTTGCTTGCTCTTTTATGGCTAGCAAGTCTATTCCTTCACTGGCATTAGAACCTATTTCTTTGGTATTCTAGCATATACTGAAGACCAGTTGAGACATTCAACCTCAAGAACTGAACAACTACTGAATTCTTGAACCTTCCATTCACAGGCAGCCATTGTTGGATTAGCTGGACCACAGTCATTTTAATAAAGTCCAAATATATATATATATTTGGACTATATATATATATATATATATATATATATATATATATAGAGAGAGAGAGAGAGAGAGAGACATAATATAAGTTCTGTTTCTCTAGGAAACTGACTAATTTAGCCTTGTAAACAAAATAGGGCCTAGGAGGCCAATCTCCTAAAATATTTCCTATTTCATCAATTGACTTGAATGAAAAAGCTACATTGTACTTTTATAGTGCTTATCCACTGCAGACAACTGTACCCCAAAGGGACCTTTTACAATGTTTGGAGATGCTTTAGGTTGTTACAGTGGAGATGTTACTGGTATCTGGTTGGTTAAGGCCAGAGATGGTCTTCTAAATCCAAAACACAGAGAGTTCTTCTTCCCTGAACAGAATTATCTGGCCCAAAATATCAATAGGTTGAAAACCTCTGTATTAATATGGCATTCTGGAAACCATGGATATTTGCAAAGCACTTTAAAATTTACAGAAGGCTTTTGAATATGTCCTTCCACTTGATCTTATGACATTTCTCTGAAGAAAAAGAGCAGACTTCACAATATCCACTTGGTTGACGAGGAATAGGCTGGGATGGTGGCACAGATGCAGTGCCAATACTTGCCCCTGGGTCCAGTGCACAGCTTCTAGCCTAGATCTCAGTATAGTTCCTATATACTACAGCCTCATCCCAGATATATTTATGTGGTTACAAACTCTTCCAATAGCTTATGAAAAGAACTGGAAACAAGTATTTATTTCCATCTAAATAATATGCTAGAGCCTAATAATTTGAAGTCTGCAAGGCATATCTTATATAAATTAAAGCTCTAAAGTTTATGTTTTAAATCTGTAAATACAACCTTATCTGCAAGCACCTACTGTTTGCTGGTTGCCACTACCCCTTTATGTAGCACCCATGATTGATAGGTAGAAGTGGGGGTAATGAGATGGGTTCAGAGTAGCCTCCCACACTGACCAAGCCCATTGGAACCAGATGGAAAACTTCTTAGCTTCTGGTGAGTGGTTTATGGACATCAGGCCTAGGCTTCACCTATCTCTTCTACAACTCTGCTTGAATTAATGGTCGTTAGTTAAATTCCTGGGTTCTGTTCCTCCAACACAAAGGTGTTTCACCAAAACCTCCATAAAAGGTAGGACAAGCTCCACAGCTTTCAACTCCAAGGTTTCTCTAAACATGGCTTAGATTCAGCAGCCTCCTATCCAGACCCTAAGCAAGCTTGGCAGGCCACAGGGCATCTCTGTAGACCTCCCTATTGAGGAGAGGGCATAATAGACCTGTTTATCACTGGAGCACTTCTTGTAGGATATTTTATTCAGACTACAGCATCTGCTCTGGGCCCTCATTAGGAATTCATAATACACATATGCAACAATTACATCTACCAAAGAAAGAGGAATTTTGTGTTTTAGGTACAAATAACTGTGTTTTGTGCAACAAGCATGTGTTCAAAGTGGTCTTCTCTATTTTTTTAATTTGTTTTGATTTTCTCTTAATGTACAAGAAGCTATATGTCATTGGTAAGTTTTTATTTAACATTATTCTACCACTCAATGTAAACTGATCAAAAGTTAGAAGGTTGGTACAGTTGTCCACCCAAGAATAAGAAGTCAACCAAGACATACTAATTAGAACCAGAACAGAATGTAGTAATCATTGTACCAAAGAGCCAGACACATGAAGTTTGACAACTGGGGTCTCCTAGTTGTCTTTGCCTGACCTCTTCCCAGCTCTGCAATGTGTGCAGTGGCTGAGGCTCTATTCACTCTCTTCACCTGACAGAAAGCACAGTAGCATCTGTATTACAGTGTGATGAGCAGAGTGAGGAGCCCAACCAATGAGCAGCATAGTGCTGGGCACACAAGCAGTGTATAATCCATCACAGCTCTCACCATTAGTTCTGTTTCCTCATTTGTGAAGTAAGAAAATGGTTTACTCTTCATAGGGAAGGATGTACAAATATATCTGTCTCCCATGATCATGGGTCTATCAATCTTTATTTTTAATTTAACAAATTTTGTGCCATTTATCCCCAACTATGCCCAGATCTTCTCACCTCCCTACCCACCCATCTTAATATTATCTCTGTGTCTGTCTCTCTGTTTCACTGTCTCTCTATTTCAAAAAAAGAAAATCACAAACAACAACAATAACAACAAAATAATGAAAATCAAAACAGACTAAAAAAGGAAAGAAAACCAAAAAATACCAAGACAAAACAAAACCAAATAACATGGAATCTGAATTTCTGTTAGTTAACTATTACTGAGCATCAAGCCTGCCCTGGAATGTGATTGACGTACCCAGTGACACTCCACTAAGAAAACTGATTTTCTCTTTCTCAGCAGTTATCAACTGAAAATAGTGTCTTTGTTGGAAATGGGACTTTTGAGTTTACTTCCCCATAGTTCAGTGATTTGAACTATGCAGATCTCAGTCTCTGTGAGTGCATATGTGCATCAGCCCTAGTGAGCCTGGAAGACACTGTTTCTTGTCCACCATCTCTGATTCTTAGAAATTTTCCATCTCCTCTTCCACATATATCCATGAGCCTTGAGGTGAGGGGTTTGATAAAGACATCCCATTTAGGACTGAGTGCTCCAAAGTCTCTTACATTCTGAACACTGTCCAGTTGTGGACCTTTTTGTTTATTATCATCTACTGCAAGAAGAAACTTCCCTGATGGTTGAGTGAGGTTGATCTATGGATATAGAATTATGTCACTGTGAGTCATTTTGTTTATGGATTCCTGTAGCAAAATAATAGTGTATGTTTTTAGGATCTCAAATCCTAAAGTGACAAATTTGGAGCTTTGAAACATGGAAATGTGGTTTTTAGAATATTTGTGTTTATTTCTATGTGTATGTGTATAAGTGTGTAGATATATAGACCAAAATAGGTAAATAGATGACAGATAGTGAACAAATCGGTGATGGATAGATGCACAGACAGGTAAGCAAAGAGATACATATAGAAATATGTAATTTTATAGGGTAATTGTGGGAATTAATTTAATAATGATTGCCTCTGATATTATAATTGGGAAGATGGAGGAAGAAGAAAGTTATAAAAAAAAAAAGAGAGAGAGAGAAATCAACCTGAATATAAGCTATATGGAAACTTTGAACACTATGTCCTGAAGAGTCTGAGATGTGACATTACAGAAAGATCTCTGATCCTAGTAATTAATACAGGGAGACTTTACCGAATGCCTTAAATTTATTTATATGTGTCTATATGAGTTGGGCTAGACCACAAGGAAACAACTTTAAAATCCAGAAACCAGGACTCATAGCATTCAAGAATGTTTTTCTAATTTGGAAAAGCACAAAGTAATTCCTATCTGCTGACAGGCAGTGGGAGAGGGGCATGAAAATGGCTGGAAAACTGATCACAAGGCCCTTATCAGCAACAAGAGTTGGGACAAACTAGTTCAGGACAGCACCTATGTAAGGTCATGGATCTAGTTAATCCCATCTAAGTCATGCAGAGCAGAAAGGTATTTACTCTCTGAAAGTAGGTATGTAAAGATCCATGACACATACCTGTACCACATGGGGTAGATTTAATGAGCTTAGCCCTCTAGTTAGTTTCTTTTTGCCTATAAAAGCAAAGAAAAAGCTTGGAGCCACCTGGTGAATGAAAATTGCTGGCTCTCCTTCCTGGAGCAGATCCAACTCAGTGCTCATAGATCTCTTTTGTCCAGGAATAGGTCACAGTGGACAGTTAATGATGCCAAGCCAGTCCAAGCTCTTGTAGCGCCTGTCAGTACACAACACCAATAGCCAGGGCATGGGGGCTCAGACAAACTGGAGAAGTGATGTATGTAAATTAGGATGCTACAGAGATGTTCAGATGTCTACCCAGTCCACTGCAGTAGCAAGTACACTTGACAGTGAAAAGTCAGTGATTAGACATTGATCTAAATTGACAGTGACATGTGTTAAAGATTCAACATCTCCTAATCTCACTATTTATCTCTATTCCTCCTGAGACCTGACCAATAGAGACACACAGAATCCACTGCCCAAGTGAGGCTGAGTTCCCACTTGCTAAGCTGGATCATTAGCCTCTAAGTCCATAATGCAGGGTTCTAGGTAGACTCTTTTGTGCAGTGAAGTTTTACTGTTGGTGATGCTGCGGAGGTAAAAAAAAAAAAAAATAAAGCATCCTGGATTTTGTCCTATGTTGATATGATTTATAGTTTTCCCTGCCTTGAAGTGGCAGGAAACAAAAGTGCCCCCTCCATTTATACTCAAAAAAAAAAAAAGCCACACTTGAGAGGAAAGGACATTGCTGAACCTATCCCTGCACTCTAAATCTACAAATAGTAACTGATTGGCCTCCATTCCTGGGCAGTTGGCTTGGCTGCTTCTCTCACATTGGGGAGGCAGAGAATGAACAAGACAAGAAGTGATTTCCATAGTATGTATCTGGTTTCTACAAAAGGAGAGCAGGGACAGTGAGGGACCCTCTCCAGCATGATTACCACAAAGTTCTGGCCATAAGAAGAGCCTCTCCTCCTATGACTTTCTTCTAGGTAGTGAGAACCTGGAGAGCTTTGGGACTCTTTGGTAGCTCTGCTTCTTCTACCTCCTCTATTGTTTGGATCGCTTATTTAGTTCTAAATGGCCTTCTCTGTGCAGAGAGGAAGAATAGCACAATAGGACTCTGTCAGAAGACCAAAGACTAATGTTGCTGTTTGCTTAAGGACAAATTTGAAGGCTAAGCGTAGGAAAAATTTCCAAGTATGCACGTGTGGCAACATTCTGAAACTCATATGATCTATTGGTGTTGTTATCATTGAACCTTAAATGAGAGAGCTACAGAAACATCGTAAAGACCCTGCAGTTCGGTAGTGTTCTCTATCTTCTAAATAAAAGGAATGAATGCTCAAGAGTAACCATTATTGCTAAGATAAAGTTAGAAGCAGAACACAACCAAGGGGACAACTTTTTGGAGCCATGGCCATGTTCTTATTTCTTGTTATCCATCCCCTCTCAAGTGTGTGTGTGTGTGTGTGTGTGTGTGTGTGTGTGTGTGTGTGTGTGGCACGCACATATGACTTCTCTCATTACCTTTTGGTCTATAATTTTTTATCTTTACAGGTTAAGTCTCACTGTACAATGCTGATAGCTGTCACTCCTTCCATCCTTGTTTGCAGGAACCATACTCTCTCTCAGGAAGGGGATGAAGGATGTGGCCTGATTAATTCAGGTTGATTGAAAGGAAAAACAAGAGCTCTTAAGTATTTTTCCTCAATCACATCTTTAAGTTCTAGCTGAGCTTCACAGGGACCAGTCTCAGGTTGAATGCTTTTCTGACTAATTCTCTTGCCCCAGCCTCCTCTACCCTCCCAGGTCCCCATACTTACTGGCTTTCAGTGGAGTTTTACTTCCACTCACATACCTGACACTTAGTGTTCCTGACACTTAATAATATTATATTAGAGATGCTCTGAATTCCTGTATTTTTTCTGATGATGTGAAAATGACTAGAAGTGTGCTCCTGGGTGCCAGAACAGTCACCTTACACAGGACACCTCCAGTCAGTTACAAGGCTAGGATTTGTGTTTATATTTACAACAATGACAGCCAATGACATGTTGTGCTCCTCTAATCCAGAAAACTAATGAGGAACAAATGTAGGTTGAGTAAATACATAAATTATGCTTTCTTTCAGAGCGAAGGTCAAATGACCTCAGTGTTCACTGTTTGAATGATGATTTCTCAGGAGATTGAACAGAGAGATAGGATGGGAATGTTGAGTCACTGCTCTGTGCGTGGCAACAGGCATGTGCCAAACACAAAGGATCCCACAGTGTTACAGTCAACAGCCCACACACAACTAAGCAATTCAGCTTAGGCAAATAACCCAGGGCACTGTACAAATGTGTGTTGCTAATTGTGTTGGTTTTTTTAGCTTCATGTATTCTTGGTGATGTGTTTCTAGTGACATTATAGTTTTACTAGGGGTACAAGGCCAGCATTCCTTAATATGTCTGTCCATACAAAACTACCCTGCAATAAAAATAACTCATCCATATTAGAGGCCCAAGAGTACATAAATCAAGATCCCCAGAGAAACAGTTGCAGGTGCAGAACATTTTCCTTAAGATGAATTTAATGAAGGAGCTATTTTCCAAAGAAAGCAGGGTTACAGAAATGAAGTCAGGTTGATATAGTCAGTGAGAAGCCATGTGCACCCTGGGCTTGAAGGACAAATGGGGCCAGTTCAGGAGAGAAATCTGGATTATCTGGGAGAGTGGCTACTTGGCTGGTGACAGAGCCTATAAAAACAGAACACTTCCAGAACATTCCACTAAGGCAAGAGGTAAATAGTGTCTATAATAGGCTTTGGGAGTAACACAGCAGTACTCCTTTTTAGCTGTAGACCCCAGGCTTCCTGAGTGTGAATTGTGTCTGAATTTTCTTCTGATTCACACCAATAATATAGGCTTGCATATTCTAGGAATTTATACTGAAGGAAGTAAGAAGAGAGAAGAGAGGAAGGAGAAGAGGGATGGAGGGAGAAAGGAAAATATTAGATGAAGATGTACACTTGGACATGACAAGGGCTTGCAGTTTTAGCTTCTGTGTGTCTCAACATTCTTATAACAAAATAAAGAGAATGATACCCAGGTTTGCCTGGGACTTGAGAACTAAATGAGAGGAGAAAGTTAAAAGCTCCTGGCCCAGCAAGCTGATTTACTGATGACAAATCAAGTTTCTCATTTTTCTGTTTACTCTGTCACCATGCCTAGTGTCTTTTATGACCTGAAACACCTGAAAATCTTATATGACCAGCTTTCTAGAAGTCATGTGACCTAATGAAACAACTGACCCCTGAACGTAGATTTGTCAACAGATTCTTGCTGTTTCTCCTTGGAGAGCAAATAGTTTCTTGATTGACTGTGTAAGAAGAGAGAATGATATTAAGGACTTGTGGATACACACTTGTGTTCTTCCAGCTGAAGATCCAAAGCCCAATGAAGAGTCTTTCCCAAGAGGATGGGATGCATGACCTTCTTCAGCAAATGAATATGCTACTTACATAAAGGGTACCACTATAAGCTATCTAGCTTTAACCATGAAGGGAAATTTCAGGCCAGGCCAGAAACCACAGGGACCCCTAGATGTTGCTGGATGAAGTTTACAGCTGCTGCCTGAAACCAAGTTAAATTAAGTCAGCCGTTAAGCTTTGCCTGGAAGGCGCTTCATGTCTCCAAGTTTCCCCGCAACCTTAAAACAGAACGAAAATAAGCTTAAACAGGAATACTACAGGCCCTAAACTTTTCATGTCTTTTGGCATTCCATATATATATATCCCATGTACCTCTCTTCACTGATGCATTTTACCAAAAATGTCCTAAATAAATGTCAAATGCCACTGACTAGGTGGCATTTATTCCCAGCCTCAATCTGTTGGGAAGGCTGGACCAACTACATGAATCAGACTTGTAATGATATAGCAGCTCTACAAATATCAGTGTTACCTTTTAGTAGAGTCAACAAATTACATCACCAACTGGCCAAGTAGGAAACTTACTAGTTATACAACTTGAATTTCAAGCGTGTTTACAGGGAAGCCTGCAAGTTTAACAGTGGCTCCCACTGGATAGATGTCTTATCACAGCTCAGTTTTATGTCATGTTGTAAATGACAAGAGGATGGGGATAAAACATCTGAGGAAAGAAAGAAGCACCGAGGACTTGCCAGGAATGCAGGAAATTTCTCAGACTTGAAGAACGTTGCTATTTTTTTAAATCTTCTCCAATTTTTCTATATTTCTTTTAAAATACTCTATATAAAATTTTAATAGCATAGGCCAAGTTCTTGTAGAAACATTACTTTAAAGTTTTACAGTATCTTGGTACTATTCTTCCCATCCCACTGTGGTACAACTGCAGCTTGTAAGGTAGCCTTGCTTTCTCTTTCCTTTCACAACCCCAGCCCATGTTAATAGTGTCTCTCTCTCTCTCTCTCTCTCTCTCTCTCTCTCTCTTTTATATATATATATATATATATATATATATATATATATATATATATATATGTATGTGTGTGTGTGTGTGTGTGTGTGTGTGTGTGTGTGTGTGTGTGTGTTCATATTTTGGCTGTGAAGATACTGTTGTGCACCTGTTGTATTTGGAGTTTTGCCACAGTTTAAACTTGTCAAGTTCACTTTATACTTTATCCCCTCTTTCTTAGCCATCAGATATATGTTAGGATGGTGTCTAAGTTTTCTCACTGTTCATGTGGTGCCTACCATGACTAAATACATTATTTCCAAGCATCTTTCTCTGAAATGATATTTGGTTTATCTCTCATTGGCATACAAGTTGACGGTAACCACCTTTCAGGAAATTCTTCAGAGAATGGATTCTGTCAAGATTGTCTCAATAGTTAAAAATGTGTTACACAAGAAGAAAACCCAGTGAGGAAAGCAACTTTGTGTCCTTCTTCTGGAGTCATAACAAAGAACTATATTTGCTCATAAGCTATATTTGACACAACTTATAGTGTCACCCATGGAAAGACCTTAAAAAGGCAGTCTAGAGACCAATCTCTTACCTAGTGACTACAGAGCCATAGTTGACAGGCACCACATAATTCAGAAGGCCACTTAATTTTAAGAACCCCTGCTCCGAGTGAGTATTTGTTGTAAATAATTCTGATTTTTTTCTTGAGGAATTGAAAATTAATGGGGTGATGATTTGGTTTATATTTGATCAGATGTTGATGGAAGTGTGGCTTCCAGGATTATTATTTTTAAGAAGGTTATCACATTTGTCCTCTCAAAGTCTCCAAATGTTTTCCTTGTCCTATAGAAATGGTGAGAAGTTCAGCATTATCAGCTCAACTCTTTTCAGACTTTACTCTCCCAAACTCAGGAGCACACTCTGATATGTAACAAGTAGTTATTTAAAGAAGAAAATTAATGTTTCTGACTTAGAATGGTACTATGTGCAAAATTTCTTAACAGACTGAGGAAAGTTGAAAGAAAACACACATAAATATACTTATTCATATTCATACACAAGGTAATTTGCTCCAGAAGACTCTGCCTCTTTTAATGAACTGTTCAATGACCACATGGTCAGTTATTTCTCTCCTCAAAACCATTACCTTGCCCATGCAATGCTGTAAGTGTGGTCTTAGAATGAGAGCTGGATTTCAATGCTAAATCTGATATTAAGTGTGGGGTATTTGTCAGGCTACTTAATCTCTCTGGGCTACTAATTTATCATATGAAAAAACAAAATGGTAGTAGTACCTACCTCTCATACATTCATGATAATAAGATGAATAATGAATGAAAAAGCACCCCTAGATTATGTAGAGTACACAAACAATTATTTCTGTTGTTTAAAATTAACCAATAGCAAGCTAGGATATGTGTTAAAGTTAAAACACTTTCCTACAACCCACAAAGTCCTGAGCACACTTCTCTCTCTCTCTCTCTCTCTCTCTCTCTCTCTCTCTCTCTCTCTCTCTCTCTCTCTCTCCCACAAACATATACAGAAAGCTCAGTAAAAAATCATCAAGTATTATCAAGGTGTCTGAAGTTTGAAAATACCAATAATTCGTCCAGGTTTTTATTGCTGTGCCTCTCATATACTAGGGAATCACCTCACATGGGCAGAATTAATGACTAGATAGTTTGTGGGCAGATGGGTAGATGGTGGAAAGACTTGTTGATGGTTGAGAATGGGATTCCTAATCTTTAAGGTAACAAGACTTAATTAAATCGTTACTAAGCTTTCTCTAAGTTCAGACACATATTCAACCACACTCTCTGGAATTTTGAATAAACACGCATTTTCAGAGTTGTTCAAATTTTCTTTTCTCTTGGCTGGCTGACAAGTAGTAAGCCCCAGTGATCTCCCTGTCACTGTCCCCAACAAACTAGGGTAACAGAGACACACAGGTTACACGTGGTTTGTTATTTTGGGCACAGGACCTTTGAGCTCAGGTCCTCTTTGTTGTATAACAAGCACTTGTAGCCACTAAGCCAACTCCCCAGAACCTTAACTTTCAAAGCAAAGAATTCATACACTTAGTAGAAAACCTATGCCATGGGTCTCTGGAAAAGTCACTGAACATTCTAGGAGAAGCAAGGGGACAAATGGTGACAGAAGCAGGGAGCACGTTCTGCCAGTCATTCTGGCTGTGAATGTTATCCATTGTTGCTTTCAGCAAACCAGGGATCCAGAAAATAGGTAAGTGCTAATGACCCCGAGGAAAAAGCAACCTATCCATTTTCATACACACACCCGGAAGAAATCACACCTTCCTGACAACTTGATTTAGATGAAATGTCATGGGGAAAAGAATGTGATCAATTTTTCAACAGGAAGGAAAAACCCAGTAAGGAACTATGTCAGGTCTTATACTTCAGACCCACTTGGTATTAAGCTGATGATGCCCTGTGTATAACAACCCTTTGGCCCCTCTTTTATATGAAAATATATGTTTTTGCTTTTTGGGTTTTTTTTTTTTTTTTTTTTTGTTCTTCACAGGTTCCTCCTTTTGAGCTGCCATCCACACCTGAACATGTATGGACCTGGGACTTCGGAAAGACTCTTTAATGCCATTTTATCATTGAATACTCAGACTACAATTCTAAGTAGTAAGTGAATCTAAGTAAATATATACTTATTCTGCAGAACACCATGTCAAAAATCAGTGAGATTCATCTCCCCTCTCATAGTAAGCAATAGTAAAGCCAATGATTTCAACCTCTAGGTTGTATGCCATCATCAGTGCACCAACCTTTGCAGCACACCACCTTCTAAAGCTTCAAAGAACGAGAATTACTGTTGCTGTTAGTATTTATTCAGTACCTCCGGGGCACTACATACATAATGATAAATATCAAATAGAATTGCTGCCCAAGTAAAGTTGTTAACAAGCCCTATGCTGGAAAATGACAAATTACCTCTGCTATTGGTAAGATTCTTGAACAATTAGATAATCCATTTAACTAGTTTAAAAAATCCAGAAGAGCACCCCCTCCTTGACCTCTTCCTGACACTGAGATTAAAAATAAATGGGACCTCCTGAAACTGAAAAGCTTCTGTAAGGCAAAGGACAGTCAACAAGACAAAACAACAGCCTACAGAATGGGAAAAGATCTTCATCAACCCCCACATCTGACAGAGGGCTGATCTCCAAAATATACAAATAAGAACCTAGCAACCAAAACACCAAATAATCCAATTAAAAATTGGGGTACAGAACTAAATAAAGAAGTCTCAATAGAGGAATCTAAAATGGCTGAAAGACACTTAAGAAAGTGCTCAACATCCTTAGCCATCAGGGAAATGCAAATCGAAACAACTTTGAAATAACATCTTACTCCTGTCAGAATGGCTAAAGTCAAAAACACCAAGGTCAACTTATGTAGGAGAAGATGTGAAGAAAAGGGTACACTCCTCCACTCTGGTAGGAGTGCAAACTCATACAGCCACTTTGGAAATCAGTATGGTGGTCCCTCAGGAAAATGGAAATCAGGCATATACCCAAAAGACGCACATTCATACAACAAGGACATCTGTTCAACTATGTTCATATCAGCATTGTTTGTAATAGCCAGAACCTGGAAGCAACCTAAATGCCCTTCCAACTGAAGAATGGATGGAGAAAATGTGATACATTTACACAATGGAGTACTGCTAAGCAAAAAACAAAACAAAACAAACAAACAAAAAAAAACAATGAAATCTTGAAATTCACAGGCAAATGGATAGAACTAGAAGAAACCATCCTGAGTGAGGTAATCCAGTCACAAAAAGACAAACATGATATGTACTCACTCATACATGTTTTTTAGACACAGAACAAAGGATTTCTGGCCTACAATCCACACCGCCAGAAAAACTAGGAGACAAGGAGAACCCTAATAGAGACATACATAGTTCCCTGGAGAAGGGGAAAGAGACAAAATATCCCAAGCAAACTGGGAGCATGGGGAGGGGGGAGGGAGTTAAGAGGAAGAGGGGGAGGTGGGTATGAGGGAACAGGAAGATTGAGTCAGGAAAAGAATAGAGGAGAGCAAAAGCAGAGATACCATAATAGAGGGAGCCATTACAGTTTTTAAGAGAAATCTGGCACTAGGGAAATGTCCAGAGATCTACAAAGATGAATTCATCTAACAATCTAAGCAATAGTGGAGATACTACCTTAAATGCCCTTCCCCTATAATGAGATTGATGATTACCTTATATGTCATTCTAGAGTCTTCATCCAGTATCTGATGGAAGTAGAAGCAGACACCCACAACTAAATACTGAGCCAAACTCCTGGAATACAGTTGCAGACAGGGAAGAGTGATGAGAAAAGTGGGTCAAGACCAGGCTAGAGAAACCCATGGAAACTGTTGACCTGAATAACTGGAAGCTCATGGACTCCAGTTTGATAGCTGGGAAACCAGCATAGGACCAACCCAGATTCACTGAATGTGGTGTTAGTTGTGAGGATTGGGAAGTTTATAGGGCCTCTGGTAGTGGATCAGTATTTATCCCTCGTATATGAATAAACTTTGGGAGCCCATTTCACAAAGAGAGATACTCCCTCAACTTAGACACATGGGGGAGGGCCTGGGCCCTGCTCCATATGATATGACAGACTTTGAAGACTCCCCACAGAAGGCCTTGTCCTCCCTGGGGAACAGAAAGGGGTGGGATGGAAGTTGGTGGGGGAACAGGTGAGGACAGGATGGTGTAGGAACTGGAATTAACATGTAAAACAAGCTTGCTTCAAATTTAAATAAAAATTATATATATATGTATATATATGTATATACATATACATATATATATATATATATAATCAGTAACTTATCAAAGCGACCAGTGACTCAGAGTGAAGTGGACTTTGTATTACAGCAGATCCCATTCGAATCAGCCCACCTTGCACGCAACTCCATGGGAAAGTCAGAGGGCCCCTTTTCTGAATGCCATTCTCATCATCAGAAAAGCTGAGACATAATGTACATTTGAGGAATCATTCTAATTAAATGAATTTTAATACAAGAAAGCCAGTAAGATACTTTACAAGAGCTCTATAAACTTTATTTTTCTATCCTTTATCATATTCCCCCTAAAACCAAAGGCAAATGCCCTCCCTAATTTTCTTTACACATAAATTCTTTAATAAGTAAACCCAACAGACACGGAAGAAGCAGGGTGATTGGAGGGATGCTCCAGTGGAATGTCACTCTATGTCTCAGTAGATGATGCTGGACTGGATGGCATCTGTTCAGGGTTCCCTAGGGTACATGATAGGGTATACCTAATAGGGCTTTCCTCTCCTATGGAGCCTTAGCAGAGACAGGCATTGAATTTACACAGAAGGGATTTAGTATGACTCTCTCAAGATACAAGAGACAGGAGTAGACAACTGTCAATGGCTCTGAGTTCCTGTGCAAAATGTCAAAGACCCTTGATGAGAGTATGCTTATTAAGAATCGCTGGCAGCTTCTGTGATTGGATCCCAACCTGTCTGTCTACTCCATCCTCCTCTGTTTATCTCCACAAACAGACTCTATTCAGTCCAAACTGGCTTACTTGATTTTCCCTCTGTTTGCCCTGATTTTTCCAAGGACTGAATCACACAGATTTCTCCCTATGGAATGATGTTTCTCTTTGTTACTTTAAGTCCTATTTATCCAACAAAAGCCAGACCAAACATCTCACTTCCCCCAGACTTTCTCGAAGTGATCACCTCTTGTGGGAAATTAAAGCTTTGCTGCTTTGGTGTCTCATTGCATCATGTCTATTTCTTGCTGAAGTCTTGTTTTCTGTCTTCTACTTATGTATTTCTGTATGATTTTTATCTCCCCTTTTAGATCAGACCCTCCCTGACACAGAGAACCACATTAGACCTCCTTTTTATGCCCTGATGGAACCGACAACAGCAAATAGCAAAGACAGTGGAACAAATACACATGAAATGAATAGAAATGACGATGATGACCATGATGATGAAAGGCTTGCTGTCTGTCACCACCCTGGCTTCTTTATATAGCTCGTTTCATTGAATGCACCCAGTAAACATTTGCAATAGCTAAGGTCATTATCCTTGTATAGTGGATTACAAAATTGAGACTCAAGAGATGTCAAAAAAAATTAGCCAAAGTCTGATTGACTAGGATTCAGAAGAATAGGCTTTTTAACTAACTTATACACCTTGAGAGGTAACTTTAAAGACTATAAATATTGTCTGGCTCATCCCTTCGTTGTCCTTCTAGCCTTGTAATTTTAGGAAAGCATCCTCATGATTTCAGACTTAGGTAGTCTCTGAAGAAAAATTTCAAACTCCTTTGTTTCCTTTCTTCTTTATCTTCTTTGTTTCCCCACTCTCTTTCAGAAATGAGGCTTTTAACTACTACTTAATGAAAAGACATTTGTGGTTAATTCAGACCAGAACAGGACTGGAGGAGACTCCTGCTGAGCAGACACTTGGCTTTGATGTAGACCAAGGGCCGGCTGAGGAAAGTGCTTTCAAATTCCTTAAAAAAAAAAAAAAAAAAACCATTCCCCACTGGATTCTATTTAAGGCCCTGCAGATATTCACAAAAGCAGACAGCATGAAGCATCAACGCATCTCTAGGGGGTGTCAAGAGTAAAGGGGTTCCATGAGTTCTTTCCCAGCCCCACATGTCAAGTTAACATAGCAAGTCTCAGCACAGAGGGTGGACACCCAGAAGAAAAAAATGGGTCTACCTTCACCATCCTGAGTTGGAGAGTTGCCTGTAAGTCAGAAGATGGTTCCAATAACCTGCAGATAGGATAATTGAGGAGAGGCAGATAAGATGACCTAAAAATTGTAAGGTGTGGCATAAGGGGGGGGTGATACTGAAGGGGAAAATATGGGAAGATTCTAGACTCTGAGCTTTCAACAACTCAGCTTCCTCTGTGTGGGTTCTTTGAAATGGTACTCAGGGGTTCAAAGGCAAGGGGAAGAAACCCAATCTGGTATTTGCTGACTGTGTTTCCACTGAAGTTCTTCTGAGATTTTTTTTTTTTGCCATATATTTGTTTTCCATGCTAGGGAATTTAGCCCAGGGGCTCATGTGCATGTGAGGGAGACAAACATCCTACAACTGAGTTGTGCCCCATCCTCTGTATTGACATTCTTAGAGGATGAGTAGAGGTTGAGAATCCCAGGCATTTCTTGACTTTCCTTAGTCTTTCTTGTCCTGTCAGAAACCAGAGTCTCACTTTTCACTGGGTTTGTGTTAATCTAAGGCACTGCTTCCCACAGATTCTGAATTTCCTCTGCCATCTCTCCTTTTAATTTCCATCCATAAACACGGACCACGGCCTCATAGTTTGTGGGTGTTCAGGAAACACTGATGGGGTGATTTGGCAAAGAAGTCTGATCTGTGTATCATTGGCATAGAGCACTTGATCAATAAATGCTGATTTGAATAGAATGAGGGGTGTCTAGCCAGAGAAGGGTTTCTGAAACTCCATGAGCTCAATTGCTTGATTTCAGAGAGCTATGGTGCCTTGGCAAGAAGATAGCCATTTCCAAATTTGAAACATAAATTCCATTTAATAAGTGGCATGAACTAATTGGCCACAGCTGCTGTTTCCTTGCAGTGCCCAACAGCCTAGAGGGAAATGGCAAAAGTCATGGCAAACTGAATCACACAAGCAGAAATGGAGAGCACGGTGGGTCCACATGGGCACTGGACATTCTCTCAGATCAGCAGACTCTGGCCTCTGAGAAGCCAATGGATGCTGGCCTTTATATTTTGTCTAGATGAGTCATGAGTATCCAAAGGATGTACAAATACACAAAGACATACTATTCTATGAAGCAATGCAGGTTTGGGGACTATGTACATAATTCAGAAGGACGAGGCAGAAATACACACAAGGCTCCTTTTTTTTTTTTTTTTTTTTTTAACATGAGTCCAGCGCCCTTGAACAGCCCTGATGCTTCCCTATCTTCATACTGCTGTGACTGGCGAGTGAGATCATGTGAAGATAAATGCTTGTTAAGCAGCTGCCTGCTTATGTCACCGATGAAATGAACACCCACAAAAGGACTTTTTCAGGGCTTTATTGCACAGTAATCTCCCATACTTCTGTTAAATTACTATGTCCTAATCTCTTTTGGAAGAAACTAAAGGTATTCATTATTTGCCAGTGGTCTCACATTTTGGACTTATAAAGTCTTACAATCTGTCCACCATTTTCAGCGATTGTTTTTGTTCCTACTTCAGCATAAATGAACGCACTGCTCCTGATTCTCTCAATTCTCCCCTAGGGCTCATGGGAAGGTTTGAAGCTTTAAACCACAGTGTGTCTTTCAACTGGACAACTAGACCTGCCTAAAACTCATGCTTGATTATCCTCCCTCTCGATCCAGACACTCACACTCCATGCAAGGCATGGATTTGGAAGATTTCAAAGCATATCAGCAGCAGCAATGTCTGCTTTCAAGAGGCTTGAATTCTACAAAGGAAAACAACTTTATAGTTTTTTTTTTTTACAAACTATTCAAAACACCACAAATCACAGGCAACCACCACCATCACCACTGGCTGTGGGACTGAGTGTTTGCCATGTGCCAAATTGGCTTCTAAGCTTTTCCAGTCACTAATTACAGGAATAAATAAAATCCACCCAAATGAAAGCAAGCCATTTCCTCAGAGGCTGCTGTATGTAACAGGAGTCAGCCACCATCCTTTGTGTTGGACAGACAATCAACTATGAATACAAAAGTGGGAAAGCCTCACATATGAAATGCAGGAAGGCTCAGGAGTGCTCCAACTGGATGTTGTTGCTATGAACAATTAGGACAAGAAGCATGTGCAGTAGGGTGTTATACAATTGCATACAGGAGCATGTTTGCCTCTCTTTACTGTGTTGGAAGTTGCAGAACTGAATCTTGAGCACTGTGGCACCATTGTTAACATGACCATGATTTTCTTGTTCCCTGGCCTTATCCCATCACACTGTGGGTCAGAGTTTTATTTTGTCTATGGTTTAGCCATTTTCTGACTTTATGATCAGCTTCACGTCATTTATTCAAGTCTTACAACAAGATGTGACATGTATGTATACTTACTATGTTATCCAATGAAAACAGAGGCACGGAGGCACGGAGGGATTAATTAGCCTGCCATGGTCCACACTGCAAATAGCAGGCAGAACAGGTATTCTAACTAGACTGTCCCTCAGAATCCACAACCTTCCAAGCTAAACTAATATAATACAATTAAATAGAAAAGTGTCAACAATATGAAAGGAAATAAGCAGAGAGTTTACACAGAAGGAAATGCAATAACTTTTAATATAAAAAATGGTGTTTGAACTCAATCAAATTAAGGGAAATGGAAAATAAAATTACGATCAGATACCACTGTTTACCTATCTGGTAAGCTTAGAGCAAAAAGCTTGATGATGGGGACTGGGAGTATACTTGTAAATTGAAAAATCATCTATGAAAGAATTTGATGACATCTACTGAAATTAGGTATGCCCCTTCTGGACCCTAAATTTTCATTCTTGGGTTTATTTTCTGCAAACATACTCCCATAGAATAGAAATGATATGCATATGATATTGATAGTTGAATTCCCAGCAAACACTGGGAATGCACCAAATGACAAACAATGGACCATGATTCACCATGTATCCATAACCAACAGGAGTGCAGCCATATCACATTGGTCCAAATGCTTCTGGGCACTGATTTTCATCATCATTTCATTCTCAGAGTAATGCTGTGAGGTGTTGCTCCAGCCAGTCTAATTAACTGCATGAGTTAATGGAGGTACAGAGAGGCCAAGTTACCAAAAGTTAAATAGGACAAGATTCAAAGGCAGGTGATCTGCCCTCAGGAACTGCATTACTGGCAGTTAAACTGACTATTCAGTACACACAGAGACACTATTCTACATGCCTATGTTATATACCATGACCTGCAGTGTACATTATAAAGTGAAAGGGAAAGGGTAGGACATCTACATAATCATGTTATTTAATTAATGGTATTAATACACATGCATAGTATCAAAGTATCATGTGTTGCTTAATGATGACTACATACACATAGAATTATGTGTTGTTTAACAATGAAGTTTGTTCAGGGTCATGTGCCCTTAAATCATTTTACCACTAAGTAAAATCAATATGGTTTATGTACACAAGAGATGGCTAGATTGACACCACAGAATAGCCTTATTGAGAACACCATGTATATGTGGTCCATCAATGACCAGATGTCATTATGGAGCATATGCCTATAAACATACATATATTTACCATATGTGCATAAACAAATATGTATATATATTATACACATATACATATATGTATATACATACATACATACATTCAGAAGCACATACACTAACCTGGCAGAGCAGCTGGATTCACCCTACTACCAAATAATTTTTGTAATTTGATCTAGTAATAGTGGCACATGCCTTCAATCCCAGTAAGTACTTGGTAGGCAGAGGCATGTAGACCTCTATGAGTTCGAGGCCAGTTTGGTCTACAGAGTGAGTTCCAAGATAGCCATATCTAAAAAGTGAAACTGTCTTGAAAAAAAACAAAACAAAACAAGTTACATTTTAAGATTTGGGCCACGGACATACTTTTGTACTAACAATACAATTGCCAAAGTTAAAACAGCATGTGGTTCCACTGTAAACCTGTCACTCTTACCACAGCCAAGTTCACGTTCATGCACAGCCAGTGGGAGCTACCTGATCAAGTTCTCACTCAAAGAAAGCAAAGCAACTCTCCATCTGGATCTTTGGGCCTCATGTTCTTAGCCCTTCTTTTATAGCTTAAACACGACCAACGCTTTGCCACCTCAGAGCTTTATACATGATGCTCTTTCTGTGAAGCATGTCTTTCGCCATGCTTTGCAACTGCTTGACTGCTTCTCATCCTACAGACCATGATCTAGCTTCTTGGACATTCACTATAACTTGTTTTCCCTTCTTCTGTTATCTATAGTAGTTCCCTATTTGTTTCAGTGTTTTAAATAGCATTACCCATAAGCTAGACCCATACTTTTCAATTCTATTTTCAACACTTTTGTGAATTTGTCATTTCCTTTTCCCAAACAGCATTTTGCCATCTTTTACTTGATAGTGCCAGCATCTCTCCAGGTGAATGGGAAATAGGAGGAGCTGAAAACCTCATATTTAATTGTTTAATTGATTAATTCATCCTGTCATTCACAAAGAAAGAAAACTAGCATGAAAAATTTAAAGGAAGTAAAAAAGATTTTCTCTCTCAACTAATCACAAGAGAGAGAAAGACAGAATGTTCTTTGCATGAAACTTTTCACTCACTTATTGGCAAAGACCCTACAATCTCAAGCTGAAGTTGTACCATAGTCTGCTAAGGAAAGATAAACATGTACGCTTTGAAGTTAGACAGGCTAGAATCACTCCTGTGCAGCGACAAGCTGGATGGCTTTGGGTAAAAATTGCTTGGTACTTAGGAGCTCAAATTGTATCATATGCAAAATTAGGGTGAAGGAAACATTGAGAGTAAACCCTGCCTCATGGCAGCCCCTCCATTAATGGAAATTGTAGAGACCTCTCCCATCCCTTTCCCAAGTGTGAAGGTATCTTAGAGGCTACATCTCCATCTTCTGCAGATCTGGGAGGAAGAACATTGTTTCCCCCAGGTCATTGTGAGTCCTGTTTCCCTGAGCCTGGAGAGGACAAACAAAGCACCTGAAACTCCTACTCCTACTCCCAGGTCCCACAGTACTCTCCTTTCCCCAGACCTGTGCTTTGCTCACAGCATCCACTGGGAAACCTTGCATCCCAGTGGACTGCTGCTCCTTTAGCAGACTCTGAAGTAGTAACAAATTTGGAGCACAATGACATGCTGAGTCCTCTCAAAGGCTGTGATTAAGGGGAATGCAGAGGTTCATTTTCCTTCTTATTATTATTCCATTTCTCCTTGCCTGTGGAATCAGAGTTGGATGAATTCTAGAAGGCAATCTGGTTATCACTAACCTACTGTCCTCTTGTCACAGAGAATCGGGTGACCTGAATGTATGACACAAGGCATGCTGTAAGACTTCAGGCAGCTTGGGAGACCAAGCAAACTGTTCCCACTGACGCTGTCTGATTGTCTCAGTGAACCCCACTCCCCAAAGGAGCTGTCTGTACCTGTCTCCTTGCAAAAGTATCTGGCTGCCCATCAGGAAGGTGTAATGGAGGCCAGGAGAAAGGAAGGAAGGCTAAAGTTGCCCAAGTGAACTTCCTCCAGGTTTGAGGGAAGTGAAGCCTTGATGTGCTGCTCTCCCAAGCCAGTCTCCTTCAGACCATGCCCCACCACTGCAAGAGGAAGAAAGACATCAGAGGGTGAGCCAAGAAAAAGAAGAAACAACCCTGCCAGGCAAACCCATCAGTCTGTCTTCAGGCTCCAAGAGCGTGAAATGGAAATGGACAGAATCCAGTGAACCTGCTCTCATCTTATTTCAAAGTGCTTTCTACACAGATGAACCCTCTCTGCCTAGTGTTTAGCTCCTTTCCTTCTGACTTTTCCTTCTTCTTGGGAACAGGAGTAAGATCCTAAGTGATGAATTCATCAGAAGGTGGTTTGTATCCTCCAGCACCCCTCAACATGCCACTCTTGTCCCTTCAGGATGGAAAGCATTGCATATCCTCCCAACCGTGCCCCTCACTGAATCAACCCAGACACACTCACTCAATGCCTCCCCAGACAACCCAGAACACTTGTCAGGAGCAGGGAGGAGGAAGCGACAGCAGGGTGGCCATTCCTCTCAGTACAGGGTGAGCTGAACACATCAATCTCCCAGCAGTCCATTTCCCACCCTATCAGCATCCCCATCCTCTTCCAAGTGACGCAGACAGTATTTCCCAGCCATGTTTGACTGCTTTGCTTCCAGCACCTCGAGGAACCCTGACAGGAGGTGGGACACCTAGAATGAATGATGTTGTTGGCTTGTTCCAAACTGTAGTTAAGGGAAGCCACATTAAATACTCCAGATACCATCTGTGCAGGACACAGCCAGAAAACAGACAGATAGATCCCCCTGCAAAGCAACCATAGGTTTTGTGTGTGTGTGTGTGTGTGTGTGTGTGTGTGTGTGTGTGTGTGTGTGTGAAGGGTTAATGAGGAGGCTTCAGTGATAGGCATCAAAGTGCCAGGGTTCTCTTTAAAAAGCAATCCCCTTCAGTGTTGAAAATACCTCTGTCCCAGTTTTATCTTCTGTCAAATGGACTGACTTCAATCTGGATAAACATTAATTTTTCACGTTTCTCATACACTATTTTGGCTTCTTTGTCTTTCAGTATGAGCAGTATCTCTTGTCTAATGCTGCACAGTATAATTAAAAGGCAGTTAAGTTTAGAAAAAATGTACCAGGGTGCAAAGAGATGGCTCAATGACTAAGAACACTTGCAGCGCCAGAGGACCTAAGCTTGGCTTTCAGAAGCCAAATCAGATAACGCACAACTGCCTGTAATTCTAACTCTGGGAAATTCCATGTCTTCTTCTGGCCTCCTCAGGTACCACCACAAATGTGAACATACAACCCCCCACCCATATACAAACACATATACACACACACACAAACATACACGTACATACTTGGTGTTCTACACACTTTAGGAGAATGCCTCCAATTCTGTCTCCCTCTTGTTTTCAATTTTATAAATTAAGGATTTGGGCTAGCAACTGTCATAGTAAGCTGGAGTTGTCACCTTGACATATCTGGGAAGAGGGAACCTTAACTGAGGAATTGTCTCCATCAGACTGGCCTCTGGCCATATCTTGAAGCATTTTATTGATTGCCATTTGTGTTTCCAACCCCTGTGAATTGCACCATCTCTAGGCAAGTGGCCCTGAGATGTATAAGAAATGTACTTTGAACAAGCCAGAGACAGCAAGGTACTAGGCAGCATTCCTCCATGTTCTCTGCCTCATGTCCCGCTTCCAGGTTCCTGTTTGAGTTCCTGCCCTCACTTCCTCCAACGCCTGACTGTCACACAGAAGTGTAAAGCAAACCCTTCCCTTCCCAAGTTGGTTTTGGTCAGTAGTTTGTTACAGCAAGAGAAGGCAAACTATGACAGCAACATGGGTAAAGTGCAGGGAGGATTTGAAATAGCCCAACACTATACCCCATGCTGTCATGGCCACCAATGTCAACACACTTTATTTTTCACAGTCCTTTCCTGCCTAGCCAGTGTTGGCATATAGTGGACACTCAGTAAATATTTGCTAATTGATATATTTCACATTTCAAGGCAAAGTAGAACTGTGCACACTAATGGTGTCATCCTTGCAAAATGATTTTATAACCCCATTAGTTTGAGAGAGCTAACTGGAGCTAAAAATGTTCACGTCAAGAGTTGTAGCATCCGGGCCACTAAAGCATTTGATTTTTCTCCTTCTCTCCATCAAATGCCAACATGTGAGCGAATTCATCTCCACTCTCCATTTTGATGTCTGTCTCAGTGCAAGGCTCATTCTGGCAAAAAGCCGATGACACCCAAACCGTATCCTATTAACACATCCTCCTTTCTGCTGCTGCTGCTGCTTCTGCTGCTGCTGCCACTATTTTACAAAATGCCTTTGGTGACAAAGAGACCCGGGCTTTGATCAGGATTGTTTTCCTTGTGCTTCTCTTTTGGGCATTGTGGGAAGTTTTCTCTCACAACAGATTGACAGTTATCTGTGATTCTCATAAAAACTATCACATGGAGAGATAGCTTCTGTCACCCCTGTCCCTGCATCACACTGCTCCCGGAATGGACACTGCTCAGCTTTGCTCTCGTTGGCCCTGAGGCTCTGATTGTCTCATATTGGTTGCTTTACTTCCCACACTCTGAGTACCCCAGTCTTAAGAAGCTGAGGCCACTTTGCCACCATCTGCAGGTTCAGAGCTGGCCCAGCCTAGGAGACTGATCCTAACCCCAGATCGGAAAAGCATCACTGGTCTTAATCCAGCACCAAGCCAGCATTCCTGCAGAGTCCCCAGGTCACACCCACTGAATCAGGTGTCTGCAAATGAGCAGTCTGCTTGATATTCACAAATGTGCCAGGTAGATCAGTGTGGTTCCATTTTACCTGTGAAAGACTGAAGTTCACAGAAGGAAACATCTAGTCTAGATCCTCTACTCAGGAGATGCTGGAGCCTCCCTCTGAAAGGTACAGCCACTGTCTTTCAGGCCATGCCTGCCACTTCCCCGCTGGGTCCTGTTTGGTTGTTCTCAGCAGAATTGCCCGACGCTACAGTTTTCTTCCAGAATGCATGTCTCTATTGTTAACAGGAATAAGCTTTTCAAAAAAAAATGCCATTAATTAATTAATTTATTTGACATATAATAATTGTATACACTAAATGTGTGTATAATTCACTCCCTAAAGTAGTAAAATCTCTTACTTTGATACCTGTTCATCCTGTATGATGATCAAATTGGAGTAGTTGTCATACCCATCGCCTCAAACACTTCAACATGTCTTTGTGGTAAGAATGTTTGAATTCCCTCTTCTGGCTATTCTGGGAATGCATGCTGTGTTCTTGCTGATTGTTGCAGCCTACTGAGTGGTAGAATGTGAAAACATCTTCCTGACCAATTGAGTTTTCACCCATTGACAAATCTTAATATCCTTTTCCTCCCCTCTTGCTGCCCATCAGCACTGAACTTCTTCACCTTGAACTCTGTGTAATCTTCTCAGACATCAGAGGGTACCACTGATTTCTGAGGGACTTCAGAAGGGAGAAACGTGCAGGAGGGTGGCAAGAGCACTGGCGGTGGCAAGGACAGCCAGCAGAACACAGTCCTGGGAACTTAGAGAAGCGAGGAAGATCTCACAGAAGTTCAGATTTCAGTCTCCATCTTGAAAATACTGCCAGGGCTAGAGTGAGGAGACATCCCAAAGCCAGACGCGTGTATGTGAGAGGCAACCATGCACAGCAAGAACAAAATACAAAGGCCTGTCTTAAAGAGGAAAGATTATCACCCAGAGTTTCTAGGTGAATCTAGAATCCCATGTGTCCTTCCCAGCCAGAGTGGGCCAGGGACAGTACTGAGAAGCACAGAGTTCCTGCCAGAGAGAGTACTTGATCCAGACACTAGTGGACAGTATTGGTGCACACGCTTTATCCTCTAGACTCAAAACGTGGTCTGGCTCACGATACCACATCTCTGATAGTCCTGCCAACAGTACATACCTGAATCTAATTAAGAGGAAACATCAGACAATCTCAAATAGAAGGACATTCCAAATAATCATTGTCAAGGTCAAGAAAAACATAAACAACTAAGTCACCTTTCCAAATTAAAGAAAACTCAGGGACACAAATGCAAATCTTGACCTTGGCCTGGATCCTAGACCAAGGGTTGGGGAAAGTACTACAAAAGGCATGTCTAGAATGAAAATGCTTACATGAGGACTGCTCAGTAGCTAATGGCATTTTATCGGTGCTGGGTTTTTGACCCTAATGAATGTGGCGTCCTCATCCCTGAGGACTTTAAAGTAGAGGGAAACAGATGAGATCAATTCTAAATAGTTTTACTGGAAAATCTCTTATATGGATATGTAGAAAAGGTACTATAGCATGCAGAGGGCTGAAGAAAACCCACTGGTGAATTTGAATTTTCATGAAATATTAGACATTGACCATTCAATGGTTTCTTAGGTTACTCTTGCAGTTTTTGTTTAAGTTGAGGATTAGTGTTAATTTTTAAAGATTTTTTTATAAAGATACATAAAAGTGTTTATTTTTCTAAGAGACATACAATATAACAGGATGATTCTTTAATTGGAAATTTATTGAAAAGCTAGTCTCGCAAGCCTCATTCTGGAACCAGAAAAAAGAATCTCCATTTGGAATCTACATTTTAAGACAAACCCAAAGTATTTAGCTATCGGTACATACAGGTTCAAGACTCTGATCTTTACATTTCAAGGCTAGGCACCCAATCTTAGCTATTAGGTGTATTGATGGCAAATCAACTAATTCCACATTGCAAACTCCCATTTGCTCCCAAAGTGTAATTCAAGTGTGTTGTTGTGGGTTGCAAATCAGCCTATGTTCTCTGTGAATTGTGTGAATTGTTTCCTATCCCTGAGTACATTTGTATTCTAGAACATTATGCTGTATTCAGTGCCTTTCATGGACATTTAAAAAAAAATAGCTTCCCGATTTCCACATTACATTAAAAAGCTGTTTCCTTTCCCTATTAGGCCAGAAGGGGTTGCACTGCGGCAGCACTGAGGGAGACAAACGCAGCTCAAGAAACATTTGAGTGAATGAATGAACGAATAAATGAATGAATTTAACTCTGCTTCCCACCCCCTGGATATATTCATAGCTCCAGGGAGATCTGCTAGAGCCTCAGAAGGAACAAGAGATCATTTCAAGTTGAGCAGACACCAGCAGGGAGCAAACTGTTGCCAGCAAGAAAAGCCTCAGTCACAGACCTCCAGCCTATAACCAGACTCTGCTCCAATGCACTGCAAGCCCAGTTTCCAATGTCTTCATAGTCTTAGCAGTTATGTACACTTCCAGTGACTTTATGACCTAGTAAAATATTGTTATAGCAGCAATATATCAGTAATGTCTATACTACATTAGGTGTGTGTGTGTGTGTGTGTGTGTGTGTGTGTGTGTGTCTTACAAAAACACAATCAGTAGAAAAATGTAAACTTGGCCAATATTGTGGCTAGATCAAGGTTACTAGGGAAAACAAAAAGAATAAAGGCAAAAGTGGCGGATATTTGGAGCTCCTTGTTGGAAAGCATTGTCATCCTGGACCAGGTCCTTTCTCTCCATTCTAGCAGGTACAGGTGGAAATGTAAGACAGACAGGACATCAGAAGCTCAAAGGGCAGAAAGAATGTAGCAGCTTTAGTTCTGGAAGCGTGGTGGGTCCCTCTTTCCTTCAAATGAAGGGCAAGGAATGGATTTATAATGAGCTGATTCTATTCAAGAAGTGAAGAGAATTAAAAAAAAAAAACTCACTAGTTAGAATCCAGCCTCCCTGGTGTTTTCAGTAAAAGATAATTTTGGGTATCAAATGGAAGCATCCATGGGCTAGGTAAGGCTGTGTGGACTCAGGAACTTTCAATACAGAGAAGGTCTGCTACCGCTGTAATTGTAAAAGACAGATTTTATTTTAACTCAATGTCCCCTAGGGACAGGGCTTTGCCAAAAATCGGAGTATAATTTAATGAGGGTGAAAAGTTTAAGAACGAAATATAAGAAGAAAGTTCTAAAAGGACAGAATAGACTCAGAGTGGGAGTCTGTGCCCAAGCGACTTGTTGAAAAATGCCAATGATGGCAGCTAGCAGATTCATGCTATGAGGAAGTGCTGAGCCTCCTCTGGGACTTGCAGCAAGATTATCTCTAGCTTGCTACACATGCAGGAAACTTCTAGAATGAGCAAAGGAGAGTCCTGTAGAGTTGCTGGAGAAAATGTTTTCATTTGACCACTTCTGTTTGAGTTTATTAAGTAGAGCAAAAAAACCTTTGTTTCACACAAGTGGAAAGGACCAAAGCAAGTGGTTTAAGAATAGACGGACTTGGATTCAAGATGGGGGATGGAGAGAGCAGAACACCGGCCCCTTCTCTAGTAAGATGACACCACATGGTAATACTTAGGTTAATAGAAATGGATTAATATTTAAAACAGAGCTAGCCAACAAGAAATTATATCTAATACAGTGTCTCTGTGTGTTATGTGGGGCTGGTACGGTGGTGGAACCAGGCTGGTGGGAAAGCATAAAAAATGGCGCCTTCAACGTGGCTATTAAGAACTTCCACTTAAAACTTAACAAAAGCTTAAGAAAGGGATTTTAGAAATAAAAGAACAGAGACAAGCAAGGCTTCTTGGTAGCAACATTTTTCTCGGTTGGACTCTGTTTTGCTAAAGACAAACAGAGATTTGCACAGCTCCTTTACGGGAGGTTTCCTGACTCAGCATAAGCAACAAAAAACCATAAGGTTTGTAAAGATCTCTGCTAACAACTTAATGGTGTGTACAAGAGCTGGTAATGGCAGTGACCACATCTTCAAGCTGGCAGCATGCTGCTGGATGGTATCGTAGACCGAGGCAGTGAGCATAGCTCTCAGTTCTGGCGGTAAAGGTACCCGTCACCATCTTTGACAGACCTCGGCTAATACAGCTATGGCTTTTATTTTAGCAATGTTGTTTACCAGATAAAAGACTCGTGGCCAGAAAAAGATAAAGATTTATAGTAAAGACAGATTCAGATTAAGAAAAATCACTAAAGGTTTACAGTGTGTTTTAAAATATACCTAGGCTTGGGAGAAAAAAGAAACAGGATAAAATGGTTTCAAAAAATAATCATAAAGAGACAGAGAGTAGCTGGGTATGGTGGCACACCTTTAATTCCAGCATTTGAGAGACAAAGGCAAGTGGATCTCTGTGATTTCAAAGTAAATCTGGTATACAGAGTTAATTCCAGGACATATAAAAGTTACACAGAGAAACCCTGTCTCAAAAAATAAAAAAAATAGAAGTATAAGAAATAGAGTAATAAAAAGCCACATAAAGATGGAAAGCACAAAGAGTCTGGATAACTGTATGCTATTGTATTGTCTTTAAATTGTTTGACTGTTGAGGAAATAACAACAATTGTTAAAAGAAATACTGCTAAGTTAATTCAATTTATATTTTTTAAAAATGCTTTGACTTCCAAATTTAAGTTCAAGGATAGGTTACTGGGGAAAGGGATTTCTATTTTTGTATCCATATAAAATGAAAAGCTATGGATTCCTTTTAGACTAATATTGTTTCATCAAACAAGACCCCCCTGAAGCAATGTCCCAGATGATCCACCATTCAAAACAGCTGGGGCAAGGCAGTCTTGCAGACCACTACAGCCAGGATTTCTGCCTCTTCTTAGGATCCCCAAGACAGCGGCCCCCTACCAGCAAGAAGCAGTTTGGAAAATATGACGCCCAAATTCCCAAATATTTTCTATAAATGTTTGTTTTCAATTATATGGGGTTGGTTATAAATGGTTAATGACCACAACCAATCTCTTTAAAGGTATAAAGGGGACTATGGTATAGATATGAAACTTTGTTTTGGAATGGATTTTCATTTATTGATACAAATTTAAGGTTAATTTTGTGATATGTTTATTTCTCCTCTTGTTTAGGTATTGTGTTTATATAGCTCATTTAGAACTGTAATGTATAATTTAGTACAGATTATAGTTACCTTTAATAGTCAAAACTTACAGTTAAGTTAGTTAGGTTTTCTAGATATATAGAGGCATATTTGAGATGGATAAATATTCTTCAAACCTTTCAACGACCTACAGAATATGACATTTAAAATGGTGAGGCACAACTGCTCCTGGCAACACCACCTTTGTCAGAAAGGAGCAGATCGAAGGAACTCATTATGAAGTTTACTTTCAATATGGCAAGACTAGCCATTTGGGCAAGATACTGCTCTTGTCTGGACTGCTTGACTTTATGCTGTATAAACTGGACATGCAGAACCCACAGAAAAGTAACTGCTGATACAAGATGGACATTGCTACAGAGTTCCTGGTTCGTGGAAGAGTCTGCCAGACAATCTACAGGACACAGAGAAAAATGACTGACAAACTGCCAATACAGGTGAATAGTTTAAAGTTTCCAGCTTTGCTGAGGTGTCTGACAGACACACTATGGACTATGGGCTGCAGATGGAACATTACAGAAGAACTTCAGGTGACTGACCAGGCAAGTTGTCTCTGTCATTTCTAGAGTTTAATGGAGTTGAAGACAAATAGTTATGGTTATAGTTTTCCTCAGTTAAGATTAAAGATAAGTTACATGTAGTACTTCAAACTCACAAAGATAGATGATGGAATATATTCTTTAAATCTTGCTAAATGTTTATGGACTAAATATTGTTAACTGTGGTTCTTTGATAACTGTTTTGTTATATATTTTACTATGTTAAAGATAAAACCCTTCTTTTTATTTAGACAGGAAAGAGGAGATAATGGGTGATGTCATTCTGTAAATATGTTTCTTGTATTGGTAATGAATAAAACACTGTTGGCCAATAGAAAAACAAGATAGGAGGGACTAGGAGACAAAGAGGGGGGGGAGATTCAAGATGGAGAATGGAGAGAGCAGAACTCCAGCCCCTCTCTCCAGTAAGATGATACCATGTAGTAATACTTAGAGTAATAGAAATGGGCTAATATTTAAGACAGAGCTATCCAACAAGAAATGCTAATAACAGGCCAACAGAATTATATCTAAAAGAAAAAAAAATACATGGACTTCAAAAAGGCCCCAGACCAGCTCATGGGAGACCATGTCTGACCTTCCCTTCCCTATGATGTCTCTCTTTGTAGCACCTTCAAGCAACATTTTGCTGGCCTTTGCTGACTTATTCTCTGACCCCTCTGGTCATGACTGATTTGCAAACACTAATTGAATGGCTTTACCTTGAACAAATTTGTCATGGTCTGGTCTTACATGGATTCATCCCTTCAACCCTTATGTTTGCTCAAAGCCCACCACCCCTGCCTGTTGAAGTCCCTCCAGGTCACTCACATTCAGCCTTTTGTTCTATGTCACTTACATTTTTCACTAATGTAACCAAACACCTGACAAGAAGCAAGTTGAAGAAGGAGAAATTCAGCTAAAAGGGGTAGTCTGCCATGAGGCTAGAAGCATGACAGCATGACCAGAGACTACTTGTTTATATCTTATTAAACCAGGAAGCAGGGTCTTGGGCCAGAAGCAGAGTTGGGCTATGGCCCTCAAAACCCATCACCAAGTAACCCACATCCTCTGGCCTCAATTTCTAAAGGTTCTGTAATCTCCCAAAATGTTGCCACCAACTGAGAACTAACAGTGTTCAAGCTCATAACAAGTCCCCTCACAGATCATCTGCCTAATCCTGGCTCCCAGCCTACAGCTGGCAAAGCAGAGACCCTTGTTCTCCAGGGAGTTGGGACTTAAATCCAGAGGTGTAAATTCAGATCCAGGTTCAGCCTCTTGTGTGAAGAAGTTTTGGTACATGTGGGACTCTTGTTTCCAAACAGAGAACACTAAGCACCTTGAAAGTGCTAAGCAAATCACTGGAGATATGGATTCTAATGAAGCATCAAGACCTTAAATTTGGACTCTACTGATTAAGAACATGTGATCATTCCAATGCTGGCAGGTCTGAGAATTACCTTGGTACCACCTATGAAGAAAAAAATGGTTAGGCAAATGAATAATTTAAGCTGAGTCTAAAGGGGAGAGAAAGGAGGGTTTGGTGATCGCTCAGCCTGGCTGAATGAATGGAAGGATCCACCCTGGGTTCTGACATTATCACAGAAAGAGAAATTAGGAAGAGATCAGAAAAATCATCTTAACTGACTTTGGATAGAATGAGAACATTGTTTGAAATATAGTACATTAGAGTTATTTATTTTGTGATCTACATGTGGAAAACCTTCCCCATTCATTCATTTAAATTTGCATTCTTAAAGTGATGGTATTTGGAGGTAATCAGACCTTAAGAGTAGATTACCTTGGAAAGGAAAAAAACCATAAACAATTTGTTTGTGTCCCATCACCATGTAGGGGCATGGCAAAGAAAGCACCATTAACAAACCAGGAAACAAGCCCTCCCAGAGACCTGCTTACCTGTGCCCTGATCTCTGACTGTCAGACAGAGGACCTTGGGAGAACTTCTGTGATTTATAAGCTATGCAGCCTATAATGTTTTGTTACCAGAACCCATCTGGGCTATGACACAGACATCACCCAGTTCTGAAAAAGCTGTATGCTTGCTAGACTGAGATCTCTGTGTGCTTGCAGTTCACTAGGATGGCACACAAGAACAACCCATAAATGTATAGAATCCTAAAGCAAGTTAGTTGGCTATAGTGTTTGTTTGATTGTCCTCCTCTACACATACCAAGAGCACATAAGCCTGGTCTCCCATGTTTAATCTCTCACAGCTGAACAGTTAGTTGCTGCATGAGACAAAAGCTATTTGTCACATACGGTAACCTCTAATGCCACACTCTGGCTTTCAAAACTTAATAAGCTGACCCAAACTAGCCTCACTAATACAAATTCCCAGTGAACTGTTAACCAAGGACTACACTTGCTCCAACCAAATTAGTCTTATGTCACCAAGCATATCATAGACATCCATTGCACATTTGGTCAAAAAGTCAATTCTTCTCTATCAGTTTTCTCTTTAGCTTTCACTGTGGTATAATCAACAAAAAAATTTATTTACCAGGTATATATGACGTATATAGCTTGATGTTTTGATATGTGTCTGTAGACTCACATTGTGATGTGATTACCACAATCAAGCCAATTAACACATCGGGCACCGCATCCTATTTTTTTTTTTTTTATGTGTGATAAGCCTACTATATCTATTCTTAACCTAAATTTCAAGGACACATGTTTATTAGCCACAGTTACACACTATGAACTAGATTCCCCAGGATTTATTCATTTCACAAGTTTGTGCCCGACTACCAGCATCACCTATCACTCTCATCTCCCACTCCTAAGCCTTGGCAATTACTGGTCTACTCTGCTACCATGTATTTGACATTTTTTTGTAATTGGTATGCAAGTGATGTCATGTATTCTTTCTGTGTCCAGCTTATTTCACTCAGCATAATATCCTGCAAGTTCATTGCAAGTGGCAGGATCCTTCTCTGTAAAAGCCAAACAACATTCCATTGTACATACTCACAATGGTTTCTTTATCAATTCACCCATCAACAGACACTTTTTTCCATAGTTTGGCTATTGCAAACTGTACTGCAATGAACATAGGAGTGAAGGCTTCTCTTTAAAGAATTGATATCATTGTCTTGGGTTATAAACCCAGAGGAGAGATTGTCAGATTATGCGATAGTTCTATGCTTATTTTTAAAGTAAGCCCCATTCTATTTTCCTTACTTTTAAAAATATTTTTGAGATTAATATAATTATATACCTCCCCTTCCCCTTCTCTACTCCAAATCCATCCATGTACCTCTCCTTGCTCATTTTCAAAGTCATGGCCTTCTTTTCTTTAACTGTTGATATGTCTGTGTGGAGGGGTTATTCCTAAATAAACAAATACAACTCACTCAGCCTACAGAATGTTACTTGTATGTTTTCAGGGCTGACCATTTGTTATTAGATAGTCTATTGGTGTGATCTTCCCTGGGGAAGACTATTTCTTTGCTCTATTAATTCCTTAGTTGCCTGTAGTTCATTGTCTAGTGTTGAAACTCATAAGCTCTCTCCTCTCCATGTTAAGATGTCCATTGGTGCCATCTGTGTTTAGATTATGTTTAGGCAACTATGTTGATGAGACATCATGGGTAGAGTTTCTCTCACAGCATACACCCTGTTTCTCTGACCTTTACAATATTCCTGTTCCTCTTTTAAGCAGGACATTTGTGTTGTAAATGTGTCTTTGGGACTGGACTCTACAACCCTGCATTTCGATGGGTTGTGGCTTTCTGTAATGGTCTCAAGCTGTTGCAAAGAGAAGTTTGCTCAGTGAAAACTTCAGTTATCTGTAAATTAAGAACAGATATTTAAAATGTCATTAGGAACTGTGCTCGTTTAGTAAACGTAGTGGTTGTAGGTTCTCCTTCAATATCCATGACTTCATTACTCCTAGGTATTTGACTAGGTTTCCTGTACCAGACATGATTTCTCTCTTGTTGAGTGGGTCCCTCATAGATATTAGTATAACATTAAGATACATTCCCCACAGGCAATGTACAAAAGTTTACATTTCTCTCCATTCTGCATACAAAGTTATTGTCCATCTCTCCTTGAAAACAACCACCTCAACAGGAGAGCATTGGTTGCTCATTATGATGTCAATTTGCATTTCTCTGATGATAAATGTTGAACACTTCTAATGTACTGACTAGCTGTTAGTATGTTTTTGTGTGTTTATTTGAGGCTCTTTTCTATTTAAAAAAAAATTTGGAATTAAGTTGTATAAATTCACTACATGTTTTGAATGTTAGACTATTTTGAAACATTTTCTCAATATTCAGATTGGTTTTTCATTCAGTTGTTTCCACTACTTTAAGTTTAATAGTGCCCTGTTGGTGAGTCTTTGCTATTACTACCAGAGAATTTGCTGTTGCATTCAAACTACATTATTTCCAAGGCCAATGTCAAGTTTCTTAGAAAATTTTGTTTCAGCTCTTTAATTCAGTTTTAGTTCATTTTTCTGTGTAATGAAAGGGTCCAATTATATTCTTTCTTCATAGATATATAGTTTTCCTTAAACCACTTAGTAAAGATACTCCCCTTTTTTATTCTTGGTAACCTTCAAATTTTAAAGATCATATATGGTTAGAGTTAATTCTGGGCTCTCTACTATGTTTCCCACCACCAGTATACATGTGTGCCAATACTTCCCTGCTCTAATTACTACAGCTTGCTGTTGACATAACTTAAAAGCAACAGTAGTGTATCTACATTCTTCTTCTCATGATTGCTTTGTTTGAGGTATGCTGTAGTTCCATATGAATTTCAGAACTGTGTTTTTTTCTATGAATAATTACATTGGAATTTTCATAGAGACTACACTGACTCTGTTTATTTCATTTGGTAGTACAGACATTTGAAAAATATCCGCCATCCAATACACTTAATTGTATGTTCTTCAATTATTTCCATCACTGTTTCATTGTTCTCAGTACACAGACCATCTACTATCTTAGTTTCTTCTAGGAACCATATAATTTCATGCTGTTATTAGGTAACTAATGGTCTTAATTTTTTTAAAACTAATATTTGTATGTTGATTCTCTACTCCACAATTTAACTGTGATTGTTTATTAGTTTCCAATACTCTGTGTATGTGTGTGTGCATGCACGCACACACACACACACACACACACACACACACACACACACACACACACAAAGGCACTAATACATAATCTTTAGCACTTTCCACATATACAATCCTGTCATTCAAAAACAGGCATAATATGAATTTCTTTTACTTCTTTAGTGTTTCTCAGTCTTTCCTCTCCCAGTACTCTTGCTTGATTACACTAGATAGTTCACTTTAAAATAGATCAATGAAAAAACATTTAGTTTTCCCAAACTTGCCATCCTATTATCTATGACTTTCAAAAAAAATGGTTTGATTCTGTTGATAAAATTTCTTTCCATGCCTATATTGTAGAGACTATCACAAAAGAAGGGAGTTTTGCCAAACCTAAACCTATTGAGATGATCATATGCTCCTTTGCTTTCATTCTCTCATAATCACCATGATTAAGTTGCAATTGAAATTAATCTTGTGTCCCAGGGGTGCATCCCAATTGCTCATCATGTACCATCTTTTGGGTGTGTGGTCCAATTTGGTTTATTTGTAAGGACTTTTCATCTATAGACATCACAGATATTGGCCTGAACTTTTCTCTTGTCAGTGTAAGGTTGACTTCATCAAATTACTTTGAAGGCATTCTTGGGTTGTTTGTTTGCTTGTTTGTAACTGGATTATGTATTCTCTGAATGGTAGAATTCAGCCATGCAGCTGTCTGGTCCTGCACTTTCTTTCTCAGGAGGTCTTTAATTTCTGTTCAATTTTCCTGTCTGTTATTGGTCTGTTTCTATTTGATTTTGATTCATTAATCGTCAGTTGCATGTTTCGAGGAATGTATTTCCTTAGTTATCCAATTCATGGGCTTATAATTGTCTATAACAATCCCTCATGACCCTTTTTATTTCTGAGGTTCCCAATATACTGCCCTTTCTACCATTTCTGATTTTATTAAGCTTATCTGTTTTTCTTAGTTAGAATTCATCAGTTTTGTTCATTTTATTAAGAGTCATTGTCCTTTAGTAATCTCAAGCTGTAGCATGGTGCCCCTCCTGCTTGCTGTTCATGATTTGAGGACCATTTCCTGTTTGAGGGTTGCCAGACTGAGTTTCCATGGGAATGCTCAAAGGTTGGCTTCCTTATAAAGTTCACTTCTCCTGAGCCACATAGAGATGCTTTTACAATTTCACTTGGCCCTGATAATTCTGCCTTGAGCTGGCCTTCTATGTTCTGTGCCCAGTTTTCACTAACTGGTAAGCAACTTGCTTACAAGGTTCTCTCTCCTATTTCTCTCTGCACTGTTCATACATTTGGAACAATTTTTCAGCATATTCTACTACTGAAGTTGGCCTCCAGAATAAAGAAATAATGCGATTCTGCACTGAAGAAACTCAGTTGTTATGAGGGAAGTGAGTATTGGGCATAGGAAATTACAACATAATGTGATTCCTTAAGATGGATATTGATTTGAATTTTATCATCTTTTATGACAAAGTGCTCCACCCATATAATGGGGCTTACTATAGAAGGGAAGAATTCACCACCATAAACACCTTTGTTTTAACCCACCCAACAACTTAGAATAAAAATAAAATAACCTTTTCTCTTTTACAGTTATGATTTCATTTCCATTTGTCTGAAGATACTTTTAATAGTCTTTTGAAGTCCTTTTCAATGTTTCCCTTGTCTTCAGACTAATAAAGTTCGCCTCTTCAAGTTCATCCCCCATTAGACTTTGCTGGACCACTCTTCTTAACACTTGTACAGATAAAACCCATTGTCATATAATTTAACCTTCCTTACAAATTCCTTTATCTCTTTTTAGTACATGCCTGATCTTTCCAATGCTATGGAAAGAAATATGGCAGGAAAATATCATACCATGTATTGCTTTATACATGGTTACACCTAAAATAGAATTAAGCGAACAGTCATGTTTCAGTAATTTTGGAGGGTTAGAGAATAATAGAGAAATTATATTTATGCTTCAGTAAGTTCTAACTGTATTGCATATAAATGCACAAACCAGGGCACCTAAGTTATTAAAAATTGGCCCATGGTTCTGAAAAAGGAATGACAATTAAAGTAAACATACTAATTTACAATATTATTGTATACTTGTTTAAATATGCTTTTTGTCAATATTGCTTAAGTTTCTCCCTCTTTCCCAATGTCAGTAAAATCATTCTGTGCCTGCTGTTGTCTGTGGCCATATAGTCTTATTACTAGCCAAAAGTCATTTAACAATGGATGAGGGGAGGAATTCAGAAATTTTTAAGATAAAATAATAATCACAATCGAACACAATATTAACCAAAGATAAGTTAATTTGGGACTTCCATGATGAGGAACAACAATATAGAATCTTATAAGTGTTTGTTTCCGTCACTAAATTACTATGTTTTCATAAGTGCAGAAGATTTTGCAACAGTGAAAGTGCTATAATTCATATCATACAGTAGTATTTAGGCAGAGCTGAGACTTTGCAAGCTCTATTCTATGGTATTTTATGGCATGATGGCAAATGCAGGGCAAAATTGCTTATGCCAAGTGTTAAGAAGCAAGTCTGTAATGAAGTCCAGTGTAAACTACGGGCAAGCTCTGCCAGATACATCTAGAATTTATTATGTATTCATTTTTAATTCAATTATTGATCATTGTGCATTCAATGAACTTTTACTGTTGCTGTATTTATGACCTCCATGATATATGGGGTCACAACCCACAGTTTAAGAGGCTACACAGTAGGGTTCTCTTTGGCCCCTGCCTGCTGGTGGGTTTTCAAGGAGATTGTTGGTAAAGTATCTGTCCTTACACTGTTCACTGTAACAATAGAAGGCTGGCCTGACTTCATGGCAACAGCAATGCCCAGAGCCTCTCTCCCATTTTATTCTCTACTTGAAGGTTTCTCAGGGCTGGGATCTGAGCTTTCATAGGGATGGGGACTCTGTTAGAGACCCTGCTGATGTTTAACAAATGTCACTCAGAAGCCCTTATGTCCCTAAGCAATTGGAAGTATGCACATGCTGTGATCAGACAGAAACATCCTGGGCACATTTTTAACTCTTGACCTTATTCTGAGGACAGTTGTTAGTGAGTTCCATCATCAAACCAGCAAGGGCAGTGATGCTCAGAGTCTGAGCACAAAATCTCCTGTCACTTCAGAGAGAACCTTGACTGTGACTATCACAGGCCAGGTTTTGTTTTCCTTTCCCCGGGTTTTGGCAAGTTCACACACAGGTTGACTGGAGTTCTGATGTGGCTCTGTACCCGTGTTGTTCAGGTCACTCCCAACTGACCCCACAGCCTCATCTTCCCAGTGGCCTGATGGGGTAATTTGCAGAGGAGCCCTTTCCTTGTCCTCCCCTGAGTGTTTCCCCCACTTGTTCTGTGACCATTGCTCCATTTTTCTATGAAACAGGAGAGTATAGAAAGAGATATATTCAAAACAAAGGGAAACATATCCACATTTAATATACTTTTGCTTACACACGCAAAGACTTTCTTCCTGGCATTTATCTTCTAGAGATATTGTTTTGCTAACTGTAGGAGTTGGTGCCACATGTTCCTCCTTGGCTCATCTGTCATCTTCATCTAAGCTCTAGCCAGCTCCAATCCATTTTAGACTTGTCCTCAGGTTCACAGAGCTCCCCACACATGTACTCATCCTAGCATTTTTCTCTAGGCCAAAATACTTCTAAGCTTCAGCTCCCAGGTTGCTTCACCCCTCCCTCTCCCTTCCATCTTTTGTTTGTTACTATGTATATACTTAGTACATCCCTGGTCTCAGTTATTGAAGCAAAAAAAAATGAGTGTAAAATTCTTTTATAATCTGAGTGCTGCTTCTAAACAAAGCTATATAACCAATATATTGTTAATTTGAGACTATTAGGCAGGATAACACAACTTTTTAAATAGCTTTACTGTGAATAATACTCAAGGATGTTCAGAGGTCAGCCACATGCCCCGGTCAGGTAATAGTGTCGGTAGTATTGGAATACAATGACATCATGGTTAGGACATTGCTGACCCAGTTTATAAGTTGTTACATTGACTTCATTAATAGTCACAATTAATGGTCTCTTTGGATCCATACTCTTTGTAATGTAACTTCATCACTTTTCCCATTAAAAGGTGGAGTCTACTTTCTGTCCTTTGACCTTTGTGACAGAGGTGGGACTGCTGTGTGCTAGTTTTCAGAAGATCCTGCACTCTTAGGCTTGCTTTGCAACGAGATATTCCTGCCTTTTCTGCCCTGAGAATAATCTTGAACTAGCTTCTATGGCAGAAGAGACCAGCCATAGGCACGAATTACTCAGACCCTTGATCAAGCCCAGTGAAGATAGCAGAAATATGCTCAGTGCAAGGTGGGAGGAGGGTTTCAGCTGAAATCCACAGAATGACCCACATTACCCTGTGTATTATGGACATGCCATACATGTGTATAAATATACAATACCATCTAGACTATGCATGCAATTCACTCAGTGTAGGGGGCTAGCATGTATAACATTACCATGCTAAGTTAGCAGGTAGAGAATATAAGCAAAGTCTATAATATTATTGTCTTGAAATAGAACTCTTCAGAAAACATCAGTGTTTGTTCATACAGCCTTCAAATGATTTCAAATGATGAGGCCAACTTATATTATGTAGGCTGATGTACTTAAAATCTAATGATTATACATGCTAATCACATCTATAAACAAAACCTTTACTGTGACATCTAGACTGGCATTTCACTAAATAACTGGGCATTGTGGCCTAGACAAATTGATGCACAAAATTAAGCATCACACCATGTACCTGTGAACAATGATGAAAGTTTATTTTTATGTCTCTGAATTTGTTATATAACATTATTGTGACAAGGGTTACACTGAGCCAAAATATACTCCTAATGACCTGATTTTGTTTTCATTAAAAGGCTAATCCTCACTGATAAGGTAAGGATTAGGACTCAGTGTAAAATCCCACCCCTACCTAAGTTGTATATCTTGAAACTCTTATATGCTGAAAATGAGTCACATTGCTTGATAATATGTGCTTATTTTAATTTCTAGCAAAAGGTCCAGGCATGCAGAGGAATGTTTCTGTATCAGGCCAGTTGAAACTGCAAGAACTAAGATCAGGGCTGGCCCAGTCTTCCCCTCTTTTTCTTTTCTGAAAAAGATGATATGACAGCATTCTCCTTGATTTCCATTTGGCCCCCAACATCTGACACTTCCATTTTACACCTCTTTTTCCATCAGACACAATTAGCTTAGCTCCTTTGTCTTATTCCAAAGACTATGAGCTTAAAATCACATTCTTAAATATGAATTAAAAAAATGTAAAAGCTATATGAGGTAATCTTTCTATGAAGGTGAGGGGGAGGAAGGCCTTAGTCGGACCTTCTGAATTCATGCTATTATTCTTTCATAATTCATGTTGGGACAATGTCCTCTAATAAGTCAGGTGACATTCTCCCTCCCACCTGTTATCTGAATTCCATTTCCTCTTGGATGTTGCTGGATGGTATTTCTATGGGATTTCCTTATGAAGCTTAATCTAATTCTCTCCAGAAGAATAACCCACTTCTTCCAAGCAATGAGAAATGATTCTGTAATCAAATTTGGCCCTGACTCTTCTGCCTTGAGTTGGATATAAACAGAAGTTTCTCTCCTACTTGGTCCCACAGCCATTTAATCCCAAATAAACACACATAGGCTCATATTAATTATAAACTGTTTGGCCAATGACTCAGACTTTGTATTGTCTAGCTCTCTCTTAATTATTAATTCATTTCTATTAGACTATGTATTTCCACGAGGTTGTGGCTTATCTGTAATATTCAAGTATGTTTCTCCCTCTGTAGGTACATGGTGTCTATCTGGAGACTCTGTGTTTCTTTTCCCAGCATTCTTTTAGTCTGGTAGTCCCACCAATACTTCCTGCCTGGCTACGTACCACCTGTCCATTGGCCAAAACACCTTTATTCATTAATCAATAAGAGCAACATATATTCACAGCACACAAAAGGACATCCCCCATCAGCTGGATTTGTTTGTTTGTATTATGAATCATATCTAACCTCTGGATGGTGAGGAATATACACACAAGGATCCTTTCTCTTCTCTTCTTTTTTCTCTTCCCTATTCACAGGATTGGGAAAATTTTTCTGCTGTGCTTGAATTTGGCCTCAGAAATTGTTTTCTGTGCTTAAAGAGCTCAACAGTTTTGGAGAAAATGACTCTAGTGTATAGGAAATTATAATGCAATGTTATGGTGCCTTGGCAGTTATTGATTTGAGTTTTATCATCTCTTACAACAAAGTGCACCATCCTTACTGTGAGGCCAACTATAGGAAAGAAAATAATTTGCTGTTATAAAACATTTTCTTTATTGTTAGTAATTTTTCCCATTCTAACTAGAATATGTCATTTAGTAAACAGGAATTTTTCTCCTTTTTTTATATATTTGAAGAAGAGGTACTTTTAGTTTAGTTTTGTTTTGTTTTCTGCAATGTTTCCTATTCCTCTGATGGGACTACTTGGAAACTCCACCCCAGCAGACTATGTTCTTAGATGCTCAGGGCCACAAAGTTGATGATATGACCCAAGCCAATCAGAATCTTTCTTTGGGGCCATTGGAAATTAATTTAAAGAAAGAGACTGTCTTCAAGTCTGGCAGTGAAGATAAGAAGACATAAGCATTAGCAGTGCCCCTGGCCATGACTCTGGCCTCATAGAGAAAGCTAGTATGAAAAATTGGAAGTGACATTCATAAAGAAGTACGATGAAAGGAAGAGCCCAGTCAGCATCTAGTTTTTGGCACGTGATATCCATAGTCTCATAATGATCAAGTGACTTTCCCATACTGCCCAAGCTTGTTTAAATTGGATTCCCTGGGAAACATAAGGCTTTGACTCTTATAAAGTCTGACATCTACATTACCCTCAAAGCCCCACCCTTGTTTAATTCCCACCTGCCAATGCTGAATGTCAAAGAACCTACTGCACACCTTGGGTGTCAAGAAACTTGATTTTTTTAAAAAAAGATTTATTGTTTTTAATTATATGTATATTACGGGTTTATATGTAAGTATGCCCACATGAATGCTAGTGCCTTCCAAGCCAGAGATGTCAGATTCTCCTAGTCCTGGAATTACAGGATTTTGTGAGTTACCTGCTGTGGGTGAAAGGAATTGAACTTTGATTTTCTGCAGAGCTGTGGACTGCTGAGCTGTCTCTCTGGCCCCCTTTTTCTTTGAACTAAAGTGAATGAATAGCCACAAAGGGCACTGTAGATCTTTTCCCACAGCTTTGGGTCATTTCAGATATTAGAATGCTCATGTTTTCAAAGTTAACATCTAAATATTTATGTTTTTACCCATAGATCTGGGCTGTTTTCAGCCTCAGTAAGAGAAACTCCTTTTGCAATGGACAGAAATTAATAGAACCAAGATGCTGACATTAAAAGCTGTGAGCTCAGCCTCAAATGGGGCTCAGGGAACATCCTTGAAGAGGAAGCAAAAAGAATCTAAGAGCTGGAGGATGGAGGCTCTTCAGCCATGAAATGATATCTTCTTGACATGGCATATCTATTGCACTCACTCATGAACTACACAAGACCAAACCAGCCAAAATCTTAACATGATGGGATAGATGACCTCCAGGTCCATACTTACCATGAAGCTATTGGCAGAGGATAGTTGCTGGAGAAGGGAGAATTGGTTTGGGAGTTTTGTTTTTAAAGTAAGTAGCTACTGGGGTTTCCTATGCTCCAATTGATCACCCATAGCAATGTACATAGAAGCAGCACTTACTTAATTAAGAAAAAATAAGATAGCATGAAACTGAGAGGAGGCATGTTGGGGGGATGAGAGGAGTTAGAGAGAGCATATGTATTGAAACAGTGTGCTTCAAATCATAAAATCCAAATATCAGGGTTGGAGAAATGGTTCGATAATTAAGAGCATTCCTTGCTCTTGCAAGGACCCAGGTTCCGTTCCCAGAAACCACACAGTGACAGCTCATAACCTATAACTTCAGTTCAATGAATGTGATTCATGCCTTTTACTGGACTCTGGGGGCACCACACACACACACAGACACACACAGACACACACACACACACAGCACACATACATAAATGCAGACAAAGAACTCATACATAAAAAATAAAGTAAACAAGTAAATAAAATCAAATATTCATCAACACTGAAAATATTAAGATGTTGTACATTCTGCAATGTCAGACATTAAGTCAAGACTTAATTATTTCTATAAAAATAAACAAGCACTGACTGGAATGGTGAAAAACCTTTAATCCCAATCACTTGGAAAACAGAAGGAGGCAGATTTCTGTGAGTTCAAATTTAGCCTGGTCTACATAGCTAGTTTTAGGATAGCAAAGTGAGGCCCTGTCTCAAAAAGAAAAAAAAATTAATTAAATTTTTTAAAGTTAAAAAAAAATAAAAACATAAGTTGTTTTAGAATAAAATTCTTTAAGGCATGTTATCAGTATTTTATTTACACGCTTGCTTGTTTTGTATACAATAACACCCATGGTCATGCAACAATTTTCTTGGTTGAAAAGTGATTAGGAGTGGGGGGAAAAACCCCTAAAAATTCCTGCTCCAGACAACCAGGAAGGAAAGAACTATTTTAGAATGGAGAGTATGAAAAGAGATTGAAAATTAATGATGTTAGAAAGTGGTAACAGCCACCATCCACCCATGCAGCCATCTTGGCCCGTCATGGGCATTAGGGAAAGTGGCTAGGCTAGAAAGTATGGCCAGGGGCAAATGGAAGCTAAAAGTAGATGAAGGAATAGAAAAAGAAGTATACTTAAGAAAGTCTAATGAATGAGAAATGAGTTGTAACTGTGTATTCAATACTAAAGACCTTGTGATACTGAGAAGGACACAAAAGTGAATATTAAATAAGTCTATCCCAGTGCTCATTTTCATGCCTATTAGTCATAACTTAACTCCGCTGGTCTCATGCATATTTTGGTAAGCACTTGACCACTCTGTTATACACAGGCCTACTTAATCTCCTTGAGTCTCAGTGCCTCACTAGAAAACAGCACAATAATTCTAACTTGTATGGCTCATATTCACATCAAAGAAGAGAAGATATATGGATATTCCAACTATAGGTATAGTTATTGAAATGTTAATGTCTGTGATTGGCATTACCATCACTTTTGACAAAACAATGATTCCAGCACACATACGAGCATGCTCATATTTTAACTGTAGTCCTCATGGCCGAGGAATCTGTAGTCGTCTAGGTCAGTCAAAAAGAAAATTAGAGAAATATGACTCAAGCAGACCTGCCCTCCTTATAAAGCTGATAAGAAAAGTGAAAAACAGAACTGTGTCCTTAAGCAGACTGTCCCTTTTACTGCTTTCAAACTAAATAGTCATCCTTGCTCACTCTTAAAGCTATTCTGAGACAAAGCAGAGATCACCCTTTATCTCGTGGGCTTCTAATATCCCCCATTTGTATGGACTGAAAAATTGAGGCAGGCACAATATAAAGTCATTTGTACCAAAACTGCCTCTGCTGCAAACAGCTCGACTTTCTACCCAAGAGAATGCCCCTTCAGAAAGCCCCAGTTCAGGAAACAGAGAAGATGTAAAATATTAAACAAATAAAGACTGAGTAGGGAAAAGAAAAGACTATATTCTGGGACATATTTTCCAAATAAGAGAGATAAATTCTGAGAATGAAACATGTTGGGACAGCAAGACAAATGCTGGAATAAATATGAAAAGAAGATAAATTTCCTCATATAAGAATACAGAAAGTCAAACTCTAAAATGTTAGACCATAGCTGAAGGAAAGGTAAAACTGGGAGGGTAAGATAAACACCACGGGACAATAAATCACAGAAACAACACTTTGGAGAATTACTGTGAATAAAACACGTCCCACAAAGCATGCTTGCAGGAGGAAGACAAATGCAATGTGACTAACAAATACAGATATCCTGGTGAGGATGGAGACCACTCTTAGAAAGATAAATACCAGAGCAGCTCTGACAGCCCTGGCCTTCCCTGAGGAATCCCATTTACATGTACTTCCCTAAGCTCTTCCTCCTGATTCCTGCCAGTCTCTTCCTTTTTATGCAGGAGTGGAGGTCACCTCTCTCACACCTGATACTGGTTCTTCTTTTTCTTGTAAGTGACAGCTGGCACAATCCCCTAAGGGGACCCACTGCTCTCCTTCTGTCACTGAATGGCTTCGCCTTCCAGAAAAACAGGAGGCCTGTTCTTGTTGCTTAAATATAAGCCTCATGGTATGGAGGTGAGCAACCCCGAACCTTCACAACTCGACCACCTGTCCTCAAATGCTGTCACTATCTACCTCCCATATGGCCATCAGAAGCAAGGCTTCTAGTTATGGTGCCTCACCAGAATGCCACAGATATAGTCCTAGAGTATGAAGAGAGGTAACAGCTTGTCTAGTGAAATCCAGCCATGCTTAGAAGCCAAGTATACTGAGTTCTGTGGAAGTGCTCTTTAGCTGTGGGAACTGGGCCTAGTGATGCAAGAGCTCATCTCAGAAATGCAAATGATGCTTAATATTCTAACATTGTCAGGAAACACATATGAGAAACACTTAACTGTTCTCAGGATTCAACCGCGATAGCTTGTCCAGCAGGAATCATTCAACACAATTTAACCTTCCCAGAGTGTGGGTGCAAGGTTGTGATGCACTGTCAGCTCACAGCAAAAGGTCAGAACAACAGAGGTCGGGATGGGGAGGAGAAGAGAAATGAGCCTGGTCACTAAGGGAACACAAGCATGCCAGCACACAGTGACAAGCATTCTTCCTAATGCTGGCATGACACAGTACCAACGCAGTACCATCACAAATTCACTAATGCTTTCTTTCAAGATGGGGCCTCAACTTTCAATACTGGCTACAGATAGCACGAGAGTAAAGCCATTGTGTTTAAAAGACATATTTTGTAATTTGCAATACATCCATCAATTAATAGGATCACCAGCACTATGTCTCATAAATAGGGCAAAGATTACTCATCTCTTTCCTATTTTGAAAACCTGAGGGGCAGAAAGGTTATGACCTTTCTGAAGGTCATACACCACTAGGTGGAAGCTGGTAAAATGCTCAGGGGATATGATCCCTGGAAACCAACGCCACCCCCTTGGAAAAAGGAACCTTTTCTACTTAATGCATCATCAAGAGGACTCTTGCAGCTAAAAATTCCTCATGCAAATGAGATGTCCTTGAGAGAAGATAATGTACAACCAAACCATCAGTAAGGGAGGAAGTTGAGTTAACACAACAATAAAGCACTAGGCAATTGCTTCTTCTCCAGCCCTCACTGTGGGGTCTTCAGGGCACACCACATTCACCTGCTTGCTCACAAAATCACAGAACCTTAAAGGCCTGAAAAATCATAATCTGCAGAATCACAATCTGCATTTTAACCAAAGTCCCAACTGATTCATGCCCAGATTAACATTAGAGGAACGTTTGTCTTAGATAATTTGGAAAGGAAAGCATTTTGCCATTGATAAGGTTATTAATTCACCTTGCCAGAGAAGAACTCTCTTGTGCTCTATGAAGCCAAGATGATGACTTTAAGATCTGTCCCTGAATTGCCACCTCTTCCCCTTTCCCTGCCCAGCTACCTAGTTGCCAGTATTGATTTGTCCACATGCCAGCAGCTTCTTAAGAGACCATACCTAGGAGAAACTGCACCAGAAGTATGTTGAGTTACGTAAAGGCTGTTTTGCTCACCTCAGATTCTATGGTATTACATTTTTAACTGGCCATCTTGCTTGAGATCCAAGTTCAATGTCCCTTTCAGCAGATTCTACCCTTGTCCTGGTCTCTGATATCTCTCTGTTCAGTTAACTTATTCCTTGGAAACAGATTTGCATGCATAGCTGAGTACTCTCCTGATTACTTCTGCCCTCTTAAGTGAAGGGCCACCCAACAGCCTTTATATCTACATGGTCACTCACTTTCATGGGTATTTCTGGAGTCTAGAGGCAGGTATCTCTCAAAATATCCTTGGGAAAGGCATGTTAACTCTACGAGCTATTTTCATTCACTTAGCAAAACGTAGTAGATCCACCTGGCTCAATTTGGGAGCCATGTGGGAACACATTGCATCATGCATGGGGAAGTCTCCAAGTGTCTCATACAAAGGTGCATCATTATTGCACAGTATTATTATCCCATTGCCCCCTCAATTAAAATAAGTGGCTCTTTAAAATGCAGTAACAGCTGCTCCCAGCAGCGTCTCCTTGAAATACATTTGTGTTCTCAGTTTTCCCTTTTCTGTGCAGCCTTTTACATCACTGTTGAAGCTGTGCTTCACACTCACCATCGTGAAATCCACAGGACTCTTAAATAGGAAATACCCAATTCAAAATGAACCAAAAAAAAACCTGTTTTTTAAAGAGTGAGAACCAAGCAAGTGCTATACAGTTTCCATGCCTAGACCCCAGAGGCCCTTTGTCCTAAGAGCATTCTGCAGCAGTAGCTTTTGGTGCCCTCCTGTGATGCAATCAAACCCATAGGCTTCACACTAGGGTCCTATAAGAAGCCAATGGCACACAGTGAAAGACAACACAATATGTCAGCTGCATATGCTTCCCATTGGGGAAGAATCCAAACTGCATCTGACTAAACAGGGAAGATCATCACACTTATTTTTCATGGTATATTCTATGCCATAAAACAATTAGTGTCTGTGAGATTGTGATTTATAAGTAAAATATATCTTGTTCTTTACTTCATTCCTGGCATACATCTCCTAAAAAGCTTAAGAATCTCTGAGTGATAAGATGACTTCTCCTATGCTAATGACATAACTGATGGTGAGGGCTTCTGGACAGCCTCAGAAGGGGGCAGGGTGCCAGCAGGACTAACCATGTCATAGGAACATTGATGTTTGCAGTCCTGTGATCCTGGAGGGAGATAGGGCTAAAAGTTGAGTTGCTCATTAATAACCAATGATTTCATCAATCATGTCTACATACTAAGCCTCTGTAAAGTAAACTAAAAAAGTGGACATAGTTTGGAGAATTTCCTGGTTGCTGAACAGGTAGAGAAGCATAGAAGTCATTCTCTTGAGAGTATGAAAGCTATACAATTCCCTGCTCCATCCCCATTTTACCCAATGTATCCCTTCCATTTTGCCTTTCATCTGTATCCTTTGGAATGCCTTCTATAATAAACTGCTAAGCACAAGTCAAGATACTTGAATTTATAGAACCAAATCAGCAAATGGCAGAGCCTGATCCAGTTGGTATAATCCATAAGGATCATAGATTCCTCTAATTTTCAGCCACTTTATTAGTTGAAGAGCCACAAGTTAGTGACTGGCATTGGAAGGGGGATGGTGTGTGATATCATTGAGCCCCTAACATGTGGACTCAGACTCTCAGCAAATGGTTCTAGAATTGAACGCAAATGCAGGGCACTTCAGAGGTGCCCACTGGAAAACTGCTTGGAGTATGAGTGCTGGTGTCGTAGACAGAGAAACATTAAGTTTGGTGTATTTTTCTAGTATGCACTATCAAATACAGAAATAAAAAATTGTTAGATAGGTCAGCATTATAACTAATATTCTCTAGCAATTCCTTACCATGCCTTAGTCTTAGTTGACAAGTTTGGTTTCTACTTCTCTAAAAGAGACCCAAAAATGTCCATAATCTATTTCGCTCCATATCTTAGCGCTCATCACTTACTCCCTTCTGTCAACCATTGATAAGCTAAAGCTGGTATAGTAGAATCCAAAAGCTGTCCTTTACATACTCAATAAACTTCAGCACCTGCCTCAATTCAGGGATGCCTCAATGGAAATTCTTTCCTCTCTTCTTTTCTACCAGACCATTTCATGTACATTGGACATAGTATAACTTTTCCTATTTAACAGAAAAACTTTATACCCACATTTCTCTCAGTTTGCTGCTTCTTTTGAACACCTTTTCATGCTGTAATTCTCTGAAAGAAATGTTTCCTGTCTCCAATTCTTTCTTCTATTCCTTCTTGAATCAGACTTCACATCTTCTGTACAGCTCTTATAAAACTGTTCTGTCAAGATGAATACTGTAGGTATTTGGTTGAATCCAGCTTGCAATGTGATCCCTTTACAGCGTTCTTTAGAGGAAACCACATATTCTCCATTGATGCTCTTCCTTCACTGACCTCAAGGACTCTAAGTTGTTAATGTTCTTCTCTCAGTGATAGGTCTTCTTTGGTCTTCTTTGGCTCCTCTTCAGATCCTTGACCTCTAAATATCTGAGTGTTTGAAGACCCAGGATTTCACTTTTGGTTCTCTCTATTCTCTCTTAGTGACCTAATCTCATGACCTGAAGTATATTCATGTGATGACTTCCAAATCTATAGAGCTGGACCAGACACTGACACTATTTGCTACATTATGGATATTTCATAAACACCTTCATTTAATGTGTTCATAGCTAAAATCTTTATCATCCTTCTCAAAAATGTTCTGCTCACAAAAAATAAAAAAAATAAGATGTTTTGGCTTTGCCTCTTTGTTTTGTTTTGTTTTGTTTGGTTTCTCTTTTGAGGGCCACCACCCAGCTCCCACATTAAAACATGAAGACTTTTGTTACTTATGAATGCCCCACCTTAGCTTGGCTTATTTCTAGCCAGCATTTCTAACTTAAATTATCCTATTTTTCTTCTGTGCTTTTTGCCTTTCTTTATTCTATATGTCTTTCTTAGCTTCTTACTCTGTGACTGCTGTGTGGCTGGGTGGCTGACCCCTGGAATCCTCTTCTCCTTTTCTTCCTCCACCCTCTTCTCCTATTTATTCTTTCTGTCTGGCAGCCTCACATGTTTCTTTCTCCTGCCTATCTATTGGCCATTTAGCTTTTCATTAGACCAATCTGGTGCTTTAGACAGCAACACAGCTTTACAGAGTTACACAAATACAACATGAAAGACTGCAACACATCTTTACATCATTAAACCAATGCACAACATAAACAACATAAACAACTGTAACACATCTTAAATTATTATTCCACAACAATATGACTTTTTCCTATCCTCTATCTTCTCAGATTCAATCCTCAGATTTATACCCATGACTTCCCTTTTCCTTCTTGCATTATAGCCAATCAATCAGCATTTTATTTACCATTAAACTATTGAGATTGGGAGTACTTTTCATCATCCACCATATTGCTTCCACCTTGATTCAAGTCACTGTAAATTCTCACCTCCTTTATTACTTCTACATTTCTATCCTTGCTTCCCACATCACACCAAGCTACCCTTTTCAACATACATTAGATCTTCTCACTATCCTGCTCAGCCTCTTACTGTCTTCCAGTATCGCTTAGAAACTGGGTCATATGACTATTTCCAGTATTTCATTGATGCACTCATGAAACAATGGCAACTAGGACATATAGCTCATAGGACAATTATGAAAAATATATAAAATAGTGTCTGAAATATATTTAGGAGAGATCCTGGCAAATTCAAAGAACTGAGACATACAACTTATCATCACTATGACCACGCATACATTGATGGCAGAATATAATAAGATTAATAATGTTGTGTCTATATAAAAAGAAAGCTGACAATTCTGCTTTATTCTCTATTGATTTATTTTCAGAGAGCTACACTTTAACATGAAGCAGAGCACATTATCCTCATGGGCCTGGGCATCTTTCAAAATGTTCTTTATCTTTGTGTGTGTGTGTGTGTGTGTGTTGTGTTCCTTTTCTCCCTAAATTGACTATTACCATTTTTTTTTTCTTTCTCATCTGAATGGTACCACTAATGCAATGAGAGAGAAAGAAAAAGAGCCAAAGCCCATTAAAATACAACAAAATAACCCATGGCTCAGAATGCTGAAGCAGCTCAAATCAGCTCTCCTCCTCTTTCTCATTATCTCTCTTTGCCAGCCACTTCTCCACCCCCCACATCAGTCTCTTTTTATTTCTTCTACCTTTCTAGCCAGCTCCTCCCTCCCATCCTCATTCCCCTCCTCTTATTGTCCTGTCCCTCTCTCCTCCTTCCTCTACTGAGCCATTTCCCTTCACAGCATGGTAGGAATGGAGGCCAAAGGAAATAGGATAGATCCATTCCCCCTTAATGCAGCTCAGTGGCTAGAGGCAACAAAAAATGAAAGGTAAGTAGAAATTAGGAATTAATTGGCCATGCAGGGGATATCGGGATAGCAAGGCAAGTAGATTCTGATCAGGAAAATGCTGGACTAGGAGAGAAAACAACAATTCTGTCACCAAGTTACTTAAATAGTTAACTACACACAGATTCTTAAACACTGTTAAGCCTAATCTATAAAATAGGCATCAAAAAGCACCTACTTATAACATCTGTGAGGACCAAATAAATGAAGCTGGCTATAGTATGACTACAAGTCACTGTCATCACTTCTGAACTCTCTTTTGAGGAATGTTTACTGAGTGCCCCAGAATTAACAGATGACCTCACATGTGGTAGACAGTTAACATATTTAATTAATTTCTGTTCTCTGGCACATCCTACATGTCTTGGTCCTGGAAAACTGGCTGGGATGAAAAAATAACAGATACCCATACAGAAAAGCTGGGATTTGATGGGTTGTGCTTGCACTGATGTAAGGCACCTACTACAAAACCCAAAAACTCAAAATTTGGAGCATTTACTATGTATAGAACAAAGAGAAGGTATTAGCAAGTTTCTATGGGACATCTCTATAGGAAAGCAGTTTTAGGTTGCAGTCATTCAGAAGGAGAAAGTTCTATGTGCTATATTTTGCATATACTGGCCAATCATTGAACCAAATTCCCCTGAGTCTGACCCAAGGAAAGGCATTGCCATCCCTATGGGTCTAAGGCATTGGGGTCCTTGACATGAATATGCCCATGTCAACAACACACATTCACTCATGACTTCATCTGCTCCCACACTCCTCACACACTCCGGAACCTCCTACTTCACTCTAAAAATAGCTACTTTTTCTACCTCTCAAGATTAAATAAAAAATGCTTCTGTCCTAGAATAGACCCCCTCCCCTTGGAGTCTTTACAATGATTTTGCTAATGAGTTAACATAACCTGACAAAATGTTCCTGTTGTATTATTGCCTTCAAAGATAGAAGCCACAAAACTATCTTTACAGTTTGAATCCAATTATTTGTGCTATAAATGTACATACTTCAAAACTAATACTAATAACTAAATACTCTTACTCCAAAACATTGATATTCATTATTTCTAGACTGTAAAGTTATGATTGATTTTAATATCCTGATCTTTTAGGAGTTTTAACATTAAGTAATATATTCATAATTAAAGAAAACAGAAAAGGCAATTTTGAACAATGACTAAGAACAACTATATGCTTGTTTTTCAAGTTTTACTTTATTGACGGTGCTGCATTCTCAAGAAGAGAAATGAATGTAAGGACAGAAAACCTATAGAGGACCCATGAGCATATGATTTATTTCATCTCTAGGATAGCATGCCTAAATCATAATGCCTTCATTCTCTCAGCTTACTGACAACATTATCACTCCATATAGACAATTCGATCTGGAATTTCATGTTAGTAGCCGTCGGCTGTAGACAAAAGAAGAAGGAGGTGCTCACATTCACAACTCACATGATGTCCTCTCTCAATCACCTGACAGCTACAATCTATAGACAATGCACTTCCTATTGTCTTTGCAGGAGTCATACTTGGTAACCCCTGAGGGAGGTTCAGCCAGTTGTGTCTAGCAGTAAGCAATTGACAGAGCTAGCATATCAAGACCCTGGCAGAGGTATGCAAAATATAAATATATGATATATATATATATACATAATCAGAAGATATATAAATATATATACTAAAAGATATATGAATATATATCAGAAGATATATAAATATATATCAAAAGATACATGAATATATATCAGAAGATATATATATCAGGATATATATATATAAGAAGATATATATATATATATATCCAGATATATATATATCAGAAGATATATATGTGTGTGTGTATATGTATCCTGGCTAAAATATGATACATGGTCATGAACAAGGAGAGGAATCTCTGAAATGCTTTTTTTGTACAACACATCCTTTGATATGCTCACTGCTCTTCTGAAAGACACGTCTTCTACCCAAACATGCCCATTTACTACCAAGTACTCAACTATGGAAAGAATGAACATATTTAGCTTATACTCACTTGTAGATTTTTATGTACTTAAAATCGGCAGTCTTAACAAACAAGCCTTCTTGGTCTCAGCCTCTGTTGAAGAGGGCTTCTGTCTGCTTCTCTGGGAGTGTAACTGTATAAAAAGAGGTATACCAAGGGACCCTGCTTCAGCAAAGGTAAGCAAAGATAGCCTCCTAAAATGAAAGGTTAAGCATGGCAAATCTTGCAGACATTCTAAACTGCACCAGAATAAAAGCAGAGTCATAAAGGAGGTCTCTTACAAAGTCAGGACTTGCAATTAATTCAATTAATGCAATTTAATTGGGGGAAGCCAGCTATTGGCAAAATTAAGCAAGAGCTCTGGATATCAGAAGACGTATCTAAGGCACTGTTCCTCAGAGATCAGATCTGTGTACAGAAATGTCATTCTTAGACCTGCTTGGTTTTTTTTTTTTTTTTTTTTTGTTAATTTGTTTTTTTGGTTTTTTTTAAAAACTCTGCCCCTGAAATATATTTTTAAGCATTCAATAAAAATATGCATAATTTTAAGGAGCAGTTTTAGCCCAAGTTTTGAACCATAATAGCTACAAACAAAGAAACTTTTAGATAATATTCGTTGGTGTTTCTCTAAACAACTTAAAGAAAGGAACATTGTTTTGTTGTATGGGACTCCTTAAATCCTAGGCCCATACAACAAAACAATGTTCCTTTCTTTAAGTTCTTTGTGTGTAGGACAAGCCTTTTGTTTCACATAAATGCAGGTTTGGTGAATGTATTCCATTGAGTGCCTTACTCCCTCTTCTACACATGTCACCCCCAAAATTCCACCAATTCCACCAGAGAACTCATACTCAATTTAAAAAGTTACACAGAATCCCAGCCATGGTATGCCTTCCCTGATGGCGAAAGATGTGATGAAGACCTTCCCTGAGGAAATGCATGCACACAGAGTGGGTGTAGGCATATACACAAAAAAGCAAGCACAAATATACACAAACATGCGCACACACAGAGAGACACATGTGTTTATACCCACACACAGACAGACACATTGCTCATGTGCTATTTTGATTTTAAATGTTTACTTAGACTTAACCTCTTTAATACTTGAGTCATTTATCTTAACTTGAACTTCAAAAACAGAATTTATTTTAAGCTTATATATTTGGAAGTTTGGCTGAATAGTGTTCTTTAGACAGGTCTCAACCTACAGAACAAATTTTTCTTCTGGATATTGGGTCATTGGTGCTTAGTGCCTTCCCCAAATGCCATTTATCTTTACCAACTTACTTTCTCATTGGCTGAAAATACATAGATTTGTGTTGTTGTTGTTGTTGTTGCTGCTGCTGCTGTTGTTTTAACCTAGCAGTAGATAAGGGAAAAGGAACTCTGGCAACAAAACTTACCTATTCACCTATTCCTCTTCTAGAGTTAAAGGATGAAGAAGTCACTGGGAATGTCAAAACCCAGAGATCACCCAGAGTGCAAAGTCTTTTGTAACTAGATTTCACAGCATAAACCTCTTTGAGAAGCTTCCAGAATGGCAGGCACAATAGTAAATCGACGATGCCATCTGCCAAATGGCCTGGAGAGGCTGAGAACCGTCGGACTCATTAATTATTGATGACAATCAGAGTCAATTTGACTTCATTATAGACCAAGAAGAGGAAATCATTGAGGATCCTGTCTTAATGGACATAAGTGTAATGGGGAAGCTATGTAGAGGGAGAGTCCAGCTCCCCATCTCCTGTCTTCAATCTCTTTGAGAGCAACATTGTGACCAGAATAAGATGAGGTGTCTAAATAATTTAGGCAAATGGCACTTGGTGGGAAGCCATGGGTTTCAAACATGTAATATGTGTCTACATGGGTCATGGTTCACCAGATGACTGTATTATCATCTCTTATAAGAATGGTAATTGTTTAACCAAAAATATTGTTTTCTTCAAGGATCTTTACCCCTGACTTTTTTCTCTCTCTTTAAGGGCTGACATATAGCTTTGGAAGGGGTGAAGGAGGGAGCTGAAGGTAACAGCTGAGGTTCTCTGTCCCCTCTTCAGCTGCCTGGCCCTTTATTCACTCCTTACAGCCTCTACCTGTCAGTGACCCTACTCCTTTCCTGTAGCCCCTGCTCCTCAGTGGCCCACTCTTTACATGCAGGTCCTGTTTGTCAGTGACCCACTCCTTACATCCAGCCTCTGCTCATCAGTGCAAAGACTTTAGGGAAGAAATGGAGCCGAGCATCTTATCTGATTGGAACTGCAGGGGGTTTTCCATAGACAGGATGCAATTATTCAACTTGGACTGCAGCCAGAGCCAGCACTCCTGTGATCGCTCAGCTCCCTTTGTATTTTCTCTAGTACCTCCTCTACTCTGGCACACTGCAGTTCCCTCTTTGGGTAAGAAGAGGGCCTTCTTTCCTTTTAAACATCTCACTTCAACTGAAGAGCACTGAGCCTATAACAGCCCAAATGTTGTATGATGCATATAGGCCATTTCAAGCAAAATAGAATACATGAACTACACAATCAAGAACTCCAGTTGATGTTAAAAAAAGAAAAAAAGTAGAGCAAAGACATATTTGAAAGCAATGAGAAGCAAAGCAAGGGGAAAAGCAGGAGGCACTAGCTACAGATTTTATTTTAGATGGGGGAAGGGAAGTACACATTCTGTTTGTTGCTATAAAGGATATAAAAGCAATTTTTAATTCTCTTATTTTACTTTTGAACATGGACCTACATTGAGGATTTGACTGCAAGAGGACCAGTGGAGTTTGTTCAGCTACACTCAGTGTATGGGATCAGTCTTTGCATGGTAAATTTGAGTCTTCAAAACACACCACAGGACTGGGGAGAATGTTCAGTCCATAAAATACTGTTAAGTACAAGACCCTGAATTTAGTTCTAGAAATCATTTAAAAAGCCAGGTTCAGATATGCATACCTATAAACTCAGCACTAGGAGGCAGATACAAAGGGAGCTAAGATCTTGCAGGCCAGCTATCCTAGCTGGAAAAGCAAACATCGGACTCAATGAGGAACTTGTTTCACAGAATAAGGATGAGAATGACAGACAAAGATAACTGTTGGCCTCTGGCTCCTACATGCATGTGTATGTGCATGCACACGGCTATACAAATGTATGGACATGCACACACACAAGCATCCTCCTCCGTTCTGATCTCTATGTAACACAGATTCATCAATGCCATACCCAACACTTCACTCGAATGTGGACATTTTGAGCCTCTGAGAACTATGCATCCCTTTGAGCTGGGCGACACTTCACTCTTCCTGCCTGACATAGTCTCATGATTGTTCCTCATTAGGAGCTCTAAGCAATTAAATCACAAAAATCTCTTCTGTTCAATTTTGAAGTATTCTGTGTAACCCACTTATATTTATCCTTTGAAATCATTATTTCAAAATTTTAATGGACATGGAATTAATTGGACATTATTGTTAAATTTAATAAGAAGCAAACCAAACGGCAATAATGAGAGGTCCTCATTAGAGGCAAATATGTGGCCAGTGTTGTCCTTCTCCAAATCTCACTAGAAAGAAGCTTGCTGCTTTGCAGAGTGCTAAGAAGGCTACTGTTTTTTCCTCCAGTAAAGTGCTTTTATTCATTACTTTTCAAGGTATTTGCACATGGATGACCGTGTTTGATTCTCCCAGAGACACAGAGTCAAATAAGGCAAGTGCTACTGCCTGCCATGTGTGATAAAGACACCAAAGTTCTACACACTTATTATGACTTCTCCAAGGTCACACCACCAGTTAAGTGTTGCAGCCCATGATGCTGATTACTGGGTCTAGTGCTTTCTCCACCACAAATTCTCCCAACACTACTTAATGCTAGGAACAAGAACTAAGACCAGACATGGTAATGCACACCTATAATCCCAGCACATGGTAGCCTGGGTTCCATAGTAAGAATACATCAACAACAACAAACGGTAAATTGGACAGGATTACCTTATAGGTTAACTTCTGGTAGAAGAAAGGAAACTTCTGGCTCAATGACAAAGTGGTATGGCTAATCACTCACAGGATAGTCATGGCCAGAGAAACAACATACTACCCTACACCTTTCCCCCCAAGAGAGTTCCTGAGTATGCAATAAGTTAAGTCATGGGAGAGAAACCTTGAATGTAAAGAATCCAGGTCTTTAAGAATGGGCATTGCACACAGGTGCCTTTGACCTTTCTCTGAAGTGAAACCTTGTCATTATTAACAGTGATGAGAAGAAACATACTTTTTTCAGAGATGTGATTTTATCGAACATTCCTTGACAGATATCAGGAAAAAGAAAAAGCAGTCCATATCTGCAAAATGTGTAGAGCCACAGGAGACTTGTAGAAAATTATCTTTAGGTACTAAATGGAACATGCATTGTAGTCTGCTTGACTTGACATAGCCCATATCACATAGCCCATGTGATAGAAGTTAGTAAGTGGCTGAGTAAGGACTTGATATCACATCTGTTCTGTAAATTCTATACCATGGAATTCTATGCTGCCTCTCCAAGGCCAGGACAGGATCTAGAGACACTGACTGTTTCTCCACCCAGTAAATCATACTTCTGCTCAGACATCTCTGAGCTCTGCTGTATACAAGTAGTAATAACAAATAGAAAATTCTCACAAAAATATGCTATGCCCACAAGTGGCAGGAAAATGCAATCTTGCCCACAGATGGACCTTAGATCTGCTGAGCTATTAATATGTGTCACCAGTATAGCCACACTTGGAGCTCGAGAGAAGAAAATAGAAGGAGTGGATGCTGAAGTATGGAGAAGGGAGTACACAGAGTGGATAACCACCATGAAGCCTCTGGCCAAGGGAAGTCAAAGCAGGTATTTAGGAGAACAGGCTTATCTAATAGGAAGTTTATTTTCATCTTATACTTTAGTGATTTTGCAATAGATTTTTGCAAGAGCTGGCAAAAGTGCCAATTTTCCTATCTGGGTTTCTATGGTTTGCAGACAATACAAAGCGAAGGGTTAAAGAAAAGGAATCCAATGACCCATCCCCTCTAGAAAGTCACCTAGGTCTCAGAAATGTTAGATGCAGTCTGAGATGCTGCTCTGTCGACAGTCACCCTGCCAGGCTTTGGCAGGTTGCCCTCATCATTACCAACATTGAGTAGGATCTGGCCAGTGAGAGAAACACAAGGCCCAGAGCAGAAGTAGATAGATCTGGGCTATTTCTTCCCCCAACAACTATGGGCAGCTGTGCTACCTCCCTCTACCCAGGGCCAGGGTCACAGTTTTTGGTAGCCAATCCTGGCTAGTTATCACTGTGGCAAGCTTTATATCTGGACCTCAAAAGACTCTCCAAGAGTAGACAGTTACCAAAGGACCTTAAGCACCAGCATGAGGTTCCTGATCATACTTCCTAGTAGCTATGCTTGTGACCTTGGGTAATAAATAATCTTTTGTGCACCTCAACTTTGTGAGGTATAAAATAGGACTACTAATAGCACCTCCATTTAGAAGAGTGTGGGGGGATTAAGTGGGAAAGTACCTAACACAGTGCTCAGAAAAAGAAGAGTCAACAAGCTCTAAATATCACTCATATTGTTGCTACTGTTATTTTTCAGCATCAACAGTGTAGAAAAAGAAGGAAGGTTTGCTCTCAAAGGCCCATTAACTTTTAAAACTAAAAGACCTTGCCAGAGACCCAGTAAATGTCAGCGAACATATGGCCCTCCTAAACTGGAAAAATGTCTAGGATGTCTCGTCTTCCTAGCACACTCAGAGCATGGGCTCCAAGCCTTGCAATTGCCATGTCAAATATTAATAGCCCATGTTTGAATATGTGCACTCAGTTCTAGAAAAGATGTCATCTCCATATCAAGGGATTAATATCATTGCTTGAATGTTTCCTCTAAGCTGAGATTTCTTTCGTATTATAGGATTTTCTATTATTAATCGTTTTCTTTAATATCTTAATAATGTGATAGGAAAATCAAATTAGCCTAGTAGGAATTTCCCATCAAACTATATTAACTTGGTCTAGTAAAGACTTCAGTTTTCTTCCTAATGAGAGTGCTAACAGCCATCTCAGTCTGCACACTGCCCAGGACATGCAAGGTCCAAACCCACCCTTTTTTTATGGTGAATGTAGCAGAGTTGTCCTGACATTTCCCCCTTGTTGTTAGTTATAACTAATTTATTTCCAACGCCAGTCAATTATCCCTCTAAGTTGTTTCCTCAAAACCACCAATTCCCCACAAACCCACAATCATGATTCCAGCAATGGGCTCTGACAAATCTACTACCACTTCTCCCCCACAACCACAGAGAGGCCATACTGGTTGTTCAAGGCCACATCTTTGATAATGTCATCTCAAAAGCTTTACCATGCATTCAAGGGACTGAGTGTGTCACCTACAGTTCCAGTGTTGGAAACCTAGTCTCCAAATTTATATGGTTAATGGTGTCATAGACAAGGCCTTTGGGAGGTGAGCAGTCATATGTGAGGTCACAGGAGATGCCCCAGGGCATTATCTTCTTTTAAGAATGGGAAGAGTAACAAAATCTAGCACACTTGATCTGTCTCACACATCACAGCATAGCACAGCAAGACCACTCCAGCCAAAAGTTCTCATATATCCCAGCCTCCAAAACCATGAGCCAAGTAGATTTTCAACCATTAAAACTTACCCAGTATTTAATATTTTGTTATAGTAACAGAAAGTGAACGATGAAAATCCATTACCTGATATATCTGGTAATCAGGACGTAAGTCCTTGGCATTTAAAGGGCTTTCGGAGTTGGTCTCAAATTACTTAGTCTGAACTGTTCCCCTCCTGACTTTCTCTTCTCACAGTGAATTTCTCCGTTGTTCTGAGAATTTCCCTTTATATATGTGTATAGTATTTCCAAATTTGCCCTGTATTCTCTCTACTCTTTATGAACAACAGAAGACTAAACTGTAAGTAGGGCTCTTAAGGGCACACTGATAGAAAAATATTAAATTATACTTATTTACACAGACTAAATAATTTGCACCATTCTCTCCCCTTCTTGGTACCATGGCTGGTAGAGTAGCAGGTGCTAGGAGTCGCTGTAGAAAACTGATCCTCAGTGGTGCTTCTGGAGGTAGAGGTGAAGGGCTCTGGCAAACTTTAAAAGAGAGAAAATGAGCCAAGGGGTACCTGACTTGTGATGGCATGAAGATTACTCCTATTAACAATGACGGTGACATAGCATAGGTGGACATCAAGCTGCTTTGGGACCACAGTGACAACAGTGATTCTCAAACTGGGAGATCAGATGACACCGCTTCTGACAGCCAGAGACTGAACAGGGAAGAAGAGGCACTGAACTCCTCCAACTTTGGACTCAGTGTGTGGCTGGGAAATCTAAAGGCTCCATGGCATCTTTGAAGGATGCCCTCATCACTATAACTCTAGGAAGATATGGACAAGCAAAGTCACAGTGGCAATCCAACATCAAAATTCTTCTGCAAGATAGGGCACTAGTAGGCACGAAGTAGGACCCTGTGATATGAGATGGGGACTATAGACAGAAGGATCCAAAATCTGAGAAGGAATGTGCGGCTCCTACTAGCTTTCTGTTTTCAGAGCAAGGTGCTGTGATGGGAGATGTTATTCTGTAAATATGTTTCTCATGCTGGTTAATTAATAAAGTACTGTGGCCAATGAGAAAGCAAGATAGGCGGGGCTAGGAGACAAGGAGGAAAGAGGAAGTAGTTAGGAGGAGTCAGCATGTAGACCAGAGAGAAAGAAGATGCAGGTGGCAGCTCCCCAATAAGATGACCATGTGGAAATACTTAGATAAGTAGAAATGGGTTAATAATTAAGACAGAGCTAGCCCATAAACAATAATGGTGACTGGCCAACAAGATTGTATCAAATACAGAGTCTCTGAGTGTTATTTGGGGACTGTGCGCCAGACCAGCGGTGGGTGGGCTGGCCGAAAATAACAAGCTACAGTGCTGCCCTTCATCCCATCCACCTCAGAGGGTCAAATATTCTTGATTCAAATATTCCAGACCTTATACAAGGTAGTATTTTATGATCTAATACAGAAGAACTATCCCTGCCACCTGAACTGCCTCCATGTTCTCATGAAGAATTAGATCGTAGAAAGAAAGGCACAAGGCATGATATAGAAGTCCTCATTTGATGTAGACAGAGTTGATGGTACTGCCTGCTTGCAGTGTACACTATGGAAATAGTACATAGGTAAGGATCCATGACCAATAGTACCCCCATGGAAACATCTAGCATTCTGAGGGAGTCCTTCCTTAAGCTCCCTTAACTCCTCTTAAGCTCCACCCTATAGAGCTAATGTCCACTAGTTGCTCACTCAACTCTACCACTTAGCTGAGAGGTGACTTTGACTCCTCATTGCCATTTGTCCTAAGGCATTGCATCACCCTTTGATGGTTTCCCTCAGGCCCACTTGCTAAGTCATAACTTTGAACTTGTCCTAATTGTCCTGGGCACTGGGCCCTGAAGGATGCTTCCTCGCCTCTTTTTTTCCTCTTGCCATTCTGTGTAACAGGAAAGCCATGACTTTTCTTCTCCATTCACAGTTAATTCCGAGTACTTCACCTCGGGTCATCAAAATGTGTCTGGAGCTTTTCTCACACTGACCAGTTCTCTAGTCCTATAATTCAATTCTATATTCACACCACCAACCTGCAAATAGTGTGAGACGCCATAAACAGAAGGTTTAAGTCCACAGAGCACACATGTGCTAGTTATCAATAAAAAGCAGTAAACTTCACCTATACTTCTGAACAGCCAGCTGTAAATTAGGCATTCCACAGTCTCTTCCCTGTGTTTGATGGCTTTGGAGGGCAGCTCACAGAACTCAGAAAAATGTTTAAACTTGTTGACTTACGATAAGCAATGTTATGAAGACAGGAGACAGTACAGAGGAAGGTATAGGGGCTCCCAGATCTTCTCCAGGTATACCACCCTCAGGAAACTCAACTATTCTGCTCTCTATCACATCTCCGCATTGGGTTCATTTGGATGTTTGTAGCAGCTCATCACCTCACACATAATTAGTTATACCACTGCACCACTGCTTTCTCTCTCTCTCTCTCTCTCTCTCTCTCTCTCTCTCTCTCTCTCTCTCTCTCTCTCTCTCTTCGCCCCTCCTTTGTGGAGCTGAGGGTAAAAGTAAATGTTGCAGCCTTTTACTTATTGGTTGGCTTCTCTGGAAGCCAGTTACCACCTGATTCCATTCAGGAGCCACCAAGAGTCACCAGCTAGAACAAAAGGTGTCCTAGAATGCAGGAAATCAGGGGACATGGGAGTTCTATGTCAGGATGCGTAATCAGACAGCAAATGTTAGAAGGAAAGAGAGTCCCTTAGTGCATGTCAGGAAGTAACTTTCAGGCACAGAGGGTGTGTGTGTTTATGTGTGTGTGTGTGTGTGTGTGTGTGTGTGTGTGTGTGTGTGTACAGGTGTAAGCAAGGGCACACATACTTGCATGCTAGGAATCAAATCCTAAGCCAGGTAAATAATATAGCACAATATTTGGCTCAAATATAATTTTCTATATAGTATGCAAACATAGTATATTTATACTATACAGCTATTTCCTATTCTTCAATCTTCTCTACTCGGATTTCCTTTTATACTGCTTAACCTTAAAGCTTTAAAGTCAGACTTTGGAAAAGAAAAACTCCCTGTGCTCAGCACTAAATTGTATATTCATATCACACCCCTCCCCCCGCAAAGGCTCAGGGATCTTCTCAGAAGGAGGGGCACAAAGATTGCAAGAGCCAGAGGTGGCTGCCGATATCACGGAAACAATATTCTCCAGACGAAAGGCAGATGCACACATGATTTCATAGCAGTTGTGCAGAATACACAATACCTGTATAAGATTTATCCAGACAAAGTCACAGCATAGAGGAGAGAAGGTAGACACGAGATTCCACCACCAGCTAAAGAGCTACCATCCTTTGATAACCACTGTGAGGAGGAGGATCAGTTTCCTTTAATGATGTGACACTGGACAGGCTGACCATATTGGGAAGTTGTGGCAGGCTTCAGCCCTAAGACAAGCTGGGAAACAGGAACTGGATGTGACAGAGAAAGAAGAGAAAAGAAGGTGAAGTTATCATCTCCAAATTAGATGGGAAGCGATGGGTGGGCATTTAGGGTGGCACAGTTATGGAGAAATGTGAACATGCTCAAAATACATGGTATGAAATTCCCAACAACAGGAAAGGAACTCCCTGTTTTGAAGGTGATGTTGACCTCCTACATACATCTCTCACATTTGTTATATCATTTTCATATATATATATATATATATATATATATATATATATATATATCATTGCTATTTTTAAATACACTGATTTTTTTTTTCTCAAGCTACAGTCATTATGAGGGCAATATTCATGTTTGATTGTTACTTTAACCTTTGATGGACCTTGTTAAACTATCAGATAAATAAGAATAACAACTTTATTTTTCCCTCTACTACAAGTATTATTCTATGATCTTTGCATACATTAAATTGTTCTTTATGATGATAGACTCTAGAAATGACCACTACTGCAATAGCTAGTTGCAGGGAAGGAATTGGGCCCAACTATTTGCTCAAGGTCACACAGCTAGGAAATGAACAAACAGGAACAGAGCTCAACATTCTAGCCCCAGAGTATAAACTCTCAATGAGAGTCATAAGCAGACCTTGTTAAATGAGCAGAAACAAGAGCGAAGAAAATTGTGACTCTCATGCCACACTGCAGACAAACATTGCTAACAGAAGCTAGTGACATAAGCCAGTCAGAAAAGGACAAGCTCTGTGTGACTCCATTTATGTGAGGTCCAGTGCAGACAGTGGAAGGGGAACGGTTATAGCCAGAGGCTAATAGAGAACACTGGAGCCCATGCTCACTGGTTCAGATTCCAGTTCAGCAAGATAACATTCTGGACCAACAGCTGTCCTAACGTGTGGGTAGAGGGATGTGTATTTTGAATGTAGTTTGGTGCTATATCTATTATATAGTAAAATAATAGAAGCTTAGCTTTAGGGGTTTTGAACTCCCTGGCCTTAGACAGTGAAGTTTCTTTGTTTATCAGATTGTGATAAACACAAAGACTCATAATTGGCTGAACAATAGAGAATCTGTTCTGTGGTCAGGGAGGACTGGGGCAAAGCATGGTTTCTAGATATGACAGGACCATTGTTCTTATAAACTGATAGCAGCAGTGGTTGCCTGTATAAGATTTGCCCAGTAGCAAACCAATCAACATTCTAGATGGGAAAGAAAAGGGCTACAGAAGCCACCACCCCCTGCCGAGGAGTTATTGACACTGAATGGCTGAAAGAGGAGGGAAAAGCAGTTCTTTTATGGGGCTGTGTCCCCTGGTAGGTTGACTAAGCTCCAGTGGATGACAGAACACCCATATGCATAATTAGACCTAGGGGTTTATTTAGAGAGAAAAAAGAAGACATGAAGTAGGGGAGAGAGATTTGGGGATTCTAAGAATTAAATTGCAAGTGCTGACTTTTAAGAGACCTCCTTTATGACTCTGCTTTTATTCTGCAGTTGTTTCTGAAGCAGTTCAGAATGTCTCAAAGAGTAAAAGTCCAAAATCAATCAATCAATCAATCAATCAATCAATAAATAAACAAACAAATAAAAATACTGGACTTTTCTGAGGACAGTGGACAGTGCTATGTCCTGGACTGCGGTAACTGGGAAAGGGCTTTATGACTTCCTGGGGGTAATTTCTCTTGAGGAAAGCATAACGGAAGCAGCTCCCCCTTTATTTCCAACTTCTGCCTGCTCTTTCCGCAAGTCCCATGACTCTATAGCCTTGACCTCTTCCTGGAAGTTCAGACTGTGAGTTTCCACTGCCCCTACCAGATGTCACTTTACTTAGGTCTAAAAGCCAACTTAAACACAAAACTCTGCACTGTATTTTTCAGTATAGTGTAGAAATCTCCAGTTCTCGTGTCCTCTCCAGCAAAATACATGTAACCAGTCTCTACTGTATTGCATAATCTTTAAACAAATTAGACTTCGCTCTTTCATCCAGGGAATCCTGTCGCACACATTCTTCCTACTTTGCTTTAAGATAACATGACATTTTAATATGCTCAGGGCCCCTCCCCTCTCCCCAGTGAGTGACACTTCACCAGGGTTCCTGTGTCATTCCTGACTCCCATAGCCCATTCCTACCATGGAAGCCAAGGATAGAATATTTTTATTGCTGTTATTTTTATTATACTTGTTCTTATTCTTGAGAATTTTATACATATATTTGTTAAGAGTAGTTTTTTTCACTCGCCAGTCTGGGCCCACTGCCAAGCCAGCCCCAAATAACACACAGAGACTCTGTATTTGATATAAAGCTGTTGGCCAGTTACTAGTTTCTTATTGGCTAGTTCTGTCTTAAATATTAACCCATTTCTATTAATCTAAGTACTTCCACGTGGTCTTATCTTACTGGAGAGAGGGGCTGGCGTTCTTCTCTCTCCATCCTCCATCTTCAATCTCCTCCCTATTACTTCTGTAATCTGTCTTGTCTCCTAGTCCCACCTATCTTGCTTTCCTATTGGCCAACAGTGCTTTATTCATTAACCAATAAGAGAAACATATTTACAAAATGACATCTCCCATCATATATTCAATGAAATATGATCATATCTAGACCCTCTCATCTTCCCACCACAATTTCCCCTGTACTTTTCCTGACAAACTTCATGTCTCTTTGTTGTTAGAACCCATTAAATCCAATTACTACTGCTTATATGTTCATGGACCAAGGGCCATCCACTAGAGCATGGGAATCCTACCAGGAAGAATACTTCCCCCCAATAAAGAATGATTCCCCCTTCATTCCTTAGATATCAACTACCTATGGTAAAAATATTTAATTCTAGTAAACTATTTCTATGCAGAAATCTATTTCTCTCTTATCCTGATGTTAGAAGTTTACTATCTAGTATTCCGCTAGTCCCAATTCATGTAAACCAATGCTGGCTTTGGAGTTGGATTTGGCTTTCCTCATCTAAATTCAAACATGTTGTTAAGATTATATTCACAGTTTCTGCCTTATATCAAGAAGCCAAATGGTGTAAAGCACAAGAAAACAAAATCTGGGTAGGTGCACCATAACAGGAGTTGTCTCAAGCAAAACAGTCTCAAACTGGTTTTAGGGTGATGTTTGTAGTCCAATTTGATTATATGCAATTTTCTCTCTAAAATCCTAATTTTCTCATATACATTTTGATGCTTATTGTTGCCTTTCCCTATATGCATACCTTGAAACTTTAAAATTTTACTTTGATATTGATGTTCAAGTTTTCCATGAGGAATAATTACAATTCCTAACAGCAATCCTTGAACTCTTCATAAAGAAGATGGGGCCTCACTTCATCATTTCCACTTGACTCAACTTGATGCATCTGGACTACAAACATTGCCCTAAAACCAGTTTGAGACTGTTTTGCTTGAGACAACTCCTGACTAGCTAGCTGTTATGGTGCACCTACTTATTTCACCCTGGCCAGAATTTCTGATAGAACTCTAGTCAAGCATTTCCTGCCACACAGTGACTAGCTACACATGTCACAGCTAGCCCTGTCGAAATTTTGTTGCTAAAAATGTTCTTCCTACAGGATCCCATGGAGCAATCATTGTCCCAGTTCAGCAGGAAGTAATCTTAAAATAACAATGCCCCCTTTCCCTACTCTAGGCATTTAGGGATAATATTCATCTTCTTAGGGTTGGGTATGGAAGGTGATGCTTAGACTCGAGTATCTCTTTTAGATAGGGATAGGGTATGGTTGGGAAAGATATGGTTTAGATGGGATATGGATAGATTAGCCTATCTTCTTGTGAATTATTTTAGTAATAGTGAGATATTAGTATCATACAGCTTACATGGTTAAAGATTCTTATACGTGGTAACCTATGTAAAATTAAGTTTATTCCCTTCCCAGAATTGTATATAAACTGTATATTTTGTCATATTGTAAAAATCTCCCTAGTTATGTTTTTGCACAATATCCTTACCATATTCTATGTATATATACTTTTACTTATGTTCAAGACAATTTTGTATATTGATACAATTTAGGATATTTTTATTATGCTGCACTTTATAATTACATTGCTTAGGTATTTGTCCCTGCTTTACTCAGGGAAGTTTCAATCAGTGTTATAGCTAGGTTCCTGAGTATTACAGATTAACTTCACCCATGTTTCCTATACCTATGAGATTAATCAGAAATAGATGCTTAATCTTCAAAGACTTCATAGATCTGCAGAACATGGCATTTAAATGTTTTAATATTAGTATTCCGTTGACATGAGACACTATTGCTGCTGACAGCACCATGCACCTTCCCGAAAAAAATGTTGGACACTGTTGTCGCTCCTTCTGAAGTCCATCCTTGCTTCAGTTATGGCCTCTTGGGCAAAGAATTGCCCCCACCTCGACCACTGATTTGGATGTGTGGTCCTATGTGATTGCAGGAGACAAACATAGAAGACTGCTGAACCCTGCCAAGTCAGGGTAAGACAGCCTTTTTACCTCCCTGCCTTGTTGTGGTCTGTCAGGTACTCTAGGCCTTAGCCAAAACTGACTGTACCAACATTGCTGTGAGACCTTGGGTGACTGTCCAGGTAGCATGCTGTTTCTGTTCTCACTGCACCTTTTGGAAGTTGCCCATCCGCACTTCCTGCCTATCCTACTATTATTATTTTCATTCTCAGGTCTTTGATGAGGTTGAAGATTAAATTATCACAACTATTATTCTCTCTTCCTAGTTAGATATATTAGGTGCTAGACTTAAGTTTTCCAGCTTAGGAAAGCTCTATTGTAAACCCCGTTTCAACTTCACCCTAGGACTAGATAGTTAGGTATTAAGTTTGCATGTTCTTGATTTTCCTTTTCTTGGAACACACTTGTTATTCATTGTTTTATATATAGTTTTTTGTATCTAGCCCAAATCTTTTCTTTAGACTAAAAGGGGAATTGTAGTGAGATATTCACCTTGTCCTCACCTGTGGCATAGACCAAACCCATTGGGGGTGGAGACAGGGCCAGATGTAATCTGGGGGAACTAAGGCTGAGGAGGGTGTTCAGAGAGCTCTCTTGCTTGCAGCACAGGGACAGGAGTACATCCAGAGGCATCCTTGGGACCAGGGACCTGCTGGTGTTCATCTATGTTGTGAGTTATTTCTCCCTAAATAAACATCTATTCGGCCTATTTGTTTCTCCTGATCCTTTTTAAATATCAATAGTGGGTGGTTGTCTAAAGAGAACCTTCCTCATCTATGCGGAATTCAAGCTGTGCAGGTCTTATGGAGACTACATGAGATCATGAGTATGACAGCCATGGCATGTCTAGAAAACAGCACTTCTCATCATATCCAGCTATTCCAGTCTTTCTACCTCTTCCTCTTAGATGTTCCTTAATCCATGGAGAAGGAGATAATATAGATGTTCTATTTAGGATGGGGCACTAAGTCTCTTTTCTCAGCGTTTTTGTATGTCAGCACTGACTGCTACCTGGTGTGGACAAAGTTTCTCAGACCTCTGTTGAGAGCAGCCAAACTCTATGCGTATAAAGAAAAATGCTCAGATGAAATTTGACAGCATGATTGTTGAGCAAAGTAAGAGTAGCAGGTTTTTTATATCCCCTGCCTGAGCTTTTGGCCAGGATTACTGTATCACACATGAAACTGTCTCCTGCTCACCAATCTCCACTTTAATCAGAAAGTTATCATTGCTCCCATAACAGTCATGCCGCTATTGCACTAATGGGTACTTCTTGCCTGACAGTTGGTGTTGCAACATGCAAGTTCTAGCACTAAATGAGAATAACGGTGTGTTTTCTCCCTCAACTGCCTATATAGCACAAGTAGGGAGAGTTTGTTAGTTGGTTTGAGATTGGTGTTTCTCTGTCTTACTCCCAAAGTATGTGGTATACTCTGCAATAGGGTCTTATCATGTATTTATGGTGGGTAAGCAAGGGAAATTGTAATACTCTGTGTTGCTTTAGAGACTTTAAGGGACTTCCTGACCATGCCTTGTACTATTACTTTCATTTAATACCCATTTCTTCTGCAAATAGCATTGTTTATTCATGTGGGGCAATTATGGGATAGGGGATAATGGATTATAGGTAAGTAGAGAGGTAGAACACTGAAAGGAAACAGGCTTAAGTAGAGATAGGCTCATAAATACTAGGAAAATCAGATGGTTGGAAGGATAACACAAAGGAAAGATGTATGAAAGGCCTTAAGAAGCCCATTGTCCAAGAACCCAATTAAGGCCTAATTTCCAGGATGGTAGAATACATATGAGATATGGAGTATTTTGTTGGTTAAAGCATTAAGTGGAGATGGGTTGAGGGTGGCTGTGAGGATTTATGAAAATTAAGGATTTATGAAAAAGCCTTAAGGGAACGCACTAGTTTGAAAAGAAATAGAAAATTTAACTAAAAAAAAAAGCATGCTGCTCTCTAGTACACACACACACACACACACACACACACACACACACACACACACACACACACACACACACACACAGTTCCTGATGCTGTTTACAGATGAGTTTGCTCCACTTCCCTATTCAGCCCTACATTTCAGCCCTTAGCTGTGTCCGGAGGAGTGGGGGTCTTGTTCTAACAAGGAGACACTCACACTTTTGCTGTAGGCCCTTTGCCCTAAATGCCCCAAGTCCCATGTGCTGTCCAGTTATGACAGGCTACCTCTGTACAGTATTGAAACTTCAGTAGAAACATTATGTCTCCAAAGAGGTTCTCTTCACCTCTTTAAATCTAAAATAGCCATCTACTTACCCATTACTTCATTGTCTCCATGGTACTGGTCCCTCCCTTCTCTCCCTTCTCTCTTTGCTTATTGTTTGTTTCTTCCAAACAGAACAAAAGTCCTGTGGGAATAAGGACCATCTCTGTGTTAAGTATATTGACTAATCAAATAGTATTTAATACACAGCAAGTACTAATATGTGCAAGTTGTATTCAACATATGTTGTAAACAAATACTTTTATTTCTGGAACATGAGTTCTCTAATATGTTACATAGCCAGGTACATTTAAATTAATATTTGAGCTGGGCATGGTAGCACTTACTTCTATTCTCAGCACTTGTGGGCGGAAAGGTAGGAGGATTATAAACTCAAGGCCATCCTCAGATAAATAATGAGTTCAAAGCCAGCCAGGTATACATGAGACTCTTGTCTTTTAAAACAGTGTGTTTGCATCTAAATATATACACAGCCCTGGAACTAAACAAGAAGCTGAGTTTCAGGGTAAAAAAAAAAAAAAGTGATTCAAAATTACTTAACCAAATGTGAAAATAAATGCCCACAATTTTAAGAAACACTAAATGGATGAATAAAATGTGATATTTTTGTAAGATGAAATACCATGCAGTAACAAAGAGAAATGGAATATGGATACGTACTATGACATAAATGAATCTTTAAAAACTATTGTGAAGTAAAAGACACTAAACACAAAAATGCCACATGCTGTATGATTCTATTTGTATTAAATATTTCAGATAGATGAATAAATCTATAGAGGCAGAAAATGGATCAGCAGTTGCTTGGGGCAAAGGTGAGTAAGAGAATTGATTGTAAATAGGCACAAGAGCCTTTATCAAATGAGAGTGTTAGAAAAGTGGAATGTTGCTGATAGGTGCCAAGCAGATAAATGTATAGAAAATTACTGAATTGCAGAGGTATGTGAATTTCATTGTATATGAAATCTTTTCCTCCATAGAAACAAAAGGAAAAGAAAGCATCAGTCTCCTGCTTACTCTACCCCCAACCACCCCCCACCCAAGAAAAGTTTAGATACTAAAACACTTGAAGGCCACTCCAAGTTTTCCCTGTTTGTGGATATGGTTTAACCAAGTAAGGTTTTTATCAGCCTGGAACCTAGTTTCTCGGCTTCCAGTAATGATTTGCATGGCTCATCAACTTTCCAGCTTTTCCCTCTCTCTGACACTTGGCACCTCTGTGGCTGTCATGTAAACACAGACTAAATAAGTTGTACTTGCAAGTTCTCTGGTCCCAGGAGAAGCAAGGGCCTCAAGAAGAAGTTAGACGCAATCATAAAGAGGCAAATCTCTTATTCTAGAGAATGGCATGTTTCTAATTTTATGTGGCATTATATGTTTTCAAGGAATTTAGTAAGAGCTATGTTTCTGTTACCTTTTGAACTTTAAATGACATGGTTTTAAATAGATGCATTCGCTGTTACCATGACACAAACACCCTGCCCAAGATCAAACTCCATAACTAGATGAGATTTGTGGTTGTTTTTTGTTCAGACAGGGTCTTGTCCTCTAGACAAAGTTGACCTTGAACTCTATATGTAGTCAAGATGACCTCATATTCTGAGACTACACCCAGCCTTAGGTGACTCTCTTAATGGCTTCCACCATATGAGAAAAGAAATGAGGGTTTGGAAGCACAAGGAGTCCAGCAACCCTAGGACTAGGAGCATTATTAAGTCTGAGCATTACTGGAAAGAAGAACAAAGAGCACCTTTGGAACAACAAGGAACAACAGAGCAAGAAGACTAGAAATGACTTCAAGTTTCCAAGAAGGAAGAGGTAGACACATAATGCAACTCAACCCAAAGCAATCATTAGGTATTAACAATCCTGGAACTGTCTCAATTTAACTCAAGAGAAAAAGTACTTGCTTACCAAAATAATTCATTCATGTTTTGTTCAGTCACACCACAATGCTCACTGAATAGTGTATGTTAGACAATGTAGGATTACTTCATACACAGTTAGACAGAATGGGAAGACAAAGGGCAAACAACATGCCTTGTTTCTTTCTGACTGTTCCCTTTACTGGCTGAGCATCTTGAATTAGAATCTTCTCCAAGGTTCTTTCCACATCTATAAAATGGAAAGGAAATATGACCTTCCTCACAGGTGTTCTTGAAGCATAGGATAATAAATGTGAAAGAAATTCTTAGCTTGGTGCTTGGTTAATCAGCACATAATCAAACTTACCTTGTATCAATGAAAGCTATATGTTATTTCCTGGAAGAGTTTGTGAAGATTTACGTTATTATTTTCTTAAATGCTGAGAGAAATTATCAGTGAAGCAATTTGGGCCTGGAGTTTTCTCCAGGAGGTAATGATTTAACTTCTATAGCCAGCAGATATACAGGGAAGGCATGATTTCATATCCTATCTTATGCCAAGTGGGTAATTGCATCTTCCAAAGTGTTTATGTCAACTAACTTGTTGAATATATTGACATCCAGTTGTTCATAATACAATATCTAATGTATGAATATAGTGTATGACTATCATGGTTCCATTATTATTCTTGATGCTGCAAATATCTCCCAGAAGTCTCTCAACTTTGTTGGTTTTCTTTATCAAACCAACATTGGGTTTTGTTCATTTTGCATTTGTCAGCTTTCTTTTTTGGTAAGTTCTGTTCTTATCTATTGCTTCCTTCTGCTTATTCTGGATTCTCTTGAGTTTGTCTAGCCTCTTAAGGTGGTCTTAAGCTCTTAATGTTACACTCCCCTTCTTTCTACCAAAGGCATTTTTTTTAACCAAAGGCATTTTCATGCTATAAATTTCTTTCTGATCATTGCTTTAACAGAAAACAAGTTTAACATATTGTATTTTCATTACACTGAGTTATGTTTTTTAACAGTTTTCGGTGATTTCATCCCTGACCATGGATTATTTAGAAATACATTGCTTAATTTTCAAATTGTCAAGTTTTCCAGACAGCTTATTACTTATTTATAATTTAATTCCACTGTAATCAGAGAACATGATCTGTATAATTTCAATCCTTTTAAATTACCAAGGCTTGATTTATAGCCCAACATATGGTCTATCTTGGGGAACACATCATCTGTGCTTGGAAGGAATGTTCTCCACAGTTATTGGGCACAAAGTCTGTGAATATTAATTATATCAAGGTGGTTGATTGTATTGTTCAGATACTCTGAATCTTTATCAATTTTCATAAAGTAACTCTACACTAACTGAGAGGGGTAAAATTAGGATGCAAATTGTGCATTTTCTTTCTTTTTGTAATGCTACTTATACTATATTCATCTTTTAAAGCTCCAGAATCCACAAATAGCTTTTAAACTTGTTATGGATTGTACTTTGTGTAGATGGGTCCTTTTATTATTATAGAATGTGTTGTTTCATCTCTCAGAACACTCTTATATTAAAACTCTCTGTATCTGGCATTAGTGGGTCCAGGGTAATCTTCCTGTGACTGTCCTGCTTATGTTACACCTTTTCCATCAATTTCTTCTCATGTGATTCCTTTGTACCTAAATCTCTGACAAAGAGACTAAAAATGTACTTATTTATTATTATCACCCTGCCTTTAGTTTGAAGTGTGTATAGTGTATTTATATTTAATGCAATGCTAATAAGCTGGATTTAAGTCCATTATTTTATTATCATTCCTCAAATCTTTTATTTACCTTTTCTACCCAGATCTTTTTCTTAAGGGGACCAAACCCCTTAAGGTACCTATACCTGCTAGGTATGTGTTCTCCCACTAAGCTATATATCTTCAGACCCTTGTCTTTTTATTCTTGTAGAAACCCTTCTCATTTTTGGTCATTTAGAGATTACAATTAACTTTTCATTTTTTCATGATATACTTAGAGTTAGTACCAGGCCACACCAAATAAAATGTAAGAATTTAGCAACTATATTAATCTATTCATAAACCCCCTTGCTTTGGCTGCCACATACATGGCATAGATATCTATTATAAACTCCAATATAACATTATAGTTTGGCTTAGATAGTAACTGTGTAAACAAATATAAAAGATTAATTTATTCTGTGTGTGTGCATGTGTGTTGCACATGTAAGTTTGTGTGGGTGTATGCGTGGATGTATATATGCACAAAGGCTAGAAGCCAATATTTGGTGTTTTGTTCAATCATTCTTCATCTTATTCTTTGAGTAGAGTCTTTCACTTAAATCCAAAGCTCATTGGGCTAGATTGGCTCATCAAGATGCTTCCTGATCTGCCTGTCTCCACTTCTCAGTTCTGGGGATGCACACTCAGGTTCTTAGGCCTGTACAACAAGCACTTTCTCCACTGAGCCATCTCCCCAGTCCCTAACATCAAACTTTTCTATATGTTCCTCTATTTACTATTTCCAGTGTTTCTTGTTTCTTCCTAAAGACCCAAATTTCCCTGAAGTAATTCTTTTATAGCCTGAGAGAATGTCATATTTCTTGCCATGCATACCAGGTGGCTATTTGTCTTCTGTTTTTTTTTTTTGTTTTGTTTTGTTTTTTTTGTTTTTTTGTTTTTTTTGGTTTTTTTTTTTTTTTTTTTGGTTTTTTTTTTTTCCTTCAATGGAGAAGTTGCTTTTAGCACAATTCCAGCTGGGAGGTTTTGCCTCAGCACTTTAAGATGCCAGTCCTCAGCCTTCTGGTACCCACTGTTCCCAATGACAACGTTGCATTTACCTTGTCAGTGTCCTCAACTCTGCTGTCATTTTCCTCTGCCCTCTTTCAAAGCTCAACCAGTGTTTTTTAACACTTGGGTCTTGCCGTATGTAATTTTCTTGGTCACTGTTCTCCATAGGGTTTTCAGAGCTTTCGGAATCTATGAATTTGTGTTTTACCAAACACAAAAATTATTTTATTCTGTGTTTATTTAAATAGCTTTCCACTGAGTCCTGAAAGATGTGGTCCTGCAAACCTGACTGGGGCAGCAGGGGTGTGAAGAAGAAAGGACAGACATACATACAGAGATCAGATGGCTGTGTAGTCTGATGGAGATGCACCAAGAACAGTAACCCACAACCTCAGCAGGTTCATTTTATATGGCAGAATAAGGAGGAAGGTTCAGGCTATACAGCTAAACCAGGAGGCAGAATTTACCCATGGGAGGTCTCTGGAGAGGAGCAGTCACAGGCTACAGTCTTCCTAGAGGAAGAAAGTGTGGTTGATAGTTTCTGTATATCAACTTTTGTTCTCATGCCAGAGGAAGGCTTTGTCAGTTCACTGTCCCTGGGAAGGCTTTACCAGTTCCCACATGTCTGGGGACCTAGATTCTTTGACATGGGTATGCTCATGTCAGTAACACATACTAACTCAGGACTTCATCACTCTCCACAACTTTCCATCCACATTCAGTATCTCCTCTGTCTTTGAGACTCTCATTAAATGTGTGTTAGACTTTTGTTATTAGCTCACACGTGTCTGAACCGAACCCCTTTTCCTTTGAAACAAATCTTCTCTGGTATTCAACATGGGTAGTTTTTAATTGTATTTTTAAATAAAATATTTCTTTCCTCTCATTTATTCTTACTAATATGCTATTAATCTAATCAGAAATTGTTTTAAATTTTTGTGGATTTAATTCTAGGCATTCCATTTGATTCTCCCCTCATTTCTATTTATCTGCTACAAGCTACTATAGTATTTTATGTAGCTTCTTTCAAGTCTTTACCTGCTCAATCCAGCCTGAGTCTCTAGTTCTACTTATTCTTTCCTATCTTAAATACAGGTTGCCACACTTTTCCTAGCTTGTTTATTTTATTATTTTTGTTCTTGCCTACTAAGTTTACATTGTACTTTCAATACTACAAAGGAGACTAGAACCTACAGACACTTTGCTATAGTGGATTTATTTTTATTTTAGTAAGCCTTAACTTAACTGGATACGTACTGCAAACTCAATGTCCTTTTGGTTGGAGGTAGCTAGCATCTCTGCTCACTTCTTTTTATGGTCATTGGGCTGTTAGAATGCTGTGTGTGTATCTCTTCTATTCGACCTTGTGTGTTTGGAGTGCTGTGTTTTATTTTTATTGTGAATGCTGGGTACCAAATCTAGGGTATTGTGTGTGCTAGGTAAGTACTCTACCGCCAAGCAATGCATGTGTGTGTGTGTGTATGTGTGTGTGTGTGTGTGTGTGTGTGTGTGTGTGTGTTTTCAGGGCTTTGCTCTGACTCTCTCTTTCCAGGCTTCCTTTCATCTTTATATCCCAGCTGCTGCAATGCCCTGAGCTACATTGTCTTCAGGATAGGATGATAGTTCCCAAGTCTGTCCAACTTTTCCTGGAATGTGCTGGAGTCTTCACGGATGAAAAACAACTAACAACAAAGAAAGCACAAAACCATATCTGCTATGATGAGTTGAGGAACAGTACAGGAAAGAAAGTTGCGAAGTTGTAAGTGAATTCACTCTGTGGAGAAATGAAGAACTCAAATAGAGTTCTTTGTCCCCTTTGCTCACACCAGAAGCTCAGTGTGTTGGCTTAGTTTCTGTTGCTGTGTTAAGCACTATGACCAAAAGTAACTCATGAAGAAAGGGTTTCTTTTATTTACCAGCCATTGATCATTCATTTCTGAGAGAAGGAAAGGCAGAAACTGACGCTGGAGCAGAGGCAGGAATCATGGAATAAAGCTGATTGCTAGCTTGTTCCAAGACTCGTGTTAATTGGCCTGTTCTATTCATCCCAGGCCCACTTGCACAGGGATAGCATTGCCCACAATGGGATGGGCCTGCCTGCATCAACTAACAATCAAGAAAATCTCTACAGATGTGTCATCCAATCTGATGGAGGCAATCCCCCAGGTGAGATTTCCCCAGAGAAGCTGGGACTGTATCAAGTGGAGAGCTGATGCTAACAAGGAGCCTCTTTGCTCAATCTCCCTACATTTTTCAATGTGTCTCTGGCTCATCAAACATCAAGCAACATTGCTTTCTGTTGTGAAATACTGGTTAGGCTGAAACTCTCAGGCACTGTGCTCTGGTACTAGAGACATTGTGGAGTAAGACCCACAACAAAGTAGTCTACTTGTGATGACCAGATCCCCTCACTAGTCTTACAGAATTCACAGGATTTGCAGGATGTCCTTTCAGAGGATATTCTAGTTTACTTTCTATTCCTGTAATAAATAGCAGGACCAAATGTAATTTGGGGAGTTAAGAGCTTAATTGAATTACACAACCTTATCACAGTCCATCATCATTAAGGGTAGTCAGGGCAGGAACTCAAGCAAGAGCAGAGACATGAACCCATAGAGGAATACTGCTTACTGGCTTGCTCCTCATGGCTCAGTCTGCTTGCTTTCCTATATTACCAGGACCACCTGCCTAGGGCTGGTACTGGTCACAATAGGCTGGGCCCTTCCACATCATTGATTAATTAAAAAGATGCTCCACAGACTTGCCTACAGCTCAATCTGATAGGCGTACCTTCTCAATTTAGTCTCCCTCTTCCCAGGTGACTCTAGCTCATATCAAGTTGACAAAACCTAACCAGAGCAGAAGGCATTCCCACTCTTTCTTTTTTCAAGTTTGTTGATCAGTTTGACATACCAGGTTTTGTCCAAGTTGTTCATTTAAAGGGACAGAACAAATGCTGCAGTGAGAAGAAGAAACTATTCTTTCTGAGGGAGTAAACACAAGAAGAAATACACAGGGCTAGTGAATATGACCTCAGCAAGCCCTTGTCTGCTTCCAACTGGGAAATAGAAAACCAAGGAAATATATTTTGTGTGACCACTAGGCATTCCCTTTCATCCTCGCCTACCTCAACTACCATTGCATCTCAACTACCAGCACACTGCAAATCCTGATCAGTTCTTAAAAATGTTGATGCATGACTTTGCAGGCATAATGAATGTTAATCTACAGCTGCGCACACCCAAAGGCTTCTTAGGATAAATAACAAAATGCAAAATTATAATAAATGGAGGCTCTGGGCCTCTGCAAAATTCCTGGAAGGAAGCAAATTGGATCAGCCTGAAACCCCAAAGCAACAGTAATGGGAAGGGAAGTCAAGGTGCCTTGGATCACAGAACCCTGCAGAGCTCCAGGAAGCCAGTGAGAGACCAGCTGGGGTCTCTCCCAGGAAAGCCCTGGGTAGATGCCAATGTGATGGAGCCTGTTTTAAAGCAGTCCACATTCTCCTTCTGTAATTATAAGGAGTGGAAAGAAGCAAGATTTCTTTTTTGTTGTTGTTGTTTTGTTTGTTTGTTTGTTTTGTTTTCAGATATAAAGCTGTTAGCCTGTTACTAGCTCTGTCTTAAATATTAACCCATTTCTATTACTTGAAGTATTTACACATGGTCTTATTTTACCGAAGAGAGGGTCCAGAGTTCTCTCTCAGTCCTACATTTTGAATCTCCCCCTACTAGCTCCTCCTTGAATCCTAGCCCTGCCTATCTTGCTTTCCTATTAGCCAACAGTGCTTTATTCATTAACCAATAAGAGAAACATATTTACAGAATGACATCTCCCATCATCTCCTCTTATCTGTCTAAAATAAAAAGAAGGGTTTTAACTTTAACACAGCAAAATATATAACAAAACAAAAAAACAGGTTTCAGTGCTCTGAGAGTCACAGTGACTTCCTCTCCTTGAAAGACCATGGGCTGTGCTGATAAACAAACAAACAAACAAACAAACAAAACCAGAGGCAGACTTTCAGTGAATGTCTTGTAAACAAAATATGAACTAGGAGTCAGAACAGGCAGTGTTGGAGTGAGAGCAGGAATAGAAGGAAACCAGAGTGCCCTCCTGAGTCCTTGCCCACTGCTCTGCCCTATCACCATTTCTCACATTGTAGCTGAATGCCCTTGCCAGCCTGGCCTGGAATAAGACTGATAGTGTGTTCAGTGTACATTGAATGGTGCTTGAGAGAAGAATGGTGACACAGCCTCTCTTTCCCAATTAATACTCACCCTTTAAAACTTCCTTGACCCTAAGATGGGGTCAGTTCAATGTCAGGATTATGACTTGTTTCCTGGCCTCCTATTCCTTTGTATGTTCTGTGAAGGCAAGGGCTGCACCTGAGCCCTCCTGGTAACCATTGTGACTCTCAGTACAGAGCTTGGCAGAGTCTATACATAAGACTAGCGTTGTATCCTTAAATAAGGACAACTAAAGCATTTAGTTTATGCCACCTTGCTGCTGCAACTTACTAAGTAAGTTCAACATTCAAAGCATTAAATCAATGCTAGGATCTAGTCAATGTCTCGTAAGTTTATTTTACACTGTTTGATATTAATACTATTAAATTGGATTACCACAGCTCATCTTTCATGAAATAAAAAAAAAGATTGAGAATATTCAGCAAACCTGGAAAGACCCTCTGTCTAAATATCTCCACTACTGAAATCAAAATTTCATACAAAAAATTAAAGATCTTTTGTTAAGAAGTTTTTCCCTTCACTTACTTTTCCTTTCAAGTAAAAATCCTCTTGACTACATTATTGATGTTTAATAAGGATCAGAAGAAACAAGTAGGCCGAATAGATGTTTATTCAGGGAGAAATAACTTACAATATAGACAGATGAACACCAGCAGGTTCCTGGTCCCAAGGATGCCTCTGGATGTACTCTTGTCTCTGTACTGCAAGCAAGAGAGCTCTCAGAGTTCCCTCCTCAGACTTCATTCCCCCAGGTAAGGTCTGCCCCTGCCTCTACCCCCCAATGGGCGAGGTCTGTGTCATAGGTACAGACAAAGTGAATATCTCACTACACTACATGGCTTTTGCCTGGATAGAAGGGAAAAAACAAGATTCTTGCAGAGGAAAATATAGAGTCTCAAAGTTAATTGAAAGTAGTGACAAAAGGACAGAGACAAACTTTTCTGGGTTATGCTTTATATACATAAATGAGCATCTGGGTTATTTGTGTACGTATACAATAAGGTCTCCACATGCAATCCAGGTATCCTACATCACTTGAGTGCTAAGATAACAGGCATGTGCATAGGTGAGGCTAAATGATTTTTAATGTGCTTTTGTTTCTACTAAACCATGAGCCCATGGTTTAGTTTTGAATTTAGATTTTTGTCTAAGATCAGACTTGCTAGTTGTTGTGCTACAATACACACAACTGCCATGATTTTCTTTGGTCTAGCATTCTGATTAGCCAATGTGATACATAAATTAAACTAATATGTCAAGGTACTCTCAGGCTTCAGGGGGCTCAGGAATCCTCACAGTATAGAAAAGGACAACTTCCTCAGCTTCTAAGTGGGTGAACAAAGTGAGTCCCAGGCCAGGAAGTTAAAAGGTAACTACTAGAGTCAACAGCTTTACAGCCTCCTGCCTCCTGCAAAATGCCCTAATAACTTTGTTCTATGCAGGCAACTTCTTTACCAAACAGTTGCTTTATCCATGCCCTAGTTTGGAGTGGGAATGGCACATGTATATAAGAAATACATAGAATAATATTGTTCTAGGATATTCTTCCAGTCACTTTGTATATACATCATTTATTATGCCCATTTTGCAGGGAGAGAAAAAAATTATTCTACCCACAGGTTTCTACATGAAACAGCCTGAGCACCCTTCCTTTGACTTGCACAATTGTTAGTAGGCTCTTTGAACTTCTGTGAGTGAGCTTCTAGTCCCAAAAAGCACACAACATCCTGAGAGCAAAGTAATGCATTTGCAAGGAACAGAGGTTGTAGAACCAATGCAAAATTATCAGCTTCTACTTTCAACAACTCCAGAGAAAACCCATCCCAAGCTAACCCATCCCAAGCTATAAATAGTATACAATGAGCACTTTAGCAGGAAGGTCTTGAAATCCTCAAAGTGGTGAAGATTGTTGATGCAAAGCCTTAGAGACCTCAAGGAGCACCATGACTGGCTTTGGGGTGGCTCCTGGATTCCCAAAGGCTGTTCTGAGAAATCCCAATAATTCTGAACTTAGAGAACCAAACTCTGTTTACATAGGGAGTAGACAGTAATGGAAGATGGTTGCTTGCTGCTGATGTGCGAAGCTCTGTATCTCATCATGGAAGATGAACAGCCACAAATGGGAGCTTTAGAGAACCAGTTGTCCTGTTATAGGCCTAGAGGGATGTCTTATTATAGGCCACAAGAGCCAAAGTAGCAAAGCAGAAGATCAATTATTCATTCTGGGATGAAGAAGGGGTAATGTTACTGCTCACTTCTCAGAAAGATGCCTGAGGCTGGTCTAGGAAGACCATAATATTCAAAAAGGAGAGTATATATGTGGGGACAAAGCCCCTGACATTAGGTGGGCTGGATGGAAGTAACATCTGGCAATGGGACTACTGTGGAAAAGGGAAGTTCCAGACAATGGCTTCTAGATAAGAACTGAACCCCAGTATCTTAGAAGACTGGAGATACCAAAGTGTGTTCATCAACTGTGTCTCTAGCTAAAGGTTTCCTTGGGGTCATTGCACCAGGAAATGGAAAGCATTGGAAGTGTAGAGTGACTTTCCTAGGGAAAAGTCTCTGCAGGGATATGGTTGGAGGCTTACAAAGTCTGATGTTAATCTTCAGACTATTAACAGCAATAAAGAGACAAACCATGCCTTGTGAAATCTAAGATTATTATCTAGAGGTAATAATAGGAAAGCATATAGATATAAATGTTTGTTAAATAATAGAGCATATGGGTTGTTAATGATCCAGTTCCTACAGTGAAACTCCAAGGATACAGTTAGCTGTCCATAGAAGAGCAACATCCACAAACAATTCACCCCTTCCTGTGGCAACACATCTTACCTGCTCAACATCACAGCTACATGAGTCTCTTACCATCTTGGTTTCACTCTTACTCCTTTTACTTTAACTTGTAGGAAAATCTGCAGCCAAGGAGCTGTGGGCACAGATGCTTTGACATTAGGGAACCTTCTATTTTGACCAAGACCTTCCTCCATGGCATCCAGCACCTGCTGCCCCATGCACCTTTCATTTCCTTGAGCTCTCCAAACTGTTCAGTTTTATGCTGAGAATTGATTCATTTTCTGCCTAAAAATCCAGACAGCCTCATTCCATCCTCCGTGTTGGCTTTGAAGGGGCATTGTTCCACTGTAGACCCAGCCCAGAGTAAATGCGCTTGACCTGAATGAACTTTTGCAGCTGGGTCCTTCTGACCTTTCCAGCATTCATCACATTCCACTGGGTTGTAAGAAAGGTAATAACTTCGTTTCGTTCCTCTTTTCTCACAATCCATCACCCGATCCGATCCTCAATTCAAGTCCATTACCTTTGAAAGGATCATGAAGAATTGTTTTTCTTTTGTCAAATCTGAGTTGGAGCAAATACTCTTTCTGAAGCCCAGGCCTGAGACTTAGCTGGCTTCATCCCCAGCATCACCTGCAAATGCTTATATTGACAACTACATTCTTGACAATTTACTGAGGATCCAGGGGCTTTGTTGCTGTTACTTAAGCGATCTTTACCTTGATACCACTTACTACTCAAAAGTGAAGTGTATTCAGACAAAATATTTCATGGATGGATCTTTCTAGAGGGCCTGAAGGCATGTGTCCACCAGACTAAGAACTGCACTCTTAATATTGCTTTCAAAAAAAAATCTGGGCATCTGCTTGAGTTTCCAACCTCCCTGCTTTCCTACTGTAACAGCCTCCATTATTTGATTTTAAACAAAAATAAAAACACATATTTGCAATCCTTTTTCACCTAAACTAATGAAAAGCTGAATGAATACATACCTATGTGAATGGATGAGCTGAAGAGATGGCTCAGTTGTTAAAGGACTTCTACAGATTTGGCTTCCTGCAACTATATGGAGGCTGTAACTGCCTATACATTTAGTTCCATGACGGCTTAGACTGTCTTCTGACTTCCTTGGGCATGCATGTGGTACACAGACATACATGCAGGTAATCACTAACACACATAAAAATAAATAAATCTTTTATAAATATAAGTGATTAGATTTTTTTTAAATAGCAAAATAGGACAGTACCACTTGTAGGTTGGGTAGTTCAAACTCTTATCTTTAAACAACTGGTGTTAGAGAAAGTGGTGTCTAGGGTAGTAAATTTTGGTGTGGGGAGAAACTTAGAATTCAACCCCTCCTTTTATCCATTTACTATAATATCACTCCCTTTCCCACAAGTTCCAAATCTATGTCCCTAATCAAAGAAGAGAAGGAGGCAAATCCCTTCTGTCCTCTGGGACAGAGGCTATATAGAGTTGTAACATCCAGCATCTGCCTAAGGGGAAATGTCTAGAAACTTCAGAATTTAGCAAGTGAGCATCCAACAACAACCCACAGCCAGGATAATGCATCTTTTAAACAACAACAACAACAACAAAAAAGCCAGATACTCTATTCTCAAAGACTAGTCAATAAACACGCATTTCCCTAAAACACATATAAACAGCCAAGAAATGGTTATCTATCTCGCTGCCTCAACAGATCAAAGAAAGGTTTGTGTTATGCCTAAGGGTTAGGCCTGGGTCATTAAAATATCTGAAACCTTGACCTGAAAGCGATGTTCTTTTTCCAGGACAAAAAACTGCTTAAACCAAAGCACAGGCAACAAGGTGGCTGCAGATGAAGGGTGGAGGAGCCAGAGTGCTCCAGGGTAGAGGGAGGGGTGGAGTTAAACAGATGAAGGCTATGGGCCATTTGACAAGACAGGAAGGAAAGTTAAAGTGATCAAGGTCATCTGCTCTGTGATTGCCGAGGGCAATTACTCCCACTGCCCACCAACTCCAGACAGGCCACTGTGCACATTAGGGCTTCGATCCAGTCCAGACACACTCCTGCAGTACCTTTCACCAGGGCTGACAGCTTGACAGACAGATGGCTTGCATATTGACAGCCCAGACACCCAGCCCTGCCGCCTGGCTGGTCATCAGTCAGCACTTTTAGAAAGTGCACCAAATATCTCTTGGAGGAAACAAAGGCAAGAAGAGAGGGCGAACATTTTGCCTGAAAAATTGTTAGACAATTTTCTCAGGTCATAGCTCTGCCCCTGTTTGATTGATTCCCTGTAATGTCATTTAGGTTTAGGTTTTAAATCTGGTGTGACCTTGACCCTAGGGTGGACAACTTGTAGACCAGTGTGAGATGCTGGTCATGTAATCAGTCACCTGTGGCTGATTCAGGCCTTGATCCCTCCCAGTCTTTTCCTCATTAACTCAAGTGTGCCCAAAAAGTCTGAATTTCACCGTGAACTTCTATCTTACCTTACTAAGCAGTGTTTTCCCAGGCAGAGTTTCTTAACTACATCCTGGGGCAAGAGGTGTTGAAATCCCAACAAGCAATGAGTATGTGGCTTGTTCAGTTATGACATGTGGCAAACAGACTACAAACACAGGCTAGACATTCAAATATTTGCAGACTGAATGAGCAAGCAGATAAGCAATTGAACAAAGAGCTATCCCTGTGACATTCACTGATCACTGTAGGAATCTTGAACTTTCTATCTATCTCACACTAACTAGGGCTGGATGGAAGAGTCCTCTTTTTGGGTCAGAACTTTGTCAGTATTTTCATTAGGCTGTATTTCAGTTGTTTTGTTGTTGTTGTTTTCTTTTGTTCTGTTTTTAATTTAGTTAATGAACCCTTGAGAGCTGATCCGTACTTGTTCCTCCTTTCTGTCAGTCATGGGATATATGTTCCTTGAATACTAAATGTTCAAAAGTTTTAGACAATGAAGAGGCAAACAAGGTTTCTGTTCCCTCAGCTGCAGGTGTTGGCAGAGGTGTAGGAAAGAGAAAGACTATACCTAGCTAGATTGAAGGTGTAAGACTGAGTAGAAGTAGCTGGAAGATAGTCTTGCTGGTATCCTATGTTGGTTCTTAAAAGACATTAATTAGTGCATGCTCTGCAAGCATTAATGTCAACTATTTCAAGACTCTGCTAGAACTGTGTGCATTACCAGGTAAAGAGACTCACTCCGTCTCAGAATGGTTAGATAATTTGGAAGGCCTAAGAACCACAGAACATCTATGATTCTAGAACTAATCTCTCTTTCCCCAACACTCCATATCACATCAATTATTTATTGATTTTGTTCTTGGTGATAGTATTTCTATTTTATCAATAGTATTACATGTGTAGGTGTTTTTATTAAATAAACTGGATTTGCCAGACTGCAACCAAAGGAGTTAAAGAGCTCACTCTTCCACTAGACTTCCAAAATCATACCGAATTAATCACCTCTATCTCTGGGCTCAAATTTCAAGAATGTTTCAGAGTGGCCTTGATTCAGTTGTTAAAATATCTAGTCCAATGTACTCAAAACCTTGACTTCATCCCACTTAAAGATGTTCCTCAAGCCCATGTATGAGCCCTCTGGGACAGAAGCCAAGAGGAAAGGAAGGGAATGGGAGGATGCTTCTTACTTTCCCATCTGCCATCCTCTACTGCACCCTGTATCTGTCCAGGATGAGGAAACACAGTTACAATACCACACACAACTTCCAGGTAACAAGTGCAGAATTATTAGACAGACTCTTCACTGGTTTAGTTTGTCAAGTTCTGGTCTTTAAAGTTCCTGCTGAGCTTGCTAACTGCATCTCTCTTGGCAGTAACAGTGACTATGTTATCATGGGCTCCCAGGTCTCCAGAAATCCAAGGAAGTCTCCCTTCAGCATTCCTAGGCTGTCTCCCCATAGAGCCCACTTCGGGGCTCCAAGGATGGGTCTTCGTATTAGTAGGGAAGAGGAAGCTCTCTCCCAAGAACCTCTTTGTACTTTACTCTTCCTCGGTCAGATTATGAAACGCTAAACCTTGCTTTCCCCTGCTTTAGGTATCTGGACAACTTAACTCCTGACAAATTGTCTACAGAGCCCCAAGGAAGATTTTTTTTGGTTGACTTCACACGTAGAAAGAAATGTTCAGTGCTCAGAAGCCCCCTCCTAACCTCTCCACCCAGAATGCTGTTGTAAATGGAAGTGATCCCCACCAGCATTGAACCTCTCTTAGTAGGTTCTGCATAGGTGCTCAGTATACCCTTTAAATGCAGCACTGCTTGGCTCTAGTCTTCAGCCTCATAGCCCTTATAGGGAAAATGAAGCTGGAAGGAGTCCCATTCTTTGGATTTTAATTCCCTGCTCCAAACTAGAGTATAAGCAGTAGCAATACCCCCACACTCCTGTACATTTGTGTTCAGAGAAGCTATGGCAGGCACTTTCCTTTCAAATTCTTTCTTGCTGTGCAGAAATGTCCACTGGTTGCAAAGGTTCTCCCTGAATGCTAACTCCTCTGAGAAGCTGTCAAACAAAGTGGACAGCCTGCTTATGAGCATCAGTCTACTTCATGCCTCTACCTACTAATCAGGTGGGTGGGAGGGTTTACTCACATCTGGTTCTAGAATCTGAAAAGCAGAGAGAAGAAGACAAGCATGAACACAGCCCTTGGGGGAAGACAACCAACAGAGAAAGAGTATTTTAATAGGACTTTAATACATAGTTCTTATCAAATACTCACCTGCCAGTCACTGCTCAGAGCATGCAACAAGGGACAGCCATGCTCACTCCTTTAGCACTCCTAGGTCTCTACTGCTTGCTCTGTCTTGCAGATGATAATGCCCGAGGTATAGAGTCTATTGAATTCATTCAAACTCATTAGGCAAAAGTAACAGTGGGTCTTCCCAAAGCCTATGAACTTCACTCACCAACATCTCATAGAGAAAGAAGTAGGAGTTTAGAAGTGGGCTATACCAGCCATTAATTCAGAATGGTTCTTATATTTTTAGTAGTTGTTTGTATATAAAGCATTGCAAAGAAATAGGTTTGGAGTATGGCCCTCAACGTCTAAATAACACACTATGTTCCACCCAAGGCTGGACAATACTTCTTACTGAGGTATCCTAGGCAACTGTATCCATAAAAAATCATAGTGGCCATTTTTAAGGGACCAACAGAGAACAAAGGATGGTAGGTCATGTGCAGATTCAAGGCACATAGCTCATTCTCCAGCATCAAAAAGGTAAATATTTGTGGCTGGGCGGTGGTGGGTCATGCCTTTACTCCCAGCACTTGGGAGGCAAAGACAGGCCAATCTCTGTGAGTTCAAAACCAGCCAAGTCTACAAGATCTAGTTACAGAACAGGCTCTAAAGCTACACAGAGGAAAAAAAAAGTAAATATTTATAGAAAGACAGTAAAAGATGTCATGACATACATGTAAGGATATGTGAAGATCTCATGATGAAACCTATCACTTTGTATCCTAATCTAATATTTAATTAAAAAATAATAATTTGGGGGCTGGAGAGATGGCTTAGTGGTTAAGAGCACTCACTGCTCTTCCAAAGGTCCTGAGTTCAATTCCCAGAACCCACATGGAAGCTCACAATTGTCTGATACTGTCTTCTGGTGTGCAAATGTACACACAGACAAAGTACTCATATATATAAAGTATATAAGTAAGATAAATCTTTCAAAGAGAAAAAAATTGTAAGAGGCAATTTAAGGTAAAGACTACCAAAGGTTTCCCTGAATTGACCTCTCCAAATTCTCTATATAGAGAATACTTCTGCATTTTTTACATTCTATTTGGCTTAACCACTGATATTTTGGCTCAAAAATAAAGTGTGGGAGCAGGTGAAAAACTGTGCTGCAGTGCAATAGTTAGTGTTAATTTCAGACAGACAGAATTGAGTGTCACCTAAGTGATCAGCTTCTGGGAATGCCTGCTGGGCTATCTTATTTAGGTTAGCTGAGGCAGGAAGATTGCCCATTATGGGTGGCATCTATTCCTAGGGACCCTGGATTGTATAAAAAGGAGAATGTGAGCAGAGTGCAAACCTTGGTCTTGCTCTGCTTCTTTTACTGAAGAAGCAATGTGACCTGTGAAACTTCTGCCACTGTGACTCCCAACTCTGGTGAACTGTTACCTTAAACTAAGAGCCAGAATAAATGTTTTCTCCCTTAAGCTGAGAGTATTTTAAAACAGAAACAAGAAAAAAAGAAAATAAGGCATAAAAGTTCTAAGATACCATAATGCTCCCATAATTAGGGAACATGTTTACAAAGCAGAGACAAAGAGAAGGAGATAGGGTGTTCAGTACCAACTACAAGAGGAGAAGTTTGGAATGAAGGAGGAAGTGATAGCAGGTTTAATAAGTCTTGGCTTGAGACTCTGAGGGTGGGGTTAGGAGAGAACAGAAACAGAAGTGGGATTGGGAGAAAGGGTGCTTCACCCAGGAAAAACTCATGGCCCCTCATAAATGACTGAAAATTGGAAATCTAAAGGGTAATGCAAAAATTTCACATTATGGGTGGTTGATGATAAAGGAATCTCATAGACTAAAATAGTAGAATGTCATGCGGACAATATCAATAAGAAGACAACTCCATTTATAAGAAAAGATGCTGAGCCAGATTGCATCTATAAACCCCCAGGAAAGAACCTGAAGGTTTTCTCCTTCATCACCTAACCCGAAGACCAGAGGACAGCAAGGAGCAGGGCCACAGAACAAAAGCCTTTACATTCAAATCCAGCAGCATGGCAAGTTGCCTGATAACTACAGTCCCAAGATGGCACCCTTAAATTTATCTTTTGAGGTAGAAAACTCAGGTCTTGGGTGTTACGGTTTTCTTTCATCCTCTTTCTCTCTCTCTCTCTCTCTCTCTCTCTCTCTCTCTCTCTCTCTCTTTCTGTTTCAAAAGCTATTTTATCAACAGATAGTAACAGCGATGACAAAGAGATCAGATGTTTAATTTGCATAACTGAAATCATGTTCAGTGTGTTTTTATCTTTTTCCTCTTGCCTCTAGACAATAAACCTTAGAACTTTGTCTTTCTTCCAGAGACAATCGCAAGCAACAATAGGTCCCTGGTACTGTATTCGACTTCCAGAGAAGCATATAAAACCTTCAGCCACGAGACTTTAATTCTCTCCATTCCTTTCAGATCCCTGTCCATGTCAGCAGGGTGCTATTAAAAGAAGGAACTTTATTACATCTTACCCAACTGTTGGCAAGTCTTGAATCTTAAAGAGCCCTGTTTTGTAATATAAAGAGTAGAATGTGCCACAGAATACTGAGAAGGGACAGGGAAGAAACGATGTCATCAAGAAAAGTTTTAAAAATCCTCTCTGGGTACTCTTATTTGAAGAGTCTGTATTATGCATTTGGAATTTACTTTAATTATTAACAGTGAAAGAAAACGTACCTTTTAAGCATAGAAACTTCAAAAGGTAAATAGTCACCAGGATTTGGCAACTTCTGCTTGAAGCACTGTCATAATAACTGTGGCAGCCCCATTTGGAGGGTTGGTTATTGTTTTCTCTTTTGGCTTCATTTAATAATATTTTTTAAATGCTTTTTAGGTTAAAAAATGAAAACAAAAAAAAGTCAGTGAAGTTGTTACCTACCTGCATGGGGCAAATTAAGGCTCTAACTCTGACTTAGTCAAAGGTCACAATGCCAAAAAAAAAAAAAAAAAAAAAACAGCTCTCTGTGTGGCAGCTTGCTACATGAATTTTTGAGTCATATGAAGGAGGCCAATGCCAGGAGAAAAGAGATGAAACCATCCCCCAAAATGGAGGGTGTAATTGTCCAACAGAAATCACTCACAATCCAGTTAAGTATAGCCTGTGACTTTAGATACCCTGTGGCTCCCCAAAGAAGAATCCATTGTCAGTATGATTTAAACCTAAGCTGAGGAACATACCAACCGTCCTTCCTCAGGGACCAGAAAGTAACCCACTAGCTATTTACCAATTTTATATCTTCACATGTACTGAATGATGAGCTAGAGACAGACAGACCTTCTAGCATGTAACAATGGCTCAGAGGTCACAGAAGCAGCCTCAGCTGACAATGACCTCTCTAAACAGGTCTGCAACTATTTTCAAGTTATGGGTAATTATTTTCCCATCTAGCTTCCATTGGGTCCATTTTCTTGCACCTTCTTAACATCCATAACAACCATCTTCACCTGCCCTGTCCTTCACCCTGTTCCCTGCAGCTGGAGTTCTATCTCCACAATAGCCCTATGACCTTGTTTCTATCAATTAGATTCTGCCCATGTCTCCCAGTGTCACTTCCACAGGAGAATGTAAACAGGTATTCTCATATATTCCATCAGCTTACTGAGAGTCCTGTCACAAGGAAGTCACCCGTGAGGTTCCTCTGGGAGGCATACACATCCATGAAAGAACAGGATACTTTTGACGTATTTGATGGTGTCCTTGATTCAATTATTAACTGGCTATTTCAAAGGTAATATGAGAACTGAGACAAAATCATGAGCTATGGACAACAGTGAGCATTTATTCACTAATTCAATGAACATATATTTATTGAAGTTGTAAATTCACATGCCCAGCTTTGTTCTTCAATGAGCTTGGTTCTCCACCGAATTTTCTAATCAAGTAGTTAACTAATGAATTCACCCTTCATCCACTGACAATTACAGTTAAGCAAACTTTGTAACCTCTCTTCCATTTAATTTTTTGCCTTAATGTTTAGATAAATTCAGCAAAGAATTCTGAGCCCAGTTCCCCATCCAGTGTCACACACAGCGAATTTGCAGCCTTCTTAACAATGCCACTTAATGGCTATCATCATTACTATTGTTAGTGCCCATTACTATTGTGGAGCAAGCATAGAGATGCTTATAATGAACCTACACCCTCAAGGATTTTTTAACATCAAGGAGTGTGTGGCCCCTTCTTGTCTAGCAGCTTAAAGGGGCAGCTGCTACTGAGCGTTGGAGTTGACCAAACCTGGATAAAGTGTTCTATATAATCAGTTATTTTTGATTTGTGGAAAATACACCCTTTTCTCCTCTAATAACAAGCAGGAAAATAGCTATTTTCTTTTTTGCCCATAGGGACCTCTGCATACAAATAATTCAAACAAAACTAAACTTTCAAACTTCACGCTTTCCCAAGGGAACCATCTTTTATTAGAAATAGTCACTTCAAAGGTTTGAATAAATGTGAAGGTTTAAAAAAAAACACTGAAAGCAATTTACATTCTTGTGTGTACATTCTCTAAATGATTCTGATCAGATTCAGGGAAATCATCCTGCCAGAAATGTTATGAAAGTGTGAAACTTCATAGCATAGTGACATCAACCAATTAGTGATAGAATTGGCTGGGTGTTCAAACCCCCAAATAAGCCAGATCACATGAATTCCTGACCCAAGCTAGGAGTTTCTGTGTGCTTGGAGCCTGTCTTCTGTGATATCAAAGTCTTTTGAAGCCGCTCTTGGCTGACTAATGTCATTTACAACAATAACCCAACATTTTCTTTATCACTTTGTACCAAAGTTTGCAAAATACTTCTTCACCCTATGTATTTTATTTCTGTCTTTTCTAAATGGTTATACAAACTTGATCTTCTTATTCTTCTCCTTGTGTGATTGGAAAACTAAAGAACAGGCTAAACAAAACTGCAGAGCTAAAATATGGAAAAAAAATGGAATTCTGAAGCCAGATTTTATTTTAATATATTGGAATTTATCCTAAACTGTTTTGGCCTGAGTTTTTCATGTATCAAACAGTGTGAGGAAGATGGTAATAATGGAGGTGGGGAGAACCAAAATTATTCAAAGTGACAGCATGTGCATAGCAGCCATCCTAGATTAATAATGGCCTTTATATAGTCCCAGGCATTAAGCGTAAATATGTCAATTAAAAACTTACATCAAACTACTAACTAGTTCTGTCTGGTTAACCATCAAAACTGCATCATGAATAAACTAGCAAAGATCTGAGACTTACTGATATTCAGGGCCAAGCATCATGGGTATGAATTGACACAGCGATGCTCATTAGTTATGACTAACACCCCTTCTGATTAATGAACACTTGCAATTAAAAAGTAAATGATGGTTTCCATAAGCCTTGACACTAAGCTGGACAGCTTCTGATATTTTGGCTCACAAAATCCACTCTGATAAGCATCAGCTAATTATTTATTCACTCTGATATATAGTAAAGGAATTGTAAAATTTGCAGTGATAGGTAACCTAAGCTATAGCTATAGGAGTACAAACTAGGAAAGCAAAGCTGCTATATTTAGAAGCAAGGTCGGGGCAGTAGGTATTTCATGGTCAAAGCAATTATAACCTATTGTGTAGCTATTGTAAGGGAGTTTTCTTTTTTAATCTGCTTATCTTTCATTTAGGATTTATTTGCTTTTGACAGGCCTCTCTCACACATAGTCTTGCATAACACACAACAGAATGTCAATGAAGCAGGATAGCTCTCGGTCCTAGAAATCCTTTGGAAATCATCAATTCCCCACAGGGACTGGAGCCATTGATTCCCTCCTGGGAACTGCCTTTAGAAAGAATGATCTCAGAGGAATTTAGAAGCATTAGTTCTGTCAGTAAGCCCACAGCAGAAAAGTAGAAACAAATTCTCCTCTCAACTCAACTCAATTCTGTGAGTATTTATTGAGCCTAATATGGTCTTCAGGGTATAAAAGTAGGAAGTAGTCCCTATCATCGAGGAGCTTGCCTTCTTAGCCTGGGGAAAGGGGCGCTGGGCCTTGAAGTATCCTCTACCTGAAGGTACTCCACCTGAAGAACACAAAATGGAGTATCTACCTGAAAACACTTTACCTGCAAGTACTCTACCTAAGGTACTGTCCCCTAGGTACTCTAAGATACTCCACCTGAAGGTATTCCCTGAAATGCTCTAGGTGAAGGTGCTCTATTTGGATGGCTCTAACACACTCTACTCAGTGTATGCTACCAGTTCTACTTTGATCTGTTGCAGTGATAAACACTGCGGCCAAAGGCAATTCAGGCAAGAAGGGTGTATTTGGCTTACCCTTCAAGGTCACAGTCCATCAGAATAGGAACTTGGGCTGGAACTGAAGCAGAAATCTTGGGGGAATGCTATTTAATGGCTTGTTTCCTGGCTTGTAGACCCCAGAACCACAGGTCTACCCCACAGTGGATTGGGCCCTCCTCCATCAATTAGCAATCAGGACAATGCCCCAGGGAGGGTCCCACAAGCCAATCTAAAGGGAGCAATTCTTGAGTTGAGATTCCCTCTTCCAGGGTGACTCTAGGTTGTTTGCAATTAACAGTAGAAACTAATCTGGACACTGTCTAAAGGCACTTAATGTGCATATTTTCAATCAGAAATAATCTACATGGGTGTGCTCTCTGCAAGTTTGCTACCAGAATGAGCCTGTTTCCTGCATGAACACACAATACCAGCTCCCAAAGTCCTGCTGAGGTACATGGTACAATCCCCCTTAATTCCCAGATACCCTGAGATCACAAGCAAGGTTGGTGCTCATTACATGGCACTAAACTGTTGCTGTTTTCCTGATTTACTAATCTCTTAATTGAAAGACCCTCAGAGCATGGACCTTCACGCTCCGACTCAGGAAAGGCAACACCCCAAATCACTCACAAGAAGCGGTCTTGATGCAAACTGCAAGAGGACTTTTTCTTCCAAGTGCACTGGGGTCCACAGTCATACGCCATGCAGGGGTAGAGGACTGAGGACCCTGAGTGCAGAATTGAGACAGCTTTTATAGGGTTTACAACAAAGTCTGTGCATCGTAAACCAATCATTTCATAGCATCAAGAGCCCGAGCAGTGCGGGCCAATCAATTTAAACCATTTTATAGTTTTTAGACCAATCATTTTAAATTATCCAAGCCCATGCTTTATAGACCATTAGTTTTCTATAGCCCCTGAGGTCTGAATTTGCATGGGCTCCTAGGTGGGGTGACAAATGACAGTTAGGATAGGTCACTGGGGCGGGTGTTTCACAAGCAGTTTATGAAGTCAGATAAGCAGCAAGGAGTATGACCTTTCACCTATTTACTGGAAGAGGACAAGGTCTGAAATTTGAGGTTTTTAGGACTTTTTAGATAGTATTGTAAACTTTTAGCTTCCTGGGGTCATTGGAGAGTTAGGCTGTATTTTCCGTCCTTTCAAATGAAACAAAAATTCTGCCATATTTACAAGAACCCACATAGAGTAGTGATATGGTGATTGCCTCATGCTTCTAGCTTAAATTTCAATCTAGCAAATAGCTACATGTAGAGTAGTCATAAGTAGGTGTGTATACCAAAGATGAACAAGGCACATCCCTAAGGGTTTGGGATGTATCTCAACATGGTCCACTGATGTTTTCCAGTGATCCTCTGCCCTGTTAATAAGTTAGCTCCCTCTTATTTATTATGCAAGTGTTCTCAGCTTCACAAACACAGGTAACAGACCACAGGAGTCTTTTGATACTATCTTATTTAATTTCCTAATACATCAATAAAGATTCTCTCTCTCTCTCTCTCTCTCTCTCTCTCTCTCTCTCTCTCACACACACACACACACACACACACACACCTCTGTCTGTATGTCTGTTCCCCTGTCTCTCCATCTCTCTGTCTCTGACTCTTTCCTAGTTTTTGTCTCTCTGTCTCTGTCTCCCATCCCCTCCCCCCACCCCCCAACCCCCTTGGCACACACATGATCATGTGCCTTTCCTGGAAAGTAAAGAGAACCTGGATTTTTTTTCCCTTTGAAGTTGTTTTAATGGATTTGTGTTCTGCCTACACATAAATCAAATTTTCTAATAAAGTTAATGAAGAATGAGGTTCAAAGGGGGCCTGTCATCTTGGGACAGTGACTTGGGAAAAGAGACTTATGAACACTTATGAACTTGTTATTAATGATGATTTTTGAACAGAACTAAGAATTGGAACTTGTTTCCAACAAAATAGATGAAGTGTGTGTTCAGGTCAGAAAATAACAACTGGATTTATATGTTTTTCTTGAGTTAGAAAAATACTAGTTCATATATATAAACTACACACACACATACATACATACATACATACATACATACACACACACACACACACACACACACACACACACACACCACAAATTGTATCAGATGGATATTGTTTTGCCTATAAATATTGTGGGATCTAACTCAAGAGGAAATTACATATCTGATGTTCTCAGTACTTAAAAACATTAAACCAATTAGTGTAATAAATGGATTTACCAAGCTGTTGAATAAAGTGTGTTTGAGTTCAGAATTCCCAGACTCTTCTGAGTTCTAGGCCACTAACCAGCAGCCCTCTTCTAGCTACCCCTGACTCTGGTGAACACGGTAAAGTATCTCCAAATGCGATGAGGATAGAGGAGTGAACAGAGTTGACCCCACACATTCCAGCTCTAGCCATACCTACTGCTCACAGTCACCTACAGAGCCAGTGCTGAGTACATAATGGCATGGTACATCCTCCAAACACAAGCTCTTTGGGCTATCATCAGTGAACTGACATACACATAACTGAAAAATTATCGGAATCTGAGTACCCATAAAATGACCCAAAAGGAGATTCAAACTCAAGTTAATCTCAGTCTCTTGGTCATACACCTTTTGCCCCATAGGGTAAAATTTCAGCTTTCAAGATCTCAAAACATAGGCAACCAGCTTAGCATCCACATGACCAGGGAGATGGAGAATTTGCATTTCAACAAGGTCTCCAAGTAGAATGAATACACAAGCATGATGAGGAGCTGCCCTGGAGAGCAGAGCCCAGCAGTAGTTTCTCTTGCTAAGTCAAGTGCTTCACTGGCCATGGCAGCATGCATTCTGTACCCATACCTGAAGGATGTATATAGAGGCCTAGCAAGTTGGCTCTGTTCATAGGGGTGCTTGCTGCCAAGCATTAGGACATGTCTTTGAGACCAGGTACCCACACAGTAGAAGAGAACCGACATCAATAATGTAGCCTCTGATCATAGGCATACTGTGGCATGTGCACACCCACAGACACACCCATAGAAATAAACTAATAGAGAACAAAGTCAGTGATCTGGGATTCTTCTTTGTTTCCTGACCATCCACTGCTATTAATTGATGACTAATGATCACTTTGATTTCAGCTGTGAGTCATCCATCCCCAAGTGAATCTGCTCAGATATTCCAAGCCCATCTTCCTGTTCCTTGAATAATATGGGAGAACTTCAGATGAGCACATAAACATAATTTCAATATCTAAGATCATACTGTCCTTGCTATGAATTTTGTGACCCCCTAATGCAAAGTAGGTCAAGAAATTCAATGTATTTTAGTAGGTCAAGAACAGTCAATGTGTTTTAAATTGGAACCTGTTCCCAGTTATCCCATAATGATTTGCAAGTGTAAGCTTCTCACTCTTGTGTTTAATTGCTTTCAGTAGGTGTAGGTAGAGAGGGGCCCACTTCATTCTAAAATATCCCTGAGTCATAGCACCACGATTACATTCTGAAAGCATTACCGCATTGATCAGGGCTATGATTCTGAGCTTAAAGGGTGTCTATTATTGGAGGACCCTGCTGCTAGGCAACATTAAGAGTGCTAGAGGGACTTTAAACGAATATTAAGAGGACCTAAGATATGAAATAACTCCCTTGACTGTCATGACTCTGATGCACAGATCCAAATAAGGAATGGCAGAGAAGCAAACACCCAAAAGGAAGAAGACAGACACTTAGAAGATTCCATATTCTAGATAGATTTTCTCCAGCTACTGACCCCTGGATGCTGAGGATTTGGGCAGGATGCAAAGGAATTGAATAATGTTATTCTCTTCAGTTCTTGTGAAGTCAGGAAGACTGCATCTCAGCAATGTGTTTCTTTGTCAGAACTTTATGTACACACATTCCCCAGGGAACAGGATTTGTCACCGTCATTTTCCAATTCATAACCAAATAGAGACATTTGGAAGGTTGAGTTTTTGTTTTGCTATTGAGAGTGGGAAGGCATGTTCCAGAAGGTCCATTTTTAGGAAAATGACTAATTATTTGCTACAGTTGTTGCTAATAGAATAGGTTGACATAACTTAAAGTGGAAAGCAAAGAATCAGCAGGATGATTTATAATTCAGCCCGAATGCTCATGAGAATAGCTGCCTTCAAACTCTAGTCCACCACATCAGCGGCTCTCAAAGTCTGCATACAGACCTGCAGCAGCACACTCAGTCCCCAATCCTTCTGGCAGAGTCAGCATTTCATAATTTGTTTTCAGGGTTCCTCCAGGTGATTTGAGTGCACAGTAAATTTAAGAACATCACTCTCACTAGTTATCAGCTCTTCATTTTGATCCTCATTAGAATTGTGTGGGGGACACTAAACAAATAACAGGGCAGGACCCTACATAGACCATGTAAATCTTACTCCTTGGGAGTGAGTCTCAAGTGGCTCCATAATTTTCAGATCTCCCCAGATAGTTCTCACATACATACAATGGCTGAGGATGCCCAAGTTGGATGCATTTATTTTGACAGCCCCCGCTCTAATTTACTTCTAAGAAAACTTCCATCCACAAATCAGGAAGCCATACAAACAAAGGCATGGTGTCACGTGTATGCAAGGTATGGTCACAAGTCTCCTCAGGCTTTAGACATAACCACACTCAAAACCCTCGTATTCTAGGCTACCAAGAGCCATTTATATAGCTACAATTATTCCAACCATGGTTAAAAATGAGACAGGAATGAAATTAGCTTGCAATCTTTTTACATACTTCTAGAGAACATGTCACCTGTCATTCGAAATGAGATGTGCTTCTCCCTCTCACAGGATGTGGTATAATGAGGTCTCTCTTTCTCTCCCCTTCTCTCTCTCTCTCTCTCTCTCTCTCTCTCTCTCTCTCTCTCTCTCTCTCTCTCTCTCTCTCTTCCAGCTATGAATGTAGAAATGTATTTATGACACAAAAGGAGATTTATGTATTTTCTGAAAATCCTGGCAGCCAATAATAGCCTTGACTGACTCTCTAGGGTTCCAAATGCAACTAGATTGTATTTGGATATAAATCTGGATGCACTGTATTTTTAGTTCTGTTTCCTTCCATTAAAGACCAGATGGGGCAAAGGGGTTTGGAGAGGGAAAGTAATAAAATTACTGATAAAATAGTAATCCAGGGAAGACCATTTCAGTATAATTTGTGCAAATTCTCAGAGACATGTATATGCCCAATTCTGGTGACTATGCTAATGAATTCTGAGATAACAAGGATTCCATACAATCACAGCTTGATGATAACTTATATTTCCTTCCTTAATGTCATGGAAGTTTGTAATGTAAATATATTCAGAAAAGGATTTGTCCCAGGGTAAGAAATTCTAGAACATCTGCAATCTGATATTTCCCCTAACCTCTGTTATTCTAGCATTAAAGGAGGTAGTAACAAGCAAATAGAAGGTGAGATCCAATACACTTCATCCTGGAGTCTGGAATGACCTTGGTTCTCCAAGAGATTAGGAGGGAAGCCAGTGGCAAACAATTTGTGAATACCTCTGGCTCTGGGTAAAGCACGGATTGTACAAATTAAATAATAATTATTATTATATTATATATTTCTACAATAACATTACACAAACAATAATAAGAAGAAGAATCAGTAGAAGTAGTAGTGGTAATAGTAGTAGTAGTTTTGAGGCAAGGTCTAGAAGTGTAGCACTGGCTGGCCAGAAATTCACTATGTAGAGCAGACTGGCCTCAGTCTCATATAAATCCACCTGTCTCTGCCTCCCAATTGCTGTGGTTTAAGGGGTGTGCCACCATGCCCTGCTGAGTTAAATTATTTTAAGTGCTAAATAGGAGTTCAAAAAAAGTTAGCATATAGCATAATACATGACAATGTGCTAAATAAGTAGCATAACCACTTTAGGAACTTAGAGGAGAGAAATACATTTGGAGACAGAAGCAAAAGTGAAGTTCAAACTACATCCTAAAAGGTGCCAGTAAACCGCTGCCTCATGAAGCTGCTGTCCCTACTCCTGTCATTCTTCAATATGACTTGATTTTGAAATGAAGCATCTTCCTGCATTGTTGATCTCGACAAAGTATACTCATCACTCACCTACTAAAACCAACTGCAGATTATTGACCATTTGGAGGACATCAGCAGAGGATCAAGACTGGTAGCTGAGTGACAGGGAGCCAAGGGCCAAGTGTCTTGGCAGAGGACAGCAGACAGCACTTCTATAAATTCCTATCCTTTTGGAAGATAGTGACCTATATTAGTTTTGGCCACTTCCATTTGGGGACTTGATTTTTTAAAAGTGTCCTATAGAGCAAATCCAAGATCAGCAAAAACGCCCTAAAGACATTTTTCTTCAACTAAATTACATGCATTTATTTTTCACCATAGGGGTCAGAATCGAAAAGCTAACAGGCTCCAGAGGGATGGTGCATGCTAATTCCACTCATGGTAAAGGTCCTTTAAAATGCCACTCATGCCCGAAGCACTGATGAGTTTGCAGGTTGCCAGGCACAAGGTATGCTGTGCACACTCCCATTGGAACCCATTAGACAGCCTATAGATAGATGGGCGCTGAACAGACACACATGCATGCACGCCATTCAAAAGTTTAAAAAAAGTTACTCAGCAATTACACAGATTCCCCAGCTCTAACAACAAGGCTAATGGCAGCCCATTTGCAATCAAGTACAGTAGATTAGTGTGGCACAAAGAGAGCTAAACTGTTTAGCGTAAGGCTCAAAGCTCCCATAGAAATTACATTCAATTGGAATTTATAGAAAATGGTGGGGAGGGCTTGTGGCTTACAAAGCATGCTCTGCATAGCACACTCATCCATTGGGAGAGCAGATCAAATTAAACCCCCCACCAGCATACATGCACAGAAAACTGCATAGATGCTCTCCCAAGTGGTCTACAGGGTTCACGCTCTTACATACCAACTTCAGGTACTGCTAACAAATCAGAGACATGGGTACAGGTAGCAGGCTTAGTCTTCCTACCTACTATGTTCCATATAACGAAACAGCTTCTTCCCAGTCCATGCATGAAGAAAACCCACATACACGAGCTTATGGGTTTGTGTATGCACACACATCACACATCATACTAGTGTTAACCCAACTGTCCCGGATTGGCACTTTTGAAATTAAACGTTCCATGTTGCTGAACTCTCTCATACCTGGGAAAAGCAAAATAGCCAGGCACCACAGCATGCCTGGACCTGCAATGGAAATAATCTAAAATACTGAAAAACTTTGGCATGAAGAATTATCCATCAAAATTCTTTGAGGAAAATCTAATTCAAATACCCAGGTTAAGTTCCTTTTGGAACTGAAAGCAAAAAAGTAGAGATTGACACTATCTGGGTTTCCATCGCTTCTTGTCTAAATCGGGGTAGCACTATCAATGTGGTGGTAAGTGGTCTGTTTGCACAATTATTTCTTCCATATATCACTTGCTGCCTTAACCTTAGAGAGGACAAGGTTGTGGTTACAAATGCTCACTGTTGTATTCCCAATGCCTGGAACAGTGCCTGGCCTATAGTAGACACTCCATAAATATTTGTTGAATTGAAGTTACAAATTAAGAAGAGAAGTCTGTGGGTGTTGTGGTGTGGGAGGAGGTTTAAATGGTGCCACACTGGCGAAGCACTCCACTCTACAAATAGGAAGCCCACAGGCAAAACCTGCACAGATTGTACTTTTTCCATCCCATCTCAATCTTTAATATGTGTATTATTAATTTGTCTTGCATAGACACAACAAAATACTTGATGCTAAGTATCTATAAAGAAAAGGCCTGACTGAGCCAGGGATGGTGACACATGCTATAATCCTCATATTTATACTACAGAGGCAGATTGAAGAAGGAGGATTATAAATTCAAGGCAGGGGTGGAAGTATCAACAAACTGAGTCCCTGACTCAAAAGGAGTGAGGTTGGGGAAGGGAAGAAGAGGGGAGAAGAAAGAAAAGGAAGGAAGAGGACAGCAGAAGAGAGATGGGGGAAGGGAGAAGAGAAGAAATGAGAGGAGGGGGGAAGAAATGAGGGAAGAAGAGAAGGAAAGAATTAAAGTAAGGAAGGAGAGAGGAGGGAGAAGGAGTGAGAGGGAGGAAGAAAGATTAATGTAGTTCACAGTTTTAGAGGCCTAAGTACATGCCATTGGTATGTGTTTAACTGTAATGAATGCCCCCTTACCTATATCATCATTAGGACAGACAGCACCATAGCATAAGAACAGGAAGAAAGAATTTGAGATGAGGTCAAGGTCATTCTAACTCAATTCTCTCTTAATAATTAATTCAAAATCACAGAAAAACTAGTAATTCCTACCAAGGGCAGTGTACCAATAACTTTCTAGTATGTCCTACTCCCTAAAGATCCTACTATCTCCCAATATCACAAGTGAACTCTAGGTGGCCACATTCATACCATAGTCTCACTGTTGCTTCCAATATCAAAGATGGATGCAGGAAGAAAGCTAGGGATTATTATCTGGCAATAAAGTAAAGGCAGAGCCCTCATCCATCTCAGGATAGAATTCTCATTGTCACATGGCTTATGTATGTAGGGCACAGTTATCACATTTCCACTATGCTCTCTCTCAAGAAGAACAGGGTCAATATCATTTAAGAGGATAGAGTCCCACCACTATCCTTGCACGGAATGTAAGGCCAGGCTTGGCTCTGACCCAGAAAACTGTGTTTTTATCATCTAGCACCTGCTGTGGCCAGCAAGGCCAAGGCCTAGAATCATAGCCAGCATTAAGCGTAAATCCAATGCTGTTTTTTTTGATAGTAACTAATTGGGAGGAGGTAAGAAAAGTACTATCAGACAAAAAATGTTAATGAAGGGTGACAGAGACATCACTTTACTTACTGTTTGTTTCCAGTCTTGGTAATGACATAGATCATGGCCAAGTATGAAATGACACAAGTGGACAATGGAGGTTCCCATTCTAAACTTAGCCACCTTCTTAAAGTCTAACAGGAAAAATCCAGAGCAATGTTTTTCAGTTTCCATGCATAAATGAAGAAATATTACCTAGCCCTATTAGTTCAGCAAATCAGCTAATGCCTTATGGCATGATGTAACTTATACATCTGACACAGCCTTCTCCCTCCATTCCCTCTCCAAGAAACTCCAACAGCAAGTGGCAGCCACTCCACATCTCTCCTCCCTCCTCTATTTAATTTCCCCATGCACGATCAGCTGCTGCTCAATTGTGAAAGGCGTAATTCAATAGATTTGCAGATACGTATTGAGTCAATCTTAATTCTATTTAAAGGACAGTCGATAGAGTCATCTCTGGGGCTTTCTGAGATGAATTTCATATACCATGTACTGAACAGAGTGGAAAGAGAAATGTACTTCTCTTCAAAGATATAATGAGTTTAGTTTCAGAAGCTTTCTGTCTCTCCAACTTCTCCATTACAAGACTTGGGATCACACTTGGAAGATTATTTGGGAAATTTGAATGGATGGTAAAGGGGGTGTGCATTTATATATCAATAGTAAGTGAGTTTGTTGGTGTGTCCCCAGCAATGCTTTATCCATGTGAATGTTATGTCCTCCAACTGGGAGCCACTCCTTGCCTTTCCACAAGGTATCCATGTGAATCAAGAACCATGGAGCTTCAGGACCTGCTCAGATGCCAATCCCACCACAATGGCTTCCCTTCTGTTCTTTCTTCCTCAAAGCCCCAACACCCAATTTCAGGTGACTTCCCATCACTATCACTTACCTTTGAGCATTCACCCATTTCTTTTCTTATTTCTGCTATTAAGTTTCCTTTATTTTCCTAGATCATCTGGGATTTCCTTTAAGGGAAGGTGTATCTAGCTCGTTTATTTTAGAGTCTTCTTACAATAAACAGTCAAATGTCCAAGTTATTGACTGTAGAACAAGCATGCCCAAAGTTTCCAATGGCATACATTAACCATGCCCATATTTTCAGTGTCTCACCACAGTGATTTCCTTCATTTGTCAAGATGACAATAAGCTGATACTGTCATCCTAAAACCTAGGCAGAAGAGGCAGCAGCTTTCTGGAGCCAGTCTTCCTGTGACGAATAACAGAGCAGCAAGAAGTCATAGCAAGGCATGTGGCATATCTAAGGTCTCTGTTCTGTCACAACCCATGCCATTTTGCAGAACATGACACAAGATCAAGTTCAAAGGCAGTCAGAAAAAAAGTAAACTCTTCCATACTAAGGCATAGTTCTCCCTCACTCTGTCCACCTGCAGGGTGTTAACTCCATGAGGAGCTTGACATTCTTGGGGGTCTACTGGAGGCTCCACCTCTTCTCGAGGAGCTGAATCATGCCATCAATTGCTTGTCCTTGGCTCAGCACAGCTCTGCAAGTTATCTAAGAGCACAATACACAAGTGAACAGGCACAGCCAAGTAAATACTATGTTGTAATGCAGTGTAGCGTTCTGTATTCCCCTAGCCCAGTGTGAGGGTACATATGGTAGGAGTTGAGAGGGAGAGCAAACAGCCATTGCTGAAATCTGCTTGTAAAATTCAGAGGAAAATAATCCACTGCAATTGCAACACATCAGTACTAGCAAGAGAATTGCCAGTGGCCTTTAGAACTGCAGTTCCAGAGATGAAAACAAGATATTTGCTGCTTAAGATTTTCATCTGCCCATGCTGCTTTTTCCCACCTAAAACACTAATCCTCTGCCGACCACATCATAACTGCCTCTGTGGCAGGACCCACTGCAGCTTCCAAATACCCACTTGTGGATTCAGGTGGTGAATGGCCAGCAGGTGTGTCTGAAACAGACAAACAACTATAATCCAGATTTCTCTGGGACTATAAACAAGAAGAAATGGGGAAGGAAAACGAATGCTCCAAGGGTGGCCCTCTAGCATGTGATTGACTTGGTCAAATACAAGTATTTCTCCCTACAGGAGAACTGTATCATAGGTATAATGGAAAGACAGTCATACCTCTGCTCTTCCCCAAAGGGTACACAGAGGAGGCCAGAAGAGGCAAGCCATCTCTGGACAGTCAGTGGGATTCAACAACTGGGCATGACCAGATGCTGCTCCCCAAAAGCCCAATGCTTGTCATCAGACCACAATCTGCAAAGTGTTATTATTAAAGTACTTACTCCACTATTGGATTTCATTCCAGCCAGCTTTCAAGTAGGTTTTTAATTGTACAATAAAGTCCATTTGTTTGATGCACAGTCCTAGCTTTCTAAATTGTGTCTGCTCCTACTCACTCTCATGCACGCTGCTCGGTAATTAGTCAAGTCGATCCCAGCCTTTACTGCAAATTAATGAGGTTCTACCAGAATGGGTTTCTGAGATTTTGATGAGACACAAGAATAGTTATCTCTCCCTTTGCCCGCTCCCATGATATAAGATGAATTTCTTTAACTCAAAATGCATTTTCAATAGCCCTCTCTTTCCCGAGTCAGCATGTCTGCTGTAACTTAGACTTCAGAAAGGGAGTCAGTGCCAGGGTAGTGTGACTGGGAAAAAATGGGTGGAAGCAAAAGTCTTTTGTTGTACACTTCTTTGAGTAAGAATGATAACATCCTGAGAAAAAGCAACAGTATTGGTTGGATCCCCAGTCCTTCTTAGGCAGCAACAATTATCCCATCATAGGAGTATGGGTGTCCCTTACTTCTCTGGTTACTCCTGACATGATTCTGTGGACATAATTAATGTATCAAAATGGTACCCCATCTCACTGACTGTTCAAATAGTATATAGTATGCCCTTGTCAAATGGTTTCTTTTTAACCACATAGTAAGCCCAAGTGAGCATTTACTTTCCTATTATGTCTTAGAAATGAATTTCGACAGCACTAATAATAGCATTATTTTAAAATATATAGTCAAGGGGACATATTCTCCAGTGTCACCAGGTTGGTATATTTCTCTTCCGCTTAATTTGCCCTCACTGTGTATTATTAGGAGTTAACACTGTAGTTTTGTTTAATAACTGGCTTCACTGCCCATGGCTGACTCCAAACTGATCACTCAGGCCTGCTGATGAAAGTCCTAATTCTTCCTTGTTAGAGCAATTAGAGGGAAATTGGATAACCGCGCCACTTCTTGCAAAGGTCTATGTGTAGCTATAGCCTATCCCCCAAGAGGTTAAACAAATGCTCTCTTTAGCTGTAAGTGAAATAGATATTTTCCCTGTAAGTAAGATGGGGCCAAATTAATTTAGACTTCAAGAAGTTTTTAAGTGGGAGCTGCAACTAGGCTTCCTTTCTCCTCGATCCACACCTTAGTCTGCACATAGCCAGGTTAAGCATTGTCTGTAGTTGAAAATCAATTATGGTTCTCGACATACACCATGGTGATATGAGGTATACTTCAACATGCTAGCTTCAGATGTCTTTCCACCTTGCCCTTGACAATGGATACCCATAGGATTCCTTTTTTTCATCTTGCCTCAGGGGATCATCAAGGTGAACTCTGCCTCTCAGCTGCAATGTGCATGCTCCAAATTTGAGCAAAAGGACAAACGGAGAAACATCACTTCCTCAAGCTTTCTTACCAGATTTCTTCCTCCATCCCATTTTTCTAGAGCTTGAACAAAGTAACTTGGAATCCAGCAGTTAGTTTTCCAGCATGTGTAGGAAAGGAGACAGGGCAGGGAGGACCAAAGCTGAGTCAACCTGTAACAGCTACCACACAGTGTTTGCAACCTGCTATTATAAACACTGCCTAACTCTACCTGAACTTGCTGTCACTTTATGTGCCTTCAGCTTGCGGCATGATGAAATGAGTCAGCCTTGTTACTCCTATAAGGCACAGAGGGTCCCTACCATATAAAGCTAGTACAGATGGGTAATTTGTTTTGCCCAGTCACTTGTAATCAGAGGTGCTGCATGTCTCTGGCAGATGTAAGTGTTTACATGTCAATGTGCTATTATTGATATCTCCTCATCCTTATATTGTCATCTAGAAGGGTCCCAATTTCTCCAATGGACTATTAAATATAAATAACATAAGATGTTCAAATGTTTTCTTCATTGACCTAAAGAAATTCTGCAGAGTGGCTCAACTTGCTAAAGCCAAATCTAGTGATATGGTCAAGAGCCAGATATGGACCTTCATCCACTCAGGTCTGAGCAAGAGGATGAATGGACCAGAGTATCCACTGACACATCCTGGACATAGACCATGAGTTCCTTGTGTTTATAATATGACTTGGAGCACTCTGACTAAAATAGATGTTATTGTTGAAAATCCAGTGACTAATTTCAGGCCCCATCCTAGCATATAGCATCTCCATCCTTTTTCCTGGAAGCCATTCCCTTCCTTCATTATTGACCTATAGTCTGAAGAGCTTCTCAAATGGCCAAGTCCTTCATGGCCTTGACAACTCAGTGACAGTGGAGATTTGCCGAAATGCATGGCTTTTAGTGGTTGGTCACTCTGTATTGTGATGTGGGACCACATAGTGGAGTTCCTTTCAACAACTTTTTGTTACACTTCTCTCTGGTGCTCCAAATTGGGAAGAGAATGGGGATCTTTCTGGCCTGCAGCACTTGCAATCAATTTTGTGCTGTGGCAAATGTGATAATAATAATGGTGATGGTTTTGCAACAATGCTCTGTGGGTGTTATTATCACCATCATCATTATCCCCACCACCACCACCATTATCATTATTGTTACTGTTGCCACTAATGGCATTTAACATCCAGGGAACACTACCAAGGGGCTGGAGTCCTGAAATGTATAATCTCTTTCTACTGAACATATATCTTTGAAAAGTCACTGGGATAAGCAATTCATAGAAATCTGAAGAGAGATGGAAAATTCTACCCCAAGAAAGGTAGAGTTAGGGATATGAAAATGGAAGGATGAGACACTTGGAAAATCTAGTCCTTATTTATTTGAATACCCTCTCTATCACCCTGAGCCAGGTTTATTACTTTCAGGTTTCAATTCCCCCCAGTGCATTGTTAACTATAAAAAACATAGGGTAATCATGCCCCCTCTGCATTTTAGCATGACTAAATCACTGATCTTGGTAAATCTATGCAGTGATCAACTTGCCAAAGCCAAGTCTGGGGTATGGTCTGGAGGAACAGTTTCTCTAGAGCAAAGGGGATCCCAGGCTGTGAGCATGGGTTTTATTTTTGTTTTCATTTTTTCCTGCCCCATAAGAACTACATTCTCATTTAGGAGAACACAAACCAAGCAATAGAAAGGGCGAATGCAGCAAGGCTAGCCATAGTTGCTCATAGGCTAGAATGTGTAGCCACACACTTTCGGTCACCACTCAGACACATGGACATTTCATGGCCTTCTCTGAGCTTGGCCAAGAGACTAGTACTTTCCTATGTGAAGCAGTCTCAGTTTTCTAAGGAGCTGTGTGCCTCTTCCCTATGCAAGGGAGGAGGAAACAACACAGCATGCTTCGTGTTAAACAGAGCACAGGGTGCTTGACCCCTTAGTAATCAGGTGGAGGTTCATTTCCCTTTGCTAGGAAATCTGAGCAGTAGAAATCCATCCTAAAATGCTTCTCCTTCTTAATCTGTTGGGGGTACACACACACACACACACACACACACACACACACACACACACACACACACACACACACTATTAACTAAGCTATAGATTCTGTTGTTTCCCCATATATCTCATTCATATTTTTTTTCTGTTGAAGACACCAAACTGCATTCAGTTGCTGTAGCTCTTCAGTCTCCTCCAATCTGTACATTCCTCTTTCTTTGCCTGGTTTTCATGATGCTGATCATTTTAAGGAATGTTGGCCAGACACTTTATAGAGTGTCCCTCAGTTTGGATTTATCTTGCAGGGTTTTTAAATTTTTGTTTTACCATAATTGCGTTAGAGTTGTAGATTTGGGGATAAATATCTCATTCAGAGGAAAGCCCTGTCTTCACTGTGAAGGAATACAAAGTGTCACAATGACTTCTAACAGATCCTGACAGGGACGATCACCTGAGTTAGCAATGTATCACTTCCAACTTTAATACACTGTGAGTTAGAACTGTTCCCTTTCCATATTCTGTCCTTTGCAATGCATCTCTAGGTCCAATCTACACTTGAAAGGATGGGCTCCTGTGGAGGTTTTATGCATACACTATGCAGATTCTTCTGAAAAAAATACTTGTCTCCATCTTCCATTCATTTGTATCAATGTGGGCAACTAATTAATGGTGCTTATTCTTTTTTTCTTGGTGTATTTCCATTACAGCTATTGGGAGCACTTTCAAGCTGACTCCTGTGTCCTTTTGATGTATTTCCATTTTTCTCTTTCCTTCCGTTTTTCCCCTTCCTTACCTCTTTTATACATTATTTAGCACTTCTTGGCTTTCTAACACTACAATATGCTCCACGTACCTATTTCCCACTCTTGTCCCTACACAGTTCTCCAAAGACCTCTGTTCTGTTCATTTATGAATGTCAGATAGGGAGAACAAGAGCTGGGTGTTGAGTGCACTCCTTGGTACAGAACTGTCCTCGTTTCTAGGCCCCGTAAACAGATTAAGCTAGGAAGTATAGTGGAAACTATTAGTTAGCTTTTCATCACTGGCACAATATGTGAGTGTAATCAGAGGATAGAAGAGAAAAGGTTTGTTTTGGTTGCCTAATGTCAGAGGCTTCTGTCTATAATGTTTGGCTTTGTTGAGGTGAAGGCACATCGTAGCACGTCACAGAAGGATTGCACAGAACAGAACAGTTCACTTCGTGTCCAGGATACACAAGAAAGAGGAAATTAAAAGGACAGGGTGTCTAACTTTACTCTTTTATGGCATACCCCAATGATCTGAGACTTTCCATTAAGCCCCATCCCCTAGAGGGTTCACTGGATCCCAGTAGAACCAAAGTAGGAGCTAGCTTTTACTACATGGGACTTTGAGGGATGTTTCAGATCCAAACAACAGCAAAATGCAACCCATGAAAACAGTTATATCTGCCCACCTGAACACGGATACATGCATACATACACGTATCTATATCTACACAATGAACCTTAGTGTCTCTTGGGTGTGGCATGAAACCAACATCGCAGAGCTTCTAGTTTTGCTTGTTTGTTTCTATCTTTGCTGCCAACTCTTACCATCTTTTTTTGACTGTGGAAAATCTGGCTTCTATCATCCAAAGACCATTATTGGCTGAACATTTAACCTCGTTTGAAGCCCCTTAGTTATGTAGACTCAACTGGGCTTCTGTGCTCCAACCTCATGATATTTGAGAAGATATCAAAATGTCTATCTGCTTACTGCCTGCCACCCTGGCATTGAAAGTCACCCTGTGATGATTTGTTCACTGCTATGCATGGTGCAAGTGTTTCCCGAATAAGTGAATGACAGACTAATAATGGAGTCCCTAGCTGCCTCTATGCAAGTCCTTCCCTCTCTCTACGTACTCTTCTCTGACTCCTCTTTAGTGCCCACGCACATTATGTGTTCTTTTATCCCTCAAAATGTTCAACATCACTCATCAGTCACTTTCTATCTTCCCCACAAACTGGAGGGACAAGGACAATACAGGGAGAGAACGGAGGAGATTTTGCCTGGTTTGGGTTTGAGGAAATTGTTTGTTTGCTATGGGGTTTGTGGTTCTGTTTTGTTTGTTTGTTTAATGGCATCTCTTTGCCAATTGGATATATTGCAAAGGAGACACACACACACACACACACACACACACACACACACACACAGTGAATAGGGATTTATTAGAATGTTGTTGATTTTCTCGTGCATTAGACTTGTGAGGTATGTGATTAGTGAAGTTAAGTTTGATCTGTCTAGGTGATCTACCACACAGGGTGGAAACAAATGAACAAACACAAAGAAAAGGGGGAAGAAGGAAGGAAAGGAAGAGGAAGGAGGGATAGGGAAGGAAGGTATGAGGCAGAGAAGGAAAAGAAGAGAAGGGAAAGGATGGAAAAAAAAACTAGAAGACTGAAACAGTCTGTGTTGGAATTCTATAAGAAAGTGTCTTTGAGACTAGAGAGATGATGGCTCAGAAGCCAAGAGCTCTTGCGGAGTCTGCAGAGGACAGAAGTCTGGCTGCCAGCACCCATCTGCAGAAACTCACAATTATCTGTAGTTCCATTGAATCCAACACCTTCTTCTGGCCTCTGTCAGCACCTGCACACTTGCAGACACACATCTACAAAATACATACTTACACATAAATAACTTTTAAAGATTTTTGTGTGCCTACTGATAAAAAGAGAAAGTGTCCATTAAAGGATGTAGGCTTAGAAATGCAAAGAGGTCATAGCTGTATTACACGCAGCCTAGTTGAGGCTTTCTGCCGTTCCAGGGCAAGGCTTCCCCCACTTGCCCACAGCACTGACTGGACAGATGGCTGTATTGTGCCCTTTCACATTCCATGCACTTCATCCATATTTCTTTTAAAACTTTTGAAAGAATATAAATCTTCCAAAATGCAACTAGCTTTTTTCTAAGATAAAACAGGAGAAGATCTGTCAAGGGTGGAGACATAATGTAGGTTGCAGAGAATTGTGGGATTAATGGGAAACCCTGTTTCAGGACCCAAGTCCTCCACCTTTTAGTTTCCATCCTATATTTGTAAATGGTACCACTTGTAGAACTAAAGCCTTTTTATTTGGACACTCACTCTTCAACCAGGTCTAAGGGAATATTTAAAGGTACTATAACAAGGCTTCTACTCCCTGTCCTGGTGATGTCCTGTCCAGATCATGGTTAACATTCACCTGGTGCAATGTGTTTTAAAGGCATAGATTCCTGGAATTCCAGGAATCTTACACTTTAGGCTTTCTTTCAGATTCCTAGAGGAGGCCTACAGCAGCAGACCAGCCACGGACCCACCAAATACATATAGCAGAAGTGTAAACAGGCTGTGTTGGCATTGTTTAAACAATACAGACTATTTTTGAGAACTGAATCTCTACTTTTTACAAACCAATGATAATTTGATTTTTTTAAAGTGCCAGTGACTAAAGCCAAGGACCTCATGAAAGATATACACATTTTCTGTAATATCACTGAATTATACTCCCCAGAGTCACTCATAAACTAATTTTTATATATTCTTTTTAAAAAGATTTATGTTTTAATTACATGTTTTCATGTGTGCATATGAGTGCAATGCCCACAGAAGCCAGAAGAGGATGTTGGATCCCCCTGAATTATAGCTGTAGGCTGTTCACAGCCTCCCCAAGTGGGCACTTGAAACTGAACTTGGGTCCCCTGCATAATAGGTACGCCCTCTTACACACTGAGCCATCTCTCCAGCTGTTATCCTTAAATATTCCTGTTAAACACAGGGAATCAAACTTCTTTTCTATCAGTGAAAAACACTGCACATTACATTATATTCTAGTGTATACAGACTGCATACAAACATATGTGAGTATTGTGTCTATAAAGTAAGAAAAATTCATAAATAATAGATGATAGAAAACTCAATGCATATTTAAGGTTATCTTACATGTACAAATTAACCATGGAAATAGTCCCAAATGAACAATAAAAATTAGCCTTGTCAATAACCATCCTTCTTTCTCTGTGCCCAATGAATGCAACACAGTCTGTCCTTTTGAGAATACTCCATAAGTCATTCTGATGTTCCTATCCAGATTTCAAGCAATTGAAAAAGAAACAAAGAACAAAACAAAAAACCCTCCATTTAGAAAAAAATATCTAAAATTTAGAAATTGTCCAAATGATGAGGTTCTAGTGACTTTTATGAAACTATTTCAAGCTCTTTAGGTATAAAGAAATATGCAAGCTATGGTGCTTGACTGTTTGGAGTACCATTAACTTAAAGCCTCACAATCTTCCTGTTTCCACCATGATTTTCTTACTGCTGACTACATTTCATCCCTCAATTGAATTCAAGGTTATCTGTTATTATTTTCTCCAGAAAGACCAGACTGGGACTGATTCTGACCAAGAATTGTAGACATATGCTGTAATCAAGCATTCATGTTCTCTCCCCGCTGTGAGTCATTTCTGCTAGATGGGCGGCAATACCCTTCCATGTCACATGTCTCCAGAAGCCTACTTAATTTTTAGCTGGACAAACTCTAACCAAACCACCTACCCTGACCTGACCACTGTCTCTTTCTCAAGTTCCATTCAAATGTTCCCTGTGCCACCTGCCATTGGCTATTCACATTACTTCTTCCTCTTGCCCTTCTTATTGTAAGGTTCCAAAACCCCAAGGCTACAAAATACTCAACTCCTTTCAGACTAGAGGAAGTGGGTTAAAAAATTAAACATTCTTTAAAATGTGACATAATAAATTTATGAATCATTAAAATTTGGATAAGTTTCCTCTCATTTTTCAATACAATGAATAAGAAAACCTAGGTATGCTAATTTGAATCAGAATGACCCCCATAGGTGAACATGCTTGAATATTTTGTTTCTAGTTAGTGGAACTGTTTGAAAAGGGTTAGGAAGTATGGCCTTGTTGGAGGTGTGTTACTGGGGACTTTGAGGTTTCAGATACCCAAGACAGGTCCCACAATTCTCTCTCTGCCTCATGGTTGTATTTCAAGATGTAAGTTCTCAGCCATTGCTCCAGTATGCCTGCTCCCATGCTCCCCGCCACGATGGTCATGGACTTCAACCCTCTGGAATAGTACATTTCAATAACCTCTTTCTTCTGTAAGTTGCCTTGGCCATGGTATTTCCTCACAGCAATGGAAAAGTAAGTAATGGGAACTTTTGTGAGACCTACTGTAATGTAACATCAACAAACATTGTATACCCAGTGTTGATTCCAAACCAATTTCAAATCCTGGTTATTATTAATGATATAGCATTAGTTCAGATATCATTATCAGACACTTATTAATGAAGTCTCATTTGACATAATGATTGACCTATTTAAAAACAAAAACAAACAAAACAGGTGACTGAGTTTAGAAAGGCCACCTAGTTAGAAGTGCACAGCTAACGACCCTAGGACACAGACACTCCAAAGCCCACATCTTTAGAGCTCACTTACTGAATCTTCTTGTTAATGTGCTTTGAAGCCCATCTAAGAGTAAATTTAACTCCAAACCTTCATGTAAACTCTCAGGAATTTGGAAGTAGAGTGGCTAGAGTTGGGAGAATATTTTTGTAACTGCTCTGGCTACTCTGGGATATCAGAAGTAAGGGAATGAATTACCCCAAACTACACCTTGGCTTTAGGCTTTGAGAGCAATTCCCCTATGGACCTTTGTGTTCAACCCTTATAAATATTCCCAGGCCAATTCTTTGGGGACACCACTTGCTCACACCCCCCCCTTTCATTCAGAGGAGGGTCATTTTGAAATTTCCAGCCAAAGTGGAGGTGCCCTTTGTGAGTTACAGGTCTGAGAAAAATGAACATGTTTTGGAGTGCTGAGGTATTTGTTTTGTTTTGTTTTTAAAAAGTCAAGACCTTTTTCCCCCAGCTCCCCCATAAGTCACAAATAGCTTTTCTTTCAAAGTTCAACCTTGTCAGGCCGTTAATCCTCCATGAGGAAAACACACCATGATAGGTTTAGAAAGGTTTAGCTTTTAAATAAGGAAGTTATTAACTTTTACATTCCTGTTTGACTGTTCTTCTGTGGTTTTGGAACTCTCCTGGGAATTACACACCTGGCCAGAGCTTACTCTGAGGCATGACAGCCTTTTCCTGAGTGAGCTTTTGCTAGCAGCAATGTACATTCCCCAGAGAAAAGATGCTCAGGTCATGAGAAGTCACCACAGACAGCAGGGGAGGACTAGAAGGAAACGTAAACTTCAGGATGACCTTTTCCAGCTGATCAGACTCCCAGGAGTGGGATCCAGCCTGGAAGTTATTGAGATCTTGTTTAACATTGCTAAGAAATACTATTCCTTAGTAAAATATTGCCTCCTAAGTTCTGGTCTTCAGACCCAAAGATCTGTGTAACACTCAGCTCTCATCAGGTAACATTTCTTTCTTTCTATTTTTATTTATGTATAAAGCAATTAATAAAGAGACCAACAACTGGTTAACATGCAGAAAACAAGACACCGTGAGGTGATCAGCTCTAAGTGGTACATTTATAAGATACCTCAACTTCCCAAGGCTTAGGATCAGGGCTGAAGAGGGAACAAAAATATTGTAATAGATGGAGTGTACATCTGCAGCAAAACCCTATACGCCAGACAGGACAGACCATTGCACACCTGAGCTCACATCAGCTATGATATTATACACAAGACCTACCTCAAGATCAAGTCAGCCAAAATACCAGAATGGATAGGGAAGGGGCTCATGGAGTCCCACCCCTAGCTGAGGGACTACTGACAACTGATGCTGCTGGGGGAGGAAGAATTTATTTTTCTCTAGGAATGAGACCTCTGAAAGGCTACCTGTGCTGCTGCATATGGTCAGACACCCATGACAAATAGGTAGCATGAAGTAGACAATAGATATTTTAAGAGCACAGGAAATTGTGAGAAAAACGTGGGTGGAATGGCAGAGAAGGCAGTGGAGTGGACAGTCCTCAATTTGAACAAAGCAGATTATATGTACATGTGAAATACATACTATACAACCATAAAACAAATAAATAAATTCCATCAATAAAGATAGTGGCTACCCTCACTATAGGAAAGTGTCACAGCTCTTTCAGAATTGCACCTTAAACAAAACCTGACTACCGAACATAACTGTGATCTCAAATATTCCTTGAGCACATATCCCATATCTCTTGATCACTTTCCATCAGTTAACAAGATGTTACCAGCAGATTTTTCAAGGTAGCTTTAAGAACAGCATAAAAAAGGAAAAACAGTTTCAAGTTAGAAGACCCTGATGTGAAATCTTCAGCATTTCTGACTGGGTGTTACCTTAAGTGAGACTGAGTAGACCAGGATTAGCTCATCCCCAAGCAGAGAATAGAGCCCAGGCACCCAACAGTCACTTGTTCAAGTAAGAACATAAAGAAGTGGGCACCCCCACCTGCATTGAGAGGCCATAGCTTTTGCTGGCCTAATTCCCATGTTCAGAATTTCATCATTTGGGATCACAATCAGAAATGCAAAGACCTGACCCTATGTAGTCTTTACCAAGCAATCTGCTGTCTCTAGGGTTGCACTGGGCTGGTTTTCCATAACCTACTTATACACAAGACAACATAATGCCTGTAGGGATCCTGTGACCTATGTGAAGAGAGTCTCTGAAATACCATGCTGTGACCTCTCAGGATTTTCCTTCCAAGCCATTTACATAGATGTCCATCTAGGAGGAAGATCTCCACTTCAGGGCATTCCAAGTATAGTGTGAGGAATGTTCCAGCACACTGCCAGGGATGTTCCAGAGCATGTTATCAGCCTGTATTTATTTGTGCAGACCCCCTGCTAAATCTCCATGATCTTTTCGAAGGTCATAGAAATGTTACAGAAAATGATCACATGCAGCCAGAGGGTACAATTACACAAGCACCCCTCCATAGAAGCTGTCTGGCAGATTCCCTATACTTTGTGTATTTCACTTCTACCACCAGAATTTTCTTCAAGTCAGAGTCCTGCAGGCTTGACATGCATTCCATGGGTCTTTATTCATATTTGTAGGATTGCTTTAATATTAAAAGAGGAGAGATAGAGAGATTGACATCAAGATTGTAGACTCATAAAACATTCAAGGGAACTTGGAGATTGTCTGGTTCACCCTTCATATTACTTTATTTTAAAATTTTATTTGATTGCTTTTATGCTAAAAGGTGTTAAGTTCAGTCTGGCCATATTAAAGCACCTCAGAAAATGAAGAAAATAAAATGAGAAAAACCGCTCGTCATATAATGTCCTATTGTAACTGACATTATCAATTAGTCTATTCATATTTTACTGGACTATAATTATAATAAACATAGAAAGTTGTTTTCTTTTGTTTTTAAAGTTAAAAAGACAGATGAAGTCACAGAAGCCCTAACCCAAAAGCTTTGCGATATCCATCATTCAAGGTATTTATTTATTCTAAAGCTGACTGAGACTGTGTTTCGTTTTCTTCTCTGGAGATGTTCTGCAATGTGCTAGTTCAGAACCAGGTTCTAGGATGAGACTACTTGGGCTTGATACCTACTGATCATGAAATTATTAGCACTGTTTCTTAAGCTCAGTTTGGCCTGTTTCCTCATCTGTAAAATGCATTACGGGCCATGTCAACACATATATTGAGTTCATCCTTTACCCTCATGACTTCTGGCTTACAGAATGTGGTCATTACAGATTCTTACAGGTTCCAGGGAGAAGTCAGTGAGTGAGTCTAGGATAGTAATTCTTCAGGTTCTCTTCCTGCCTGTTAAGGTAGAACTTGTGTCCTTTGATCAAAGATCTCTACTTCTTTGCAGGTGGCCCACTCCAAAGAATGCTTTCTTGCCAGACAGCATAGCTGCTGCTTCTCTTCCCCTTCATTCTGTCTGTGAAGGTACTGGTTAAACGACTATTAAGTTGCAGGTTGCTGGACCAGCCTTCTGGTTCCCCCACTACACACACATTGGAGAACATCTCATTGTAAATAAGCCCTTGTGAAAGCTTTTGTTGTAACATCTAATTCCTGGCCAGATCCTGACTGATCAATGCACTTGCCTCATTCCCTTTTCATTGATATGAAATTATGGGTTTTGAAAGGCTCACCATCAGCAGTATCTCTTGATGCTTCCAGGTTTAGAGAATAAGCTCCTCTCAGGATAAAGAGCTGGTCAATTGTGAACAGGATGTCTAACAAACACATAGATCTTACTCTCACAGAGATGGGATTAAGGGCTACTTGAGGTATACTATTGGTAGTTTTCTAAACCTCATAAATGTTAATTTATGATTTGCAAATGGCAATGCTGAGATTTGAACAATCTCCTGAATTTTGCAAGGGCAGAGCAGACTCCCAACCCACTCTGCTTTCAACTACCTATGGTTCTCAGATGGGGCCTGACCAGCATCAGCTTCAATTGGAAAGTGATCAATAATGCAAGTTCCCAGTCCAGTCCCAGACCTACTGAATCAGAAGAAACTGGGTAACCTGTATTTGAGGAACTCTGCTGAGTGAGATGAACACCACCTAAACTTGGGAAACCCTACTTTATACAAAGATGCCAATCCATGATTGGTGATCCCTCATTCAGTCTGTAAGTCACTTTGAGAGGCTGGAATTATACTCAGGATGCTATACTTTGATAAAGGCAATATTTAAAAAAAAAATTTCACAACTTACTATTTATCAAATGTGTTCATATTCCTTGCCTGATTCGATGTTCTGTGTCCCATAGGGAAATAGGAAGGGTTCTCCTGAACTGCATTGAATCTGTCTTTTTGGAACACAGTTATCTAATAGCTAAAAGTCCCAGGTTCCTTGTTCATAAAATGAGATTAATAATACTATGTGTTCCCTGTAATTACTGGGGTATTAAAGGAGAACCCCACGTGTACTTAGTATTTACACATGCATCGTTTAATAAATGTCAACTATTGCATTTATAACACCTTAAGGGGTAGGGATTAGGATGACAATTGGTCATCCATGGATCTGTCTTTAGCTCTGTTGCCAAACTACATTTGTATAAGGAACACTAAGTCCACTCAGAATAGGGAGAGGGTCTTCTGCTTCTCAGAACTCTACAGAGTCCCTAGCGTTGGACTTTGTATTTGAGGCAGATAGAGTGGAATGTACTGAACAGCCTTAGTACCTATTCCTAGGCTCTCTAGTTAATTTTGTTAGTGATTCTGCATTCAATGTTTTGTAGGGGGATCTTCAGATATCATGAAACTTGTACCTACTCTGTGGATCAATGCACCGATTTTATAGAACTCTAGCAGTGTATAATTTAACTGTGTTTAAGTTATAATCCCAGGATATAGGACAGATCTAGTCTATCAGGCTATTATAACAAAATTCCATAGCCTGGGTTGTTTATAGAAAACAGACATCCACTCTTCAGTGTAGACAGATGGTTCTGTGGTGAAGCATTTGCTTAGCAAGCTCAAAGTCCTGAGTTCAATTTCCAACACTGGAGCAGTTCATTTCTCAGTCTGGAGGCCAGAAGCCCAATCAAAATCTGGTAGGTCCAGTGTCTGCTCAGTCCCTGGAGGTACCTACTCAGTGTCCTCAGAATACAGAGTCTACCTTATAAACTAATCTAATTCATATTGGCACTACCCATGTGGCCTAAACACCCCTCAAAGGCTCTCCTTATCACCCAATTGGGACTTAAGTTTTTATATTCAAACTTGAGAAGGACATAGACAAACAACTCATTGCAAGGACTGATATTGCACAGTATGTGTCTAATGTTTAACCCTTCCCACTATCATTCCAAGTAGTTGTAAAAAGAAGGCAAAGTGGGACATTTACCTAAAATGTTAAAAGGTAGAAAGTTCCTTGCTACACCAACAGAATATATGTCAGTATCCCTATGGGAAATTGCTTTCAACTGTACAAGAGGAGCAGTGAAGAATGAGGACAGGGCACAGATAAATACCAGTTCATGACAGTATAGGCAGTAAGTCTAGCATGCCGGGTGAAAATATGTGTTTAAGAAGACCAGAGAGTTGGTAGGTTAATAGGTTAATAATTTTTGTATCTTTCAGAAGACCTGAGATAAATTCCCAGTATCCACACTGGGCAGCTCATGTTCACCTGTAATGTACATCTCAAGAGCAGGCAGTGCCCTCTTTTACCTCCTATAAACACTCACATGTTTATATATACAGACAGAGAGATAAATAAAATTTTTTAAGTAATGTAGATTTGGGAGGTGGAATGAACTCTACTTATAATTTTATGGCCTCAGGCCTCCTTACTAAGGTCTCAGTTTAGTATGGGCTGAAGGTGTAACTTGGTGGCAAAGCATCTGCCCACTGTATTCAAGGCTATGGGTTAATTTCCAGCACAGAAACAAAGTAAGTAAATATGGATAGCAATCCTCATCTTGTTGGGTTTTGAAACAACAAAATGAAATAGCATGTATACCACACTGCTCTAACTTCAGTCATTGATGTCAGTCACTGGACCAGTAAAACATCAGATCATTCCAGTAATGTGGGACATGTTCTAATCATCTTCTCATGTTACTCCTTTACCTCAGCCCTTCTCTTGGCTGTTTTCAATATATCACTGATAACTATTGGAATTTCACCACTGTCTAAATGTAGAAAACATTCCCTAGAATAAAGGACAGAAATTTAAAATTACTTCAAGTTGACAACAAATAAGTCTCACAATTGGAATTAGAAAATCTATTCTTATAGAGCCCATATAGCTCATGATGGCAATCAAAAATTATTTCACCTTATATTTACTGGTACCTACTATATACAGGCACATGTTCAAAACATGGGGGAAGTCAAAGATAAGAGATTCCCCACTTTCAAAGAACTAGTAGATTTCCACAGTAGAGTTCTTGCTGTGGAATGTTAATCAGTGGGTGTTAGAGGGAAAGGGTATTGTGAAGACCAATACATTTCAGAAACATCAGGTTTTGTGCACAGGTTTACTGACAATACATCTTCATGAGAAGAAATACTATCTGCACTGCTGCCCTAGCTTATGGAGTAACTAGCATGTTACCTTGTGAATCGGGTGATCTAAGAAGACATTCTGAGCATATGGGCACAATAAACTGTTCTTAGTGCATAGGAAGGAAGGAAGGAAGGAAGGAAGGAATGAAGGAAGGAAGGAAGGAAGGAAGGAAAATGAGAGGGAGGGAGGGAGGGAAGAAGATACAAAGTTGAGTGGGTATGGGGAAGGATGATGGATCTGGGAGGAGTGTGAAAATAATCAAAACACATTGTATAAAATTCTCAAAGAACTAATAAAAGAACGGAGGAAAAAAAGAAAACATTCTGGGAAACAGTGGAGCAGAGAACCTCACTAGACATACCAGAGAATTTCAGATGCAGCTACATCCAACATGTTGGAGAAGCTAACAACAGATGGTCAGTATTCTAGTTAGGAAGTGTCTGGAAAAGTGTTAACAGAGGTATAGTTAGGTGGATCAAATGGTGTGTGATTATTGACATACAGACAAGAAGATCCCATGAAACATCTATAGAACAACCAGGACAGGAAAAGGCCAACAGTATACAACAGTGGACTGGCTCTATTGGACAAGCAAGAGACTTGGAAAGTAGGAGAAAGCATGGCCAACAGCACAGGCTAGCAACAAGCCAGACTAAGAGGAGGTAACCAAACAGAGGCCAATGTATCCTTTAGGAAGCAGCTTTACAAAAATGTGAGGACTGGATTGGAGCTTGGGAATTTAGGAAATGGGAAAGTGTGCAAAGGAATTCCTTATTTTCAGCAAGAAGCAATCTGTCCTGAATGGAGGAGGTAGCAACTAGGAAGCTGGAGCTGAAGCATTTTAGAGTGATACATTTTAGTGATAAAGTGGAGATGACTTGACAGCTTCTGTGTGTTTCCCCACATTGAGTGGCATCTTTTAATGCTTGTAAATGGTCATATTGTGAATGTTGCTTTGAAGAGACTGAACCTAACTTAAGTTATTCTCAGCCAGCCTGATACGATAAAAAGAAGACTGTGGAATCACTAAAGGACAGGGATGTAAATTGCACAGTGAAAGATTTCACAGGAGACGCCTGTGAGACAGTGTCAGGCCAGATGGCAGATTCCAGTAAGGCCCCAAAGTGATTCTGGGGTAGAACTAACCAGGAGATCCAGCATGCCCATTTTCTGACACTTGGCTGTCAGGGACTTCCCCAAACACTACTCACTCTGAATTCACAGCTTTGCTATCTGAAATTCAAACTTAAAACTACCCCCCATGGTGTAGTCTCTGATGTCTTGTGGACTAATTGGACAAAGTCAAGCATGTGCTGTTTGGTGGCTAATTGTTCAGAGGGGAATCGAACTCTGTGGAGCCTCCTGACCTGGATGCGGCAGTCCCAAGGTGGCTCACTCACTGCTGTTTGCAGAGGGAGCCTGAAGCAAGAGGCTGCCCACCATCAGTCACAAGCAAAGCTTTCTGCCCCATCTGGTGAACAGCAGATGTTTTCTTCCTTAATTGTTGAGTATTTGCAAAGTAAAATGTAAAAGCACTTCCCCCACACAATTACAGCCAATCAAACCACAGGCCTTGTAAAGACAGATGATAGTTGCCCCAGTCCCTTTTTTATGAATGTATTGCCATTCCCTGAGTTTATTTGGTCACACATTTATTTGAGTCACCTTCTGAGGTCATGTTCTCTCTTGAGGCATTTATTTCCTAAGGATAACTGGATAGCCATGCCCCTATTACCAATAACTCTCTTCCATTCCTTCCTTTCCTTCTATCTATCTATCTATCTATCTATCTATCTATCTATCTATCTATCCATCCATCCATCTGTCCATTTATTTGTCTTCAGTATACTTAATTTCAATGCCCTAATGCAAAACAAAATGAAAGACAAAAGCAGAAATTAGTGTGTTTAAACCGTTATACCTAAATGAAAGAAATCACAGAAGTAACCTTCGGGCTGTGCTTGAAGATGACGAGTAAGGATTTTGATATGCAAACTTGAAAGAGGAGAAAAACAGTATAAGAAAGCAATTGTCAAGAAATTAAAAGTCCTATTCAAGATCTAGGCTAGTAAATCAGATTGAAAGCATCAAATGAGTAATTATATGCCGTTTATGCCTGAATTATGTGAACAGATAAATAAACGGATCTTGGATTATTTGCATGACTGATAAAACAGCAATAACCCTATTTATATTTTATGGGAAATTTGCACGATCTAAAAGGGCTTCAAAGAAATTAGCTTGCTTGCAGAACAATGTGCAAAATCAAATTAGAATTTAAAACACACCCACATACAGAAACTCTAATTGTCCTATGAAAGGGAAAAATTGATGCATCAGTGATCATTCCTCATTAGACAAGTCCACTCTGCTGTCTGGCTACCCAGCTGGCAGACACAGTAATCTTTACACATCTAGACTTGGCAAAAATGAACTCTGGCTCATTTTAAATCTCTAAGTTTGTTTTGGAAGCAGAGATACACACCCATTTGGATGTAATGAGATATGTTCTGAATGATAAATATCAATTGATTAATATACGTAGAGCTTCCATTTAATAACTGTTTAATAAAAAATTATTTGGCTACTGTTAAAGCTTAATAAATGTTTTAAGTAATAAATTGTCCTGTATTTATGGCTAGTTATTAGCTGTCTTACATGTTATTATCTGCTAACATAACTCTTTAGATTTAATATGGAATTTATCATTGTTGATTTCCACAGTTGTTGCTTAGGGATAGCTCCGTGTTTAGAGTCTCCAATCAAGTTCATTGCTGATATTAACAATGACTTGTGTCTTCCCGAAGCTCAAATGACCACTGTCCAAACACAATTGCACCACTGCCTTCTTCAAGGAATACCTAATCACACGCAGAATCTAGTTTCTGGAGTCTTCCCTGGTGTCTCCCCCACCCTCTACCCCTGGAAAAGCTTAACTTATTTCCATTTCAGCCACACTCCAGACAGCATTGAAGTCTGTGAGTCCTGGAGAAAAGAGGCATCTCTTGAAGAGAATTCTTACATGGCACTCATCCTAAGAGTGAGCCTGTCTTCAGTCCTTCCCTAAGCATGAGGAGATTGCTCATTTTATAAGGAAGAACCTCAGGTATCACAGCGCAGCATGGGCTTGCAGTACTTGTGTCCCTGAGTGCTAGCTCCCACCCACTTATGGAGCAGTTTCCCCCCACTTGAACCCTCAGAACAGATCTTGGCTCCTTTAAGAACCTCCAGTGAAAATTCAATAATTGTCTCTGTGGAAAGTATGAGTTCCCCCTAGTGCAGCATGATAAATCATGGATAATAATAGCTCTTTCCAAAATAATCTTTATGCAGAAGTGAAACCCAACTGAGAAGGTTGCTCTGAGTCAAAACGGGGATCTGGATCTGTCTCTTACCCTGCACTGGAAATGCAAGTGCTGAGCCTTCCTTTGCCACCATTGTTGACATAATGCATCCTAATTACTATTCAACTATTACTCCCTGAATGTCTATATTCCTATCTTTTTATTTCTTGCCATGCTTCCAGTCAACAGACCAATTCCCCACTGTCTACATTTAACTGCTGCCCAGATTATTGTTCCAAGTTATGCCAATGTTACTAGCAAAAGTCAATCAGAACCAGGCTTGAGAGAGATGCCTCAAAACAGTATCTTAGTATGAGTAGAGCAGATGCAAGTTTCTAAATCACCCTCATTTTCTCTCCATGGTTGCTGGAATTACTAGAGATGAGGTTTTTTGGTTTTATTTTTGTTTGTTTGTTTTTTGTTTTTTTTGTTCTCCCTAGACATAATCCTCATAATATTTGTTTTGTTATTTTCACAGTACAAAAACAAATTGAACTTTTTATGTCTAGACACAAGGACCCTCAAAACAACCACTGTTCTAACCACAGATCATCATCTTGTACTGTCTGGGACTGGGATTTAATTGCCAGAGATGTGGAAGTCTTTCCAGGAATGTGTATCAATGGCATAACGTATTATCCTAGTAATATTTCTGATTCTTAGTAAAGGCCATAGCACTCTCTGGAGGGCCTATTTCCCACCCTTGGGTTACTTGAATCTTGTCAATTTCTGCCTACAAAATTCTGTTGTTCTCTTGGAAAAAGCTTCCTGTAACAGAACGAGTCATGCCCCAGCATGAAGCATCCCAATCATTAAACTTAGTTTCTCAGACCCCAAGTCATCTTCTTACTCACAAGTCTGTACTTTGCTTCCTTTTGATTTATGGTGGAAACCAAAATCATAATTCTATTTTAAAAGATCATAAGGCAGATTGTTTCATTTCCTCCTTTAGAGTATAATTATTCCTAATTCCACAATTATTTTGCAAAGTGACAGCACAGTGATTAAGAGCGCTCGTTTTTAGAAAATTTTCTTATCACCAAACTCTATAAAAAATTTAACTTCCTCCAAAAATTATGACGTTGTTGGGTAGTTTTTATTGGACAATCTGGGGGACTTGAAAATTCTTTGTGACTAGTTCCCTCATATTCTAGCATGTATATAATTATAATTAATTGCTTCTCTGCATATTTCTCTTTTCTGTGGGAGAAAAGAAATAGTTTTTGGGAAAAAATAAGAACAGTGAGAAAAGCAGGGAAGGGCCCTTTTCTTTGTTAATTACACAGAACTCGTGCTTGTCTAGTATACAGTCAGCATTTAAATCAGTCATCTTTTCAAAACTTGGCTCTGAACAGCTGGAATGTTCTATGAGACGTAGGCCAAGGTACAAAGCCATGGCATGGCATGGTTTCAAAACCAGCAATCCCCCCCCACCACACACACACACACACACACACACACACACACACACACACACACACACACGTCAACTGTGCATTGAATTATCTTAGCAGCTGTTATTACAATGATTTCCATGATTTCCAAGCAAGAGTTGGCAAACCAATGCTCTGGGCCTTCTCTATGCCTCATGTTATGTCCAAAACCTCCAAAATCAGAAAAACAAGTAGTTCAACATGTGAATCAATGTATCTACCAGGGACTCCATCACCGTTTATATACACTTAGCAGTTGTAAAATCAAGCTGCCAGGTTCAGGAGCCTCTCTTTGCTCTAAGTCCATGATTGAGGATGACAGAAAAAGTTCAGAGTACAAGGCTGTGTCCAATGAACTCGTGCCTATCAGAAGAGCAGATTGCTCTGGTCATTAGGCTTCTACTAAGCATCACAGCCAAATGAGCTCCCATTAGGAGACAATTGTTTTGGGTTAAAACAAGATCCATACTTGCTTAGCCAATCACAAAGGAAGACTTACAGAAAAATAAGCATCGGCATTTGATGGAGATGAGCAAGATGAATAATTCCTCATACTTGGGTCTCTTAATTATCTGAAATTCAACACACTCTGCTTGACCTTTCCTTCATTATTTCTGACCCTTGTTTCCTGACTTTGAACAACAGAATTTGAAGCTAAAAGTTGGATGGAGGGCAAAGAACGTGGCCATAAACTATTTCTGAGAGGAAGTGCCAGTGATTTCCCAAAACTCCAGCAAGTCATCGATGTGGAAATCAATGTCCGCTTCTTAATGTGGGAGAGGGGTACTTGAAATCATCTCATGGGCATTGAACTGTCAAATCAACTGTCAAAGTGTATCCAAGTAAATCTTCAGTCCAGGGACAACGTGCTAAGAGGAACCTTGACAGGTGACCATTTCACTGGGGAGAATGGACAAAGTCCCTACTATGTGCCTCAAATTCTTCTCTATAAAAAACAGGGGCAAGGACAGATTTGGCCACTTTTCTTGAGCATTAAAGACGTTTAGGTCAAGATATAAAATACTATACAAGTATATGTAAAGAAATAGAGGGAGAAAGTAGGGCCATACACCCTTGTGCTCATCAGAGTTAGGAGATGGACAATAACTGCTATTAAGATGTTTGTGCTCCTGTCTCTAAACCAGCCCCCGTAGGAAACAATTGTGGCCCTCTTTTGAATGTCGCAAACAAATTGTTGAAAGTGTGCAACAGCTCTCTAGGACTCTGCTGTGATATCTTTTGAGTACAAAGACTTCCCGAATGCTTTTTCTAAAATGTGTTCTTCAGATTTGATCTCCCTTAGAGTCCGAAAGTCCAAACTTCACAAGGACAAACATGTGTCCTGAGAATGGCTGGTGACCTCTCTGAGAGGCTGGTTGCACCCATGATGTTCTGGAGTGGGCAGACAGTGGCCTGTGTTAGCGAGGGCACCCATCTTCTCTAGAAATTGATTGCCACGATTCTTCCATTAATGAGCCCCAGGATCAGATGGAGATGCAAAGGTGCAGAACACAACTCCCCGCTGCCCTCAGCCTCTCACCTCAAGGTTTCGGAGAGAAGCCCCAATGGCCCAGCTGGGCGGGGAGAGGCGTTCCCCCTTGTCTCTCTGTCAAAAAATAAAATAATAATAACAATGGTGGTGATAGAAAGCCCATTATGGCCGAAGGGTGAAAATAACATTTCCATTCTAAAGCCCATATGAGACATGAAGACATCTTCCCATAGAAAATGATGAACCTGCACATTGGAAAGTGCAAAGACTATTTAATCAAAGCCTTTAAGAAGATCAAACCTAATCATACGATGTTAAAATATATATAAAAGCAGATAAGAAGAGCTTTTGGCTGCATGATCAGAATCTAAAACTCGGGAAAGTGCCTTTGAGATTCTCCCACAGCAAAAGAAATGTGCCATTTTTTTTTCTTCCTCAGTAATTCAATTTATTCACTACAGTGGGTTAGAGATAGAATTTAAAAAGCATGGCCAGTCAAACAGCCTGGAGGACTAGCGTGTCCAGGCCAGTACTATATTCTTCAGCTAGTTTGTTATTGACTGTCCCTGCTTTCTTGTTGTGATTCATTTTCTATGGAATGTTTAAAAGAGAGGGAGAATAGAGAGAGTCCACAGTATGCACAGTATGTGAGTAGATGTCATAGAAAAAAGTAAAGTCTGAGGAAGACACAGGGGCCATTTGTCCCTCCATGAACTGTAAGTTCCGATATTCATAGTGTTTCTCTCTCTCTCTCTCTCTCTCTCTCTCTCTCTCTCTCTCTCTCTCTCTCTCTCTCTCTCTCTCTCTCTCTCTCTGCATGTAATTATTTATTTATCTATTCATGTGTGTGTGTGCCATGCCAGGGCACAGGCAAACAGATCAGAGATCAGCCTTCAGGAGTCCATCTTCTCCTTTCACTTCATGGCTGTTGGGAATGAAACTCAGGTTGCCAGCCTTGGTGGCAAGCTTCTTTACTCTCTGAGCCATCCTACCAGCCAGCTTCTTCATTGTTTGGAATGAGCAAGAATAAGGGTCACTACATAGAAAGTGGAACACACCCATGGGCAAGACCGGGTAAGAACAACAAAGTAAGGGAAGACCAAGGACTTAGTGGACCAAGGATTCAGTGCCAGGAATGTGGGCATTTTTTTTTTTTTTTTTGCTAGAATTAATATGTCAGAGGCATTAAATCCTTTATACAATTTGTGTCCACTGTAGGAAATATACAACTCAGATACACTAGTGCCATTAGCTATAATCAAACATTTCTGTACACCACATCTAAGCTGGGTATTTTTTTTATAATGTATCTAGTTCTCTCAACCCCTTATGGCAGAAATTATTTCAGCTCATTTTGCCTCATTTGTTTGAAAGTTCAAATAATCTACTCTGTGCCATGAAGTTAAGAAAAACAAGAATCCATGTCAGTAAAACAAAAATTCTGTTCTGTCCATTTCCTTACATTCAAAAGAAATTTCTAGAAAGTGTACAGAAAATCAGTTTTGTTCCCGTGTACCTGCTTATATTTCATGTGTACAAGTGATAGGTGTTCATATTCATAGGCCCTTAGCAATCTTTCTACAGTGTCTCTTGGTATCTGCTATCCCTCATAAAATAGTAAATAAAAAAAAAACCTGCCATCCACAAACATCAGTGATGGTCAAGTTTCCACACATTTTTACTCCCGGGGCACTCCTAAACAAAGGGTCAGAGACCAAGAAAGTAGGCCCAGAGGTTCTTCTCTTTTCTCTGGGTATCTTCTACATCTGAGTGCCCTTTTGTAATGTCTTCTTCCTCCAACTTGTTGTCAGAAGACTGCTTATCAGGCTCCTTTGATAAAGGCAATTGGTGTTATTACTAAGAAATCCATGAGAAAATTTTCTGGGCCTCTTACTCCCAACTAAGAATGGATCTGTATACAGTGAGATGAATAAAACAATTGGTAAAACACAGCAGAGCACATGTTAAAGAACATACATTATCCACATACATAGAACCTATGTTAACAGAACTAATAACCATATCCTAAAATGTAAAGCTATGGTAAGGAAAACAGCAAAACTACTAAACATAAACAAACTATGGTTCTTTGACATTATTTATGAAACTGGTGAGCTACCTACTGTGTTAACGAGGCTCCTTCTATGACATTATTTAAAGAAATTTTCCTAACGAGAGATAAAAAAGAGAGAAGCCAGAATGAGCACTCACACAATGGGAAATACTCATCAAACTGTATTGAATCAGTTTGTATATAGAACATAGACTTTGATGTGTTTACAATTTAACTGAGGAAGAATCAATAATCCATTGTTAAACAAAAAGAAAAATACGAACACAAACAATAGTAGACCTCTTGTATAAGTACCACCAAACTTCAAATGCCATGTAACCTTTCCACCTCTCAGGAGAAGGGACTGCTCTGCAGTGTGAGCCAAGAACCTAGAACAAAGCCCAGCAGACACACTGGCCATTGCTCAGGGAGGCAGAAGTCTACCAGCTCCTCTGCTTATGCTTCCAAGTGATGGCCTATCTGCTGCTCAAGCCTCCGAAGAAAGCCATGAAAACAGGTAGTGAGGGGCCTGTGGAGGAGAGTATGGGTGCTGAAGAGGTCCTGTACTCTGTGAGCAGCAGTGTTTGTCCCAATGCCTGAGCCCCTGGGAGGATGCGGATCTGAGAAACACTGGGATCACTATTCTCTCTTAGTCTCTTGAGAAGCACTCGTTTTCATAAGAAAGCACATCTGAGAACTCACAATGCATTAAAACTTTCAAGAACTCTGGCTATTTTAGGGAAGTCAGAAGTCACCTTTAATCTTTCCTTATCCTATATACATAACCAAAAGTACTCGGAGATTACAGATCCAAATCCCACAGGAAACAAAGAGCTCACTGAAGACCAGGAAAGAGAGGGAGAATTCTGGATTCCAACATATTCAGATACAACAGTCATCTTAGTGCTTTTTGCTACTGTCTTACCTCGACTATGAGGTTTGGTATGGGGAGAGAAGGCTATCCAGATTTTGTGATTAGCCTTTATGCTTTAAACCTATCCATACTCATGGCTTAATGTAATCTCTGTAGCAAGGCTTCAGTGTTGATAGCATTACTGCTGTTACTTTGTCAAATCAAGATGGCCAATAGGAGATTTGAGCCAAATCTCTTCCCATGATATCATGCTCTGAAATCTAGAATGAAGGTCTTCAGACAGAATTGACATAAGGAAAGTATGCAAGTTACCTGGCAGAAAACACTTAGAAAACAAAGCCTGAAAAGTTCAGAGTCAGTGTCAAGCACTCAACTCAGACATAACCTTAGCAATCTTCCAGTGGCCTATTAGGACACACTGGCACCTACTTGGCTCAGGACTCATTGTTGTTGTTGTTGTTTTGATTGTTTTCGCATCAGGAAAAAAAAAATAATAGTGAGGCAGGATAGTTTGGCATATGCTCAGAGTCCCTTTATTGTCAATCTTTTACTATTATTATTAATCCCTTCTCCTTACCATTGTTTTAGAGATTCAGTCCCTAGATCTGCATATGTGTCCTTTGCTGATATTTAATTTTGTTGGATACTTACTCTCTGTTTTTGCTCACCTCTAACTTTGGATCTTGTTTTCATCCCTCTCATCATTGCCAACTTTGCTCCTTCCAATATCTTCCCCTCCTTGCTCTGAGCTCTGATTTTTTTTTATCTGCTTTCCTTTCCTGAGGTAGAAGAAAATAATGAAAATGGGAGCAGCCCCTTTGCATCTCCCTGGATGATTCATTATCTGATTTTTTTTTCATTGCACTCTTTAAATGAACTTCACAAGATCTACAGTAACTAGGCACCCCACTTGTGTCAAATGTTCTTTGGATATGTTGGCACTGCCTAAATAAGCATTTCAGAGCATCTTCCCTCTCTGCTGCAGATCACAAATCTAATGGTTGGGTTTTTGGATGAAGAAAGGAGAAGAAACAGAGAACAGGTCTGCAATAAGGGAAGGCACACAGAGAGAAACCTTCATTCATTGCCTAGTTTTTTCAGACCTTTGTATTCTTAGGGGAAAAGAAGTAAATAGCAATTTGTTATTTTGCACATGCATGCATGCATGCATGCTGCACGGTGTGTGTGTGTGCGCGCACACACACACACACACACACACACACACAGAAAGAGAGAAAAAGAGAGTCAGAGTAGCATAAATGGGAAAAAAAAATCACATTCATGAGAACTTTAGTGACCAGAAGCTAAGACCCAGAAATGCAAAGTCATGTGTTAGAACATAAAAGCAACCCATGGTTAACCTAAGCCTGGAGTCCTGGCATTCCAATACCTGTTCTGCTGTGTACTTGCAACCGACCCATCGAAAGATGGAGCTGTGCATCTTCAAACTTCCATTTCTCTAGCCCTTTTCGGTTCTATTGTCCATGATCTTGTCTGAAGTCTTCTTGTAGCTATTTCTGTCTTCAGTGTCATGCTCCCAAGCAGAGTCTGAAGCCACTGGGATAGAGGTAAAGGGGAATGAGGTGGGTTTATTTTTGTGATCTTTCAGATCTCTGACCTCTTTCCTGCAGAGGGAGTCAGAGACCTTAGGGCTTAGGAAAAAGATCTTGAGGTGAAGTGGTCTCTGGGCAAGGTGTTTGTTTGAATTTCCCAAGAAATGAATTATCATTCCTTCCAGAGGAAGAGATTGGCAGAAGACACCAATGTCATAGCTACTCCAGTCCCACTCTGCTCAGGGACACCCATCCAGCTCTCAAATCACAGTGACAAGCCACTGGCTTGTTTTGGCCAAAAGTTTCTGCTTCAGACTTCTGATTGGACCCTGGCAGACCTGGGGACAGACTGCCCAAGGAGCTCTGCAATGCTGTGGAAACAGTCAGTGGACATGAGCCAATTCCTTGTGCATGTCCAGATCCTGAGATTCAAGGCACAGCCCCAAGGGTCCTGACTCAGACAATCAGGGCAAATTCTGGCATTGTTCTGGGAGTGATTTTTCTCTGCCTTGGCCAGCTGTTCAGAATAGAGATTTTCAAATTTCTCTTGAAAATCAAAGGTTGGGCAAGGTCTTCTTTTTAATGCTCTTGCCCCCCCTCCTGTTAATTTCTCAGCAACAGTGGTTTTTTCGTCTCACCTCCGGCTTAGTATGGAAGAGCCTGGCTCTGGTGGAGAAATAGACAGGAGGAAGCAGATAGAATCACAGGCCCTCATGCAGGATTCTTCCTACTTAAACTACAAGATACCTGCTGCTGGAGGGATTTGCATAAATAAGGGAGCCTACCAATGCAAAAACTGGGGTGACTGCAGATCAGAAAGGCCCTCTAAGGGGTGCAATAGGGGAAGCAGACAAGGTGAAGAGTTGCTGCCATAAAGAGAAAGTGACAGTTGGTGCCAGGGGGAAATGAACTAAACTGTTCCCTTTCTTCTTAAGGAAATTATCATTTCAACTTTGCTCTGTCTTCTCTGTGACCACTTAAGGAAGGAAGGCTCCCAATCTGCATTTAAATGGAATGATTTCAGGAAGCATAGAATAGGGCAAGGGCTTTTCAACACCCACCCCCTTCAGGAGAAGGCCTTGGATGCATTAAAACTGACTGCTGCTCTCTGTGAATGCAAAGGGCACCTTCGCCTGCCCAATTCTTGTGGCCCTGGTAGACCATAGGCTTCTATGGTTTGGCTTTGGGGATGGAGAAGATCCCCTACTGAAAGGAAAGGATTATAGGCTACCATCTGGGTTTCCACTATTCAATTTAATAAAACACTTTTCTATGTCTTTTTTTTTTTTTTTTTTTTAATACAGATGTCCTGGGAAAAGGCATAAAGCTATAAGCTGCTGTTGTTCATTTACATCTAGATGGGACTAGAGGCTTGAGGAAGAGATTCTCATCCCGTGAACTAATGTATTAAACACAGCAGCTGCCAAGCATGAATTTTGCTAGTTGTAGAGACTGCCCATTTTGCAAGGGAGTTAGGAAGTTTCCTGGCTTAAAGATGTTCATAGGGGAGTAGCCATTAATAGTACTAGCTGCTCATCCAGATGACCTGAGTTACATTCCTATCATCCATTGCAGGTGGCTCTTGACTGCCTGTAACTTAAGCCCCAGGGTCTCTGACAAAAGTTTTTGAACCCCAATGGGTGCCCCCATTCATGTGAACATACCCACAGGAAAAGAAACATATACACATAAGTAATGAAGTAAATCCTTTTTAGTTTTAAATGTTCACACCTGGTTGGTTTCTTCATTAAGGAAAAGGGAAGAAGACTTGAAGTGGGGGTAGGGAGGGGAGAGGGAGCCAACAGGTCAGAAGAGTGATGGGATCGATCCATGGAAGAGTGGGAGGAGCTTGAAAAGAAAGCCCAGGAGCTCTGAAAATATGCTTTCATGGCAGTTTTATGATTTTCCAGAGGTCCTGTGACCTCTGATGGATGGCTCCCACTTGACTTCTTGGGATAGAAAGTGCCTCCCCGCTTATCCTTGCTGTCATCAAAAAGAACAAGGAAGGGGGAAGAAAGCATTAACCAACAGGTGGATGCTTTTCCTTCTAACCAGCTGTTCTGCTGCTAAGAGCAGAACTGAATCAAGTGGGCTCCTCTATTAAGATCTTCACTGCATCTTGCTTAGTCAGCACAAGAAGAACTAAGGAATGCACCTTCTGGCAGGCTCTCGGGTGAGTCAAGGGACAGATGACCCTGTTCAAGTCCTACTGGTGAACCACCAGCTTGGTTTGTCCTGGTAATTACTTTGGGATCTGGCATGTAACTATTTGCATTACCTGGGGCAGGGGCAGCCCTGTAAACCCTGCTGAAGGTCAGCTGGATGCAGTAAAGGTGAAGGGTGAGTGATGAGCATATGGAGAGAGGTGACTGAGCAGAGTGCGGCTGTGAGAAAGGACCCTCACTAGCACTCAATGATGGCTTCCAGAGAGATGAAAGGTTCTCCAGGAGGGTTGGGCTGATGTTTTCCACTGTGGACCATTCACCATAGTTAATGGTGCCTACCACAACACATGTCTTTATTCAGATATTTGAAGACTCTAATGCTAGACTCTGGCTTTGTTGTGTAGATCTTAGGAACTTTCATTGGTGTCACAGTCTTCCACATGGGAAATTTTGTCTGTCAGGGGACTGTTGGAGATGAGTGTTATAATCCAGGCAAACCTGGCCCTGCCCCTTGGGGACTGGCAACATGTGCCACCTCTGTGCATGGCAAGTAGTACCCTGGCTCTGTACACATGTGTGAAGGTTCCTTTAAGAGGCAAATTCTGCCCGCTTCTACTCTTTCTGCCATTTCTCTGAGGAGGCATGTTGCTGTCTCTCTGTGTCTCTATCTCTCTCTCTTTCCTTCACCAATAAACTTTCCACATAAACTTTGTTTGCAGGTCTCTGCCTATCTCTCACCTGCCATTTGTCCCTCACCCACCATGGGATCCACCAAGGGTTCCACCTCAGGCCCCATATTCATAGCAATGTTGAGGCCATATAGGATAGCCCCAAAAGGTGGCCATCTTTGCCCTGACCCCCTGGTGAGTCCTGGCAAGACTTGACCATTTTTCAGTGGAATTAAAGAGAAATATGGTGATGTTCAGTATCTAGGAGGAACAGCTGCCTGTGAGACAAGAGAGAAAAATGGGAAATTAGAGGTACAGGGGAAGGGAAAGGTGTTCCTCATTGCTGAGTCTGCTTAAAGCTTATTGGTTGAAACCAACTGAGAAGCAGGAATTGGTACAGTTAACATTTGCTGTGAATGTTCTCAGCAAATATATCTATTCCTTATATGGAGGTTTAATGTTCACATAGCAATAAAATAGTCATAATGCCTGAATGTATATGATCTTGGTTAGGACCCCATTCTTTCACCCAGACATTTTGTGGCTCACTAACAAGACTAATACAGTCTAGGGATCTTGATTAGGTTTATTTTTTCTGCCAGTTAAAGAGTTGAAAAACAGGGAAATTTTGAGTGTGAAAGGTAGCAATGGAGAAATCCTACACACCATGAACAGGTGCACACAGACTCAGCAATTGAAGAAAGTTGTTTATTGGGGGAGACACACATACACACACACACACACACACACACACACACACACACACACACACACAGCAGGCAGACTGAGTAAAAGACTCTCTGTAAAGCAGATAGGGGACTCAGGAATCTAAAATTACCAGTAACTTTTTATGGGCTAAGGTTTAAATCTTTGAAGAGTTTTCCTTCCCTAATTTGGGGTTAGTCTGTTTGAAGAGAGACAGGATGGTTGTCCAGCCCAGGACTGTCCTGATCAGGCCTTATTGAGAAAGTCCATCAGAAAGGGGGGCTGCTGGTCTTTGTCTTAAGAGGCCAGTTTTTGTTCCAATTTAAGAGAGTGAAGAAGAAGCAGGCTGTCTTAGAGGTTCAGCACCTTTATTACTTAACCATTCTCCCTCTCCCTAGCTGTCTGCCTACTGGGGAAACTGTCTACTTCCTGGTTTCTCAAAGACTAGTACCTTTATCTACAGGGAAGATGTCCTATCTCCCTTTATCCCCTGAATGCTGACTTTTACTTTATCAAATGAATACTATCAGGTGCCTCCCGGGGCCTGGTCTCACTTAGGTGCCTCGGCAACCCTTTGAAGATAAAAACTTCAAAATCCTATCCATGGCTGCTGTGAGGACAAGGGAGTGTGAGTGGTCATTGAGAAGCTCACACCCATGTTCCTGGGTGTGTCTTACATTTTCTAAGCACCTTCCTTCTTTTCAGCCTATGCTTAGGAATCCAAGCTATCCTTAATAAACCCCAACCCCACTTCATACTGGCCTTCCCTAAAAGCCTCTTCTCCAGGATCCGATTTTACCACTGATTAGGTACTTAAAAGATTAAGGGTACTCCCCACCTGGCAGTGACCATGTGAAGTTATGTCTTCTCTCTGTCACCACTGGAATAGACTTGCAGGCAGGCAAGGAAGGACCATGAGAAGATCGTTTTGTATTTTGTGGATTCTTCTTTTTAAATTTTATCATTGGGATAAGTCAGGTGTCAAGATCCCCCAGGAACAGAAGGGGACAGAGCCTTGGTCTCCTGGACCCTCTTGCAGATCCCTTTGGAATTGTCGTCACTCAGTTTAGGACTGGAGGGCTAAAGGTGATCCAGGATTTGATAGTCCATGCAGAAGCCTCCCTCCATGTCTGGAAAAAGGAAGCAGATAAGGTCCTCTTACGTGTCTATAGTGGCTGCCCTGTGTTTTCCTCATTCTCAGAGGACCAAGGCAAGTTCAGGTTCTTCCAGAAGCACAGTGTGGGTGGGGAGGGGGAGGTATTAGGGAACAAGCCCTAGGGAAAACAGAACTTCTGTGACTACTTTCCTTGGAGAACCGAATGTTTACAAGGGTGGTTCTTGCATGCATCATCTGTACCTTGAGACAGATATTGGAAGCCCTTCCCATGGGACAGTGAATAGACCCACTGAGTTGACTCGTTTAGTTAGTCATTTGTGCTCAGCTAATCTCATGGGTAGATTGATGCAGCCATATTGGAGGGAGGGTGTTAAAGATTTGTCTTTCCAAAGCTTCTTACCTCACAAGGCATGATACTGCCCTGCCGAACCTGAAGTTTATATTTACAAAGCAAACTCCTGGAGTTCCTGTTCCTTGCCATTCTAACATACAGCAAACTTACAAGGCAGGGACAGAGTAGCCCAAGGTCACAAGGCTTGCCAAAGCTGAGATCTGAAGCTGGCTCTCTGCCTGCAGAACAAGAGTTCCCAGCTACCTTCTGAATGCAGGCAGATAAGCAGCCCTGGGTGGAAGGTAGAATCCAGGTGTCAGAAATCTCAGCAGGTTAAAAAAGAGCTATCCCTCCTGCTGCCACCAACACTGCCAGGTGACTCAGAGCTGCTTCCCCATGGTCCATCAAAGGTCCTGGCAGCTTTGCTGATCCGGCTTATAGACAGGAACAAAGGACCTTCTGCGGGATCGGCCTCTAGAACCAAAACAAAGACAAATTTTCCATCTCTGGCTTCTCAGACACAATGCTTGGCACCTCTTCCTCCTAGAGGTTTGATAAAAGTTTGAACTTGGAAGGACTGTAAGGAAAATCTAGTCAAGGGGTCCAGCCCCAAACCCAGATCCCTAGTATAAAGGAAAGGAAACTGAGGTTCAGGAACCAGAGGTACCTGGGACCAGTTGGAGCCTCTGGCCCTAGCCCCTAACTTCCCAGCTCCACCCTGTTCAGCACCTGGGAATCCCTGGATAAGTGTGAAGCCTTTCTTCAGGAGAGAAGTGTTTGACTTTAGGACATAAAATCTACTAGGTCAAACTTAGCCAAAAGACTTAGATATTAATTGTGAACCTGGAGGATTCTTCACAACTGTCAATCTTACCTTTGCCATGCTTGACATTTGCTAAATATTCTGAAGATGTGCATTTAGAAGAAACCTCTCCACTGGTTGGCTCTCTGTATTATGCCACCCTTTATTGCACACACCTTGCAAAGCTAGAGGTCTCTAAAGAATGAATTGCACTGTTCTTGCACTCCTGTCTTAGGGCTGTGTCTCATCTCTGGGAATACCTAGACAGAATTCCTTTCCCTGTCTGGGTTTTCACCTTGACTCTCCTCAGCCCTATCCAGAAGATGCAGCCAGGGGCAATCTGTGTCAAGAGGAGAGGATCTGTCTATGTGGGCTGTATGTAGCCCATAGATGCAGATTTAGTGTGGACTCTCTGAGCCCATAGATGTTTTGATTAGGGACCCAGAGCCAGCTGGGTTTTGAGTCTGGAGGGGAATGCGTAAGTAGGGTCACCTCCTTCCTAGACAGGATTCTGTAAACAGTAGTGGGAGTGTGAGAGAGAAAGCTGTGGGGCTGATAACATTTCCAGCTGAGGAGCCAGGGTGATGATTTACAGACCAGGAGTCTAGGGTCTGACTCAGCACCAGCTTTGTTTTATTGTACCCAGTGAAACTTGATCATCCCCAGTAGGGCTTTGCCAGGGGATGGGGAAAACTTCAGGCTCTGGTTAGGTTAGGATTAAATTGCTTACTTCAGCAAAGAGAAGTCATGGGCCCTGCTAATCTCCCATTTATGGAAGGTAAATTTCTCAACAGCGTGGGGGAGGGGTGGATGAATGGGATGAAGAGTTGGATAAAATTCTTGGCTACCAATGCTTGTTAGACACTTAAGGGCAAGTTCCTTACCTCTAGGGCTGTGACATTCAGAGGATAGAACATAGTGTCTTGCTGGGGCTAATTTTCTTTCTGTGTCATCACAGTGGGAGGGCAAGAGTGAAAAGGAGAGCTGGGGTTTTCAGGAACCTTACCCAGGCAACTTGTGGGCTCTTATTTAGGTGATAAGTAACTCAATGTTGGCTCCATGCAGTGTCACATTCCTAGGAACATATCATCTCTACCTCCCTTCAGGTAACCCTATGATAAATTTTATCTAATCTTTGTTCATTCTCTGGTCTGGGAAGAAGATGGCTGCTCACCTTAGGGCATATAAATTCTCTTCTTCAAGTATCTCCATCTGAAATGCAAATACCACTAAGAGCAATGCCTCATCAGGCAACACATTAGCCTGGCTTAATAACAATCAACTGAGAGAAAAAAAAATGAGGCTTAGCATCCACAATAATGATATTATCTATCATTTATTGAATAATTATTATGAACTAGACATTATGCTAAGCTCTCTCTCCCTCTGAAAGAAAATCCTTTGTTTCTTTTTGAATCTTCAAAGAGGCAGGAGACTGCATTCTATGTGTCATTCAATGAGACCCAACTGTGCCTGGGGTCACACCATATGTTAAAGATGTTAAAGAAGTGTCAAGATCCAGCCCAGGTGGCCAAGCCACCTTCCCCTTTGGTACAGGTGTTCAGGGATTCAGCATAGTTCCTAGAAAGGGGAACACATGCATGAGGGGTACATATTGTTGGTAAGTTGTCCTTAAAGTCCCATAGACCCTAAAGACAGCCTAGATGCTGATAAATCTCCTCTGCTTTGTAAGATCTCAGGTGACTTACTTGTCACTGATTGTCACTTGTGTGACAGCCAAGATTCATGAGTTCCTCCTTCCTCTTATCCTCATGACCCTTTCAGAGTTGCCTCCTCTTGGAAGCCTCCTGAGCTTTCCCTTCACACCTGTTTAGCCTCTTTATAGAAGCCAGGGAGCCATTTTCCATGCCATGTTAGGATCCACTCAGCTGTCCTCTTGAAGGCAGGACTTGTGCCCCCTCCACTGTTACACATTCACAAACTCAAGAGCTCTTACACTTTCAAGGAGTAAGTGAAGTTACTGCCCTAACAATAAGGCCATAAGACCATACTTGACAGGTGAGCTGTATTCACATCTCACAGGACCAGGTCTCAGGATAAAGCCCAGAATCATGATCAGTACATCCTAAGCTAAGAAAGCCACCAAGACAAAGAAACCTTTGAAAGAAAAGTGTTAGTCACTCTGGCACACATTTAGAATAGAGTTGTCTATTGACAGCATGGTGCTCGTTCGCATGGTCCAATTTCCAGAAGGCCAAAAAGCTGTTTGGGGTCTCACCTTGGCCAGTTGTACAATGAATGCTGACAGGGCCAGAGTGGATGGCATTCCTTTTGGAGTTGATGCAGTTTCATTCTGACCAGTTCCAAATCCTTGGGGCATGAGTGAGTTGCCATGGCTGTCCTAGGACAGTGCTCATAGTCTAGAGAGCTAGTTAAAAACAGATGAATTTAGGTAAAGAACCCAGTATTTAGAGCCATCCACTTAGGTCCTGACCCTTTCTGCAAAGAGCCTGCCTACAGCACCCCAGGAAGATATGGGACAGGGGGATAGAGACAGATAGAAGAGTTTATCACTGTCCTAATGCAATCATCACTGTAAACAGAGATGATATATTTGTGGACCATGATGCTGTAAACAAGTATGATATGTTTTCTTTCCATAGTTGAACATTTGAGCAGCTAGCTGGGCTCATTACAAGAAAAGTAGTCACCAGGAAGGAAATACAAGAGGCATACTGATGTGTAAATGAACTTGGGACATTGTTCAGCAGTGGCACGCCTTGTTCTTCCAGGTTCATCTCTATCTGTCTTTGTTGTTATTTTATACCAGCTGTATTGAAATACAATAGAAAAGAAAAACTTGCATATATTCAAATCATGCGGCATGATAAATTTGATTAACATACATATGTGTGTCAAACATACATGTTTATATCCTCATGTATGTTGTAAAAATGATTTCCACCAAAACACCAATCCTTTTACGAGGTTACCCTTTCACCTGTGGGCTGATGGGTATGATAAAGACTTTTAAAATCCATGTGGGAACAAATGTCAAATGAACAATACAGCATTGGTGTGTGTGTGTGTGTGTGTGTGTGTGTGTGTGTGTGTGTGTGTCTGTCTGTCTGTGTCTGTGTGTTTGTGTGTTACAACAGATGCATGCAGAGGCCAGAAGTTAACATCAGATGCCTTCCTAAATTGCTATTTTATTTTGGAGATAGGGTTTTTCACTGAACCTATAGATTACCAACATGGCTTCCTGGCCAAAAATACTCCTGCCTCTGCCTCCCCAGTGCTGAGATTACAAGTGCACACATTCAAGTCTGGCTCTTACATGTATGCTGGTGCTTAAACTCAGGAATTCATGCTTGCATGGCAATCACTTTACCAACTGAGCCATCTCTCTAGCCCCAAATACAGCATCACCAGTTATAGACTCCAGACTCTACCTTAGATCCACAGAAATTACATTTTCCTCATTTTCCCCAGCCCCAGACCCTGACATCTACCATTCTAATCTCTGCTTCTGTGAGTCAATTACTTTAGGTTCTTTGTCAATCTAGCTGGTCTACAGACTGTCCAGAGATGTGGTGCCACATTATTTCTACTTTTATGTATGTGACAGTATCTCCAGAAACATTAACACTAAAATCAATCAGTATACAAGAGTTTTGATTTGGATATAAACTATCTCCAAAAGACTTGTGTGTTCAAGATTTAATCCCCATTTGGTCCATCTAGCTCCTAATACTCCTTCTATTCCCAGCATCACACCAGGCAAGTTCTCTCCACCTGGAAGGCACAGATAATCTACCCAATCTCCTAATGATGAGTGTCAACATACTCCTTCACCTTCCAACACCAATGGGTAACAATACTCGTCTAACAGTCTATACATGGATTCTGCAAGATATGCTCATTAAACTTCCCAAGACCCACCTCTCTTTCTCTCTCTCTGTCTCTGTCTCTCTGTCTCTCTCTCTCTCTCTGTATGTGTGTGTGTGCACACACGCACCGCAACGCACACACACGCACATGCAAATGCACATGCACAGGCACACACACCCCTTAGCCCTGGCCACAATACCAGCTGTCACCCTCACCAGCAAGTGACCTGGGTTCTCTTGTGCTAATGGAACATCTCTTCTTCCTGAATGCCTTCCTCACCTGCATTGGATTTTGACAAGTAGGCAGATATTTTTCAAAGTGCTTTTGTTTTTTACTGAACAACAAAAAAAAAATGTTCCTGTCATTGTTCACTGTGCTGTTCCTTCCTCCTATTAGCTCTGAGGAGATGCACCCAAAGAAAAGAAAATACAATTGCATACAATTAGCAATGGAAATTATTAATAGGAGCAAGAGATTCAATCCATTCTACAAGTAATTCTGCAGTGATTTTAGTAATTGATAGTAATTAAACACTAATTAATTCATTTCCCAAGTAATGTATTTACTTTATTTATGGGTATTCACTTTAATTACACTTGTTTGCATTCCTTGGGTTAAGTAATACAAATTTGCTCTATTTTCTGAAAATGTTTGTTTGGGCTTCTTAAAGCCATTCTTTGAGAACCTGTGGGAACAAAGACTAATTGCTTTCCATTGTGGTTGGGCACATTGATTTCTCAGTTTGGAATGCAATGTTAATGGAAGGTAAGGCTCCACTGCCCTCCCAGTATGGCGCTTGGCTCCTTACCCCTAGTTTTTGGTTCATGGCTGGCAAATGGCTTTTCTGAGTTCATATTGGAAAACAACCCAACCCTTGGTTTTGGGAATATGGAATTTCTGGGCCTTGTTTAGGAATGTGCACGTTGACCCCAGAGAGACATTCCAGGCTTCTTTGTTCTTTGGACTGAGCGTTCAGGGCTTATTCATTTAGACTCACAGAAACAGAAGAGAATTGCAAAGGCCATCTACTCCAGCCCTTCCTTGGACACTCACTTGTCTCTGCCACCTCTGGCCATGTAGCCAATCTTTACTAAAAGCCTTAGAGACCCCATCCTTGGGATGCAACCTCTTAACCACCCAGTCTTTTGCTGAACCTAAATCATTCCCTTTGAGAAGATCTTTCTCCTTAACTCCACCTCCCTCAAACTGCTCTGTGAACAGTGCCATGGAGTCCAGGGGTCCTTTCCTACCCGCTGGTCAGCCTGTTTGATATTTTCATCTCTCCTAGAAGATGTGAAAGGCCTTGTGTGACTATCATAATGATAAGTGGAGGTGATCTGTCAGTCAAGATTCTGTATTTCTACTAATAACTGAAATAAGAGGGATTGAACTCGTAACAATAATGACTCATTTTGAACAGTTAGCCACTGCTTGAGCCAACAGGCAGTGTGCTAGATATCTCAGAGATCTGTTTTGCATTATAGTTGGTCAAAAGTAGGGAAGAAGCTCAAAGTCACGAAGGAGTTTGGGAAATCCCAGCCAGACATCAACTGTCTAAGAAATGGAGTCTGGCTGGGCAGTGGTGGCACACGCCTTTAATCCCAGCTCTCTGGAGGTGGAGGCAGGCGGATTTCTGTGAGTTCAAGGCCAGCCTGGTCTACAGAGTAAGTTCCAGGACAGCCAAGGCCGTAACACAGAGAGACCCTCTCTTGTTAAACTTAAAAAGAAAAAAAGAAAGAAAGAAATGGAGTCTGGTTTATGCTTTTCTTCCTTTCTTGTTTATTTTCTTTTTAAATTATATATATGTATGTTCTTATCTAAGTGTGTACATGTGAGTGTTCATCCCCAAGGAGGCCAGAAGAGGGGATCAGATCTACTGGAGTTGAAATTACAGGTGGTTGTGAACCGCCCAATATGGAAGCTGGTATTCCAACTCTGGTTTTCTGCCATAGCAACAAGTGTTCTTAACAGCCAAGCCATCTCTTCAGCCCCGTGTCTTCCTCTTCCAGTCTTAAAATACGCCATTGTCAAGTAAAGACTGAAAATATTCTAGCTATACAAGATGATGATTTGATATGTATATAGCTTGTTTAATGATTTCAAAAGTCATGCTAATCAGCATATTCATTTGCTGCTCATCAATCTCTACACCAACGCTCTAGACATTTCTATATTATACCCAACTGTATATGTCTTTTGCCCAGCATCTCCCTTTGTGTACCATGCTCCAGATACCAAAACCATCATTTGTTCTATACTTCTCTAAGACTTTTTAAAATCAATTACTTATGTTATGTATATGAATATTTTGCATGTATATATGTCTATGAACCACTTGAGTGTCTGAAGAAGGCATCAGGTCCTGTGTAACCAGAATTATAGGTGGTTGTGAGCCAGAATGTAGGTGCTGGGAATCAAACCCAGCTCCTTTGGAAGGACAGCAAGTGCTCTTAACCAGTGAGTTATCTGTCAAGTTCCTAAAAGTTTTTTTTTTTCTTTTTTAAATTATATTCCATATAAGTGAAGTCCTGTATAATAGTTCTTGTCATTCTATGCCTGGCTATTTATGTTAACCCAGTATCCTCTAGGTTCATCAGTGTCATAATAAATGGAAAGAATCTTCTTTTCAAGGCTGAACAGCACCCTATTATATAGGGACAATTCCTTTATTTATTCCTATTTTGGTGGACACAGATTCTTCCATACTTTTGTTATTGTGAATGAAACTTCAATAAACTTGAGTTCAATAAACTTCAATACCTCTCTCAGGTATTGATTTCATTCCTTTTGTGCATACATAAGAGTCTAAATATTAGTTATATTTTTTTTGAGGAATCTCCTGTTTTCTATCACAGCTGCAGCAATTTATAACCCTGCCCACAGTGTAAAAGGGTCCCTCACAAGCGCTTCTTAACTTTGTTGATTAGGTCACTCTAACAGGTACAAGGTGGTATCCTTGGGATACCACCTGGCAAATGCTGTTGAGCACTTTTTCATATAAACCATCTTTTACTCCAAACAACCCAGGAGAAAATTGGTCAGGGGTCAACAACAGATATGCATACAAAATTTGAATAAGCCTTAAGTCAAGATAAGTTGTCTTGACAGCAATATATTGTCTCTGCCTTTCCAGTCTCAAGTCCTCTCATTGTCTGGGGAAAAGTAGACCAGGGTAAGAGCAAAGACTTGAATAAGAAGGCTAGAGAAAGGAAGAAGGAATTGTCCCTTTGAGAAGTCCTCATACTAACTCCTGTGAAAAGTGAATGACAACTATACAAGATAGAATCTCATGTAGACTTGGTCCTTGTACTTGAGGGGCTTCCCCCATCATACTAAGCCAGAAGTGTCACCTTTCCTATTCTGGAATAGAGGGATAGCCAACCAGACTAGATGAAGGCAGAACCAGAAGCTAAGTCTCTGCAGCAGGTCCCTGGTTAATTTACTGAAACTTGTAGCCTGGATACCCTGAGCCCAAGTCTGAAGCCTTCCCAGGGGAAAGGGGAAAGCACAGGAAAAGGTAAAATCATTGGCACCAGCCGAGAGCTTTCCAATCAGACCTCGCCTCTTGGCATCTCTGGGTATAGAAGCTGCAGCAAGGCCTGACTTCTGGTACTTAACCTCTCCAAGGAAGGCAGGAAGTAGTGGAAACAGCCCAAATCTAAACATCACAGGATTGGAGTTTGAGATGTCAGAAGAGTGTTGAAAAATGGGGTGACTCGGAGTCATGGAAGAAATCCATGCCAGTCCTAGAGGATCAGATACATGTAGTTGGTACACAAAATGAAAGATGGTCTCGCCCTTCCCTGTCTAGTGTCTTCTGAAATGCTAACCCTTGACTTCAAACTGTCCTGTTGCTGCTGTTGGCTGCCTTAGACATTCCTGCCATTCCATGAAATCACTCCTGCCTGGATGTCTTTTGAAACTGCATAAAGGATTCCCAGCTCTACAGAAGTGAATGTAGCAGTAACAGCAACGTGTTTGCATCTTAATGAAAATCGTATCCACGTGTCTGTGCACACCCGCCATCTAGAGATGACGGGCATGTGTGGCTTGCTGTCATCTGCACTCGGTGCAGCATTTGCATCTGCTCATCAGTTCGGGATCCAGAAAAGAAGCTTTTGATAGAAGAATCCTATTACTAGTCAGCCGGCTGTGAAATACTGTACCTGTGCCATACCTTGTAAATAAAAGCCTGTTTTCATTCTCTATATGTATACTCCCCACCCCCTTGCTGGCTGCCACAAGGGAAATCAGCTAAGAATTCTTCCAAAAGGCACAGGGGAGGGGCAGAACCCATGATTCTTTGAATTTAGTTTCTCTATGAACTGGAATAAGATTCGGGAGCAGAAGGTTTAACATGTTTTGTAATTAAGGAAGGAAAGGAGGAAGACAAGGAGGAAAGGAAAAAGGAAGTGACTACAACAGCTGTGAAGGAGTATGATTCCCAGGGAATCATACTAACTGAAAAGTAACAATGGTGCATGAAGTACACATGACCACAGGAAAACCTGGTTGTCCTCCTTTTGTCCCATATCCCACAGGTTTGAAGGATTGGCATTTGGGTACTGACTGAAGTCACATCCCTTTGAGGATTTGGCTCTGAGAATGTAATGTTAACTACACTTTAAGAAAATGAGATTCTAAAAGAGAACTGAATCCTGCTAGCTACGATGGGAGAAGAGTGATGGATGTTATTGAATGTTAAGCCTGTTAATGTTTTTGATGCTAATGATGAGCCTCTGCCTGGGTTACAGGTAGATTCCCTTCACATTCAATGGGAGTTAAGTTTAGATAAGGAGATTTCAGACCTAGAAAAAAAGTGGGTGGAGTGATATAGAGCATTGAAAGGGAATGATTCAAATTAGCAATTGAGTGACATTTCTACCATTTAGTCTAGGGAACAAGCCAAAAATTCTGACCAGCTTTCTGACCAAATTAAATTTTGTAAGCAAGAGCCTAATTACTGGAAGGCTCTCATTGTCACGAGAGAGAACCGGGGCAATCATATGACCCAGTAACTCCCCTACCCAATGAAAGACGACAACCCTGCAGTGAAGTGAACAGCTGAGAAGTCCAGGTTCAGATTCCAACTTAAGGGTTCAATAAATCAATATAAAAAACCAAGAAAACATTTACTTCAATATGCATCTGCTCTGACGCATGGTGATTCTGTTCTCGCTGTCTCTGTATAAATGTCTTTATTGAATTTCTTTCATCACTACTGCTTCTACAATTCCTGCTCCTCCAAACACCTAGATGAGAATCAAGTGCATATGTGTGTTCATGCTCACATGCCAGTATCCATCCACATGAACATACCACTCCCGATACAAAGCCAGCTACTTGCGGTGCTTGTACTTGGTTTGTGGCTCTGTATTTGATCCTATTGATGTCCCACTGCGTTGGTTACTGAGGCCCACACTCTCTCTTCCCTTTGTTTTTCCCCAATTGTGGGGAATTGTGTGTACTAGTGGTCTAGATCCATGTGTCTTTCCATCCAAACGATATGTGGTTGCACTAACCCCAGCTGCTGACAATAGGCAGGTATCTCTTGTTCTCTTCTTCCTGTCTTACTGAACACACGCAGTTACCATTCTACCAGCTCATTATGCTTCTCTCTGCATGTTCCCTGTGATGCATTCACTTAGAAGATGCCAACTACCTCTCTATAAGTATGGTCATCACAGTTGACTTCAGTCACGTGATCGTTTCCGAGTACTGCTTACAGATACCCAATGCCTTGCTCTATTTCTCTATATAGAAGCTCACTCAGGTAATGTCAACTTGAGATAGCCCATGATTAGAGAGGTGCTTTCATAGCATGAAAAAGGATCCAGGAGCCATCCCCAACATCATATACAAACAAAATTCTTCCTACATCCCATCAAATAAAAGGAACTTCCCAGCATATTACCCCTCCCCCAAATGCTATGATATTTCTAAGGCCCTGTCCCTAAATCATGATCCTCCTATATCCCCCTAGCAATAGATTCACTGTGACTGTTATGATATTGACTTCATGATATTTTCTTTATCTGCTCTTGCTATATCACCTGAATTCAGACCCTCATGATGTTAAGTCAGCTATCAGTTATTATGACAAAATGCCCGAGACAAATAACTTAAAAGGAAGGAAGGTTTACTTTTGCTCACAGTTTTAAAACAAAGCCATATGTACACTTACACATTTACTGTATAAGTTAATCCATTCAGTTACAACATGATTGGAGTAAGACCCATGTGTTTTTTATTGCATGCTCATGTGCATCCATGCTGAAAAAGACAGTAAAATGAGCACTTTGAATACATGCTCAGTGACTTCCACTGCCTCTCTGAGTACTTTAAAACACCCTGAGAATACACACCTTCCTGATGCTGCTCTGACAATGCCTGGCCACAGGAAGGGGCTGCTGAGGCCAAAAGAAATCCATGTATAGCAGATAGATATGAAAACCAAGAGCAGGGCTAGCACAGGCTGCTGCTGCTGGGATTAAGCAATCCCACCCAAGAATATGCTTAGAGTGAAGAGAATAAAGCTACAGAATCCCAAGATGGTTCACACATACACACAGAAATCATCTCCCTGATACATAGCAACCAGCATTGACATGGCATGGCTGACATGTCTAGCGTGTTCTCTCTCTCTCTCTCTCTCTCTCTCTCTCTCTCTCTCTCTCTCTCTCTCTCTCTCTCTCTCTCTCTCTCTCTGTGTCTCTGTGTGTGTGTGTGTGTGTGTGTGTTTGGGGCCAAGAGGAATATGAGAATGAGTGAATGAATGAATTCCGGGTGCCCTGATAAATTCCCCCAGGGATAAAATCCAAAACATCTGCTTCTCAGAGATAAACAGAAAGCTTTGCTCCTCCGAGGCAAGGCCAGTGGCTGAGCACCATGCTAATCTTTTCTGCACCAGGTCCCAGGAACCACAGCAAATGTGTATCAAAAAAAAAATTATTTTAATAGAGGCAAAAAGAGAGAGATTCTTTCTCACTAAAGGCAGTAATGTGAATTCAAATGTTCTTTGCCATGTGGATGAAAGCAACCAAAATTGATGTTGTTTCAAGGAGGGTGTAGGAGAACTCTAGCAGAGGAATAGATTAATTTGGCTGTGCAGATGAAGCCCACTCCCTAGGTAACAGGGTGGGGCTGGGCCAGCTGTCAGTGAGCCTGAAATGCTGCACACTCCCCCTGAGTCACGTGCCTGCCTCTAGGCGTGCTTTCCCAGCCAGCATGTCATTTGATCTTCCAGGCACTGTGGTGAGCTAAGTAGGGAAGCTTTTATTTCACATCCACAGAAGTTAACTGGGGCCCAAGAGATCCCCAGACAGGCATCCATTTGTGCTACACCAAAATGAGGGCCCTGGGCCAGTGTTACCTGGCTTATAGACAAATGTCACCTGAGAATGTATGGGAAGTCAGAGACCCCACTCTTCAAGTGTAAGGTGGACCCGAGCTTCTGCCTTTGAACTGGTTCACAAGTGAGCCCAGTGCCACCAGTTTGGAACCAGCTCCAGAACCCCTATCTATTGATACTGCATTTGAAAGACTTGTACAAAATATCCAATAACATACTCTTTCTTTGATAGGACACTAAGACCATTAAGCTCAAGAGCAGATGTCACACATGGATCTCAGCTAGGGTAGAGTGGTTTTCAGTTCCCAAACATGCCTGGAATCAGAGAAAATGCCACCCAGTGGTCAACTTAGTAACCCTGACAAGACTTTATTCCCTCCTCTGGCTTCTGATGTTACGTCTGTGCACAATCCACCCACTCCCTGGGAGCCAGCTGCTCCCCACCTCCAGATAGAGATCCAGATGAAAGTGCCTGCCTGGGGTTCCTTTTGCTCTAGTGAAGTCAAGTCTCCAAAAAAGAGCCTCAGTCACCCTCCAGTCACCTTTGTGCTATCATGCCCAGATTTTATTTTACTTTAAGACCTCAACCCATGGGGCTCAGAGATAGAGAGCAACTGGTAAAGTGCTCATGTTAAAAGCATAAAGGCTTAAATTTGAACCCCAGGGCCCATATAAACAAATCGAGGCATGGTGGCTTGTGCTTGTAAGCCAAGCACTGGACAGGAAAGAGGTGGCTTCCTAAGGCTCGATGGCAAGCCAGTCTATTCTGCTTGTCTAGTTCCAGACCAGTGAGAGACCTTGTCTCAAATGTGGCTTGCACCTGAGAAAGGGCACCTGAGGTTTTACACACACACACACACACACACACACACACACACACACACACAATCTCAGTACACTTTATCTCAACCTTCACTCCCTCCTAAGAACTTGGGCAAATGTCCTTCCTCTGGTCTCTGCTTTGAATGTGGGGATACCTGAGGAAGAAGAGCTTTCAGCCAGCATTCTAGAACAGGCTGAAGACTAGATCCCAAGTGTCATGGCCTCTAACCCCTCACTTTGGTATTGGAGTATACTGCAGAGGCCACCAAACATGCCACCTTCATTCCATCACCTAAAGCAGATTCCTTTGGGATTGTATGTCCTTTCTAACTTCAAAAATGTCTTTTAGCAACTGTACATATCCCTGAGACTGAGACCAGTGTTTAATGCCTTTGAACTCAAGTTATCTCTCACCTTTGAAGGAATATGTAGTCTGTGACAGCCAGATGACACAAAGAAAGTGCACCTGGAATACAGTGATGGGGAGACAGAGAAGATCCCCAAAGCAACATCAAGGAGTCCTAGATGATCACTGGCTGCTACCATTTTACCAGAGCCAAGCCTGTCCCTGCGTTTTCTCCAACACCCTCGGACCTACTCTGAGACCTTGTTCTGATCCCTGAACTCCAGTGTCCTCAGAAAGCTACTCGGCTACATAGTACCCCTTTCTTCACACTCTTGCCTTACTGGGCAATTATTACCAAGGTGGTGAGGCCATCTCAAAGAAGGCCAAGTCAAGCCAAAAGGACTCAGCTAACTACTTTCAGAGCCCTTGGTGCTGAGCAGCCTGTCCTCAGCATGCTCCGGGAGGCCAGGACTCCAGACTCCAGTACCCTGATCTCGACTCTAAAGCCTGTACCCCGGCCCCTAAGCCAGCGCTAACTGCTCTTCAGATATTACAAACCTCCAGGAAAAATTAAACGCTCACCAAACAACCTTTAATTTTATCCACTTGCTTTAATGAAGGTTCCGGTGTTAATGACCTCAGAGGCTTTAGTCTGACAGTTCTCCTGCTAACTAAACCCTGAGCTACACCCTCCAAACGCTGCAGCCTGGAATCTTGAGTGTTGCCTCTAATCTTATTTTCTATTTCTGGGCTATATTGCATTAGCACCTTTTTATTTCTCCTGGCATGTTTGACAGTGAGTTCAGGCTAGTGAGAATCATCTCTTTGTGCTGGCAAATGGGAATTGCATTGGTTGTTTTAGAATAATGACTTACAGTTAAAATTACCCACGGGATGTCATAATTACATGGTCTCAGCTTTCTTCTCTGACTAGGTAGAGAGGCAGCGCTCAGGTGCTCTGCAGGAAGTTGCTTAGAGTGGAGGAGAGAGGGGGGAATGTACAGGTGTGGAGGCTGTGTCCTCTGTAAAAGCGGGAAGATGGAGAATGGGACTAAGTGGCATACTGTGATGAGGCAGGAAAAAGTCCCTCACCCTCCTTCATGTTCCTCCATCCAGCAGGTCTATGTTCCTCCAGAGGGCCAAGGCACTAGCCTAGCCAAGGGTGGGATAATTTTCCAGATTCCCAACACTCTGGAATTTATCACCATCTGAAATTCACAGATGAGGCTCACCTTTGACCTCACTCATTAAACATATGATCTCTACCAAAAGGCAAACATTATTTGACAGGGCTTCAAATAACAGGAGCTGGATTAATTTGTGGGTGTCCTATTGCAATTAGTTTTACCTTCAGTTTTAACAACTGGATCTCTGTAGTAGACACATGGTACTGTGGTGGGGATCTGCCCACTTGGCCTGCAGCACCCCATCCCCAGCATGTACTTCCAATAAGCAAGGGTGCTACTCTGTGCTCTGACATCATCACTGTTCTGAAATTCCCATGGGGGACTACTCTCCAGAGCCTAGAAGGACAAGGGCAAGATCCTGTCATCAGGCAGAGGATGAGGGCACTGATCAAAGAGGGAAGTGATGATGGCCAGAGAAGGACAGAAGTAGAGTGGGGATGAGGTCCTTATTGGCAAAGCAAATCACACCAAGAGCCATAGTCTCCACAGGTGTCACCCAGCCCTGGGGAATTCCAGCTTTGTCACCAACACCTGTGTTTGATTTCTCGCTGACTCCATTTCTTCATTCTAAAAGATGGGAGCCAATGCATAGTCTAACTTCAACTTTCTGCAGTGTCTGAATGTGAAATCTGGCACTCAGAACATTGTTGGCATGGGGCTCACTTTTAAAGAGCAAAGGTGACTAACACTTTTAAGATTTTTGTGGGACTCTCTCTCTCTCTCTCTCTCTCTCTCTCTCTCTCTCTCTCTCTCTCTCTACTCTCCCTTTCTTCCTCCCTTCCTCCCTCCCTCCCTCCCCAACTGCTACTTTCTGTTCTTTTCCTTGGGAGAGTCTAAAATTCCACATTCATCCCTGGGGAAGAGGGTCAGGGAAAAGAATGGTAGCTGGATTGACTGAGTCCCAAGAATACCAAGTATGATGTGTGAGTCTGGGGGGGGGTCCCCAGCCTGTACTATTTTTGTCAAGAAGGTGAACAGGAGTCCAGTCAATGCCAGGAAGAAAGGCCAGATGTGTGGGGAAGATGATTTTAAAAAGTAACTTCCAATCTGTGTAATTACTGCCTCTGGGCCCCAGCACGAGAGAGGAGGCGTATTGAAGACCATCTTCTCTTTGTTTTTCTTTCCATCAGAGAGGCCTAAGACTTCCCCAAGGTTTTTAAAACAAAATTACATTCCCCCCAAACACCCCCCCCCGAAGCAGAGCAGACTCAATCTACAGGGATGAGCTGCCTCCCTGACTTCCAGGACTGCAATGGGCTTGAGTGGAAGCCAGGGTGCAGTGGGCCCTCTCTGCAAATGACACTAATTAATATGAGGATTGCTGGTAGAGTGAATCTACTCCAACTATTTTGTTAAAACCTTGAATGTTCCCCAGAGGCTCCCCATGTGCACATGTGGGCTTTGGAACTACAGTGGCAGCTGTCTGTGGAAGGAACTACCTTGCATGATCTATTGTTCCCATCTCAGATCTGTCACCATAGCTAATGTGTCACCTGAGAGCTTGACTCAGATTTCATCTGGCTTCGGGATTGCAATAAGCACCCAAGAAGTGGGCAAAGAGGCCAATGTGATCTCATGCAGATACACATTGTGGGAGAAGGGCTATGCGGGTACCTTTGCTTCCAGGAGTCAGACTTCCAACCTTACTGTCTTTGTCTGCTGTGCTGAAATGCTGTTTGTGCACCTTACAGTCTTGGCATGGGGGAAGAACTACTGAATGGGCTGCCAACGAACCTTCAAACCTCAGACCCCACACAGACGTCACTATTAGGCTGGACACAGAAGGGGAAAGTGTGCCTAGCAACACCAGCAGAAATCTTGGTAGAGGTGGGCAACATCTCCACATGGCCAGGAGGGAAGTCAGACTCACAACAAATTTCTCCAGTGGCATTGGATGGATAAGCATGTTACTAGAGAAGGTTCTGGATCAGGCTCCTGAGTCTATTGCTTATTTATTTATTTTTTTAATATTTTAGTTGACACATGAAAATTTTATCCACTTATGGGGCATGGATGTGTGTATATTGTTTTGTGTTCCAGTCACAGAAAACCTCTTTCCTCGTGCATTTATCGATTCTTTGTAGTAAAAACATCCAAAATTCTTTTTCATAGCTCTTTTGGAGTACACAACATCATCTCACACTATCTGTTGTCACCCTGGTCATAACACAGCTAAATTCCTAAATGTCAGTAGTGGATCATGGCCCAAACATTCCCCCATTCCTCTCTCCCCACTTGTTCCCCTGACATATGACAGTCCCTCATCTCAGACTCTAGATCTACTTTTTATACCCCACGTGTACTTGATTTTCTGTGCCTGGCTTACTGCAGAAAGCATAATGACCCTGAGGATGGTCTTCCTGTGAGGAACTTCAGAAGTCCTACCTCTCTGTGATGCCATCCCCTAATCCCAGTCCACAGGGAGTTCTGCCTCTCTCTCTCTCTCCAAAGTTGCTGGAGACGTCCCTCTGCATCACCAATGACCTGACAGTATCCTTTTCATGCACATAGATGTCTCACTGTCTCCTATAAGATCTTTGGGGCTCTGTGCTGTATACCATGCATTTCTTGGTATAGGGATGTTTTTGAAGTGTCTAGCTTGGGGCCTGACACATTTTCTAGGCTATAATTCAGTTTCTCCCCAATGCTTAAGTTGTACTGTCCCTTGTCATCTCAATCTCTGGCTATGTGAAGACCCCTTGGCATCTTTATTTCCCAAGATTGTTTCTCCCTGACTCTCTTCTTATAGATATTGAATGTTTTGCAATATGTCTTTGCAGTTCACAGAGGGGCCTGAGCAGGAAGCTCTGACTATGCCCTATTCCCTTGTCATTTATAGTTCTGAAGTAAGTTCCATGTTACTTTGATAAAAGATAAAGGCAGACGGGGCTAAACCCTTTTAGGATTGACAGCTAGTGTTCATATCCTGATTTGTCTGTTTCTACCAGATGACTGATTCAGTACAAGTAATTGATGCCCTGATCTTCAGTTTACACATCTGTTACCCAGATGAGGAACATCGGTACCTGTTGAATCCTTGGTGAAGTCACACTAAGTGTGTTCAGTTGGTGGCACACTTTCAGTGCTCCCTAGGTGACAGCATAGGGATAAAAGCAGAGGTTGAGAGATTGTGTGAGTCACATGGGGGCCACAAAAAGGTATAGCTAATTCTTGGAAAGCTGTTTAAGTCATTGTGTCTTGAATAGAAGAAATTATAGAAATTACCCCTCAGGTCCCCAAATCATGAGGGTTCTAGGGACAGTTATGCCAGCTTCAAGCCTGATGTCCCAGAGCTTCTTGGGGTTCATTTTGTTCTTAACAAGAACTCCAAGCCTCCCTGTATTTTGAGAGTATGATCTTAACCCCATCAACACCTCTCTGGACTACAACACCTTCAGGACTACAATCCCTCCTAGATACCCACTCTAGGCTGGGACCCGAACCCTCCCCCCATGCAGGAGAATTCTGTCTGCCTTCTTGACATCTGGAAGCTGTGTCTTGCCACTCTCTTGAGATGGCAATTTCTTTGTGTTACTCTGCTGAATGTGTTTTTAAAGAAGACTCCCGTGGCCGCTGCCGCCTTACCTTTCTTTGTGGTTAGATGCAATGACTAGAATCTTGCACATCCTTACAAGTCAATTTTCCTTTAATGATGATTTCACTTGCTCTGAAGCTTATCAGAAGGAGGGTTCACGCACCCGGGGTCTCGGCTTGCTGCTTTCAGTGGGCCGAGGCAGCTGTTCTATAGGCAGTTGCACCTGTTTTGAATGTCATCAATGTAGTGCTAATATGCAAAGCGATTCCTGAGGCAGGAAACCGGAACCAAGAGTGAAAGAAAGTGCATTCTGGATTATAAATCATTTTCCATCCGCCCAGGCACTTTCTTTGGGATCCCACAGAGGAAGCTGTGCAGGCAAGGGATGCTGCAGAACTTCTGTTCATGTGTGGGCAGAGGGGGGGTCCAGAGGGGCACTGTTAACGTCTGGTGAGGAATTAGACAGAGCTGATGTGGCAGAGAAGGCATAGGCCCAAAGGGAGGGGGAGGGAGAGAGGGCACATATTAGAGGAGCTCTGAGGAAACCACATGCATTTGCTCCTACAGCCATAGGCAACAGCATTTCCAATGGTTTAGTGGAAAGTTCTGGAAGGGCTCCAACAGGGCCCCTCTGAAACTAAATTTAAAATCGGAACCTTCTCTTTCAAAACACTGCAGATTTTTTAATTTGTCCAGATCTAAGGTTAGAACCCTTACCACTGAGCATGTGAGGTAAGTGCCCTGAGCTAAACTATAAACCCAGTCCCAAAGCATGTTTCTGTCACTTTGAACTAACCTACTCCATTTAGCAAAACATGAGGGGTAAAAGTTTAGGGTCCAGAAAGGAACAGTGAACACCTCCCTGGGTTCCTCCTTGGCTTCCACAGTCTAGAGGACAGGCTACCTCAATTATTACACTTACAAAATGGGTCCAAACTATTTGATGAGGTGCTTGCTCTGTGAGTTTCACCTTAAGGAGATATTTGCCACTTGTTATGGCAGTGCTAACTTCTATGGTTTCACACAAGTAGCTGGAGTTAGTGTAAAGCAATGAGCAAGGTCATAGCTCTGAAGACAAAGCCCTTGGTGTCACTGACACTGCAAGCCCACCTCTATTTAAGATAAGGCTTAGACTAGACTGGGACCTGTGAGCCAAGACAGACAGCATATTTTGTTTGTCTTAGATACCAGTCTTAGATAGCAGCACAGGTATCTAAGAATTTTCTGGAAACTTGGTAGAGAATATTGGATTTAGGGTGACTGAGGATAGCAAGAGGTCAAACAAGAAGAGATAGAGATAGACGATAGATAGATAGATAGATAGATAGATAGATAGATAGATAGATAGATAGATAGATAGCTAGATAGATAGATATGCAATCCTTCAATATAGTATTGCTCTTTGTCAAGGGTTAACAATTCAGTTGCTTCAAGCCATAAGTTCCTGTAATAGATGAGGTTAGACATTCCCTATGTGTGAAACTGCTGTCAGCATCTTACCCACAGAGATATTATTGTAGCCCTACAAAGTTAAATATAGGCTGGGAGGCCAAGACTGAAAGGCAAGGGTAGGGAGATGCCTCAATGAATAATGTATTTGCTGTGCAAGGATGAGGGTCCAAGTGCTGATCTCCATGTGAAAATACAGGCACAACAGCACATACCTGAAACCACAATGATGGGGAGGTAGATAGAGATAAGGGAATTCTTAGGAGCTTGATGGATCTGTAAGAGAATTTGTCACAAAATAGTAAGATGGACAGTGATAGAGGATGATAAGCGACATTTACCTCTCACCTCCATACTTACACAAATACATGCTCATGCACACACCTCCAACATGCATACATACAAGCATCCATCACACAGATACACACACACAAACACACACACAGTAAAGCTAAATGAAAGCATACATGCCTAGGTAACATGTCACAAGTTTAAGATGTCAGTTCCCTAAATGCTAGAGTATTTGAAGGCTAGAGACCTTATTATAGTGTGAGAGAAAGAGAAGAGGAAAACTGACCTCGAAAATGAAGAATTGGAGAGGAAATAGAAAGAATCTAGAAAAATGAATGGCAGAACCAAGTTCAGTGACAAGAATAAGCATCAAAGCATCAGAGTATGGGAAGAATGGGGAGGCAGACAGTCTGAGGATACACACAGACACCTTGAGTATAGCAGAATAACCAGGAGCAGATGACCAAAGCTGTGATAGTGTTACCTTGGAACCCCAAATTTAAAACTCTCAAGCCCTGGTTGGATCCCCGTGTGTCTGGGGCACAAGGGAGGAACAGGAAACAGAACCCACTCAGAGATTTCCCATCCATACCTGTGGGTCTGTTCTCTTGTGGCAAATATGTATTTAAATCAACACTAGAGGGGGTTAGCTGCCAGCGTGTGCACCCATAGGTGTCTGGGGGGTAGGAAGGTCCCAGCGGTGTGTGTTCCACTGATGACTCATGCCTGTTCTTGGTGACAACTGAGTTTCTTCTGTCCTGACTATGTCCATTAGAATCCATCTGAAAGTCTGGGTGTGCAAAGGTTTAACTTCCTTATTCCCCACATCTCTGTTTCAAAGTACAATAGCATATGAGTCCCTCTGGATTTTCCAGGGAGAGAATACAGTTATTTACTTATTGACTTTATTAAAAATGCACCCATTACCTGAATGCCTCTAGGCAGCAGCACAAAAATATACTTTTGAAAAGATGAGAATTCAATTAGGCAGAGATGCATATTCACTTTCAGCAAGTGGGCCAGCAGAGAAGTCCCCCACAGAACGGATGGGAGCCCAGAAAAAAGATGCTTTTGCCTGCAGGTCAGAACATCAGGCTCCACCAAGCCTAAAAGAGAGGAGCCAGGAGATATGAGAAGCAACTGCCTGGTTCCCTCTGCCCTGCTCTGCCCCAGTCCAGCCCAGAGCTCCAAACGTGTCACTCACATTGGGCATTGAGTCTACAATGAGGCCGGAAACGGGGCTGGGTCTCAGGTAGCAGAGACAGAAACATTCAAGTAAGGACTTTGGAGACACTTTTAATTAGCTGTCTTGTGTGCTATTTTGACTTCGTGCTTAGCTACAATCTGTAACAGTTTCATGAGTCGGCTGAGCCTGTTTCCTGCAGAAATCTTATGAGACAAGCAGTGATTTTTCTAAAACTCAAATCTAATGATGTCACTCCCTACTAAGAATATCCACAGCTCCTTATTGCCTTAGGATCCAAACTGTGCCTGTGGGAGACTTCGAGGTCAGACTCCGGGCAATTTCTTCTAGTACCCCTCACCCCATGCCCACTCAGTCACACACAACAATCTGTAGGTCCTCAAACTATAATGACCTAATCCCCAGCTCCTAGTCTTTTAAACATGTCTCATGGCTGGGTGTCTGGGAAGCTACTGTGGCTCACCCAAATCACAGAGACCTCTCTTCCCAGAAGACTTTGCTGCTCTTCCATTTGGAGACAAGTGAGCCTTCCTAAGTTCTCAAGACTCCAGCCACAAGTTATCACAACCCTCTGCTGATATTTGCTTCTCTAGCCAGATATATGCGCTTGAAACAGAGCCGTAGAGCAAAAAGGCCAGAGTAGAGTCAGAAGGCAGCCTGTCTAAGACACAGCTCTGAACTGTAAGCTCCTGAAGCCATGGGCTCTCCTTTCCTCACACTGGGGCTTCTAACAAGGCCTGTCTGGTCAATTTTATTTAAAGATCGTAAAGGTACAACAAGATCGTACCTGGAAACATCCCAGCTCAGTGTCTCATGCTAGGTCCTTGGTTGTTGTTGATTGAACCAAGGAAAGGTGACATAGCAGGCTTACTTGACATTTTACAAAGACCCTAAGGTCAGAAACAAATTCAATTACCCAGGGCTACCCCATAGGTAAGGAAATGGCTGGTCCCATAACCCTCTAACCTTCAGTGTCACCAAGGGCTATGGAGAGGAAAGACCCCACTCTCTGCTGGTCTCTATTCAGGTAGCAAATCCAAGGTAAAGTAACTTCCTTTACAGAAAATCACAATACGTCTGGGTCCTTCTTTTTCCACACTGGTCACTGAGGGCAGTGATCCCAAAATAAAGTCAACTGCTGGAGATAGTAGGGTTTTTTTGGGGTTGGGGGAGCAAAATGGTGTCTTAAAATAAGCAACAGACAGAGAATTAGCAACAGCATGGTGACATGGTGCTGTCAGCCAGTTCTTAGATTCTCTTTCCCTAGTTTAAAGCTTTTGGAACAAATCATCTTGCAAGCCCATCCATCTCTAAAGCTCTGTGCCCACCTGTGAAATAAAACAGCCAATGCATCCTAGAGCAAAAGTAGGCCTGTATTGCCAGCTCTTCGGGAGCACACACAGCTTCCTTGCGTGGCCAGGACTTTAACAGGGTCTAGGCACACTACACTGCTGCAGTCCCACCGGGGGTGAAGTCAGGGTGCTGAGGTCAGCAGCAGAGAGAAATCACTCACAGGAAACAAAGGTGGTCCAAGCCTCCTCAGGCTCTGCCACACTCTTGGGGAAGATGCAAAGCCTATAGTTTCTCAACACCCTGAGCAGATGTCAGCCTTGCTGCCCACTGGGCCTATGGAGGCCCTTGTCCTGGAGTAGAAAGCCCAGGGGAGAACTGAGACTCTCAGTTGCAGACAATAACGCTACTAAGAAACCATTCCCCAGTGGGGATCACAGCTGTGCTTGCACTAACTGTCTAGGGTGATCTGCACTCCTCTGAGACTCCAAGACACATTCAACCCCAGAGCTCAGCTCAGAGAGGGCCTCGCTTTCAAGGAAAAGAGTGATGTTTACTGTGGATTATGCCACTGGGAAACTGAGACTCACTTGGCTTGGCTGCAGCTGTGTGCATGACAGACTTAAACTCCTGAGCAGATTGGTAGATAACCCACCCTGCTTAGCACACAGCAGGAATGGGGAAACAACCATACCAGTGATATCTCTGCCATAGGCTACCCTGTCGGAACCCAGAAGAAAGCCCCAGGGGCTGGCACATCACAACCTGGGGTGCAGAGATGCTTCATCTCCGTCATCCTTGCCATCCGTGCACTGCAGTGCCTGACTCATGGGCTTGCCGTGTAGACTAAATAGATCACCATAGAAAAAGCTCTTAGACAGCATCTGATACCCATCACACTATACAGGAGCTACAGATGCTGTTTTCATTTCTTCAACTCAATGAGCATTTGAGGGGTATCCACAAAGAACTATTGGGGTACTGACAACCTGGGAGAGGCTGAGAAGCTACTTCCTCCTTGCCCTTGAAGAAGTTCATCTCTTTGGGCAGAATCTTCAAGTGTCTGGGGGATCTTCTCCATAGCATAGAAAATTGTTCTGGTGTGTGTGGCAGAGGGGGTGTGGAAGGAGACAGCAGTCTCTCAAATCCCCACTTTCCAAAGTGAGAAGCCAGAAATTCAGTAGCAGCCTGAGCCTGCAAGGCTGTGGTTGTAGGTCCTCCCTCCAGCTTCCAAGGTTCTCGGGGTCAACGCTGGTCCCTAAGACTGACAGCCTGTCTCCTTTTATTTCAACCCCATTGTGTCTCCCAAGAAGCTGCTTTTAGACAGGCCTCAGAACCTACTTGCTCACATAGCCATCTCAGTCCAGATAAACCCCAAAATCAGCCTTTTGAGCAGTTATCCTTGTCTGGAATAAAGTAACACTGAGAACATGATCTCATCACTTTCCTTGGTCTCCCCAGATTGGCACCTTCTAAAACCTTGCTGCTAGATTGGCAATAAAAATATGTCCCCTCTGAAGCCAGTGTCTTACCCTGGCCTCCTTTTCAGCAGACTCAGGAATGTTCACTCAGTATCCGCCAGGAAAAGGCTCCAGAGTGGAGGGTGCAGCACGCCCTCAGCAAAGCTCAGGTTCCCCAGGGAATGGATCCCAATCACTCATCATTCAGCAGATACTGACTATGTAGTGCTTGCCAGGCACTAGGGTAAAAAGAATAATAGGAGACACCTCTTCATCCAAAGAGCTTATGATCCTGCAGGGAGACAAATGTAGATAGCTTACAATACAGTTGGATGAGTCTGATAATAGAAATATGCAGCCGGTGGCTCCTCACTGTGGGTAATTTGTTTAAAATGTTATTTCATTGCTGACAACCTTTTCATCCTCAACAATTGCCACTCCATCTTCTCATCTATTCTCTGGCAATTCCGTGGTTATTCCATGTCAATCAATTCCTTTATTGCTGTGTCCTTCCCTCTTGCTCCTTTTCCTAGTATAAACTCCTATTCATCCTCTAAAACCCTTTATGAAACTATCCTAGCTCTAATAAGCATTCCTTATTCTCCACTATATTTTTCAGTTTTATATTTTTACTTTTGCACATATTGTTCTATACTTAAGAGTATATTTCTTTCTGCCCTGTGGTGACATGCATCTTAATTCCCAGCACTCATGGGGTAGAGTCAGGTAGGTCTCTATGAGTTCCAAGATAACCTTGTCTACACAGTGAGTCCATGCTACCCTGTCTCAAATAATCATCAAAACCAAAAGAGAACAAAATCTTTATGGCCCAATACAGTATATATTTAACCTTAAATGTTCATTGAATTGAACTGTGTGTAAGATACAATAGCAAACCAGGTGAGGTGTTGTATACCTGTAATCTTAGCATTGGAGGGGTGGAGACGGGATGACTGCAAGCTGCATCCCAGCCTAGACTACACAGGACCAACCTGTTGCATTCTCTGGTAAGTCAAGACCACATGGAGATACATAGATTAATGGAAATGGGTTAATAATTAAGAAAGAACCAGCCAATAGGAAGCCTGAGCCATCAACTAAACAATATATAATTAATATTAGCCTCTGTATATTTATTTGGGACTAAATGGCTGCAGGACCTGAAAGGACAGAAACTTCCATCAACACACACACTCATAAGCCATCACAGAGTCCCACAATCCCACTATGTCTAGGCCTTGATAATCTGATGATGTAGAAGTTCCTCAGTAAATCTTCATGTTACCTCATATGTCCACAATCTAACACGCCTATTGCTTGTCTCTTTCCTGAAAGTTCCTTCAAGTCAAAGATTTCTCACCCATTCTTCCTTTGTTCCAAGTCATGATCCTGGTACCTAGAGAACAGTAAGTGTTCAATGACTACACATGAAGGAAAGAAACAAAGAAAGAAGGGATGGAGGGAGACAGATAATAGGAAGGAGAGGAGGAAAAATAAGGGAGAGAGAGATTGAGGAGGAAAAGAGGAAAAGAGGGAAAGATAACATCTGTCCTGCAACAGGTAGGCTATTTAGATAGCAAATATTCCCCATAGAACCCGAGTGCTCTTCAGCCAGGCCAAGGAAACTCAGCTAAATCAGTGAGCATGCCACATGGCTGTGTGTCAAGCACCTTGCTGCCTAGCCTGTTGCTTGAATGCTTGCACCCACTGCTGTCTGCAGCAGTCACACTGAACTCCTGTGCTGTAATTTCTCAAACAACTGTGGACAGAACTCATGAAAATATTTATTTTATCAGGTCTCTCGCCCTCAGTTTTGTTGTGGACACTCCACCAGGCCCTAGGGACATGGGCCCTGTCCTCTTTGAATTAGTCCTTTTGAAAGTCTGAATTAGTACATTTAAAACAGGCAACAGCGGGCCCCATCTTCACACATCCTACAACTCGCTCCATCCTAGGTCTGTGTGCTCAAGCCAACAAAGATTTTAGTTCCACACTGGTACCAAAAAAAGGAAAAAGCTAAACCCCTGAAGTTGATGTTGGCCTGTGAACTAGAGTGACTAGGGTTGGGGTGTGCAGAGAAAGCAAGTAGGAAATGTGTCCACATCCTTCTCTGAAATGTATTTAACAATTAGCTGGGCTAATTGCTGAACCTGAATTGCCAGGTTACAGTAACCTAAGAAGGACTCTGCCCCTCTCCTCTGGTGAAAAGAGCCAGCACTTCTCCTATCCAAAGCTGACTGTTTCCCTCTCTTCTCATCCTGTGGCTCCTGACACACCTGTGGCCACAAGACCCCAAGAGAGTATTTGCCTGTCACTTTCTACTGTTTCCACCCACTAGGGCTCCTTAGCCAGCAGGAGAGCGATTAGAACCTGTAATTTCTCATAGCCGTTAGCAGGTGACAGGCTCCCATAGCATGGCATCCATATGGCGTCACCCCTTCTGTTGAGCACAATTTTAGGGCAAGATTCATACCGCTTTTCTCTGTGCTCAAAATAGACGCCCAAAATTGGGATAGAATTTACATAAGTTGGCTGGAGAGACTGTGTTCAATTAAAAAGCTTTTGTTGCCAAGGAATTTTTTTAGTTGATACATATGCTCCTTTATTGCAGTCCTCTGAGGGGGAACGATTCTCTCTCTCTCTCTCTCTCTCTCTCTCTCTCTCTCTCTCTCTCTCTCTCTCTCTCTCTCTCTCTCTCTCTCTCTCTCTCTCCCTCCCTCCCCTACCTTCCTACCTGCCCTGTAGGTTGAGACAGTGGTCAGGACATCCTCTCATCACACAGAAATTGGGTGGGCCCCATGCTATGAGAAATGGAAGCTGAGGTACCTTCCTTCTTGCCTAGCCTGGACAGGCAAGCCATGAAGTTTCTCTCTGAGTCTGTTCTGGGCTCAGTCCCGATGAAGATGGACTATCCCACTTTGCAATCGCCATAAATTCAATGCAATGTGTTTCTATTTGCCCAGATGCAGAAGCATGCATATAAAACTACAAAATGTGTTTTGAAATAATACCATTCTTAGGGGAAAATATTTGGGAAACAGAGAAATATAAAGGCAGGAAAAATTCATTGGTAATTTTACCACTCCCGAACTTTTAACATTTCTGAGTGTTTCTTCCCAGTCTTTACTAAAGCTATGTATATTCACAAAATTCAGGATTACAGCATATAAATGCTTTGCATTTCTCTTTAACATCGTATCATAACTCTCTGAGCATTTTTCTATATCAAGTACATTTCAGGAGCATCATTTTAAATACTGCACTACAAGGTGTCTAACCCATACTCTATTTGAGATAGTCATTTGTTATTTTAGAATTTGGTGCTCTTCTTAGATAGATGCTGCAATTAACATCCTTGACTCCTTGCACATGCCTCAATGACTGTAGGATAAATTTGCATGGGTTGTGAGTTGAGGTATGTATTCCATAGACAAGCTACCCTGAGCTATTCACAAACTTTGGGAATAAGTTATGACTAATGCATGCATTTTTTTATACAATGCCTGTTTAGCATCAAAAATGAAATCAGTGTTAAAGAACATAATTTGGTGGTGGAGTATTTTCCCAGGAAAAGTTAAACAACCCTGGCTTGGGCATCTGCTGTTTGTGCCTGCTTAGCATCCACCCGCCTTCTCTTCTGCATGAGAGTCTACACCTGTTCCCTCTCTCCGGTCCAAGTGAGGGCTCGTGACCTTTCAATTCTGAAGTAGCTAATCACATTCATGAAAAATGGTTGGCCTTGAATTTGTGTCAGTATTTCTAGGAAAGGATCTCTCTTTCCTCTGAAGTGTCTGAGCAGGTGGGACATGAACCCAGGGATGCTTAACATTACTTCTGTCCTTCTCTGCAAAAGGCAACCTACCTAAGAATGAAATCAAGGAGGTAAAAAAGCAGATCTAGGAGACAGGGATGGACGAGTTACTAGCAACATTTCCAAACTCTGTTCTGCATGGATGCAAGGTTTGAAAAAATATACCATCCCCACCTTGAGTTTGATGTCATATGACCTCAAGTGTCCAGTGAAGGCGGGCCAATTTGGGGATCAGAGCCTGGGCCTTAAAACATATTCTCCACAAACAAGTTCCTGTTATATGGATATATTATATGGATATCTACTATATCCTGCCAGTGAGCTCTGTGCTGAAATATATAGGTCCTGGCTTTGAGACATTTGGATCCCAGTAAGGTAACAGGGAAAGAATGCATAACACCATGAAACACAACATAGGAGCAAAGAACTTAGGCATGTTTCAGAGGGAGGGCCTGTCTGCCTTTCTGAAAAGAAGCAGGACTAGCTTCACTAGGGAGGACTTAATGTGAACTTCAAGATAGAGACAGAGGTTGGAGGACAAAGCCACACAGCAGGAGTCAAAGTGCAGAAGCTGAAAGCATCTGGCAGGTCAGGGTGAATGCAGAGAATCCCACAAAAAGTGTCACTAAGACTAACTGGAGAGCAAATGTAACCTGCAGCACTACAGTTACAGGATTGTTATTGTCATGAATTGCATGTCCCAGGCTTCAATTCAGCTATCAGTCTCACCTCCAGAAGTGGAGGTTTCCTGAGGCTGGGCACAAGGTCTGTACTTTCAAGCTTTTAGCATTTTACAGCATCTTCTTTGGATGTTCCCAAAGAATTCCATTGACCAACATGAGCTTACTGGCTACTTGCAGTGTTGGACTTGCAGCCAGGATCTGGCTGGCAATGGGAAGTAACATCCTCATCTATCTGGCAATAGCATTTTAACTTTGGAAGTAGGACAGTTGAGCAAGCCACATTAGCGATTTGAAACCCATAAGTGCTCCAAGGCTCTCACCATTGGCTGCCTCTTATTTTCCCAGAAGGCATTGTTGACTCATCATGCAAAACTGGACAAGGTACCTTGTTTTAAAATATGTACCTGCTGACAATTTTTTTTAGTCCTGTGAATTGGCCACCACAGTTTGCCCTAGCCTCCTCCTGACCTTATTAGATGCCCCTAAGGCAGCTAATACAAGATCTGAGTACAAAGCTAGGTTCTCTGGGCCAGCATTCCCCAGCTTGTCCTGATAAACAGAACCCTCCAGAATCCTTGGGAAAAATACAAATTATGGGGTCTTTCTTCTGGAAATCCTGATTTAGGAAGTTTGGATCATGTCCCAGAAATCAGTGTTAAAGCAAACACCTGAAGTTATAGCTTGAGTAAATTTAGGAAGCCCAAAACTCAACAGTTATCCTGGCTGGAGCATGTTAATTATCCACAATCATAAGCAACTATTTCCCATGAGCAAAAGTAACTCCATCAAGCAGAAAGACCACTGTCAAGGGAACTGAATATCTTAGACATGAACACTTGCCAGCTGGGTGACTTTGAACAAATTATATAACCTCCTTGAAGTCATACTTCTGCCTTTGTGAAATAAGGAAGGCTCTGCTTGCCTCTTTCCCTCTGAGGGATCCAATTAGATGATGCGTGTAAAAGAGTATCATCTATGCAAGGAATTTTCAGTGTGCCATCTTGGCTGCAAGCAAAAGCCTTGTGACAATGTGTTCAGTGGAGGAGATCGGCCATGTGATGCTTGCCAGTGGTTGGTAAATATTAGCACCACAAACCCCCTCCATTATAACGTGGTTCTCCTGCCTTGTGCCCATACACCAACACCAACACTGGAAGGTTGTCTCCACAACGGGCAATTAGCATTTATTGAATGCTCACTCTATATAAGGCATGATTCAGGATTAATTATTCAGACCCACTCATTTAGTTCTCAGAGGGACTCTCTGGACTCAGTATTATTTGCATTGCCAGTTTGTGGTGGGAGAAACTGAGATGCCAGAAAGGCATAATTAAATTAACTTAATCAACATATAAAGGAAATTTGGTTAGAAAACATTAGACGGGTCTTGGAGCTATGAAGGGGCACAGTTAGCATTGTCCCCTAAAAGCTTGTAGGCAGACCACAGGGTTCCCCATGGTGATGAGAAGTCCCTACAGGCATACATAGGACATCAAGGCCTCCAGGTGTTTATTTCTTTACCCTTGGAAGACTGCAAAAGCTAGCAATTTCCTATTAACCACTGCATTGTGGGGATGGCTTTTCTCTGATTTCTACCTCACACTTGATACCCCTTCATGGTTAGTGCAGGAATTAGAGCCAGGTCCCATATTAGCAGGCATTTCATCTCTGAGGCCTCAAACTATAACTTTCCATTGAACCCCACACTTTTCATGAGTGCCTGTAGGAAGACTAACCCCACCTGCCTCCAGAAAAAGCACACTTTAGGTATGTTCAGAAAAGGCACACATTGGGTACCTTGGTCTGGTTTACACCTGACTATTTCACCTTCCCAACACCAAAAGAGAGTAAACAGAACCCAAACAAATGAGGTAGATCCACCCAAGTTCAAAGTAAATAAGTAGCAGAGCCTGGAATAGTCCCACACAATAGCACAACACTTATGTTAGAGCTCTTTGAAGCCACCAGGAGGAGCACCACAGCAACCCCCAAAAACCCAGAAGAAACATAGTGAGAAGAGAGCTAGGGACAGGGGATTCCTCAGTCTTCCTCTTTCTGCTCAAGTGGCCCTGTCATCACCATTATTCATCGCAGCCCCTGAAACTGCAAGTACATGGGAGAGCCAGGCTGCCAATGTCTTAATGGGAGACAACAAAGAAGAATACTGGAGACAGCTGCATTCTCTTTAGCTTGGGAAGAAAGAGATGGGGAGAAGAACCACACAAAGCCATGCCTCCTGGTCTGCACTCAGGTTGCTGCCTCGAAGCGCCTAGAACTCTGGGGAACTTTTAATAGAAATCTGCAGAATGAAATGGGCTACAGCTGTTTGCCTTGATAAATATATTTTATGCTACATGCCTCAGCCGCCATCTGTTTGCTGATACGAGCACTTCTTCATGGCAACTAAGGAGAAGTCATCAAAAGGCATAGTGGGAGAGAGTTTTGGAGCAGGTAGAGGGGCTGAGGAGGGCAGGGCCATGGATTGTGTGCAGGCTGAAAGGGGTCAGCCAGTGGACAAAGAAGATGGGGCCAGTGCAGAATAAGGAAGCCCAATGCACAAGTCAGATAACTCACCTGCCTAGGAAATCCTCCACACCACTCTTGGAGTCTTCTTTGCATATTAGGCCATCCATTCTTCTTCTGGATCTCTCTGGCCTCTACAGTTTAAGGCAAAATGAAGATCCAGATTGTATCAGTGACCACATCCCAACCCAAGCTCTCCAGCAAGCACACTCTGGGACCTGTGTAGAAGCAGCTTCCCACTTAACTTCAACCTGGGCTGCTTCCCTATACTGATCACACTGTCTACTCCCTCGCTTTCAACTCCTCTATTCTGGGCTAAGTGCTCAATGGACGCAGAGATGCTCAGTGGCTAATGGTCCATAAGATGATGGGTCCTAGTTGTGGGCCAAAAGCAATGATTAGCTACAAAGCTGTTACTGAGCAATGTGGCGATGCAGCTCACCAACCATACTGGTTGGTGATAAGTGGTGCACTTTTGCTTAGGATGAATATGACTGGGTAAGATGTGCCCATTGTTACAGAATGGATGAGGTTAAGTGCATTTCTGAAAGAAACATGTATTAGGAAGTTGGTCCCTAATGTGGTGGTTTTGAGGGATAGTTGTTACAAGCAGTTTTCCCGCTGGACCCACAGCCAAGTCAGCCCCAAATAACACACAGAGATGCTGTATTAGATATAAATCTGTTGGCCAGTTACTAGCGTTTCTTATTGGCTAGCTCTGTTTTAAATATTAACCCATTTCTATTAATCTAAGTGTTTCTATGTGGTCTTATCTTATCAGAGAGAGGGTCTGGTCCTATTATTCCCCCTGGTCCTACATTTCAACTCTCCTACTATATCTCCCAGACTCCTCCTTGTCTACTAGTCCCACCTATCTCGCTTTCCTATTGGCCAATAAGAGAAACATATTTATAGAACGGCATCTTCCATTAGATAGTGGAATTCTGAAGAGGTGCACATTTGGGGGGGTCTAGTGGGAGACAAGTAGATTGATGAGGGCAATTCTTTCAAATCCAAGTTAGTTTCTATGGTGGTTAATTATTGACAGCAACAAAAGAAGTAGACAAGGCCCCAAATCCCGGGACTTCCAGGATTTTACTCACTCCTACTACAATGCCATCAGTTATGTCAAGATGGTAACAGAAGGCCCTCACCATAACCAAACAGACACCAGCATCATGCTCTTCACTCTAGACCTGTGGACTCAGCCATTTTGCTTAAAAAGTGTCTAACCCCTGGCATTTTGTTATCAAAGCAATAGAAGATAGAGTAAGACCCCCCTCCCCCAATTGCACGATGCTACAGTACTTTCATGAATGAAAACATTTTCCTGAATCCTAGGCCATCATAGCAAGAAAACACTGTGCTTGCCTTAGAAGCTTGCCTCCTCAGGGAATGGCTCGGGTGTCTGAAGATTTCCTATTCAAGAGTCTGTGTGAATTTGTCTTGCTACCTTCCTTAGGGGAGAATGTGTGAGGCCTATGTGAGTCACCACTGTCCTGAATGGATCCTATTTTCTGCCATCCCATGAGCATAGCTGGTCATTTTCCCTTCTATCTGCAGTTCTCCTGCCACATCACCTTGAGAACACAGCCTGCCTGGAAATGGAGAAAGCAAGGCAGGTCTCCAAAAGCACTGCGCAGGAGCAGAGGAGCATCCAAAGCATTGCATCTCTACCTACCTTAGCTGCAGCATCTAAGGAAGAGAGGCAGCAGCTAAAGCTGGTCCTCTTGGCAACACAGAAGCTGCCTGGATCTTAGCACCTCCTTCCACATCCTAATGGAGCCTGAACAATGGCTGGCTAGGTAGAGAGTTACAATGCGGGGAGTCAGAAACAAGCACCCCCTCCTAATATTCCTGACTATGAGGAGAAAACGGGCACCACAAACACAAAGCAAAAGAACCACAGGAAAGCTGGAAAGACCATGTGTGTCCAAGGACATATGATTCAGAAGCAAACTGACCAAGCACCTGCTGCCCTGTACTGTCTCCTCCCAAGGATGCCAGCTGGGTGACGGCTGGTGACATGCTTTGAGATGCTCCAACAGAAGGCACTGAATCACTGTGTACTAAGGATTGTGATCTGGGATCCAAGAAACCAAGTGCTTTGGACAAGCGTCAGAACTGCTGGCTGCTACTCAGAGCTGAGCATGCCGCCGGCTCCACTAGAGATGCAGCCCTGGTAGTAATAAGGTTTCCATGGCATTTGATAGTTTACAATTACCCTTCCCAATACAACTACCCCAGAAGAAGTGACAGAACAAGTGTAAACCCTTCTGCCTGCCACCATTTGAGGCAGGAGTCTTCATCCCCCATGTACCTTGAGAGCTAGAGTTCCTCCATATTGAAAAGGTCCACACTCACCTTTTCTGCCACTCTCCCATCCACATCTCAAGGCCTGTTCACGACAACCTCCATCTGTTCATCCACTTATTCATTTGGCAAGCACGTGTTGAGCACCAACTGTGTGCATTGCTTTTGGCACCAAGATATAGCAGTGACTAAAACAGAAACAAAGATCTTCCTTCCCATGGGACTGCAGTGAGATCAGGAGTTAGATAAGCAGACAAATATTTAATGCTATAAATAAAAACAGAGCTGAATGACTGGAAAAGAATGAAGAGTGGATTTGACTTCAGATCTGGAAGACAAAAGGTCTTATCTGGGCAGGAGTCTGAGTGAAAAGGCCCTGAGGTGGGATCATAGTGCCTGCGAAGAAACACCAAGTCCAACTGCGACAGGCAGGAACCAGGGAGGAAGAGTGCTATCATGGCAACGTGCAGTCAAGAGCCAGACTAGACCCTTCCTGGATACCTGCAATAGACAGGGGTCAGGTGGTTTATTTGACCTTATCCAGCAGCTGCTCTGGTGAACCAACCAAGTCCTCAGCAGCAGTGTATGTGTGTGCTTTACTTTCCATTGGTGGTCTAGAAATTGGATCAGTCTTCCTCAGTAATCCATCTTTAAGGAAGGCATATATATTCACTCCACACTCATTGATCTAGTCATTTAACATTTTCTAAATTCCCACTGTGGTGTGTGTGTGTGGGGGGTGATGTATGTGAGTGTGTGATATGTGTGGGTGTATAGTGTATGTGTACAGTGTGTATGGTGTGTGTGGTATGTGGGTGATGTATGTATGTGTGTGTATAGGGTTTATGTATGGTGTATGTATGTTATGTGTGGGCATAGAGCATAGGTGTATGTAAATAGCACGTGTATTTATGTATGTGTGTGGTATATGTATGTATGTATGGTGTGTGTGTGTGATGTATGTGTGTGTATGATGTGTGTGGATGGTATGTGTGTGTATAGTGTATATGTGTATATGGTGTGTGTGTGTAGTCTGTGTGTGTACAGTGTGTGTTTGTGTGTAATGTATGTGTGTATGTGTATGTATGATGTGTGTGGATAGTATGTGTGTGTATAATGTGTGTTTGTATATGGTGTGTGTGTATAGTTTATGTGTGTGTGTAGTCTGTGTGTATACAGTGTGTGTGTGTGTGTGTGTGTGTGTGTGTGTGTATACAGTGTGTGTGTGCGCGCGCGCGCAAATGCTGGATGCCAATCTCCCCTATTGTTCTTGAGGAGCCACCCACTAGTTTTTGTTTTGAGAAAGCGTCTCTCACTGAGACCCAGAGCTCACCAATTTGTCTAGACCAGCTGGCCAGTGAGCCTCAGGGATCTTCCCGTCTCCACCTCCCCAGAGCAAGAATAAGCCTGTGCTACCATGCACAGCTTTGTGTATGGGTGCTGGAGGCTGAACTCAAGTCCATGTGCTCGTGGGGCAGGCACTTTACCAACTACCTATCTTCTTATACACTATTTGTCTTTCTATAAGAGTTATAATATACCCCATGCTAAACAATGGCTTGGAAGCTGGGGATTAAAAAGAACAACAAAGACATTGCAAGTCTGTGGGCACAAAGATTGTGATATGGAGAGGCAGTGTCACGAAAAAGCAAAGTACCATGACAGCAAAATCAAAGCAATGAATATTTTAATTTTTCTGGAGAAGGTGGGAAGGCTTTTCAGTGGGAACTGATATTGCCATTGGGTGCTGAAGTATATGTAGGAGTTCACTAGAGTTAAAGAGAGAGAAGGACATAAAATAATGTTTCTCACTTGGGAAATTTTACCACCACAGGACATTTGGCAATGTACAGAGATGTTTTGGTCGATGTGACCATAAGGAAAGGGGGTACTATCATCCAGTAGACAAAGTTCAAAGATGGTGTTTCACATCTTACAGTGCACAGAAGAGTCCCCCAGGTGGGAAAACCCCACTTGGTTTAATACATAGTTAGAAATAGAGATCCCCCTAGGAATAAAGATTACAAAAGCATCAAATTGTACATGGATCTGGCAGGTCCAGAGAGCAGAAGTACTGATGTGAAGCAGAGGAAAAGAAAGGAAAGCAGAGAGGCAAATGAGGCTTGAGTAGCCAGGAAGTTTGCTCTCAAACAATAGAGTCAATTAAAGGGAGGCTCAGGTACTTGGAAATAACAGCCGGCAATTACTGAGCCTTTGCTCTGTCCAGGGCTACTGCTTTATGTAAATCCTGGAATGGAGGTAGGGGAGAATGAGAGGAGAGAAAGATAGAAATAGAGAGGGGGGGAGAAGAGGAGAGAAAAAGAGAGAATAGAGAGGGGGAGAAGAGAAAAAAGAGGAAAGAGACAGGATAAATAGGAGAGAGGGGAAGAGAGATTATTTCTGCACTAAAATCAGCAAATAGAGTCAAATTTCAGAAGAGGAGAGCTGTCTGTCTGCTCAAGGTCAGCCAGGGAAACAATTCCACTTGAAGTTGGGACTGTCTCCCCTGAGCCAGAAAACTTGAGTAGACAGATCAGCTTCTCTTAGCCTGGCCTCAGGTAGGGCTGTGGATATGCACTGGCTGCCACACACTGTCACACTGATCTGACCAGAGCAGGTGTCTAGTGAGGAAAAGGTAAATGCTGGTGGCACTCAAAGCCAGCCCAGAATCAGGTGACACTGATTCTATGCTTCTATTGCCTGCCAGAGTCTGTGTCTCAGGACATATGATCTCTGTCTTCAGAAAATAGGAACAGTTGCTAGTCCCTCCTCCCATCCCCTTCTCTACCCTTTCCTCTCCTTCCCACTCCTTTCCCAACCTAACATCCCTTCCCTCCTTTCCCTTTCTCTCTTCCCTTCTGTTTTCTCTACCCTTCCCTTTTTCTTCCCTACTCCCTTTCTCTTTGTCTTCCCCTTTCCTTTGTCCCTTCTTTCCTTTTCTTTCTTTTCTTCTATTCTTGTTTGCAAATTCAGATACACTCACCAAAACTTGTTCCTTTGTACCACACACATAAGCAGACATCACTTTCCAGCTGCCTTTGTAGCATTATGACTGAATTCTGGCAATAAACCTTAAAGAAAGCAGAGGCCATTTTAAAGGAGCCTGGTCAGAAACAAGCTACCCTGCCTGTGTCCCTCTTGCTTGGTTTTCCCATCCGTGCCTGCCAGATGACCCCGTACATGGATTTATTCAATGGATGTCAAGGACATGACGGGCACAAAATTTGTGTCCTAGGAAGGTAGTGAAAGACCCATGAGTGTGGATCCTCATGCCCTGACTCAGGAAAGGCGCCCCCCACCCAAATCACTCACGAGAAGCAGTCTTGATGTAAAAGCATGAGGTCTTTTATATTTCAAGTGTACTGGGGTCCGCAGCCATACTTCATGTGGGGGTAGAGGACTGGGAATCTTGGGTACAGGCTTGAGACAGCTTTTATAGGGTTACAACAAAGCCCGTGCATCATAAACCAATCACCTCATAGCATCCAGTGCGGACCAATTAATTTAAACTAAACTATCCAAGCCCGCGCTTAGCCTAGGAAGTCTGCTTTCACACAGGCTTCTGGGTGGGGTGACAAGGCTCATTTCCTGTGTTCACTCACTCACCAGTGCTGTCGTAAACATTCAAGAAGGTGACCTTCAGCTTGGGATTTAAGACTCCCAGCTTCCTGGGGTCAGTGGAGAGTTAGGCTAAATTTTTCCATTCTAACAGTAGCAGCAAAGCCATTTCTTCTGTACTGGACTTGGGATATAAATGACCAACTGTTATCGGGTTAAACTTTTGAGCCTTCCAAGTTGACTTGGAACAGCTGAGGGACGTGCCTGCCAACCTAATATGGAAAGCAGAGAGAAGGCATGTATGTCCCTGAGACTGAGGGCCACTGCATATACAAAAGATTCAAGAAAGTGGCTTTGTAGACAGAAATTCTAAATAGACAGATTCAGACATCCTCTGGACCACTGTATCCTTTGTGTAATTCTTTCACTAACTACCTGAGGCTCACACATGTACACACACGCGTGTGGACACACACACACACACACACACACACACACACACACACACAGAGAGAGAGAGAGAGAGAGAGAGAGAGAGAGAGAGAGAGAGAGAGAGAGAGATGGATGGACATACAGACAGGCATATGGGGAGAGGGATTGGCTATCTACCCAACAACCACTTTCCTAGTAGTCATGCCTGATGGCTTCTTGTGGCCGAGTTGCAAGAAAGACTGTCAAACTGCACATTCTGCTTTGGTGTCTTTCTCACCAAAATCAAATCTGGTTTGTTAGTAGAGTAGGGAAACTGAATATTGAGTGGGAAAACATGAGTCTATTAAAGGAAGGGAAGGTGTAGCTTCGGCTGGGAAGAACAGCTCAGATTTGTATTGTTCTGGCCAGCTCTTCCTTTCTGTGCAGGGCTTATTTCTGACTTCCATGTCCCAAGGGGTGCAGGTAGGGGTGCTTAGCAATGCCCCACCCAGGGAGGAGGATTAAGATTGGAACACAGTCAATTATCTCAATTCAAGTGAAGTCCTATCTAAGAAGCAAGCATCTCACTCGCCCCTTTTGTTCAGCCCAAACCCCACACACAGTCACTGTTTCCCAAGTGTCTCCATCCCTCTAAGGCAAGGTAGCTCCTGCCTCTCCACGCTGCTGCTAGTACAGTCTCCAGAGCAGGAAAGTAGCCCTGCAGCAGCCTTGGTGTTCCAGGCTCCTGAGAAGGAGCCACGCTGGCACCCTGAGCACCTGCTGCTTTTCCCTTCTTCATAGTTAACACCATAAAAACACACATCTCCTTCCCTCCAACTCAGCCCATGCAGAGTTACCGCTGCTCTCTCTGCCTCTCCTGCTTGGCGTTGCTAAATGCCATTCCCTGTGGCACTCAGTACAGGCCTGTGGGGAGAAAATAACACAGCATTAACCTTGAACATAGGTGTGGGGGTGAACAAACAGCATTACCAAGACTAGAATAATAAAGGGCCAGTAATCGCCTCCTTAATGTTACCTCTTTGGGGGGCCATGTGCGACAAAAAGAAAAAACAGTGTTGGATTTTTGCCTTTGATAATAGAACTTAGATTAGTCCCTCTTCTTCCCACCCTCATGTCCAGGCAGTGCTGGCTGCCAAACATGCCAGCTAAGAAACAGAAATCAGCAGTCCTGGCATCTGTCCCGTAGGAACCAGGCATGGGAGGACAGCCTAGCTGAACAGTGCCCAGCCAAGAGCCAAAGCTAGCTCCAGCATCCTGAGTCCTTGCCACCTCTCTGTTGGGATTTCAAAGATAAAATACATGGTTCTGCATAATTCAGTGATTTCTCCAACTTCTAAATCTTAAGTCTGATTCTAGAAAACCATCTTGTTTACCATCACAGGGATACTAGGAAAGTCTAGGTGGTGGTACTCAAACAGTAATGTGCTTAGATGTCCCTCAGTGGTGGGAGATGGGAAGCTTTGCTAAATATAGTTACCAGTGCACTGGTCTGGTGTGGGTCTAGAGTGTAAATTCTATTAGCTCCCAGGCAATATCAATGCTGCTGATCTGTGGGCCATACTTTCCTGTGGTTGGCATCTATGGCAAGTGAACTTTTATTGAGTTAAGCAGCCTGGAGGTATATTTGTTAAAGCAGGACTAAGAATGCATTTAGGACCCTGAGTAGGAAATCCTGCACCTTTCAGAAATGCTGATCTATGCACCTTGAAAGGTCATGAGTCTAAACCTTAGAGGAACTTTAAAATCAGACACCCTGATTAATGAGACAGCCATGAAACATCAGGTAGAAGAGGCACAGGAACTGTACACAGACTATAAACAGTGGGTATTTCTTAAATCTATGGTCAACTTGTCATGACTTTGACCTTCAAGTGACCTCTCAAAAAGAGGTGCCAATGAATCATAAGCTTCCTTCCTCTCCAACATCATCAAATGGCTGTCAGAAACATCCCAGAGAACTTGGAAGAAGGAGGCTAAGGTCCAAGGTGCTCATCGGAAGGCGCTTTCTTTTTAAGACAGCTTCATAAGGATTTCCAGACAATGCTAGAGTAACTGCCTAACCAGCTCTGTGCTCTTCAAGGGGCATGGCAGCTTTCAGACAAGCACCAGATATTACCAGGCAAGATCTCTCAATACTGGAGAGAGAGTCTCCAAAGACAATGGGCTGAGTCACTCCATCCACAATTCTCTACCCCTCACCTAATCTGCTCCTCATCTCCTAGATTCTTTACTAAACTAACTCCTTCTCTCTTAGACTTACTGCTTCTCTCTGTTTATTCCTTGTTTCACCATTTTGTATTCGATACACTCCATTGCCTTCCCAATTACAACTGTGGAAATTCACTTTCTCCTGTGTCTATTTCTAACTTTAGAATAAGCCAGGCATCATCAGCCACTTCAGGTAAGTCTCTTTACTTGTTGCACTTTCCGCCATGATCCCATCCAATCCACAATGTTAATAGCCATGTGTTCTGAGGGCCCCCAAATCTGTACCATAGATATTCCAGGTTCAATACCCAAAGACTCCTCAAAGCCCAGGTGTTAAGAAGAATGCTGCCCGTCATCCTGAAAGATGAAAGTGGTCAGAGGAAAGAAAGAGGAGCTTGCCTTTGAGTCCCATGAAACAACATAGTCATCTACCAAAAAGTTCCAGCCACATACCTAGCAATGCTCTCAGTCCCTTCCCCCTCGCATCCCACATCTCCCAGCTCCATCAGTTTTAAGTCTTAAAATTCCTTATTGTGAATGTCTGTGGAACAAAGAGCTCATTTTAGATCACTGCTGCCTCTTCATACTGCTTCTTCCCCTGCTTAAGGTACATTCCTCCCTTTTAGTAATCAAATTTGTATTTAAAAATAAAACTTTATTAAAATTTAACTTATTAAAATGTATTTAAGATTCAATTAGTATACATTGTATTAGATTTAATTCTGTAATTTTCAAATAAAATTTGTTTTGTTGAATTTTTTTTCTTCTCTCTTCCCTCCCAAGCCCCTAGCTCCTCCCTTTCACACACACCCCCACCATGGCATCCTTTCCACTTTCAGGTATCTTGTGTCCCATTGCCCTCTCCCTTTTCAACACCTTTTGACCCCATCTGTTTGCCCTTTTCTAGTTCATAGCCTGCTCCTACATGTACCCCCATTCACAAACACACACATAAACACTGAAAGCTAGGATCTGCATAAGAGAAAGAACATGTGATTTTTGTCTTTGTCTTTCTGAGTCTGGCTTTTGAGTTTCCAATGCCATCCTCTTTTTTTTTTTTTTTTTTTTTTTCAGAAATTGAATGTTTGTTTCTCTTTTATTAAAGATCTATTTGGCTTTTTGTCTTTGGTTTTGATTTTGTTGCTATTGTTGTTTTGTGTGTGCATGTGTGTGTGTATATATGTACACGTATGTATGTTGCACTGTGTATGTGCCAATTACCTTAGAAGGCTAGAGAGAAAGTCACATGACCCAGAACTGGAGTTGTTAGTGTCTCTGACCCATCATGTGGATGCTGGGAACCAGACTTAAGTTTTCTGCAAGAGCAGCAAGTGCTCAAAACCAATTGCCATTTTTTTTTCTTCAGCACTAAACAAAATTCCACCTTCTGTTTTTTTCAGTATAGTGATAGAACACAAGGCCTTGCACATGCTTGTGCCTCCTCTTTTACAGTGACTTCCCGCTATCTACCTCTAGGGTTGCTTTCCAGTCTTCTCTGACCTCCTACAGGATGTTACTGCTTATGGCTAAGTGGCATGAGAAAGCAATGAAGGAATGATTAGGTCTGCCTGGACAGGCATTTAGCACATTGGGAGTTTTAACTACATACAGCCATATTAGCCTTGGTATTCATGTCATTTAGGCAACACTAATATTTTACCCAGGAGAGTGACAGTTCCAATTACTATGAGAAAGAACTGCCCCCATGACTCAGCAGTCAACAGCAAACTCCACCCACCAGTGATGGGTTTTTTTTTCTCCAGGGGCAGGGTCCCTGATGGTGGAAGTTTACCACACAAATCCCCTCTGACTTATTTCTGGTCCACTGGGGAGACAGGAGCAATAAAAGATTGTTTAGAAAGGCTTAATGAGCCCTTGTGCTGGTGGTTCAAGGGGATTGTTTTTCTGCTTTCTCTTTGCCTCCCCTCCATCTGCCTGGGAACATTTCCCATAAAGTCTTTCTAGTACCTACAATGAACCAGTTTCCACAGAACCTTAACCTAAATATCAAAACACTTTACAGCAGCCAAGAAAAAAAGTGCATGTAGTCTACATGATTGTAAGGCACACTCAAATGTGAGATTTCCAAACAGGACTTCCAAGTCTACCACTTGCTCATGACAAGAAAGTGGCTAAGTGTCTTAGCATCCCCAAGCCTTGAAGCCTTCATTAATAAAACTGATATCTGTCCATCATAGCTATCACATTATAATTGGAGATAATGTCTGAATTTTATGAACTCTGGGATCATGTTATAAAAATAAAGGTTATTACAACTGATAATGGTAATGCTACGGATTTTTTAAAAATTGGTTGCCATGAACCCAAATTATGAAACATAGTCATGGAAAAGTAAGAAGGAGGGGGAAACTGTCGATGGATCACAGGAAGAGAAAAAAGACCCCAAGCTGAATTTGGTGAAAAAAAAGGGGCTGAATTTCAGAGGGTAAGAATGGCAAGTGACAGTGTTAGAAAATAAACAGTCTCAACTCATGCAGTCCTTAAAGGACACCCAGGGAGTTTGGATATTTTCTGAAGATCATTGATTGGAACAAGTAAAGTGTTTTAAAGCAGAGGAGGATCACAGTAAATTTTTTCACTCAAGAAAATCTTTTAAATGCAGTATGGAGATTAGACAGACCCAAGACAAGTAAAACCAGAAAGAGACACTGACTAAACACTATGGCTGTAGGAATCCAGGCTGATATGATTGCAGCCATCTTCATCATAACCATTGTTTGGCCTTTCAAATGGCCCCAGAATGCATTTCAAACCATATAGAGTGAACAAAATAAAAAAAATAGTCATCTGAACACTTAGTGGTAGACTCAAGCCCAGATTGTGTCTTGACATGTACTCTACATGTTAGTAGTTTCTGAGGAAGCTGGGGTGCATTATAGTGGCTATGAGTAGTGCTATCTGGTTTAGTATAGAAGCCCCTTCCTCCTTCCTTGGGGAAAAGAAATCCTCTTGCCTTGATACTATTCAATACACATTTTCATCTATCTTTCCATCCATTATAAATCACACTCTATATCCTTGTGTTTCTCTACCTTTCTTTGGTCTCTCAGCATCTTCAGTCTTTCTTGGCTGATTCTTATGCAATGGGGATTCCCAAGGTTGAAAGTGATTCATGTGAGAAAGGACAATGACCAAAGCTGGGAGGACAGTAGCTGAGATGAAGGGAGGTGGCTGAACTTAAGAATTAAATGGACACTGGAACCCAGGGGTCCTCATCTCATCTGAAAAATAGTTATCCAAAGTACTGCCTACAGGAAGGCAAACTAGATTAACAGATAGCACAGAATTCCAACCAGATCTCTGTTTGATTTGCAGCCTTGAAATTTATCAGTTAATTAATTATGATTAGCTTTACAAATCCCAGTTTTCTCACCAGTGAGGTGGAGAATAAGCACATCTTTTGTTGAGTAGTTGTAGGCTAAAGTCAAATACAACACATAGAATGTATGCAAATTGCCAAATACTACATGATTGTGGAACAATTGTACCATTCTTCAGAGAACCAATCACATCAGATGCAGAAGACACATACAAAGAAACAGTCATCCATACATTTGTTCAGGCTCCGCCCTGGCACTTCCCAGGTCTACCTTGATTTGTAACTGACCAGGGCTTTATTTCCATGCTTCCTTGAATTTTATAAAGCGTTTTGTCGTGAGAAAACTTCACAAGAATCTTATTAGACACAGCAAAGACCCAAATCAGCACAAAGCTTACATATAAAAGCTTTAGCCAAAAAATAAGGATTCCTCTAGAGGCTCTATATGTGCTTAAATGGTGCGGAGAGCTAAATTGTGAAATTACAAATGAGATGTGGAATGGCATATTTGATTATACAGAGTCATCTGCAATGCCTCATAACACGGAAGAAATCTGAGAGGCTGTTTATCTGGCAGCCAGCTCTGCCAGGGTCTGCAGAAGAACTCAGGGAGTTTTAACAGGACTTTCATGCTTGCAGCCTGTGTCTCATTCTCACTCAATTCTAAAGGCTCATGGAGACATTCGCCTTGATTTATGTGAAAAGGAATGAAAAAAAAAAAGTCAGTGTTGTTTCATAGGCACGAGAAAGCGTTATACAGCAATGAGAAGTCATGGGCTCTATTCTCAAGCAGTTTACCAAGGGCCTACGGCCACCACATACAGCCCACTGTTGAAAGGGACCTCATTGCATGTGAAAACAAGCACCCCAGACAACTCTGGAGATAAATCCTGGCTCCACTGCTTACCCGCTTTGAGGACTTGAGATTCCCTCTGTTTTAAAGCAGAGTGGTGTCACCTAGTGAAATGGCACAGGTACGTAGCCAGCACTTCCACGCAGCAACCATTCCACAGTTAGTCAGGTGCCCTGTGCTTTGTAGGTGGCATTGTGATTAAAGAAGTGGTGGAAAGACACTCAGTGATGCTTGATCTCCTGTGAGCCCCAATGGAGTCTGAGTTCTTGGTATAGTGTCCCAAGATATATAGGAGCAGAAACACCTTAAGAATCTTTGAGTTCTTTCTCCAAGAGTGAAGGCAGTAGCTGTCCTCTCAGCACATCTCTTACTGGAGCCTCCAAAGCCAGTCTTCCGCCCTCACCGCTGGCTCCCTTCTCTGGTGCCATGGACCAGAGCTTCCTTCTGAAGTGTCACTCTTCAGGAGATGCTGACATGGCTCCAGGCAGGTGCACAGGGAGGCAAGCAGCTGAGAGCAGACTGATGGGTGTGTCAGGAAGTCTCTGGTCCAGATGTGACAGCAGAAGGGAAGCTTGAGAAATTCCAGAAAAGGGACTGAGAAATCCACATCAGGGCTGTGTCTTGCTTCTCCTCCTCCTAACTAGGCCACTGAGGCCGTATCCCTGGAGGTCAATGTCAAGGTATATTTAAAGCCTTGTGCAGGGGTCCATAGCAGCTCTAACTACAAGGATTTATAACCTGAATATAGAGAACCCAGACAAATCCATCACAGAGGACAAAACACAATAAATCCGTGTGTGTGTGTGTGTGTGTGTGTGTGTGTGTGTGTGTGTGTGTTAGTGCAAAGGTGTACAAAACAAGCTGAATAGAGAAGATAGAAAAGCAGGTGCTAGTGTATTTTAACTTAATTATATTTCTTGATCACTGTTAAGTGGAGGGGGTGGACACAAGGCATAAAGAAAACTCTCTGTGTAGATCCTTTTTTATTTCCCTCATGCCATAAACCCTTCCCAAGATGACTCTGTGCAGTATTTCCTAAAATATGTTCCATTTTCTAATTTACATTTGTATGCACACACACACACACACACACACACACACACACACACACACACACACACCACATCGCTTAGTAACAGCTCTGGGGAAACACTGTTTGTCTACCCTTCTATTGTAGTGCCTCTGGCAGAAATATACTTCAGGAAACCTCAGTTATAAGATCCCTTGGATAATCAACTCTGAGTTGTTTTAGATTCTGCCTAATCTCTTATCTAACTTCTTTAGTGGACAGATGCTAAATGGAGATCAAGGGACCATACTGTATAGTACTTCCTAGAAGACTCTGGAAAATAAAAATGCACAAACCCTGCATCTATATACAACCATGAAGCTCTACTGACTTGCTCTGCTAAATTTACCTGCAGTGTACCGGTCTTTCCTGCTCTTCAGCCTCTTTCTCCCAGGCCTCCAAGGCATCCAGGTGCCATGTCTTCCAGAACCCTTACTCACCCCATAGCCTTATCCAATGTCCCTCATCTATGTCCTCAAAGACCCTGGGAGTGCATTCTCACAGCATGTGTTTGGGGATCTGCCTCTGACATCAAGGGCAGGGCTTTGTCACCCTTAAGTACCTAGTGTGTGTCTAACACTCTCAAGGTGCTCAAGAGGCACTGCTGACCTGGCATGGCACATCTTACCAGGCTAGCTGCCCATGTGTCTACCTCACCTGGTAGGAGGTGGGTAGGTACACTCAAGGTCAAGATGACCTCACTTGGTTACTCTAGTGTCTGGCGTAGTTCTTGACACTCTGTTATGAACAGACCAAAAAGAAAAAAAAAAGAAAAATGAATGAATTTGTTCATGAATAAGCCTTCAGTTTTCCTCTGTATTTTTGAAGGCGTTTCCTAATTCTAAAATAATTCTGGTTGTAATTCTTATTGTCTGCTCCGTGTGTGCACACAGGCAATGAGAACTAGTTCATTTGGCTGGGGGAATATGGTTTTCCTGTAGAACAGATGGGAAGAGCTTTAAAAGACAAAAGAAGATTTCACCTGGGCCTGGAGCATGGCCATGTATTTTAGTCAGGGTTTCTATTACTGTGATAAAACACCATGACTAAATGCAACTTGGGGAGGAAAGGGTCTATTTCATCTTACAGATTGTAGTCCATCATCCGAGGAAGGTATGACAGGAACTCAGGCCAGGAACCTGGACACAGGATCTGATGCAAAGGCCATGGAAGAGTGTTGCTCACTGGCTTGCTCCTCATGGCTTACTTGGCACCCAATGCCACCAATCCAGGAATTGCACTACCCACGGTGACCTGGGTCACCCCACATTAATCATCAATCAAGAAAATATACCACAGATTTGCCAACAGGGTTATCTGGTGGAAGCATCCTCTCAATTGAAATATCTTCTTCTACACTGTCTCTAGTCAGTGTCAAGTTGACATACAACTAGTTAGACACCATGAATCATGGAGACTGGTAGAGAGGAAGGACACCCCAGAAGGAAGAAACAGTGGTGGGAAAGGGTGTCCACGCTGGCCTTGGCATATATTTTCTGGTTCTAATCTGTATGGAAGGTAGACAATGGGCTTGGCCCCTTTCCCTCTGCTTTTTTCTCTGCACCCACATCAGACTGTCAGAGCAAGTGCTTCACGTGACTTGTTCTTCATGTAGACTCCTACACAGCTGAAGATGCTAGGATAGAGGTCAGAGGGTCAGGGTTTTCCCTGGACTAAGGTTTTTTTTCTAGGACTCAAGACTTCCAGTGTAAAAGTTAGGAGAGAGTTAGACAAATAAGGATGGGGTGGCCTCTTTAACTCTATTAATGAAATGAAGAAAAGGAATATAGATAACTTAAGACAACTATCAGAAAACTCACCCTCCACACATCCCCTATTGTGCTCCCTGGTTTCTGACTTATTTTCAACTTTGGAAACACAGTGAAACAAATTTATAACTGAAAAACAGGTTTCTACTACAAAGGAGTTTCTTTCCATAACCCCCCCACCCAGTTCAGGTTATGTATGTCATACCTTCTCACTGCAATAGAAGAGTCACCATCACAGATTTGCAAGCTGTTACATAGCTACCTTCAACAGTCAGCACTTCCCAAATATACAACATTGCTATTCACTGGAACGGGCCCTATATCCCCACAAAACAAGAATCTGGCACATGTGATGCCTATTCATGCTTGTCAGTTTGACACACTTGGAGAAAGGGAACCTCAAATGGGGGATTGCCTCCATTAAATTTTCCTATGGACATATCTATGGGGCATTTTCTTGACTGCTAGTTGACATGGGAGGGCCTAATTTACTGTAGGCAGTATCAGGCATGGGCAAAGAGTCATGGTCCTAGACTGTATAATGAAGATACTAAGCAGGAGCAGGATGGGAAACAGCATTCCTCTACCCTCTCAGGTTCAGTTCCTGCCTCCGTGCTCCTGACTCAGACTGTGACTGTAATCTGTAGGCTAAATAAACTTTTTCCTCCCTGAGCTGTTTTGATATTAATTTTTTCATAGCAAAAGAAAAGTATATTTGTTAAATTGGGGTAGGGTTACTGAATATTTAAACAGTTGTTTAAAACCGTTATTATTTGACTATTCCACAGTTATGATGGATCCATTCAACAGTGACCAGTGTGACCCTAACTCCTGAAAATAACCAACTCTCTGCCCCAGGTCCCCTGTATCTACATGATGACTTTCAATGTAGTGTTTTCATGGGACTCCTGATGTGTGAGTGAGTAGCTCTCTGATTCCTGTGCCTTCTTGTGGGCTCTTCCCCTTCTATTGGTTTGTCTTGTCCAATTTCATTCAATGTGATAGTTTGTGTTTTATCTTATTATATTTTATTTTTTTTAAAGGAATGAATCACTAAGGTAAAGGTTAACAACTGAATTGTCACATATACCTTCTGGGATAGGGAAAATCAGTTTTCTCTAATAGACTGACACTGGGTATACCTACCCATCCAGCCAGGACATGTCTGATGATCAGGAGTAGTTAACCAACATATAACAGACCCACAGTTTGTGTGTGATGTGTGTGTATATATATGTGTTTATTTAGTTTCAATTTGGTGTTTTGTCTTTTGGGAGGTGTTTACTTGGCACTTGTTTTTTTTTTTTTGAGGGTTATTGTATTAGGTTTTTTGTTTTTTTGTTTTTGTTTTTGAAAAAGTTGTGGGGAGGGGTGGAGAGGGGTTTGGAAGGATTTGGGAGAGGGGAAGAATATGATCAAAATATGTTTAAATTTTAAAAATGTTCTAAATATATGAAAAAGAAATAATGAAGTTCCTTTCTGCTTATAAACAAAATAATAATAACAACCAAGTCTATTTTCAGCCCTGGTTTAAGGGTGTCCAAAACTGCTCCAGACATTGAGGAGAACCACACCCTGCCATGTCCTTTCCATGCAGAGATGCAGGTACTCACTCCGTAATCAACAACCTAGCAACCTAAGCCCAGATGCTCTCAGACACATTTTTAGGCTTGTTGGCCAGCCTAAGAAGTTCTACTAACAATCCTTCTGGTTTAGCAATGCAGTCCTGAGATGACAGGGTGTGGCAAACTCTCTCTGTTGATTTTGTAGGCCCTGTCTGGCACCATCTTGCCATTAGGCTGCAAGTAACTCTAGCAATGTTCCACTGAGATCAAAATGAGACCTAAGATCTAAGAAGAGGGATTCCAACTTGGATTTAGGATAAAGAAATAAATTATAGATGAACTGATTTCAAATTTTTATATTTTCCCCAAGATTTTACTTAAAAGAATGCAAACCCATAAAAAGGAGGAATTAAAAATACAATGGATTGGAAACTTGCACACCTTTCTTTCATCCTGATTTCTAAAAGGCTGCCCTATGAGCATGAGATTCCCCCTTCACTCAGTCATCTAATATGAGTCATTGATAGCTTGACACTTCACCTCTGCAATATTCACTGTGTTTTTTCTAAGGAGATCATTTACATAAGCATGGTGATCTTGCATTCTCAGGCTTCTTAGCTCCCATGATATTAATGCAATAACATTATCTAATGTATTGTTCATATGCAAATTTCCCAGACTGCATAATACTGTTTTTTATAGCACTGTTTGATTCAGGGTCCAATAAAAAAAAACATCTACTACATGCAATTGTCATTCTCATTAGTGTCTTTAATCTAAAAGAATGTCTCTGTTGGGTTTTTAAGTTGTTCCTTTGCTTGAATTATATTTTTCTTTATTTTTTAAAAAATCTATTTTTTATTATTTTTAATCATGTGTCTCTGCACATGGTTATGTCCTTGTGTATGAGTCCTTGAGGACAGAGGTATAGAAATTCTCTGGAGCTGAAGTTACAAGTAGTTATGGGCTTCCCAGTATGTGTGCTGGGAACTGAACTTGGGTCCCATGGAAGTATGTGTTCTTAATGGCTGAGTCATCTTGCCAACTCATGTTTTCCTTTCTTATTAGGAACTATTTATTGTACACAGTACTGGATTGCAATTAATGCATTCATTTGGCTTCTCGGTATTTCATTGAGCTGATAGTTCTGAATTTGGGGCTAGTTTTATTATAGAATTCCAGTAATCTAAATTTACAAATGTATTTCTTCATTGATTTCCATTTCATACTTCTTGTCTAAGTATTGCCTCAGTGACATCTTCCATACCATCATATCAGGAAGTTCCAAATATCATTTTGTTTCCATATTGGTACATCTCTATGATCTGATGAAGAGTCAGAATTCAGAAATTATGAAGCAATTATTTTCTTCAGTAATCTGCAGGGTGAGACCATGGGAATACCCCTTCCCTAAGAATATTCTCCCAGTGGTGTTAGCACCTACTGGTGATCTTTATCTGGGTCAGCTATTGCAATATGATTGCAAATGATTTTTCTAATAATATCCTATTTCTATATGTAGAAAATGACACTCTATAAAATACCTTCCCACCTTACAAACACTTACACTCTGCTCTATTAATGTTTTTCTTTTATCTTGAAATGATTACAGACCCACAAAACATTGCAAAACCAACAGGGTAAAATGTCCACAAAACCTGGCTTTTACAGAGAACAGTATGAAACCAGGAAGTTGACTTTAGCATAATAGGATTAATTGGACTACAGACCTGGCTTGAATTATACTTTTACATTCCTAATAACACTTTAACTCTCACCTTTTCCATTGTATTATAATCTATTGTCATTGCTATTCTTTTTGCTGCTCACATTATCTCAAAGTTAGGCAGTGGAAAACCCTTCAAGCCTGCTCATGACTTCTTTTAACAAGAAGTCAAAAAGACTTTACAAGCAGTTTTCCTTACACTGTCACTCACTAAAGATGCACAATTAGAATATTGTACTCACATGTTTTGGAAGCTATTTATTTTCCATAGAGTTGTGCTGTAAATTTAACTTATGGTTGGCTTCTTTCATTTTATCTTGTGTGCAGCTTTAAGATCTGTTTTGTAATCGTTCCCCTTGATTTGATTTAATTTTATTTTAACATGCAAGAGTCAGATGATTTCTAAGGCAAAAGTATATTAAAAGGACTACTCAGAGAAGTCTCACCCTCATCCCTATCCCTGATGCCCTACTCCTCCACAGCCTTGGTAGGCAAGCATTCCAAATAGCTTCCAAGTCATACTTTATACCTTTGGGTGTGTATATAAAATAAGCAAATAAATATATGTCTGGAGGTGTTTCTTTATTTTACACACACACACACACACACACACACACACACACACACAAAATGTAGCACGCTAGCTGTGTTCTTTCACACCTTGATGTTTGCCCTCAATAACACTTACTAGAAATCATCGCATATCAATTCACAGAGAGCTTCCTCATTCATTTTTACATTGTGTGCATGCTGTTGTGAGAATGTACCAAAACTTGTTTAGCAGATCTATTATAGGAGGAATTTAAGCTGATGCCAATGCTTTGTTACAGTAAATAATGTCTTAATTTAAAAAAAAAATCTATCATGAGTAGTTTCCATCTGTGGAGTCCTATCACAGGGTAAATCTCATCAAGGAAAATTGCAAGATTCCCAGGAGAAATGCATAATTTTGCTAGATATTTTCCTCCATGGAGACTGACTATTCTACTTACCAAGTGATTTCTAGGGGCACCTATTTCTCTGCAACCTCGTGGAAGCTGAATTCTGCCAATGCAACAGGTGAAAAGGAGTTTCTAATGTTCAGTTTTAGTTAGCATTTCTTGAGTGAGTATAACTTGCGTGTTGTTTCAGGACTACTAGTATGTATTTTTCTGTGAAGTGCCTATGGTTTTGCTCATGTATCTTCCAGGTTTGGGTGTTTTAATTTATTGATTATTTAATGACTATATGTATTAAGAATATAGCAACCTTTATAAAGTATAACGTATACTACATGCTTTCTCTAAATTTGTCACTTTGTTGTGATTTTGTGATTTTTCTCACCATGCTTCCAAAAAAATCTGGATTTTTATCATATTCAAATTTAGATGAATTGAAAAGTGTGGGGAATTGGAAGAGGACATGGGTGAGTACCTTGTATAAGTGTATGAAATTCTCAGAAAATAATTTTAAAAGCAAAACACAACAACGAAAAAGAAATGATTGTTGTATGTAGAAAGGGGGAGGAGCACAAGAGAAAGACGGCATGTGACAGAGCTCAGGTGGACAGTTTTATTGGGAGGATGGGAATGGGACAAGGGGTAGGGGAGAGGGGAGACAGGCCTCTGGGGGCACTAGTGGCAAAAGAGAAGAGAGAGGCAAGGAAGGGACAGAGGAGAGACAGAAAAATAGGCAGAGAAGCAGAAAGAGAGAAAGGTGGGAGGTGGGCAGGGCCCTTTTAAAAGATAACTAGTGAATGGGCGGCAGCTGATGACATATCCTGTCAGAACACCAAGGACAGGCTAGTACAGATGCCTGAATACTAACAGAAATAACCTGTCTTTTCTCATATTAAATGTGGGTCTTATTATTTTCTACTACGTGTGCATGGAGTTTTTGCGGTTTTTTAATTTTTGTTTGTAAATATGCTTATATTTTTATTTAACTCTATGGCCCATTTAATGCTATTTTTGAGTTAGGGTATGACATATTTTTAGCCCTTTTCAAATGGCTGTGCAGGTATCCAACCAAGCCATTATCTATGACCCAGAGCTTCTTCAATTCATAGTAGAGCAAATGAGTTCTAAGATCAATATTGGGCATGTCAAAACAGAACCCGACACACACAAAATTCTTTCTGTACATGTTCAGTATGAACTGCCAAACTGTGAAAGGCAAACCCTGGAGGGAAAAGGGACCAGAAATCAGGAATTCAGAATCTCTAGGCTTGTACATTGTGCTTAATTTTGTTATATTTTGCTCTGAATCAGTGTCATGTAGTCCAAGCTAGCCTTCCATTCATTTCGTAGCTGAGACCAGCATTGGATCCTTCTGTTGTTAGCTCTCAAGTCCTGAAGTTATAATCAAGTGCCACCATACCCAACATGTTTTGCTTAATATTTTAATCAACACATGCTAATTGGCTTCAAATGAAAAAAAAACTATATAATAAAAAGTAAAAATGTGGTCCTACATCAGATTGTAGTCTCTCTAGGAGCAACCAAGCACTACCCAGAGGGCCCAACAAGTAAAAGTATATGCCTCCAAGCCACATGGCCCGAGTTTCATCCCTGAAACCCACATGGTAGAAGGAGGAAGGAAGCCAATTGCTTCAAGTTGTTCTCTGACCCCCACACATGTACTGTGGCATCCCCATGCCTCCCTACATAAACAAATAAACAAGTAAATAAATGCAACTGATGTCATCAGTCCCATAGATACTGATCCACAGGTAGTGTATGATTCCTGTTCTGGTGGGAGTGGGGGCAGGGAGACAAACACAGGGAGGATATAAAAACAAAAGAGAAGGAATATTAATTCACCTCTGCGGAAAGACACATGTACTCATTATCACAATTTAGCCTCATATAATCTTCTAGCTCTACGTTTATCATATTGTGTAAATGAAAAGCTGAGGTTCAGAGGTGGCAAAGCAAACTTTTCCGACGATGTCAGCCAGAGTCTGGCTCTGAACCCCCACTCTCCCCTCTACACCACAAGGTAGGCATTCAGGAAGTGCATGGTCACTTTGTACAAACAGCCATTCAGAACACAAGAAACACTCTAAGAGAAGTGGTTTCCCCAAAATGGCCTGACAGCAGAAACAAAGGGATGTCAAAGCCCTGAATAAGAAAAAATACCCTGTCGTATTCACAAGCTGCCCTGGCAGGAAGCCATGATAGTAAGGGCAGTTCATACATAGGGTGAACTAGCCTGTCCCCAAACACTGAGCAATGGCTCCTTAAGCTGTATTAGTAGAAAAAAAAATCAAAAGAAGAAGCAAATTGTGTCAAGAAATGTTAACAGCTATGACTCAAAGATGCATGGGAGGGGCAGATCTGGTGACTCAGAAGGGTCCATTTCTTTGTCACTTAGCAGTTTCTACTGCACTTTAATCTTTTAGAAACAAGAAGGATTTGCAAAGTGGAGTGGGGAGGTAAAAATAAAGGACGGCAACAGAAGGATTTTGCTTCGCAACAGCAGCTCTCCTGGCAGCATGCAAGAAAAATATAGAGGGGAAAGCATTGTTATGCTATTCCAGAGAGGGCTTTTGAATAGGGAAGTAGATGGGTGTCAATTTCTGTGTATTAAAACATTCAAAACACAGCTCTCTTCTAACAGAAGTTCCCTCTATTGTAGTGGAAATGTGTTTTTTTCTCTCTCATCTCCACGTATCACAGACTGTAGAGGTGCACATGTTAAAAGTAGGAGAGTGTAGCTCCCCTGGAAATGTCACACGCTGTTTTGGTTCTGGTGAGGGTAGGTACGGCTTTAGGACTGATGTCCTTGAATGCCTTATTTTTTGATATCCTGCAGTGTTTGGTTGGGATGGAGCCCTTCAATAGATGCTTTATTAGGAAATTGCATAAATCAAGTTCGTGAGCAACCCAATAATTCTCATCCCACCCCCTTTTCACTATTGCCCAGCTTTCACCAAACCATTTTTGGGAGGTTCTGAGATTTGAGATTGCCTATCTGAGCTTGACTTGAGTGTGTTCCTTCTGCTCTGCTCACCGATTGAATCTGCAAGTCTCATGGTTTGCAAGTATTCTTATTCTTATCCATATTCCTAGATATTCAGGGATGCTCATCTTTAGCCAGGCCATCACATGTGGATGGGTGCCCATCTTTGCATCAGAGTTGATCCTAATATGAATCCACCTTTTAGCATTAATGCCTACCTTTGCAGGGGTACCAATTCTTTCATGAATGTACACCTTTGCACAGATATCTATTCTAACATGAAAGCTCATCTTGACATGAATGCACATCCCTGCATGGAGGTGTAAATTTGCATCCATGGCCATCATTATGTGAATCTCAGTGTGAACACTTTCATAGATGCATCTTTGCATAAATGTCCAACTTTTCCTGGATGCCCATCTTTGCGGGAATAGCCAGTCTACTGTAAATGTTCATCCTTGTGCCAATTCCATCTTTACATGGATGCTCTTGTGTGGATATTTTTATTGCATGAATGCCCATTGTGTATACATGTTCATTATTACATGTGTGCCCAACTTTGCATGGATATCCATGTTTGTTTGCATGTATAACCACCCTTGAATCAAAGGTTAGCCATGCACAGATGTCCATCTTTTCATGGTTTTCCATATTTATGTAACATGTCTAGTCTTTTGCAAATGCACATCTTTATGTGGCTATCATCTTAATATAAATGCCCATTGCACAGATGCTCATCTTCTGGATACCCATTTTGCATGCGCGCCCAACTTTGCATGCATGTCTATCCTTGCATGAATGACTGTCTTCACATATACACTAGCCTGGCATGCAAGCTCATCTTTGTGTGGAACCCATCACTGTGCACACCCCTCTCTGCATGTATATGAAGCCATCAGATGTTTCCTGAAGGAAAAATCTCTACCCAAGCATCCAACCTCTTCCTTCTCATTAATTCTTCTATTAATCCTTATTTCTCAATCATTTACACTATTTGCTTTAACTGTGACTTTAGAGTCTAGCCATGGAAATAACCACTCCTCCTCAGATTTCCTTTTCTCTGTGGTGGAGAACATCCCTTTGCTTTTCCTCACACAGAAACACCCTTTCATATTTAAAAGTCCAACTAAAAATTCATGATTCAATTATTTACATGTATTTATTTATATGTATTTGTGTGTGTATGTTTGAGAGAGAGAGAGAGAGAGAGAGAGAGAGAGAGAGAGAGAGAGAGAGAGAACACACACAGGTCAGAGGACAATTAGTGGGAATTTTTTCTTTTTGGTCTTTCTTTCTCCACCATATACACTCCAGGAACGAAATTCAAGTCATCAGAATTGGTGACAAGTGCTTTACTCACTGAGGCATCTTGCTGGCCCCATAAATGTCCATGATTTATAGTAAATATCCCCTAAGTTCTCCAAATGTTGAAATGACTCCGTTTTCATTCCATAGCATCTGTCTACTGATCCATCAACTAGCAGATTTAGTACATAGCTTGCTATGTGCTAGACACTGCTAACAGCGGACCAAGTGACACTTGCACAATGTATTCCAATTCTGAAGGCATTTCTACATGATTGTTTCTCGTGAGCAGAAAGGGGTGAAATACTTATTGGCCCAGCTGCAGATTTAAAAACAGAGGCTCAGAAAGTCAGTTGTCTGCTAAGAAGAGGCAGGGAAAACAGCATTTATTTAAAAGTTTAAACTCTATGTATTTACCATACTTGTGTGAATGTTCACACATGTAGCATCTACCCCATCACCCTCCCCTCGCCCCTAGTTATAACTGCAATTATGTGTAAGCATGGTTTTCTGTTTTTCTAAAGTGTTTGTTCTATCTTCCCTTTAATCAATAAGGTCCCTGTGGACCGAAACCCAGGGTGGCTCTGTTGGTTTGATGCTGAAAGAGGTGAGGAAAGTCAAGTGCAGACACAGATCATGCTGGGGAAGCTGTCCAAGGGCTTCAAGGGGTGTGGCCTTGCAGGGGGGTGGCGGAAGCTGAGGCAGGAGGACTCCTTGATTCTTTAGCCATTTTATAAGCATTAGCAGGTTTGGAGCTTCCATCCAGTCAACACGGTACTGAATGAATCAGCCCAGCGCTCTCCAATCCAGCCACACTCTCTCCCCTCCACACAAAAGCCAGTGCACAGGAAAAGCCCACATAGTGGGCATATAATTATCATCAGACTGCAAACCCATTTCTCAAGGATCCTTCCCCATTGCTAGAGAGCTGGATTAATCAGCACGGCTCGCAGTGGTTTTGCATCTCTTAATTTACTACCAAACACTCCTTCTCTCCTGAGAGGAGATGTTTTGTTACGTGTAATTAGACCATGTACGCAATCCTATGTGGGCCTTGTTATTTTTGCACAGGAGGATTACCGAGCTGTCTCCAGGTGGGGAATGGTGACATGCTGCAGGAACAAAGGTATGCTGTGTGTTCATTTGCAAACCTCCACCAGCCTGGCGCAAGCTCGGTTGGAGAAGACATTAGGACTGGAGGCACACACTTGGGCTCAGCTCCTGCGCCTAATTGTCTGGGGCCTGGAGGTTCAGAACATAATGGCTGAAACATATGCTCTCTACGGCTTCTAAGGTTTTGTGTCTCCCGAGAGCAAGGCCAGCAGCAGCTACCACAGAGCGCAGTGGCGTGACAGTAACTGCCTACCCCTCCTAGAACACAGTCTCTATGTGGGACTGGATCTCAATTTAAGGAAGCCTGGGGTAGTTGGACTTCGGAAAATGAGCATCCTGGAGGGCCTTGAGCCTTGATCCCAGGGCTTTCCTTGTGAGCGTGTGACCCCCGCCTAACAGAGTTCATCTGCTGAGATGAAACTCTTGAAGTGCTTGACTGTACCAGAAGCAAAATGAAAACACACTATCGAAGCACCAGCTCTCCTGTTTCAAATGCTCTTCACCAGCAGCCCCAGAATGCCTCTCACTACTCAGATTGCTGGAGGAAGAGCTGTTTAGCTTCAGAATTACTTGGTTGAAAGGACCCAACTCTTACATTTTTCCTAAACTGTTCCGGTATAGCAGTGAGGGCTCCTTGGGATAGCGCTGGTTTTTGTGGAGGCCCAAAGGAAGCTGGCTAGCCAGGAGGAAAGATACTTGACACCAACTACCAGGCCACAGTGAGGGGGCACTGGATGTGTGACCTTGGGCAAGTCACTTAGCTCTCTGAGTATTCATCCTCTCATCAATCTGGGGGTGACTATATCTGACCTACCCACTCCCCTGGGCCTCTGTTGAGGATCAAATGGGCTAATGGATATGAAAGCTGTGGAAACCGCATTCCAATGTACAAAAGACGGTCCTTGTTATTGATAATAATGCTCTTCCTGCTGATAATAGCTTCCACCTGGGTCTTGGGTGGGGTTGCTCTTCTCTAATGCCACAGCCCTTTGTGAAGAACCAGCGCCGAGGAGCTGCCAGCCTGTGCCCTGTCACTTGCCTCAGACATCTCAGGAGACAGCAGTTGGAGGTGCTGGAGGAAAGGTGCCACGACATCCTGTCCCTCAGGTTTGACACGGTGTAATTGTTTTGACATATGATGGAATTTGTCCTCTCGAGGGTCAGAAAAAAAGCCCAATACTGATGCTTTTCATCTAATTTCAATTACAGTCATTAAAACCCTTACTCCTGAGTCAAACCTTTCCAAAAAGCCATCAACGACAGCCCATTACGCATGAGTTATTTATAGCGGCGCATGTTAATTTTACAGTACCACAGACCAATGATTCATGGTTTGGCATTAGGGAGAGACATCATTCATGGGCTGAGTGATCCCTGACATAACAAGCACCAGGCTACATCTCTAAGAGGACAATTCAAGGCCTCAGAGGCCAGACCCCAGCTAGGACTGCAGTGGAGCAGCTAGGTCTCGGCCCATCCCATCCAAGAAGTGCTCTGCTGAGTAGGGAAGAAGGTGCCACTTGCTTTGGGATTGGCTAGAAACATCCAGTGCATTTCTGAAACAGTACTTGGCATGGGCCCGAGGTTCAGCTCCCCTTCTCATATTTATAACTGTGCGTGTGGGCAGCCAGTTGACCTCATAGCATTTGCCCCTCCTGCTCAATAACTCGGACGGGATGTCTGATATTCACCTGGACTTGATGGGGGGAAAAGAAGTCTCTGGAGCCATAGAAAGCGCAGCATCCTTTTATCCAAACTGTTTCAACCTCAAGTTCATAAGTGCCACTTTGACCGATCAATATTGGGCCTCTTGATTCTTGGTCTATTTGCAGCTGAAATTCTCCCCCTTGATTAAAAATTCACCAGGAGGCAGCCTGATGTGACATTTATGAGTTCCTGGAAGTCCATAAATGTTGAATGTTAGAAATTAGCACCAAGTTGTTTAGATGATAAAAACGCAATAAGCAAGCAAGCGAGTGGGCTAATATTCAACGCTCGCATGTTTTTATAGCCCATCTATGTGACCCAATGGCAAAGCAGGAGTAAAACTTCATGCTACATGCCTTCTACTGAACTTCACCATCACACCGATCACTTCTGCCTCCCTTAATTGGGTTCAATGAAACTGTCTGGCCACCCTACTTCCTTCCAGCTTTGCAGCGCTTTGTCAGCTGGCAGATTGCTCCAGGTCCTCCCCCTATCAATGCTGGCGGTGATAACCAAGCTAACATGCTGGGCTCTTTTACAAAACAACAACAGCTCTGCCAAACCAAGGTCTGCAGGTCATTGGGAGACATGGAGTTTGAAAGGATCGGATAGGTTCATATTGAACCCATGGATATTCATTTTTTAAATTAGTTTCCACCCACATTCTAGCCCCTTTCTGAGCATCCCATCCCTTATTTTAGTGATTTCTTTAGACATTATTATTATTTTTTTTTTTTGCAATGATCTTCCTGTAGATGAAACCACTGACCGTGGTTCTGGGAACTTTACTACATATTTCTGGGCTTTTTCTGATCTAAGCTGAGGCCTATGAAGGAATAAATAACTCTTAAATCAGTCAGCCCAATGGCTGTTCTGCCTCCTCTGCTAGTGTCCACACAGAGTGTGGCTTGTATGGGGAATGTCAATGCTGTCAGATTGCTGATACATTGTACAGAATACAGTGAAACATGCTTTATGACTCTTACATGGGAAAACCAAGAAATCTGTTATTGTAATATGCACAGATGAAGGGAAGTCCAAGGAGAGAGCCAAAGCCAAGCTTCTTGGGTTAACTCCAAACTCTGCTGTCTGCTAGGTGTCTGACCTCTTTTCTCCACCTCTTTCTATACCAATGTCATCTTCTGTGAAAGGGAGTTAATGAGCGCCTTTTTCAGAAAAATGTGATGAAACAGTAAATGAGCCAATCTTTGAGGACATTGCCTAGCCCACAGTAAAGTATTTATGTGGTAATGGGTATGTTTTACCTTAAGAACTACAATGGGATATTCACTGTCCACTTTAAGATATGTGGAAGAAATTGTGGAAATAAAGAAAACTAGCAAAATACCATGTCAACCTTTAAGAACGAGGAGCTAGAATTCTCCTTAGATAACTGGGATATTTAGGCCGGTACATGCTGCATGCAGGCCTCTTGGGAACAAGTGCACAGGAGATACAGAGAAAGGCAGAAAGGATACTGGGAAGATCCCACAAGAAGCCTCTTAAAGGATGCACAGCAGACAACTGGGCAGTTAGCAGAAGACAATGGTACCCCAAAGGCAGGAAACTGATCCCTTCTGCTCACCAACCCTACTCTGTACCCTCCCCTTGCCTCCACCATACTTCTCCTTTAACTGCCTTTATTTATTCCTTTTTCCATTTTGCAAAATGCACTATTGTCCCGCCACCTCAGTTGAATTCCTTTTATTTAATCTTTCTTGAACTCTCAAAAGCAATGTAAGCATTTAAAAAATCAATTAAACAATGTGGACGGTTGTAAAGTAAAAAGCAGTCTTCCTCCTTTACCTCCAACCTTTTAGAAATACAATCTGTATGATGGTTATAAAACATGGCCACAAACTCTTGACACCTCTCTCCAAATGATGGAGTTCTTATCCTTTCCCACGACTCTGAGGAAGCATCTGACTTCGCCGATCTGTGTAGTAATGTAAAAAGGATGCTATAACTTCCAAGAATGTCATGAAAGGCCATGAAGCCGCTACCTCATTCACATGGAACTCTTTCTGGGAGTCCCAATTTGATAGCTAAGAAAGTCAGCTTCACTAACATATTTTTTTCTGGAAAAGCCATGATGTGGAACTCTAAACTCAGCTGGCCACCTTCATCTAGTCCTTTGAAACATACTCATGTTACTGTATCATTGTATGAGTACACCACAACTCATGTGCCCACTCTTAATAATAAATATTATAGACACTTCCAGTTCTGGCATTATAAACAACACAGCTATACCTATTCGTTTCCATTTACTGTTGTGAGTTGCAAGATAAACTACTGAGCCAAAGAGCAGAATTTTTTTAAAACATTGCCAAGTATTACAAATACACTCTATCAATTTGTGCTTCTGGTGGTGAAGGCTTCCCTCCAACATCACCAACACTGAGTATTATCAATCTTTTTAATATTTACTGTTCTAACATTATCTTTGCTGTTGCTGTGATGAGCCCCTCTTTACACAGTATTGGAAAGTTAGCCTAAATATAACTTATCCTGGCCTAAATTCAAAGCTGGAGCCTGTCCTGGAATGGATTAATATTTATCCCTAGTATAGAAATGGACTTTGTAAGCCCATTTCACAAAGAGGGATACTCCCTCAGCCTAGACACATGGGGGAGGGCCTAGGCCCTGCTCCAAATGATAAGACAGACTTTGAAGACTCCCCATGGAAGGCCTCACCCTCCCTGGGGAGCAGAAAGGGGATGGAATGGGGGTTGGTAGGGGGAGGATAGAAGGGTGAGGGAACTGGGATTAACATGTAAAACAAGCTTGTTTCAAATTTAAATAAAAAATTACCCTCCCCATCCAAAGCTGGAGTACATGTGGAAATGAGAAGGGTTTCTGAGTACAGTAAAGGATGGAGATAACACCAAAGGCCAAGTTATTAATAGCACAGGTGTTTGAGAACTTATTTAACATAAAGGTGAGCCACAGCACATCACAGAATTGCCAAGCAAATGTGTCAGGACATAATGACATTCTTGGAGTGGCTGGTGTTATTTGAAGTCCAGAATAACTCAGTTGGAAGAAGATGGTTGGAGACATAGAAATGAGGGAGAGAAAGAGCGCAGGAGTGAAAAGGAAGCTCTCACAGCTAGTAAGATGCTAGATGGACAGTTGGATATAAACTGGACATTTTGCAATGATTGATTTCAATCTAGATGGTTTCAGGACATGGTCAAGAATAGTAGTTCTCAACTCTAGCTGTTTAGCAACACTATCTGGAGTATTCTTTTAATAAATAGAGCTACATCAACCCCCTCCTCATCACACCCAGATGTGCGCACACAGAATGACTAGAACTATAGATTCAGTAGGACTGCAGTTTCCAGTCCATCCAATGATTCTGAGGCAGCAAAACAAACAAATATTTGCTAGAACAGAAAAAGGAAATTTGCAACAGAATACCACTGAAGACTTATAAATACAGCCCCTGGACTCCACCACCAGACCAAATGTTTCAGAAAGTTTGGGGCTCACAGTGAGAATTGTTGCCTTTCCAACAAGCTCTCGGGTGATGGAGACCCCCATGTTAAGTACTTTAGTCAAAGCAACAGCAGCAACAAAATCTGGGAACTTTGTGGAAACGCAAAGCGACTAGCCCACCTCAGGCCTAGCGATCCTCATCTGTATCTAACAAGCTACCAGTGATCTGTGTGTTCCTAAGTGTAAGAAGTGTCACCTGCCCTGCCTGCCGGTTCTGGAGGTGGCTGTGGTGGGGTGGGAGTAGAGGTGGTGGGCTGCTGGGGTGGTGACTGCAGGAATGCCCTCCGGTCTAGTGTCAGCAGGATCACTGATGGCCTTTGTGCTAATAACAAATCCCTCCACTTTGGGTGCTTTCACCTTCCTTGCTTAAAAAAAAATAGATGCTAGGTAAAAGGAAATTGCTGTTTTTAGGTGTATATCCTCTGATGAGCCAACTGGGCTCCAGCAGATAGTGAAAAACCCGCAGTCCTGATTAATCTTGGTGGGTCATGGAACAAAATGAATAGACATGAAGCTAGGAGAGAGATTTATGAGGAGTAGGGGACAGTTAGAAAAGTAGGAGGCAAGAATGATCAGAGTGCATGTAATGTCACACATGTCTCACTAGGTACCCCAAAGCATGCCTTGAACTCACTGTGGCCCAGGCTGGCCTCCAACTTTGGACATCCTCTTGCCTTAACCTTCAGTGCCAGGATTACAGGTAGTCACCACCAAAAACAATCGGTTAAGCTTGTTTTTGATATAAGATTCTTGATATCCAGCCTCTGTCCACAGTCTCTGCTAGAGTTAAAGCCATGTGCCACCAGATTCTACTTAAGTAATGGTTTTCATTCCTCTCTTCCTTCTGTTACAGACTGAATTATATCCATCCATATCTGTTTGTTGACATCCTAACTCCTGCTATCTCAGAATATGATTATATGTTTAGATAATACTTTTAATGGGGTGATTAAAGTTGAAACCTGAGTTCAAATGGGGTGGTCCTTACTCCATGCTGATGGCTGTTTTACAAGAATGAGAGATTAGGGGTTCAGTAAGATGGCTCAGGTAAAGACTACTGCCACCAGTCCTGAAGACCTGTATTTCTTTCCCGGGAACCCTAAGGTGGAAGGACAGGACTCTCACAACTTGTCCTTTGACCTCCACTTGTACTCCATGGCATGTACCCCCTCCACATACATACATACATACAAAAATGGATAGACGTGCACTGTAAATTAGAATAAAAATATAAAGAACAGATTAGTATACATGCTTCCAAGGTGCAAGGGAAATGTCAAGTATGGATGTGGCAACACAGCAGCCATCTATAACCCAAGAAAAGAAGCCGCACAAGAGGCTAAACCCTGCATCATTTTTTTTCTTTTGAACTTCTAACTCCTGGAACTATGTGAGAACACAGTTCTCTTTAGGTGTACCAGTCTGCTGCATTCACCAAGACAGCTTGAGCTGACTCATGCATGCATGCCTTCTGAGCTTTAGGACTAAATCCTGATTAAATGCTAAATGCAGAAATCTCACAATTTATTACAGTACACCCCATCCTCGGACCTTCCTGCTACTACAGCCAGCTTCTCCTGTGACCAGACTTTCCTCGCTGCTCTTGGTCATGATTGCTAGGCAATACCCACAAGTGCTGGTCATTTATTCCAGAGCTTGGGAATCCTTGCTTGTCACTCAGCACCTACCCCATCTTCCCATCTCTGAGTGCCACTCCCACTCTGTTCCCATCTCCCCTTTTCACTCCTCGAGGAGGATTTGGGCTTTAAAATCCTACCTCTAATCTCTGACCTCCAGTTCCCTCTTTTATAGTTGCATTTTTGTTCCTTGGTCCTGATTTCTTCAGCCCCCTTTCCTTGAGAACAGAAATTTATTATGTATTTATTTGAAATGTTCCCCTCACCTAGTTAAGAAACCTTTATGGTGCAAATATAAAAAAGGGTAAGAAAGGCATGGCACTTCTACTGCAATCACCTGCTGAGTCTCTGCAATGCCTAGTGTGAAGAAACCAGAAATCAAGATCTGAGAATCCCCGGGGAAAAGGCAGAGACCCAGTCATCAAAACAGAAACACAAGGGCAATTACTGTTTTAAAAGCCCTAAAATGGAAATACTTTGTTGTTTTTTTTTTTTTAACAAGCAATAGGATTTAGGTACTGGGACATTATTTTTTTTATTTTAGTACAGACACGAAGCAATGAAGATACCACCAAATCAACAGAGTTTTTAGAATTTCTCTGATCTATAGAATACTGTTTTTCCACATCAAGATGGTCTAAGGCAGTGGTACTCAACCTTCCAAATGCTGCAACTCTTTAATACAGTCCCTCATTTTGTGTTGACCCCAACCATAAAAATTATTTCTTTGCTACTTCATAACTATAATTTTCCTGCTGTTATGAATCATAATGTAAATGTCTGAAATGTGACCGCTGTGGGGATCTTGACCTACAGCTGGTCTAAGGCTGTGTTTCTTGGCTTTAAATGTGCTATCACAACAGCCAAGGCCTTTAATGGCAGGGGCCTGAATCAGTGGGTCTTGGGTGGGGAGGAGCCTGAAATTCTGCATTCTCCAAAAAGGTCCTAGTGGAAGCCCACCACTACATTTTGAATGACAAAGATTCAGTGCTGTAAGACGGAACACGTGGTTTCTAAAGATTTATTGGTAATAGAATTTGAACACTGGCTGCAGTGGTTAATCGCCATTGGAAACCTGACTGGATATAAGAACCACCGAGCACCTACATATCTGTCTACTAGGACATTTGTAGAGCAGTTTAGATGAAGAAGGAAGGACCACCACGGGCTGGCACCCTACCATGGACTAAGGTAACCAATTGAAAAATAAAGGAATGGGGGGGGGTGCAAGAAAGTGAGCTGAGCATCCACATTCACCTCTCTCTGTTTCCTGACTGTGGATGTGACTATCTACTTCAGGGTCTTGGCTGCCACCATTAGAGCCACTGGCAGCCCCAGAGGGCCTGTATCCTGTGGAACTATGAACCAACATGGACCTTCCTTCCTGAAGTTACTTTTGCCAGATATTTTGTTGTAGAAATGAGAACAGTAACTGATGTGCAGGTACTTGTTTTGACTAGGTTGTAGGCCAGCACCCTCTGTGCTGAGGAAAACTTGAGAGACCAGCTCTGACTACATTCACTCAGCATTGACCATTACTTGATCTTTGAATAGGCCAATGCCTCTAAGCAAAGGCCTCCAATTTGTTGGTTGTTATAATAATAGTTCAGCTTCCTCTCTTGCACCAATATCAATAAAGTAAAACAGATAACTAAGACAGCCACATGCAGAAATTTTAGAGCATGACACTTTCCATATCCACAGAGGCATACTTGAAATCTTGGTAGAAAAGTTCAAGAGGTTGGCTGGCTCCCAGAGGGTACATAGTGAACACTACTGCTACCTGTCACACCCCACCAGGAGAGCCATCGTGGCATCACTTGTGTTTCACTGTATTTCAGAGTAAAGCTACAAAGCAGTGTTCGCCAACATTATCTGTGCACCTGGAGAGCTTAGAAAAATCATTGATGTCTAGTCCACAAAATATTGTGATTTAATCAGTCTGGGCTGTGTCCTAGGCTTTGTAAAGACAATCCCTCAGGTGATTCCAATGTGCAAACAAGTCTGAGAATAACTGTTACAGTATATTGATTAAGTGAAAGCAATGAGATAGGAGAAAACTGGTATTCCGGAGGGCTCAAGAGAGCTGCCTCTCAATTGATTGTTAATTTAGTTATTTATTCATGTGTGCATGCAACAAATAATTACTGAGGACAGAGTTTGCACCATTGCTGTGTAGGATCCTTAAGATTTAAAGAGGAAAAGACATAGCCCCTATCCTCACAAGCTTTAGAGGCTAGCAGAAGTGGTCCAGAGGAGTAAACAGACAAGTAGAACAGAGCCCTCTGTGGCACAGTCATGCATTGCTTGATAACAGACATGTTCTGAAGAATGCGTTTGTTGATTTTGTTTTTGTGTGCACATCACAGAGTACATGTACACAAACAAAGGAGCTGCTAAGATGTCACTAGTAGTGAAATAATCTTACAGGACTTTGCTTGTATATGTGGTCCATAGTTGACCAAAATGTCATCTCACAGCATGTGACTGTCATTCTCTAAGAGTGTTGTAGAATACACGGAGGATGCACACAGAGCCACATGACTCCCGGGCAATCATGTCTCTTGGATTCCAAAAAGGATCATGTGGCATTCATGCACTCTGCTCTTCATTCTCTTATCCAACAAATACTTAGTGTTCAGGTACCCTGCCTCAGTCACTGAGGTAGCTGCTGAATGGCTTACAAATGAAGCAGCAGAATCAATAACTCAGGTCTCCTGCTCCTTTCAGATTTTTGAATTGGTTAATAAGAGCATTTGCTTATCTTAACCTGCTTGGCATCCATGTGGCATGTGCATTTGAAATTTCCTTAGGGAAACAGCATCACTCTCAGACCATGTTGTCTGGGGGACTCTCCTGGACATCTTTGTAGTATCAAATCTTCCTGACTTTGTTTTGACTATGGGGATTGAATCTAGGTGCATAGATAGGCATGAAATGACTGACTACCATCCCAACTGACAAACAGAAACTAAGGATGAAACCACTCTGGAGAAGAGTGACAGGAAGCAGAGACTATATCTCACATTGTGAACTCACTGGGCCAAGCCATGTATGTTCTTCTCTGTGCTCCACAAACAAATAAATCCCCTTTGTAGTCTCAGCAATTTAAGGCTCTCCCCCTGGTTTTTGTTTTTTTCAACCTTGAGAGTACTAACTCATTTAACATGGATTTACCTGGACTGTGTTCTTTGTGATTAAAAGAAAGAAAGGGAGGAAGAAAGGATGGAAGGAAGGAAGGAAGGAAGGAAGGAAGGAAGGAAGGAAGGAAGAAAGGAAGGAAGGGAGGAAGGGAGGAAGGAAGGGAGGAAGGAGTAAATCTATTAGCGTGTGCCTATGCACTGACCAGCTTCCCATTTTGTAAGATTACATTTAAAATCCACCCTATGCTAATATGTCTTCAGGCATATAAATGGAATTCTGTAAAGTAAGGTGGCATATGAGCTCAAGACATTCTGCAGGAAAAGATTTATATGATGCTCCACCTAGTTAGCAGCTGCCAGCCAAAGGCTCAAGAGCAGATGGAAAGAAACATTCCAGGTTGCTCAACTTGCCTTCTAGTAAGTGTCTGAGGAAACTTCTAGGTTTGAAAAGACTGGTGTGGCTTTTGACTTTCTGGGTAATATTGCTGTAGGATTGGAAGCTGCTGATGAAGAAGGGGCAACAAATATTTCAAAGGTTGTAAGGTGAGCTGTAGACAGTTAAGCTAAGGCTATCTTTTCACAGAACATTATTTGTGTTTCTCCTAAATGACTTTCAAAATGTTCTCTTGTTTCCAGGTGTCCTAGTGTTTTTGTCAAAATTCTTGTCATACGCAGCCTCAAAGAAAACAATGACTTCTTAACTACCCCTGATATCTTCATCCACAGCATTATCACCTCCAATCACTGGCTAAGCAAAGTGCAGATGTGTAATGAACACCCAGCAGATCTTCCGTGGACAGAAGAGATTGCCTTCATCTCAGGGTCAGTGATGAAAGTAACCTGGGAAGGAGTATTCTAGAAATCTAGGGCAAGATGAAAATTAGGTTATGATGGTACAGATAGTAGCTCAGAATTTGTGATGAATTTTTTCCATGTGTGATCATCTCTAAAAGATTATTTGATTTAATAGGCAAGGCTTCCCACATTTATCTTTTGTATTGAAATTAATATATTCTAACTAATATCTAAAAGCCATGTATTTATAAAGTGTGTAGATTTGAGCTGAAATTTCCATAAAAATTTTGAAAAATCCATGCCTTCTTCCATCCAAACATCTTCTCATTTACTCTGAGAGGAAAAGGGGGATTCTAAATACCTGCCATAATTAAAAATGTAAAACAGTAAACGTAAATTATTTTAAAGGGAAGAGAGAAAAAAAACATTGCCTCAATCCTAAATATACAAAGCTAAAATTAACTCCCTGTGACCACAAGCTGAATCCAGAAGGGTCAATGTGAGTCAAGGGAGGGACCAAACCGTCATCTCTGTTCTACCTGATTCTGGTGACTTGCCTTCCTAAGCAAACACTTCAAACAATCCTGTTCAGGCACAGGCATGGATCAATGTAGGTAGTAGCCTACCACTATTTCTTCTGCTTCTATGCCTACCCTTGTTGGATAAGTCTTACTATCTATGGGCTGTGTTCCTTCCTAGCAACAGAGCTATGATATCACTGTAAATTATCTGCAATATAAGAGAAGACACACACATACACACACACACACACACTCTCTCTCTCTCTCTCTCTCTCTCTCTCTCTCTCACACACACACACACACACACACACACACACCAAAAGAGAGAGAGAGAGAGAGAGAGAGAGAGAGAGAGAGAGAGAGAGAGAGAATTGCCTTGTAAATTGGCAAAGACTTCTGCTTGCTTTTTCGCTGCTGCTTTTAAATTCAAGGCTGATTTTTAATGATCCACGAGCTCTATTCGCTACTAACTGACACTCAGTGGGGAAAGTAGAGCATTTAAGGGCAATCCTTTCCCATTTCACCTCTTGTTTAGCATTGCAATTTCCTTGTAAACATAACAAGATTAGCTGCAGTGAGTGTGCAGCCTCCCGCATGCTGAAACCACCAGAATGTTCTTCAGCACATAGGGTTTTTTGTTTATTTGTTTTATTTTTTATTTTAAAAAAAATACCAGCAATCAAAAGACAAATGTAACAACCTGAAATTTCTGGATTTTCTAGCAATCTAATTACAATAGCAGTGAAAGGACATGTACCTAATTAAACTGCCAATCACATTAAAATGATATGCATCCTGTTTTCACAAATATTTATTCTCCTGGCTAGAACCAGACATTTTGGCTGAGAAAGAAGCAACTGGCAATTAAAAAGTAAGTAGGTCACGTGTCTTTCTTGCCAAATAAACCAACTTTTTCTTATCTGGAATTTAAAATGTACCTTACTCCTTTTCTTCCTTGTCTTTTTAAAATCTCCTTGAGGTAAATTAACATAATAAATATGTAGTTCAGTTTCCCCAAGTGGAATACACCCATTTTCCTGACAAGTTCATCTGTTCCCCTTTCCTATAGGCTGAACTTTTCCTTCCAAAGGTATTAGCTGTTGTAATTTCCATCACCATAGCTTAAACTTGTCTGGTTTTCCTTAATAAAAGTAGAAGGCATCAGAAAGTATTGTTCAGGTGTGTGTCTTCTTTCACTCAACAGTGGAATTCACCTTAACAACTTCCTTCACCTTACCCATTCTTTCCATTCTCTGAAGTTCTCAATTCAAGCACAAAAGCATTTTTGACTTCCAAAAATTGAATGTTCTCTGTGCTCTTCCTCAATCTCTGCCTACCCTCAACCCCTGATGATTGTGGTCAGCATTATCGCTCCATATTTCAAATGCACCTGTTCTTTGGCTTCCGGGAACATGGTGGGACCTAGCTACTTATACTTCTTATACTTGCATTGGACTATCAGATATGGTCAATTATTTGTGAGTAGGAGTAGCTGTGTCTCTTCTGAGCTGGGATATGCCATTATGGATATCAACTCTCCAGAATTCTCTTTTCCTACTGTCTGCTCCATCACACTGGATCCTTGAGTGAGAGAAGTAGGACCAGAGTCTCAGTGAATCCATGTGGACATACAACATAAACAGGAAACAAAAATCCTGAAGTTATAAGCCAATAATACCTGGATGTGGAGCATATGGCTTACATTAAATAACCAAGCTAATTGCAACTGTCACAATGATGACATTTATATTTTGACAATACCCAGATTTTATTTACTACCTACTCTTGAGCTCCTATTATCCACAAAAAAAAAATCCATTCTTGAAAATAATTAAAGTATGTGCTTGGGATACAGCTCAGTTGATAGAGTGTTGACTTAGCATGCACAAAGCCCTGGGTTCAGTCTGCAGACCTGCATGAAACTAGGTGTGATGGTTTATGCCTGCAATCCCAAAATTCAGGAGGCAGAGGCAGGAGAATCAGATTCAAGGTCATTCTCCATCCGAGGCTAAGTAGAGTTGAGTGAGAATTTGTCTTACAAGAAATAGACAAATAAGCAAACAAATAAATAGTAAGTACATATCATGAAGTGGACAGATTTGGAATCCTAATCTTCACCCATGTACTCCTAATTTGGAGAGTGGGTTGTCCATATCTCAGTTAATACCTGAGCTAAACATTCTGATAGGAGATGTTATTCTGTAATATGTTTCTCATACTGGTTAATGAATAAAGCACTGTAGACCAATGGGAAAGCAAGATAAGAGGGACTAGGAGACAAGGAGGAAAGAGGAAGTAGGGAGGAGAAGTCAACATGGAGAGGCCAGATAGGTAGCACGCCAGCCTCTGGCCAGTAAGATGTGCCACGTGGAAATACTTAGAATAGTAGACATGGGTGCTAGCCGGTAACAAATTAGTACCTGGCCAACAGCCTTATATTAAACACAGAGTCTCTTCATGTTATTGGGGGCTGGTGTGGCAGCGGGACCAGGTAGGCTGGCGGAAAACATATACACACTACAACATTCCTCTTGCTCAGGTTCAAAGCACAATTCTTTGTTTTCTCTTCTTTAGCCCTGTCATCGCACATCACATCCACCACCAAGCTATGAGTGCTGGCTTACTTTGAAAACACAAGTTGAGTATGACCTACCTCACCACACACCTTGGTCCTCACAATGACCTCTCTTTCCCTGCCCTTACATACTTAAGTGACAATGTGCCTTTGTGGTTTTTCTGGACTCCTTTTCTTTTCATCTTCTGATACCTTTCTCCCTTACTTTAGCTTCCTGGTCTCATTATTCTGTTTCCATGAGAAAAATCAGAGCTCCATTTGGCTTTAATTTTCATTTTTATTCCTGCTTCACAAGATGTATGTATAACAATGGTGGTGTTAGGGATGATTTCAGAAAGTCTATGACTGAGTATTTCTATTTTAACAGCTATGACTCTGTTTTAATATGTATTAGAGAAACTCTAACTACCACATAAAGCCTGAGAGATGCTACAGCTTAGATGAAGGTAATCAAATCATTTCAAGTCAAATTAAAGTAAAACACTTAATAAACAATGCCACAGTAACTGAAACAGGTGGTGATTTAAGTGGTAAGCAAATGACATGTAAGAAACACAGAATGGACTCTCAACTAAGAAATGTAGTTAATTTTCCTTAGTGGGTGGCTAGCTCTAAAGGCCACCTGAGAAGTCCACTTGGGTGGCCTACCCTACCCTCAACATCAGTAAACCAACTCGTAAGCCAGTCCCTACATGGATTCAATAGGTGGTTACTAGAGCGGGCAACTCCAACAACTCCCCATCCTTTTCGACTCCCTTTTGTCCTTTTCATTCTTGAAAGTCTTTAATTGGAATGTCTATCACCCCTACTCTCCTCGCTTATTCTCGTTAACATCATCTCAAGCCATGACCCAATTACCTCATACCCAGATCATCAGAGTGACCTCCAAACTATTCTCCTGACTCCATCAGAACTCAATTGCATCTTTCCAGTGCCCCCAAAACACCATTACCATGTTCAAAACCTTCACTAGCTTCCTTTGAACATAATGTTCATGATCCCTAACCCCAGGCCAATAGTAACAAGCTTTTACTGAGTGTTGTAAGCTAAAAGATGTAGGGATTTTCTTATTTATGCCTCATAACAACAGTGTGAGGCAAATACTATGAATGGGGAGCTAGACTTCAGAGTCAAATGATTTGCCAAGAACTGTAACTGTGAGTAGAGTTCTGAATGAGTAGCTGCAGGTCAACACTTCTTCTCTTAAGCTACCATCCTCTCCACTGCCTATTGACAAGCTCCTGTGTGTTCTCATCACAGACCATCCTTGTGTGCTGTATTCTATCCCCTGGCCTTCATTCAAGTGAGTCTTAATTCTGTATCTTGGGGCCTTTATCAAAATCCACTGAGTCATGAAGTTCTAACTCTTTTGAAGTTCTCATTCTCAACCATAGATAACTCGAACTCTCAACCACCACCATATGATAGGATGTCCAGATTAGACTGCACTTCCCTTTCAGGACACAATCTAGAGTCACCACTGGCGCAAACAGACACCTTGTCTTCAGGGGAAAGCCTATTTGTCCCAGCTGCTGGCTTGCTCAGCTGCAGTGTTGATAGCAGCTTGACACTGGGCAAATTGCTTGAAAGAAGAAAGCCCACAACTCTGTCGTATAGAAGGTTCTTTCACCTCTGAAGTAAGAAGGTTTTGGAGTCATGCAAGTACCACAGTTTGGGGCATTGCTGGTCAGCTTCTGATGGTGAATGGGGTCTTTTTTTGGTTTTGATTTCTTTTTTGGTATGTACTTGATGGGTATTTGGTAATGGTAATAAACAGGCTGACTTCCAATTGCACTGTTACCTCAGGAACTAGGAGCCAGATCTGAGGCCCACTCATTAGAGCATTTGATTGACTCTGGAACATTTGGCTCACTGATTCGTTTTTCCTCAATTCGCAAACTCATCCCTCAAGTCATTGCCTACAAAGGAAAGAGAGAAAGAAAGGTGGTGAAAGAAAAGTCTCTTCTCTTCTTTTGTGTCATATAAATTAAATGGAAATTTGACCATGATCTTGTTTTTTCCTTTCAGGGATGAGAAAACCAAGATGCTGATTGGTGAAGTAACCTAGCCAGATCATGTAATTTGTAACTGACTGACCATGAATTAGAACCTAGAACTTTAAGTAGCAAGGCCGCTAAACATTTGGCCTTTCTGAGGTTCAGATTTCTTTATCTGTTGAAGGGGGTGAGATCAATGATAGCACCCAGAGCATCAGAATGAGATTAAAAACACATTAAAATCTAGTCCAATAAAATAGTGAGACAGCGTCTCACACATAGTGGGTGCTTACTGGGTGTCACTTAGTCACTGTTAGTTAACACCCAGAAAGTATGAAGAAGAGAAATAATGCTAGGAAGATAACTGAAGTGTTGAACATCATATACATTTTCTGAAAGCTTGCAGGAATCTAGAAATTAGAGTGGGGAAATGGGGGGCAGCTAAGGCATAAGGTGTTGTCTTGGGTGCTTGCTTCAAAAAGGAAAAGGTTTATGTCAGCCACGTGGCTCAAGGAAAATACTAATTACATTTTTTATTCTTTTTCTCTCCATAAAACAAGCATGCCACTTTTAGAAATACAAAGTTCTCGTAGACCAAAGGAAATAATTGCATGAGTTTCACATTAATTGCTTTTGAAAGTTCATTTTAAATACAAAGTTTGGGGGCTCCTTTTCAAGATATTAAATGAGTGTTAAAGTCAAATCATAAGTCATGTGGTGACTTTTATCCAGAGCCAAGGTGGTGGTGGTGGTGGGGTCCCAGCCTTTCTACACGTTTGTCAGTTGAGATCTCAGACTCCCTGCTGCCTATCTGTTTAGCTCAGTATCTTTATGGTGCCTGATCCCAGCTAGGATATCACCCCCCGTCCCAGCCCACCCTCCACCTGCTGAAACTCTTAGGAAGGCAGTTTTACTGAGTGCCTCTTTCTGCCCATATGCTAGAATCTGGCTTTGGATACTCCATGGTCTCTGTAATACTGGCCTGGCAGGATGTTTAAAGATCTCTACATATATTAGTTATAGATAAAAAATACCAAAATAATTCAACAAAGACCCTTATACTGCCTAGGATTCATATGTCAATAGCCTTTTTTCTATTTTGGAAAATAATTAATTTTTTAAATGTAATTAAGGGGTTGGAGAGATGGTATTAAAACCTATGTTCAGAACTCATGTAAAATGCCAGTACAAGGAGGCAGAGACAGGATGATGTCTACCTAGGGCTCACTGGCCAGACAGTTTAGAAAACCAATGAAAACCAGGTTCAGTAACAGACTTGGTCTCATAAAGTAAGATGAAAAGCAATAGAGGAAAATACCTGATATCCACCTCTGCCACATACATGGATGAGCACACACACACACACACACACACACACACAGAGAGAGAGAGAGAGAGAGAGAGAGAGAGAGAGAGAGAGAGAGAGAGAGAGAGACAATGTATGTAGTCAAGCCCTCCGCTGTACCATTTACTGTTCACTCTTTCTCAAAGGTAGTCCCCACCTTGAAGTCTGCTCAGGTGACTGTAACAAGATCCCCCAAGCTAGGTGGTGTTAAACAACAATCAGCATAATCAACTGGGAAACAAATGGAGGAGAGCAGCAGCATGATTAATTTCTAGCAAAGGGCTCTTTGTATTTACAAAAATATGTAATAGTAATTTTGTCTTAAGTGTTTTATATGTTTGTGTGTGTGTGTTTTCAAATTTGCCCTTTACACTCAGTATCATGACCTAGAGATGTATTTATATTGATGCATTTAAGTCAAGTTCATTTGATTAAACTGCTAAAGAGTAATTCTTTACATAAAAGAATACATTTGCTCTATTAATTTACTGATTGACTTCTAGCTTTTATCTATTTTTTTTGTGAATCAGTAATAGGACTGCAATGAACATCTCTGATCATCCCTGTTTAAATACAGTGCAGTATTTTCTTAGACTACCCATCTTGAATATCCTGGTCTATAGTGTGTTGATGCTGAACTCCAGCAAATACTGGATCAATGTATGCTCTTACCCACAACTTGTCAGGGTTCCTGGTCCCCTCCTCAGCACTTGATATTCCAAGACTTTTAAATGTTGTTTCTAATTGGAAAGCAATGCAAATGACCTTTCTTTGTTTTAAACATGCATTTTCTTTTTTACCAACAAATTTTCACATTTAAAAATAATTTCTTGGCTGTTTGAATCCCTTCTAGATTTCTTTTCATGTCCTTTTCCAATTGCTCTTTTCTCATTTTGTTTTTAAAATGCATTTGTAGAAAAATGTTCCTAAAATCTGGAAACAGCTCTCCAGTTGAGTGTGAGATATTGATTTCCTTGTTTCTGAACTCTTGGTTTCTATTGGACAGGCTCCAGTGTAAGAGTATCCAGGGATAAAGCCTTGTGTTCAGAGTTTCCAGGCTCAGTCTGAACAGAGCAATCACAGGCCTCTAAAGCAATATGGAGTCAAACCCAGAACGTATGCTCTGGAGCTTCAGGTTCTAGTGTCAGCATGACCCCTGATTAGCTGAGTGCTCTCAGACTTGCTTTTTCTTGTCCATAAAAATATGAGAATTCACAACAGCCTCAAGGGCTCTTTTGAAAAGAATTCAAGGTGCATAAAATCATCATACAAAATATTACACACAAATACTAGCTGTATTGGTAGCAACAACCTAGATACAAATCCTTGTATTTGTCTGTTCAGGTGGCTATAACAAAATACCACAAAATAGGTAGGGTTTAACAACAGAAACCAGCATATCCCCTAGAAATCATATATAAGGGTACCAGCATAAGTAGTTTCTGGAAGAAGACTCTTTAGCTGGTTAACAGCCAGCTAGTTATCTTCTCCTTATGTGTTCACATACCCTCTTACTTGTGCCCAAGGAGACAAGGAAAGAAATCAGAAGGGAGAGCTCTCTGGAGTCCCTTTGTCTCTAAGCCCCATTCTTGTGGCCTCATTTAACCTTTATCACATTTTACAAGATAGATCTCAAACACAGTCATATTATGCAACAGGACCTCAACACAGGCACTTGTGAGGACACAATGCAATCCACATCAGCTGGGTCAGACTGTCATTTATTTTCAAACAGCCTTAAGTTTTCTAATGTTCCATTGGTGCTTAGAGACATAGGCAGTAGTGTCATTAACACTGTTATTTCTGACTCACTCCATTCAAAGATATTATTGTTATCAAACCAAGGTTTTGCCATTTCTGTGACTGTCACTCATAAGAGACAAACCCCAACTGTCCACCATTATCCCTGGCAGCACCAACTTAAATCTGATTGTGTTGCGGAATATTATTTTTAAGATGTGTTACATTTGTTTCTGCTGTGAATCATTTGCTTTAATGATGCAAAGATGTATTGCATTCTTTTATGTTGCATTTGTTTAACTCTGTGAAGCTGTGATTCTTTATCTATCTAAAATACATGATGGTCTAATAAAGAGCTGAACGGCCAATAGCAAGGCATGAGAAAGGATAAGTGGTGCTGGAAGGCAGAGAGAATAAATAGGAGGAGAAATCTGGGAGGAGAGAGAGAGGAAGGAGCAAGATGGAACAAAGAGAGGAAGACCCTAGCAGCCAGCCACCCAGCCAGCCATGGAGTAAGAGTGAAAGTAAGAAAAGGAAAATGCCCAGAGGCAAAAGATAGATGGGATAATTTAAGTTAAAAAAAAGGCTAGAAAAAAAACAAGCCAAGCAAAGGCCAGACATTCATAAGAAAGAATAAGCCTCTGTTTGATTTATTTGGGAGTTAGGTGGCAGACCCTCCAAAAAAGCCAAAAGAGTAAAAAACAACATTTTGGCATTCCAATGTGGAACTAGAGTAAAAGAAAAACCAACAACAAGATTGTGTGAAGAAAGTAAATGAGCTCTGCTCAACAGAACTCTCTGTGATGATGGAAATGGTCTATAAAACAGATTACATAAGCTACCTACCCAGTACGGTCCTCACTAGCCAGATGTGGCCACTGGGCACTTAGTCAGTGGCCAGTATGACTGATTGTTGTGAATTTTATTTAATTGCAATTAATTTAAATGCAAATAGCCATAGGAGATAGAAGCTAACGCCTCTGCAATGGGGTCAGACAACTGTGCTCCCAACAGCTGATCTCTCCCCTTTTAAAACCTTCCGTCTTGATTCACAGGATCTGTGCAAGATGTTGCCTGGTGCTGCCGTCACATACAATGGGATGCATGGGACCTTAGAGGAAAGGACTTTTGGAGTTGGTGTGGGAACTTCAAGCCCATGTCATGGATGAGTAAGGCTTTAGAAGTCATACAATAGAATGATTAAGGGTTGGCATTGAAAATGAAGTCCAGAGCAGCAAGAAATGGCCCTGTCCTAGTTAGCTTCAACTGTCAGCTTGACACACCTACAGTCACCTGGGAAGGGGAGAACCTCAACTAAAGAATTACCTAGATCAGCTTGGTCAGTGAGCATTATCTTAATTGATGATTTGTGTGGGTGGAACCATTCCCAGATTGTGGACCTCGGATGTCTAAGAAAGCTAGCTGAGCATATGTCCGTGAACAGGCCAGTGAGACAGTCTAAGTAGAATGATTCCATAGTTTCTATTTTAGTTCCTGCTTGAGTTCCTGCTCTGTTTTCCCCCAGTGATGGGCTATGACCTGAAAATGTAAGTCAAATAAACCCCTTCCTATCCAAGTTGCTTCTGGTCAGAGTATTTCATTGCAGCAGCAGGAGAGCAAACTGGAAGAGGGTCTAAGAAAGCACAGCGCTGGCATGTGCCTCAAAGGTCAAGTGCTCAAAAAACATCAAGTTTTTACCCTTCCAATTTCTCTTTTACTTTAAAAAAAAATCTATAAAATATTCCTTAAGTATAGAGGGTTTCCAGCCTTATGATAGAGAGGTCCCTCTGCAACCACTGTGAAGTAAAACTCAGCATGTCTGAAATGATAAGAAAAAAAAAAATCAGCCACTTGTTACTTCAAAGGGTTTCAGCTTTTAAAATCATTTTCCCTGGGTCCAAACAGCAGCAAGGATCAGGGCATTTAATCACCAGTCAGACCACGTTGGTCCCCTCCTCGGCTTGCCATTTGCCCTCAGATACTTTAACGGTAACCAAGAAAGATGGAGGAATGCAAACTACCAGAGCATCTGAAGCCTGGTTCAAATGAGGAGGGAACCCCTCCAGGATGGGTATTTGTGAAAACCATGACTCCAAGTTATTGGTCAAAGTAGAAGAGAGGACTCCAAATCATAGCTGGAAAATTGGGCTTGAAAAAATACTAGCTTTTTGATAAGACATACAGAATCTTTTCTTTTTTTATATACAGAATACTTAACAGCAAAAGTAATAGTGTATACTAAAAATCATTTCTCAACTAATCATATTGAAAATTTCACATAGGAAAATATTAGAACATATTAACATTCCAAGAAGTTATGTTATTTTCAACTATATTGCTAGTGAGCTTTCTTTGTGGGGGGGATTTCAACGTTCCTAAAGTGTACATTTATTTATATGATGACAAAAATAAATATTATAAAAATATAACATCATTATATATTCTGCTTACATTTTGTAAAACAGTTCAATTTCCATTTTGAGATAGTTTTTCTTTTTTATGACATTTTATGAAAATGGCAGTTTTCTGAGAGCTGATTACATAAAGAAGATAATGGGAACCTTAATTTTTATTCTTAGTTGACAAATAAAATTGCATATATTTATGGTATATAGCAAGATGCTTTGAAATATGTACATTTGTAATATGGCTGGATTAAGCCAATTAACATATGCATTACATCATATGCTTATCAATTTTCTGTGCTGAAAACACTGAAAGTCAATTATCTTAGCACACAATGTCTTGTCATCAACCACAGTCACAGGCTGTTCAGAATCTTGAAAGCTACTTCTCTGTGCTCTGAACCTCAATTCCCTCCTCCTGTCCTTACTGCTTGTCTCACCCCCACCATGAACATTCCCAAATTGTACTTACTGTGCTCATGATGGAGCAAATGCTTTTGTGTGTCTGAGAATATAGGAGTTGAATTATAAAAGACTGTCTATTGTGATCAGATCAAGGGGCCAAACCCACACTTACTTTTCATCTCCTACAACAGCTTCCTATTGTCCCTCTCCTGATGGCCTTTAACATATGTGCCAAAGCTACCAAGCCAGGGCTAAATGCTACAGGGCATAAACAAGGGACTGGGCACATCTTCATACAACTCTTTAGCCTTGAACACTGGAGATCTCTCAAGAGACTCCTCCAGAAGCCTCATTAAAAAAAATACTCAACCTCTCCCCTTCCCTCTGCAGACATTTGTGCCTAGGACCCTCTGAGAACCATGTGCCTTTGCTGCATCTTACAGGTTACTGAAGCTTATAAGACACTATTTGGATTCTGATTTGCTGCACTGACATAGTCAGGGAACACATCACAGAAGCATGAAGGCCATAGTGTCCAAGTGACTTTTGCAAAGTCTTGTTCTAATCCTATTATTCTATTCACTTAACAGACCCAACCCAGTGGTTATCCTCCTTTCCACATCCTGACTTCCAGTTTAAAAATAGCAAAAAGAAGCTAAGTTCACAGAATGATTGTCAATTGGCCTTGCACTTCCCTGTGAGCATGGGTTGCAGTGACCATCATACCCTGCCTTTCTTGGGAAAATCCCTTAACCTCTCTAAATCTGTTCCTCTGCCATCCCACGGAGCTCATAAGAGAAACTGACCAGGCCTCATAATGATAGTGGGATGTTTAACAGAGGTGGTCAATTTGTTGATTCCATAAAGGAGCCACCTGCAGGCTCAGGTGTTTGCTGAATTTGATTCCTCGTCTCTGTTAAAACTTGCCGCAAGGCGTGAGCTAAAACTGTTTTCTCACCCCCTCATCTTCTCACCTAGTCCCAAGAACAACAAATCATAGCAGGCCTAACACCATCATGGTGCCATTTGGGCATGTCTTGCACCTACAAATTTGAAAGAAAAGAAAAGAAAGTGTCACTTGGCTGGCAACACAGAAAGGACCAGAGCAGAGCCCAGCAGCACAGCCTGGGCACCTTCCACCTGTCTCCTTTCCCTGTAGATTCCTTCTGATTGCTTTTCACACTCACCTGCATGGAGGTGGGTCCCTAGGGGAGTCCACCCTTGTGGGACTCCTGTTTCCTTGCATGCTTTCCAAGGATTCTAATCTTTCCTTTCTCCTGCATAAAACTGCAGACCCACGAGTCTTTCCAGGCTTTGGCATGTAGCCCTCAGCAATCTTGTAGCAACAAGCAGAGACAGCTGGAGAAGACGGGAGTCACCAGGTCTTACTTTTAAAATCATGTCACTGTGGAGTAAGCAGCTGGATTGTTTTATCTTTGGAAGATGCAGTACTTGTCCCTCTGCACCTCCCACCCTCACAGACCTTGGAAACCACCCATCAGTGACATATTTGTGAACTTCTTTTGGCCATTTCAAAGACTGCACAGAGCCTATGAGTGAAAATGCTAGAAACCTTGCCTGTGCTGAGCAGAGCTGCGTCCATCTACTGGTGAGAAACAGGAAGAGACCCTCAGATAGAGCGTAGTGGGAAAGGCTGGCTCCAAGCAACCCGAGACCATCATCTAAAGCAAAATAACCAGACAAAGAAAGAACCTATCACAGCCAAAGATGCTTGCTCAGGGATAGAATTTCTTTGGAATCACCTGTGAATGTGGATGTTTTAGAGAAGATGTCATTCCCAAAAGAGTTCAATTTAAAACATTTGGGAAGTGGGAAGGTCAAGGCCTCCCAAAATAACCATATATTATAAAACTAACCCATCTTTTTATCTTTTTAGATCCTTTTAAGTTGATGAACATTGAAAATGTGTTTTTATGGATGGTCTGGCCCCAGAGTATCTCCCTGTGTACCTCTGGCTCCTGGTTACATACCTACAGTATATAGACAAGGCCATTCTGATCCTAGAGAAGCAAGGGGAAGTGGGAGCTCTTTTTTCTCAACACATATGTTGAGATGTAGAAAAGAGGACAGTTCTACTCGCTGCAAGCTGTCCTATTGAAGCCCTGCTTCCTGTCAATCTTGCTTTTTTTTCCCCCATGAAGCTTTAATTTTTTTTGCCACAGCGCTTTCTACATTTGAGTTTCCTGCAAACCTCAGGAAATAGACTGAAATTAATATCGTCAGATGCTTCTGAAAGTGCTGGCTTGGCGGCATTGCAGAACGCTTTCCGATGCCATTTTGGGATTAAAATATACCACTCTGCCCCATTGTTTGTGAGAGAAATCTGGAGGACGGATTGTGTAGGAGATTGAAGTGCAGTGAAATGTAGGTTAAAAACAATGGGAAATGGAGAGCTGACCTTTCCCAATACACAAAATCAGCAGGTAAGCAAACCAGGAGGGCAAGCCAGAAAACAAATGGCCTCCATGGTACCCCATCAGTGTGGGAACTGAGGCAGGGAGCCTTGCTCTTGTTCTCTGTAGAAATCTAAAGCTTTGGGTATGACAAGAGCCTAAAGGTCCAACTCCAGTGAGAACCATATGAATCAAAAGAAAGGAAGAGGTAGGGAGAATGAATTCGAGTATGCATTTGGAATCATTTTTATCTAACAAGGAAAATCTTAGCTTTTCTCAAATTTCATGGTTCCAGAGGATCCCCAGGTCAGGGGTGAGACCGGCTTATTCTCTAGTACCAGCTCTGTGTTATCTCTGCCTGGTCTTGGTATCATCAACAGATTCCCTGCTCCTTCACACAACAGTCTTTCTGTCACTCTAGAGAGATGACACTCCCCTCTTTTCTCCTTTCTGAAACCCAGAGAAATGATAAACTTGTAACAACTGCATAAATTTGCCTTGGGCTCTTGGAGGGGGGTTAGGAAATGAATGTGTGATAGGAATCAAAGTTATTTTTGTTATTGTTGCCCTCTGCATCTCTGACTTGCCAAGAGTGTGAAATAAGGCCACATGCTATTTCTGCATCTTATAAAAAAAATCTATTCTAAATTTTTGTAATATTGAAGAATAATCAGTCTTTTGACATTCTTTGTGTTTTATTTACCCTTTGAGTCAGTCATCTACAACTTTTCTATACAACACAGCTTCCACCCAATTGATCTGAGAGACCCATTGATTTCACAACCAGCTCTGTGTCCTACATCCACACTCCTCTGGTTCACCTCCCTGATTTCTGCCTTTCCAGGCAAAATAACCATGTGGCTGGCCAGTTTGTTTTGTACTCTCACTTTGTAACCAGCCCCTATGCTTCCATCTACCATCTTTCTAATGCATTGGTCAAGTCAAGGCTATGGAGTTGGATGGTCCTTCTAAGACCTCCTACAAAAGCCATGTCTTCAACATGAAGATGCTAAGTGAGACCCCTGATTCAGATGGCCAGCCCAAGGAAAATGAAAATGGGAGCAGCCAGATCCTCCCATGCCAACTCTAGACTAAAAATAGGTCCACATGAAAGGTAAAATCCATTCATGTCAGGTCTGCTCCGTCACTTCCCTGGTTCCAGCATATGCAACATAAACACCAGCATTCATTCATAGACCATTCCATACAGTTCAGTTTCATAAAAAGTTAGCTATAGCAACTTCATTTTCTCATAAAATAAAAAGAAAACCCTGCAAGACAGAAGCAGCTGCTCCAGGAAGCTGTTACCCTGCTTCCTTCTCATTCCTTTCCTGCCCTCCCAAGCACACAAGATGCCTGCGCCTATCAGACTGCACATTTCATTCAGGAAGATAGAGACAAAAACTAGAGGCACAGGGCATGGGAAACCGAGTCCCTGCAATAACTTTTCCAGAAACCTTGCCTATATGTTATAGGTGAGAGTGAGGTCACATGGAGCCTATGTAGCTGTAAACATACCTGAGTGAGGAAATTCACTGGTTTTGAAAAAAAATAAAACAAAAACACCACTCTGAAAGGAAAAGGGGGGCATTGTCAGTGTGTTACTCGACCCCATTACTGCACAATACTTAAAACAATCCACTTTCAAAGAGACAAGGGTTTTTTGAACTCACATTTTGATGGTTATCCTCTGTTTAGTTAGCTGCCCTTATTGTTTAGGACTTGGAGTAATATAGCCCAGCACGGCAGGAGTGCCTGGAAGAGCAAAAACATTTACTTCATGATCCAAGAGGAAAAGAGTAAAAGACCAAATGTTCCTATAATTCCCTTCAAGGACACTGAACCAACAACCTAAGGACTTTTCATAGTGACACCCCACCCCCCCCAAGACTTTTTTTTGACACATCAGCCTTTAGAGAACACTTGTCCAAACAATTGCAATAAGAATGAAGAGAAAAGCATTGATCTGACTGTCTCAGTCCCAGACAGCTCAGATTTTGAGATTCTGTGGTCCAGCCTCAACTAACTTTTTGAGTCCCATTCTCACAGCGTCCAGCCACTCCCTTGCATCTCAGCCTCTCCATACCCTCCCACATATGACCTACATAGGAATCTCTACCTATCACATCACGGCCCTCCACTTCTGAAAATGTTATCTATTTTCTTCAATGTCCACTGTCAGAATTAGCTTCCAACTTTGCCATTCTCCTGAAACATGTTGCATTTGCCTCTGTTGGATCACTCATCAGATTCCACTTAGAGTTATAATCCCTCCACCATTCCTGACTTATTCTCAACTCCAGAAGAAAAAGCCAGGATCACATTGTGTCTGTCGCTGGATCCAGGACAAAGTTGAAAACTCTGCACGCCAGAGTAAATGCTTAAGTGCTTGTAATTGCAACCATTCCTCTCTACTTTGCTTATCTGGCTGATAATGTATCAAAATGCACATCCTCCTGAGTGTCAGTAAAAATGCTGACATCCACCAGCTCCCTGGAGTAGTCTAGCTTCATCCTTGGGGGCAGGGGCCTTGTCTCAGGGATTCCCTGACAGCCTGTGCTATGTATAAAGGATCAGGGCTCTGAAGATTCAATGTCAGGTGGCTTACTCTGTACCCTTCAGACTCCTGTGACACTGGGTAAAACAGAGAGCACCTTCTTTACCCTTTTTATTTGATCCCCAGCTTCACGAAAATTGGCCACATTTCTCCACCTTGACCAACCTTACACTCCAGTCTGAATCTCCCTTCAAAATGATTAGTATCCTGTCTGCTCCACCATCACAACCACACTTCATTCTCTCACCTTCATTTTCCTCTGTGCCCTGAGGCGCTGGCTTTATGGAACTCAGCTTCAAGCTCTTCACTTCCTGCCTTGCCCTTGGAGTCAGCCATGGGCACCAGAGAGATGGGAGTATGAGAAGTGTCTCCCACATATTCCTTTCCTGCTGGTGGTCACACCTCAGTGGACTTGTTCTTAAAAGGCTCAATAACTCTGGTCCCTCCCTTCCCCCACTTCGGGGCATGAAGTGATAACAGCTTGCCATTGATTCTGCGCCTGCGATGCTGTTTATATCACCTGCCACTGGTTCCTTTAACTCTACACAGATGTCTACAGCATCAACCCTCCTAATGCCGGGACCCTTTAATACAGTTCCTCATGTTGTGGTGACCCCCCAACCATAAATTATTTCTGTTGCTACTTAAAACTGTAATTTTACTAGTGTTATGAATGGAAATGCAAATTTCCACCCCTGTGCAAGGGTTGTTTGACTCCCCAAAGGGGTCTTGACTCACAGATTGAGAACCACTGCTCTAACAAGTCATTTCATTTAGAGTCCTGAGTACACTTTCTCTTTAATAATTATTTGTTTATATTGTGTGTGTGAATATATATATATATCATATATATATATATATATTTAGAGAGAGAGAGAGAGAGAGAGAGAGAGAGAGAGAGAGAGAGAGAGAGGCACCACATCTATGCATGAGCCTACAGAGGACAGGAGATAGTATTGGATCCCCTGGAACTGTAGTTACAGGCAGTTGTGAGTTGCCATGTGAGTACTGGGAACTGAACCCCTGTCTTCTACAAGAGCAGTAAGTGCTCTTAACAGCTGAGCCACCATCCCTCCAGGCCCCAAGTGCCAAGTGCACCTTAAGCCAGGTCACTACACAACATCAACATTAAATCTCTTCCCCATACAAAGACCATCATCATTTTTCAGCTGTTGTCCCAAGTGTATTCCCTCTGACAGCTTCCCTAGAAGCCCTGGGGGCATGTCCTCTGTCCTCTGTGCTCTCCAGGACTCTTTAACTCTTTATCAAGCACTTGGATATTCTACTTGTTTCTCCAGCTACACTAAGAAGAAAAGTAAATCACATTTTTTAATGGATCTCTCTCTCTCTCTCTCTCTCTCTCTCTCTCTCTCTCTCTCTCTCTCTCTCTCTCTCTCTACGCATGTACCATGTCAAGTATGTGGATGTCTGAGGACAATTTTGGGAGTTGGCTCTCTCCTTCCACTATTCAGGCCATCAGACTTGGTAGTAAGTGCCTCCTCTACCCACTGAACTATCTCCCAAGTCCCCACACTAAGATATTTTATATTTTGTGCTTTCAAGAATTAATCTCCTTTACAGATATAAAATCAATGCTTCTGTAGAGCTGATTGCTTATGTTTTTGGAAGATAAGGAAGAGACAAGATGTCAGGGCCCAGTGGATCAGGTCATCTAGTTAATTGTGTCTAAAACCTAATAAATAAGAATGCTTCCGAAGACTCTCCATACAGGATATGGGGATCACATGAGCACAGAACAAACTCCAGAGAAGTCTTTCTCTCTCTCTCTCTCTCTCTCTCTCTCTCTCTCTCTCTCTCTCTCTCTCTCTCTCCTTCCTTCCTTCCTTCCTTCTGGCTGAGAAAACAGTCTCTAATCACTATACAAGAGAGATTCTTGAAACTCACTGCATGCCTGCAGATGGCAGGACCTCCCCACTCTCCCTCCTCCCAACCCACCTCCACCTCCCCTGCCCCATCTTCTTCTCCTTCCAGGTCCCCCAGCCCAGCCTCCCTTCCTGTCTTTTTCTCTTTTTGCCTTAGTAGAGTGGCAGTGCTGGGAAGAATAGCACTAAAGCACTTGCACATTTTTTGCACATATAGAAAACAATAAACAAATGTGGGCTTGTCAAGGAATCGTTTGAAATCAGGACTATCTTTCTTCCCAAGGCCAGGCAATTATTGTTTGTCTAAAAGTTTCAAAAAATAATTTTCAGTCCAAATACTCCTTGTATTTGGACTAGATTTTAATACCTGGACAACCTTTGTGGTTCATATTATCTTCTACTGTCACCTTCTCTTCCCTGGCCCCTTTTCCCTGACCTGGCCAGCAATTACTGTTTCATTGGGAGGCTGGATCAGATATGGGTGGAAGAAGGTAGTCTTCCCTGGGAATGCAGAGCACAAAAGGAAATGAATGCTTCAATTTCTGTTTCCTCCAGGCATATTAAAGCAGAATATCATTGGAAAAAAATCTATGAGATGTATTGTTAAATTCAAAGAAGATGTAATTGCAAAATAATACCTATTATGTGTGACTCTCTTTATGTGAGTGTATATAGGCACTTATTTTTATTTGTATGCAAAAATGCCTACCAAATGACTGGAAAGGTCCATAGCAAATTACTAGTAGTGCTTTTCTCTGCAGTTGGAGACTTTTCTCTGTAGGGAGATGGTAAGTTTAAAAAGACATTCTCATTGTAATCAATATGCTCTCATAATATTTGATTTTTAAGAAGTGGAATATTTTTACTACATTTTGTTTATATAAAATATTATATAGATTCTATCACTGGTAGTAAATTCCTCAACAACTTTTTCCAAATATTTCTTTCCAGTAGTTTCTATAAGGGAAAAAGAATGATTATTCAAAAAAGAAAGTTTGAAAGAATAAGATTTCTTCCTTTGAAATACATTCCCTGTCATTTCGGGGTGTCACTGTGCTTCCTGACCGTGATTTAAAATAGATGGTAATGAATCATCTTCCACAGCATATTTGACTCAGGCAAGTAAAAATGCTTCAAAGTAAATCAAAATTAGGAATTAATCTCCTCTGTTACATTATGCCTCTCCCACTCTGCTTTATCACTGCGCTCCAAGAGAATGAGAGGGCAAAGGGTTCCAGATCTCTGACTCAGGTGGCACAAGCTCAGGCTTCAATTCTGTCCTTTCCTGCTTCAAAAACCCAGTGGAGGTGCTTGCTTTCCAGAGTACCAGCCTCCTGGGATCCTTTTTGGCTTTATGCTGAAGTTTATGCTGTCCCCCTTTACCTCTCCTAGACTGCGATGGATCTCTAAGGACACGTGTGTACCGTTTACATTTCTGTATTGCCAATGGCCACACATAGTGCCTGATGCAAATTTGGTGCTCAGGTGCTCCATAAATATTTATAGCAGGAACATTTGAATGAAGGCATAATTAGCAGCCAAATCAAATGATGCCTCTGTTTTTATAGCTTCATACTGATTTGGAAGGTACTTCAGGACAGCAGCCTGTACATCTTGGTTTCTTTTCTTTCTTTATTATTTATTTATTTATTTATTTATTTATTTATTTATTTATTTATATGACAGGATCTTACATAGCTAAGGATGACCTCAAACTTGCTAGGTAGCAGAGGATGACCTTCAACTTCCTATCTTCTTGCCTCTACCTCCCAAGTGCTAGGATTACATCACCATGCCCCAATTATAAGATATGGGCAAGTATTCTACCAGCTACACCCCTCTGCATCTCCTATTGTATATTTAAAAAGGAAGCCCACAACAAACATCTATTGACTAGCTTCCTGTTTTGTGCAAAATTAAAAAATCTTCACACACACACACACACACATACACAATCACACACATATACACATATATATGCACATATACACATACACACATCTCCACACACACATACACACCATGCACACACATATACACATATACAAACATACGCATATTCCCCCCATGCATGTGCACACACACACACACACACACACCACTCATCCTGATTTATTTATCAGCCAGCTGACAAGCAAGAAGAATTCTTTCATCTTTTATCATAGATAATTCTCATGAAACCCAGAAATGTTAAAAAAAAAATGGTGATGAAAAATGGTCACTTTCTCCAGAACATTTCAGGCTGCTCTCCAAGGAACTTTCTGGACTCTTAAGAGTCCACTATTTTCTTGCCATTAACTCTTCCCCCACTTCAGGGAGCATCCAAAGCTCACTGGAGTCTGTGTCAAGGCCATCTATGAATTTCAGGTAGTTAAAGTAGAAAGTGGCACTTCTTAATTAGATGGTAATAGCATAATTATTTGAAGGCACCTTATAATTACACTCCTCCCTGCCCTGAGCTTCTTGAGCCACTTCAAATAGAATCTCTCATCCTGGTCCCCTCCCTGTCCTCTGCCAACACAATGCCACTGGCCAATATTAAGCATCCTTCAGAACTGGTTGTGTCTTATTAAGGTATAATCCTCCAGTGGATTCTTTCTCAAAAGCTAAACTCTCTGAGATGACAGTTGCCACCATAATACCAGACTCTCCTTCAAGTCATTTTTTCACAGATGTGTGAGCATCAGATCTCAGAGACAGAAAGCTGAGAAATCACTGCAAAGCCATTATACTTCATTATAGTCTCTTCAGTATTTATCTGAAAGGGACTCATTGACCTTAGTGGAACATTCCAAAGATCCCTTTCACTGCCATGAGCAATTATTCCTTATTTCCAACCTCCAGTCCCCTGAAAAACAGCTTTACTACTGCTTCAGCCTTCAAAGGAAAGAAAAATCCCCACTCATTCCCATCACAGAAAGATTCTGTGTGCTCTTCTTGCCTCTTGAGATGTAATGAACCTCCCAAACCAACAGCCACTGAGCAAGCATCACACCCATCTATAAGAGCAGAGAGCAAAAGCGGCTGGCTCTGGTGGAAGTAGTATGAGAACCTTCAGTCAATAGAATACATCCTCCCTTTGAAAAATGGCTGACTGAATGAGCATCCCATCTCAAGAAAGACAGGGCAGCCATTAGTGAAAGCAAGAAACTCAGCTTTACATCTCATTGAAAAGATGGATTCACTGCCTTCCTCCCAGTCCAGGTGGGTGAGTTAGTTTAGAGTAGAATTTGTCTGCCCTCACTGAAAACTCCAGTTAGGCAATGAATTATTCCAAGTAAATTAAGTGTATCGATCCCCTCCCCTTTCTGACACTTTGCAGATATTGCTATCAAATCATGCTCCGTGCAAGTGTCAGTTTATGCCACAGACATCTGAAGAGGGGATCAAATATTCACTTGAGTTTCTCAGCACTAATCAAAACCCACAGGAGTAGCAGGACTTGGGGAGACCAGACAACACAACAACCCCAGGATGAGTTGTCTACTGGGGGGACAGAACATGTTCCTGATGAAAACCCAGTAGTGTGTTGGCACCTCTTCATCAAATAACAACTAGTCAAGGTTATGGTTTTTGTCATCTTTAGCCAGTTTTCATACAAGCAAACATATCAAAACAAAGACCGGGTGAAGGAGCATGGATAAATACTGTGAATATATCACAATTCTACCAAGCCATTGAGGTATTGACTACCCTGATTCAGTTTCTTCAGAAAAAAAGACGTGCATCATTACAATGGGACCCAATTATTTGATGTGTATGTACTTCCCTCCCCATTATATACTGAGTGTTTGCATTCTCCTCACCCAAAAGAAGTCTAACTGAAATTCTAGTCTCCAGGGCCTTACCCATAGGAAATAAGTCAGTGTGGAGGCTTTGTGAATGGGATTAATGAGAAGATGGCCATTGTCAAGCAAGGAAGCAAGTCCTCACCAGACATTAGCCATACAGCATTTTGATGTTGGACATGGACATGGTGCTAGTCTCCTGAACCATGAGAAATTTATTTGTGTTGTTTAAGACACCAGTCTATGATATTCTGTAATAGCACACAAAACTGACTGTGATACCCACCATAATGATCAGACATCCATCTCTAGGTAACAAATTCTTTCTTTTTATTTTTTTGGACAGGATTTCTCTATGTAGCTCTAACTGTCCTGGAACTCACTCTGTAGTCAAGCCTTATCTAGTTGAGCCTATTTTTTTTTTTAACCAAAAACTATTACATTAAAACTGTTGAGTATATTCTAAGAATGAATCATATAATAATAAAGGGTCTACAGATTCAGGCCCATATCTAACAAAAGTAAACAATAAAGTATTGTTTTACCTGTATACATTTACCTGACTGCAAGGGAATGTACTTGTGGATAAAAGTATGTGATATCTGAATTGAATTTGCTTAAGAACAATCCGATGGGATAGAGGGAAAGAAGGAAGATAGGTAGACTTGGTTTAGATCTAGCTTCATTATTATTGTACTGGATGATGGGACACAGGAGTGCTCATAGCAATAGGTCCCTAATGCATCAAAATTATCTGAAAGGGTTGTTAAAATATCAGGAAGTATGATTCTGGCAGGTTAGGGGAGGGCTTTAGGATTTATATGGCAACAAGTTCTCAGGGTGTTGTTCAGGGATTTTTGGGGGGGTCTTCTTTTTGTTTCTGTCCCTGTGACAAACACCTGAGAGCAATAACTTATGACAGGAAAGGATTATTTGGGCTTACAGTTTCAGGGGTTTGAGTCCATGCTGGACAACTCCATTGTTTCTGAGCTGTGGTGAGGAAGAACAACATGGTGCATGGGCATTAACAGAACAGAGCTGCTCTCTCATAGCAACAGGAAAAGAGAGAGGAGGGGGCCAGGATAAGGCATGCCCTTTATAGACATGCTTCCAGTGACCTATTTCCTTGAGCAAAGCTTTGCTTCTTAAAGCCCTTCTCCCAAATGGTACCACAAACTGGGCAGCAGGATAAGAAAACAGAAGCCTGAGGGGGAACATCCCATATTCAAAGCATAACACAGGGATGCAGACGCTGTAGCCCAAGGATTTCATATTGAGATTCACTGTATTGCATTTACCCTCTACTTTTATATTATTAAAAAAAAAAGTCAAAATCAAGTGGAGCTGTACTGAGCTGGCACAGCAAAGCAAGATTCAGGAGGAATTGTCTCTGCCACTGCCTACTACCAATCTTAGCCAGTCAGCAGCTGAAAGGATGAAGAACAGGCACAGACTTCAGGAAAACACTGAACCATCAACTCTATTCAAATTGGCTCTAGTGTGGGGAAAATTAATGTTGGTTTTCCTCATTTACTTTGAACCTGTGTCTGTGTAATTGTTATAGAGTGTGACAGCTTCTGAGCTGATTTGGGGATGTGTGGTTAAGCAATATGAACAAGCAGAGATTCTGACTCTTCCTATGTGAGTGCTAGAGATAGGTGGTGATTTATACAGACCAATGACTTCACTCTTCCCACATTTGCCTGGGACTCAGGTTGGGTTCAAAAGCAGTCAGAATTTATTTTCTCCAACCTTCAGGTGCATCTTGTTCTGGAAGATGAATGTGCATTTTTAGGGGCTCCAATTGGGTCTAAAGCCACTGGGCAATGAACAAAGAGAATTTCAAAGCACAGGTGTCCAGTGAGATAGGTGTACAAAGGACACTTGGAGTTTTAACTGAATTTTATGTCCTTTCATACCACCTAGCATACAATTACTGTATGCCAGCCATTGTGTTTTATATACTCTGGGAGGCTGAGCAAATATATAGTCAAAAGAAATGGTCTTAAGCCTTGAAGATCTCACATCTAGTTTTGAAAATAAATGAGTACAGTTGTAATATAACAGTTGTGTTACAAGCGATTGTTGATATTATAAAGAAACCTAGATGAAGAAGTTCTCCATAACATACATACAAGTGACATTATTTAAACTGAGTAGACTATGTTTATGTACTTAGTTATATATACATAATAACAATAAAAAAGAGGTTATGGATTTCAAAAATGAACAAGGAGGTGAATATGGGAAAGTTTAGAAGGGAAGAAAGGAAATGGGAAATGGTATAATTACAATCTCAGTAAAAGATAACTTTTACCAAAAAAAAAAAAAAAAAAAAAAAAGCTATTCATTTTGGTGAAGGGAGAGAAGCAGGAAAGCACCACCCCCAAGTGACATGTGACAATGGTCCATGTGGTAAAGGTTTGGTGTCCAGTACATGGTGCTAGTGAGAGCTGGTGGCACCTTTGAATGGTGGGCCACTGAATCTTGGGGGTTCGCTTTTCTAAGCAACACTGGTCTCTCCTTTCTCTTTGTTTCCTGGACCATGGGGTGAGCATTTTTTGCCCTGACACATGCTTCAGCCATGATGTGCTGCTCACCACTGGTCCAAAACAATAAAGCATTTAACCACAAAGCATAGCCTTCAAGCCTGTGAGCCAAAGAGCCTTTCTCTTTGAAACAGTTGATTATCTCTGGTTTTAATACAATAACGGAAAGTAGACTGGCACAGCATTCCCCCTGGTTCTTGAGCAAGAAACATCTGCCGTTTGTTAGAGTGACAGAATAAAGTGAAGGGGAGAAAGCCAGGAAGAAGAAGCGGTGTGAGTGTACAGTGTGGATGGGTTCGTTGTTGACTGGAACCAGTGAAGTGATGTGGTACAATTAAAGTTCAGGTTACAAAGGACAATGATGCTTAGACCAAAAACGCATGTTGGCTTAACCTGATCTATACAATGTGATATAATATGTGTGCTCAGTTTTAAAGATGTGGTGGACTGAATTACGTTCCCTCAAATATCTCTGTATTTAGAGAGAGAACCTTCGGGTAACAATAAAGATTAAAAGGAACAGGTAGCAAAACAGTAGGACTAGTGGCAACATAAAAACAAAACAAACAAACAAAAAAAAAGAATGTTCCAAATCTAAAGGAAACCCAAGTGAGCACATAACATTAAAATGGCCAGCTACAGTGCAGGAAAAAGACGTTTTTACCGGAACCCAACTATATTGGCTCCTTGATATTGGACAGCCCTGCAGAACTGTGAGGGAGAACTTCAGGTGTTTAAGTCATAGGCTGTAGAATATTGTTATAATCTCCTAAGAAGACTTAGATGGCTGTTTTCTGCATTTTAAGCATAAGGAGATAGTGCAGAAATGAATTTCAAACAGACTTTTGTGGTAGAACTGCAGGTTAGAGAGGGGTGGGCATGTTTCTCTGGGGACTGCACCATAAGGAGAGGATGTATGGATTCTGATAGACACGAAAGAAGTGGGGTCTTATGTTGAGGAGTTTGGAATGTTGGAATGGGAGATTCATTGCTAGCATGTAAACAGTTAAGTAGGGTGTGTGTGTTTAAAGTTTTATATTCACATAAACTCATGCAACTTTGCAGATTATCAGTTGTATATCTTGTATGTGAAAGTATATCACTTCATTTTATTATGTGAAGATGGGAAAGAGGAAAGAGGGAGGAGGGGAGGGAGGGAGGAAGAGAGGGAGGTAAAGAAAATTGTGTGTGTGTGTGTGTGTGCGTGTGTTAAACAGAAAAGAGAATGCTATTTGTTATAGTAAGTAAGCTCATGTAGACTTCATGTGAAATGCAGCTATTTCCTTAGCTGCATGAAAGTTGACTAATTTATAGCATAGGCTTAGGTGGGGGAGGGAATGAAAATAATATAGAAAAAGAATAAATACAGTATAATGTCTCTGACTTTGAATACCAAAAATTAGTCATATAACAGGAATTTCATTTTGACTTCCAATATTTTCTACATAATTAGCCTGTTCATATACACTCAAGAGTGCATGCATATTCCAAAATGACACCAGACCTGTTCCAAGCTCTGAATAAGGATGCTGAGGTTTTCCTCACTGCTGTCCCTGGAGCTTGGATGCAGGTCTTAGCCCGTGTACTCAACTAGCACTGGGAGATAGCATGGGGCAGTACCACCTCCTTTTGTAATATCCCCTATCTTTTCTTCACTGTAAAGTATCTACTCTTTGTGCCGTTACTGAGAGAGATAATGCCTCTCCCATGTGAACTGAATACCCAGTGCCCTGAATGCGTGAGTGTGTCAAGGCTAAACAGGTCTATTGTTCTTAAACAGCACTGCCAGAAAATCATATTCTTGTGCGGAATGATGCTGAAGAGATAAAAATATCTTTCATTTCTATAGTGCCATGCATCCTAAAGTGTGTTCCACATTTCACAAACTATATATAGGCTCAATTCATTACCCATCCCCATAAAATACAGGCAGAGCATGGCAGGCACATGCCAGATGTTTGACAACGGTCTAATAACAGAGTGAGGATAAAGTTAAATTGGATTTAGAAAACAGGAAGCAAGATGTGGGCCACTAGGTAAAGCTTTGTTATTCATTCTACAGCATGTTTGGTGTTTCTTGCCTAACAGAATGAGAGCAGAGACACGAGACAACTAGAGTGACACTTTTCCTGCACTCGTGGAGCAATTGGGGTACCAGAGAAAATACAGTTTGCAATAACATGTGATTCATGTTAAGATGAAGTGCAATGTTCTGTGGTCTTCACAGACTTTAGAGAAATTTCTTTCCCCATCAGCCACTCTGCCATCATCATTCTCTTGTGTTAATAAAGGGGTTGCATTCAACATAATGATAGGATTTATGGTGAAGAAAAGCTATTCTGGAATCTAGAACCTAGATTTCATGTGTGCATGGTTACAGGGGAATTAAGGTGATGAGGGAAACACATAAGCAAGTTGTGGGCCCAGAGGAAAATGAATTTGAAGCAGTGAGGGAAAGTTGAAAGGCACCAAGAGAGGCCCAAGAGATTTCACAATTGCTGCTGGTTTCTCAGGGGTGGACCCCTGAAAATAATCTACCCGAGCACTGATAGCACTGGAGAGACTGTTTAAATCTCTCTGTGATGAAGACTGTAGCCTCTCAAGAACAGAAGCGTTTTAGGTTTAGAGGGTCATCTCAAAGATCTGTGGGCTCAGACTAGTCATTTTATAAATGAAGACGACACACCCATGTTCATTAAATATGTACCACAGTTACCAGTATCCAGGCCAGAGGCTGGGCCAGAGTTGGACCATGACCCACCCAGCTGGACCTAAACGTAGATGAATCAGGGAGCCAGACACCCTGTGCTCTGGAGGATGCACAAAAGAGCTGAACACCTAGTGCCTCGGGCCCTTTCCACTGCAACAGAGAGACCAACCACAGTGAGCAGGGGTTAAGGTCTTATAATCCACCTACACCAATGTGAGCAAGAAATGTGGCTCAGAGAAATGATAAAAAAAAATAGGCTGGAAGATTGTCCCCACCAGGGTCAGGTAGCTGCCACCCAGAGAGGACCTCTGCAAACCATTTGGTACCTGGGAGCGTATGTAGTTTCCAGCCCTTATTAACTCCACTAGGCATGGCGAGTCAGCTTACTATGAACTCCCATTAGGGACCCTCTTGAAATGTGTTAAATCTCTGGGCAAGAAGGTCTCCACCAGAACAGGCAGGATGTGTGAAAATCAAAAGAAGAATGTGGTTTATCATGTCATCTACACAACTGCCACAAAGAAGTCATGAGCTGGGAATTCTGTGCTGGTGCTGACTGCCCACTCATAAAGAAGCCACTCCTTCCCCTTAGGAGCCCTAAGGGTGCACATGGGCACATCAAGACAACCTGCAGTGGTGGGGAGCCAGAAGGGCAGAACAGCAGAGGATCTGGGCTAGAAGACACCCTGTCCTGGCACCTTGCAGTTCTCCAGCTTCCTGCAAGGCCTGACCATGATAGATGACCTCCAGGGCAATTCCTGTCCTATTAAAAAGCCAGTAAGGTGCTTTATGCTTTTCCATGGTGTGCACCTGTGTGTGTGTATATAACTCTCCCCAAGCAAAGGACAAACTTTCCAAGAAGAGGTCTATTTGTTTACTCTTTCTAAATGTCTTTAAAAACTCCAAAGGAGCTTTTGCAGAAAATAAATAAATAAATAAATAAATAAGGCAATAATGAGTGTTATTGATAATGGTCTGAGAATCACAAGTTTCTGAAAGGTGGGCCCTGGTGCCAGGAGAAACCTGAGTCTGAAAGGTCTGCTTGAAGGCCAGTTTGTTGAGGACCTTGAGCAATAGTACTCACCTTTAATTTCAGAAACGAAAAGAAAGGAAGGAAGAAAGAAAGGAAGGGAGGGAGGGAGAGAAGGAGGGAGGGAGGGAGGGAGGAAGGAAGGAAGGAAGGAAGGAAGGAAGGAAGGAAGGAAGGAAGGAAGGAAGGAAGGAAGGAAGGAAGGAAGGAAGGAAGGAAGAGAAAAAAACCCAGAGGTCATGCTCACTACCAGATAGCTAGATTGGAAGCTACAGTGGGGCTTGGTCCTTCTGAAAAGTCTTGAGCAGCCAGCAGCAAATAGCGCAACCAGGATTCTCAGTGGGCGCCCAGGGATGCCGCTCTCTGGAGATCTCCTCCTTCCTGCTTGCCTCACAGTAAAGTACAAAGAGGTGTCTGGTGGGTAGCGGTTCAAATGACAGAGCACTTGACCTAAAGACCTGGGGGAAGGGTCTGGGCCTAATGAAGTCCCCCTCCCAGGCTATATGCCTGAAGAAGAAAGGCTGGAGAGGGTGCCACCTGCTGGTGAGGGACGGAACCTTGCACAGTGGACGCCAAGGAGACCCCGAGTCTGCATGTGCACTGAAAGCTGAATTTGGGCAGCTTCTCAAGTTGCTGCTTTTCTGCTATCTCTGGATGACTCCTAGCTCTGTAGGCTGTGTGCTCTGAGACCCTATCCCCTGCGCATCAACCCCTTAGATGGTGAGGTTGCCTGCAGGGATGGTTCATTCTCCCTGCCTTCCTCAGCCCCGTACTCCTGGTCTAAGGACTCTCCTCGCTTCTCCATCAGGTGGAGCCGTCCTCTCGCAGCCTGCTTCCCTCCTCACTTGCAGCGAACTGTGAGCAGGCCATCCTGCATCGCCGGGAGGTTAATCGAGTCCGGGGAGGAGGTGAGGTCGCCAGCCCGCGTGGGCGGAGATGGCCGGGCCGCCGTCGGGGCCGGCGCCAGAGCCCGGCAGCCTGTGGGTCCTGCAGGTACCGCTTGCGTTCTCTCTGCCCCACGTGGTGGCCGCGGAAGATTGCTGTTGGTTTTCCGGCACTCAGGGTTGAAACGCCTCCTGGTTCTTTTAGAGGCAGGCAGCTCATTACTTAATCCAAACCCTTTTTCTATGTGCAGAGGACTGAAGGCTGCGGGAAGGCGGGCGGGGGGCGGGGGTATACAGACTGGACCGGCTGGAAAGAGGGAGACCTGGAACCAGCTTGGGAGTCATGAGGCAGATCTTGGCGACTAGTACAAAAGCAAAACATGATCCTCCCAACCTTGGACTCCCACTCCTCTCTTCCCAAGAGTGAGCCTTTCCTTGCCAGTGTGGTGCACATACATTACTGTGTGTGTCTGATGACCGGCGGTGTAGTGCACACTTCACTGGCCTCGTGACCCTGTTTTTGTAATCTCCCCAGAGGGGCTGAATTAAGCAAATCTGGGCCTCAGGCCATTTAGAAGCTTGCAATGAAAATTAACCAACAGCTGAGAGGATAAATCTTTAGTTAAAATATCAGATGCTGCCTGGGCAGGTACATTCCTTCTACATCCTAACAGTTTCGTTCGCTGCATGGTTTGGCCTTTGAAGCAGGACTCAGATCTTTCATCTCCCTTGGCCCTGAATATTTAGTGGAAAATGACTAATGATGTACAGCACTATATACACCAAATTTTCACCCTTCGCATATTATATGGAATATAATAGGTGGGATTATTATTCATGTTTTGTGTGTTTCTGATCTACCTCTTATGTTTCATTGAATTGTCTCTTGTGCCAACCTAATGGACCAAGGCCATGCTAATTTAGCTGCTGGTGTTACCCTTTATTCAGCATACTCCCCCACCCACACAGGTGCTAGTGAGAACACACACACACACACACACACACACACACACACGCTTCCCTAGAGAGTTCCCTTTGATATGCTTAACACCGCTAAGAAATGTGGTTAAATAAACTATTATGTTAAGAATGGGAAAGTCAACAAAGCTTACACCTACTAATTTATAGATCTTTGATGTCAACTACCAGGTGTCAGCTCTTACCAGAACACACTTTATGCCTGTGCCTTTGCTTCTTTCTTTGTTGTTCATAAATATTAAGATATGTATTTTTGAGTTAATATATACATGGAATCTCAGAGTTGGAATGCGCCTTGCTGTCAGCAAAGCTCCCCACAACCCTCCATGGAAAGGTAAGAGATTCCTAAAAGGACTCCCAAATGTCCAAAGGCTGCAGAAAGTAATGATTGATTTTATAATTGAATGTTGAATGGCACACATTGAGAGAGCATCTTTCATTTTCCTCTTCTCTCCCTTCAGTCCCCCTTCACCCACTCCATATAACGCTACATATTTTTATGAGTTGCTTTGTAAGATACTTATAGTTGTGTGTACTTCACTTCCACTTTGGATTATAAGCTCCTGGAGGCATGGTCTATTTTACTTCCCCCCATGGCCTGCTTATTCTAGGCATGCCTAAATGTCTATCAAGTAAATAGACCTAGATAAATTCATGTTGATATCCTGGAGGAAATGGAGTTTGATTTGAGTTTGGATGTCATGACAGGTGAAGGACTTGCAGGTTCTCAAGAAACGGCTGCCTGTGACCTTGGCCTCTCCTTCGCAATCAGACTCACAGCACCTTTTGGAGAAAAGGCATGCTTAGAGTGATGGAGTGCTCATTAGGGGAGAGGCTCCAAATGCAAAGATGGACTGCTCCCTGTCCTTGTTAGGAAAGGCACAGACCAGGATAATAATAATAAATAGGTATCTGTCACAAACCTGCCTGCGTTTGCTCTTGCTCCTGCATTTTGTTTTCTAGGAGCAGTGCAAAGCAAACTAAGATCGCAATACTTGGAGCTTATCAGCACTTCCCCTCAATACCACCACCACTAAACACACACACACACACACACACACACACACACACACACACACACACACACGGAAAGTCCCCCAAATGCAAAGCATGCTTATCTCTTCAACTCTCTAGTATCCTGGCACAAATACTGGCCAAGTCCTTTCTGGGGAGAGATATATCCTCCTGGCCTCTCCCTACTCCCATCAAGCCCAGATGCCATTTCCTAGTGCAACAGTAAGGCAGGAACATTTTGATGCATGTGCATGAGTCTAATCATCGGTAACTTCACTCCCGTTTAACAACATTACATCGTGTGAACAAAAAGTCACAGCTCCGCTCGGTACTCGCTATGCGTTCTGGTCAATAATGGTAACAAAAGCTGAATATTCCCTGTTTAGGGAAAAGAAGGAAAGAACAACGTTCCTGCAACCCTTCCGTTTTGCAAAGTGTTCCCCTTTCCAAGTGTTTCCTCTTTAATTATGACCTGTTTCCCCTCCCTCTACTCCCCCCCCCCCCCGCCCCAGCTTCTGTGAAAGGAGCCCTTCTGTCACTCGTCACTCGTTTGCTCGCTTGCTCGCGCTCGCTCTCTGTGGGAGGAGCCCGCCAGAGGAAGCCGTGTGCCTGGGATGCCAAGAGCCAGAGAATGGATCTGCTCCGAGTGGGGACATTGCTGAGGATCCTGGCTTCCCGAGGCGGCTGAAAACAGGCATTTGGTTTCGACTGCCTGCAGATACCCGGAGACCGAAGCGGACCGGAGGAGGAACGGACCGACGGACAGATAGATGGTCGGCGCGAACCCGGGAGGACCAGCGGCGGAGGCTGAGCACCGCGAGCCCAGCTGCCGGGCTTGAAGAGAACTAACTGCACGCCCAAGTTGCCCCGCCGGCTGCCCGCGCGCTGAGGAATGAGACCTTTCCAGCTGGATTTGCTCTTCCTCTGCTTCTTCCTCTTCAGTCAAGGTAGGAACCCGGCGCGCCAGAGTTGGAGCAAAGTCGGCAGCGGCGGCGGAGGGCGCGGGAGGCTGAGGGCTAGGAGGTGGGCAGGCTCGGGAGCTCGCACTGGCCGCGGGTCTCCGCGCCGGCCCAGAGGCTTTAAGGAGTGTTGCTTCTTCGCGTTTTGCAAAGGCAACAAAACGGTACTGTTGATTTCCCTTCATAAGGAAGGGGCTGGGAGGACAGAGGAGGCTGCACTTTCTCCTCTCTCTTGTCCACGTCCAACTCAAACTCTCGGATGCAGATACAGAGTTCTTTATGCACCCGGTATGTTAATTAGGTAGTAGCCTGTGGCCAGGCCATTTGGAACTTCAGGGCGCCTGCTTGCCTTCACCGCCAGGTTGGAGAAGGGGAGCCTGGTGTAGGTGGAGATGTCATCTCCAATGGGTCTAACTTGCCCGAGTCTGTTTAAAGCAAACGTACGAGGTTTGCACAGTTGCAGAAAGGGATGCGATTACGGAACATATTAAGGCGGTATTTGCAGTGACTGGGGGGAAAGAGAGCTTGTAAAGAGTTTCATTGAATGTCACCCGTTTCCCTGAGCAAGGCTGAATCCTGAATCCTCCAGAGCACTAGATTCTGTGTGTGAAATGGAATTTCGCCCCTGGTGCTGACTGCTTCCTTTCTGCAACCTAGCAGGTGGACTCTCCAGAAAGAACTTTGCTGCCTCTGGGCTCCTTGCCCCTGAAAGTCAAGGGGTTGGTTGGTCATGGTGGAGGGAGAGAAGAACTAAGTGCCTACTTAGCTAAAGGCATCAACAGTCACCTGTGGAATTGGGATTGAAGGGGCCAAGTAAACAGGTCCCTTCCCACACTTTTGGAATGCCGATGCCGCCTCTGCCATCTGAGGCAGGATTTGTGCCAGCTAGCACAGCTCTTGGAGGGACAGGACTCTCAGAAAAATCCACAACAGAGAACGTCCATCTGTTGATTAAACGAAGGGTAAAAGTTTTCGAGAAAGCAGCACACCACCATGGGTGGCTGCCTTTGCGAGCAAACAGCATGCATTGCTTGCTTCTCCGGAGAAGCCAAATATAAGTAACACCAGGCTTCCTTCTCTCTTTCCCTGCTCCTTGTTGTCACTGTAGACTTGCCCTTTATCCATGCAGGTCAAACTTTGAAGTCATCCCTCCTGATTAAACCTGAGGGGCCCTTCCCCCTAGAAGTATGTGTAGAGCATGTCTATGCAGATTTAGAATGAGTTCATGCACACATTCATCTGATGTGTGCATCTCCCCCAAGACTCCCTACAGCAGCATGAAGATAAATAGGCTTTCCACAAGTTTTCAGGCTGGTTGAATAAGAGCCATTCCAGAATCCTGGGATAGAGACAGGTTTGGTTATAGTACCACTGGGATGTGTGCATGCTTACATATGGACGCTCAACATGCATACACTCACTCCCATTCTCCTTGCCTCTTAGCTAATTCACTTGGGAAGTTTCCTGTAGAATTCCTAAGAGAAAGGACCTTATAACACACACACACACACACACACACACACACACACACACACACACACACACCTACCTACCTACGTGGAACTCAGGCAAGTTTTTGTCAGTCTTTTGTATTTTTAGAAGCTTGATCAGTGCTTCCTCAGATTGGCGTAAGAAGCCTATAGGTGTCTAAGTGCTTCCCTGCCTGTCTGAATCATTACAGAGTGTATTTTCTACTGTGCTTATTCCTTTCTCAGTACCAAGCTATTTCTTGACTGCCTCATATGAATCTTTAAATATTTACCTGCTGAGGGCAAATGCTTTGTTTTGTCCATTCTTAGCTCTGAGAGAAGTAGAAAGAAACCACAGCCCCATGCACTTTGTATCATCTCCTTACTCTTGGTCTTCTGAGCTAGCTTGACTTGCAATGTCCAACAGTGCGTGTGTAGTCCATGGAATCCAATGCAGCCTCAAGAAGATTCTGAGAACAAAATGGACCCAGGCAGTCTGAGAATCCTTTTGCTCTGAACACTAGGGTTCATGAATATAGGAGTATCGCTACAGCAGCTATGAGAGATGTTTGATTGGTCAGATCTTTTGACATGGTTCCTGAACATTTAAAGTGTCTTCATATTGCATTTGTCTGTTTATTTGTGTGTGCCTTCTCTCAGGCAGTGGGTATGCAGAGAGCCATCTCTCAGGCCCTAACGGACATTTTAAAAAATATGAATGTTGCTTGGAGTATTGTAAATTTCCAAGAAGATACAATTTGACTCTTAATATATATCCTAGTGCCACATTGTACCTACTGTCATGTACTGGTCAAATTATCCCATAGTGTAGTTCCATCTTCAGTGGGACAGAGAAGGACTAGCCCATGTGGTTCCAGACAGCCTCCACCATGATTTCCTAACCCAGGAGGGAGGTTGCAACCACTTTGGCACCCCTGCCCACACACAGAGAACAACTTGCCTGGACACTACCTTCTACACTCTGTGCCTTCTGGATGCATAACACAGAAATGCATAAATGGTCACAATAGTCCTTCACTCAGAAGGAACAAGGAGCCAAGGGTCTTGTTAGGGCCTTATATAGCATGCTAATTACACAACCATCTGCTACCCAGCACTTCTCCCAGTGGAAACCCATGTGTCTTCTTGGGGTTCTGGGGATGCAGTTCTCACACTCAGTCCCAGGATCCAGAGCACCCCCCAGTATTGTGAAGTTTTCATTAGCATGTGGGTAAATTCCCAAAGTACATCTCAACCATCATTTCCCTCCTGATCGTTGACTATGATTCACCTTTACTTTGTTCCACGACTCTTGAGAGAGGGTAAAAACTAACAAATAGTTAATGTCAGTATGTTCTGCCTCTTTCTCTTGAAGTTTGGACTTTTTATTTAGACTGATATCACCTATTCTTTTTTTCTTAAGGTGGCAGCATTGGGGGGCAGTCCCCTGTTCCTTCCCTGTCAATGTCTCTGGGCTTGGCTCCTGATAGGGGATGGAACGCTGCCAGCATATGCTGTTGGTGGGTTTCTCTCTTGCTGTAGATGCCTCTTCCCTCAGCTGTCAGGATGGCCGTGCTTTGTATAGAGAAGGATAATGTCACAGCACAATTTGCCTCCTGCAGAGAAACGGTATGTTCTGCCCCTGGGTGAAGAAGAATCGATTTCCTTGTCATCCATAAACTTAGAACTTGATACGTTTTTCCCTTTATCATTTCAGTTCACTAAAACTATTTCCTTCTACGCCCTCCTTAATCTTCCAGCCTCATCCCATCTACACTGTGCATGCACATCTTAGGAAACTTTGAAGGGATGGGGTCTCAGCAGGACTGAAGACTCCCTGCTTCTCTTGCATCTTAAGTTCTGAGTCAGTTTGAGCAACATACAGCCGTGCAAGCAAGGTGGCTTCCACTGCACAAGGTCTAGGAAAAGTGTGTGCTCCCAAGCCATGGCATTCCCAGAGTGTCCTGTCCTGCCCAATGATGGGATGTTCACAGGTTTCCAACTCTACCCAACACAGAAGGTGTGTTTGCTTTGCCTGTGCCCCTTGATGTTCTGAATGTTTAGAATAAAAAGAAACTCACATTTTCCCAGTGAGTGGCATCCCCTAGCTGAAGATCCATCTGGGATCCATTTCCTTAATAGACCTTGCTCTCCTGATTATCTGGACGCATCAGAAGGAGAACCTGGTAGTCATTGGATGGCAGAGTTGCAAGACAACCTGAATCTTCAAGGACACAGAAGGGCTTCAAACAGACAGAGAATGAACAGAGTGGGCGGGATCTATGGCCATGGTGTAGAAGTCATGGGGGTAACAGCAAGCATGGAGGAGAGGGGCCACGGCAAGAAGCTGAAGTTTGCCAAGAGCTCTTTCTGGGAAGGGAGAGAAGAGGAGGAGCTTGGATAAAGAGCATTATCATGTCAGAGAGGGCCCCCAAAATAAAGGTGGAAAAGGGGGTTCAGGCAGAGGAGGATCAGAAAAAAAATGGGTATGAACAACCCTAGGAGTACTGGTCCTCAACCAGAGATGTCATAGAACAATGAGACACAAGTCCCTGCCCCTGCTGCTGGCACCCTGGTGGCATTACTTCTTTTATCTTGGATCAGAGCACCACTGCCAAGGATGAGGGACCACTCCTTTGGCTAACCTTCTGGGTGGGGTAATGGGGCATGCCTGTAGGGAATGTGAATGGCTTCAGTGGCTGCTGCCCAACAGGGAGCCCTCGGAGCTATTTAGGATGAAAAAGAAGCTCCCCAGGGACACAAGGGTGTGGGTGGGGTCAGCATCAGAGCATGGCACTGAGAGGATGCCATGGGTACAGGAAGGAAGATCTGGCTCAGAATAACAGCCGTGAGCTAGGCATAGTACCAAAGAGCAGCCCTGCCTGGTGTGTGTGCCTCTGTTGGTGGAAGCCAGGGCCAGCAGGAGATGGGGTGGAGCCAGGGATTAGGCCTGAAGATGCAATTTTTCATTTTTGTTTGGCCCAGTGGGGGTGACTTAGGCACTATTCTATTGCAGACCCAAAAAAAGCACATGAATAATCCAGAGTGAATTCAAGAGATTTCAATAGCAAAATAATAACAATACTAATGATACCTTTGATTTGTGGAGTACTTTTCTTCCAAGGAGATAAAAAAGATAAACTGTTTTGGAAACAGGAAGGCGAAAAAATAAAATTGCCTTTGATGGAGGAGTGGAGAGAAAGGCCAAGAATACTTGTTTTAGGGTCTTAACAGAGATGGGGATGGTGGGAGGAGTGGGGTGGGCATACGCTTGATCTCAGCTGCAACCAGTCCTTATCCTTAGAAGATGTTGAGATGATTTCTAGGTGGAAAAACAATTGAGACATCTTTAAAATCTGGGGTCAGCCAAGAGACAGAGAGGCCCTGAATGCGACTGGTGCCTATTCCTAGTCATGCTCTAATCCAACAGAAGAGGAGGTGGGTGAGATCATGAACACGCCTTTACCCATGCTTGATTCACCATAGCAGCAACCCTCACTTCAGTGGTGGTTCTTGCAGCCGTGGCAGCTCCAGTTTTCCCTTAAGGCCAATGAACATCCCAGAGTGCTTAGACCCTTAGGATTTAGAGCAGACTGCTTTCCTGGGGGCTGTCCATTCCATGGACTTAAGAGAGCAATCACTACTGTCCACAAGCCAGAGGGAGAAAAGTACCAGCCAGTGCCCTGGCCTGCATCCTCGATGCTTCACCCGCATTGCAAACAGAATAGGACTTTATTCCCAGTTAAAGGAATGAAGCGAGAGCCGACTTCACTGGCACATAGCACAGTTCCATATGTCATTGTGTGGCATTTTCTTTTCCTAAGGGGAAATCAGAATTTACCCAGTTAGGTATGCACATCAAATGAGACTATAGATACCTTCTAGATCATTAAAATGCTTCTTTCCCTGCCGTACAAGGGACAATGTGCCCTGCTTTCTGCCACAGTTTTAGTATTAAGCATGACAGAGCTTTGACCCCAGCCCACTCTGTGCTATAGAATGAAAGGTCACGGGAAGATCTTAGTGAAGACACCAGCATGAACTTTCATTCACTTTCTGCCTTTCAGAGCTTAGCATCAAACACTGTGCTTATCCTTGCCCCCTTCTCCTCTCCCAGAGGCAAAAGAATGAGTATTCCGGCTGTATACTTCCAGAAGTCAGTAAATGTCAATATTGGATAAGTGTTTCCTTTATATCATGGCAATTTAGCATAAGCTGCTTGGAAACAAATATCTTCCGTAAGCATACAGTGTTTCCGTGAGTACACAGTCAACACCACTATGAGGATTAAATAAATGTCAGCATTCTCTGGGTACACTTGGTAACAAGCTTAGGCCTTGGAATGGTGGCCAGTATGGGTGGATTATGTGCCTTACATAGTTCTTTTGTTGGGGCCCACGTGGGCTGTGCTGAGTGGGAGGTAGACAATCAAACTCTTTCCTGGGATTACTAGCTAAGACTGTGGCCATGCAGACACTTCCCACATACACTGAGAGGTTTCTCTTGGCAACCTAGAAGTCTTTCTATGCCCGCTATATTCCCCACACACACATATACTCATGGACCTGCCTATGTCTCTAATGGCAAGGTCAAATAAATTTGCTCAATCCTGGGTTTTGGATGATTGAAATTGAATGACCAGAGTATGCATGAGTCTGACTTAGACACACCAGGCTGAACAGTCTGGGTGGTCTGCTCCCTTGAGGAAAAGATGGGAAGCTGTTGCCAGTTCAGGTTTTTCCCAACTGATGCTGACATGATGGGAATTAAAAACAAGAGGCCAGCATTGCAGTGAAAATAAACACGCATGGTTTTCACCCTTCCACATTTTGCCGCAGGAGCTCCTTCGAGTCTGATTTCTCAGTGGACAAAGTTGATTGCTCCTTATTTTGTGAGCAAATAGTATTTTGTGACATAGGACTCATCCATTGGCCACTCAGACAGTACTTATTGCAGGCCTACTGTGTGGTAGGTGTGATGCCAGAGGTAGTTGTGGAGATGGATGAAGCCATATTTCTAGATAGGAAGCCAACACTTCCAAGAAGGCTGTTAGACTGGTGCTCACAAAACAGCAGGGACAGACAACCCAGGGCTTCAGAAAAGGGTGTCCAGAGGAGATGCTCTTAAAGGATGTGTAGGATGTGTAGCTCCAGCTAAAGTGAGAAGAAAGTAGTCCAGGCTGGACCTGGGAGTGTGCACAGACAATATATACACTAGCTATATAGACAGACATATAGACTAGAATGCGGCATACTCGGCAGCAGGGGCTACAATGGGTATGTTTCAAGTGTGAGAGGAACCTTGGGAAGGACAAAGCTGGCTGGCTTGTGGTTGGGAATAACATCATAATCCTTTTAAGGATGGACTGATAGAATGAAGTCAGCATCTTAAGAAGATGGTTAGTAGCTTAGGGTCTACAGCCGTCTCCTAATCGGAGCTTTGTGGATTCATTTGTTACTCTTGGTATTCCCTGTACTGAAAACTAGAATTGAGTGGAGTACGCTTGCCTTTTCCTTGCTCACCTTCCTTTATGACTGGTATGTTCAGATATGGATAAGTGGGCAATGAGAAACCTAGTTAACTATTGGTTCACACACACACACACACACACACACACACACACACACACACACACACACACACACACACACACACACACACACACACACACACACACACACACACACACACACACACACACACACACACACACACACACACACACACACACACACACACACACAAACTCACACACACACACACATACACACACACACACACACACACACACACACACACACACACACACACATACACTGCTGCCTTCTGAGAGAAGGCAGGAAAGCGATGTTGAAGAGAACTCAAAACACGGGAGGCATGGAAGGCTGAGGACTCCTGGGCCATTGCTGACTGGATGGTATGAGAAATTGGAATTGACTGTGAAGCTACCTGAAGGCTACAGGGACAGAGGGAGTACCTCACTGAGAGGAAGAACAAACCAGAAAGGGGGAGGGTGGGAAGCAAGATGCCTGGGGGGCATTTTCTTGGCAATTTTGTTCTTGTTCTCAAAGGAAAGTAAACTGTACTGGCTTTGGAGAAAACAAGGTTACAAGCTAGACGTTAGAAATGCCTCACAAGTCTCCCATGCCAAAGAACCTTTCACTCAGGAGTAGAGAATAGCATCAGGTTTGCCTGTGTCTTCCGGGGCCTCTCGTCAGGAACTGATGGCAGCTGACAGGAAGGTGGGGTACAAAACCCTCAAATGTCCTACAAGAAGTAGTCAGTGACATTTGCGACTCAGTAGATCTCTGGACGTCCTGCCTGAGGCTGGCCTATTGAGCAGGACTCTGTTGCAAGTGTTCTCAGAAAAGAATTAAGAGCATCAGGAATACAGGGGCCATTTTAAAAGAGAGAGGATGAGAATGGACAAGGTGACAAATCAAGGCCTCCGACTCTATGAATCCTATCTTTTAGTAACAACTGGGTTGTTTCGGATAGTACTCCAGGGAGGTAGACCATGCATTCCAGATCCTTTTGGTACCCAGCAAATTCCTGTGGCCATTGTTGACAACAGTAGTAACAATAACTGTTTGCATCGAGACAACTATAATTAGCTTTTATGTAAATCATCAGAAATTGCAGAGCACAATTTGCACAAACAATACCTCATTTTATCACAGTATCAATGTAGTCAGGTTGGATGCTGTCAGATTCCCAGAGAGGTGATGTCTGACCAAAGCTCTTTTCAGTCCAGCTCACTGTTTTGTGTGGATTGATGCTTCTCAGAGAAGCTGTGGCTTCCAGCTACTTTAGGTCATCCACATCAACTCTGCATGACAATATCAGTTGCTGGAACGGAAGGAAAAATCTTGTCCACGCACCTACCCCAACCTCTCTTTGCACTGAAGAAAGAATCCAGGGCCTCACTACACAAATGCTCTGCTACTGTGCTCCATACCCTGCATGTTCACATAATTCATGCTAATCATCCATGTCCAAGCATAAAAAATGATTTTTAGCTGTTCCGTATGAAGATCAGGGAGCCGAGTCCCAGAGTTGACCTTCAGAAAGGAACCCAGTCTCGTAACTCTATCTCTATGATTCCAGACCCTTGCTGAGCTGGTCTGTCACATTTCTAAAATTCACCTTTACCCAGAAGGCTCAAGGTTTCCAGGCCGCTGGGGCCTGGGAAGGGGCAGGGCTGAAAAGTAATCAAGAAGTTGCTTGTGTAACTCCTTTTGTCTCTGCCCCATTTCCTCCTTCAGATATCTGTAAATCAAGGAATTGAGGGATTTTTCAGAATTCCTTTTATCAGTATGGTGTCCAGAACTCTGAATCTAGAAGGCTACGAACAAACGTAAAACTATCAGGTGAAATATCAAGACTAATAAAAAGGTTGGGGGAGTAAAACGGAAGCTGTTGTGTCAGTGCACACAACGATGTTGAGGTGCCCAGGCTAGAGTCATGGGGAAGCTTAAAGTTTATTCAGAGCCTTTCTCCAAGGAAGCCTTGGATGCTCACCATGTCACCAGGGACACTGCCAAGAGAAACATCCCTGGCAAGCCACTCACTCCTGAGCTTCAGCAAGAAACCATTATGCCCTTCTGTTCTTCAATGCATGCCAGTACCCATTTCTATCAGTCACCTGCAAATGTCACAGGTGACTCCACTCTGGAGCAGTGTGACAGTCCACCTGTCACCCTTGGCAATGCTGGGAGCTATGATGGCTTCGGAGTCACACTGGGGCTTAGTTGGCTCTTTGGGCAAGCAAATGTTCAGGGGACAGAAAGTTAAGTACGCATTGGAGTGCTATACAGGAAGGTTCTCATTCATTCTCCGCTTCCCCATGCTTGATGGCTAAGGTGAAACCACCACTTAATCCCCAGTGGCTCTGTTCCCTATATTGTGGGACTTGCACTTTCCCGTGCCTTGGTTGTAGATGCAGGAGTCCGCTCCACGTTCGCATTGAACTGCAACTCTTAGGGAAACTGGCTTCTGAAGCCATTTTCTTACACAGGGTGCTGAGCATGTGTGAGGTGCAACTAACTGAGTAGACAGCAGCAGTTGGCAAAATGTTTGGGGAATTAGATGGGCGCCGAAGATTGCAGTCCCGAAGTTAGCCTGATGGTGGCAGCAGCCGCGCTTGCAAAGCCCAGAGCAGACTATAGAGGGATGCCTAGTGGTTTTAGGCACAGCAGGGCGACCTGAAGTTAGGGCCCAGAAGCCTAGCGGGAGGCAAGGAGTTCCTGAGGAAGGATGAGGGAAATGAGACAACAAGGTCAGATAGCCACAGTTCTCCCTCCCAGGGAGAGGCTGGGCTCTGCTCTCTGGAACCCACTGGGTTGTGAAGGTAGACTGTTCAGAGGAATACCTACACAGGGAGGCTAGAGTTAGGTGGTTTCAATTAGTAACGATCAAAGGGGTTTGGAAGAGCTGCACAAAGGGGAGTGAGCAATCTCAGTTCACCAGCATTTTCCTGCAGCGAAGGCTGATGCTTTTCCTGAAAGTATTGAATCTCAGACCTCCCCAGGAGATGGCTGGCCACAAAAGCTCTGCCTTTCCCTAGACAGCACACTCCTATGGGTCCTATGCCCTGGATTCCCCAGGGTACCATCTGTTTCACATCCAAGAATCGGTCCTGGTGCACTATTTCCATGCTTCAAGGAACTGTCCTTACCCCTGGTGTCCCCAGCAGACTGTTGAGGTGAAATCTGTTTTCACTTCTGGGAAGAGATACTAAATTCTAATGGTACTGTTAAGAGGAAACTTGCAGCTATTTAACAGGGTGTCCTTCCAAGTAGGAAACAAGATTTCAGCCAGGTGCTAGAAGCAGGTGTCCTGTGCTCTGTAGGATGGGTGGTAGGGGAGCATTGATGGCCCCAAGAACCCTGTGACAATCTTCTTTCTATTAATCTCCAATGTGTCAGCTTGTCCCCCAGAGTTATGACACGTATCTGAGACACTTGGAATTGGTCCATGCAACATCAGTTGACATTGTGGAGATAAGATGAAGGAAGGATGGGGCCCTGTCAGCAGCATACCACAATCTTGCCTGGTCTGTGTAGCCCAAGTCACTGGTAGCACTGGCCACTGATGATGACTGAAGATTTCAGGTCCTATAGATTCAGGCTGTTCGTGGGATTCTGGGAGGTTTGCATAAATCCAAGCCACACCCCTCACCTGGCTCACCATGATAGTCCCTAACTGGTTTTACTGCAATAAGGTGAGCTGCTGCCTCCTCAATGTGTCTTCACTGCTGTATTTGGGCTTAGGAGGCAGTAAGTTAGAGAGAGGATGTTTAGTCTTTAGAGAACTGGCAAATCTGGTAGTGGATGGCAGAGAAACGCTAAGCATCTCATGTCAAAGCAGAAAAGTTTTCACAGAAAAAAATTCAAATCTTTAATCCAGAACACAGAGCATTCAAATCATAGGGAATAGTTTGAGAACGTAATGAAAATATTAGGGACTTCTCCTAAATTAAGCCTTGCTGTACCAATAAGATTGTGACCTTGGCCTTCCTCCCCCCAGCTAACCCCCTCTAGTTTGATCACCTACCATTCTTTTCACAAGAAAGGTTTCCTCTAGTGCCTTGTGATTTCACCCAGGACAGGTAGACTGGGAAGGAAGGAGCAGTGGGAAAATCAGCCAGACTAGTGATGGCCTTGGGATATTGCTGTCTAGTATTTTGTTGCCCTGGAGCCTGGAACTACTAAATCAACAGGACCAGCTGTGGAAAGTTCTCCTTGAGGTCTGGGGACAGGTCCTTTGTTGACAATTGCACACATTCTTCTACTTAGGCCTATAGCAACAGAAAAAAGCAGGGATGGCTAGACCCAATTGCCAATGAGAACAACTGAGGCTTTGCCCAAAGGTCACACAACTGCTAAGTGACAGGATGGCAAAATGGCAGCTAAGTTTCTGTGTGCAAGATCCCAAGAGCCCTTTCTGCCAGGCCGTTGGGAGGAGTGTCACAGTGGTGCCTTGGCAGCTGTGTGAGTGTCAGCAAGCCAGAGAGCCTAGTGGGGTTGGAAGAGCTGTGAAGTAGAAGGAAACCTCTTCCCCAACAATAAGGCTGAAGACAATTTGAGGAGCTCCCCACATGGCTCTTTCACCACCAGCCATCTCCTGTTTAGCTTAATGTTTGGAATGCCTAATTCTCACTTCTTAACAAGAATCTACCCCACCTAACCCCCCTTAAGTAGATTTTTAAAAATAAAGCCCCAATCGACTCAAGAAGAGGTTAAATTCCTGTTAGCCGTGTGCTGGGAGAATGGGAGTATTCTTCATAAAAAGGCATTTCAGGACATCAAAACCCTCCTCCTTTTTTTCTTTCTTTTCTTTACTCTTTTTGTCAAGTCTGGAATAGTAAAAATGTCAGGAGACTACATGGTTCTGAAATGATTAATAATGGTCGTTAAGAAGAAATAAAAAGAGTCTTGGAATGCAGGAGAGCCTGAATGTCGTTCAGCTTACAATTCTCCTTGCTTTGGCTTCGGCAGGCAGCTTACCTGGTGTCAGAAATCACTTTGGAAGGTGGCACGGATCTGCCTGGGCCATGCTTAAAATCACAATATTGGCTTAAGATAGACACTTATGATAAACTAACAAAACATGAAAGTTCTTTGAGAGTTTAAAAGCACCTTTAAGATAGAATCAGAGGCATACAGAGGAAGAATGCATGGCAGATAGATGTTGGCATGGAAGACATCAAATTCTATCTACTTATCCCACAGCCCGAGCTTTTCCCTAGGCCACACAAATCATATCAGAGATGCAATGTCAGCCTATGGCTGCCAGGGCTCTACATCCACATGGATGCCCCCTTTCCAGGCTCAAGTTTTGCTTTGGGTTCTCTTCACCAAACTGGGGCAGTGGAATTCACTGATAGAAACCCATGCATTATAGGCAAAAATCACTGTTAGAGCTGGTCAGAATCAAAAACCATTCAGAAATCATTATTACTTTCCTCTCCTGGTCTCTTGCTAAAATAATATGAAACCTACATTTTTTTTTCTCAGAATCAGAAGTTGTTCTAAGATGAATACAGCAAATTCATGCCAAGGAAAATGTTTAACATTTTTGTAGTTATTTATTTATGATTCAGTTAGATTACCCCTTTCTCTCCTGCCATTGACTCTGAGCTGATATGAAATCTGTTGGCTATACTCATTCACAATTGCAGATAAAAGGGGATCTTGAGGTGCGACCATATATGCCTCTGTATATAGATATCCCTCTGTTTATAGATAGCTGGGAACTCTGTCATATTATCAGGGGACTATTGAGGCCTTCTTAGGGCTCCCAGGTTCTCTGTCATAGTGCATTTCAACATGTAATCTGCTGATCAACTGGTCCATCAGTAGCAACATCCCATGGGTAGAGGAAAGAGTTCTCAGGCCTCAAACCTTCTAAATCAGAGACTCTGGGGCATACACCTACTATGGATACACCTGAGGATGCTTGTCTATTGCTCTGAATCTGGCTTCTGTACCTTCCTCTCTCACTGGCCTTCATTTGAACACTGCTGACATTGAGCCCACAAAGGTTTGAGAGATGTTTCTAACCAGAGGATATAAGGTGACTCAAGGGAGCTACCACTAATGGTTCTCATATTACATTACCCTCAGGTGATTTGTAGCTGGAGCAAATGAAACCAAGAATTACACTCAGTCTTGAGTCTGGGAAACCAAAACTCACAATGAGATCAAGAGATCTGGGGACCAGGCAGTGTTGCCAGGCAGTCAATAGCATCACAAGAGCCCTTCCTCTCAGCCTCACAGAATGACTTTGAGCCCTTCCCAACCTCCATAGAACCAGGGAAGCTGCATGATGATCTCTGCTGACTGGAAGAAGGCAGCTAAGTGCAGACAGATCTTCACCTGCACTTTCGAATGTTTATTTTAAACTCGGCACTGTACACTAGAGCTGCCCAGGTCCATAAAGGGAGATTTTCTGCTTTGTATAGTGAAGAGATTCAGAATGTCTATCATGAGAGTTCTCATGGTATTTTTTTTTAGAAAAAAATATCTTCAAGGTCAATACCACCATAGACATTGATATTCATTTCATTGTGAACTGGGATCTGCTTGCTGCTTACTGTCATTTTATTTTTCAATTCATAAAAAAAGATGTTCTCATCACTAGGCCTCTGGGCCTCTTTCTTCAATCCAGATCACCAAAGGGAAGCCACACGGCCGAGCTGCTGAATCCAGCAGCCGCTAGGAGAGTGAGGGCAGCCCATGGTGCTCAAAGGTATTCCCAGCCCACAGTGCCGTGCATGAAAGCCAGAGTCTCCCGGGAACTGCCCTAGGGTGGTAGTGTGACTGTAAGAATTGTGCAGTAGGAGGCTACTGGATCCCTTGGGGTATGTCCTTGAGGGACATCACAGGATGATGGCCTCTGCTCTCTTTTACTTCCCAGTGAGGAGGTGAGTGGTTTTGTTCTATAGCCAGTGCCTCATCATGATGTCATCCCTTGTTCCAGACCCCATAACAAAGGGTTTGCTCAGTCATGGACAGGACCTCCCAAACCTGTAGGCTGAAATCTTTTCCCACCACAAATTGATTATCTCAGGTATCGGTCACAGTGACTGAAAGCTGAGAAAAACACTCCAGGATGGCTGAGAGAGACAGGCAGGCCCATGTGAGAAGCAGTTTGGCTTCTGTATCTTGAGACTCTAGTGTTAAAAAGTCACAATACTACTTTTCAGGGTCCATGAGGGATCATGAGGTCCTCCTTATACTCAAAGACGTGTGGAAGGTTCTGTAGCCAGGTGTGCAGACACAGAGACACACAAGCTCTGGCTTCTGAACAGGTGCATGGTGTCCCTAAGCTACCACCCCATCACCTTTCAGGGGCAGAGTTTAGCAAAATTAACCTGGGATTACCTAACTCCCCTCCCCCACTCTCCCACATCTCTCCAGTACAGCCATTCAGAGCTCCTGAAGTCCTGTTGCTTCTATGTTTTTCGCTGTAACCAGGCATTTCTTAGATATGGAGTATTTTCTCTGACTTTGTCAATTGCTAATGGACTAGACATTGTTGATGTATTTATTATATATAGTTATTGTATATAGTTTTTCTTATGTCAGTTATTACTTTCTTTTTTATTTTAGACAAAAAAAGGGGGAAATGTGGTGATATCTTATTTGTACTCTAATAAGTAAAGCTTGCCTGAAGATCAGAAGGTGGAGCTAGGCACTAGTTAACCATACTTCCCCTCTTGAATGCCCCCTCCTCCAGGTAGCCCTGGCTAACTGCTGTGCTAAACACTCCCCTCCCTCCACCAAGATGGAAGTTTCCTACACCTCCCTCTCATAAGCTCAAGTAAACGTATTCCCCCTCCCCACAGCCCTCTGTGGAACCCTCTTAGGGAACTTGTTACAGTGTGTCCAAGTGTCTCATTTCCTTCCTCACTTCCCTTCTGAAGCCCTCAGAAGACAAAGGTAATATTCTAGATTTTCTTGGGCTATGCTTTTGTTGAACTAGGATGCATAGTAAGCACTCAGCCAATATTTCCTAGGCAGGAAATTAATCTCACATATTACATGCCCATCGCTATGGATAATGCCTACCTTCCAGGCCATATTTCATTTACCAGTCCGTGGAAGTGTCTGACAAAGTCCCTGCCCTATATGTCACTGTTATTGCCCTGTACTCCTGGAGTACCAATGAGCACCAAGTACTCCCTGGGAATGGCTGGTAATTTAATTCATTCTTGCATCCATACAGTATATACAGTCTCTAGAACATATGCACACTGGTTGTGTTCGGACATCCCTAAATCAACTTTCATTATTGCTCTAAGAGATAAGGAAAATGAGCCCAACTTATTCTGTGGCCTCTAGAAGGCCACAGCCACACAAGGTAATAAGTGTGACAGTTTCCATGAAAACCTAGGGACTCCAAATCTGAATCCCATGCATGGTTCCTTCATCCCTCTTCTTCCAGGCCTCCTCTCTAGGTTCCTTCACATAGGATGATAAACTCAAAGGTTCTTGGGGAACTAGAACCCAGGGCATTCCCTGTGTCATGACATGGAGGTGATGGGCTGAGTACCTCACTGTGAGCAGAAAGGAAACGAGCCTGAGTTCCCTCTTGATTCTTGGTGACAGTATTCATTATTGATGACCACCAAGGCACAAGGGTTTGAGAATACTCTAGGCTGTGGAGAACCACTTTTGACTATAGATGGGTGATATAAATGAGCAAAATGCAGATAACACTGTAGTCTATTGTCTTAGTTAGGGTTTTTATTACTGTGAAGAGACACCATGACCCCTACAATTCTTGTAAAGGAAAACATTTAATTAGGGTGGCTTACATTTTCAGAAGTTCAATCCATTATCATCATGGTGGGGAGCATGACTGCATACAGACAAACATGGTACTGGCTACATCTTGATCAGAAGGCAACAGGAAGTGGTCTGAGTGTCACACTGAATAAAGTTTGAGCAAAAGAGACCTCAAAGCCAACCTCACAGTGACACACTTCCTCCAACAAAGTCACACCTACGTCAACAAGGCCACACCTGCAAATAGTGACACTCACTTTTGGGGCCATTTTCTATCAACCATTAAGTCCATTGTCTAAACAATTAATAAAGCAAGAAGTGCCAGGAAGCTCCTCAAAGGGCAGACTTTCAGTGAGCATCTAGCCATGGATCTCTGTCATACACAGTTTCTAGGCAGTGTCAGCCTGTCAACTGGTGAAAAGCTTCTAGAGGTTAAAGCTCCCAGTTCAAAACCTCATTCTCCAAGCATGTAACCCTGGCCTCACACCAATGGCCAGGAGGCCCCTGGCTCTGCTTAGTGTGGGACTTTGGGACTGATCCTCCTAGAATCATGGTTTCCCTCTTGCTTGCCTCAAATAGTTCTTGTGGCTCTCTGAAAATAATACTTTTGAGGTGGAGATTTGGCATATGTGAAGTGCTCTCACCACAGGAGAGATGTTTGGTACCCCCTTCTTCCATGTTTTCAGATGTTAAGATGGAGCCTAAGGTAAGTGTGAACCTGCTCAGAGTATTAGTCTCTTTGAGGTTAGATTCGGTGTGGCTTTAAGGGAAATCAAGGTCTTAAGGGAAGGTGAAGTGGTTTACCAAAGCCAAACTTCCCAGTGATCTAAAGGCATCCATTTTCTGTAAAGAATTAATTTATTTCCTGTGCTTCTGAAACAGCACCAGCAGCTCAGGATCTCCAGGGAAAGTTAGAAAAAGTTACTCATAATGTTTGCAGAATCTCCTGCTTGAGAAGAGGAAGCCCAGGTGAGAAACGATGTACAGTTGTAGGTTTAGTTTCCTTTCGTTTCCTGCCTTAACGAGTCATCGAAAAGTAACTGACTTAAAACGGCACAAATTATTAGCTGGCATTTCTGGAGGTGAGGAATCTAGAATGGGGCCTGTGGGGGCTAGAGTCCCGGGGTTGGCAGGGCTTTCTGGGAGCTGCAAAGAAAAGAAATCCATTTTCCTGACTTTTCCAGGAGACTATCTGCATTACTTGACCCACCGTCCTTCTTCCCATTCCAACTTCCAGCTTGCATTTCACATAATCCATCACTCCTGCCTCTCATCCCTGTGCCTCTCTCTTACAAGGAACCTTTTGTCCTTATCAGGCCCATCAGGTTTGGCATACTCACAGTATTTTTCTCTGGATCTTTAACTTAATGATGACCACCAAGATCTATTTTGTCACATAAGCTAACCTATTCAGGGATTAGGCCTGGGCATCTTTGGGGTCCATTCTTCTGCCTACTATAGGGACTAAAGCTGGATGGACTCTCCCACTCAGGAAAAACATCTTGTCCATATGTGAACTCTACCTCAGTCTCCCACTGTAAGGCAGAGAGAATGACACCTCTACTCTGTCATTTGCATCTATAAATAAAATACTTGGGGATTATTAAATAAAGGTTGCTGAGTACAAAATGATTGTTATACTATGAATTGACATAAATTACGTCTGCATTATTCAATGGAGTCACTGCTATCATTGGGTTCCATAGGGGAGAGATTAGGAGCGCATCTATTAGATTCTGTAGTTAAATCGCACTAAATGGTTCTTAATAGCAATTGACTTGGTCTTCATTAGCATAAAGCAAGAGAACTCCCCTTTAAAACACCATATATCCAGGCCTCCTCCTGTCTTTGGGGTAATTGAAATGAAATAGAGATTCAGTAGCAACAACAGTGCAAGAGAAAGGACAGATGCCTGCTGTAGTTTTCTGTATTTTATCTGCTACAGGTATGAAGAGGTTTGCAGCCTGCACTTGCATTTTTCTTCTCTGGCTTGTGTTTGGGGGTCTGGCTTTTGACTGAGGATCTGGTGAGAGGAGGGAGGAAACTATATGGATGCGAAGGCTGAGAGATGGAGGATGGGTTTGTTTGTCTGTCTTTACTCTTGTTAGAGCAGAAGCGAACACCAGATGTCACCCAGGATCGTTTTGCTCTTTGAATTCCATGTCCTTTAAAGGTTTTTATGAAGTCCATTTTTCATTAGGGGATATTTTAGAAAGTTTAGTTCTCCCCATCCAGGTGTACAACAAGTGCATCAAGACTCCTGGGAGGTTTGGGACCATGAAACCCCTTCTCTGGACTCTTTCAGATCAATTCAGGATGCTCTGCTAAGAGCCAGAGGGATCAACTCTGGCTAAAGGCAGCTCCAGAACCTCTCAGAGTTTGCCTACACCTACCTACATCCCCTCCTACTCTGACTGAAAAGTCAGAGAGAGAAGCAACCAGTACCTCACTATATTGCCTTAAATAGGTTTATAAGGGATTTGGCCCTCAAAGAACCTATGCCCTAAATACTCCCAGGTGGGAGCATCAAGACCAACTCCAGGCCTTGGGACTTGGGGAATTAAAGGAGGGAGACAAACTCTGAGAATGATTATAATCCCATTATGCACAGCTTCCCCTATTTATTTCTTCATATGGATGAATTTGTATATATTTGCATTTTGTTCTATCTGATAATATGCATAGAATTCAAATTGAAATGACTCGAATAGATTTGAATATTAATGAGCCGTTTAAAGGCTGCCATCCCTGGCTGAGTCCCCAGCAAGGGAATGTGCCAGGCAGAAGCTCAGATCTGTCCTCCACACTGCCACCAGGGGCCTGCAGGCACAGGGCTGGGAGGCACCCTGAGGACAGACTGCCTCTGGGGTGGAGCTGGTGGGTGCCCCAGCTCCCAGGCCTGTACTCCTGCCACACTGAAGGGGCCACTGAGAAAAGTCCCTGGAGCATGTGAACCTTGAGGCCTTAGACATCCAGACACAAAGGTTTAACAGCACTGTAAAAGGCAGGCTATTTTCCAGACAAGCCTCACTGCTCTCCCCTCAGGGAGTTGGGTGAAAGAGGACAAGCTCTATTCAGAGGGGCTTTTCCATGGTGCCCATAAAGGTGCACCCTCTTCTGCCTACATCTAGGACCCACACGACCCTTCTTCACTACTCTCCAACTGAAAATGGCCAATGTCAAAATGCTCACAAGGGGTCTGAAGGCCAGGAAGTTCCCGTAGGAAGTTAGTCTGTGTCTGTGCTTGTCACAAGAACATGTTGGCATTATTCAGTGGCCTGCTTCAGTCAAGGGCTAAACCTGAAGAATAAATAAGAGGATGCTTGTAAAAGTAAAGCTACCACTGTGATTCAACTGGCCATTTTCTTCTCCCTTTGTTAAATAAATAAATAAATAAATCTGGGTAATGGGTCATTCCAAGATGTGGGCCTGTGCTACCAGGATTCAAATTCTACAGTCAGCATCAAAAATGTTAGGCCAATCATAGAAGTATACAGTACCATGCAGCAATTTAAATAGTATTAATTGTAGCCTATAGAGAGACAAATATGCCACATTTATTTCTAAAAGTTATAATTTCTTAGAAAACCCTAAATTATGCTATTTTATACTGACTTTTGTCTAGTTCCAATTGTACACTCTTAACAATACTCTGATAGAAAATTTTAAGAGTACAACAAATACATACCTGGAGACCATGCTGTTTCCTGCTCTGTGATGCTTTCTTGGATACATCTTGATGGCCTCATTGTGGTATTCTGAAAACCAAACTCATGATTTCTTTCCTCATCATTCTAATTCTGTCAGGGGACATCACTGTATTCCTAGTACTCAGCTCTTATATTAGAGTCTCTCTCGCCTCTCAGACATCGATCTATTGTGACACCATTTCTCTGGGTTTCTCCGTGTTTTCTTGCATTGTCTCCCACTGCCCAAATAGGTATCTCTATTCCCAAGCTGCTACAGCACCCCCCCACTTTCCCCAAAGTCACCGAGGACCATGATCATTCTCCACTACCTGTGTCTTCCAAGAACTCAAGTCAGAGTCGACACTGTCTTAGGAAGTCCACTTTCTACCTTTTGCATTCCACACCAAGCCTCACATGGGGAACCCCTGATCACTTCTTCATCCCACATGGAAGGTCCTCATTCTCTAGCATCTACTGCTTCCAACAGCTCTGCCTCCTTCTTGTGCTCCAAACTCTATCCCTAGGAAAGAAAAACAAGGAATGTGTTGTTCCTCAGATGTTCTATGTGCAGTGTCTTTGTCTGTGCAGTTCCTTCAGCCCCAAACTGCTTTTCCTCATCCTTTGTTGAAATACTGGCTCTGCCTAGACCTCACTTCTTCCGTGAAGCTATCTCCTGATTCCTGCTCAGTCCTTTGGTTCTTTCTCCTCCCTGGACATGGTGTATCTGTTCTCTTGCATCATGTGTTCAGTTCCATCCAGCTTGTTGTTTACTTGATATCTCTCCAACTCACCTGAGAGCCCCCTAAGGAGAGAGACTGTTTTAATGTTGATGGTAGCGTCCCATCACCTCTGACAGTGCTCAACCCTGATGAATGAGTAAACAAATGAGCAGAATGTTCGAGTATTATTTACAGCTCCTCAAGCATCCTTCTTTCTCCTCCAGCATCCATTCTATGCTCTTCCCCCCCCCGCCCCCCCCGTATCAGTTACTTCACTCTTTGTTAAAAATACCTGGCAAAAGCAACCTAAGGAAGAAAGGGTTTCATTTGGGTCACAGTTCAAAGGTGCAGTCCATGGCAGTGGGGAAGTCACAGACAGCATCAGGATCTGCAGGCAGCTGGTCACATTGTCTCTACAGTCAGAAGGAAGCCATGGTGAATGCTGCTGCTTGATTCCCCTTGGCCCTTTCTTAATATTCCGTTCATGACCCTAAACCACAGAATGGTGACTCATATTTAGAGTAGGTCTCCCCACCTCAACTAACCTAATCTGGAAAAATCTCTTGCAGACATACCCAGAGCTATGTTTCCATGGTGATTCTAAATCCTGTCAAGTTGGCAATCAAGATTAACCAGCCTACCTCCTGTAGCACCTGACAGCCTTGGAAATACACCAGCATCGCTAAGCAACCACTAGCCTCTCAGATACCTTCTTACTCTGGTGAAAATGTCCTTAACTCCATCTCGTAGCTGAGGAACTGGAGTCTCAATGAGGTTAATTTATTTGCCCCACATTTAGATAATAGAGGAAAAATTAAAGTGAGAGCCTTCTGTCTCCAGTCAAGATCTCCCCATCCCCCAGGGCTGCTCTGAGTCAGCCAACAACAGCTAGACTCTCATCTTCCCCAGACTCCCAGTCAGGCTTCAGTGCTCCGGGAGAATGAATTTCCTGTGAATCAATCCTGGATGCAGTTATTATTTTATAGGGATGTTGTAAGTTGATAAGGTAGCTGTTATATGCTAATAGCTATTGTAATGTTGTTCTTAAGGCCTATTACTCGTGCTGGTTTGTATTTTAATGTGTGCAAAGGTGATTACAACTTTAATATGAATGTTAAACAGATTAGCTGATTTATATGTAAAATAAATAAATAAATGGAAACTCATACTCTCATTTCTATTCATTTCTCTCTCCCTTTCTTCCTTCCCGCTCCATCCAAAGGCAGATGTGGTCTGTGGGGCATTGACAATGGGACAGAAACAGAGTGTTTGCTGGGTGATAAATAAAGGTTCTACACAAATCTTTTGTTACTGGAAAATTCAGACTTTGCGTTCTTAATAGCTGCTTTTCTGAGCGTTTGTGCTTTTGACTGGATTTGAGGACTACAGTTGTGTTTAAGCATTGATCGTGCTCCCCTCCCCACCACTGTGAAACTGTGTTTCCCACCTCGGATAATCTGTTGTTTGCTTGGTGCACTCGAGAAAGTTTACCAAACTTTCCGAAAGGCAGCCATAGCCTGGTGTACCCAGAAGCACAGGACATAACCCAACAAGCAAGTGAGCAACTCGAGAAAGGCAGGCACGAGGGGACAGGGTCGATGTGTGTAGTTACTTCTGTGGGAGCAGACAGTAGGGATGATGGCAAGAGCTCTTGAGGTAAGCATCCTTGTAAGTAAGGTAAACCTCCTAGGATAAACCGAAGTTAGCGAAGCAAGTGGCATGTAATGGGATGTGGGAGCAAGGAAGGAGTATATGGAACATCATGTGCTGGAGTCGAGAAGCAGGAGAGAATGAGGGCAGCAGAAGGTCATTAGCAGCACCAGGATTTAATGCACTGTGCATAGAACCCAAAGTCAGGAAGCTTCCTGGGAAAGTAATAATGCCATAAATAGATGGATAAGGAAGCCTTTCAAGGTCACCAGCAGGCTTCTCCTTAGAGGGTCATTGCTGCAAAGGACCAAGGAGGAGAAAAGAATGAATGTGAGCTGTTTGCAGAGATTACATAGGTAAGGATAGAGAGACCCTCGATAATAGTGCTTGAAAGTGAATTTTGAAAAGGAGGAAGAAAAACACACCCACCTTACAGGACAAGATATGACACACACATGAGTGGAGGAAGACATGTATGTGGTCTTCCAAGAAAGTGTTGGAGTAGAGGATCAGAAGCAATTGCCTAAAAGAATAGCATGGTTTATTACCTACACCTGGTGAATAATAATAAATTGATGTAGTATGAAAGTGTACTGCTGCAAAGTGTCAACTACAGTTCCTTGGACTTGCTGTCTGAGTTGGTAGGAGGCACCTCTGATGGGCAAAGATATTTGTTCATAGACATACGAGAGCAGCATGGTCCTAGTATAGGAATTCCACAGGATGGGATGGGTAGAAACTGCGCGCGCGCGCACACACACACACACACACACACACACACACACACACACACACACACACACGGAGAGGGCTGAGCATGGAAATTGAAGTTATTTCTCTCTGATTGTGTCCTAGACTGATTGTAGATGCTTAGTCCTATTCCAAAGTGGCCCCAGGAGCCCCTTACAGCAGGGAGGGCCTTGCCTCTGTGGATGCAGACTGGAAGGCTCTTTCTGTTAACATAGAATGCCTTAACATAGAATGCCTACGTATTTTTAAATTGTCTTATAGCTTGATAGTGTAGAAAGTAGGGGGGGTGGAATCAATGAGTGACTCTGTTACTCTGGGCTCAACTCTAACTCTTTTACACTTTTTCAACAAATATTTATCGAACACCCAGTATGTGCCAGGCATTGTGCCAACAAGGCGTAAACCTCTCCACAATCTTGACAGGCATTTAATAGATGTTGAGAGATGTATATTGAAAGAACGTAGGGATAAATGAATAAATATAAAGAGATCTTAGAAAACACATAGTAATCCCAGGGATTTCAAAAAGAACAAGCTACTGGGTGTGGCAAGCTACCTGGCCTAGTTGTACAGCTATCACTGAAATCCACAAAAAAAGACAAAGGAAAAAGATGGGTTACAAAATAGAAACAATGTTCTAGCAATATGACAACTTAAAAAAAAATAAAGCCTGTTTAAATGGTACCATGTAAACTATTCTGGTGCCGAAGGTAAGAGTGTGGAGAAACCAAAATGGCTGCACAGATCCCCAGGAACTCGGCTGCAAAGGCTATATCACAAAAGATGAAAGACAAGGTACCTAGCAACAGATGAGGACAAAAGAGGAGCAGGTGCCTGTGACAATGGTGCCCAGTGACACGAAGAACCAGAATGAGCTGAGGCTAGCAGAAGAAAGAAAAAGGGAAAGGAGAATCATGGGAAGTAATGAAAGGGAAATTTTTGGGTTCCAAGAACAGAGAAAAAAGGCAGTCCTCCCTCAATGCAAACCACTTGCAGAAAAATTCTAATCTTCTCCTCTGCTAATTTGTTTTTGTTTGTTTGTTTGTTTTTTATTGTTTTGTTTTTCCTACAAATGTTTTCTTTGTAGTTGAGTAAAAATACACTTGGCACACTCATACTCACATGCATATTATACACACACACACACACACACACACACACACACACTAAATCTGAGTACTAGATCCAATGAAATTAGCTCCCAGGATTCTGAAACAATTTGAAGACATGGTCTTAGAATTATAGAATCTGTAAAAGTACTGTGATGTTTTCTTTTAAGGGAAAGTAACTAAAGGCAGGAATAGAGGTGCAAGCCTGTAGTCCCAGCACTTGGGAAGCAGGTGCACCCAGATCTCTGAGCTCCAGGCCCGTCTGGTCTGCAGAGCTAGTTCCATGACAGTCAGAGCTACATAGAAAAACCCTGTATTGGAAACAAAACAAACAAAAGCAGTTAAAGGGAAGTAGAGGTAACAGATGGGTGAATTTCACATACAGCTCTAGAAAAAGATTCTTTAAGAGTTTAATGGGTCCTAACTACTCAGAAAACCACCTATGGGCACTGCAAGCTACCTTGGACTCCCAAGACATACGAATATTATCTCATAAAGAAAATAAAATCATACAATTGAATTTTATAATCTACCTCCCCTTTGTGATATTGTGTGTTCTCAAATCTGATAAAGATATCTTCTGTCAAATGTATTTGAGTCCTGATGGTGAAGCCATTCTATTGAAATCTTAATACAAGCCAAAGGTGTGACATGGTTACACACAATGCCCCATTTGACTTCCTCTAGAGCAGATAGTGTGATTACACTGAAGAGGCTCACCATCTGTGGCACCTTTTTGCTGATGTGCCCACATCTGGAATGGCTTTGCTCCACACTGAAAGTAACATCTTAAGAGCCACTTACAAATGAGGGCAACTTGGGAATTATTTCATGGGAGTAAGGGTAGAAGAACCGGGGACTCATTCAGCAGCAAAGACTGGAGTTTGAGGATGTGCACAAGAACAACTTGGGTGTTTATTTAAACTGATGCCAGGGACTTTAGTTCCTACATCTATCGAGGGCCTGAGCCATTAATTCCAGTAGGAACCCAGGAAAATGTACTGGAAGAAATATCCCAGGGATTCTAATACCAGTGGTACAAGGACTTAGAGCTCTGGTTCAGTTTTCTACAGCATAATTATCCAACGATGTAAAGCTTGATTCCCCGTGAGTCTTAGAGGACAGATCCCTCATCCACAAGTCCTGAACTTGACCATTCACTATAAGAGGGTGAGAATGATGCATTCTCATTTCCATATCCCTTAGTTCTGAATACACTGCATGTGTAAAACACGGTAGGTAGTCAGTGGAAGTCGTTCTGGTGAAAGGACAAGGTCAGGGAAGGAAACTGGCAAGAACGAAGACTTCCTAAAGATCCTGCAGGCCGCCTTGTTAGGCAGCCAGCCTGCCATCCATGCCATCCGTCTTCTTGGGGAGATTGGATAATAAGGTGGCAGGGATGACAGGAAGGAGCTTGCTTTCTGGAAGAGAGGTTCAGCGAAGGTGACCTGCAGGACATCACACATTCTTAAAACTCAGCCGAAGACACACTCATATATTGAAAAATTCTTCCACTAAAGCCCAGAGGAAAGAGAGCCAGAGAGAAGCAGATAGGAATGGAATAATGAAAGCGGGTGAGTGCTACAGAGAAGAGCATAGAACAAACGTCGGAACACAAGGAAACGATCGTGTAGGAGGAACGACACAATACAGAGCTGTTTAGGTTTTACTGATAGGTGCAGCACCTGCTGTGTGTCACACTGTCTGTCACACGTCCAGCCACACATGGGCATGAAGCACCCACCTTGCACAGGCAGGGAGCAGAGTGACTGTCCTGCCCCTGAGAAGTTCATGGGTCTCACTCTTCTAGTTAGCAAATGTGTGAGGGAAGCTCAGGGACAGACATTGTCTGTCACATGTGTCACTACGTTCCTAATGTGCTGAAAGCAGCCTAGCACCATGGAACAATCGATCCATAAGTATCTGAGCTAGCAAATGAACGAGAGAAGGAAGCCGGCACACATTGAGGCTCTCCTTGTCAGATACTGCACTATAAACTTCGTATATTTGTCGCTTTTAGTTCTTCTTAACTCTGAAAAAGTACCAGTTCTTATTTACAGATGTTTAAACAAAAATGCTATTGAACCATTAGCTCAAAGTCATAAACACTCATAAACGGTAAAAGCTGAGGTTTTTTTTTTTAAACACAAATCATCCACCTCCTAAGCCCACACCATTTTACAACACACTAGTGCCCATAGCTTCATTTCCAGACAATTCCCTTAAGACCAGAGAATTGAAATGACTTCCTCAAGGCTACCATGGAGTAGTTTGTAACAGACCAGCGTCTAAACCCAAGCTCTGAATAGCGAGCGAGTTAAGCAGCGGCCTGAATCCTTTATCAAATAGAAGTGCTGACCTTGTCTATCCAGTGGCTACTTCCTGCTGAACCCCTCACACTGACTATCTACGAGGAAGGCCATGTTCCCAGTGCAGCTCTGGATAATTGAATGGTGGCACCTGAGGCTAGGTCCGCACTGGCTGGGTCAGTTTGAACATGACAATGTGAGATACATAATCTCAGTGACACTGAGGCCCTATCAAGACCCCTCCACCATGAAAATGAGCAGAGTGTATGCTGTAGGACATTCAGCCTGCCACTCAGAGGACTGTGACTAAGATGCAGATGAACCCAGTATTCAATTTCTGTCCTCTATTTATTCCTTTTCAAGACCTAGATTTGGCAGTGGAATAAGTTATAAATTGTACGTTAAGTTGTTCTCCACTCTCTCTGGGTTGAGAAATGCCTTTAGTTACACAAACACAATTCCCATTGACTTTGGCCAGCATCCTGCTTCAGTGAAAGGGCAAGTAGAATCTAAGGCTCTCAATACCATCAGAACAGAGTATTGCTCCTTCTTCTTTTCTGTCAGGTTTTATGTGGATGATGGAAGAAAATGAAAAGGAGGCTATTTTCTTAAGTCCTTGTAGTTGTTTGTAGCTCTGCTCCCAATATTGCTCGGGGTAAGGGAAGAATGCATGTAATGGGAGAGGAGCAGTGTAAGCCTGTAGGGCATGGGTGCACTCACGTGGGTGGGCACTATGTCATCCAGGGACCTTGATGGCAAGCAACAGAAGCCATCTGACTGATATAAATGGAAATGAATATGGGGCAGATGACATAGTTCCTAAGAGAGCTGAGAGACCAGGTTCTGGGTAGTTTAATGGTATCCTAAACAATTGTCAGGAGGGCAGTTTCTGCCAGCTGACTTGGGCATTAGTCTTGTCCTAGCCACCTGTATTGCTAGTAGTGATACAATGACTGTCCTCTCTTCTTAACACTGCATATTCCCATAGATGTGTCTGGGAAGGAAGACAAATTAATGAAAGAAAATTTCAGCTTCTACATAGAGCAGAAAGGAGCTTGCATCCCTGCAAGACTAATAGACTAAAGGGTCTCTCTCAAGTATCAGAAGAATTACTATTGTTGAATAGTAAAGAGGAATAATGAATGTCCACCACTAGTACACCCAGAGGACTTGGCATCTTTGTGGGACCTCTGTGTAGAGAGGACTCCTTTGTGAGGTATGACTTAGCATTTCTGCACAATCATCCATCTGGGGAAGAGGTACGTATTTATTATACCTGGGGTATTTTTTTCAGTAAAACAGGTGCCAAGACATCATGCCCCCCACCTCAGCTAGAGTTTTCAAGTGCCCAGATGTTAGAAGAGAGAGGAATTTCCATGTCACTTTGGTGCTATTTCTGCAGCAGTGGCTGTGACCACAGTGGAAGGAAGGGCTGTGCAGTGACAACACCATTATTCTACTTCTCTTGGGCTGATTGATTCTTAGGCTTTTCTCTGACCTCACCTAGTTCAGTTGCTGGCCATGTTGTCTGTAGCAGGTACTCAGCTCAAATCACCTGCAGCAAGAATGTTTGGAAATTCCCTGCAAGTGAATCATTAGAATCTTTAAAAACAAATGATGACGACACAGAAGATATTTCAGCTGCTAATTGCCCAGAACCTATGTAAAAATTCCCAGGTGGGGTAGCAGATGCTTAAAATGTCAGTGCTGGAGAGAAGGAGATGGGGATTCCTGAGGCTTTTTGTCCAGCTAAGCTAGCCAGCTTAGCAAGTTCTAGGCCACTGAGAGACTCGTTTCAAAAATACAACAAAAAGTTGGACAGCATTTGCAGAAAATGACTTCTGAGATTTCCTCTGACCTACACACACACACACACACACACACACACACACACACACACACACACACACACACCTGCACCCAAATGAACATGCACATACCCTACAGAGCATTAAATAATTTGCTAATTAATTAAAGACACTGAGGATAGTCTTGGTGTCCTTTTCTCATCCTGGTTAGGCATGTTGATATGCAACAAGTGGCTTACAAACCCCAAGAAGAATTTCTCTGTCTCCTTCTTGAATAACCTCCCTCCTTATGGCAGTATCGTCCTACTTAAATGGTTACAAACCTCAGTAAGAAATGGACTCCATGATGCCAAAGGTCATATGACAGCCTGGGAAAAGAGTACCTAGAAGAGAACATAAAATCCTGTCCAGTTCCCAGAAGCAGTTTCACCCCTAATTGTTATCACCTGAGAATTTCCAAGCAATTTGTAGTGATTGCAATCTTTTAGATAGAGACCAGTAATCTGAGGTTACAGCTAGGGAAACTGGAACACCGGAAGCTGTCTCAGTAACCCCTCCACACTCAAGAATCAGACTGTATCTTAATGATTTTCCATAAGGACTTAACCTTCAAAACACTGCACTTCCTAATGTTTATTCAGTTTTTCTTCTGGAATTTATCTCACAAGAAATGCAAACAATCTTTTCCATTCACAAATAGTCATAACCACCTAAATAAAAATCTGCTTTGCAGAGGAAGATGACAATAAGGAGCCAGTAAGGCAGACAAACGCTGACATGCTGTGTAGAGTCGGTAACAAATAAAAGAAAAATTAAAAGTCATGTTTAATGCCTATGTCAAATCCCACATCCACCCAAAGCATTTGCCACCATGGTCAGAGAGTTGTTGACCTCCCTGGACTGGAAGCAGCATCAGGGACCACAGGAACACCAAACATTTCTGACTGTAATTCTCTCAAAACATCGACATCTGGTTGGCCAATGGATCACATCAGAGCCTCACTTGCACAGTTCCCACAGCTCCTTGGTTACCATTTGGAATACAGAAAACATTGTTTTCCTGGCAGCAGTGCTCTGAGATAAGTTGAGTCCCTTTGTCATCTTGTGTAATTTTGTACAACTGGGGGTGTGGCCAGAATATTCTCTGTTTGTCATTTTATGTGTCTGAGAAAGTCTGGTTACACAATCTGTAGCAATGTCCTAATAGGTCTTAGTAATAAAAACTCAGATTCAGAAACTGAGGTAAATGTTGAAAGATCAGAGAAGTAATGGAGTCAGCCACAAGAGACCTTTTACCTCTACTGAATTCTCAGACAAAATGGACGATCCTGTCCCTAAGAACCCTCAGACTGAATGCCATGACTGCATCCTCAGACTGACTGCCTAGGCTGCCCAGAGCTCCTGTCTCCTCCCACCTTACAATCCTCTCTTTGCCCAGTCATATCTCTTCCTGTCTCTGCCTCCTTAGTGCTGGGAATAAAGGCGTGCAATCCTGAGTGCTGAGATGACCTTTGTGAGAGCTCTGTTTCTCTTTTAGACTGGATCAATTTCATGTAGCTCAGGGTGGCCTTGAACTAACAAGAGATCTTTCTGCTTCTGTTTCCCAAGTGCTGGGATTAAAGGTGTATACAACCACTGCCTGCCCTCAATGGCTAACTAGTGTGGCTAGCTTTGCATTCTGATCTTCTTGTAAGCTTAATTTGTTAGATCATAAACAAAATATCACCACAACAATCAGTGAACTTGGTGACAATTTAGCAACTAATTGAATGGACCATGGGGAAAAAAATCACACTTTTCTCTAGTTTGATGGCTAACAGAAATCTTGTTTATTTGGATGGCAGTATATCTGTACTACTACACAGGGTTTTCTAGACTCTGGGGGGCTGATCATGGGCTTTGGGAAAGGTAAAGGGTAAAGTATTTTCCTACTGGCAACTTTATGTTTCATTTCATTCCAAACCTGCAGCTTCTGAGTAGGTGATACAGCTGTATTCTGTAACCTCATACTCACCTGTCAGTAATTGTCAGAGTATTGTCTGCTAAGGAGTACAGGAGAGAAGCAAAGACAGAGAATCCCCACAAGCCTCAGTCATATGAAGAGGAGGAAACAAGGTGTGGGAATGGCAGCTGGAGTAGCTGGAGCAAAATATCTGGAATAGAATTACCTGATTATTAACGCTGACAATCTTCAAGAGGGGATTTTCCTGAAGGGATTCAGGTGGTGTCAGGAGACCATATTGTCCAGTTACAACTGTAGGTGGCAGTGCCAACTTGGAGCAGCTTGGTCGCCCTGTGCCAAGTTGTTGGTGAGGGTGGAGTGGGTGGGAGTGAGGTGGGGTTAAAGATGAATTATCCCGATCGTTTTTTGTTTGCATCATGTTATCTCAATTCAGGCAGAGTCTCACATTTATCACGTCAATAGGTGCTCAGCTATCCTATTGGCTACGCTAGAACTGCCTGCCCATCAGTGCTTGTGTCAGACTCAGCACCTTCTGATGGCTTGTAGTATGGAGAAGGCAGAGGAGGGAGGAGCAAAGACTGAGAGGCCCTGGATCACCTGATAGTCTCAGTTCATGGAGTTTCTTTAAAAAACTACTCATAGGTCTTTCTTCCCTGGCTTTGTTGTTCTCGAACACGTCCCTTGTGGACATTTCTTGTAATGCTATGAGCCCATTTGATTTGCCTGAAACAAACCATTCTGACCATCCTAGCCTATGTTCAGTCAGCATCCCTGTCCCTCATCTGCCTGGCACACCTACTCAGATCTCCATGCTTTGCTTGCTCTCCCTGTCTTCTCTCCCTCTCCTGGAATTCCTTCACTATCATACATTTACCCCTACCTTATTACCCACCGCACCACACAGATCTGCCCAGACATTCTCCCTACAGACAACCCGTATCATGGAAGAAAAACAAACTGAAACTTGCCCTTTATTGTACGTGGTGGCCATGGAAGACATTTTGTACATGCTTTGGGGATAATTTAGTACATATTATGGGGTAATGAATAAAATGAACGATCCCCTAATCTTTACCTCTTGACCCCTAACCTTTTTAGTTCTTAACCAAAAATGCCTAGGGCACAAGAGCACCTCTCTTCTGAGATCTACTCAAGGCGAAAGCAGGGTTTAACAATCTGAAAATATTGACAGAAGCATCTGAAAGGATTTGGGGGGGGCAAATCTGAGAGGTACAATCTCCCCCAGTGTCACAGCAAACTTGTTGTCAAGTTAGGGGTGAGAACTTCCACCTTCTGCTCGGACTCCCCTTTCCATCAAAAGAGTCCTACTGTGTGTATGCAGTTCATGGTTTGTAGGTTCCCCCAAAAGCCCACTTCAGGAACACATGGCATAAGGGGGACAGGGTAATTGATGAGCTAAATAAATGAATAATGCCATGGCTTCATCGGAGAGAAGCTTCCTTCGGGAGGGGCTTTATGAGTTCCATGGGGTGCTTGTAAACAGCAGCGATTTGAATAGATTCTCCAGCACACTGTTAACATTTATATGTGGCCCATTTCATCTGTAATCTGCTTTTACAAGGCGCTGGTGAGCCTTTAATGGCAGCAGGGAATGACCCAGGCAGCTTCCTCCCACATGTTCAAACTGAGAAGAAAATTTAGGAGAACCTAAGGTTCTCATCTCTGCAGAAGACCCAAGCCCATCAACTGAAATTGCCCATCTCCATCCAGACACATGAACGTCTTCTGCTGCTGCTTTCCACTCTCCTCCTTTCATGGTTGCCATTACCCTGCTCTGGTTATTGCCCACATCTGGAGTATGGCAGCTGTCCTGTAATGTGCAAGCTGCGGTATGTAATTTGGAGAACTTGAATACAAATATCTGTTAATTAAAAAAAATACAGACTTGTGTTTGTCAGCTTGTAATTATGTAAAGAGGAGCACCAACTCCCAAACTAATTTAAAAAACAAAAATAACTTTATCAGCGGCTTTACAAAAGATTCCACAATTCTATGTGTAGCTGTTAACTTTCTGCAGAGTATCCCAAAGTCCTTTGCAAATGCCTGGGACATCTCTTTAGGGGTAACAGATTGGGTTGGTAGCATAAGTAGGAAAACAGGACTGGGGTGACTGTTTAGTGATCTGATTCTCTTATATACCTTCTTGTGATAAAAGTGGCATAAGGCTTCCCAGCCCAAGCACTGTTGACATGGCAGGCTAATTCTGTCATTAAAGGTGTGGGAGAGGCAGCCTGTTCAACCTCTCCCATTATGTGACAGCATTGACCACTCCCTCCCCAGTGTGACACACAAAACCCATAGGGTTAAATTGCTCCCAGTGAGAACCCTTATCATTTTTACTCGCTGTGTAACATAAGTGGACATTTTCTCATTCCAAGTATATGACACTGGCTGGGTAACTGCCATGATGGCATTTCACAGAGTTGCCATGAAGATCATATAAAATGTGGAAGATTTTCAAGCTTGAAAAAGGGCATTTGGAAGGTGAGGTTTTATCATGGTTATTGTTGCAAGACGGCCCCTGAAGTTCAAGACTGCCCTTCTCCTGGCAAGCAGCCTGGGCACTTTGACCTTGGTAGCACAGTGCTCTCTTGCTCCCTGGAGAGACAGGTAGCACTACCTTTGCACATGGCCAAAGAGCACAGAGGATAGCATGCTACCAAGGAAAAGCTAACGGAGAGGGAATATTCTACAAACGCAAAAGACAGGTCGGGATGAGGGGCTCAGCCTTCCCTCCAGCAACTCAGAGGCTCCAAGCTACTTGGTTACTGTTGACTTGTATAAAGTATGAGCTCCAGGCTCAATTTTCATGATCTTTTCTAGATATTTAATTGCATCAAAATAGCACATTATGCACAATAAATACAAATGATAATTATTAGTAGTAGTAAATAAAAATTCTAGGGCTAGACAGATGTTCTGTCCATTGGGAGCACAGATTGCTCTTCCAGAGGGCCTGGATTTGGTTTCCAGTCCCACATAGTGACTTATAACCATCTGTAAATCCAGTTCCAGGGGATTCTCATGCCCTCTTCTGGCCTCTGCAGGCACCAAGCACACAGATGGAACACACACACACACACACACACACACACACACAAGAGAGAGAGAGAGAGAGAGAGAGAGAGAGAGAGAGAGAGAGAGAGAGAGAGAGAGAGAGAGAGAGAGGCACACACACAGAGGCAAGACACCTATATACATAATAAAATAAGATAATTTTTATGAAAGAGTAATGGAGTTGTTAGCTGTCTTGGAAGGCTTGTGACAGAAAAAATGGACTTCTCAATGACCTTCTAGTTCAAGAATTCTGGGGTTTCAAGCCAGATCTTGCCCTTAGGTAAATCATATTTTGGTGCCCAGCCTTCACTGATAATCATAGCTGTCATTTTTTGAGGACTCTTCTATCCATAAGCTGATCACTTCCCAATTATTATCTCAACCCCCCCCACAGTTCTATAAAGTATGTATGCCCCTATTTTATAGGTGGGAAATCTGAAGCACACATAGCTTATGTAGCCTGCCTCAGAGCACATCTGTCAGTATGTGAGCAAAGTAGATAAAGAAGGGTCCGAGGCTTTTCTCTAGAGTCAGTGGCTGCAGGGCCATTGGAGAACAGCCCCCTCACCAGTATATCTTAAATCCACTGAGATGCCATTTAGTAGAGACTGCGCTCTCCTTTTGGGTGCACACTTGGGGTCTCCTCCATGGTCACTCAGCCTTAAGTGTTGTGAAAGCCAAGAGGTATATGAAAGTTTGGGGGATTCCCATAGTGTAGACAATAAAAAAAAATAAAGGCAGGCAGGTGTAGCTGACGGGCTGAATGTTGCAAATACAATCAATACACCCAAGATAACAATTTCTGCTGAACGGTGCCTAGCTTATTCAGGTCCCCTGGAGACACACACTGCTCTGACAGCTGCAGAAATCCTAACTTGATACAGATCTCTTATCTCCAGTCTGCTTCCCAGTTCTTTCATTTTATATTATTAAATATTATAACCTGTAAACACGTTCATTTGGTCATACCTTATTGTCAGTCAGATTACCCTTTTGGAACTATTCAAGTGGTATTTGCATCACTTGCTTCCCTGGGCAACAAATGCAAGCCCCAAATCCTATTGTAGAATGAAACTAGGTCTTCCCGAAGTAGCATGGGTCAGGGCTCCTGGGTCCCCTTTTCAGAACACAGCATTGGCTCTGCGCTTACATCTCTCCAAGTCAAACTGTTTCCTTTGAAAGTGAACCTGGTAGTCATGCTATTAAGATTACTCCTTCAGATTTAAAGTCTATTGAAATAATTTTCAAAATTCTCAAATTCTGAAAGGTGAGCCCTATCCACTTAAGACTCCTGTGTGGATTTCATAAACCACACATCTCGGCTCCTGGCATATATCCAATTCTTTCTCCCTTCCCTCCTATTTGCTGTTTCTCTGGAATTGCTCATTGTTTCCTAATATTAAGTATCCAGGGAAAAACACAATAAGACCAGCATGATACATGGGAAAGTAATTTTTTCTAAAGTCAGAATGAAATAAGACCATTGAGTAGCTGCTGGTTCCTTTGTCCAGAACTCTGTCTTCTCCAATAGCAAAGACAATAGAAACTTGGGAAGATGTAAAGAAAGTATAATTGCATCAATGCATCCAACTGTGAATGACTTGAGTGTTTTCATTTCAAAATGTTTCTAAGTCTCAGTACTCCAGGACTCCATAGTAAAAGACAAGGAATTCCTGAGAATTGGAATCTAATAACTGTTGTTGGAACAGAACAATGGACAAGGAACAGTGGCCTCCCAGTGACTTTGACCTAACCATTGTTGCACCATTGATTGGGAGTTGAGTGCTAATGTCCAAAAGTAAAATTTATGATGTGTGAATATTCAAACACCTCTGGATAGTCAATTCAGTTGACCAGCCCAAGTGAGTTTCTTAACAATGGGAAATAAATTAACTAAATTAAAGTAACTCAATCAAGTGGGCTTATCATTACCAGATAATTTAATCAAGGCACTAGACTGGTAGATCTTTGAAGGTTTCCCTGAAACCCACCCCAAGGCATCACTATGGCCTAGGCTGTGCTTCCTGTGATCTGCGTAAAATTATTAACCTTTTCTTGACTCCCAGGATCCAGATGTTGAATGGGAAGATCAACACTTTTATACATCTGGCAGAGGATGATGCCCTTTATTGAGAGTTTGGAAAGGACTTTGAACATGCAGTGCATATATTAATATTGCTTTCCAATGCCCTAGACAGTTTAACAAAATGGTATCTTAATCTATGTCACAGCTAATTCGTTTTGGAACTGAGTCTACTGCATACAGATTTCAGTTTGGGGGTCACTGTGAAGATTTCTTTGCCTTGGGGACAAATATTGACCTCCTGAGCTTCTATCAATATTTACCTCTTGAGTCAATAAATCTGTATTGACCTTGATAAAAAGTCAACATTTCCACTGAATCTCAGGGTCTTCCTCATCTGTGATGCCTTGATACTGAGTCTGTCAGTTAACTCTATTCTAATAAGTCTTTATTTATAGGAGTTATGACACATCTGTTGGCATGCACTTAGAGGTAAAGTTGCAGGGTGTGTCCCTAAGCATTTGTATAGAAATGCTGGAGGGAGTAGAGACATATATATATATATATATATATATATATATATATATATATATATATATAGTAGTCTATATATAATGTAGTCTGAGCTGGTTCCAAATTCACTACTTAATCCAGTTTAGGCTAGAATTCATGATCCTCCTGCCTAGTGACCTCCAAATTGGGAATGATCTACACCCCCAGGCCCAGCTTCATCTGTTTTTTCTTTTTTATTGTTTTTTTTTGTTTATTTGTTCTGTTTTCTGTTTTTAATACTGGGTAACAGCCTGCCTCTGTATAACAGTCCCCCATCCCCCCCCCAAAAAAGAAAGAAACGGTGGAGGGAGAATGTCATAGTGCCATAGTGCATCTAAGAGAATTTCTCATCCTATGTCCAATTTTTTTTTTACTTTCCATAGCATAAAAGGCAATTAGGAAAAAAATTTTAAAACTGCTAATAAAACTGTCAAATTGGACAAAGTCAAAAAGGAAGTGCTGTCCAACTTGTGTCTGTAGAAACAAGACATGGAATCCTAATCTGGGCACCCTGAGGGTCATCAGTAATGTTCTTCATAGTTAGATGGTGCATGGTTCCAAAACACAAATGTCCAATGGGTTCTGATTTAGAGGCCCCAATTGTGTTACTTGATAATTGTCTGTACATTGAATAGTTATTGCAAAAATGCTGTCTATGTGACCTTGAAATGCATTGGTTTCTCTCTGCACAAATGAAATTCTCTCTGTAGAATCCAATCATTGTCCAATATACTTTTGTTAAGAGATGAGACTCCAAAAAGGTATAGTTAGGCCCCTAGTCCTGAGTGAATATCCTTTATTATGTAGACATGGTTAAGTGGCTTCTTCACTTTTTCTATATCTCTGCACACACAAAATGTTATAAATTCTATTTTCATATGCGCAAGGGCAGGTTGGGAAATGCCTATGTGAGTCACCTCCAGCCATCTATGAACATGCTACATGAAACATATCATTTGTGGCTATCAGGGACATTGTATTGGTTAAAGAAACTTGTACTTAACCGAGGGAACTACCCATCTTGGGGGACATATGGAGAAGAAAAGGGACAAGGACAGTTGGGAAATGCCAAATCAATAGCACAGCTGCTGCGTTCATCATGTTTTGTCTTTAGGGTTTGAATTTAATTGCTCTCCATATAGATTCTAGTAGAAAGAATGGTTCATCACAAAACATTCTGCTTAGAAATGTTGCTCAGATAAACAGATTTCTAGAATAAATGTATGTAAAACTCAAAACCCTGTCTAACACACCTATGATAAATGAGACTTTTTTTATGCATTTTCCATTGATTTATCTGCTTTTAATGGGCCCATTTGCAAGCAGTAATGCATCCAAATTCTCAAGAATTGTGTGTGTGTGTGTGTGTGTGTGTGTGTGTGTGTGTGTGTGTGTGTGTTTCTGTTTAGTGAAGGATGATAAAGAGAAAGCTAGCACTTAATTTTTTTTTCCAGGAAACTGTTAAATGTGTGGCTCTGTCCAACAACTTCCTATTATTTTTATCCGCACTATCAGCAATTCCAGTCATAAAAACTTAAGTTTCATTTGTTTAGATATTTCCAACAGTTCAGAAAAAAATACAGTAATGAGACAAAAAGGAAGGGGCTGGCTCTAGAGTGACACTCAAATTGGGTCCATTCTGTCTGAACTTTTAGCTTCATCATCAGCTTTCTGTGCACATTTTGCAGGGCATTGTAGGAAGTATCCTTTCCAACCCACAGCCAGCTCAGCAGTTCAGGCCTAGACTGTTGGCAGCTGCCTGGAACCACGATTCCAATCAAATCCATCTTGATGACTTAGATTAATTGAGCTTCAGGAGTTTTGCTCTGTTCTGTTCCTTTGACCCAAAGCCTTGAGATCCCAGGCAATGATCCGACAGTGAAGAACTTAACTACACCCATGGGACTCTTTAGAGAGACTGGCTTGCCTCAGTCCTTGGCTGGATTTTTGAAAACAACAAATAAATAAAAACAGACAAACACACCAACAGGAACTTCTTAAAATAGTTCATCCTGGCCCACGGGTGGGGGTGCGGTGGGGTGGCAATTGGATGTTAGCTACCCTGCTCTGTATAAACTTGGTTGTTTCTGTTTTCCTCACTTCAAATTTAATCAACGACAATATGTCTTTTATTTATTTATTTAAAAACCAAATTAACTTCTCTTTCTGCTTTTTTGTCTCCCGAGTCAGTCTAAGGTTTCCTTATAGGCTCTGCCTCCTTCCAGGCACCCCACAGACTTCCAAGGGAAGTCATTCATTCATCAATTCATTCCTTCTGAAATCAGCTATTTATCAAGTATTTGCTGTTTGCCAACTTCACAGACTGAAAGTGAAGGCTTGAAAACTGGTCATTACTATGAAGAGCTAATATTGAAACTGACCTCAACAGGCAGGCCTCTGCAAACCTGGACAATTAACACTTCCAGGAGAAAGTCAAGAATGGCCTTAGGCTGGGAGAGTGGATATAGTAAGGAAGGTGTAGACTTGTGAGAAGTCAGAAGTGGTGGTGGAGGTGGTTATAGGGTCTTCTGTCCTGGAACTCCAGAACTCCAGAGGGCTTAGCAATAAGAGGAGGAATGGCTCAATACTGGTACATGAGAGGGAGGTGAACATTCTCTTCTGGGAAAGTAACAAGAAACAGCTGGGTATTGATGATGTCATTGTCTTTTTCAGATCAGAATGAGAAAGACTTCTGAGCTACTCAAGGAGGGGTACCAAGATAATGGTTGACTATGAGACTGGCATCTCGGGATTAATCTGGAACTAATGAGAAAGGCTTGGGATTTTGTGGCATAAGAGTGGTTATTGGAGGGCTAGAGAGATGCCTCAGCTGTCAGATGCTAACTAAGGCTCACAACCAAGGAGATAAGAACAGTTATTAGTGTCACAGAGGCCAGTGACATTCCTCAAGTACAGTGTGAAGAGAAAAGAGAATTCTAAGGGAAAGCCACAATAAAAATTACATTTAGGAGTATATTCATTAGGAATATCCAAAAATATAGAACCAATAGTGTGTGTGTTTGTGTGTGTGTGTGTGTGTGTGTGTTTATACATGCATGAGAAAGACGGGGGGTATATAAGATTGATTGGCATGTTGACAGCTAGAAACAGAAGTTAGAGATCTATTCTATTACAAGGATTTGACCCATGTGATTATAGAAGCTAAAAGATCCTAAACCCAGTTTACCCAGGAAATCCCATCTACTTCCTCTTCCCAGGGAGATCCATACATCCCTCCTAGGGTCCTCCTTATTACTTAGCTTCTCTGTAGCTGAAGACTGTAGCCTGGTTATCCTTTGTTTTACATCTAATATGGGGGTGGCGATTAGAAGGGAGGGGATGGGGGGATGGGAACATGAGGGAGGAGATATCTTCATAGAGCCTTCACCTGTTTGGACACAGCTCATCCACATTGGAGAAGACAATCTCCTTCAGTCTACTGATTCGAATGCCAATCTCATTCCAATGCTAGTCTATCTAGATATCTCTGACCTATTAGAGTTGACACATAAAATTAAGCACCACTAAGCTAATTGGGCAAATGAGAAAGACGAGATGCAGAAGGAGGTTAAAGAAAATAGAAGAAATATCTCACTTGTATAGATAACTATCTAAGCCATCTCATCCTCCCTTTTCTAGGGAAGGTGCTAGTGTGTGTGTGTGTGTGTGTGTGTGTGGTGTAGTTATGCATGTGTTGTAACATAGTGGAGAAGAAAAATTGTGAAAGAACCCCTAAATGTAGATGTGTTCACAGGTGAACTGTCTTATACTATCAAGTCCAGGGATTAAACTGAGAGAGTGGACATGCCTCGAGGGTAGGAACAGAACTGATAACTCCTAAGTATAGCTAAGTAAGTCTCAGGATCCTGTCGTGTGCCTTTGTTAAATGCCATCACTTCTAAGAGCAGGGGAGAAGGACCCATCTCCTCCAGGAGATGGGAGGTGGGGCCAGATGGAGGAGATTCCTATAGATGCTTGCCCAAAGTCAGATGGATAGTATCTCAGTAAAGAGCCAGGACATGAATCTGGCTTCCCCTAGGGACATCCCAGCTCTTGTCCTAACTTTCTTTGTGTTTGATCAATGTCCGCAATTACACAATTATTCTTTCCTAGCCACACTCCCAGATGCCTCTTGATTTTGTTTTATTTTTTTTAATTCCAAACTGTAGCCACTGGAAGGAGTTAGCTAACATTTACTGAGTACATGCCACCATGTTCTCCATACATTGTTTCCTGCCTGCTGGTCTTTGAGATACACCCTCAGAGCCACAATGTTGACCCACATGAGACTACAAGAAATTGCCAGACTTGGATGAGCATAAAGAGATCCCCCATCTTCTTTTGTCTTGTGTACTACAAAGTCACACAGTCACACACAAGTGAACAGTATTGTTGCTGAGTGTGAGGGCAGCCCCTGGGACATGTGACGATACCTATTGAACAAAGAAGGAAGCTAAAATTCTTTGAGATGGTTTTAATGGAAAGCAATAATGGCTGATACAAAACCCAGGTCTCTGAACATTGATCTAACGATACTAGGTTCTCTACTTCCTTGTCCCCATGGGCATAGGTCAAGGCAGCTTGGCTTCTGACCTCCTTCCTGTCCTGGCATAAGTTAACAGAACTTAGCGAGCAGCCCCTGTCTACACCAGGGCCAACTAGGTTTTCTGCTCCTTAGAGATATCCTTTATCCAAGAGCTGATGAAATTGTCAATGTCCCAGCCTTTCTCTGTAGCCAGAGCTCTTCTTTAGGCTGGGAAATTGCAAGCTGCAAGACTAAAGACTATTTTCTTAAATATGCTGGTCATCAGGTAGGTCCAATCTGAGTTCTCACCTTCCCCTGGCAATGTTTGATAAAAAAATTAAATATTAATACTTGACAATTGATGTTTTGAGAGAACAGATATACCATATGTGTAACCTATGGACATTTCAACCTCCAATCTGTACAAGTAAGAGAACATCCTTGAAAATGGAATGCAATCAACAATTAGTAGTGCTCCTTAGGACACATGGATCTGCAGTGGTGATCACTTTTCCCAGCCCAAGCAATGGATAATTCTAAGCAACAGGACCATCACAAGAAGAAAGATGAGATGTCCAGCTTCATAATTATGAGCTGAGCCTGGAAATTGAAAGGCAGGTGTCCATGAAGCATAAGTAACTTCTGTCCTCACTCTGTCTTCATGGGACTGAGCTCTGTGAAACCATTAGTCAGTATTTGTTTGACATGAGCTCCGGCATAAAAGTTTCCACTAAAGCCCAGTAGGGACATGCCACAAAAAGGGTAACTCTATGTCCTAAACAAAGTATGTTCTAAATACAATGGGTGACTCTAGCTGCTTCTGTGTAGACTTTGTGGGCTGGAAACAGTGGTGGGTAGAATGTTTGCTTGGCATGCACAAAGCCCTAGTTTTGGTCCCTAGCACCACCAAGAAACAGAAACTGACATCATGTGGTACCATCCATTCATACGTCAAATTACATACTGAAAGGTGTGCACACAAGTACAAATTCTTACAGTGTTGCATGGTCCTGGGCCTGTTTGTCTGTCTTTGTGTCACCAAGACAGTAGCAACTGGAAGTATCTGGCAGCAGTTGTAAAAAGTGCTTGTAGATCCTTGGTGAGAGGTCCTTGGACCAGAACAGTGCTTTGTGATTTCTTATTATATTTAATGGAAAATTGAAGCACTCAGATATTTCCAAAGTGTAATTTGTTCTGATGGGTAGGCCGACAGTGGATTGGGCTGCTTCACCACGGAAGAGGCAAAAAATAAATTAAACAAATTAATGACTGTGACGCATTCCAGGGGAAAGAAAATGCAGTTGATAATCTACCCCCGCTCTGGTCCTGAACAAAAATCATCATTTTTATTGCAGTCACATCTCTTTGGGCTGCTGCTTCTTGTGCGTATTTTTGAAGGAAACTTCCCCTCCAGTCATTTTCTTTAGCCCAATAAGCACAGTTGCTAATTTTCTCTCATTTGGAGATTTCCCCCCTGGAACCATATGCCATTAGAATGCTTAGACATGTGGAAACGGACTGATGAAGATATGAGGAGACAGGGAGTTTCAGATGAGGAGAGACTTTGTCAGATGGATGACTCTGACATCAGATTCCCTAACTGAAAGAGAAAGACCACTATGGAAGCAGGAAAGAAGGAGGGTGTTGTATCCAGTCTCTGGCAAGAGAGGAATGAAAGGAGGATGGCTTTGCATCCCCATGCACCATCCTGTGCCTGGTTTTTAGCAAGTACGAATATGCTGAGTGAGCAAATGAATGAGTGAACAAGATGGACAGGTGACTTGCTCTAGGGAAGAGTAAGACATGGACTTGCACATTGGTGGCTGCACATAGCCCCTAACAACAGAGGGCAAGCCTGAGTGTACAACACCTGGGCTTTAGTGTGTGTTCCTGGTGGCAGTATGGTAACAGAGCTCCTTGGTCCTTTCTCTGTAAGTCATTTCCAATTCACATTTATTTGTGCAGTTACTCAGTTCATACTTCCATGGCGATATTCAGCATATTCAAGAACCGGTATTACCTAAGTTTCTGATAGTGAAGCCTAGCACCATCGTCCAGAAGAGCAGCCATGATGGATTCTCTTTGGAGAGTGAAGCATTCTGGGAGTATATATTATCTTTGTCTTTACTCCTTGTTAAAGCACCTAACTTAGGATTTTGAGTTAAATTGAGTTCCTTGCTTTACTCACTATGCAGAGTCGCTTACACCTCCTTACCTTTGCATTCTGAATCCATGGATTCAGCCAACCATTGCTAGAAAATGTTTCTGAGAAAACAATTCTGCCTATAATGAATATGTATGGATGTTTTCCTATTGGTTATTATCCCATAAACAGTATAATATAATGATTTCACTAGGATATAGATTGCATTAGGGATTATCAGCAGCCTTTCGTATCAGCAGCATTTCATATGAGACGTAAGCATTGTGGGAGTCCTAGAGCCAATCTGCTTTGTGTGCCTAAGAGCTGCTGATATGCAGAATGGGGGACAAATGATGTAGAGAAGGAATGATTGGGAGTGGGGTGAAACGAAATGTATCAGGGAATATTATTGTACCAAGATATTATCTTACCCAAACTGTAGGGTGACTTGCCCTCCAGCTGGGGCCAGATGAGTCTCTCCTAGGACTTGGTGTGATGGAGAGGGAGAACCAGGACAGACACTGGGTCTACAGGCATCCAGAGCACTTCCTCCAGAGCCGTCTCTAGCTTGGCAAAGTCAATCTGTTAATGCACTCCAGCCTCCTTCCCTTTGTTAGGGAGCCCAGTGTATTAATTAAAAACTGCAGGCAGCTGTAAGTATCTCCAGAACAAGGATTAAGCCAGCTTTCTGTCAATTGCTTTCAAAGCCACTGCTATTTGCTAGAGCAATGCTTTCTTCAGGGGTTAAAGCAACTTGCTTTTCAATTTTCTATCTCCTCCATTACCACATCACCCCACTGGCCCCTTCCCCTGATCCGTGCTTCAAACCAACTACAGTAAGAAGACCATGTGCAAAAGACACAGCTGTCCACTTCAGAAAGACACACATGTCCTCAAGCAGAGCCAATGCAGGACAGGCCCAGTCCCCGTTGTTTTTATCAGTCTCTCAGCATCAGCTGTGTTAGCCAATGCTCAGGTGTCGCAATGACAGAGAGAGGGACTCAGAGCATTGTCCTGCATAACCCGTTTTTCTTTATTTCTTTTTTAACTCCTGTGACCTAAGAGTTGCTCCCTCTCTAGTACTAAGTGATCACTACAGGAGAGAAAGGTATGCCTTCCATGACAGGAGTGGACAGAACAAAAGTTGTCCTTCAGGGGTAAGCTGGGCATCTACAAAGGTGGAGCCTGCATGGTCGATCCTCAATACACCACGACTGTTAAGATGAACTGCCTGCCAAGTTCTAGTGGAGGACCTTTAAGGTCTCTGCCTAGGATGGAAGACAATACTGTGAATCAAAGTGGGCTGTTTTTAAGGGTTGTAAAGGTTGCCTTGAAGCCTGGGTCATGAACAAGCAGAGCTGTGCACGTTATCATTCCCAGCCCATATATAAGCGGGAAGAGGACATGGTGGCAGGAGTTGGATGTCTACAAAGGCAGGGCATAATTAAGCATCTTGGAGGCCCCAGACAATTTTGTAATTTACAGATCTTTCATATTATCAACAATGAATATTAAGTAAATCAATAAATTCTCCATTGAAGTGATAAATAATCAACAATAATAGCACAAAATCAGTCTGAACTCAACTCTAATACGACTATAAAATAAAATGTCAAATCCAAAACAAGCTTTATTTATTTATTCATTTTTGAGGCCAAATGGGAACTGCCTAGAATTTCTCCTTAATGGGTGGGCTGCTGCTGACTCCACATCCTTCTGTGCCCTCAGGGATGGCCTCAGTATCTCACAGCGCCCTCATCTGGAAGCTCGTGGAAATAGCTGGACATGAAATACCTGTAGCCTGAGCTCTGTGTGCACACACAAGCACATCACCTGGCAAACATGTGTCTTGCTGCTGTGCCACTCAGCAGAGTGCTTTGTGAAACCAGCCTCTTCGAAGAAGGAAAGGGGAAAGGAAAAGATCTAAATCAGGATAACATAAATAAGCCTGTGGCAGGCAGAGAAACCCAGACATCTAATAACATCGGGGGAAAGTCACTGCAGAATTTATATAAAAACAGTATATCAGAAAAGCTATTTGAGAGACCTTGGAGAGGCAGAAATCACACACACACACACACACACACACACACACACACACACACACACACACACTTCTGTTTACTAGTGTGTGCTTTAAATGTGTAAGAATAACTCTTTTGTGAAGAATTGGAGGCCAGTTTGATTATTTGCTCCCAGCAGTCAGTCCTTTTTATCTAGCCATATTTGTGCTCTCTCACTCTCTCTGTCTCTCTCTCTCTCTCTCTCTCTCTGTCTCTGTCTCTCCCTCTCTCTCTCTCTCCCTCCCTCCCTCTCTCTCTGTCTCTCTCTCTTGCTCATACTTGTAAATGTACAAAATTGTGAGTTTCATTGTGACATGTTTACACTTGAATCTTTCATCTTCTTTCCTAGATGTTTAAGTCATGAACTTGGGGCTGGGGAATGATTCAGTCAGTAGAGTGCTTTATGTTCCAAACTTGTGGACTTGAGTTTGATTCTCAGCACTTATGTTAAAGCCTGGGATGGCAGTGTATGTCTACGGCTCCAGTCCTGGGAAGGCAATGACGGGAGCATCCCTGGGGCTTGCTAGCTAGTCACTGTCACTGAAATATTAAACTCTAGGTCCAGTCAGATACTCTATCTCAAAATACAAGGTGGAAAGTAATGGAGAAAGAGAGCCTGTGCTAATCTTGGGCCTCAACAGCATACATAGTTGCACACACAGAGATGTACACATACATATAACATGTACACATTCATAGACTAAATAATGCATAATCAAAGCTCCACTTCTTAATTCCTTGTATATCCTTTACTTCGTCTTGACCACTTCTAGGATATATAGGATAAATAAACATGTATTTGTTCTGGCAATGTTTATTCATGGTTGGCCTGGTTTGAATCATAATTTCCACTCTCCCTTCCCTTTCCTAGGTCAGCTGCTATTTTCTTCCATGTAATCTCAATGTTGAAGGTTGCAGTAGCATGGCAAGAATGTCAGGGAACTTTAGTCACTCACCCTGACTCTATGCAAGAATGACTGAACCAGGGGATCTGTGGCTAAGAGGTCTGCTTCTTCTCTGGTTAAACTGACTTCACTGTTCCACTGGCTGATAACTGTGTAGCTGTTTTGACATAATGCCTGACCCTAGAGCGCATTTAGTCATCCTAGTCTCCCTCATCCGGTTACACACTTTTCAGGATAGTCTACTATCCTATCTCATCCCGAAAAAGATCTAGCTTCTGGAAGCAGCTGGCCCCAAGGCATCCTAGAGGCCAGGCACTCACCCTGCTTAGTAAGACATTGCTGTGCATCTACTGTGTGTCCTTCAGTGAACCAGATGCTATGGACAATAAACTGGAAAATGTAAAACATGGTTTCTGCCCTTCTGCAGCTTATGTTCTCATTAGAGAGAATTCAGAATTATGAAAAGCTATTACTGAACACCCAGAGCATCCCTCTTTGTGAACCGATTTTGTTTTCTGTCTCAGCTCTCTTCTGTTTTGACTGAAAGTAAAGGGCACTTATGATTACTCTCCTCCAAGATGGTCCTTGACATGGGTGTTTTACATGTGTGGTAGGCAGCCAGCAATCTGTTCCCAGAGAGATGCTAACATTTGGATCTTGACTGGCCCTCAAATACCCAAATGTTGAAGGTGTGGTCTCCGAGGAGGTTTTTATTAGAATATAGTAGATTATTTGAGCTAGCGTGGGGGTCATAGGAAGGGGTCATTGGAAGCAGGTTTTTGACTAAGATTATATAACCCCAAGATCCTTCCCTGTTTTGATTTCTGGGCAATGTAGTGGGCAGTTTGTTTGTTTGTTTGTTCTTTCTGCCATACCTCCTCAGAGGCCTAAAAGTAATGTGTCCACCCAATCATAGACTGGAACTTCTAAAACGTGAACCAATATAAACCTTTTCCACGTAAGTTTAGCATAGGTCTTTTGTTATAGTGATAGAAAACTGACAAACACACAACAAATTTGCCAATTCAATTTGGTTCAAAACTTGTAAACATTTCTCTCTGTTACCCACACCAAGAAATTTATTTTCTGAACTAGGCATGTGTCTTTGAATTTTTCCTACTTGAAAAAGTCCTCTGGCCTCCTGGTCCATGAATCTTTCCTCTAACTGGGCTAATATTGGCAATTCTCCTTCCTTTGTGAAGGTCAGTTTTTGTTCCTAAGTAGACCTGACTTTCAATCTTTGTAGTCACCCTTTAGGTAAAGAAGTTTGAGTGTTGAATACAAATGAGATCCTTGATAGAACATCCTAGTATCCCAGAATTCCTAAGGTAAGCATACAGACAAGACTCATGGTTCCTCACCCAATGCTCCTTCTGTGAGGTGAGACGAGAAGGAAAGAGGAGGGGGATGAGAGTGGCATGGCAGCCCAGAGCAGCATTGCTTGTCCAAAGTGTCCCCAGTTGCGCCTTGCAGAAAGCTGTATCTTCTATGTGTAGGAGGAAAGTGAAAGAGTCTTGAATTATGCCAAGTATGAGTAAGAGCCTGAAGGCAGAAACAAGAATGAGTGATAAGAAAATCATAGTGAGGAGACAAGCCTGGTCTGAGCTGGACCATTCACAAGTTGTGAATGGGAACAAAATTTAAAAGACCTTAACTACCAAACAATGGAGATCAGTATTGTTATTATGGACATTAGACACCCTTTAATATTTTAAAACTGAGAAATAATCTGATGCTTAGGGTGAGAATTGTGGCCAGATGCCTCCCATTCCTCTTAGGCCCATTGCCTGGACTATCTTGGACCCCAAACACACTGACACACAGATTTTCTTGAATTCTTTATTTTGCTTTGAATGTACACAGTGGAGAACTCGATGTGAGCTTGGCTGGTTGCTCTAAAGGAAAGGGCTGTGTTGTGTGTGCATCTGTTGATGCAACTGGTACCCAGACCATCTGTGGGTGGTTCCTGCCATTCTTAGCAGCCTTCTTCTCTTGGAGAATGAAGGCTGCTACATTGAGTCACTTGGTGGCCACCGAATTTTATTTTAGGAATGTGTCCTAGATACAGCAGGCTTCCCACTCACCACGCAGGAGAAAATGCCCTTTTAGAAGAGGATCCCTATTTGTCTGACAACAGCTCTCTGCTATAGCAATCTCTGTCTTTTGTCAGAGGCTGAATGGGGGGCAGTCAGCCTTTGATCTCTGCCTGCCAGAGCCCAGGGAAAACCTTTGCATCTGGGGATCACCCTGTCAGACTTGTACCTTCCTGTCACTTCACGAGAAGTGCATCAGCATTCCAGAAGAATCAAAATACTAAAACTGAAGAACTAGAAGGAAGCAGAGATTCCAACAAAGCACACCACCCACCCTTACAGCAGTTCCAATGAAGGGCCAATCTTGCAGATTCTTGCTAGATTCCTCTACAGATGGCTCAACACCTCACAAAGATTTCTAATCCATGGTGCCCAGGGAACTCATCATGCCTGTAGAAACAATGAACCGTTTCTGGAGCTCACTAAAAACTCCAGCTCATTCATATCCAGGAATTTGTTTAAAGGAACAAGTGGATGAGTGAATATGCATAAATAAATGTGAGGTATTCCTCTCCATGTGCACTGGTAGAGGATCATATAGTAGATAGAAAGCCTGTTGGAGAACGATAACTGTTACTATAGAACACAAAGAATAGCCAACAGTCTGGGTCCTTACTGTGGATCAGGCATTTTCCTGAAAGTCTTACACATATAATTTCATATATTCCTCACTCAGCCCTGTGTGCTTTGTGAGGATGCATTTGTGTGCTTGGAACACTTGGGATAGAGTTATTTTGATGAGCAGCTGGAGGTGCCTCCTTCTCACATCTCTTCCATAAGACTCTGGAGCTCTCCTTTCTGGCTCAGTGCTGTTGAACTGACTTGTTGACCCAAGTGAGTCATCTTTTTCTCCCATCCAGGTATGGCAGACTGCCAGGGCAGACGGGGGTTTTAGGGGGCTTGTGAAGAAGGTGGAGAACAGGGAAAGCATGGAGGGAGGAAACTGAATCCTACTAGTCTGTCAAATGTGTGTTTCTATCAAATGCATTGTAACGAGAGGACCTTTGTCCCAGCTAGTCCCACTATTCTTCAGCCCCAAATGAACACATGGATGCTATGTTAGCTATACAATTGTTGGTCAGGGGTTTGAGCTTCTTGTTGGCTAGCTCTGTCTTAAATATTAACCCATTTCCATGTATTTCCACGTAGTCTTGGCTTACTAGAGAATGCCTGGTGTGTCCTCTCTTCCCAGGTTCTACATGATGATTCCATCTGCCTACCTTTCCCAGAATTCTCCTCATTTCCTAGTCCTGCCTGTACTTCCTGCCTGGCCAATCACTGTTTTATTCATCAACCAATAAGAGAAATACAGAAGGACATCTCCCGTCAATGAATTTTCTTGGTTGTGTCTTGGGAAACCTGAGTCCTCCAGAGCTATCTTTTTCTCTCGGCCCTAGGGAGGAGCTAGCCTATCTCTTAGCATACTGTACTGTGATACAGGATCTCTACATGGAATTTGTATTCTCCTTTCTTCTAACTTTCAGCCTAGTGTTCAACTTGCCTGGACCCTGGCTAATTTCTGTGGTTGGAACAGGTCTGAGAAGGTTGGGGTTCTCATATGCACTAATCTCCCTCCATAAAGAAGGATGGGTTCATACATTAAGGGAGCTTTTGCTTTATTCTGATCTTGAAACTTGACCATTTTTAACTATCAAGTGTAATTTCAATAATATAGAATTGGTTTCTTATTAAATCATAGGAGAAAGATATCAAGCGTGGTAGGTATTGTACTTTAAGTTGATTACAAAAAGCATTTATTGAGGTTTAACCACTAGGAAGTGGATAGAAAATCAATTACACGGTAGTTAAGCATCCAATAATATGTGTTTTAATGAACAATTCATATTTAATACCTCTTATGAAATAATGAGCTGTGTTGGAGTTTGGGGGCAGCCAAGCAGCACTTGGAATATCTGGGCTAAATTTCAAGGAACACAGAGCCATATTTTGTCAAAAAGCATCTTAAAGCTTTGGGGCAGTGTCACGGGAGGGCTGGTTCATGGCCTGAGCCAGTACCATGCCTCAGGACTGACTACAAAAATAGGCAAACAGTTTCTGGGAGTTTCCCCATGTGGATTAAGAAACGCCAGTGGAGATATCACATTGTTCTGAAGGACTAAGCAGAGCCCCACACACACACACACACACACACACACACACACACACACACACACACACCACCTGGTGCTGTGCTCTGAGACATTAGTATTCTAGATTTCCTAGATCAATGAAAACAGTGTAATTCTCTGATCACATTCCGTCTGTAACAGGTGCTGAGACCCACCCTCCATTGCTGGCCACAGTGTCTCCTACTTGATATGACAGAGTCCGATTGAGGGTTCTCTGCGTGGAAGCTGCGTGTGCCTGTTGTGTGTGCATATGTAACTTGGATCATTATTTGCCAGTCTTTCCCTTTAAGGCTGTCCTGACAAATCAAATGTGAATTTTAAGATCAGAAGGAGCTGTAGAGTTTCGAAACCTGCCAAGATATTTGCATTTCCAGCTTCACTGAGTTGATGTGGAATTCTCTGTCTCTGCTTCCATTCTGGGCTCTATCCCTGTGACTAATAGACATGAAGGAGTCTGCAGGGTTTTGTTGTTATTTTTTGTGGTGGTGGTGGTGGTGGTGGTGGTGGTGGTGGTGGTGGTGGTGGTGTTGTGTGTGTGTGTGTGCAGGTGTATAGACAGACATGTGTGTCCTTGTGCTTGTGAAAGCCAGATGTTGACACTGAGTATCTTCCTTGGTCATTCTCCACCTTATCCATTGAGAAAAAGTTTCTTACTGAACCTGGAGTTCTGCTGATTGGCAGAACTAACTCAACAGCAAACTGTAGAGATAAAGATCTATTTCTCTCCAGTCCAGCCCCAGGACTGGGACTACAAATGTGCGCTGCCATGTGGGCCTTTTTACATGGGTGTTGGGGAATCTGAACTCAGGTCCTCATGCTTAAACTGCAAGCACTTAACTTGATTAGCAATCTTCTAGCCTCTACAAGTTCACATTTGTTTCTCTTAAATCCCACCATAGTAGAGCTCTTCAATTTACTCAATTCTCAGATATTTGGCAGCGTTATGGCAAGGTGAAGGAGAGCAGAAAAATGGGAAACAAGAAGAAAATAACTGTGTTTAAGGTGGCCATTAAAAAGTGAGACCTAGCAAGCACAGAGAATACAAATGCCCATTTCAAAGGGAAAAAGACTTCCATGGGGAAGGTTGGCCCATGAGTAGGAGAATCTGAGTGGGAAAAGGACTTGAGAAGTGAATGAGCTATTGATTTAGAAACACTGGCTTTGGCTGGCAGGAAGACCATGGACCATGCAACCAAGTTGTGGTATGTCTGAGAACTGCAGATGGGATTGAGCTCTAGTGCCTGGCAGATTGGCTTTTAGGTTCTTTCCACCACTTGCTAGCTATATAGCTAAGAGGTCAATTAGCCTCTCTGTATGTGGTGGTGTCATACATAAGCTGCTACACCAACTACTTAGTATGACCCCCAGCAAATATTGATTGACCTGTGTGTGTGTGTGTGTGTGTGTGAGAGAGAGAGAGAGAGAGAGAGAGAGAGAGAGAGAGAGAGAGAGAGAGAGAGAGAGAGAGAGGTGGCATTTACCCTGTATGGCCAATTTGTGAAGATCAACTAAAAAACCTCATATAGGATATTTTATGTATTGACTGGTATATATTCAGTACAAAATTAATAACAGCAACAGTTACTATTAATACCTTTATTATTGGAATTTCTAATCACCTGATTTCTGCAGCCATTCAGTCTTATTATTTAAGTAATATCCTTCCCATCATAGATGTTGGGGCATATTTTATGACCTCTTATCATAGTGACTGACATAAAATATGTTCTCAAGGTGTGTCATGTAAATGAATCAATTAATTCATAGAATTTTAGTGTAGGGGAAAACCTGTTGAGTGTCTTACTCTAGCTGTAAATTATGTGAACACAGCCCATTGACCTCTTTATGACCATATATAAATTAGTAAGGTAGAATAAAATTTTATTAATGAAGAAGCTGGACCCAGAAATTTTAGGTACTTTGGGCAAGATAATCCAGCCCATGAATACCAAACAGATGTGTAGCCCAGGTCTTGAAATCCAAATTTGGTGATATGTCGTGTCAACCAAATCCTCCCTTTCTGTGGACAAAGGTAACGAGTTAGTTTCAAAGTTTTGATGCCACAGTCTGGACTGTATCCATTCATTTTGCAGTTTCAGGGTCTTCGGGCCATGAATTACAACTTGAGTTCTGACACTTGTGCTCAAAGTTGTTATCATTAGGGGTTAATAGGTTGAGCTTGGAAAATCTCAACAGATATGGTTATGGTTTATAACTATCTGAATTTCCCAGCAACAAACTTCAAGGGGACCAATAGATGCCATGGGCTGTAGCAGGGGTTCATGGCAGTGCCAGGCAGAAGGTGGAGACAGGCTACCACTAGTACCATACCTGGCTGTTTTTGTTTTTAAGACAGTGTTTCCCTACATAGCTCTGAAATCCTGGAACTCACTGAGTAGACCGAGCTGGCCTCAAACTCATAGAGATTCACCTGTTTCTTCATCCTGAGTGCTGGGATTAAAGGCATGTGCTAGCTCATGTGGCCAATGTCACTGGAGAAGTACACGGTAACTGCTTAAATGGTGGATCCTTGCGACTATGTGTTCTGTAATATGTTAGCCAAAGCGGATGGAGTTCCTGCAATAGTTTAGCCAAAGGGAATGGGGTGTGAGAGTGTGTAAGCCATACGACAGAATAACCATGGGAAAGTGACAAAACAAAACTGTGAATGAAGTAAGAAGAATGCCTGGTGACCTGCCCACCTCCTGCCTCATCCAGACCTCAGTTCAGCAGCTTTACTGGAGAGAGCTTGACTCATGGTAAGTATTTGATAAATGGATAAATAAACCAATGAAGGAATAACTAAAGAGACCTTAATGGGCTACGAGTAATGAATACAGCCAAACAATTGCAGTTATTAATCCTAACAAAGAGATTCTTGAAGTACTAACAGAGGCTTGGAATGCATGGTCATTGGCATGCATAAGTTGTCATATCATGATGTGGTGGCACACCTGGGATGTTTTCCCTGTGTTTTCCAGCCATCCTAAGGAAACCTGAAGACAGGCACCTATGTGGAGGAGAGAACATCTGTTGGGTCTAATGAGGCTATTAGGGTAGAGGTACTTTAGCAGGATCCCCTGAAGGCACCAAGGGAAACCTGAGATCTGTTTGCTCACAGCCTGGAGGGACATCTCTAAAGATCTGCTAAATTGCAAGTGCAGATTCAAAAGGTACTGAACTGCTCCAGGCCACATTCTTCTAAGGACCTTGAGGAGACAGGGTAAGGGAGAATGGCATATTTGAAAGGCAGTTATATTATAGGGCCTGGGAGGAGGGTGAAGAAAGAAGCTTCCAGAATATCCACAGTCTGGTAGGTGGAGGCATTTCCTCCTTTGTGACAGAACCATCAGTGATTTTGTGATGACTGCTGATTCTAGGCAGCTCAGCATCCAGCCACAGGTGCCAGGATACCTGAGAAGGATGGTGATGGTTTTTGCCATTGCAAGAATCAGAGTGGACAGCAGAGGGGGTTGGGGATGAGGGTAGGGGCAAGAATACAGGCTGAGAATCTATGCACATGTCAAAGCAGTTTTGTCATGGCTGAAGCAAACCCAAAGCAAAGCATAATGGAGAACTCAAGGCAGATAGAGTCTGTCAGCGAGATTTAATTTGTTTCAGAACTGAGAGAGTTGTGGGGGCCATGGCTCTTGATTGGAGTGGACAGCAGAGAGGTAGACACGTGCAGCACAGGAGTGATTCATTCCAGATAAGACTAGGGTAAACCAATCCGATAAATCTCTTCATTAGGGTCTTGAATAAAAGGCAAGTGGAAAGAGGACAGAGCACAGCCTGCAGATTAAATTTGGTCAGAGCCAATATCTGACAATCCCCCATGCTGTTATCCAAATGAAAGCTAATGCAACTATGAATTAGCAGCCCCAGGAGCCATGGAAGAGGGAATTCAATTCACTAAACTCAGCTCTAGCCTTGACTGAGAAAGCAGTCATTGGAGGCCGTGTGACTCTCCAAGTACACAGGTATTGCGAAGGGACTGCAGGGTGCGGAGCCCTGTGTGGATCTCAGCTCAAGTCTCAGGTCACGGGCTGCTTCCTTGTCTTGAGTTGACCCATGGGATAGAAAAGCAGACCTTTAGTAGCCGAGAGCTTGGGAAGCCCACACTCAGTGTCAGCAGCCAAGAACCCATCCCCATACTCTCACCTTCACTCAGCCAACCTTAAGGATTACTTTCCTCACACTGAACCCAGGATAAAGTTCCCAGCCTCAATTAAGGCTCTACTACTTTGAATCAAATAACAGGGGGCCCCAAACCTTGAGACTAACTGTTCCTTTACTTTGTTCTAATTTGTTCAGATCATACAGTATTGAAAATAAGAGGGCATAGGGAGCATATGTGGCTTTCCATCACTTACAGGATTTCATTCGTTAATGCTTTTCTTATAGCATATGCCTGCCCTTGACTGTCATTCTGAGCCCAGTGACCTTGAAGTCCTGCCCTTTCTCCTGTTCTCCTGTCCACAAGACATTCTCTGTGATGGGCTTTATATGAATGCACTACTATCCATTTATGTCTGTCTCTGCTGACTTAATCATGCCCTGAGCACGTCCGTCCTTCACTGGTACCTCATGCTATGATGCAAGTATGCCTGAATGCTTCTCATAGGCAAAGTCAGCCATGTCTAGGCTATTCTATCTCTACCGTGCAAAATGGGAGCCTTCTTCCAAAGATGTGAGTAATAAGGATATCACATTATAGGCAGGTAGGCAGAGGAAAGCTATAATCCATTTTCCAGGAGCCAGATATCCCAAGCACAGATGGCCTCTTCCTGCCATCCCCAGCCCTACTCCCCAACCTTAACTGAGTTTTAAATGCAAGCCAATTAATAGAAGGCAAGAAAGGATGAGGATGAATGCTGGAGCACGAAAGCTGTTCAAGGCCCAGAAGCATCAGCAAATAATTCTAATACCCCAAAGAGACTGGGCCACCAGACCAGCACTGGGTCCTCTGGCCCCGAAAGAACATCCATTGTTGAAATCTGTGCTAGCCTGAGTTCAGGAGCAGAGTCTGGTTCTGAGATACTTGGTCTGCAAGTGAGTTAGGGGTGAAAGTAATATCTCTAACTAAGGTCTTTTAATGCTATTCTCCACAGCTATATTGCCTCCTTAACATGACAAATTGGATATCCTCCTGCCTTACTTTACTGCCTGCGTGCTAATGAGCCAAGCTTTGTAGCCAGGGTAAAGGGAGTTTACAAACAATGTGGCTTTTAGGTACTCAGAGAAGAAAGTGAAATTGCATAGAACAGCAGCCTGAAGGGGAAAGGCAAACTTTGCAAGCCTTGGATTCAAGGGGACTCGAAAAGGAAAGTGTCCACAGAATGCTTCCACGAAGGTCAAGGCATTCAGACCTCTGAGATCTCATTATTCTCAAGGAACTTCATTTATTAAAATAATACACGATACCCCCTTCAAAACAATGACACCCCCAATGAATGTCACACCACAGTTGCCTGAGTGGCCCTCTCCAGCTGGAGTACAGATCTAGTTAGTGGGTGGGGCTTTAAAGAAGGAAATCTCAGAATCTGGGGTTGGGATAATGACCTGATTTTTTTTTTCCTTGCCGTTTTCTGTGATCATTTAGAGACATGTGGCTACTGAAAATTGGGGCCTTGGGACACGAGAGGTGATGACAGTGATGACATCACATTAAATGTACCTGGCTTACCATGTACCAGGCATGATGCCAGGAGTACTGGATGCATTTCTCACTTAATCCTTACTCCAGTATGGACTTGAGAACCCTATTATTCTAATTAAAGAGAAAATCAGGGCTGAGAAATGAATAAATTGATCACAGTTACAACACTCTCTAGTGATCCACAGTACAAGCACATTGCTCAATAGGAAAACATGTACTGGACTCCACTTGCGTGTGCTGTTTTCCTGAGAAGTTGAGCCAGTGAGAAGCTAAAGTATGGCCTAACTAAACATTCTTTAGAAATTGTGGGCCAAAAAACACCAGTACTTCTCCAAGGCATGCCACAGGGTTGTGGTAAAACTGCTGTAAAAGTCTGATTCTCCTGAATTACAGTCCTCTGTTCTTTTCCCCTTGGCCCACTTACTGCCTCTTTGAATTTCACTTTGGAGTATTGCAGTATTTTAATTTTTAAGGAATTTGTTGATAGCTTCCAGTGAATGAAGTATTCATTGGAAATAGGATATGTAAAGCTGGAAACTAACCAAGAAAGAAATCGTGTGTCCACTAAATGATTACACCCATAATAGCAGAGATAGGTGCCTGGTGGGGGGCAGCTATCCTTCTCTGGGCCAGCTACCTTGGAGGATACTGTAAGAGTCACAAGTACCTTGTTCTACTCCTGAGGGCTTTTCTCACCCATGCTTTTGCCTGAAAGCATGCTTTGTTCAAGAAAGAATGACAGCGAAAAGGATCCTTCTCTGATTTCCTTCCATTAGCCCATGGTCTAGGCTAGAGTGTTATCAGTGCCGGTGAATGTTCCAGGCTGGCTGGGTCTCCTTTTATAGTCCAGGCTACTCCAGACTAGCCTGAAATGAGGTGGAGGTCACTTCTAACTCTGTTCTCCCCAACCCCAAGCCCAGTGATGGGATTGCCAGCATGAAGTTCCACACCTGTATCTAGAGACAGATTCAACTGCATATTTTTGAAAACTCTGCTTCCAGTATTTCTGGTTTCATTCATATGACGTTTAGGTTGCTTCCCAGACGATCCTGATAGTGGTCCTAATTACAACCATTCCCAGAGGCTCTTATGCTCTCAGGAAATGCAGTGAGGCTGCAGCGGAGGAACTAGCCCTGACCAATCAAGGGAAAGCTATTGTAGCCGATCCATCTGCTTGCTTGCTTTCCCAGAGGGGACTCTGGAGATGATTCCTGCATCAAGGGACAGGGAAGAAGGAATGTGTGTTCCGAATTCATTCCTTTCATGCAGATGAAACATTCAGTAATTGCAGCTGCTTGTCATACATGAAGGCTCAACTGAGAAGAATCATGAGCTGTGATAGAATTATCTAGATCAATTGATCTTGATAGCAAGAAGGTCAGGCTTCCATCAAGCTAGGCAATTATCTGGATAAATGAGGCAACTAACTGAAAGCCAGAGCTACTGTCTCGGCAACACAGATACACATGAATTCACTGGGACAACTGGAGCTGAAGGGACTGGGGGAGATGAAGAAGTCAGAATCCAATCAGTTTCATGACTAGAATGGCTTCCTCCAGCATATTTGACACTTTGTCACTTTCTTATAGGAGCAAAGTGGTAGCAGGCTTTGAAAGTGAACCATCCAAAGTCACAAGATTGGAGCAAATATGACAAGTTCAGTACCAAGAGCAAACCTTGGAATGTCACACAAATGTCTGGTCACTTGTAGAAGACAACAGTAAACATGCAAATGCTCATGAGGACACGTGTATACTCACACACAAACCCCACATAGAAATGGAGAGAAGTTCCTTCTCCCAGTAATAAATTTAAATGAAGTCTGGAATAGTGAAGACCATTTGTAAGGTCTGTGGAGCTAATGGATTCATAATGACTTTTAAAGCTTCACTCGGGGAAGAAATACTGTTCATTTTTTAATTGCATATAATTATACGTTTTCATAATCTAGGATGGCATAGCAAAAGTAAATCTACTGGCTTAATTATAAATCTTTTTATTATCTGGAACCCTGCTGAAATAAGAGAAAAAAGAAACAACTATTGTTTTTCTAATCTAAGAGAAAGGATTTAAACAGTACATGCCCTATGTGTTAAATGAGTTAGGTTGCTTTTGATGGGGCAACTCTCATTACACATACATTCAACACTGCTCTAGGAGACAATGTGAAGATGTTCTGATTGGCCAGAACTGGGGCGGCATCATGGCCTGGGGAACTGCGGATTTAGTGGCCTATTTGAGAAGTTAAGAGTTGCACCCTGAGAGTCTAGGTGGAAAGCTTCCGGCTTGAAGGAGTTGGAGGTTGGCAGAGGCAATGGGAAAGCGCTAAGTAGTCAAAGATGATGCTCCAAGAGCCAAATCAGATTTCCCATCTTCAGGCTTTTGCCCAATAATTTCTCCCTAACACCCTAAGATTTATATCTATACACTCTGCTCTTAGTGACCCTGGGGAGGGAGAGTCGCCTCTCAGGAATATACGAATGATGATAATGTGGCTTTGAGCATTGCCTTCAAAGTGATAAGAGTTGCTGAGATCTCAGTTTCTTGTAGAAATGCTGAATTAATTGTGTGTAGGGAGATAGCACCATCTGGAAGGGTGCAGGGTAAGTTTGAGTATGAACAGTGTTGCTGAGGGGATGAAAGAGACACATACCTCATAAAGGCACCGGCATGGCCCTCCAAGCCCAGTTCATTGCTTGTCTCATCACAAAGGAAGAAGTGCCTAACAGCCCGACAGAGGACACTGCCTCTTGAAGAGAGCAGGAGAGACCCTTTGCATAGAAACCTGGAGGAATAAGGTTGCCACTAAGTGTACCACCCAGACTTTGTGGAAAGCACGGAGATGTGTCTTGTCTCTTGCTTAGGAATCCATGACCCTCTGAAAGACTCTTCCATCAGTTTTGGATACCCTAGTATAAGTGAATCAATTATTCAGTCATTATTGGGGGGCATGGAACCCAGAAAGAAAAACCAATTAAGTTCTTAAAGGTTGAACAACTCATTTGGGTCCAATAGATATGAATGATGTTGCTGCCCATCTCAGAGGGAGAGACAGCTTCTTGTGAAAAGACAGCACATTGTAATTAACATTCTCAAATCCCTTGGATAGTTTTATACCCCTTCCTGTAAGTCTAGCCCAACTCACACAAAACCTGTGACAACACAAGTATGCTCTAAACCACCAAGGTAGTTTCCCACAACTACTTTAGCATCTGCACCTGAGGCCTGGTACAGGTGTTCCCCTCTCACTCTACAGCCTCTGTCGCAGAAGCCACTGGTCCTTGATCTTGATCTGGAGTCTTTTTGTTTCTTCTCCTCTTGCTTTTCTGGGTCCAGACTGCTGTCCTTGCACCTAATTCTGCTTAGATGTGCTGTTTTAACCCTATCTCAAGAAAGAAGTGGAATCTCCGTTACTCATTCCCTATCTCCTGTAGTCAGTGTGGGTTTGTGGGAACATGTGGAGATACAAAGGTGATTTTTTTAAAAGAGCACAAAAAGACCACTGTGTCTAAAAACATCCCTTCTGTAGCTCATAGGATAATAACTGCTGTAAACGCACATGCAAACATTTGAACTTGGCTAGCTAATCTGCATCTCATTATGGTAGCCCTGTAATATGTGTTTAGTCAGTGGAGACATAGTGACTTTATCCTAGGAGACATGTTTCATCCCTTAGTTCTCTCATAGCACTCCAGGCATGTGTCAGTTTAGAATTCCAGTCCCTACGACCTTTAGCAATAGACTTGACCTTCCTTGGCCTCAATGTTTTCATCTTTAAAAAAGGATGAGGAGAATACCTCACCTGGAGAGCTGTAAGAATTTGAGGACATAGGAAAGTCAAGTGGCTCGAAGGATCACAGGCTTGACACTCCATGCTCTGTAGATGGCTTTTTACTGTTGTTGCTGTTACTTCTATTTTTAGGCACAGAAACCTGGCTACCAGTCCCAGCTTTCCCTCTTGCTGGTAGTTTGACCTTGGATGGACTGCAAAACTTTTCAGACTTAGTCTTTGAATTTATTAGATTTATGATTGATATTTTCTCTCTTACCAGTTACATGTCGGTTTGGCAATAATATACAGAAAAGCCAACCAAGATGGCTTCAACGTAGAGAGAGACATTTGTCTCACTGAGCATAGATTCCATGGAACTGACACTTCAGTACAATGGTGCCCCAGCATCAGGACCACATCCCATTGATGGTGTCGGTTTTTTAAGCTTTTCGTTTTTTTACCCATCACTGGTCCTGGTGTCCCAGTATGACTGCTCTTCTTTGAAGGGGTCATCCTTGTCCTATGTGTGGAGGAAGAGAAAAAAAATCAGGTTAAGAATGTCTGCATATATATATATATATATATATATATATGAATGAATCCACAAGCTTTCCCACAGCCCACACAGCAAATCTTTGCTTACATAGTCTTGACCAGGATTGCAATGACTGCAGAGGCTGTCAGCTAACACTGTCTGTCACTTGTACTGATGTAGTTGCTATGAGGATACATGTGTTAGTGTGTGTTAAAGCGCTTTGTAAATGCCTTACAAAAGTAAGTTGTTATCCTTACCCAAACCCTGCACAGAGGAAAGGCCAGTCAAGTGGCGAGTGATAACTATATTGTTCAGGCCTTTTAACCCACACTGAGATAAATGGAAGGCATTTGGAAGGCAATGGTAGCTTTAGCACCAGCTGACAGGTCCTATCCTCTTGTGGGCTAAGATGGAGGTTATCCTGTTTCATTCTGCTGGAGAGATGATGCTTGGATTGAACTTGGTGGATTCAATTGTCTCTGCTTGATGTAACTGTGAGGCTATATCCTAGATTAATACCGAGAATCTCTAGGAACAGCAGGAAGTATTCCTGAAAGACTCATTCACCAGTAATGGGATTATGTTAAGTTAATGATAGGTAGTTCTTAATGTGTGCCCTCCCCATTCATGTAGCCTTCTGACATCCTTAATAAGCATCTGCTATTTTTTAACAGCTTTATTGAGGTATAATTTATGTACCACGGAATTCACTGCTTAGTAAATGTACACCATTGTGTGACTATCACTACTATCCAGTTTCAGAACAATCTTATCTCTTCAAAATGGTCCTTCATGCCAATCTGAGGACAGCCCCCCCCCTTCCCAGGCTTTGCTGCAAAGCACAGTTCTATTTTCTACCTCTATGGAGTTGTCTTTTCTGGACACTTCATCCCAACAGAGTTGTGCAATATGTGGTGCTTTGCATCTGGCTTCTTTCACATGAAGTGATTTGAAGGTTTGTCCTTGTTTTTAGCAGATAACAGCAGTCTGTTACTTTTGATTGCAGACAAGGATCTGTTACAAAGAGTCACCCCATTTTATTTCTCCTTTGCCAGCTGGAGAACATTTAGCTTTTCCCACGTTACAGCCATTACTCTGTGAACATTGCTGTCCCTATCGTGGTGGAGATGCATGTTTTCATCTCTTGTGTGTAGATATATGGGAGTAGAATGGCTGGATCATATGACAACTTTGTGCTTAACACTTTTAGAAACTTCCAGACCATTTTCATCCCCTCCGTCAGCATTTTGCATCCCCACCTGTAGGGTATAACCGACCCTGATCATTCCAGTTACTTCGCATCCTTGTGAAGGCTCCTTGGGATTGCAGCCAGGTTGTTGGGCATGCAGTATAACTTGCGGTGACTAATGATGCTGAAAATTTTTTCCATGGGTTTGTTCAGTTAGCATATCTTTTTTGGTGAAGAGTCTTCTCAAGACTTCTGTTTTAAAGTAGATTTGGGGGCTGGAGAGATGACTCTGGGGGTACAATGTTTATGCACAAGCATGAGGACCTGAGCTTGGATTCCCCAGGACTGAACGAAAACAGGAGCTAAGGGAACACATCTATAATCCCAAAGCTTCTGCAGTGATATAAGAGGCAAAGAAAGAAGAATTTTTGGAAGCTCACAAGTCAATTGGCCTGAGAATCACAGGGGTAAACAAGAGATTTTGTCTCAGGGTGAAAGGTGAAGGCAGACACCCAAGGTTGTCCTCTGACCTGTGTACTTGCTCTGTGGCATACCTGCTTTACACACAAACATACACAAACATACACACACACACACACACACACACACACACACACACACACACACACAGACACACACACACACACAACACACACACACACACACACACCTTTCTCTCCCTCTCTCTCTCTCTCTCTTTCTCTCTCTCTATCTCTCTCTGTCCCTCCTTCTCCATCTCACTCTCTTTCTCATACACACATACATGTATTATACAGACATGTTAAATTAAGTAGATTTAGCTTTTTAGTACAGCTTTACATTCACAGCAAAATTCCCCCTGTCTTTGCCCAACCTCCATCCTAGCAGTGCCAAGAGCCTTCCATTTGTATTAAGGTTCACTCATCCTTGCTGCTATGTACATACTGTATGTTTGAAAAACACATAAAGGATAAGCACCCACCATTATAGTATCCTACAAAGCAGTGTCTCTGCCCTGAATTCTCTGTATGCTGTCTATTCATCCTTACCTCCTTCATATCCCAGCAAACTATTGGTTTTTCTGTCACCATAGGTTTGCCTTTTTCAGAATGCCATATAGTATGCAGCCTCCTTGGATTGACTTTCTTAACTTACTAACCTGTATTAAAGCTACACCTTGTTTTTATGGCTTCATAGGTCTGCTTTGTTTTGGGTATTTTCTTTTTTTATTTTTTGTTTCTGGGGTGTGTTGGCACTGAATAATACTGCATTGTCTGGATAAATAAACCATTTATCAAGGACGTCTTAGTTGCTTCCAAGTTCTGGCAATTATGAATAACATCACTCTAAGCAACCATGTGTGGGTATTTGTGTAGACATAGATTTTTCAGCTCAGCCAGGTAAATGCCAATGAGCACAAGACTCTATCTTCTATTACTGACCCCCAGGAGCTGTCTGTCTACTCAGCATCAGTTAGTGAGAATCCTTGCTGTCTTACCTGTCAGTGTTCACTGTTGATGATGTCCTAGATGGCCAGCATCTAGGAGCTGTATAGCAGTGTCTCCTGGCTTATTTTGAAATTCCTTTCTTGACTTATGATGTTGAGATTGTTTTCTTATGCTCATCTGCCCTCTGCTGATTTGATTTTTGGTGAATTATCTTTAAGAAAAATTGCTAGTCCTATTTGCCATTAGGTTGTTTGCAATCTTATTGCTAAGGTTTTAGAGTTCTTTGTCTATTTTGGATAGCAGTCCTACATCAGATCTGACTTTGGTAAATATTTTCTTTCATGTTGTCGCTTACCTTCTCATTCTCTTGACTTTTGCCCAGTTTTAAATTGGGTTGCTGGCTTTCTTATTATTGACTTTCAAGAGCTCTTTATAAGCTCTGAACATGTTATTCATCAAGGATATGATTTACAAAATGATTTCCCAGAGTGGGGCTTGTCTTTTCATTTTCTTAATACAAGTCTTTTTAAGTGCAAAATATTTTAATCCTGGTAACATCAAACTTCTTGATATGTTCTTTTATAGTTTGTGCTTCTAGTATGAATTAAAAAGTCTCATGTACACAATAGTTTTCCTTTAGAATATTTATAATATTAGCTCTTAAATTTTTGTCAGTATGAGTTTTTGGTTAGTTTGTGGATGTCTCTGAGACTGGATCAAAATTTATTTATTCCCAGGCAAATATCTAGATTTACCATCAAATGTTGAGAAGACTGTTCTTCCCTTATTTCCTAAGCACTTTCTTTAATAATCAGTTGACCACAAATACTATAAATACAGAAGTTTATTTCTGAGTTGTTGATTCTGTCCCATTGGCCTATATGTCTATGAGCATAACAGTAGCACACTGTGCAGATTAATATACCTTTATAGCATGTTTTAAAACCAGTCAATGTAAGTCTTCCAACCTTTCTCTCTCTCTCTCTCTCTCTCTCTCTCTCTCTCTCTCTCTCTCTCTCTCTTTAGTTTTTGCTCATTTAGCTCTTCTGAGCCCTTTGCATTTCCAAATAAATCTTAGGGTTAGATTGTCAACTTCTACGAACCAATTATCTCAGAGCCTGAGATTTTGGTAGGACTTGTATTTATTCCAAAGATAATTTAGGAAAAGCTGCTATCTTAGCATTTTTTCAGTCTTCCCTGTTCATTGTCTTTGTTTATTTATAATTGCTTTAATTTCTCTCAACAACTTTCTTTAGAGAGAAGTACAGAAAATTTTCACTGTTTTTTTTTTTTTTTTTTGCTAAGTTTATCTCTAATCTTTTGTTACTTCTATGTTATTGTGAATGGTGTCATTTTCTTAAGTTGTCTTTGGGATCATTGCTTGTATATGAAATCAAAATTCTGTTTTTGAATATTGCCTTACATCTTGTAAATTTGCTAATTTATTTATTAGTTTTAGTTATATTTTTGTATATTCCTTAGGGTTTCCCACCCATATAGGATTGTCTACAAATAAAGACAATTTTTCTTCTATCTGCCTTCCAATCTGGTTGCTAGGCATCTCTTATTGAATTTGAGATGTTATAAGACACTCTGAAATAGTGCAGGGAGGGTCCCCAGAGCAGATAATGTGATCACTCTAAGAAGGAAGGGCCTGCAAATTGGGGCTGGGATGTCCAAAGGAATCAGGGAGTCCCCACTGGGCTGCAATGAGTTTAAGTTTACTGATTCATTTTCTGGAGAATGAAGAGAAAGGGACAGCATGAGAAAGACATGCTCAGACTTGAGGCACCTTGACAAGGAGACTGGAGAGGCTGACTGCCTTTCAGAGCTGTTGAACTGCCCCCAATTTTACTCTGCTCTGTGAAGAAAAGGGCTGTTCTCTTCCCATTAATCTGGATGCTTTTCTATTAAGCAGGGACACTCTACCCACTCCTTGCAATGAAGATGGGGTCATAGTGACATAGGGCAGCCTCGTATATGTGTGTGAGCCCTTTTACCACCACAGCAGTAACTCCACACTTAACAAGCCTTCTGCTCTCCAGTGAGGCGCCTTTTAAATAACTCCTCATTACTTAATATGCAATGTCTGTTATGGCTATGTGAGCTGTTATCTGTTTATGTTGACTATTAATAAATTATTAGACCATATCGTGTGGGTTTTAATAACTCCATAGGAAGAGGAGTGTGGCCAGGAGGTGAAATCGCAAGCAATTACAAATTCGTAGTTTGAGTGTGTGTGTGTTTTTTTCCCTTCTATTTTATAGGAGCCATTCACTTACAGGAAAATTAAACACACAGGCCTTTGCCCTTACTTGGGATTCTGTCCACGAACAGGGAAGGAGCTCACAGCAGACATGCAGTCCTGGTGAGAGTAGCCTGCTGGGATAGCTGTCGCAGGGACTGCCCCAAGCGTGAGCCTGATGCTTGTTAGGCGCCTTGCCTTGAGTCCCAGCTTTTCCTGGTGGACTGAAAACCTCTGTAAGGACAGGGAGGTTGCAAGTCGTCTGTGTGCAGCTAAGCAAGGCTTTAAAATGCATCACTTTAAATCAGCCTTGAAATAGGGCTTCTCAAGTTGGCCTGCTTGACTGCTCCCAGATGAGGCTCTGCACCCCCACATGCATGTCCTTGCTTGTTGGAGACAAACAGGCATGAGACCATGTAAAGCCAGAATTGAAGTATCAACCCAGGGAGGAATGGCTCCATGCTCATAGCCCTGGGATGTCAGGCAGAGGCAGAGGGGATGCCAGATCTCAGCCATGTCATAGAAATATACTCAAATCACTTTGGCATCAGCCATTATTTTTAAGATCAATATCAAGCCTTTTGATACAGTCTTAATTCTTTCATTTTTCTTGCAATCTGTGGAAGGATTGATAGATTTCCTTCCCCATGTAGCTATGGAAAGAAAATCTTGATCCTGTGTTTGGAATAAGAGTACCTTGCACATCCCTGGTGTGCTGACTGGAAAAGGGCAGCATGCTCTTGGAGGCTACCTTGGACCTCTGCATCCTTTGTCAACAGACTCCTCTTTGCTTCAGGGGGTGGTTTCCACATTCCTACCTCACCATCTAGAAACTGGTGGCAATCTGTCCTAGGATGTCAGGAAGGTGAGCGAATGCAAGTTTGGGCTGTCCAAATTCACACTGAATTCTTAGACAACAGCACTTCTCAGAATCCTTCTTACACATGCTGCTGAAAACTACATGCAGCAAAGAACCCACTGCATTCTCTAGGATAGAGATTCTAGAGGAATGAGAAGGTGAATGAGCAGAAGAAAGTTGTTTAAAGTTGTCCCAAAGTGCCCCAAACCCGTGTACTCCTAGACAATAGGGAAGTCTGCCCATGTACCTCCTTCTTTTTCATGTAACTAAATGCTTTTTAAATTATTGACAGAAAGGATGGAGAAGGAAAAGGATAGGAAAGAGGAAGGAGGGAGTAAGGGAAAAGGTGAAGGAGAGAGAGAAGGAGAAAAAGAAAGGTCCATAATGTATTCTAGTCTACTTGTTTATTCATGCATTCATTCATTCATCCTTATAGGCAGGAATAATGACAGACAGGGTTTGTGATAGAAAGGCACTGTGGTAGGCAGCCTATATGCCAGGTTTCAGAGACATAGTAGTATCTAGAAACAACCCATTCCTTCCATGGTCTTGCTGACAACCTGGGGAAGGAGATAAGACTTGTGTTCACACAATCAGGACACATAGGCCAAGCCCAGGGTTGTTGGAGCTCAAGGGCAGGATGATCAACCACTATACATATTTCTGAGAGTAGATAAGTATGTCTTTTCCTTGTGTGAAAGTGGAGATGGGCAGAGGGAATAAACCATGCCAAGCTTGCAGAAAAACATCCAAGACACAGTATTGTCAGGATGGCTAGGGCGATGGTCACAGAGTGGTTAGACAGTAAAGCCAAGATGATGTATCTGCAGATCTTAAATAACAGTCTGTGCTCAAGATTCGGACACAGTTCTAAGAGGAAGGAGGGGCCCTTGATGGAAGAGTGAATTGTGACCGCTGATTGCAATGGTATACAATGTGCTAGAGGGGGCAGGGAGAGGATGAGAAGACCCTTGCTGATGGAAGTGATGGCTGAGAGATGGAGCCAGCTTTGATCTTCAGCCAATGTCCTTAGTTAAGGTCTAAGGCCATGGTAAGGAAGAGTAGAGGACTGGATTTCAGAAAAACAGATTAGCCATAGAGGCAAATTTTAAGTTGGAGAACCTTCACAGGCAGGAAATGCCCTTGCTACAGGACCTTAAGAGAACTGGGGAAGGTGAGGAGGTCCTGCAGCAGATGCTACTGTAGGACAGGAAGTAAAGGACATTGGGTGTGGGCTTAGGGACCACACCCAAAGCAGCCCCATTTCAACACACCAAGCACAACACTCCCTTGGTAGGGAGAAACATATATGTCTCAAATAATGGTGGAGGAGAGGGCTTGAAGAGCACAAAGGGGCTCATTCATGAACTCAGCAAGTTGTGCCTGTTGCCACAGTAACGTGTCAAGGGTTTAGCAGATCTAGGAGGGAGGGAAAAAACCCACACAAGTAAAACAAAAACAAACCCCTCTGAGTTACAGTACTCAAAGCAAATTAGGTCACTGTTACGAGTTATTAATTTTAATGCATTAAGAAAAGTGTGCAGGGGGAATGAAGGACTTTTTTTTTTTAACACGGCAAATGGGGAACAGGAAAAAGTACAACAATAATTATGCTGAAAGCAAAGTGAAGTGTTCCATAAAATGCAAGAAATGAACAAATTAGACACCCCTCCCTCTTCTTCCCTCAAGTGTAGTTAGGGGTTGGTGGGGTGGGGGTGGGGTGGCTCCCTGGCAGCCCTCTGATGCAATTACAAGCTCTTATCTTGCTTCTTTGTATGTGTCGCGTGCTGTTATTTAAGCCAGGCTGAAATTTGAGGATAAAAAAGAAAGCACTGAGGACCACTTTCTGGGGCTGAGTTATGTTTAGTATGGAATCGCTGTTAGGCAACCATGCTGTCTGGTGAGGGGAAACTGGATGCTGTGAGTATATTCTCCAGGAGCTAGGGACCCACAGAGCCTCTGGACAGACTGACATCTTGCCCTCTAGGCCTGGCTGACTCAGTGTGCCACCAGCTTCCCCAGCAGAATGCTGACCCTCTGGCTGAAAAACTGGGTCACGTGCCACTCTGGTTTCCCTGGCTTTTGTTCAAGGCTTTCCCAGGGCATGAAGAATCCTGCTAAGGAAGCCTAGGTCTCTCTCTCTCTCCTCCCAGGGTCACCTCTGGGGGCTCTCATCTTCCAACCTTTCTGAGCTGTCACAGGCAAAACCTGAGGATAGTGTGCCTGATTTCTGAGCAATCTCCCAAAGCCCAGCCCACATCAGGGCATTTCCAACCAGTGGTCCTTCTACAAACTCCCATTGCCTACAAACAAATTAGGAAGCATCTCAAGGCCAAGGAAATCAGGTCCTTCTCCCGACTTTTCTGTCCTCTTTTCTGGCCATCCTTTGGCAACCAAGTTGGGGTTTCAGCTAGAGAAATGCCATTATGTTCTGTAGGTGGGAACCCTTGTCCCTCATCTCCCCTCTGCTGGAACCCACCCTAGTTTTTCTCTGCTGAGCAATCATTTGTCCATCCTCAAGGTCACTGACATTTTTTATGTGAACTGTAACTCCCTTCTGTGGGCTCTGTTGAAAACACCTTGACTGTGGCACATATCAGGGGTTCATGCATCATTGCACTCATCAGCTCCTGAAACCCCTGAGAAGCTCCACCTCCAGAAACTCAGCCTTTGAACCTCTGTCCAGCACAGGGAAGCACAGGGACACTCAGCAAATAGTTTCAACAAGTAGTTGCATTAATGCTTTCCTTGCCTACATTATCCACTTACAGGTGGAAAAGCTCCCAGACTTCGCCAAATTCTATTTTAAAGTACAGATCCCCATGCAGCACACCACTCCCCATGTGACTTGGGGTCAGAATGCTGGAAATCCTGCCGGGACAATCTTCTTAGAAGATGGTTTCTCCAAGGTCACACATCCTGAGAGCAGCTACACTGAGATTTTGAGAACACACTTCCCATGTAGATAAAGTGTTTGGCTCATACATGTATGTTGCTGGAGGCTCAGGAGACAGGGACAAGGAGAGCACAGAAATACTTGAGTCTTGGATTGTTTTCCACTCTGTGGTTAGGTGGCTTCAGTAAAGGTCATATCCACATTTTCTCATGCTCCCAAAGACTAATGGTTAAAGCAGACCTTTGATTTTTTTCATTTGTTAAAATGTGTTATTTTTATGATAAACAGGGAAAGGAAATTGCAAGCCCAGCAGGATCTCTTAGAAGCCTAACTGACATGTTTCACATCTAGTATTGTGAAATAGGAAGGGACATGAAATGGTGTCTGGGTAAATGGGTAGTGCATACACATATGTCCATGTGTGTCATGTGTGAGCTAGTGTTTGCCAAGTCACCACTGTGTACCAGGTATGCAGTGTGTGTGCTTCTGAGTGTGCAGTGCTTCCACATGCCATCTGTGTGACACATTAAGGTGCTTGCACCCACTTCAGCTACCTTTAGTATTTCACAGGCACTACAGGGAAGGGCTGATGTTTTCTCTAGAAGCTAATTTACTCGGTGAGTGGAAGGCTCCATTTTAATTGATTCTATCTTTCAAGATGCAAGGAACTTGTAATCTCAGCCCAATTGTCAATACTTTGCAGGCTTCCCCCCCCCAGCCTTTAGCATGCAGATAGGGCAAGCAGGGAGCTGCTGTCATAGCTAAGGATGAAAAAGAAGAGCAGCTCATGGTAATAATCCTCCTTTGATTTCCCCCTTCCTTGCCCTGCACCCTTACTCAAATCCACAAAAAACGAGGGAAAATCTATAGTGATTTAAAAAAAAAAAAACTTCTGACCAAGATGCCTTCCTCCTTTTCCTTTCATTTCCTCCCCACCCTCTTTAGTATTCTGAAGCTGCTCGAACAGCAGAGGTTTCCACCAGGCTCGGCTGTGCATAGCATCCCAACCACAGGAGGGGACAAAAATGCTTGCTGGAGAGTTTGTGGTGATGCCAGGTGGCTTTGATCACCCTATTGGGCCATCTGAAGCAAGTCACAGGGGTCACCATGGTGCAGTCCAGGGTCTTCTACCAAGACAAGAGAGTATGGAAGTCCCCTATCTACTGCAGGGATTTGGAGGGCCCTTTCTGTTGTCCTCCTAAGCAGGGCCTAGGAAGAAAAGCATAGAAAAGACTGGCATGGTTCCAAAGAGACACAGTGTTGGTCACATGATAGAAAATCATCTCTCTAGGCCTCATTGTGCTCCACTGAGATGTGGGGTTGTCTTAGTAGATATTCTATTGCTGTGAAGAGACACCATGACCACAGCAACTCTTACAATGGAAAGAATTTAATGGGGGCTTGCTTACAGTTTCAGAGGTTTAAGTCCATTGTCATCATGGCAGGAAGCACAACAGCACAGAGGCAGACATGGTGCTGGAGAAGTAGTGGGAGTTCTACATCTGGATCCACAGGCAGCAGGAAGAGAGAGACTCTGGTCTTGGTGTGGGCTTTGAAACTTCAAAGTCTGCCCCCAGTGATACACTCCAGCAAGGCCATACTTCCAAATCTCTTCAAATAGTACCACCCCAGTGAATAAGCATTCAAATCTATGAGCCTGTGGGGTCATTCTCATTCAAACCACCACAGGCTAAGTTAGAAATACTCAATGTCACCTTTCACAGGCAACTGCCTGGCTTTTCTTTTCCCATAGCTGTAATCACATATTTTGGATGCAGGGTCTTCACTCCTGGAAAAGTGGGCCTAGACCGCATGTGACAATCTGAACAGGGAGTCCTTAGGTACACAAAAAACAAGGTTGTATGAAGTACAGTGTGTGTGGGGGGGGGGGTAAGTGTTTATACACTTGACAAAGCCATTGTCCTGGATAAGACAGGTTATACATCCAGACATGGCTGATACATGGAAGGAACCACTTTAATTGATCTTATTTTTCAAGATTCAAATAGTTTGTAATATCAGCCTAACTGTGCATATCTCCTGCAAGTTTCACTTGGGCAATGAGCCCTGTTCCGTGAGTACCTTAGGTAGAGGGAGGAGGAGGGAATATCTTCTAGGAAAAGGAGGAAGACTGTCTGCAGTTCTGAGGAAGCTGCTGCAGTCTGCCCAGAGCAGAAGCATAGCCTTGTGGCCTCTGACCTAGGGAATGGCTAAGCACAGGCAGTTGGAGGGGGCAGGCAACAGAGGGTGATCACAATGCGCTCTCCTTGCCCAGGTGATACCCATGTCCCCAGAAGTTGTTAGCATTAGCTCAGTGAACAATGACTGGCCACCACAGGGAACAAAAAAACACAACATCAAGAGGAGAGGGCAGGTAAGTCTCAATGAGTTACCTGTCCCTGAAACCAGCTCTCCTGTTCAGCTTTGTGCTAAGCTCAGCTGGAAACTGGCAGCATTTTCAATGCAATCCATGAATTCCTCAGTCTTCTGCAGGCAGCTTGAGAGGCTCCCAGTGTGCAGTGTGGGAGAGCCACTCTGTTCAGTGTTCATTCCCAGACTCTGGTCATTGACATATCAGGAGCTGCTGAGCAGGAGAGCCCCCTTCATGATGTCTGCCATTCTCAGACAGGACATTTGAATATTGGATCCTAGGGCCACCAGCTGCCTAGGGAATGGTCAGAGACCATCCAGTGAACATATATGTTGTGGGACAGTGAAGCTACAGAGGAGAAGTTTATCTACCATCCTTTGGCAAAGCTTTGCACAGGTCTGTAAGCTGCTCCCTAGACTGTTGGGGAAAGGGCAAGGGTGTCTCTTTTTCCTTTTGCTCCAAAGGGACTGGCTCTCAGGGATCTTTGTTTTACTCCTTTCTAGTCTCCTCCTCCTCCCCCCTCCTCCTCCTCTTCTTCTCTCTCTCTCTCTTTTTCTCTCTCTGTCTTTCTCTCATACACACACACACACACACAGACAGAATAAGAGAGACACAGGAGATCATCTCTTAGTGAATAGAAATACCATAGAGATGTAAATCACTCTACAAAAGGACTTCATTCTCAAGGACAGAGAACTCAAGAGTACTGGGGAAGTGTGGAGGGTGCCAGTGACCCAGGATCAGCCCGTGGCAGATAGCTGATTATGTTAGTCAGCACAGGTGAACAGCAGCAGAGGCCAGAGTAAGCACAGGGTCACTACATTTGCTTAGAAAGGCAGGAGTTAATGGAGTTAAAGCATTCCTTATCTGTAATTCTTCTTCCATATCACCTAACATTCCTGCCCTTAAGTAAATCCTGCTGTGAGGCTGGTTTCTGGAAGGAAGCCAATAAATGCAGACGAGCAATCCACGTTTCTAATCTGTGAAGTCAAATACACCCTAATTGAAAGTGGACACACACAATGGTGACCAGAGCTAATGGGCATTTAGGCCTCCTGCTTGCATGGAAATCCTCTTTAGATTCCAATCATTTTTTTTGTTTGTTTCATTGAACGAATATTCTTGAGCACTTAATGAATGTCTTGCACTACAACAGGTATGTGAAGGAGGCTTTCTGAGTCTTGGTGTAAGCAAGAGAGTGAGAAGCTAATTAGTTTTAAACTCTCTGTAGTATGGGGAGTAGCCAACTTAAAGTGGCTTGTCCCAGACAACCTGTTGGGTAGACTCAGCCAAGTGGAAGACGACAGTGGCTTTAACTAGGAAACTGGGAATGAAGGAAACCAGGTCAAGAGGTGGTACCTATCTGATCAGTCAGCCCAAGACAACTGTTTATTAGCACCTTTGCACAAGGCACCATGGCAGGTGCTACATAAAGAGTGAGGAAGAACCATTAGCAGTCAAATAAAAAGAGTTTAGTGATGGATTGGTTCCAGGGGATGAGGGATGGGGAAGTTGTAGACTATGATATATGCTTCAGATAGAACAAATGAGGAGATAAAGGAACTCCCTATGATAATCAAACTAAGGAGACCCCATTTTATATATTAAGGATCTACTATAGAGCTTCTATATATGGGCATCCAGTAAACATTTGAATATGTGGGCTGTGACCCAAGAGAAACATCTCCTGGGATTAAGGGAAGAATTTAGGCCAAATTTATAAGGGATACAGGGAAAGAGGGTTAGCGAAGAGAGACACACAAGGCAGATGATAAAAAGCCTTCAGAGAAGTAAGCAAACCAAGAGAGTATTCTTTTATGAAAGCCCAGACAGGAGAACAGTGTATAGTGGGCAGAGGATACCAACTCTAGTGATGGGTAGGCTATGCAGGGACATGCAGCAACAAGGTCAATAACAACCTCAAAGTGTCAGTTAGGAGGACGGGAAGATGTCAACACATAGTGCTCTGGGATGTGGGCAGAGTAAGAAATGAATATGAACTATAAACAATGCTTTCAGAAAATTTAAGAGGAGGAAACAAGGAAATAGCCACAGAGGAACATGGATCAAAGGCAGACTTTGCTGTTACTGCTGCCATTGCTACTGGTTTTTGTTTTCAATAATTAATCCTATTAAAATAAAAGGGTAAAATGGTCAGAACAATGCCTATAAAAGTCATAAAAGAAGAATTATATAGATAGAAGTCAAGTCCTTGTGCTAAAACCTCATGATTAAACACAGGTGGCTTCATAAGAAGAGAGAGGGACTGTAAGAGACACTAATGTTCCCTATCTCTTGCCATATGATCACTACACTACATACCTTGGGACTCTTCCATGAAGAAAGTTAGATGTAGCTCTTTAACCTTGGATTAAGCCATAAGCATAGGGCTGAGAGGAGGGGCTGAAAATGAGCAGCACCCATATCAAATAGAACTCTGACTGCAAGGTTTTTCCACAGGAATGGAACCAACAGGATATATTGCTGTGATGCCCTTAAATGGATCTTATTAGGAGAATTGGCTTGTGTGGCTATAAGGGTGGGAAAGTTCTATGATAGACTTTCTATGATCTGGGGGTTAAGGAAGCCAGCAGTGTGGCTTGGCCCACATCTGGTGGCTGCAGATCTAGAAGGGACCAGTAACGTAATTCTTATCCTGAGACCATAGGTCTAAGAAGCTGGGACAATTGTGTACATCCCAGACTCCAAAGGCTGGAGAAACTGTATGTCCAATGGCAGGCATAGGGTACTCCAGCTCTAGAGGGAGAGAATTGCTTTTTTTTTTCTCTGTCATTTGTTCTCTGTGGGTTCAGCTAATTGGGTGATGTCCACCCATGTTGAGGACAGGCCCTCTCCATTCAGTCCACAGATCTAAATGCCAGTCTCTTCTCAATTCATCCTCAAAGACAGCCCATTAGTGATGCTTTACCAAATAGCTCAGCATCCCTACACCCAGTCTCACTGACATTTAAATCTAGCCATCACAGGACCAATTGAATGCTGGGATGATTCTGTCGAACACCTCTCCTCATCCCAAAATTAGAGAAACATGTCATGAAGCAATCTGGACTTTTGTGTGGGGGCAAGGAGGACTGCCTAGGTGAAAATTTGAGGTGAGTATATGTGTGGCGGGGTATTTGGGTAAAAATTTGTTGTGTGTGATATTGGCAGTGGGAGGGGTGAGGCTGAAATGATAAACCATAAGTCCCATACTGATTAGGAAAAAAGGTGAATGGGCAGAAGTCTGTCTATACAGCATGGAGAAAGTCAAGGAGCCAAATAGAGGCACTTTAAATGTGATCAGAGAACAGATCTACCTTAAAATATAGTTTTGGAAATAGCCAAGCATAATCAGAAGACTTGGGGAATGGTGGGCCTAGAATATTAAAACATCTTACTACAAGTTTTCAGAGAAAAGGGCCTCCTCCAAAATACAAAACTGAACAAAGGTAGCTTTTCGTAGGACTTAAACCCACAAGAAATGGCCAAATAGCCCAGTGCCGTGGAGGATCTTTACAATACATCAGGGCATTGATTTGATGGCACTATGACAGTGGTGGGCATTAGTCTGCATCTGACAAATGGAAGGTCAGATGTGTCTTACAGTGGTGAGAAAGTGGAGACATCCTGCAGAGGGAGTCAGTTACAGGGAGCAGATCAATGCCAAGGTCAACCTTGGGCGGGGATGCACCATTCCTAACCTACCCACTTACAATCTGTTTAACTCTTGGAAAATTATTTAATTTTGAAAATATTCCCTCCACATAGGAGGGAGGATAAGTGCTCTGTGGGGGTGGTGTGATGATTAAATGATAGAAATAAATGACAAAATTAAATGATATCATTATAAACACATTTAGCAAAATGCCACACATGTAGTAATTGCTCAATAAATAGCACTGAGATTAGTGACAGTACTCTTACTGCAAACGTTGGAAGTCAAGCTAAGGTTTTATCTCTTCTATCCATACTGTGTTAGCATATGCTACTGTAAGTTTAGTCCAGTCCTGTGCACTTCTACCTACCCCTAGGCCTGTTCCAGCTACAACTCCTACAGTTTTCTTTGAATAAATAAACTCAAAAGCATGTCTGCATCTAGTCTGAAAGCCACACATGCCTCTGCTGCCAATCTTATGTCAGGGAAAAGGCTTCCATATCACACAGGCCTCAACTGGCTGTGTGCTCAAAAGACACAACTGGCAACATGAAAAACACGCACGTCCTTGGCCACTGCAGCTTGTGTGACAAGAGAGCTCAGTTCCCGCACTGTGTTCTCTAACTAACTGGAGAAGCGGGCCCGCCACAGATGTGTGGCAAGCCTTGGGTGGTGACTCCACATCAAGGACCTAGTTATCAAATATTCTAATTGTTATTCCTCACCATGGCCAGCACAGCCAAGCTTTAAAGTAGTTTCCAGCCTCCAGATCTATAAACTTGCCCTTGGCTTATTGAGCCGACCATGCTCATTTAACAGAAGTGATTTTAATTACTCAACAGGAACTTCAGAGCAGGGGAAGTGGGGAGAATATGTGGCTATGATCAGTCTTTAACCATGGGGCCCGGCATTGTCCTGTTTTAAGAGCAAGGCCATTAATGAAGGCCCCCACCTATCATAGAGCTCTCACCCACTCATAGCACAAGAGATCCACACTGAGATATCAGATTTAAGAAAGCAACAAATGGCCTTAAGTCTCTAAACAACCTGTGTGATATACCTCTAAAGTCTAAAAACCCCTTTCCTTTGATCTTTAGCACCTATCCACCCCCTTCCCTTGGTATAGGAAGAATATCTTACAAGCTGGTCCCTCACTCCCTGTAACGTGCACAGAGCAGAAAGTCCTTGTACACAATGTAATCTGCTGATCATGGTTGCCTAGCATCCAATGCAGAAAAAGATTCTGCAAAGCGATACTCAATTAGTAATGTCTTATTGACATAAAGATGAGGAATGGAATGCCCTCTGTATTTATCTGCAACCTTTACCTTATATTGTAAACTCCCAGGAAGCATCGAAATTATCATTTTAATCCTCTGTGTAAATGTACCTAACATATGCCACAAATCATTGGTGATGACTGCAAAGAATATTTATGCAGAAATAGAAGAATTTAACCAGTTAACTAAAATCGGATGCTCACTCTGTTCTCTGTGAGCACACTCATCACCTTGTCAGAGAGTAAGCAGCTCAGTTTGCAAAGACTCCCTTACACTAAAACTCCTTGAACAGTCTAAAGCGCCATCGTAAATATTAGACACCGAATTGTCAAAATAAATGAAGGGGGACGTTTTGTAGTGTGGCAAATTCTTGTCTTCTACTGTTAAATCATGTTTATTTGCTTACTTGTGATTCACTGGCTCTCCCCAACATCCAGGATGCTATTGAGTCCAACTGGACACAGACAGAGGAAGGAGCACCACGATGAGCAAGTGAATGATTAACATTTTATTGGTGTTCCCAGCATCCATCTCACTCACTCAAGTCGTATGTCCTTCATCCGCTGTGCCCAGACTCTCCTCCCTCTGAGAGGCATGTATCATGATATGCCAGCCTCACAATTCTGAGAACGCACAAAACTAGTTTCCCAGGAAGCAATAAATATGCCAGGGATGAGCGTGGAGTCTTGCGGAAGCCCAGCTTGGAGAGATGAGTCACAATCTAAATTCTGCCCTGTCACTGTAAGCTGTGTAATCACACGTCAAGAGAAACAGGAGTCCAGCTTTCATCAGATGCACCGCCGGGCACCTGTGCCAGGAAAAACTGGGAGAGAAGAGCAAAATTCTCAGTAATTTGCCAAATTCCCCAAAATGTTCTCTCCCTTGACTAGGTCCATCCCCAAGGCTAGGTAATATGTGTTGGGAAATAAATGAAATTATCTGTGGCCACCTACAATTACAACAACCACCAGAAACCTGGCAGAAGTTGAATTGCAGGAGGCCGTTGGTCCCCGTTACCACTAGCTTGAGCTGTGCAGGAGTGTATAAGGAGGGAGAAAGTGTGTTGAGTTGTTGCGGTGCAATGCAGCTCAAAAAGAGATTTGTAAGTTTGTCATTATTCTTTTATCCATTTTTAAATTTTGATAAAATGTCACACTGTCACTATTTGCAAGTGCACAATTCAGTGGCATTAATTACATACACACTTGTACAATCACCACTGTTCTCTAATTACCAAATAGTTTCAACATCTCAAACAAATCTTCTGTTCCCACCAAATGATAACTCTTTGGTGGCTCTTGGTAAGAGCTAATTTCTTTTGTTTTTATAAATTTGATTATCCTAGATGTTGCATTGCATGGATGTGATTCCTAGGCTCATTCTAATTTGTCTTCATATAATTATTTTCATGACCCATTCTTATAAAGTGTGTGTCAGAGCTTTTTCTTCTTTTGCCACTGAATGATATCTGTTGCTGTGTATAGGAGGACCACACTTGCTGCAAGCTGAAAAACCTGGGAATCCTACCTCTCTTTGACTATGGCTTGCCTCTGGAAGATCAAATGTAAGGAGATTTGGGTCTCTGGGTCAGACATATCTTACAACCTTAGTTTTCTTTATAGAGGTGTACAGCTCCATTCTGATGTCCTCAGCAGCGGCAAAAATCTCTATTCCAAACCTAAACTCATTCAGGGAAGTTCTAGGTGATGTTCATTTCAAGTTGAAATATCCTCAATTTACAATATCCTAGTGTATGGTCTGCATTCACAGAGATTTTTCTTATAGTCATCATCATGATCCCTCCTCCTCCCCTCCTCTTCCTCACCTGCCCCTCCCCCTCTCTCCCCCTTTTCTTCTCTTTTTTCTTTTTTTGTCTCTTCCTCCTAATCCTTCTCCTTCTTCTTGTTGGTGGTAGAAATTGAACCCAGGATCCTCCCACACCAAGCCACAACCACAGCTATTTTCCATTTTTTGTTTGTTTGAGACAGGGTCTCAGTGTGTAGCTCTGGCTGTCATGGAACCCACTCTGTAGACCAGGCTAGTCTCCAACTCAGAGATCTACCTCTCAAGTGCTGGCATTAAACACCACCATGCCCAGAACTGTTTAATCATTTAATGAACAACCTCTTCATAATTACACCATACAGTCTGTCTTTCTACACTGGTGAATTTAGTTCTGTTTTAGTCATTGTTTCGGAGAATGTTCAGAAGTGTCTTTGTCTCTTATACATCTTTTGCTCCACACTTGGTAAATGGATGATCTTAATGATGTGGCCCATGGTTTCAAAGTCCCCTGGGATCTTTTCAGATTGCAGATTATTGGAACTGGATCTACACCTAGAGGGTGGAGCTCTACTGCATGCCAAACTTCCAGAAATATTGATTTGTATGAAAATAGCATTCACTGAAAATTGGGCAATTTCAAATTCCTAGTTTTGCCACTGACTGGCCATTAAGTCTCATGTTTTACAATGGGCCTCATTAACCTCAAAAGTCAACCAAGGGTCTCTCCATCTATGTTATAGAGTATGGTTAGAAACTTCATCTGTGGGACTAGAGAGATGGCTCATCAGTTAAGAGCACTTGTCTGCTCTTCCAGAGGGCTGGGTTCAATTCTAGCACCCACATGGTGACTCATAACCATCTCTAACTCCATCCACAGGTGATCTGACACCCTTCTGGGCCCCTGTCAGCACCAAGCATTCCAATAACATACAGACATAGATGCTGGTAGAACACTCATATACATAAAATAAGCTTTAAAAAGCAAAACTATTAATAAGTAAATATGAAAGTACTGCAAGAAGTATAATTTAGATATCATTAGATTATTGTTACTTCATTTGTTTACTCCATAAACATGCCACATCTTGTGCTAGACACTGGTCTGGGGACAAAACATACAGAATGCAAATGAGACCCTGATGCTGAGGATCCTAGATCTAGGTGTGTGTGTGTGTGTATGTGTGTGTGTGTGTGTGTGTGTGTGTGTGTGTAACTGTGTGTGTGTGTAAGACTGTGTGTGTGTGTGTGTGTGTGTGTGTGTGTGTGTGTGTAACTGTGTGTGTGTGTAAGACTGTGTGTGTTGTGTGTGTGTGTATGCACATGAGCCCTTGTGTCTGCAAGGTGCTATGACTTATCAATATCAAGTTTAGGTCTATGAGAAGAGTAAAATAATCTGGACTGTTCTTGCTTACAGGTAAGATCTGCCATGTTAGACATAAACAGCACCAGGTACCAGGAGCTGATATAGGAAGAGCCTGAATGTTGGGCTTGTGTGGATGAGGGTAGATGGCATGGATGAATGCTCCAGGCCTCACCCACCTTCTCACACTTTGGCTCTACCTTCTTCAAACAACTCAGTGTTTGCATCTTGCTAGAAGAAAACTGTGCTGCAAAGAGTCAAATCCAGCATGCAGCTCCTGGACCAGATCTCTACCATCTGAGACTCTGGCCCAAAGAGAACAGGCAAACATTTATCAGATTGGTGGATCCAGGACCAATTCTTAGAATCAGAATTTTAATCCTTAGCCTCTATCGTGGACGCACAGCTGCCTTTTCTATTTTTTTTTTTAATCCCTTTTGGATCTAGAGATAAAATTCAATTTCCTAATTTGGGGGAAAAGAAATGAAAAGTGTGCTGGGGGAGAAGGAGTAACTTGGGAGAGTTCCTGGCCTTCAAAAACCCTCAAAGACCTTTTAATGGATTAAATATAAAGAAGTCAGAAACATACTGATGAAATTCCCCCTGATAGCTACTTGGTGCTTACAGATTCTGGAGGGAAAATTTCAGCAATGAAATCTGCTACTTTTTTTTTTTTTCAAACCTAAAGCATTGGAGATGCCTGGTGAACTCCAGTATGAAGTAATCATGTTTTTTTCATAACAATCCCTTCTCCATAAAGGTAGTAGAAGAAGGAAAGGCCTAATTAAAGAGCATTGATTTTTAAGATCAGCCTTAGGAGGGTGTCTAGTTTTGCCAGGCTGAGTCACTGGTGATGTTTACATTGACCCACAGATGCGCAATGAATATACAAAATTAAAATATTAATTGTCTAATCTTGTGTTACTTCTCAACATACATTTGGCAAAACTTGTAGCACATTCAGTAGGAAAACAGTAAATTTCCAAGCTGTCACAATATTGAGGTCTCGTATGTATTACTTGCTCTGCATAATTAATTGTAAAGTGATAATTTGTACACACAGATATTTTCATTCAAACATGGAAGTGCGTGTCTCAGCATCTTTGCCTGTGGCAGGCAGAAGAAAGAGTGAAGTGAAATTCATGTGCCACCTAGGCACTTGCAAGGCTCCTCCTCTCCTGGGACCAGCTGGCAAGGAGGGTGGCTGGAGGACCCTCAAGCTGCTTAGTTTAGGACATGTGCCTATTCTTAACCTTACCCACCACCTTCTAAGGGTTGTCTGTTCTTGAAGGTCATTCTAGCTGCAGTCCTGCTTGGACTGAATTCTAATGTCCCCTACAGTCTCTGTGTATACTGTATTCCCAAGTTCTAATAGCCCCCATAGTTCTCTCTTGTAATGTGACTGTAAAATCAGAGATGAAGCCATGCCTCATCATTCTTCATTCCTCAAACCTCTCTACAGTGTTATAGACATACTACCATCTTTGGTGGAGACTTGTTAGAATCTCAGTGGCCTACAACATGAATTATTTCCATTTCACTTATGTTACAAATGAGTAATGGGCCACATGTAAGCCTGGCCCATAGGCCTTTTCATGTTAGGTATCTGTTTGCAGTGCCCATCTCCCTGACATATTCCTTCCTCGTGACAAAGAACAGAAATTGACCAAGCCAAACCAGACATGTATGCTCAAAGAACCTGTTCATATGTGAAATGTGCCACATCCCTCCATGATCCACTGGCCAAAGAGAGATGCAAAGCAATGCCCAATACCAACTAGTAGACAGGAGCAAGATATGACCAACCACCATACTCCCGATTTGTGGTACAACGTTTAAATAGTGTGAGTTTCCTTGGTGTCAGCTGTGCAGCCTAGTCATGACTGCCCCCTAAAGGACATATATATGGTGTGACCTGCATAGAGTGCTCTTCTGTTTGGAACTCACAACCCAAATGCATTCCATGTTTCCAGGTCACGTTTACTGTTCTGCAGTCAGCTCCTGTACCTTGGCCTCTCCCCAAGCAGATTTGAGAGGAGCTTCTAAATTTTACAGGAAGATTTTGTTGAGCCATCAATAACAGACTCTGGTTGGCTAAAGCAATAAGGAATTGTGTTGGCCACCAGGACCAGAAGTCCAGATTTAGGCACAGTTCAAGGCAGGCATTGTCTGTCCTTGTCTTAGCCCCTCTCCTCTTTGTGGATTTCCTCTTTCCCCAAGATAATCTCTTCCATGGCCATAACATAGTGGCCAACAGCAGTTTAGGCAAGATGTGTCTAGGTTTACATCTAATGGGAGCAACACAGCTTCTCATTGTCTTTGTGAAGAGTAAGCTAAGTACCAAGTACCTTTCCAGCACCCTGTTTTGCATCCTGAAGTCTGAATTGGGTCACTCAACCTATTATGAAACAGTCACCAAGAGAGATTGGCTTATCCTGAAAACCACCAGACTTGTTCAGTAAGCTACTGCCTAGGACAGTAGCAGAATACTAAGCTAAGTTAATACTAACACTAAGGCGTGGTTAAGGCCAGAGTTGCAGTCTAATGCTTCACTTTCTAACAGGTGTTAACTGTATGTGTGTGGCTGAGAGCCTTTGTAGGAAAGCAACCCTTTTCTTGGCTTTTGGAGCAACTGGTGTACCCAGATGTCACGATTCATCACCTGGTCTTGTGCCATGAGAATAAAATAGCCAGAGTGCCCAGGGAAACTTGTCACAGGACCCATTATCAAAAGTCCCCTCTCATCCCCACTTACACTTGACTCGCCATACAGTGGGAATGAGGGAGAATATGATAATTAGGTGAACAGAGCAGGTTGCTTGGTGGTGCCTCAGGTTGGAGACAAAGACCCCAGAAAGACGATCAGTAGCTCCAGAGAACAGCAGTTCCTTGGGGAAAAGCAAAGTTCTTCCTTTCCATGTTCACCAGTATCGTATTACAAGATAATAGAGAAGATGGGCTAATTCTGCCTCACACTCAAGGAGTCTGTTTGTTTTACATATATCTAAAGTGTATTCTTGGTTGGTGCCAGGTATGAAAGGAGCTCAGACTGGGCTATCAAAGTGCTGGGACCTTTACCTGCACCTGTTGGAGGAGTGTGAACCAGGGAAGGGGGGAAGTGACAGATGCTAATCTAGGATGTAAAGGGTAGGAGTTGGTAGAGAGCAAGGACTAGCTCGGGACAGATTGGTACAGATAGCTCACACAGGGACCAGGAGCTACTCTGGGATGGTTAGTTTGCCAGAGATGACATGGGGAACAGCTATTCCCTCCCAGGGAAGGTGCCCATGCTGCCTATTGTCCTCCAGAAAGAGGCCTTTGAGCTGATCTTGCTTCATTTCATCTAGGCCTCTAGACTTGGCCTAGCTCTTGCCACAGACCCAAATTTTGCATCCTTTAGTCTGAATTGGGTCACTCAATCTATTATGAAACAGTCACCAAGAGAGATTGGATTATCCTGAAACCCACCAGACTTGTTCAGTAAGCTACTGCCTAGAACAGTATCAGAATACTAAGCTAAGTTAATACTAACACTAAGGCGTGGTTAAGAGAGATTTTGCCACCCCATCAGTATGCATGTGGGGCTGGTGGCCCCTTAAGAGTACCTATTATTAGTTCCTACTGAATGGCTCAGATAATATTAACACACTCACCACTCACCAATCACCCTGGTCCAGAAGACGGACACCTTTCCCAAAACCTTTTCTCTCTGCCACTCTCTCCTCCTACCCCTAATACTTTCTGCAGTTCCTCCACACCTAGATCTTATTCTTAGGGAGGTAGAAAAGGGGTAACACAGAAAACTGAGCTGAGCCTCCACTTCTCTAGCTGCCAGTAGCCACAAGGCCATGGAGGTAATTTAATGGCTGGACAGTTTTAACACACAGTCCCTGCTCCGTCTCTGCGGCAGAGTACACATAGGATGGGGCCATATGGAGACTTTACTAGCAGATGCACTGGCGGCTTCGCTCTGTCTGCAAAAATCTCTATTAGGTTTTAGGGTTTTTTTTTTTTAATTAGACAAATGTCAGTGTTTTATTCAGGGTGGGAAACTGTTTTCTGAGTTTGACAACAATGCCATTTTCAAAGAATCTCACTATGGTGACTGCCTTTTCTTTGCAAGCCTCCTTCCCACTTTGTGTGTCCTGTTTAGATAGGCCATGCCTAGAACACAGAATTGTCATACTGTCACCACCAGCACCACCCTCTCTCCTTCTGTCATCCCTTGGAGCTTCATGTTTTCTGTTGCTTCCCACCTCTCATACCCCCCTGCTCCATCTCCGTCTGTTCAGAGACACTTGCTTCCCCAGAGAAGAGAAAATGCAAAAAAGTCATCAGCCCAGGGCAGAGGGTTTATGAAGCGTGTTCTTCCCCCTGACAAATAGAACACATCTTTCTTGCTCATTGCTAAGCCCAAGGCTTAGTCCAGAGTTACCTTTAGGCCCTTCTGCTGCCACAAGTCATTGGCTAGCAAGGATTCTCAGCAGTGCGCCCTCTACAGGCTCCGTGAGATCTATGCGTTGAGAATTCACTCCACACTATTGAAATAAACATCCCATTTCCTGGAAAGAGGGTCGTTATGGAAAACACATCAACTGGATTGGTTTATTGAATTTGGACTCCAGCTAGCCTAGCTGTCTTACTGGCTATCAGGTTTTCAGTCCTTAAGAGACTGTGAAACTCCTTCAATTTCCTCAGCCATGAAATGGGGGTATGATGATTTACTTCATGGGACTGTTCTAAGAGTTGGCTTATGAAAATGTCTCAACATGGCACCTGGGCCTTTGAAAGTTCTTTGTAAATAGTAACCAGAGTTTTCCTTAGAAAGGCCTGATGACTCATGAGTCTGACTGAGGTCCTTGCCATGTCTTATGTGGCCCATATACACTAACTACAAAGCACAAAATGATGATATAAAGGCCTTTATACTGCCAGCTCCCAGCTCTAAAAAGACCTATGACTTCCCAGTTCTCAAGATAGACTTCTCTATACTATAACCAGTGTCCCTTGGTTGAGCTGGGCCCCTTGTAAACCCAGGCTTCTTTTATCTGATGGGTTGTGTATTTATCAAAACTCACCCCTGGACCTAGGTATTCAAACTCATCTCCTCCAGGAAGATCTAGGATTAGATTCTTTCAAGCCCTGTGCAGAGTACAAGACAGAACCTAGGAGAGCTAGCACTGCACAAGAGGGTAATCTGCTGGTGCACACAGAGCTCAGTCAGGTTTGTTGCTCTCCATTTAGATAGACAATTTAGGTGGATTTTAATGACTATGAAATGTTTTACCTTTTACAACGCCTGGAACTGGTATGCACCCTTAACAAACTGCAGGCTTTCCGTCACTCACTGCCTGTCATCTTCAGTTAATACAGGGTCCATTAGGACTTGAGAAACTTATTATTGCAATAAAAAAATATATCCTAACCATATCACAGACCATATATCTGAATCTTGCATAACATTCTCCCAGAGATTAATCTATATTTTATCTAAGTATTATATAATGGTGATGCTTTGGTCCCATGCACAGCTATTTCCATGAATACTGGGGTGGTAATGGCAAAAGTTTACTATTGAGGTCAAGATGCTTCTCCCAGATTTATGAAGGACAAAGGGCATTTCCCTGTCTTCTGCATGGCTTCCTAAGAGACTTCTGAGCAGCTAAAAATGTGACAGATAGTGGAGAGAGGTGTTGCTGTGAGACCTTGGGGGGAGCCCATTTCCATTGCAGATTACCTGTGGGGTGCAGGACCTGATGCGTTTCTGAGCTCGTAACACCAGGTCCTCATAAGAGCCATATTCTAAGAGCCAATGCTGGACATGCCCAGAAGGAACAGGTTATTACAACCATTCTTTCAGCACCAGGGCTACCAGGCACTATGCCAGAAGCAAAGAAAAGTTACAAGGCTCACTCCAATGAATCCGTGTGCTTTTGACTAAAAAAAATATCAGGCTAGTGAAGAAGTTCACACTGGATCCCAGAGCCACATGCTATTTCCTTGGGTCACTTTTCTCTTACTATATCCTATGGAAAATACATCCGGAATCTCCTACCCTCTGTGCCCTTAAGTCTTCATAGCGTTTCTCTACCTTGTAATGCATGAATGTGGCCCTGGGTTCAATCCCCTGCATGGCAAGGCAAACAAAACAATAAAAACCAAACTGCATACACATACTAGAGATACAGCAGTAAGAAAAACAATCAGGATGCTTCCCTTCAGTATCACAAATTAAATCGTAGCATGCTATCTGTTCCATATCGATAAAACTATGGGGAAAAGAGAAGTAAGCACAGGGTTTTTGAGGGCGTGTCGGTGGTGTGATTTTGTGTAAGGTAGTCATGGAAGACATCACTGAAAAGATGTGCAGTAAAGATCTCAGGAAGTTCAGGAGCTCATCTCACAGAACATAGAAAAAGGTCAAGAGGGTATCCTACTTCCCAGGAGGCTGGGATCTGGATGTGGTCGTCAAACTTGGTGCTGTGTGGTTGGGACAGGTGGGAGAGAGGAGAGTGAAGGGCAACAGAAGCCAGGCCTGCTAGCTTTGTGTGCATCACTGTCTCGTCCATCTTATTTTCTACTTATGAGACCCGTGCACCTAGATCAAAGGAGAGATATGCTCGCTCAGGCCTGCAGCTCTAGACTAGCTCTGAGCCCTGCTACACTTGGTCGCAGAATGCTTTCTGAACAAATTGCAGAGAAGCACCCTTCTCCCCCACCCCCTTTAATTATTTTACTGAAGTTCTCCTGTGTTCCCAGCTTTCTTTCCAGTCAGAGGCTTCTTGGCTAGCCCCGCAACTGCAGGACACCTTTTTTCTTAGAGTTCACTGTTATGTGCTGTAGGAAATGATCTTGCCTTTCAATTTCCTCTCTATCACAACCATCATAAAGTGGTGAGGAAACTATGATACTCTTTGATGAAAGTAATCATAACTATATTTGACACAGATGATTATTTGATAAACTACAGACCCATCCTCCAGCAGGCTGTGCAGCGCATAGGATGTCTCCACCAGGAATGTGGGAGGCACTCCATCAGTGGGGACATTTCCAAGCGGATGAAGGGTAGCTTGAGATTTGACCATCTCCTTTAGAAATCCAATTGCTGGAACAAGGACAATGCGGATGCTGTTTGTCATGTTCATTGTGTGACATCCCATGGGATGTGAGCTGATTTTCCTGACCGGGGAGCTCTTGCAAAACAAAATGAGGAAGCTGAACATCCCTTCCTGGGCTAGCTTCCCTTCTGTCTTTCAGTGTTCATGCAATGAGCCTTCTTCACAATCTTCTACTGAATAAAAGATTCAGAAGACAAAACCTGGAGAATCAGCCAAACTATGCTGACTGCAGTTCATGAACCTCTAATGGAGGAGAGGGCAACCTGGAAGTTTGGGCTCCAGAGGAGAGTATTGGGGACCTGAAGGGACTGCAAACTTTCTGGTCATAAATTTTTTATGATTCAAAAGATTCTCATTTTCTGGTTGTATTACTATTCCTGATTCCTAATAAGTATGCTTCCTCTCATACGTGCTGAACAACATGAAAATAAACGAGGGCTGAGAAAAATAACTGTTTTTTTTTTTTTTTTTGGCTACAAAAACTGCACTTACTCGAAGAGCACAAATTAAAATTACTGATTATAGGCTGGGAAAATATCTCAGTCAGTAGTGCCTGTCACAAAAGCATGAGGACCTGAGTTCAAATTCCTGGCGCTCCCACAAAAGCCAGTGTGGTAATACAGTCTGTAATCCCAACGTGGAGAAACAGAGATAGGTAACTCAGTGGAGCTCAGTGATCACCCACTCTAGCAAAATCAATGGACTCTACATTCAGTGAGGGATCCTGCCTAAAAAAACAATAAGGGAGACACTGAACATCAACCTTTGGCCCCACATCATCTAGGTGCAAGCATACCTTCTTGTATATGTACTTGTAACCACCTAAACATGTATACACATAAGCGGGCATACACACACAATACTGGTCAGGAGAATTGGTGAGATAGAACTTCATGCCCCTGCCATCTGGTATTACCTGAAACACATCTCTGGGAGTCATTTTGGGTTGATATAGGCAGTCCCAATTTATAATGGTACCGCTTACAGTTTTCCAGCTTTCCAATGGGACAAGTTATGCATTCAGTAAGAACCATATGCTGAATTTTGAATTTGGGTCTTTCTAAGGGATGGGACTACATAGTGTGATCCTCTCTGGAGATGCTAGACAGTGGGAGCCAGCCACAGCTCCCAGTCATTGCCACAATTAAGATGGGGAGCCATCCACACCACGGCATACTATGTTGCTCATCTAGGATGTGTAGTGGATCGGGTATGTTAAAGGTACTTTCAGTTTGCAATAGTTCCAAATTATGATAGGTTCATCTAGCATAAGTTCATAGTAAGTCAGGGAGTACCTATGCTTACTTTTCTTACGCCTCAGTTTCCCCTTGCTGGCAAAAGACTAAATGACTTTTTCTGCATCTGCGTACCTTGTCCCTAAACAAGCAGCAGAGGAAAAGTGCCTCCGAAGCTCCGAAGCGGCACAAGGCAGAGGGACTTTGATTTCAGTGACTGGGAGATACAACTTTGACAGTGCTGCCCCTTGAGTGGTCAGCAGGCAAAAAGGGAACTCATCAGAAGATCTTCAAAGGCAGTAGGGTGCGCGGGGAGAAAAGGGAGCCTGTATCTAAGTAAAGGATTGGGAGAGCAGCAGGCTGGGCTGCAGCTGCTGCTAAGCAATGGCAGCCCGGGGCTCTACGCACCTCCTAGCCTTGAAGTCAGTCTGGCATTTTGTTCTATAAAGCCTCTGCTTCAGAAGATAAAATGATTTCTGACCCGGAGACCTGCGCTGACAACTTTGTAGACAAACCCCAAGCAGAACAGCCCTGCTTCTTTCTGGTCTCATCCCCCTTAAGCAGGACTTTCGTGCTGCTCTATGGTTCCAGGACTTTCACAGGGAGAATGTGGCTGAATAACCCTGGAGAAGTTCAGGGCCACATCCCCATTGTAGCCTTTCCTCACAGTTAGCACAGATTGACAGGAATCGGATAAGACTGTTGTCAGGCTGTAGGGTTTTGTGGAAACTCCAGCTCACACAGCCCTCTGGTATTCTGTAGTAGGTTCCTGAACAGACAGATGAAAAGACGGGTGAGACACCTTTTAGCAGGCTAAATCACATGCCAGTCCAAAGTTTAGAATGCGGCTCTGGATGTGCTTACTGATCACGCATGGAGCAGGCCCTGAGCAATGAACAGTGAATGTAATTAGCTCATGGTCTTAGAATCTTGATGAGAAAGACATTCTGAGAACTCTTACGTACCAGAGGTCCCTCTGCTAGACAGATGCATGGCAGTTACATAGGATTGCCCACATCCCAGGGCTCTTTTCTGAACAAGGCAATAAGATGCAGGGTTTCCCCCACTGTCACCCAGAGGCCTGCCAATCAATAGCCCTGACTTCAAGCTGCTATAGGATCATATCTTTTGCTAAAGCACATGAATCCCTACCTCTCTGCCTGTGCATGACAGCGGGCTGGGATCAAGACAAGCTCTAACTTCGAGAAGAGAAGTAGGTGAATCAAGCTTACATGGCTTCTACAAATGAAGCCGAATGACATCCGAGCCTCTTTTGATGGCACGGTTATTTTCATGATACTATTCAGACACCAAGTATAGTGTTACCTTCTGTGCCAAATGGGGACACCTCTCAGTCTCCCCAAACTGCCTTCTCCTCCTCCACAGCATAGCCACACATTTCAAGGAGAACCATTTTGCCGCCTACTGTTTCTATGTCATCACCATCAACATCTACAGTTAGTTATTTATCATCTATTTTTCTTGGGGCTGTCCTATGTACACACCTTCAAAGAACATCTCACAGTTTCTTCTATTCTCCAGGGTCTGTTGTCTCTAAGGAATAGTGTTGATGCTACAAATATTTAGTGAAACAGGCTGAAACTAGATGAGACCAGATTAAATATGTACATTGTGAATATCTCCTTCCTTGACCTCCTTACCCTGGGCTGTAGCTGTGCTGAACAGTAACAAGAGACAGATTATTTTCTTGGCAAAGTAAGAAGAGTATTATAAAACAGATTATTCCTCTCCTGCTGTCAAAAACATATATTTAAAGTCATCAGTTGGAAGCCGTCAGCTGCCGAGCTGAGAAATGTGGCTAAGAAGTTTTAAGAAAATGCTATTAGCAATGACCTCTTATTCATAAGAGATGCCATGCTGCACATCAGCTGTGTTACTGCTGCCCTGGAGGAAGTCCCCTTAAACGGCTGCCGTACCCTGACTAGTGATCAGTCTGTTTGGAGTGAGCCACGGAGTAAACACCATGACACAATTTAACCAGCAACCACAAGAACAAATAATCACAAGTTTGGGGGCTCTGGGCCATAAAAATACAGACATTTACCTTGAATGTGGATTTATAGCATCAAGATTTTTGTGCCAAACGAAGCTTGAAATGGATCATCTGAAGTACAGTGTCCAAGTGGTAAAAATAGTCCTAAAAACTTTACCGTGGTGTTAACAGGAGGCTTCAAAGGAAGCAGTCCTCTTAGAACAAGGCAGTTTGCTCTGTGCCATCTTGACAAAACCATAATGTTTTTGAGTTTGAAAGGACCTTTGGGGTCTCAAAGTGGAGCTTCCTCGCTATGTGGAGATCCTACTTGAGAGTTAGCCCCAGGCTTTGACTTTGACATGTGACTACCAAAGGCAGGCCTATTTCAGAATAATGAAGAAACTGTTTTCATTGTTGGTTCTCCGGAGCTACGAAGCTCCAAGTACAGTGCCCAAGTAGCCCACATTCCTACCAGGAGCGGGGGTAGGACTTTTAGTGTGGTGCATTTTCTTTGATTTAGGATCACCTTATTTTTCCAGCCAGCTACATCCATTGTTATGTTGACCTATTAAGGTGATTACAGAAAGCGTTGGTGGCCTAGCAGATCTCATTTTCATCATGGCCAGCCTCCTGCGATTGCAAGCTTCAGAACGTGTCATAAATCCAATAGACTGACCATCTCCAGGAGCTCAGCAAAGAGGCCACAGCTTTTTTGTTTCCACTTAAGCCAGGGTTATGGGTAGTAATAAACTCAGCAGTCAAGGCCAGAAATGTGATAATAGTGGGAAATGAGAAAGGGGAGTAGAGGAGGGAAAGCCAAGCCAGAAAAATGCCCAGCTCTCCTTGCTTTGCTGAGTTTTCAAATTCATTAGCAACCTCAATTATTCAATTCCTCCATTTTAATCTCTAATTAAACACTGCCTCAGACACTGTATCTATGGAGAGTTGAATTGAAGTGGCCTCTTTTTAATAATTGTGAACCTGTGATCTCTGTATTGTTAACCTAGGGGGAGGGGTAGACAAACTTACTTTAAAACAGAAGAGAACAAAAAGAAGGAAAACTGTGGGTCCCAAAACTTCACATGAAGTGGTAATTGCAGAAGAATATTATTTTCCTCCAAATATAGCAAAATGACTACACAGCTCCCAGCATCTTTCTATAATAATTTCTTAAATCAAAAGCATATTTGCTGACAAGAGAATGCCTTAACACAGCCATTCTTTTTGGAATAATTAGACAAGCAAGAAAAAAACCAAGCAGGTACAATATGTTGCAAAGGAATTATACTACTTTTTTTCTTATTTCACAAGGTCCTAAGGCCCTGGGATTCCTTTAAAATAATATATTGTTTGGATGAGGTAATGAGATAAATATGGGCAAAGACATTGGAAGGCAGCATTTTGCCAATTGGATTTCTTTTTATTTAAAGAAAAAACCTTCCCAAGAAATGAGGGCGCATTCACAGAGCCTCAGAGGGGGAAATGATTAAAATACAGATAAGAGGGTAAAATAGAATATATGATAGTATGCCTTCCATAATCATATCTGTGGGCAAATGTGGCTTCCCCATTCCAGATATTGGAAAAAAGCTGAGTCCTCATATCTTACCCACTTTCCGACATACTGCCTGTCGTCACTGGCTCTGATACTCATCACCTCAATAGGCTGTAGACGCTGTGGGGGAGTAGTATACCTACTCTTTCTAAACCTACAGGAATTGGCTCCTGCTCACAGAGAAAGAGCCAAATCAATGTTTGCTATCCAGTTTCCTACACCAAGAAGGCCTACTCATGAGTGCATTCTTTCAAATTCCATCACACAAATTCTTAAATAAGTTACACAAGAAGCATACGGTTTTAATTTTTAAATTGTAATTACAACATTCCTCCCTTCCCTTTCCTCCCCCCCCCGAATCCTCTCATATACTCATCCTGACTCTACCTCCAACCCATGGCCCCTTTTTTTTTCACTAATTGTTATTGCACAGGTATATGTATATACATATACATTTATATAAATGTATGTGCATATATGCATTTAAAATAGCTAAATTAATTCAATGAAAAGAATCAGACTGCATGAAAACCAAAAGTTACAAACACTGGAAATTCCTCTACAACAGACACAAATGTACATTCCATCTGGCCAAGGCGAGGTCTTTTTTTACAAATCCAGACTTCTTCCCTACAGTGGGTGTTTTTTTTGCCAGTGAGGAAGTTGGGACACCTACCTGGGCCAGCTGATGGTCACATGAAACCAAAGCTCTTGTGTGCTCTAGGTGACTGGCACTACTACAGCAATACTCCAAGGGTTGTTCTGGCTGAAGGGTAATGTGCAGAAGCATGCAGTCACAATGTCTACCGACTGTTGCTGACATATTACCGCATGACTATCCCCAAAGCCACCTGGCAAACAGTGGTATCGTTTTAGTTGAAAATACTTGTATGACATTAATTCTAAGAAAACTCATTGCCATTTCCTGTTTAAAGGTAGACAATCATCTTGAGTGAGGTAACCCAGACCAAGAAAGACAAACATGGTCTATATTCACTCATTAGTGGATATTAGATGTAAAGCAAAGGATAAACAGGCTACAATCGACAACCCCAGAGAAGCTAGGTAATAAGAAGGACCCTAAGAGGAATGGATGGATCTCCCTGGGAAGAGAAAATAGCATGTTTTGAAGCATCTCTCCTGAGTATCCACAGAAGCATGAGTTTGATTAGATATATCAAGTAAGCAAAAGAGGTTTTCAATCTCTGCTCTCATGATGGTTATAACCATATAGGGGAGATAAATTACCATTTCCCAACACAGCATTATGTCAGCATTACACACAGTGGCTAACACATCCAAGTTGACGTAAATAGAATAGTACTATAATTTGTACCTGAAATGATTCTCAAAGGCTGATGTGTTGAAGGCTTATTCTTGAGTTTGTGACACTAATAGAAAGTTACAGAACCTTCATGAGGCAGGATCTAGGGGAGAAAGTTAGGTCATTGGCGATCTGTTCTTCATAGGGGAGACCTCAGCTTCTTTCTTTTTGTTCTTTTACTTTCTGCTGCAATTTTGAGCAGTTTTGCTTTCCCACTTGCTCCCTGCTATGGTTATCTTGCTGGAAGTCCAAAGTGACAGGGCCAAAGAATGATAGCTGAAATATCTGGAATCGTGAGCCACTATAGACCTGCCTTCTCAGATATTTTGTTAGTGGCAGAAAGCTAACACAGAAAATGGTTCAAATCACTGATGGGTAGCAAGTGCTCCCAGCTCCTCTAAAAGTTCCCAGAAGGAACACCATCATCCCATCAGCCCTTGCCCATGCTTTCTCCAGTCAATACCTTCCTTCCTTACTTACTTACTGATCGAATGGTCTCTGTGCTCCCTTCAGCTCTCTGCACTACCCTCCTGAGAGAATGGGCATGGATTTGCTGAGACTGTGCAGATTCTTTTTTAGACTAACCAGTAACTGTCTCCTCTTAAAGTAGCCTCTGCTCCCTGAGGAAAAGGGCACATCTTCTGGATGCAAGGATGAAGATGGTATTTTGTCAGCACTTCCCACAGAAAAGGAAAAGTATAGGAGCTGAACTTAAAAACTGTCAAAGTGAAGCAGGTACATGAGCTGATTAGAGACACTGTCCTAGAGGCCAGTATTTGGTACCATGCTTTGGTCTTTACTGATGTCCGCTTTTATGGTCCATCTCCTGCCAACATGCCCTTCTCCCCATAGCTAAAAAATCAAAAGATGGTTACTTTAACTAACTTGCAACTGTTTTGAACATGTATTTAAACAGATGCAATTCCTTTCCTTTCAAAAGGAATGGTCTGGAAGAGCCCCACAGCCCTGAATATATACAATCAATACCTTGCCTGAACCATTGATACCTTGCTCATCAGTTAAATATCATTACAGGAAAGATTTCAACAAGATCATGGCACATTATACTTTAAAGTTTGACTTTAAAGGATTCCTGGGCTTTGCTGAAAGGCATTAGTAATGGAATTCTTTATCTCTTAGCTTAATTTATTCTGAGGAAAATAGGGCCATTATCTTAAATCTATTTTTTTTCCAACAGAGAAAACAGACCTCAGAAGTCCAGTACTTATAAAGAAATCATTGTTTAATTACCTTTTTGTTTAACCCTTTGAGGAAGGAAGTGATTTGTCAGAAAATAAATAGCATTCCTCTTGGGCTGTCATTAATAAAGTCACTTTGTTTCTTTTCCTTTACTTTCTTCTTTTTGTTTTCCTTCTTCTTCCCATGCTCCTTGCTTCCATCTCTCAAATAAACTTGAGGACTTTTTAGTAGTTAGGAACTCCACTGAACCCACTTCTCTTGGTCACTGGTGATGAGTGAGGCCATGGTGTTGTAAGTCTATGATCTAGAACACAAGGATCTAGAACACCAGGAGACTACTCCAGAATCCCATTGCTGTGAGATGACTGTCAGCTGTGTGTTTTCACATTGACCATAGCTTTCTGACTCAAAAGGGTAGGTTATCTCTAATGAAAAACAACTGACTTGAAGAGGAAAGAATGTAACCCATCAGCCAGCTAGTTCAAGGAACACCAAATTCAAGGAACTAATAGGATGGAGGACTTGTTGCTTTCCACACCAGCTAACTGAAGAGTGTTGTTGGCCTGACAGGATATCTGAGCACTGAGTAAGTTTCCAAGAAGATGCCATTCTGTGGTATCTCCACTACCTTGCTGAACCCTCACACTCTTGACTGCTCCTCCTAGTTCTAATATGTAAAACTCAACCACTAGGCACTCAAGACTTAAGGATCACTTGTAAATAAAACCATATACTCCACTGTTGTCAAACTTCCGGGCAGCTGCTTCCCAAGGCCTAGGTTACATCAACCTCCCTATTCATCCATGTTCCTCGATACTACCTTTTACAGCAGCTGCTTCTGGAATCTGTCCTAGGACTTGTCCTGTCTGATAAGTTCTATGACTCCCAAAGCCCAATCAGTGATGCAGCTCTGAGGAAGTTTCCTGGTGCATTGCTACACACAGCTTAAATGGAAAAGAAAAGTGGATCCTATTATAATTCCAGGAACTGGAAGCTAATCGGAGTCCCAAATCTGCCTTTCAGCTCCTTCCTGCCTCTATCAAGTAGGATAGGTGACCCTTTTTATAAATACTGCTATTATCAGAGATTTTGTGTTTCACGGTTACTGGGTCATATTTTACAAATGTAAATGACTTTGAGATCCTCCATTCACTTCTTCTAAGCAATCTGCATGTCTACAAGGAATGGAAGTCTATAAAGAAGCAAGCAGGCTCCTGTTTTAGTCAAGCACTCCTGGTATTCATCATTCCCCAGTCTGAAAGTCAGCCGCTTCCTAAATCACACAGATGGGAGTATCAGTTCCCCTCATTTTGTAAGAGGGGAACTCACACTGTATCTCCTGGTTTTGTTTTCATTTGGCTTGGTTTTTGACAAGCCCCCTCCATTCCAGAAGTTATTTATTCAGTTAGCCTTTGTCAGCTGCAGGCAATGGGGCCCTCTACAATGGAGAGACTGTGTTTTCTTTCATTACAGCTCCTCTTCTTACAGCATTCCTACTGATGGGACAGGACATGTTAGAGGACTGTTGAAAGGGGGGAAGTTAGACCACAACCATTGAAATCACCACTTATCTTGGCATTTACTGTGTGCATTGAGTTATATGCTATTCTTTTAAGTTGGCTATAAACTGGAAAGAAGCAGATTAGTCACATTTTTCAGCTGATGGCACATCATCACTTTCACATTTATAAAAAATAATATATGTCCCACTTTTATCCCTGGTCCTCATTCCTATTGCCCTTCTTTATCAATAGGCAACCTATTTGGTATGTTTAACACATGTACATATATAGATATATATGTATATATATATATGAGAGAGATCATATAATGTATTATTAATACATTGATATATGATATATACATATTACTTATGTGTATTTTTTTAGTTTACTCAAGTGATACCGTACTGCAGACACAGCAGTGATTACTCTTTCCCCTAGGATCCTCATGAAGTTCTCACATTGTTAGACATCTACAGTGACCACTGTTTCTAATTGCTACATCCGTAGAGTTTTAGTTACCCATTCCGTTTGATAGATCTCTCAATGGCTTCAATTCTCCCCATCCCTGTGAACCTGTGTGAGAATTCTAGCACTCACATGAGTGCTAGATGAGAGTGATTTCTGTGTCTCAGGGTAGTTCCACACACAACTCTAGGAAGCGTTGCCAGACATACTGGAAGACAGCTGACCAGTTTACATTCTCAAGGCTGGCTCACAGGACTCTCCGGTTTACCCTCTTGCTTACAAGTCCTGGGTGCTTCCCACTTTCTAATCCTCACTAACCTAATTGGTACAATGCAGAGTTCACTGCTATTTTCATCCCCCACCCTCCTTGCTAATAACTTTGATCTTTATTCTCGACTGTCATGTGACAGAAAGGAGTGGCTTCCGGGACTAGAATCAGGATGCTAGATTAAAAGAACCACGTGGATAAGGTGGTGACCCATAACCCATATGAGCTGCAACAGCACAGTGATTGCAGAGAGTCTATGGGAATTCAATAGCTCAGTAGTGTTGGACCCATGGTGACAACCTGAGCACCCTCTCCCAGGCTCCAGCAGCAGAGGTGAAACTGCAGGTTATTCTAGACCCAGCTGCACTGGGAGGCGCCCTGCCTCAGCAGGTCTGTGCAGACTCACTTGGCTTAACGTTTCTGACAAAGTCGCCCACAAGTGCCATCTTATCAGAGGATCAATTTTATATCAGAGGGTCATTAAATTCTTTTTCATGAGAATAAAATGGGCTTTCACTGCTGCACACTGTACTGCTGCTCGTCCGAAACTGCAGATGAAATCAAAGTGGAAGAGATTTAACCAAATTATCCGTCTTCAGAAAATAAGCTCCGCTGCAAATGTATTTTTGATGTGGTATTGTGCAACATAGAGAGAGGAGAAATAAAAATACTCTAATGGCCCTGCTATATACAAACAGGAGGGGGCTGTGGGTTTAACACTCTGTAGGAGCAGCTTTCTCTTGCCCATTGAAGGGGAGAAGGGTTTAAGGATCTGAGAATTAAATGATCAAGGTACAAAGCTCATGATGGACTAAGCAGGATTCCAACTGAATAGCACACCCCATTACCACCTCTATGTATCTGTGGATGTCTATTGTATTTGTACATTTTCATATGCATGTATAGGTGTGGATATGCACACGTGTGTGCTTATGTGCATGGATGCTGGAGGCCAATGTGGGTACCCTCCTTTGACACCTTCTACCTCATTTTTGAGACAGGGTCTCTCACTGAATTTATTGATGCAGCTAAACTCATTGGCCAATGAGCTTCAGGATCTACCTGTCTTGCTCCCTTTCTGCCCCCAATTCATTCTGCCAATAATGAATACATACCTCTGTTCATATGGGTGTTAGATATATGAACACAGGTCCTTAGTGTTAGACAGCAGGCACTTTACATATAGAGCCATCTCTTCAACCCCAGGCTTTAATTGTCTAGGAAGGTTTGAATCCTTAACAGAAAAGCTCATGATTGTGTCCTATCACCTTCCAAGACTTGTCTCTTCATCAGAAAACATCTAAGGTGTGAAAAGCACTCAGCAGACTCCACCCACCATGGTGGTCCTGCACTTTTCTCAATGATGAAAGGGGAATAGGCATGTGTGTTTACGCCATCCAAGTGGACACCAGGGTTTGCTTTAGCTATGCAGTTTTTTACAAGCCATGCTTATGAACCCTTTCTCCCCTTATTTTGGCATGGCTGGTAGAAAGAGCATGCTACAAAGAGGCCCAGGGAACACGTTCAGGACTTCTTAGCTCAGCACTGTAAATGTACTTGAAGAGTACCATCCATTCATGCTACATTTGTCCCACAGCCTCTTAGGATCCTTTGACACTACAAAGTCTATGAGTAACAACAACAAAAGGAGTCAGATATACCAAATGAAAACAAAATGGCAATGACTATTAAAGTGCCCGTGCATGTGTAACATGAGCTTACCTGTGACTGGAGGTTGTGATGTAAAGAACAACCAAGGAAGAACTATTTAGATAAGATATATGTAGATCTAAAAATGCAACACATAGTGAGAACGAAAGCCCACATTTAAGAGACTGCCACAGAGCATGCTATGACCTTGCTACCTCTCGTTGGAGGACTGGCTGAACACACTCTGGATTGCTACAGAAGTGAAGTTCCCATCCAGCTTACTTAGTCACCTATTCCCTAGAGATGGGGAACACTGAAGCCCATAGGACAGTGTCCGTATTCCCTAGGTAGCTTTGGAAAGCATCTATCCCATCATTCCTTGCTTTAGAACCGTGTTGTTTCCATATGCTTTCAGGTTTGGTTACAATTTTTCTATGCCCAGTAGAGATGAGAATTCTTTCTAATGCATGCTAGCCAAAGATCTTTGTAGGACAAAGGAAACTAGAGGATGCAGAGAGAGCCATGAAACTCATCTCACAGGCCAGAGCCTAGTGCTAGGAGACAGAAGCCCCTCACTGGTATGGATTGTCTTATCCAGACTGCTATTTCTTGAGTATCGTTTTGTCATCACAGGCCAGCAAAGAAGACATTCTGCCTCAAATAGGCTAGGGTTAGTTTCTTAGGTGTGCAGCTGCCTAACAGTGGATTAGGAGGCTCACAGGGCCTTTGGGAATGCCTGGCCTTGGATGAATGGGGCTTGCCTTTCAGAGGTCCAGCTACATTTTATATTTGCCATAAGCCACACATGCGCTCTTTGGGGAGAATGGGAATTAAAAAATACTATTTGCAAGATAAGTAAAGAGAAGTGTAATCCCTGAGTAGGACGAAGGGTGCTTTGAAATGAATGGGGGATAATCCTTTTGTTGACTATTACAAATGTACTTTATTTCTGTATTATCTGACTGTGAGAATGTGTTATTTGCTCTAGCGACAAAGCCACTGCAGTTTCTTCTCTTTATGTCATCTTAAGTGTGACTGCAAGTCCTGTTTATTGCCTGGGGTCTGAGGCAGCCAGCTCAATGGGGGCAGCTGGGTAGCATGGCCACTGTGGATCCTGACAGATTGTGTTTTGTTCCAGGCTCTGAACAGTAGTAAACAGGAGGTTAGGGAGGTAACTCTACTGCTGGTGACACCCACCAGCTCCAGAGGCTGTAACCCAACACTCTACAGGCACTTTGAATAGCCAGACTTGTAACTCCGTTCTTGAGCAGTCTGGGACCTGTGACTAATGCCTCTCTTTCATGGTTTTGCATTCAGTTCTCTTGAAGCAGGTGGTAGAAAAATTCTGAAGGCTTGTTGTTAGAGAGCATTCATAGGAAATTGCTTGGGTAGAGCAGATCCACAAATACTAAATAAGAAGGTGGGGATATGTTTGGATAAGTACTGAGTAGATGGTTCTAGAACTTCTGGGGAGCAAATGCTGTGCTGGCTGGCTTCTAGCACATTACCACCAGCTAGAAGTATCTGGGAAGAGGAGATTCAGTTGAGAAGATGTCCCCATCAGATTGCCCAGAGGCAAGACTGTAGGATATTTTCTTGATTAATTGTTGATATGTCTGTCCAGCCCACTTGGGACAGTGCTGCCCCTTGGGCAGTTTGTCATGGGTGATCTAAGGAAACAAGCTAAGAAAGCCATGAAGAGCAAGCCAGCAAGCAGCAATCCTCCATGGTCTTGTAAGGATGAAAAAATACAGCCTAACTCTCCAATGACCCCAGGAAGCTAGAAGTTTAAAAAGCCCTAAATACCTTAAATTGTCCCTGGCAGTAAGTAGGCAAAAGGTCACATTCTTTGCTGTTTATTTATGACAAGATCAGTACGTGAGTACAGGAAATGAGCTTTGTCGCCCACCCAGGAGGCCGCGCAAATGCAGACCTAAGGGGCTATAGAAAACTGATTGGTCTATAAAGCGTCGGCTTGGATGGTTTAAATTCACTGGTCCATACCACACGGGCTCTGGATGCTATGAGATGATTGGTTTAAGATGTGCTGGCTTTGTTGTAACCCTATAAAAGCTGTCTCAATTCTGTACTCAGGGTCCTCTGTCCTCTACCCCTGCGTGGCGTATGACTGTGGGCCCCAGTGCACTTGGAATATAAAAGACCTCATGCTTTTATATCAAGACTGCTTCTCATGTGATTTGGGGGGGCTTTCCTGAGTCAGGGCGTGAGGGTCCACTCTCTGCGGGTCTTTCAATCCTTGCCTCCAGGTTCTTGCACTGTGTTCCATCTTTGTCTTCCCTTAGTGATGAGTTATAACTGTAAGCTTAAATAACCCTTTCCTCCCAAAATTGCTTTTGGTCAGTGTTTTAATGCAGCAATAGAAAGTAAACCAGGGCACACACCATAGCAGATGGTATTTTTGTTTGCGTGAACACTAAGTATATATGGAGGTGGAAGAGCTAGAAGACTCAACAAAGACATGTGGGGCTTCTAAGTCAAGCGCAAACAAATGGTTACCCTTGGTAATATGGGTAGCTGAGCCGTACGTAAGATTGATTGCAGGAGAGTCTAAAACTTCTGGGCTTTCAGGGGTCTGGTTCACTGTTAGGACATGAGCTTAACAACAAATTAACAGAAGTGTCCCCAATAAGTGCTAATAAGCCCCAAGAGGAATCAGAGACATCCCCATGCATACCAAATGCTCTCATTAGAACATCAGCTACCATGAAGAATAGCAAAAACACCTTGCAGTCATTAGGAACTTGCAATGCTATGACTTAAGTTTAGAGGAACACATATTACATTGTAGAACCTAATCTGTGCTATCTTTACTAATAGCTGCCTAGTACTGAGCCTGAATGAGTCAATGTATGATGGACATTTGAAGCATCAGCTATAACCCCATCACTATTTTTAAAGGTACTGAAGTTTCAGAAGAGTCTTTTGAAAAGGTGTTTATCTGAGTTGTTGTGAGTGGTTTGAGCATGGGGTGGGGACTGGGCAGTCAGTGTGTTTATTTGCATGAATGCTAAATGCTGGAATTTTCTCCTGAGAACACCATTTTTCTCTTATCCTTCTTGAATGTGAATGCAGGGATGTCAGACAATGGGGGAAAATTGCCATAGCACCAAAATCCAACCCCAGCATTCGAACAGCTGCTCAGGGGTATGTATCCCACAGACAATTAGAATCTTCAGCATTATTCCAGCACAGCTCTGCAAGGAGGTGTCAGGCAGTAGTCTGTAGCCAGGAGTGAGCAGATTTGTTTACTAGATAAGCGATAAGCGCTACCCTTGTCTGTCTTTTGTTCACGCTTGAGGGCGTCCAGTGAGCTGAATGCACTCATCGCTTTGGCATTGGGAGAAAATGCAGAGCCCCTCTTGTCCTATTTCAGTGCTGCTGTGGCCAAAGCACTGAGGACAGAACTCAAGCTATGGTGCTCTCTGTACTTGCTATACTGAACACAGAATCAACAACAGAAAGGTTGAGCCTACCAGCCACACCCACTCACTAGAAACACACACACACACACACACACACACACACACACACACACACACACACACACACCACAGAGCATGCCTTATTCCCAGCTGTGCTCAGCATTTGTAATAAGGGTATAAAAGCAAATCATTTTCTCAGAGTTGTCATTTTTTTTTTCTTCTTAAGGATAAAGGATAGCTGATGTTTCAAGGAAAAAAAAATGGCTGTTTTCATTCTCGGAGCCCCAACTGTGTAGACCCTAAATGGTACAGATTAAAATCAAGCCATAAAATTCTATAACCAAGAGCAGCCCTGAAGTCAACTGAGAGCTTTAGACTCATGTTGGGATCCAAGAGGACTAGAGGTCCTCCGAAGTCCCTGAGCTGCCACAGGAGAGCAGGAAAGAGACAAAGCCAGCACTTAGATATTGAATCCACCCATGCTTTTGGGAAAAGCAAGACACTTCCACTACCATGGAGAACAAGGGACATGTGTACCTTCCCGAGAGCTGCAAGAGCACACTAAGCCAGGACCAGAACTCAGGCCTCCTGAATCCAGACAGTAAAAAGCCAGCCACTCCCAGAACTGTGATGGCTTAGAATTCATAATAGCAGGCAGCAAACTGTGACCTAATTTTTGCAGATATCCATAGGTAAGATCCATTTTCTTATGCTGAATTCCAATGTTCCTGTTCTTCTGAAGTATTAATTAGAGGATCACAGATACCTT